>OY751344.1:24638720-25906720 GCA_963564715.1 Catocala sponsa | reverse complement strand
CTAACCTAACCTAACCTAACCTAACCTAACCTAACCTAACCTAACCTAACCTAACCTAACCTAACCTAACCTAACCTAACCTAACCTAACCTAACCTAACCTAACCTAACCTAACCTAACCTAACCTAACCTAACCTAACCTAACCTAACCTAACCTAACCTAACCTAACCTAACCTAACCTAACCTAACCTAACCTAACCTAACCTAACCTAACCTAACCTAACCTAACCTAACCTAACCTAACCTAACCTAACCTAACCTAACCTAACCTAACCTAACCTAACCTAACCTAACCTAACCTAACCTAACCTAACCTAACCTAACCTAACCTAACCTAACCTAACCTAACCTAACCTAACCTAACCTAACCTAACCTAACCTAACCTAACCTAACCTAACCTAACCTAACCTAACCTAACCTAACCTAACCTAACCTAACCTAACCTAACCTAACCTAACCTAACCTAACCTAACCTAACCTAACCTAACCTAACCTAACCTAACCTAACCTAACCTAACCTAACCTAACCTAACCTAACCTAACCTAACCTAACCTAACCTAACCTAACCTAACCTAACCTAACCTAACCTAACCTAACCTAACCTAACCTAACCTAACCTAACCTAACCTAACCTAACCTAACCTAACCCAGAAGACCTGCAAAAAGGCTGCAGACATATACAAACAGCTAGCCTGTGCAGCCAAAGTGACGTGGGGGCTCAACGGAGAAATAGTTCGGACAATCTACACAGCAGTCATAGAGCCTATTATCATGTACGCCTCCAGTGTTTGGGCTCCAGCCACGGAGCTAAACACCGTAATGGACATCCTCAACTCGACTCAAAGAGGGTTCGCACTGAAAATATGCAAAGCATACCGGACAGTCTCGTTAACATCTGCCTTAGCCCTTTCAGGCTTGCTGCCAATAGACCTGAGGATTCAGGAATCAGCAAGTCTCTATGAGATCAAAAAGGGCATCAGTCTAGACTACCTACCCACAGGGAAACAACTCGAGCACAAGGTGAGCTACCTCCATAAACCTCACCCCTCAGAGCTTTTAAAAACAGAGTTCGAGCTCCTCGAGAATATGGATCCCGAAACAATAGATACCCACCACATCACCGGCCCTCAAATTTACACAGACGGCAGCAAAATCGAGGGCAAGACCGGAGCTGCCCTAACGTGGTGGGAAGATGGTAAGGAGATAACATCTAAATCCTTTAGTCTAGATACACACTGTTCTGTCTTCCAAGCTGAAATGTACGCCCTACACAGGGCAGTGGAGATGGCGAGTACCAGCAGCGAACCAATAATCAACATCTTGAGCGACTCAAGATCCTCGCTCGAGCTGCTGAGAAATCCCCAGTACACCACAGCCCTGTCAAGAGACATTAAGCTAAACATCAGGAAAATAACGGAACAAGGCAAGAAACTAAGACTCTTCTGGCTACGAGCTCACGCGGGCACAATCGGAAACGAGCGTGCAGACGAGCTCGCGAAACTCGCAGCACTAACACCGTCAACCGGGCCAGACTATGACAAAGTCCCCCTGTCATTCATAAAACTGATGATCCGACGGGAGAGCGTCAGAAAATGGCAGGACCGATATGAGACCTCCAACACCGGAGGGGTCACCAAAAAGTTCCTCCCCCAGATAAACACCACCTATCAAATAGTGAGAGGGACAAAAATGACCCCGCTGCAGGTACAGGCGATAACAGGTCATGGAGGTATAGCCGAATACCTGCATCGGTTCAATCTCATATCAAGCCCGGGCTGCGAGTGTGACGACAACATCCCAGAGACGTCCTTGCACAACATCTTAGACTGTCCCCGTTTTCTAAACCACCGCTATGATCTTGAAAACCAGCTCAACATCAAGCTGTCAGAGACCAACTTACCAGCGCTGTTAGAAAACAAAGAATCCAGAGCGAAAACCCTCAACTTCATTGAAAGAATCTTCAAGACCGCTACCAAACGACACAGCACAGGGAACACAAACACCGTTCCCCCTCCCCCTACTCAGGACCAACCTACGACAACAACTATCACACCCACCACCAGCCAAGGACCACATAAACCCAACACGCCCTGCGTCCATCACTCTTCAGAACTCCAACTGCTGGAGAGTGCTGAGCGCGGAGCCCCGGGCCTAAGAACAAGAAACGTGGTCCTGTTCATGAACACCAACTATGAACGGCTCGGGATAGGCTTCTGCAACGCAACCGGGAATAAGAGAGTGGCAATTTCACCAGGAGCAGCCCTGATAATCAAAGGAAGCACCACGCGCACCACCATCAAGCGCAAAAGGTTTGAGGAACTCAGCGAATTGGAAGTTGCGGGACAAAAGAGTCGTCTTGTACGGAAGAAAAACAAGACGATTCTGTTACTAGACTGGAACGCCAACGAGTCCCCATTCGCTCGAGCAAACTATCTACTCCAAGCGATATCAGAGGCAAGCCGAATAAACGACACCACACCGCGCATCATCAGCGTGGACGCCATGATGGCCGACTTCGAGAAGGGCGAGGTCGCAGACTACACCGGCAGCATCAGTGCAGCCGAGTACCACGAAGTGGTGGTCTACGAAGGGAAGCACCAAGACCTCAGCTTCTTAAGACCACCAAAACCCAGACAATCTGCGACTCATCTCTCCACGACGCCATCAACTCCAACATCTGTCACAATTGCCACCCCCCCTACCAGTTCAGAAAAATTGCAGAAGAGGTTGTTAGAAGAAAGGACCCGCACAACCAGAGAAACTCCAACCAGACACTCAATCATGACACCATTACTAAACACCATCAGCTCACAATTATGGGGGAAAAAGACGCCACCCCACCCGGCGCCAACTCCCTCACAAACAACTTCGAGAGCGGGTAATGGTGCCGCGACCACTGCAAGAACAAAAGCCGACATGGGAATAGTCGCTGCGCCAAACCTCAAGCAGGCCGTCACTCCACAGGACCACGTGGCCAACGCATTCCTCGAGTATACTCAAATCTTACGGGAGACAAAAACCGTTTCCATCAAGAAATGTGTTGACATTTTGAGGGCCTTCAAATACCAACAAGAAGGCCTACTAAACGTAAGACTCGAGGAAGCAGAAGCCACCATATACGACAGTGACGCCTCCAAAGTCATAAAAGGAAGGACGATGACGAGACACATGGCGGCATACAGCGCCACAGCGGGAATCGTCCCCCTGGACAGAGAAGAAACGCAGCGCTCCGGACACTTCACTTACTGCACCCCTCAAAACGACCCCATAGTTGTCACGACCCAAGACACGGAGATATGGCTAGCGGACAGCATACTCGAAAGAGCCCAGAAGCTGTCCGAGAGTGAGCCGCCCGAGAAATGGGAAGTGCCCAAAATTACGTGGGTAAACGGAGTTCCGGGATGCGGTAAGACAACATGGATCATAAACAACTTTAACATCGAAAAAGACATCGTTGTCACCACGACCAAGGAGGCACAGAGGGACCTGGTCCAGCGTATCACTCGCCGAGCAGGGGCAGACGCAGCAAGGAAAGTGCGAACGATGGCATCAACCCTGGTAAACGGGGTCAAAGAGCGAGACCGAGAACAGTGCAGTCGTCTACTCGTAGACGAAGCACTGATGAACCACTTCGGCGCAATACTGATGCTATCGCGAATCGTAGGGGCCAGCGAGCTGCTGCTTATCGGCGACGTGAACCAATTACCATATATTGACCGGGAAAACCTCTTTAAAATCACATACCTCCGCCCAAACTCCCTGACTGACACAAACCAAGAGTTGCTTTGCACACACAGATGCCCAATGGACGTGGCGTTCGCCCTCAGCACCATCTACGAGAGCATCTACTCGTCCAAGACAGTAATAAAATCACTACAAATAGCTTCATATACCAACGCATCGATCCCCCAATCCGAGCCAAATACACTCTACCTCACCTTCAGCCAGGCAGAGAAGGAAACACTCTCGGAAAGAGGGTACGGCAAAGGAGAAGGATCGACCATTCTCACAGTACATGAAGCCCAAGGGCAAACATATGGCAAAGTACTATTGATCAAGTGTGCTAGCAGAAGACAACGGATCCATGACAGTGTCCCCCATGCGGTGGTCGCAATGTCGCGTCACACAGAGACGTTCGTCTACTACACCGACGAAAGCAACGACGCGACAGGAAATCTGATCAAAAGGGCAACAACATCCTCCGCCAAAAACATCCTGGACTACAATCTCAAAATGGCCATTAAACATCGGGATCACCAGACCATAGAGAAACTGACAACACTGTACAGAGAAGTCAGAGGAAATCCAGGACCACAAAGCGCGACAAGCCCTGAGATTCAGATTCAGAGTACCAGCGGGAAACCTGAGTAGAATTAGCGGCAAAATAATAAATTGACACACCAAATCAGAAACAACGACAAACCGGACATGAACAAAATTAAATGACAACAAGGCAGAATGCCAAACCGCCAAATCAAACCAAGACGGTAAAACAACAAGAACAAAACTCACTCCTCAACGGCAAGACGCCCAACAAAACGGCCTTCAGCCCAACAAATTCAGGCCCTCAGCCAAAAAACAGTTTTTAAAAATAGAATAGGCCTTCAGCCAATTCAAAATAAGGCCTTCAGCCGATAAATTAGGCCATCAGCAAAATTATAGCCCCCCCCCCTTACAACAGGCCTTCAGCCTCACAATATAAGGCCCTCAGCCAAAGAAAAAGTACAAATGGCCTTCAGCCAAAATATCATCAACGAACCAAAATTACCCAGTCATCATAAACAAAATAAAAAATTGCTTTTGTGTTGTCGCCTGCAAAACTCCATCAAAGGCGGGCGCACAACATGACGAGAAACAAAATATATATCCCAAGTAAGATCTAATAACAATAAAGTTAACCTAAAAATGGCACGGACTCATGTCTGTGGAGTTTTTAAAATACTAAGGAAAAAAAAAAAAAAAAAAAAAACCTAACCTAACCTAACCTAACCTAACCTAACCTAACCTAACCTAACCTAACCTAACCTAACCTAACCTAACCCCTAGAGGCAAAGCTTGCGTATACCCAGCAAGCAGTAGAGGCACAAACCAAAAGTTGGAAGGAGTTCTGCACGACCCAGGAAAAAGAGAGCATGTGGGACGGAATCTATAGGATACTGAGAAGAACCGCCAGGAAGCAAGAAGACACCCTCCTCCGAGACAACAGCGGCAAAACCTTGAGCCCGCAAAACTCGGCGGATCTCCTGGCGGAAACGTTCTACCCAACTGACACCATAGAAACCGACACCCCACATCACACTCAACTCCGTAAAATGGCGGAAGAGAGTCAACCGGAACAACTGAAAGGAGACGACCCTCCCTTTACATCAGGGGAGCTTGACCTAGTGCTCCAAGCACTAAATCCCAAAAAGGCACCAGGCCCAGATGGCATCACAGCAGACATCGCCACCAAAGCCATCGCCTGCGACAGGGAAGTATTCATGGCACTTGCAAACGCTTGCCTGAAACTAGCATACTTCCCCAGAGCATGGAAAGTAGCCCACGTCGTCATCCTACGGAAACCCGGCAAAGAAGACTACACTCACCCCAAGTCGTATAGGCCCATTGGTCTCCTATCAGTCATCGGAAAGATAGTGGAGAAACTGATGATAGGGAGAATCCAGTGGCACATTTTACCAACTCTGAACTCCAAACAGTACGGATTCATGCCCCAACGCGGCACGGAAGACGCCCTTTACAGTCTAGTGAACCAGATCAGAGAGGAAATTCGAGAAAAGAAGATAGTACTCCTAGTCTCACTGGATATTGAAGGGGCTTTTGACAATGCGTGGTGGCCAGCGCTGAAATGTCAACTCAAGCAAAAGAAATGCCCGTACAACCTCTACAACATGGTATGCTCTTACCTCGAAGACCGCAGTATCGTCGTCAACTATGCCAGAACAACAAGTGAGAAGAGAACCTCCAAAGGGTGCGTTCAAGGCTCCATAGGAGGCCCCACCTTTTGGAATATCATCCTGGACTCCTTGTTACAACAACTAACTGGCAAAGGAGTGAACTGCCAAGCGTTCGCCGACGACGTTGTCCTTCTATTCTCCGAGCACACATCCACAGCCCTAGAGCAGTCAGCGAACGAGACGTTGCAGACTGTAGTAGATTGGGGGGAGAAAAACAAGCTACACTTCGCAGCACACAAGACCAGTGCTATGGTTCTAACCAAGAAGACAAAGTTCGACCCCCCTGCGATCTACATGTCTGGCAACCTAATAAACCTCGTGGAAGAGATCAAGCTCCTGGGCCTCACCATCAACCGCCCACTCACCTTCACATCACACGTGCAGAAGACCTGCAAAAAGGCTGCAGACATATACAAACAGCTAGCCTGTGCAGCCAAAGTGACGTGGGGGCTCAACGGAGAAATAGTTCGGACAATCTACACAGCAGTCATAGAGCCTATTATCATGTACGCCTCCAGTGTTTGGGCTCCAGCCACGGAGCTAAACACCGTAATGGACATCCTCAACTCGACTCAAAGAGGGTTCGCACTGAAAATATGCAAAGCATACCGGACAGTCTCGTTAACATCTGCCTTAGCCCTTTCAGGCTTGCTGCCAATAGACCTGAGGATTCAGGAATCAGCAAGTCTCTATGAGATCAAAAAGGGCATCAGTCTAGACTACCTACCCACAGGGAAACAACTCGAGCACAAGGTGAGCTACCTCCATAAACCTCACCCCTCAGAGCTTTTAAAAACAGAGTTCGAGCTCCTCGAGAATATGGATCCCGAAACAATAGATACCCACCACATCACCGGCCCTCAAATTTACACAGACGGCAGCAAAATCGAGGGCAAGACCGGAGCTGCCCTAACGTGGTGGGAAGGTGGTAAGGAGATAACATCTAAATCCTTTAGTCTAGATACACACTGTTCTGTCTTCCAAGCTGAAATGTACGCCCTACACAGGGCAGTGGAGATGGCGAGTACCAGCAGCGAACCAATAATCAACATCTTGAGCGACTCAAGATCCTCGCTCGAGCTGCTGAGAAATCCCCAGTACACCACAGCCCTGTCAAGAGACATTAAGCTAAACATCAGGAAAATAACGGAACAAGGCAAGAAATTAAGACTCTTCTGGCTACGAGCACACGCGGGCACAATCGGAAACGAGCGTGCAGACGAGCTCGCGAAACTCGCAGCACTAACACCGTCAACCGGGCCAGACTATGACAAAGTCCCCCTGTCATTCATAAAACTGATGATCCGACGGGAGAGCGTCAGAAAATGGCAGGACCGATATGAGACCTCCAACACCGGAGGGGTCACCAAAAAGTTCCTCCCCCAGATAAACACCACCTATCAAATAGTGAGAGGGACAAAAATGACCCCGCTGCAGGTACAGGCGATAACAGGTCATGGAGGTATAGCCGAATACCTGCATCGGTTCAATCTCATATCAAGCCCGGGCTGCGAGTGTGACGACAACATCCCAGAGACGTCCTTGCATAACATCTTAGACTGTCCCCGTTTTCTAAACCACCGCTATGATCTTGAAAACCAGCTCAACATCAAGCTGTCAGAGACCAACTTACCAGCGCTGTTAGAAAACAAAGAATCCAGAGCGAAAACCCTCAACTTCATTGAAAGAATCTTCAAGACCGCTACCAAACGACACAGCACAGGGAACACAAACACCGTTCCCCCTCCCCCTACTCAGGACCAACCTACGACAACAACTATCACACCCACCACCAGCCAAGGACCACATAAACCCAACACGCCCTGCGTCCATCACTCTTCAGAACTCCAACTGCTGGAGAGTGCTGAGCGCGGAGCCCCGGGCTTAAGAACAAGAAACGTGGTCCTGTTCATGAACACCAACTATGAACGGCTCGGGATAGGCTTCTGCAACGCAACCGGGAATAAGAGAGTGGCAATTTCACCAGGAGCAGCCCTGATAATCAAAGGAAGCACCACGCGCACCACCATCAAGCGCAAAAGGTTTGAGGAACTCAGCGAATTGGAAGTTGCGGGACAAAAGAGTCGTCTTGTACGGAAGAAAAACAAGACGATTCTGTTACTAGACTGGAACGCCAACGAGTCCCCATTCGCTCGAGCAAACTATCTACTCCAAGCGATATCAGAGGCAAGCCGAATAAACGACACCACACCGCGCATCATCAGCGTGGACGCCATGATGGCCGACTTCGAGAAGGGCGAGGTCGCAGACTACACCGGCAGCATCAGTGCAGCCGAGTACCACGAAGTGGTGGTCTACGAAGGGAAGCACCAAGACCTCAGCTTCTTAAGACCACCAAAACCCAGACAATCTGCGACTCATCTCTCCACGACGCCATCAACTCCAACATCTGTCACAATTGCCACCCCCCCTACCAGTTCAGAAAAATTGCAGAAGAGGTTGTTAGAAGAAAGGACCCGCACAACCAGAGAAACTCCAACTAGACACTCAATCATGACACCATTACTAAACACCATCAGCTCACAATTATGGGGGAAAAAGACGCCACCCCACCCGGCGCCAACTCCCTCACAAACAACTTCGAGAGCGGGTAATGGTGCCGCGACCACTGCAAGAACAAAAGCCGACATGGGAATAGTCGCTGCGCCAAACCTCAAGCAGGCCGTCACTCCACAGGACCACGTGGCCAACGCATTCCTCGAGTATACTCAAATCTTACGGGAGACAAAAACCGTTTCCATCAAGAAATGTGTTGACATTTTGAGGGCCTTCAAATACCAACAAGAAGGCCTACTAAACGTAAGACTCGAGGAAGCAGAAGCCACCATATACGACAGTGACGCCTCCAAAGTCATAAAAGGAAGGACGATGACGAGACACATGGCGGCATACAGCGCCACAGCGGGAATCGTCCCCCTGGACAGAGAAGAAACGCAGCGCTCCGGACACTTCACTTACTGCACCCCTCAAAACGACCCCATCGTTGTCACGACCCAAGACACGGAGATATGGCTAGCGGACAGCATACTCGAAAGAGCCCAGAAGCTGTCCGAGAGTGAGCCGCCCGAGAAATGGGAAGTGCCCAAAATTACGTGGGTAAACGGAGTTCCGGGATGCGGTAAGACAACATGGATCATAAACAACTTTAACATCGAAAAAGACATCGTTGTCACCACAACCAAGGAGGCACAGAGGGACCTGGTCCAGCGTATCACTCGCCGAGCAGGGGCAGACGCAGCAAGGAAAGTGCGAACGATGGCATCAACCCTGGTAAACGGGGTCAAAGAGCGAGACCGAGAACAGTGCAGTCGTCTACTTGTAGACGAAGCACTGATGAACCACTTCGGCGCAATACTGATGCTATCGCGAATCGTAGGGGCCAGCGAGCTGCTGCTTATCGGCGACGTGAACCAATTACCATATATTGACCGGGAAAACCTCTTTAAAATCACATACCTCCGCCCAAACTCCCTGACTGACACAAACCAAGAGTTGCTTTGCACACACAGATGCCCAATGGACGTGGCGTTCGCCCTCAGCACCATCTACGAGAGCATCTACTCGTCCAAGACAGTAATAAAATCACTACAAATAGCTTCATATACCAACGCATCGATCCCCCAATCCGAGCCAAATACACTCTACCTCACCTTCAGCCAGGCAGAGAAGGAAACACTCTCGGAAAGAGGGTACGGCAAAGGAGAAGGATCGACCATTCTCACAGTACATGAAGCCCAAGGGCAAACATATGGCAAAGTACTATTGATCAAGTGTGCTAGCAGAAGACAACGGATCCATGACAGTGTCCCCCATGCGGTGGTCGCAATGTCGCGTCACACAGAGACGTTCGTCTACTACACCGACGAAAGCAACGACGCGACAGGAAATCTGATCAAAAGGGCAACAACATCTTCCGCCAAAAACATCCTGGACTACAATCTCAAAATGGCCATTAAACATCGGGATCACCAGACCATAGAGAAACTGACAACACTGTACAGAGAAGTCAGAGGAAATCCAGGACCACAAAGCGCGACAAGCCCTGAGACTCAGATTCAGAGTACCAGCGGGAAACCTGAGTAGAAATAGCGGCAAAATAACAAATTGACACACCAAACCAGAAACAACGACAAACCGGACATGACAAAACAAAACAAAATCAAATGACAACAAGGCAGAATGCCAAACCGCCAAATCAAACCAAGACGGTAAAACAACAAGAACAAAACTCACTCCTCAACGGCAAGACGCCCAACAAAACGGCCTTCAGCCCAACAAATTCAGGCCCTCAGCCAAAAAACAGTTTTTAAAAATAGAATAGGCCTTCAGCCAATTCAAAATAAGGCCTTCAGCCGACAAATTAGGCCATCAGCAAAATTATAGCCCCCCCCCCTTACAACAGGCCTTCAGCCTCACAATATAAGGCCCTCAGCCAAAGAAAAAGTACAAATGGCCTTCAGCCAAAATATCATCAACGAACCAAAATTACCCAGTCATCATAAACAAAATAAAAAATTGCTTTTGTGTTGTCGCCTGCAAAACTCCATCAAAGGCGGGCGCACAACATGACGAGAAACAAAATATATATCCCAAGTAAGATCTAATAACAATAAAGTTAACCTAAAAATGGCACGGACTCATGTCTGTGGAGTTTTTAAAATACTAAGAAAAAAAAAAAAAAAAAAAAAAAAAAACCTAACCTAACCTAACCTAACCTAACCTAACCTAACCTAACCTAACCTAACCTAACCTAACCTAACCTAACCTAACCTAACCTAACCTAACCTAACCTAACCTAACCTAACCTAACCTAACCTAACCTAACCTAACCCAACCTAACCTAACCTAACCTAACCTAACCTAACCTAACCTAACCTAACCTAACCTAACCTAACCTAACCTAACCTAACCTAACCTAACCTAACCTAACCTAACCTAACCTAACCTAACCTAACCTAACCTAACCTAACCTAACCTAACCTAACCTAACCTAACCTAACCTAACCTAACCTAACCTAACCTAACCTAACCTAACCTAACCTAACCTAACCTAACCTAACCTAACCTAACCTAACCTAACCTAACCTAACCTAACCTAACCTAACCTAACCTAACCTAACCTAACCTAACCTAACCTAACCTAACCTAACCTAACCTAACCTAACCTAACCTAACCTAACCTAACCTAACCTAACCTAACCTAACCTAACCTAACCTAACCTAACCTAACCTAACCTAACCTAACCTAACCTAACCTAACCTAACCTAACCTAACCTAACCTAACCTAACCTAACCTAACCTAACCTAACCTAACCTAACCTAACCTAACCTAACCTAACCTAACCTAACCTAACCTAACCTAACCTAACCTAACCTAACCTAACCTAACCTAACCTAACCTTTTTTTTTTTTTTTTTGGGAGGGGGGAAATGCTCCTGATGCATACCGCCCCACTCGGGGAGGTGGGACGGTTATGTCGGGCTCTCCGGCCTAGAGCGAACGGCCGGCATACCGACTAAAACCCCCCTGTGCACCGTCGCCTCGCCTTAGCGGGTGGGCCACCGGAACCTGATACAACATCAGCGACCCACCCAGCGACTGCCCACGACCCGCGGGCACCAGCACTTGCGGCGGCGTCTGGGTGCACCAGAGACGCCGCGCCTACACGGAAGGGTGCGGGTGGGAGAAAACATACCCCGATCTCCCACCCTCAGCCATCGCTAGGGGGGCATCAGACGCGCATCGGCGCGCCGACGCCGCCCAGCTCGCCGGCGACGGATCGGGTCAGCGAGGAGACTTTCCTCCCTGGCCCGCTCCGCCGCCTCCTTCTGCGAGATGACGTTCTCGCAGAAGGATGCGACCGCACACCAATTCCTGTCGCTATCGGCCATGGAGCGGATTATGGCCGATAGCGAGAGATCCACACCGATGGTCTCGACGAGGGCACGACGCTGCTGCGCCCACGCCGGGCAGAACTCCAGCGTATGCTGCGCCGTGTCCTCGCCACAATCGCAGTGGTGACAGGCGGGACTCGATTCCCTCCTCGCGACCTTGTGCAGGTAGTATCCGAAGCACCCGTGCCCGGATAACACCTGCACCAGCCGGAAGGAAAGGGTCCCGTGCTGTCGCCACACCCACAACGAAAGGACCGGCCGGAGCGCCTCCACCGTGCGAAGACCCGCACGTGGAGCCTCCAGCCGGGCTGACCATCGGGCCACGATGGCTCGGCGAGCGGCCTCGCGCCACTCGCGCACCTGCTCGAGCAGAGGGCGACCGCCTCCGCCTGCTCGAAATTCGGCCGTTCGCCGATAAACGTCGGCGAGCACTTCCGCCTCCAAGTCCCACGGGGGTGTACCGGCCAGCGCGCATGCCGCGTCTGCGGACACGGTGCGGTACCCGCGTATTGCCCTGACCGCCAAAGTGCGCTGCGGTCGGCATAACCGCGCGCGGTTCTGGGCGGTCAGGGACCCCGCCCACACCGGTGCGCCGTACAGCGCCATCGACCGGACTACCCCCGTGTAAAGCCTCCGGCACGCTAAGCTGGGTCCGCCCAGGTTGGGCAATAATCGCCCGAGGGCGGACGCCGCGCCGTCCAGTTTCGGCTCAAGCTGGCGGAAGTGCTCGTCGAAGAGCCATCGCCCATCCAACACCAGGCCCAAATATCTCATCTGAGCCTGAACCGGTACGAGGACCGAGCCGACGGTGATCGAGGCGCCGGCAGGCGGCCCGCGACGGGGCCCATGGAACAACAGAACCTAACCTAACCTAACCTAACCTAACCTAACCTAACCTAACCTAACCTAACCTAACCTAACCTAACCTAACCTAACCTAACCTAACCTAACCTAACCTAACCTAACCTAACCTAACCTAACCTAACCTAACCTAACCTAACCTAACCTAACCTAACCTAACCTAACCTAACCTAACCTAACCTAACCTAACCTAACCTAACCTAACCTAACCTAACCTAACCTAACCTAACCTAACCTAACCTAACCTAACCTAACCTAACCTAACCTAACCTAACCTAACCTAACCTAACCTAACCTAACCTAACCTAACCTAACCTAACCTAACCTAACCTAACCTAACCTAACCTAACCTAACCTAACCTAACCTAACCTAACCTAACCTAACCTAACCTAACCTAACCTAACCTAACCTAACCTAACCTAACCTAACCTAACCTAACCTAACCTAACCTAACCTAACCACCAGAAACAACGACAAACCGGACATGACAAAACAAAACAAAATCAAATGACAACAAGGCAGAATGCCAAACCGCCAAATCAAACCAAGACGGTAAAACAACAAGAACAAAACTCACTCCTCAACGGCAAGACGCCCAACAAAACGGCCTTCAGCCCAACAAATTCAGGCCCTCAGCCAAAAAACAGTTTTTAAAAATAGAATAGGCCTTCAGCCAATTCAAGGCCTTCAGCCGACAAATTAGGCCATCAGCAAAATTATAGCCCCCCCCCCTTACAACAGGCCTTCAGCCTCACAATATAAGGCCCTCAGCCAAAGAAAAAGTACAAATGGCCTTCAGCCAAAATATCATCAACGAACCAAAATTACCCAGTCATCATAAACAAAATAAAAAATTGCTTTTGTGTTGTCGCCTGCAAAACTCCATCAAAGGCGGGCGCACAACATGACGAGAAACAAAATATATATCCCAAGTAAGATCTAATAACAATAAAGTTAACCTAAAAATGGCACGGACTCATGTCTGTGGAGTTTTTAAAATACTAAGGAAAAAAAAAAAAAAAAAAAAAAAAAACCTAACCTAACCTAACCTAACCTAACCTAACCTAACCTAACCTAACCTAACCTAACCTAACCTAACCTAACCTAACCTAACCTAACCTAACCTAACCTAACCTAACCTAACCTAACCTAACCTAACCTAACCTAACCTAACCTAACCTAACCTAACCTAACCTAACCTAACCTAACCTAACCTAACCTAACCTAACCTAACCCCCGCCACTCTGAACGCCACGTTTTCACATATCTCCGCGATAAAAAATTCAAAAAAGTGGTATTAAATTGACGTATCGAAACGTGTGATATACCATTACACGCGTCTCGGGGAGGCGCACCTGCTTGTAATAGCAAAAATAGCCGCGCGTATCGCGAAAAAATTTTACAAGTGAAAAACCTTAAAAGTTTCAAAAAGTGTCGTGAAAAGGTGTCATAACTCCGGATTGAGAGTGAAGACGGTGTAGCCGCGTTTATTATGAGAAGGGCCTTAACGAGTTCTTCACCTTGACACCTCAACCACCATCCGCGGACAATGGAGTCCGGAGTTATCACTGAATAACTGGAAACCACGTGGCCACGTGGTCGGTGAAGGAGGAGTGTACTGAACCCACCACTTCGAGGGGAGGTAGTGTACCTTTTTTGTATCCCCCCTACAGTCACAGAAAAATTTTTCTGCACACTAACCCGGCGCAAAAAATTTTCTAAAATTTCAACTTTGACGTGCGATATCTTGAGAACCAGATCGACGACCCCCTGCTTGCGCGACGGATCTCGTTGCGCGCTCGACAGATCTCCGCCCCTGCAAAAGAAAAAAATTCAGTTCAAAAAATTAGACCCCCTAGCCGGGAAAAACTGCTCTGACGAAAATTTTAGTTTTTAGCTTAGCCTTAAGTATATTTTATATGTGTTAACTATATATAGCGTTCGGTATTTTGTCTCTCATATTCTCATATTTTTTTCGGAATTTTCAACTCAATTTTTGTAATTTTATTTAAATTTTGTTAATTATATCGATAAATAATTAAAATATAGTTTCAATAATAATTTCAATTCAAAGGCATTAAAATTCCGAACAAAACAAGTTCAAACTCGACCCAATTAGGTCCACTAGGGCGAGCGTAAGGCCGATTTAAAGTTTTCGGCAGCCATATTGGCCGCCATCTTGAAATTCGGAAACCGCGATTACACCGTTGCTGTTGGTCGCAGAAAGTCGCGGTTTTCGACGTTAAGATCGTCCCAAGCAGGGCCTTCGTTTGGGCAGGGTGGTGACTCTACATAGAGACTCCAAAAACTTACCCAAGGTTACCATCTTGCGGGGTAGAGTACCCTGGGGCGGGCGAGACGAGCCATCACGCGCCGATCAGCGTTGAGCGGTTGCCGAGATATAAGGCAACAAAGTTTGGGCTTGAAGACTAGATTTTAGTCTAGAAAACTAGTAATTTGTGTATCTCGGCGACCGTTTGTCGTAGCACGGTGCGGTTTTCGGCGTTGGGCTTCGCCCGCCTTGGACTACTCCGCGAGCTACTTTGGAAGTCTCTACATAGAGACACAGACATCGACTCTACATAAAAAAATAAATGAAAAAAGTTTGTTTGTTTTTTTTTCCTTTCTTTATTTGTATTTTTATATTGTTTTGACGTGTCTAAGACACTGACTGGCCTCTTGCTTTTGCAAAGGCCACTATTCCTACGATTATAAACTAAAAAAAAAAAAAAAAAAATATTTTATTTGGTTTTTATTTTCTATTTTTTTTTGTTGTTCTGTTTATTTTATTGTGTTAGTTGTGTAAGGGTGACTTTATTTTATATTTTTCTGGTTGATCTCAACTAACATTGAGTTTTATTTTGACCATTCTATGTCTATACAACATAGACTGTATAATTTAGACATATATAGCTTTATTGAGCTCTAAGTTACCTGCTGGACAAGTATCGGGACATCTCCCATACACACATACTAATACGCATCTACACACATCTACATACATTCACACCCACACACACACGCACACCTCATTTATTTAAACATAATTACCTGAGCATACTTACACGTTACGATGATCCGGACGCCGAAGAAACCCGATGCACCAACCTCTGAGAACAGCGACAGTCAGCAGGCTGGACCCGTTAAACCAGCCGTCACTCAAGTAAGGAAGAGCATCAGTGACATCGAGGCTAAGACGAAGTCTCCGCCAAAAGTCAGGTCGCTGGAAGAAGAAGCACGAGCGATGATGCTGAAGGCCCAAGCGCAGATTGGGATGTCAGGAAACCTGCGGAAAGATATAAAGCAAACCTTACTAGAGTGCATTAAAGGACTATATGAAATAGTGAAAAAGGTTGGGAAGGCATCGGAAGGTAAAGGGACTAAGGCCTATGTTGAAAAGGAGAGTAAGAGCTCAGAGGAACATACGGACAGAAGCCAAGAAATTTTAGAAGAAATAAAGGGAATAAAGAAAATCTTGATAGAAAAAGACGAAGTGCAAAAACAGATTCCAACACAGATCGAAATGGCAAGAAAGGAAATTAATGAGCGTTTAGAGACACAGACAAGCGAGGTGAAAGAACTTAGAACAGAAGTAAGGGCTCACGCAGAAAGGAAAGAGACAACAAAGGAGGGACCACTTTCATATGCACAGATGGCAGCCAAACAAACCCGCCTAAACGTACACCGCACGAACTTCCACTCAATCATAGTGTCATCGCCTCTGGAAGCAGACACGTCGGACACTGTGATTGAGAAAATAAGAACAGCGGTAGACGCCAAGACTTCAGGGGTTAGAGTGGATCACGTAAGGAAGGCCAGAAACCAGTCCGTTGTCATTAGCTGCTCGGGGAAAGACCAACTCGAGAAGGTGACTACCAAGATCCGAGAGTCAAACACTGATCTGAAGGTGGCTCAGACAGTCAACAAAAATCCTTTGGTCGTCATACGGGATGTAATGACTTACATTACCGATGATGACCTTGTGACTGCCATCCGGACTCAAAACGGACACCTTCTTGAAGGGGTCGACGAAGCTGATAGCGAGATTAGGGTGAGATACCGGCGAAGAGCCAGGAACCCGCTGACCAACAACGTGGTGCTGCAGGTGCCTACGCTCGTATGGCAACGACTGACCTCTGCGGGTAGGATACACGTCGACCTGCAGAGGGTAGTTGTACAAGACCAAAGCCCGCTTGTCCAATGCACAAAGTGCCTTTGCTACGGACATACGAGAAAAGTTTGCACGGAACCTGCAGTCTTATGCAGCCATTGTGGAGACCCGCATATGAAAGCAGACTGCCCCTCTATTGTTCTCAATGAAGAACCAAGCTGCAAAAACTGCTGCAGGGCCAAGAAAACTGGTACCCACAACGCGTTTGACAGAGAGTGCCCAATACGAAAGAAGTGGGATGTTTTAGCGCGGTCGGCGGTAGCCTACTGCTAAAGTTGCTCCAGGGAACAACACCGACACAAATAATGCTGTAATGTGGCGTGTCGTACAGGTCAACCTCCAGAAAAAGAAGCTGGCAACAGAAGAATTCATTGTCGAAGCTGGACGTAGGAAGATAAAGTTTGCTCTAGTGCAAGAACCCTACATCGGAAGTCAGGGAGAAATGAAAAAATATCAAGGGACGAGAGTGATACAAAATATCAGCAGCGGTAACGCAGTCAACAAATCTGCCATAGTTGTTTTCGATAGCAAGATCGATATAACCCTATGCCCTACTCTAACAACTGGAAACATAGTGGTTGCAAAGCTTAAAATCGAAAACACCACCGTGGTATTGGCATCCCTGTATTTTGATGGTGAACTTGATATTGATGCGGACTTAGACCAGCTTAAGGAAATAGTTTCCGAAGCCGGCGAATCCAACATACTAGTGGGTGGGGATGTGAATGCATGGAGCACATGGTGGGGTAGCGACAAAGAAAACGAAAGAGGAAAAGCTCTCCATGGGACGCTGGTTGATTTGAACCTCCATGTGCTCAATTATGGTGGCGTCCCAACATTTGACACTATTAGGGGCGGGAAGAGGTATAAGAGCCATGTTGACATCACAGCCTGTTCCGATAATTTGCTTCGGCGCGTGGGGCAGTGGAAAGTAGATCCTAATATGGTATCCTCGGACCACAACGCTATATTAATTGACATAAATTTAGGAAAGGTACCTATTAACGTTAAGCAAAGTAATACAAAAATTTATAATACAAAAAAAGCCAAATGGAGAGAATTTAAAATAGAGTTAAATAAAAAGCTTTTAGAAATAAATTTACATATAGATTATATTAAGAACATTAGTAATACAGAAACTTTACAAACAGCAGTTAAAAATTATATTGAAGTCTTGACTAACACATGTAACGAAACTATTCCGCTAATAAAAAAAATAGATAAAATTTACATACCGTGGTGGAACGAGGAACTGGATCGGCTAAAATCTGTGATGATGACCAAGAGGAGAAGGATACGTTGCGCTGCGCCACGTCGCCGCACATGGGTCGTCAATCAGTACCTAAAGGCAAAGCAGGAGTATGAAACAGAGGCGTGTAGGGTACAGACCGAGGGGTGGAAATCCTTCTGTCAGAATCAGGACAAGGAGAGTGTGTGGGATGGCATCTACAGAGTGATCAACAGGACCAGGAGACGTCACGACGATTTGCCGATCGTTAAGGATGGTGCTGCACTTAACTCTGAAGAGTCTGTGCAAGCGCTAACGATGACGTTCTTCCCGGATGATATTCCTGATGATGACTCTGTAGAACACAAAGAAATCAGAGTTGTAGCAGAACAAACACTAGAATGCAGGCCAGACGACAAATGGGACCCACCTTTCACGATCACCGAGCTCAGACACGCGTACAAGAGCTTCAATCCGCGGAAAGCACCTGGACCTGATGGATTCACAGCGGACATCTGTGAAGCAGCCATTAGTTCGGACGAGGCTGTGTTTCTGGCCATTGCCAATAAATGTTTGGACCTGTCCTACTTTCCGGATCAATGGAAGGAGGCCGCTGTTGTGGTTCTCAGAAAACCCGGAAAGGATGACTACTCCCAGCCCAAATCATACCGACCGATTGGTCTTTTGTCGGTACTAGGTAAGATCCTGGAGAAGATGATGGTCAGGAGACTGAGATACCACCTGCTACCGAGGATGAACTCAAAGCAGTATGGTTTTGTGCCGCAGAGGAGTACGGAGGATGCCCTGTATGACATGACACAACATATAAAAGAGGCTTTAAGGAAAAAGAACATGGTGGTACTGGTCTCACTAGATATTGAGGGCGCATTTGATAGCGCTTGGTGGCCAGCAGTGCAGTGTCGTCTGGCGGAGAAGCGCTGTCCATGCAACCTTCGAAGACTGGTGGGAAACTACCTGAAAAACCGAAAAGTTAGGGTTAGGTACGCTGGTGCGGAGTGTGTGAAGGCTACTACAAAGGGCTGCGTCCAGGGCTCTATAGCAGGACCCACGTTTTGGAACCTTCTCTTGGACCCGTTGCTGGAGGAGCTGGAGGAGATGGATGCATACTGCCAGGCGTTTGCGGATGACGTGGTCCTCATCTTCACAGGCAAGACAGCACTTGATCTGGAACAAAAAGCGGATGTTACACTTGCTCGTGTGCAGCAGTGGGGTGTCAAAAATAAGTTGAAATTCACGCCTCATAAAACCAACGCCATGTTGATGACAAAGAAGTTAAAATTTGACACACCACGGATGCGCATGGGAGGTGTGGACATAAAGCTAGTGAAGGAGATTAAGATGCTGGGCTTGATCATAGATGAAAAGATGACCTATCAGAGCCACGTTTCGTACATCTGCAAAAAAGCCGTTAACATCTACAGGCAGCTGTCTGTTGCAGCTAGAGTAACGTGGGGATTAAACCCAGAAGTGGTGCGGGTTATCTATGTTGCAGTGGTCGAACCGATCATCCTCTATGCGGCCAGTATATGGGCAAAGGCGGCAGACAAGGTTTACATCAGGAACCAGCTCAACACGATCCTGAGAGGGTTCTGCCAAAAGATCTGCAAGGCGTATCGGACGGTCTCAATGAATTCGGCTCTAATACTCACGGGATTGTTGCCACTTGATCTGAGAGTCAAGGAGGTAGCATCCTTGTATGAGGTAAAGAGAGGGAAGTCGCCGCCAATTCTAAAAGACCGTTCGGTGGAGTGTAGGGCAAGTTTTCTGGAGAAAGGGCACCCATCCTTGGAGGAGGAGGAGTCCTTTGGAGTCCTAGAAAACGAAGCCGAAGTTCAGTGCGGCTTGGAGAATGGTGCAGTACAAATATTCACCGACGGCAGTAAAATTGAAGATAAGGTTGGGGCGGCACTATCCTGGTGGACTGGTGGCGCCGAAATCAAGAGTCGCAAGTTTAAATTAGCCGAGTACTGCACTGTCATCCAAGCGGAACTGTACGCGATATATCGAGCCACCGAGTTGATCAAAGCGGACAACCAGAAGAGCAGTTTTCAACTCTACAGTGACTCTAGGTCAACTTTGGAGTTGCTGAAAAACTGTGACAGTAACAACTCGCTGGCCGTGGCGACACGGAAAAATCTTGCCATAGTCAAAAGCTTGGGGAAAAGGGTCCAAATTAATTGGGTTAAAGCCCATGTTGGCATACAGGGCAACGAAAGAGCCGACGATCTGGCAAAGGAAGCAGCCCTTGGGAAAAAGACCAGACCGGACTTTGACGAATGTCCCATTTCATTCGTCAAGCGAGCCATCAGACAGGACTCGATTGACGAATGGAACAGGAGATACCAGTCGGAACCCAAAGCCGGAGTAACAAAAATGTTTTTCCCCGACGCCAAGGACGCGTACCGTATAAACAAGCAGGTCAAACTCACACACTTGCACACACAACTCTTTACAGGACACGGGGGATTTTCCCAGTACTTGCACCGTTTCAAAAAGAAGGACTCACCTGCTTGCCCATGTGACCCAGCCGTAGAGGAAGCCGTTGCGCATCTTATTGCGGAGTGTCCCAGGTTTGGAAGACAGCGCTTTGACCTCGAATCAGAAATAGATGTCGAAATAAATGTAGAGACTATAAGTGATATAATGAAAAATAAATATGTTAGAAACAAGTTTTTAGAATTCTGCCTTAAAATATGTACAATAGTAATAACTAGCAATAAGAACTAGATATAAAATGTAACACGGTAAATATATTATTAGATATATTATACAAGTGTTTATGTAAAAAACCAAGCAAACAAAAAAAAAAAAAAAAAAAAAAAGAAAAAAAAAAAATAATAATAATAATAATTTGAAACAGAAGGTAAGAAAAAAAAAAAAAAAAAAAAAAATATATTTATTACAAAAGAAAATCCTATTTTATAGAAAGAAACCTGTATTTTCATAAACTGTGCCTCTTATAATAGTTGTATAAAATAGTTTAAGTATATTATATAACAAAGACAACGCACCTGAGGAATGCGATGTCATTGTTAGTTTATTTGAAAACTTTGAAATGAAGCCTCCGTCTTCAACGGAGAAAAAGTTGGAAATGACAGATTGGGGTTTTTAGCTGGTAGGAGTCCAGCACTATCTGAGTGTCCCTTCTCAGATGTCCATGATGGATTTTTCCCTCAATCTGTCAATTTTAAAAAAAAAAAAAAAAAAAAAAAAAAAAAACCTAACCTAACCTAACCTAACCTAACCTAACCTAACCTAACCTAACCTTTTTTTTTTTTTTTTTTTAACGTGGGGGAATGCTATGACGCATACCCCTCCGCGGGGGCGGGCGGAGGGGTTATGTCGGACTCGCCGGGGTAAGAGAAAGATGTTAAACAATACAATGGACCTCCCGGAATACCGACTAAACCTACCACGGTGTTCCTCAACAAACCACTGTCGACGGGGCCGCGCGAATCATTTTCACATGCAGTCGCGACCCCGCCGAGGTTACGGCCCGCCGTATGAAACGGCAGGCCACTACACAAAAGATCTACCCGCTGGTACCTTCTACATATTCCCTACTGTCCCCCCTCTAGAGGGGAGACGGACTCGACACAGAGGCGCGCGTGGGAACACGCACGCCGCCTCTCGGACCTGGTGCTGAACGGATGGCGGGCAGGCCCACAAAGCCCGCCACCCCCAGGTCAAACCTCATGGTGGCTGGAGGTCGTCTCGCGCCCTCCGGCGCCCGGCTCTGCGGTTGGGGAGAGGGTTTAAACGCTCCCTCTCCCGCTCCGCCGCCTCCTTGATGGAAATAACTTCCTCACAAAAGGAGGCGACGGCGTTCCACGACCTCTCACTCCGGACCATCGACAGAACTACGGCCGGGAGCGAGAGGGCAACCGATCCGACTGCCGCGATCAATTCACGGCGCTGCGATGCCCAGGCGGGGCAAACCGCCAATGTGTGCAGCGCCGTGTCCTCAACAACGTCGCGGCAGTCGCCGCAGTGGTGACAACCGGGCGTCTCTTGCCGGCCTATCCGACACAGGAACCGGCCAAAACAACCATGGCCGGTCAAAACCTGTGTCAGCCGGAAGGTGAGGGCGCCATGCCGCCTCTCCAGCCACTCCTCAAACACGGGACTTACCGCCACGATCGTGGCGTGCCCGGCACTGGGGTGCACAAGTCGTTCCTTCCAATTGGCCACTAGGACCTGGCGGAGCTCGGACCTCGCCGCCTCGACAGCGGAAAGAGTAGGTCCTTCGCCCCGAGCTAGCGCCTCCTGGCGCCAACGATAGAGCGACGCCAGGAGCGCCGCTTCCAGGTCCCATGGCATCGATCCGGCGAGGAGGCTCGCAGCCTCGAACGAGATCGTGCGGTATCCTCTTATTAACCTGACGGCCATGGCGCGCTGTGGTGCACGAAGCGCCGAAATGTTACGGGCCGTCAGGTTGTCCGCCCAAACTGGGGCCCCATACAGGGCCATGGACCGCACGACCCCCTCGTAGAGCCTCCGGCAGGAGGTATTTGGCCCCCCAAGGTTGGGCAGCAGGCGCGCGAGCGCACCTGCAGCGCCCCGAAGAATGGGGGCCAAACGACTGAAGTGGGCTGTAAAGTCCCATCGGCCGTCGAGCAAGAGACCTAAATACTTTAGGGTTGACTCGACGCCGATGCGGACCCCTCCTACCATGATATGGGCCCCTGGAGGTGGCCGGTTCCGAGGGCCGTGAAAACAAACGGCCTCGGATTTGGACAAGGCCACCTCGAGGCCCAACCGCCGGATACGATTGACGACTTGTGCGACCCCAGCGGTCGCCAGTATGGCCGCCGCCCGGTGCGACTTACCCCTCGCCGTGACAAGTGTGTCGTCGGCGTAACAAATGACGCCGACGCCACGGAGGAGCGCACCTCGCAGCACCCAGTCGTAACCGATGTTCCACAGGAGCGGACCCAGAACCGATCCCTGTGGAACACCGCACGACATCTCTCGCCGACTCCAACCGTCGTGACCCGGGTAGACTACTACCCTCTCCGATAGATATGCCCCGACTATGCGGCGGAGGTAGGTCGGCACTCGATGGAAAACGAGTGCCTCCCTGATACAACTCCAGGGCAAGGTGTTGAAGGCATTCGCGATGTCTAGAGACACCGCGAAGACGACCTCGCCCCGGGACACCGCATCCTCCGCCAGGCTCCTCACTCGCTGAACAGCGTCAATAGTGGAGCGCCCGCGGCGGAAACCATACTGGTTCTCCGCCAGATCCGGGCCCACTGAAGAAAGACGCTGGACGAGGCGCTCCGCAATAATAAACTCAAAGAGTTTAGCCACCTCGTCCAGCAACACAATGGGCCGGTAGGCGGACGGAGAGTCCGCCGGGCGCCCCTCCTTCCTGATCAGGACCAGTTTCCCCACCTTCCACTGGCGCGGAAACTGGCCCCGCTGAAGACACTCACTGAGGAGCCCCCTGAGTCGGGGCGCGAGCTCCTCCAGGACCAGGGCCAATGCAAGACCTGGAATGCCGTCGGGCCCTGGGGCGGTGTTTTTCGAGCGAAGTCTCGACACCGCCGCTCGCAACTCTACTTGGGTCACTTCGGGAACCACGTCGTCGTCAAAGTCCGCGCTGGACGCCATGGAAGGCGGAACCATCGGCGGAGGAGTGTGCTCCGTCCGTGAGGGAAACAGAGCGGCCACCACCTCCTGAACCAACTGTGGCCGGAGACTCTGGGACAAGGGGGGCGCCCAGGGGCGAAGCTTGCCCCTGACCATAAGGTATGGGCGCCCCCAGGGGTTACGGTCCAGAGTCCCCAGCAGCTCTTGGCGGGCCTGATCTTTGGCCCGCTTGATGGCTAACTTAAGAGCCTTCTTGGCCGCTCTGTAGGCCTCGTACAGTTCCGCCTCCCTGACGTCAAAATCGGGAGGGCGGCGACGCCTCCTTCGAAGCCGGATGTACTGGCGTCTGGCCACCACGCACGAGTGGCGCAGGTCGGCTATATGGTCCGACCACCAGTACACCCGACGCCTACCTGTAACATTTAAAGGTACTCTAGGCATCGCCGCATCACAAACTTGCGTTACGGCCTCCCGGAACCACTCGGCCTCCATCTCGATGTTGTCAGGCCTGGCCGGTGCTGGCACCCAGGCCTGAACGATGGAGGCTTCCAGGAGGACCTCCCGATTTAGCTTCCTTAAAGCCCAACGCGGACCGCCCCCAATCGGGGTCCTCGGGGCTGGGGGGTCGGAGGTCTGGGCGGAGACGTCGAACCGTATATAACGATGGTCCGACAACGTCTCCACCCCCTCGACGACGCGCCAGCCTTGGACACGGCGTGCTAGTGCGGGGCTAGCAAAAGAAACATCGATGACAGAGCCGCCCCGCTGACGCACGCACGTGTGCACTGACCCACGATTGAGGACTAGCAGGCCGTTTTCTACGGCCCACTCCTCGAGCAATTCACCCCTCGCGTCCGTGGTCGCGGAACCCCAAGCCGAGGATTTGGCATTGAGGTCCCCGACGAAGAGCACGGGCCGAGGGTGGCTTCGAGCGACGACGACGTTCAGTTCGAGGAGATACTCCTCGAAGTCGGCGAGAGGTCGGTTGGGTGAGAAGTAGCCGCCCACCACAACCGCTTCTCCTACTAGTGCTGCGACGCAGCCCCGTCCTTGGACGATGTTCTCGAAGGACGGGGTGCCGGCGGCGGCCGGCGAAATTAACGCCACCGAGCCATCTAGGTCCCCTACCCAGTCAGCCCTGGGAGGGACGAAATAGGGCTCGGCTACAACGGCGACATGTATTGACCACTGCGCCATGCTCTGGAGGAGAAGATCCTGAGCCCTGGCACAGTGGTTTAAATTGCACTGGAGGAGACGGAGGCGAGGAGACATTATGTCTCCATACTGACCTCCGCCCCTCCGACCGCAGAAGCGGCGGCCTTGGCTGCTGCCGACGATGAGACAGCGGGTAGTTTTTTGTGGGTGGCGGCGCACTCCTTGCCACCCGCCCGATGCTTAGCTGATTTGCCCGCCGCCGCACACAAGATACAGTGCGGCGGGGCCTCACAGGTTGCGGCCATGTGACCAGGCTGACCGCAGCGGAAACAGCGGCCGGTGCAGTCAGTCTGTGAGGGGCACTTGACGCCCACATGGCCGCTCGAAAGGCAACGATAGCATCGGGCGGGCCTAGGGTCCAAGACCTTGACCTGCGCCGACACCCAACCCACTAAAATTCGGCGGCCATCGGCCAGCTTTTTGGCGGCGGCCACGGGACAGCTGATAATTGCCGTCCCCATTCCGGCGCGGCCCTGCTGGATTTCGCTGCACTTTATTTGATCCACAGGGCACCCTCCGGTCTTGGAGACGGCAGCGACGACCTCTTCCTTAACAACTGAGTCATCCAGGCCCGTAATGCGCAAATCTACACATTTTTGCGGCCTGGAGACGCGGACCTCCTCTGATTCGAAAACCTGGCGGAGACTTTCCGCCAGGCGGTCCGCCTGGTCGCCGCTTGCGACACCCGGCACTTCGATAAGGCGGGCACCGGTCTGGGTTGTCCGGCACCGCAAGCCTGTTGTTATACCCAGTGTGCCGGGGTCGATCGCCGTCCGCGCCTTCTTGAGGAGCTCCGCATAAGTGGTCCCTCGCTCGATGGCAGCCGGCTGCAGTGTTAACACAACTGCAGTGGAGCGAGGGGCCTGGAGCTTCCTCGCCGCCTTTTTGGCCGCCTGCCTGGCCTTCTTGGCCGCCTTCTTCCTCTTCTTGGCCTCCTCCTTCTTCTTACCGACGACCTCCCAGTCGTCGGCTCTGCGTGGGGTGGCTGCAGGTTGCTTCGTAGCAGTGGCGGGGCGCTCCTTGGGGGCAACGGGTGCGCTCTTCACCTGCTTCTTTTTTCTGCCCTTTTGGCCTGCTGGAGCTGTAATATCGCCCGCTGGAGCAACAGGAGGAGGCCGCGGGGCTCTCGCTTTAGCCGCGTACGACGTAGGCGGCGTAGACGTCGGGGGAGTAGAACGGGGAGGCTCTCTGGCTCTGTCCGCTGCCAACGGAGGGCGCAGCAGCCGGCCCTCCATAACCGAGAGCTTGGAGCGAAATTCGCCAAGCTCCTGCCGGACCAGAGCCACGAGCTCCGACTCCTTCCTGTTAGCGTCCTGGTCCTGCCGCTTCTCAAAGTCCTCCTGACGTCTTTTGAGCTCGGCAAGCTCCTGCGCTAATCTAGAATTTTCGGCCTGCAGTTTTTGGACTTCTTCGCTGGCTGTGCGGCTGAAGACGGCCTCCGCAATCTCCCGAATGGCCTCCATCGACTCTTTAAGGGTCTTCTGGCACGTGCCTTTCAGACCCTTCGACTTTTTGGAGACCAGACGGATCGCCTCCAAGGCGTCGTCTAGTCGGGTCTTCAGCCGCGTCACCGGCTCGTCCTCAGCATCTGGCACGGCCACCTGCTGTTTTCGTCCTGCGGCAACTCGCCGGGCCGCTGCACCAATTAGTCGGTCCTCTTCGGACGTGCGCTCCTCGGCGTCGGCCTTCTGCAACGCTGCAGCAAGTTCGGCCTTCGCTTGCCCCAGACCCACGTACCTCCCGTGGGTGGGCGGACGACCGCGTCCACGTCGCGCCGTCGTAACTTTCGGCGCCGGAATCGCGTCCTCGCTGGAGCCATCCGACTCCGATTCCTGCGCAGACCGCAAGCGTTTGCGTGGAGCTTTCTCCGGAGTAGCCTCCGAAGTAAGCTCCACAACGTCACTGTCGTGCTCTGACGGCACGTAATCTTCATCTTCGTCAGATCGCGCAGAACTGGGCGTGCGTGACTGACTTTCTTCTACCTTCGACTTCGTTTTTAAAATAGATTTAATTTGATTTTCCATAATTAGACCCACGAGAATGGGAGAAATAAAAGTCGACCCGGGCAGAGATCCCGATACCCGGGCAAGCCTATTACTACAGGGGGACGGCAGGTACCCTGAGGGGCCGCACTAACGACTGAACTACCCATCAGCCATGCATCTCCTCGCCGTGCGGCAGCAACTTGAGATTCGGGGTGGTTTTTATAGAGGGCCACTCCCTCGCAGTCCGGGCGGTGAAGCCAAGACCCTCGGTCCCGTCAGCAGCCGCGAGACGTGATCCACGACACTGCACAATACGGGGTTACGATTTGCTCTAGACGGTGACAACGGGGACAAAAGACAAAAGAAAGGGGGGAACAACGAAAACAAAAACAAAAGGGGACAAAACAAAATGGACGCAGAACCAAAACAAAAACAAAAAGGGGACAAAACCAAAAACAAGAGACAAAAAACAAAAAAGGGGGGACAAAATAAAGAGGGACGAAGAAAGGGGGGGAGAGTCGTCAGAGTGACGAGAAGGGACCCCGTTGTCTGTTCAGCGGCAGGGTGAGTGCACGCCGAACCCGTCAAAGAGGCTCTCCCATGTCCACTCTAAAACAGAGCGGTACTGGGAGAGCCGGGCCCAAAAATAGGGCCGCCGGCCTGGGGATGGGACTAGCGTCCATCCCCCCGCCACCGGTGCCGAACGCGACGGCACAAGGCACCGGTTGTCAGAATATTAGCCGCCAGCAATAATGAAGAGCATTATTGCCAACGTTGCCCAGGGTGTACCACGAGGAGGTTTTCTGACCCACACCCCAACCTAACCTAACCTAACCTAACCTAACCTAACCTAACCTTTTTTTTTTTTTTTTTTTTTTAACGTGGGGGAATGCTATGACGCATACCCCTCCGCGGGGGCGGGCGGAGGGGTTATGTCGGACTCGCCGGGGTAAAAGAAAGATGTTAAACAATACAATGGACCTCCCGGAATACCGACTAAACCTACCACGGTGTTCCTCAACAAACCACTGTCGACGGGGCCGCGCGAATCACTTTCACATGCAGTCGCGACCCCGCCGAGGTTACGGCCCGCCGTGTGAAACGGCAGGCCACTACACGAAACTCCTACCCTAGGTATACCACTCCAAAAGCCCTACTGTCCCCCCCCTAGAGGGGAGACGGACACGACACAGAGGCGCGCGTGGGAACACGCACGCCGCCTCTCGGACCTGGTGCTGAACAGATGGCGGGCAGGCCCACAAAGCCCGCCACCCCCAGGTCAAACCTCATGGTGGCTGGAGGTCGTCCCGCGCCCTCCGGCGCCCGGCTCTGCGGTTGGGGAGAGGGTTTAAACGCTCCCTCTCCCGCTCCGCCGCCTCCTTGATGGAAATAACTTCCTCACAAAAGGAGGCGACGGCGTTCCACGACCTCTCACTCCGGACCATAGACAGAACTACGGCCGGGAGCGAGAGGGCAACCGATCCGACTGCCGCGATCAATTCACGGCGCTGCGATGCCCAGGCGGGGCAAACCGCCAATGTGTGCAGCGCCGTGTCCTCAACAACGTCGCGGCAGTCGCCGCAGTGGTGACAACCGGGCGTCTCTTGCCGGCCTATCCGACACAGGAACCGGCCAAAACAACCATGGCCGGTCAAAACCTGTGTCAGCCGGAAGGTGAGGGCGCCATGCCGCCTCTCCAGCCACTCCTCAAACACGGGACTTACCGCCACGATCGTGGCGTGCCCGGCACTGGGGTGCACAAGTCGTTCCTTCCAATTTGCCACTAGGACCTGGCGGAGCTCGGACCTTGCCGCCTCGACTGCGGAAAGACTAGGTCCTTCGCCCCGATAACCTAACCTAACCTAACCTAACCTAACATAACCTAACCTAACCTAACCTAACCTAACCTAACCTAACCTAACCTAACCTAACCTAACCTAACCTAACCTAACCTAACCTTTTTTTTTTTTTTTTTTTTTTTTTTTTTTTTGGGAGGGGGGAAATGCTCCTGATGCATACCGCCCCACTCGGGGAGGTGGGACGGTTATGTCGGGCTCTCCGGCCTAGAGCGAACGGCCGGCATACCGACTAAAACCCCCCTGTGCACCGTCGCCTCGCCTTAGCGGGTGGGCCACCGGAACCTGATACAACATCAGCGACCCACCCAGCGACTGCCCACGACCCGCGGGCACCAGCACTTGCGGCGGCGTCTGGGTGCACCAGAGACGCCGCGCCTACACGGAAGGGTGCGGGTGGGAGAAAACATACCCCGATCTCCCACCCTCAGCCATCGCTAGGGGGGCATCAGACGCGCATCGGCGCGCCGACGCCGCCCAGCTCGCCGGCGACGGATCGGGTCAGCGAGGAGACTTTCCTCCCTGGCCCGCTCCGCCGCCTCCTTCTGCGAGATGACGTTCTCGCAGAAGGATGCGACCGCACACCAATTCCTGTCGCTATCGGCCATGGAGCGGATTATGGCCGATAGCGAGAGATCCACACCGATGGTCTCGACGAGGGCACGACGCTGCTGCGCCCACGCCGGGCAGAACTCCAGCGTATGCTGCGCCGTGTCCTCGCCACAATCGCAGTGGTGACAGGCGGGACTCGATTCCCTCCTCGCGACCTTGTGCAGGTAGTATCCGAAGCACCCGTGCCCGGATAACACCTGCACCAGCCGGAAGGAAAGGGTCCCGTGCTGTCGCCACACCCACAACGAAAGGACCGGCCGGAGCGCCTCCACCGTGCGAAGACCCGCACGTGGAGCCTCCAGCCGGGCTGACCATCGGGCCACGATGGCTCGGCGAGCGGCCTCGCGCCACTCGCGCACCTGCTCGAGCAGAGGGCGACCGCCTCCGCCTGCTCGAAATTCGGCCGTTCGCCGATAAACGTCGGCGAGCACTTCCGCCTCCAAGTCCCACGGGGGTGTACCGGCCAGCGCGCATGCCGCGTCTGCGGACACGGTGCGGTACCCGCGTATTGCCCTGACCGCCAAAGTGCGCTGCGGTCGGCATAACCGCGCGCGGTTCTGGGCGGTCAGGGACCCCGCCCACACCGGTGCGCCGTACAGCGCCATCGACCGGACTACCCCCGTGTAAAGCCTCCGGCACGCTAAGCTGGGTCCGCCCAGGTTGGGCAATAATCGCCCGAGGGCGGACGCCGCGCCGTCCAGTTTCGGCTCAAGCTGGCGGAAGTGCTCGTCGAAGAGCCATCGCCCATCCAACACCAGGCCCAAATATCTCATCTGAGCCTGAACCGGTACGAGGACCGAGCCGACGGTGATCGAGGCGCCGGCAGGCGGCCCGCGACGGGGCCCATGGAACAACAGGGCCTCCGTCTTGTTGAGGGCCACCTTAAGCCCCAGCGTCTCGATTCGCCCGACCACCTGAGAGACCCCCGTGGTGGCCAGGCGAGCCGCCTCCTCAAAGTTGCGTCCCCGGGCTCCTACCAACGTGTCGTCAGCGTAACAGAACACGCTCAGCCCAGGGGGCAAGACTCCGCGCAGGGCCCAGTCATAGCCGATGTTCCACAGGAGAGGGCCAAGGACGGACCCCTGTGGAACACCGTGCGATATAGCCCTAACCTAACCTAACCTAACCTAACCTAACCTAACCTAACCTAACCTAACCTTTTTTTTTTTTTTTTTTTTTTTTTTTTTTTAACGTGGGGGAATGCTATGACGCATACCCCTCCGCGGGGGCGGGCGGAGGGGTTATGTCGGACTCGCCGGGGTAAGAGAAAGATGTTAAACAATACAATGGACCTCCCGGAATACCGACTAAACCTACCACGGTGTTCCTCGACAAACCACTGTCGGCGGGGCCGCGCGAATCACTTTCACATGCAGTCGCGACCCCGCCGAGGTTACGGCCCGCCGTATGAAACGGCAGGCCACTACACAAAAGATCTACCCGCTGGTACCTTCTAAATATTCCCTACTGTCCCCCCCCTAGAGGGGAGACGGACTCGACATAGAGGCGCGCGTGGGAACACGCACGCCGCCTCTCGGACCTGGTGCTGAACAGATGGCAGGCAGGCCCACAAAGCCCGCCACCCCCAGGTCAAACCTCATGGTGGCTGGAGGTCGTCTCGCGCCCTCCGGCGCCCCGCTCTGCGGTTGGGGAGAGGGTTTAAACGCTCCCTCTCCCGGTCCGCCGCCTCCTTGATGGAAATGACTTCCTCACAAAAGGAGGCGACGGCGTTCCACGACCTCTCACTCCGGACCATAGACAGAACTACGGCCGGGAGCGAGAGGGCAACCGAACCGACTGCCGCAATCAACTCACGGCGCTGCAATGCCCAGGCGGGGCAAACCGCCAGTGTGTGCAGCGCCGTGTCCTCCACAACATCGCGGCAGTCACCGCAGTGGTGACAACCGGGCGTCTCTTGCCGGCCTATGCGACACAGGAACCGGCCAAAACAACCATGGCCGGTCAAAACCTGTGTCAGCCGGAAGGTGAGGGCACCATGCCGCCTCTCCAGCCACTCCTCAAACACGGGACTTACCGCCACAATCGTGGCGTGCCCGGCACTGGGGTGCACAAGTCGCTCCTTCCAATTCGCCACTAGGACCTGGCGGAGCTCGGACCTCGCCGCCTCGACAGCGGAAAGAGAAGGTCCTTCGCCCCGAGCTAGCGCCTCCTGGCGCCAACGATAGAGCGACGCCAGGAGCGCCGCTTCCAGGTCCCATGGCATCGATCCGGCGAGGAGGCTCGCACCCTCGAACGAGATCGTGCGGTATCCTCTTATAAGCCTGACGGCCATGGCGCGCTGTGGCGCACGAAGCGCCGAAATGTTTCGGGCCGTCAGGCTGTTTGCCCAAACTGGGGCCCCATATAGGGCCATGGACCGCACGACCCCCTCGTAGAGCCTCCGGCAGGAGGTATTTGGCCCCCCAAGGTTGGGCAGCAGGCGCGCGAGCGCGCCTGCAGCGCCCCGAAGAATGGGGGCCAAACGACTGAAGTGGGCTGTAAAGTCCCATCGGCCGTCGAGCAAGAGACCTAAATACTTCAGGGTTGACTCGACGCCGATGCGGACCCCTCCTACCATGATATGGGCCTCTGGAGGTGGCCGGTTCCGAGGGCCGTGAAAAACAAACGGCCTCGGACTTGGACAGAGCCACCTCGAGGCCCAACCGCCGGATACGATTGACGACTTGTGCGACCCCAGCGGTCGCCAATATGGCCGCCGCCCGGTGCGACTTACCCCTCGCAGTAACGAGCGTGTCGTCGGCGTAACAAATGACGCCGACGCCACGGAGGAGCGCACCTCGCAGCACCCAGTCGTAACCGATGTTCCACAGGAGCGGACCCAGAACCGATCCCTGTGGAACACCGCACGACATCTCTCGCCGACTCCAACCGTCGTGACCCGGGTAGACTACTACCCTCTCCGATAAATATGCCCCGACTATGCGGCGGAGGTAGGTCGGCACTCGATGGAAAACGAGTGCCTCCCTGATACAACTCCAGGGCAAGGTGTTAAAGGCATTCGCGATGTCAAGAGACACCGCGAAGACGACCTCGCCCCGGGACACCGCATCCTCCGCCAGGCTCCTCACACGCTGGACAGCGTCAATAGTGGAGCGCCCGCGGCGGAAACCATATTGGTTCTCCGCCAGATCCGGACCCACTGAAGAAAGACGCTGGACGAGGCGCTCCGCAATAATAAACTCGAAGAGTTTAGCCACCTCGTCCAGCAACACAATGGGCCGGTAGGCGGACGGAGAGTCCGCCGGGCGCCCCTCCTTCCTGATCAGGACCAGTTTCCCCACCTTCCACTGGCGCGGAAACTGGCCCTGCTGAAGACACTCACTGAGGAGCCCCCTGAGTCGGGGCGCGAGCTCCTCCAGGACCAGGGCCAACGCAAGGCCTGGAATGCCGTCGGGCCCTGGGGCGGTGTTTTTCGAGCGAAGTCTCGACACCGCCGCTCGCAACTCTACTTGGGTCACTTCGGGAACCACGTCGTCGTCAAAGTCCGCGCTGGACGCCATGGAAGGCGGAACCATCGACGGAGGAGTGTGCTCCGCCTGTAATGGAAACAGAGCGGCCACCACCTCCTCCACCAACTGTGGCCGGAGACTCTGGGACAAGGGGGGCGCCCAGGGACGAAGCTTGCCCCTAACCATAAGGTATGGACGCCCCCAGGGATTACGATCCAGAGTCCCCAGCAGCTCTTGGCGGGCCTGATCTTTGGCCCGCTTGATGGAGATCTTCAGGGTCTTCTTGGCCGCTCTGTAGACCTCATACAGTTCCACCTCCCTGGCGTCAAAATCGGGAGGGCGGCGACGCCTCCTACGAAGCCGGATGTACTGGCGCCTGGCCACCACGCAGGAATGGCGCAGTTCGGCGATATGGTCCGACCACCAGTACACCCGACGCCTAGTTGGTAAATGGTGAGGAACTCTAGGCATCGCCGCATTACAAACTTGAGTTAGGGCCTCCCGGAACCACTCAGCCTCCACATCGACGTTGTCAGGCCTGGCCGGTGCTGGCACCCAGGCCTGAACGATGGAGGCTTCCAGGAGGACCTCCCGATTTAGCTTTCTTAAAGCCCAACGCGGACCGCCCCCAATCGGGGTCCTCGGGGCTGGGGGGTCGGAGGTCTGGGCGGAGACGTCGAACCGTATATAACGATGGTCCGACAACGTCTCCACCCCCTCGACGACGCGCCAGCCTTGGACACGGCGTGCTAGTGCGGGGCTAGCAAAAGAAACATCGATGACAGAGCCGCCCCGCTGACGCACGCACGTGTGCACTGACCCACGATTGAGGACTAGCAGGCCGTTTTCTACGGCCCACTCCTCGAGCAATTCACCCCTCGCGTCCGTGGTCGCGGAACCCCAAGCCGAGGATTTGGCATTGAGGTCCCCGACGAAGAGCACGGGCCGAGGGTGGCTTCGAGCGACGACGACGTTCAGTTCGAGGAGATACTCCTCGAAGTCGGCGAGAGGTCGGTTGGGTGAGAAGTAGCCGCCCACCACAACCGCTTCTCCTACGAGTGCTGCGACGCAGCCCCGTCCTCGGACGATGTTCTCGAAGGACGGGGTGCCGGCGGCGGCCGGCGAAATTAGCGCCACCGAGCCATCGAGGTCCCCTACCCAGTCAGCCCTGGAAGGGACAAAATAGGGCTCGGCGACGATGGCGACATGAATTGACCACTGCGCCATGCTCTGGAGGAGAAGATCCTGAGCTCTGGCGCAGTGGTTTAAATTACTCTGGAGGAGACGGAGGTGTGGAGACATTACGTCTCCATACTAACCTCCGCCCCTCCGACCGCGGGAGCGGCGGCCCTGGCTATTGCCGACGTCAAGGCAGGCGACCGTGGCGGTAGTCTTTTACTGGTGGCGGCGCACCCCTTGCCACCCGCCCGGTGCTCCGCTGGTTTGCCCACCGCCACACACAAAACACAGTGCGGCGTGGCCCCGCACGTTGCGGCCACGTGACCGGGCTGACCGCAACGGAAACAGCGGCCGGTGCAGTCAACCCGAGAGGGGCACATGACACCCACGTGGCCGCTGGACAGACAGCGGTAGCAACGGGCGAGCCTGGGCTCCAGCGCTTTAATTTGCGCCGAAACCCACCCCACCAAAAGACGCCGGCCATCGGCAAGTTTTTTGGCGGCGGCGACCGGACAGCTAATAATGGCCGTCCCCATACCGGAGCGGCCCTGCTTAATGTCCCCGCACTTAATTTGTTCCGCAGGGCACGCGCCGGTCCTGGCGACGGCAGCGACGACCTCTTCTTTCGATACAGAGTCATCCAGGCCCGTGATGCGCATATCTATGCACTTTTGGGGCCTGGAGACGCGGACCTCTTCTGCCTCTAACACCTGGCGGAGACTTTCCGCCAGGCGATCCGCCTGGTCGCCGCTTGTGACTCCCGGCACCTCAATAAGGCGGGCGCCGGTCTGGGTAGCCCGGCACCGCAAGCCCGCCGTTATCCCCAACTTGCCAGGGTCAATTGCCGCCCGCGCCTTTTTAAGGAGGTCAGCATAGGTTGTCCCTCGCTCAATGGCGGCCGGCTGCAAAGTCAAGACAACCGCAGTGGAGCGAGGGGCCTGCAGCTTCCTTGCTGCCTTTTTAGCCGCCTGCCTGGCCTTCTTGGCCGCCTTCTTCCTTTTCTTGGCCTCCTCCTTCTTCTTGCCGACGACCTCCCAGTCGTCGGCTCTGCGTGGGGTGGCTGCAGGTTGCTTTCCAGCAGCGGCGGGGCGCTCCCTGGGAGCCACGGGCACGCGCTTCGCCTGCGTCTTTTTCCTGCCCTTTTGGCCTGCTGGAGCTGGAGTATCGCCCGCCGGAGCAACAGGAGGAGGCCGCGGGGCTCCTGCCTTAGCCGCGTACGACGTAGGCGGCGTAGGCGTCGGGGGAGTAGGACAGGGAGGCCCTCTGGCTCTATCTGCGGCCAGAGGAGGGCGCAACAGCCGGCCCTCCATAACTGAGAGCTTGGCACGAAACTCGCCAAGCTCCTTACGGACGAGGGCCACAAGGTCTGATTCGGCCTTGTTTGCGCCCTGCTCGTGCCGCTGCTCAAGTTCTTCCTGTCGTCTTCTAAGATCGGCCAATTCCTGAGCGAGACGACAATTTTCCGTCATCAGTTTGGCAACCTCCTCATTGGCCGATCGGCTGAAGGCTACCTCTGCTATCTCCCGAATTGCCTCGATTGAGTCCCTAAGGGCCTTTTGGCAAGTACCCTTCAGGCCCTTCGACTTTTTAGAAACGAGCCGTATGGCCTCCAAGGCATCAGTGAGCCGGGTCTTGAGGTGGGACACGGGCAGATCTTCGGCATCCAGCTCCACCACTGGCTGCTTCATTCCCGCAGCAACTCGCCGGGCTGCCACAGTAATGAGGCTATCCTCCTCGGACGTGCGCTCTTCGTCTTCGGACTTCCGCAGTGCAGCGGCAAGTTCGGCCTTCGCCTGGCCGAGACCCACGTATTTACCGTGTGTGGGCGGACGACCGCGTCCGCGTCGCGCTGTAGCCATCTTCGGTGCCGGAACCGCCTCCTCACTTGAGCCGTCTGACTCCTCCGATATTTTCGCAGACCGCAAGCGTTTGCGTGTAGCCTTCTCAGGAGAACTCTCCGAGTTGAGCTCTACGACTTCACTATCGTGTTCCGACGGCACGTAGTCTTCGTCCACATCCACTTCAGAACGCGCAGAACTGGGCGTGCGCGACCTGCTCTCTATCAACGTCTTTTTTTTTAAAATTGATTTTACAGTTTCCATAATAAAACCCACGAGTGCGGGAGAACTAAACGTCGACCCGGGCAGAGATCCCGATACCCGGGCAAGCCTAATTACAACAGGGGGACGGCAGGTACCCTGAGGGGGCCGCACTAACGACTGAACTACCCATCAGCCATGCATCTCCTCGCCGTGCGGCAGCAACTTGAGATTCGGGGTGGTTTTTATAGAGGGCCACTCCCTCGCAGTCCGGGCGGTGAAGCCAAGACCCTCGCTCCCGTCAGCAGCCGCGAGACGTGATCCACGACACTGCACAATACGGGGTTACGATTTGCTCTAGACGGTGACAACGGGGACAAAAGACAAAAGAAAAGGGGGAACAACGAAAACAAAGGGGACAAAAACAAAATGGACGCAGAACCAAAAGGAACAAAAAACAAAAAGGGGACAAGACCAAAAACAAGAGACAAAAACAAAAAAAACAAAAAGGGGGGCAAAGAAAGGGGAGAGAGTCGTCAGAGTGACGAGAAGAGACCCCGTTGTCTGTTCAGCGGCAGGGTGAGTGCACGCCGAACCCGTCAAAGAGGCTCTCCCATGTCCACTCTAAAACAGAGCGGTACTGGGAGAGCCGGGCCCAAAGAAAGGGCCGCCGGCCTGGGGATGGGACAAGCGTCCATCCCCCCGCCACCGGTGCCGAACGCGACGGCACAAGGCACCGGTTGTCAGAATATTAGCCGCCAGCAATAATGAAGAGCATTATTGCCAACGTTGCCCAGGGTGTACCACGAGGAGGTTTTCTGACCCACACCCCAACCTAACCTTTTTTTTTTTTTTTTTTTTTTACGTGGGGGAATGCTATGACGCATACCCCTCCGCGGGGGCGGGCGGAGGGGTTATGTCGGACTCGCCGGGGTAAAAGAAAGATGTTAACAATTAAATGGACCTCCCGGAATACCGACTAAACCTACCACGGTGTTCCTCGACAAACCACTATCGGCAGGGCCGCGCGAATCACTTTCACATGCAGTCGCGACCCTGCCGAGGTTACGGCCCGCCGTATGAAACGGCAGGCCACTACACGAAAGATCTACCCGCTGGTACCTCTAAATATTCCCTACTGTCCCCCCTCTAGAGGGGAGACGGACTCGACACAGAGGCGCGCGTGGGAACACGCACGCCGCCTCTCGGACCTGGTGCTGAACGGATGGCGGGCAGGCCCACAAAGCCCGCCATCCCCAGGTCAAACCTCACGGTGGCTGGAGGTCGTCTCGCGCCCTCCGGCGCCCGGCTCTGCGGTTGGGGAGAGGGTTTAAACGCTCCCTCTCCCGCTCCGCCGCCTCCTTGATGGAAATTACTTCCTCACAGAAGGAGGCGACGGCGTTCCACGACCTCTCACCCCGGACCATAGATAGAACTACGGCCGGGAGCGAGAGGGCAACCGATCCGACTGCCGCGATCAATTCACGGCGCTGCGATGCCCAGGCGGGGCAAACCGCCAATGTGTGCAGCGCCGTGTCCTCAACAACGTCGCGGCAGTCGCCGCAGTGGTGACAACCGGACCCCAACCTAACCTAACCTTTTTTTTTTTTTTTTTTTTAACGTGGGGGAATGCTATGACGCATACCCCTCCGCGGGGGCGGGCGGAGGGGTTATGTCGGACTCGCCGGGGTAAAAGAAAGATGTTAAACGATATAATGAACCTCCCGGAATACCGACTAAACCTACCACGGTGTTCCTCAACAAACCACTATCGGCGGGGCCGCGCGAATCACTTTCACATGCAGTCGCGACCCCGCCGAGGTTACGGCCCGCCGTATGAAACGGCAGGCCACTACGCAAAAGATCTACCCGCTGGTACCTTCTAAATATTCCCTACTGTCCCCCCCCTAGAGGGGAGACGGACTCGACACAGAGGCGCGCGTGGGAACACGCACGCCGCCTCTCGGACCTGGTGCTGAACGGATGGCGGGCAGGCCCACAAAGCCCGCCACCCCCAGGTCAAACCTCAGGGTGGCTGGAGGTCATCTCGCGCCCTCCGGCGCCCGGCTCTGCGGTTGGGGAGAGGGTTTAAACGCTCCCTCTCCCGCTCCGCCGCCTCCTTGATGGAAATGACTTCCTCACAAAAGGAGGCGACGGCGTTCCACGACCTCTCACTCCGGACCATAGACAGAACTACGGCCGGGAGCGAGAGGGCAACCGATCCGACTGCCGCGATCAACTCACGGCGCTGCGATGCCCAGGCGGGGCAATCCGCCAATGTGTGCAGCGCCGTGTCCTCAACAACGTCGCGGCAGTCGCCGCAGTGGTGACAACCGGGCGTCTCTTGCCGGCCTATCCGACACAGGAACCGGCCAAAACAACCATGACCGGTCAAAACCTGTGTCAGCCGGAAGGTGAGGGCGCCATGTCGCCTCTCCAGCCACTCCTCAAACACGGGACTTACCGCCACGATCGTGGCGTGCCCGGCACTGGGGTGCACAAGTCGTTCCTTCCAATTGGCCACTAGGACCTGGCGGAGCTCGGACCTCGCCGCCTCGACTGCGGAAATAGAAGGTCCTTCGCCCCGAGCTAGCGCCTCCTGGCGCCAACGATAGAGCGACGCCAGGAGCGCCGCTTCCAGGTCCCATGGCATCGATCCGGCGAGGAGGCTCGCAGCCTCGAACGAGATCGTGCGGTATCCTCTTATCAACCTGACGGCCATGGCGCGCTGTGGCGCACGAAGCGCCGAGATGTTACGGGCCGTCAGGTTGTCCGCCCAAACTGGGGCCCCATACAGGGCCATGGACCGCACGACCCCCTCGTAGAGCCTCCGGCAGGAGGTATTTGGCCCCCCAAGGTTGGGCAGCAGGCGCGCGAGCGCACCTGCAGCGCCCCGAAGAATGGGGGCCAAACGACTGAAGTGGGCTGTAAAGTCCCATCGGCCGTCGAGCAAGAGACCTAAATACTTTAGGGTTGACTCGACGCCGATGCGGACCCCTCCTACCATGATATGGGCCCCTGGAGGTGGCCAGTTCCGAGGGCCGTGAAAACAAACGGCCTCGGATTTGGACAAGGCCACCTCGAGGCCCAACCGCCGAATACGATTGACGACTTGTGCGACCCCAGCGGTCGCCAGTATGGCCGCCGCCCGGTGCGACTTACCCCTCGCCGTGACAAGTGTGTCGTCGGCGTAACAAATGACGCCGACGCCACGGAGGAGCGCACCTCGCAGCACCCAGTCGTAACCGATGTTCCACAGGAGCGGACCCAGAACCGATCCCTGTGGAACACCGCACGACATCTCTCGCCGACTCCAACCGTCGTGACCCGGGTAGACTACTACCCTCTCTGATAAATATGCCCCGACAATGCAGCGGAGGTAGGTCGGCACTCGATGAAAAATTAGTGCCTCCCTAATGCAACTCCAGGGCAAGGTGTTAAAGGCATTCGCGATGTCTAGAGACACCGCGAAGACGACCTCGCCCCGGGACACCGCATCCTCCGCCAGGCTCCTCACACGCATGATTGCGTCTATAGTTGAGCGCCCGCGGCGGAAACCATACTGGTTTTCCGCCAGATCCGGGCCCACTGAAGACAGACGCTGGACGAGGCGCTCCGCGATGATAAACTCAAAGAGTTTAGCCACCTCGTCCAGCAACACAATGGGCCGGTAGGCGGACGGAGAGTCCGCCGGGCGCCCTTCCTTCCTGATCAGGACCAGTTTCCCCACCTTCCACTGGCGCGGAAACTGGCCCTGCTGAAGACACTCATTGAGGAGCCCCCTGAGTCGGGGCGCGAGCTCCTCCAGGACCAGGGCCAACGCAAGGCCTGGAATGCCGTCGGGCCCTGGGGCGGTGTTTTTCGAGCGAAGTCTCGACACCGCCGCTCGCAACTCTACTTGGGTCACTTCGGGAACCACGTCGTCGTCAAAGTCCGCGCTGGACGCCATGGAAGGCGGAACCATCGACGGAGGAGTGTGCTCCGCCCGTGAAGGAAACAGAGCGGCCACTACCTCCTCCACCAACTGTGGCCGGAGACTCTGGGACAAGGGGGGCGCCCAGGGGCGAAGTTTGCCCCTGACCATAAGGTATGGACGCCCCCAGGGGTTACGGTCCAGAGTCCCCAGCAGCTCTTGGCGGGCCTGATCTTTGGCCCGCTTGATGGAGATCTTCAGGGTCTTCTTAGCCGCTCTGTAGACCTCATACAGTTCCGCCTCCCTGGCGTCAAAATCGGGAGGGCGGCGACGCCGCCTACGAAGCCGGATGTACTGGCGTCTGGCCGCCACGCAGGAATGGCGCAGGTCGGCTATGTGATCCGACCACCAGTACACCCGACGCCTAGCTGTAACGTTTCGAGGCACTCTAGGCATCGCCGCATCACATACTTGAGTTATTGCCTCCCGGAACCACTCGGCCTCCATCTCGACATTGTCAGGCCTGGCCGGTGCTGGCACCCAGGCCTGAACGACGGAGGCTTCCAGGAGGACCTCCCGATTTAGCTTTTTCAAAGCCCAACGCGGACCGCCCCCAATCGGGGCCCTTGGGGCTGGGGGGTCGGAGGTCTGGGCGGAGACGTCGAACCGTATATAACGATGGTCCGACAACGTCTCCACCCCCTCAACGACGCGCCAGCCTTGGACACGGCGTGCTAGTGCGGGGCTCGCAAACGAGACATCAATAACTGACCCGCCCCGCTGACGCACGCACGTGTGCACTGACCCACGATTGAGGACTTGCAGGCCGTTTTCTACGGCCCACTCCTCGAGCAATTCACCCCTCGCGTCCGTGGTCGCGGAACCCCAAGCCGAGGATTTGGCATTGAGGTCCCCGACGAAGAGCACGGGCCGAGGGTGGCTTCGAGCGACGACGACGTTCAGTTCGAGGAGATACTCCTCGAAGTCGGCGAGAGGTCGGTTGGGTGAGAAGTAGCCGCCCACCACAACCGCTTCTCCTACGAGTGCTGCGACGCAGCCCCGTCCCCGGACGATGTTCTCGAAGGACGGGGTGCCGGCGGCGGCCGGCGAAATTAGCGCCACCGAGCCATCGAGGTCCCCTACCCAGTCAGCCCTGGGAGGGACAAAATAGGGCTCGGTGACGATGGCGACATGAATTGACCACTGCGCCATGCTCTGGAGGAGAAGGTCCTGAGCCCTGGCGCAGTGGTTTAAATTACACTGGAGGAGGCGGAGGCGTGGAGACATTATGTCTCCATACTGACCTCCGCCCCTCCGACCGCGGGAGCAGCGACCTTATCCGCTGCCGAAGAAGAGGCAGGCGACTTTGGGGGTAACTTTTTGTGGGTGGCGGCACACTGCTTGCCACCCGCCCGGTGCTCCGCAGATTTGCCCGCCGCCGCACACAAAATACAGTGCGGCGGGGCCTCACATGTTGCGGCCATGTGACCAGGCCGACCGCAACGGAAACAACGGCCGGTGCAGTCAGCCTGTGAGGGGCACATGACTCCCACATGGCCGATGGATAGGCAGCGGTAGCACCGGGCAAGCCTGGGCTCCAGCACTTTCACCTGCGCCGACACCCACCCCACCAAAAGACGATGGCCATCGGCCAGTTTCCTGGCGGCAGCGACGGGACAGCTAACAATGGCCGTCCCCATACCGGAACGGCCCTGCCTAATTTCCCCACACTTTACTTGATCCGCAGGGCACGCTCCGGTCCTGGCGACGGCAGCGACGACCTCTTCTTTACAGACAGAGTCATCCAGGCCCGTGATGCGCATATCTACGCACTTTTGGGGCCTGGAGACGCGGACCTCATCAGCCTCTAAAACCTGGCGGAGACTTTCCGCCAGGCGGTCCGCCTGGTCGCCGCTTGCGACTCCCGGCACCTCAATAAGGCGGGCGCCGGTCTGGGTAGTCCGGCACCGCAAACCTGTCGTTATACCCAGTTTGCCGGGGTCGATTGCTGTCCGCGCCTTCCTGAGGAGCTCCGCATAAGTGGTCCCTCGCTCGATGGCAGCGGGCTGCAGTGTTAAAACAACTGCAGTGGAGCGAGGGGCCTGGAGCTTTCTCGCCGCCTTTTTGGCCGCCTGCCTGGCCTTCTTAGCCGCCTTCTTTTTCCTTTTAGCTTCCTCTTTCTTCTGGCCGACAACCTCCCAATTGTCGGCTACTCTTGCGGGCGCAGCGGATTGTGTTCTAAGAGCGGCGGGGCGCTCTTTGGGAGCTACTGGTACGCGCTTTGTCTGCTGTTTCTTCCTGCCCCTTTGGCTGGCAGGAACACCCGCGATGGCCACTGGAGCAGTTGCTGGAGGCCGCGAGGCCCTTACTTTAGCCGCGTATGACGGCGGCGCAAGCGTCGGGGGAGAAGCACGAGGCAGCTCTCTGCCTCTGTCTGCGGCCAGAGGAGGGCGCAGCAGCCGGCCCTCCATGACTGAGAGCTTGGCACGAAATTCGCCAAGCTCCTGTCGGACGAGGGCCACGAGTTCCGACTCCCTCTTGTTAGAGTCCTGGTCCTGCCGCTTTTCATACTCCTCCTGACGTCGCCTGAGCTCGGACAACTCTGCCGCCAAGCGAGTATTTTCTACCTGCAGCTTTTGCACCTCTTCATTGGCTGTGCGGCTGAAGACGGCCTCCGCAATATGTCTAATGGCTTCAATCGAGTCCTTAAGGGTCTTCTGGCACGTGCCTTTTAGACCCTTGGACTTTCTGGAAACTAAGCGAATCGCCTCTAAGGCGTCCTCAAGTTTGGCCTTGAGCTGAGTCGCCGGCAAGTCCTCGGCATCAGACTCTAACACCGGCCGTTTCTGCCCCGCAGCGACTCGTCGGGCTGCCGCAGCAATGAGGCTGTCCTCCTCGGACGTGCGCTCCTCGGCGTCCGCCTTCCGCAATGCGGCAGCAAGATCGGCCTTTGCCTGGCCCAGACCCACGTATCTGCCGTGGGTGGGCGGACGGCCGCGTCCACGTCGCGCTGTCGCGACCTTCGGCGCCGGTATCGAGTCCTCGCTTGAGCCATCTGACTCAAGCTGCTGCGCAGACCGCGACCGTTTACGCGGAGCTCTCTCCGGACTAGGCTCCGAAGATAAAATTTCAACCTCGTGCTCCAACGGCACGTACTCCTCATCGGAACGCGCAATACTGGGCGTGCGCGACCTACTTTTCCTTATCGACTCTTTTTTTTTTAAAATAGATTTTATTGATGGTTCCATAATGAATCCCACGAGTATGGGAGAAATAAAAGTCGACCCGGGCAGAGATCCCGATACCCGGGCAAGCCTAATACAACAGGGGGACGGCAGGTACCCTGAGGGGGCCGCACTAACGACTGAACTACCCATCAGCCATGCATCTCCTCGCCGTGCGGCAGCAACTTGAGATTCGGGGTGGTTTTTATAGAGGGCCACTCCCTCGCAGTCCGGGCGGTGAAGCCAAGACCCTCGCTCCCGTCAGCAGCCGCGAGACGTGATCCACGACACTGCACAATACGGGGTTACGATTTGCTCTAGACGGTGACAACGGGGACAAAAGACAGAAGAAAGGGGGAACAACGAAAACAAAAGGGGACAAAACAAAATGGACGCAGAACCAAAAGGAACAAAAACAAAAACGGGACAAAACCAAAATAAAATACAAAACCAAAAGGGGGAAAAGAAAGGGGGGAGAATCGTCAGAGTGACGAGAAGGGACCCCGTTGTCTGTTCAGCGGCAGGGTGAGTGCACGCCGAACCCGTCAAAGAGGCTCTCCCAAGTCCACTCTAAAACAGAGCGGTACTGGGAGAGCCGGGCCCAAAGAAAGGGCCTCCGGCCTGGGGATGGGACTAGCGTCCATCCCCCCGCCACCGGTGCCGAACGCGACGGCACAAGGCACCGGTTGTCAGAATATTAGCCGCCAGCAATAATGAAGAGCATTATTGCCAACGTTGCCCAGGGTGTACCACAACCTAACCTTTTTTTTTTTTTTTTTTTTTTTTTACGCGGGGAAATGTGCAATCACATTCCCCATCGCCGGTTTTGGGGCGGGCGATGGGGATATGTCGGGATCCAGCCCCTACGATGGATTTGGGCTGAACCGACTAAAACCACCGCGGTGTTCCTCACACCTTTATGGCGGAGCCGCGCGAATCGCTCTCACATTCGAATCGCGACCCCGCCGAAGGTTCGACCCGCCGATGGACATGGCGGGTCCCACACAACCATCGAAACAAAAGATTGGGGGACCTAGTCCCCTACGGTAAAGCGGGGGACCTGTTCCCCCTTCCGTCATCGAGAGGCGTGCGCGGAACACGAACGCCGCCTACTCGGACCTGCGCTGATCGGGCGGTGGACGGCCCCAATGGGTCCACCGCCCGCAGGCTTCTACTCAAGGTGGCTGGAGGTCGTCTCGCGCCCTCCTGCGCCCGGCTCTGCGGTTGGGGAGAGGGATTGAACGTTCCCTCTCCCTCTCCGCCGCCTCCTTCACTAACATCACCTCCTCACAGAAGGAGGCAACGGCATTCCAAGACCTCTCACTCGAAACCATGGACAGAACCATAGCCTCGAGCGAGAGGACGACCCTACCGACTGCCGCGTGCATGACACGGCGTTGCGTGACCCAAGCAGGGCAATCCGCCAATGTGTGCAACGCCGTGTCTTCGACAACGACGCGGCAGTCGCCGCAGTGATGACAGCCGGGCGTCTCCTGTTTGCCTATTCGACACAGGTACCGACCGAAACAACCGTGGCCGGTCAGCACCTGCGTCAGACGAAACGTGAGGGCGCCATGACGCCTCTCCAGCCACTCTCTTAGTACGGGTCTTACCGCCACGATTGTGGCGTGCCCGGCGCTGGGATTGACAAGTCGTTCCTCCCATTCTGCCACTAGGACCCCGCGGAGCTCGCGCCGCCGCACCTCGATATCGCGATGCGACGGCACTTCACCCCGTACCAGTGCCTCCTGGCGCCATTGAAATAGCGACGCCAGGAGCCCGGCCTCTAGGTCCCAGGGCGATGATCCGGCAAGGAGGCTCGCTGCCTCGAAGGAAATCGTGCGGTAACCTCGAATTGCCCTGACGGCGATGACGCGTTGTGGCCGCCGAAGAGCAGCCACATTTTTGGCCGTCAGGGTGTTGGCCCACACGGGTGCTCCGTATAGGGCCTTAGACCGCACGACCCCCTCGTAGAGCCTCCGGCAGGAGGCATTTGGCCCCCCTAAATTGGGCAGCAGGCGCGCTAACGCGCCTGCAACGCCCAGAAGACTGGGGGCCAAACCCCGAAAATGTGCAGCAAAGTCCCACCGGCTGTCGAGTACGAGTCCCAGATACTTGAGAGTCGACCCGACACCGATGCGGACCCCTCCTACCATAATGTGGGCCCCTGGAGGTGGCCGGTTCCGAGGACCATGAAAGAAAATGGCCTCGGACTTAGAAAGAGCCACCTCCAGGCCCAACCGCCGGATACGACCAACGACTTGTGCAACCCCAGCGGTCGCCAACATGGCCGCCGCCCGGTGCGACTTACCCCTTGCCGTGACTAAGGTGTCGTCGGCGTAACAAATGACGCCGACGCCACGGAGGAGCGCACCTCGCAGCACCCAGTCGTAGCCGATGTTCCACAGGAGCGGACCCAGAACCGATCCCTGTGGAACACCGCACGACATCTCTCGCCGACTCCAACCGTCATGACCCGGATAAACAATAAATCTATTATTTAAGTAAGCTCCGACTATGCGACGGAGGTAGGGAGGCACGCAATGGTAAACTAACGCCTCCCTAATACAACTCCAGGGCAAGGTATTAAAGGCGTTGGCAATGTCGAGTGACACCGCCAAGACGACCTCGCCCCGGGTAACTGCTTCCTCCGCCAGACTCCTCACACGCTGAATCGCGTTGATGGTGGAGCGCCCGCGACGGAAGCCATGCTGACTGTCCGCCAAATCCGGGCCCACCGAAGACAAGTGCTGGACGAGGCGCTCCGCGATAATTCTCTCGAACAATTTAGCGACCTCGTCCAGCAAAACAATGGGCCGGTAGGCGGACGGACTGTCCGCCGGACGCCCCGGCTTCCTAAGGAGGACCAGTTTCCCAATCTTCCACTGACTCGGGAACTGGCCCTCCCGAAGACATGATGTGAGGAGTCCCCTGAGTCGGGGCCCGAGCTCCTCAAGGGCCAGGACCCACGCACGGCCTGGAATGCCGTCGGGTCCTGGGGCGGTGTTCTTCGCACGAAGTCGTGACACCGCCGCTCGTAATTCTACCCGGGTCACTTCGGGAACAACGTCGTCGTCAAAGTCCGCGTTGGACGCCACGGAAGGCGGAACCATAGGCGGAGGAGGGTGCTCCGCTCTGGAAGGAAACAGAGCGGCCACCACCTCTCGCAGGAGCTCCGGACGGAGACTCTGGGTCAAAGGGGGCGCCCACGGGCGAAGCTTCGACATTACCATAAGGTATGGACGCCCCCAGGGATTCCGGTCCAGAGTCTCTAGAAACTCCTGGCGGGCCTGATGTTTGGCCCGCATGATCTCAGCTTTCAACGATTGTTTGGCCGCTCTGTAGGCCTCATAGAGTTCCGCCTGTCTCTCCGTGAAGTCGGGAGGGCGGCGACGCCTTCTGCGCAGCCGGATGTACCGGCGTCGCGCAGCTACACAGGAATACCGTAGCCGCGCGATATAATCCGACCACCAGTACACCCGGCGCCTCGATGGAGTAGATCTTACTCGCGGCATCGCCGCATCGCAAATTTGACTCATTGCCTCCCGGAACCACTCGGCCTCCATCTCGATGTTTTCAGGCCCGGCCGGCGAACGCACCCAGGCCTGAACGATGGAGGCCTCCAGGAGGACCTCCCGATTTAATTTAGACAAGGCCCAACGCGGACCGCCCTCAATCGTATATCTTCGAACGGGCGCGCCGGAGGTCTGGGCGGAGACGTCGAACCGGATGTAACGATGATCCGACAACGTCTCCACCCCCTCGACGACACGCCAACCTACGACACGGCGCGCTAGAGCGGGGCTCGCAAAGGATACGTCCACGATGGAACCGCCCCGCTGACGCACGCACGTGTGCACTGATCCACGATTGAGGACTTGCAGGCCGTTTTCAACGGCCCACTCCTCAAGCAGTTCACCCCTCGCATCCGTGGTCGGTGAACCCCAAGCCGAAGATTTGGCATTAAGGTCCCCGACGACGAGCACGGGCCGAGGGTGGCTGCGAGCGACGACGACGCTAAGTTCGAGGAGATACTCCTCGAAGTCGGCGAGAGATCGGTTGGGTGAGAAGTAACCGCCCACCACAACCGCTTCCCCTATTTGTGCTGCGACGCAGCCCCGTCCTCGAACTATGTTTTCGAAGGACGGGGTGCCGGCGGCGGCCAGCGAAATGATCGCCACCGAGTCACTGAGGTCCCCTACCCAGTTATCACTGGGAGGGACAAAGTAGGGCTCGGCGACGATGGCGACGTTAATTGACCACTGCGCCATGCTCTGGAGGAGAAGATCCTGAGCCCTGGCGCAGTGGTTTATGTTACTTTGGAGGAGGCGGAGGCATGGATCCATTAATTGGTATCCATTACTATCCTCGCCCCCTCGACCGCAGAAGCGGCGACCTTTGCGACTTTTGTCGACTTTATGGCCGACTGGCCCCTATTCGACTTGGGTGCGGCGCATCCCCTACCCCCGGCCTGGTGATCAGCCGGCCTTCCTGACGCCACACATAGCATGCAGTGCGGCGTCGCTCTACACGAGCCGGCCAAGTGACCAGACTGACCGCAACGAAAACAACGTCCGCTGCAGTCAACCTCTGAGGTGCATTTTACCCCAACATGACCACCGCTGAGGCAGCGGTAGCATCTCATTGGTCGAGGGTCAAGGAGCTTGACCTGCACCGACACCCAACCTATTAAAACTCTTCGGCCGTCGGCCAATTTCTTAGCCGTCGCCACGGGACAGCTAACGACTGCTGTTCCCATGCCGGCGCGGCCCGGGCGAATGTCACCGCACCGGACTTGATCAGGAACACATTCCCCGACCCTAGCGACGGCTGCTACAACTTCCTCCACTGTAATTGAATCATCCAGGCCCGCAATACGCAGCTGTGCGCATTTCTGCGGCCTAGACACTCTGACGTCCTCCTCCGGTAATATTTTGCGGAGGCCTTCCGCGAGGCTATCGGCCTGATTGCCACTAGCGACCCCAGGCACTTCAATGAGGCGGGCTCCGGTCTGAGTGGTTTTGCACCGCAGACCCGCCGTGATTCCCAGTGCACTGGGATCAATGGCGGAGCGCGCCTTCCTCATTATCTCCGCATATGTTGTGCCTCGTTCCAGTGCTGCCGGTTGCAGCGTTAACACCACTGCTGTGGAACGAGGCGTGCGGAGCTTCTTGGTCTTTTTCGCCTTACGCGCTTCCTTCTGCCTCTTCTTTGCCGCCTTTTTCTTAGCACCGACCTTCTGCCATCCATCTCCCGTTCGGGCAGCGGACGACGCCTGGGGCTGGTTAGCGGACGGGACAGGCGGAGCCTGGCTTTTAGGCTTGCTCTTCCTCCTCTTCTTCTTTCCCTCCATCTGGGTTGGTGGAGGGACTACTTGAGGGGCACCTTGTTTTATTGGTGCCACCCGCTTTGTCGCCGCCTTTGCCGCATATGATGTTATTTGCGGCGGGGGCGGTGGGGGACGCTGATGTACCTGCGCTGTGCGCTGTTCACTCCGGCGGTCCGCTGCCAATGGAGGCCGAAGAATTCGTCCCTCCATGACCGATAGGGTCCGCCTAAATTCAGCCAGCTCCTGACGCAAGGAGGCCAACTCTGAATCGCCCGTATCTGCCCTCTCACGAATTTGTGTCCTGGGATTGGCACGCATTTCCTCCAGGAGACGCCTCATCTCGTCCACTTCCATAGATAGGCGGGCATTCTCTGCTCTCAACTTTTTTATTTCTTCGGAGGTAGTTCTAAGTAGTAGTACCTCCGTGACGTCCTTCACAGTGGCCATCGCGTCCTTGAGAGTTTTTACACTCGTGCCCTTAAGCCCTTTTGAGAGTTTAGAAACTAGACGGATTCCTTCCAGGGCGCCATCAAGTCGCTCCCTCAGTTGGCCCGAAGTTTGGTCTTCCGCTTCTGCTGGAACCAAAGACTGGGAGGAGTTTTCCCGAACAGCAGCGGTTCGGCGTGAAGTCATCGCGATTACCTTTTCCTCCTCAGAGGCGCGCTCTTCCTCTTCTGCTCTCTTCTTGGCAGCTGCCAATTCAGCTTGAGCTTTGCCCACTCCTACGTAGCGCCCATGGGTAGGTGGGCGCCCGCGACCTCTTTTTGCAACCGGAATCTTAGGTGCCGGTACGTTCTCTTCGCACGAGGACGATTCCGTGCCTGAACGTTCCGCTCCCGGATGCGGACGCTTGCCGACAATCCTAACTGGGCTGTATGTGCCAGCAGTGCTCATGCTCTTTTCGGAGCCATCTGAGGGGACAAACTCAACGTCATCCTCCGATCGCGCAGTACTAGGCGTGCGCGAACCCGACCGCCGAACTTCGACGCTTTCTTCTGATCGCGCAACACTGGGCGTGCGCGACCTGATATTAGTGGCTAATGCCGTTTTATTTTTTAAATTGGTATCCATATTACGACCCACGAGTATGGGAGAAATAAAGGTCGACCCGGGCAGAGATCCCGATACCCGGGCAAGCCTAATACAACAGGGGGACGGCAGGTACCCTGAGGGGGCCGCACTAACGACTGAACTACCCATCAGCCATGCATCTCCTCGCCGTGCGGCAGCAACTTGAGATTCGGGGTGGTTTTTATAGAGGGCCACTCCCTCACAGTCCGGGCGGTGAAGCCAAGACCCTCGCTCCCGTTAGCAGCCGCGAGACGTGATCCACGACACTGCACAATACGGGGTTACGATTTGCTCTAGACGGTGACAACGGGGACAAAAGACAAAAGAAAGGGGGAACAAAGAAAACAAAAAGGGGACAATACAAAATGGACGCAGAACCAAAACAAAAAGGGGACAAAACCAAAAACAAGAGACAAAAAGTCACAAAGGGGGGACAAAGAAAGGGGGAGAGTCGTCAGAGTGACGAAAAGGGACCCCGTTGTCTGTTCAGCGGCAGGGTGAGTGCACGCCGAACCCGTCAAAGAGGCTCTCCCATGTCCACTCTAAAACAGAGCGGTACTGGGAGAGCCGGGCCCAAAGAAAGGGCCTCCGGCCTGGGGATGGGACTAGCGTCCATCCCCCCGCCACCGGTGCCGAACGCGACGGCACAAGGCACCGGTTGTCAGAATATTAGCCGCCAGCAATAATGAAGAGCATTATTGCCAACGTTGCCCAGGGTGTACCACGAGGAGGTTTTCTGACCCACACCCCACCACAACCTAACCTAACCTAACCTAACCTAACCTAACCTAACCTAACCTAACCTAACCTAACCTAACCTAACCTAACCTAACCTAACCTTTTTTTTTTTTTTTTTTTGGTACCCAGGAAAAATGCTTCATGCACTACCCGCCGGCTAGGGGACGGCACCGGCGGGGCGTGTGGGACTCCCCAGCAAGAAAAAAGCGCTGGTATACCCACTAAAAAACCTGGGGTGTTCCCTCTCTCATCCAATGGGGGGGCCTGTTGGGAGCTCTTAAAAGAATTGAGTCATCCATAGCAGGCCCCCCCGTGTGGGTGCGGGCCGGGTCATTTTTTTTTTTAGGACCCGACCCCCTCTTGTCCCCAGGGGAGAGCTTCACCGCTCTCCCCTTTCAACGTTGGAAGGCGCGCGGGAACACCGCGCGCGCCCTCTCAGTGTTCTTAGTTTACGGGTGGCAGGCCCCCCTGAGGCCTTGCCACCCGGAACCCTTAAGTGGGGGGCAGGAGAGCGACATAAGCGCGTCTCCTGCGCCCCCTCCTCCGGCGGCGGACTTCCGGGGCGTAAGGATCGTCCTCACGCCCCCGCTCCGCCGCCTCCTTCTGCGAGATGACAGACTCGCAGAAGGACCTCATTGCGCCCCAGCACCTGTCATCGCCGACCATCTTGGATATGACGGTCGGCAAGGAGAGGTCGGGGCCAATCACAGCGACCAGGGCACAGCGCTCCGCGGCCCACGCCGGGCACTCCTCCAGCGTGTGCTGCGCCGTGTCCCGGTCACACTCCTCACAATGGTGACACCTGGTTGTCGGCTCCCTACCGGCTATCTTGCAGAGGTACTCTCCGAAACAGCCGTGTCCGGAGAGCACCTGAGTAAGCCGGTAGGTGAGTGGTCCGCGCCGTCTGTCCGTCCACTGTCTTAGTACCGGACGGACAGCCTCGACGGTCCTCACCCCATAGTGGGGCTGGGTCAGTCTTTCTTCCCACTTCGCCTCGAGGACCAGTCGAGCCTGGGACCTTCGCGTCTCCACCGCCCTGTGCGTGGGTTCCTCACCCTGGAGCCGGAGGTCAGCGCGCCAGTAATACACTGACGCTTGGACCTCCGCCTCCAAATCCCAGGGCGGCGATGCCGCCAAAACGCACGCCGCCTCAAAGGAGACGGTGCGGTACGCCCGTGACACCCTGATCGCCATCGCCCTCTGAGGTCTCCTGAGGAGGGCGATATTTTGGCGACCAAGGGCGCCAGCCCAGATGGGCGCTCCGTAAAGGGCAATCGACCGCACCACCCCCAAATAGAGGCGGCGGCAGACGACACTCGGCCCCCCGATATTCGGCAGCAGAGAGTTAAGCGCTCCCGCTGCCGCCATCAGGCAGGGGGCCAGGCGGCTAAAATGGACGCGAAAGTTCCAGCGGCCGTCGAGGTGGAGCCCCAAGTACTTCATGCTCGGCTCCACCCCGATGCGGACCCCTCCAATGATGATGTGGGCATCGGGAGGCGGCGCTCGCCGAGGCCCGTGAAATAATAGAGCCTCGGACTTTTCCAGCGCCACCTCCAGTCCCAGCATCCTAATCCTGCCGACAACCAGGGCCACTCCAGCCGTGGCAAGACGGGCAGCTGCCCCGTAATCCGCTCCCCGGGCCGTAACCAACGTGTCGTCGGCGTAACAAGTTACGCCGACGCCCGGGGGCAGGGCGCCCCGCAGCACCCAGTCGTAGCCGATGTTCCACAGTATCGGACCCAGAACCGAACCCTGTGGAACACCGCACGACATCTCCCTCCGGAACGTCTCTCCGTTCCGCCCCACACAAAACACACTCCTCTGGTGCAGGTAGTCCCCGACTATTCGGCGTAGATAGGGAGGCACCCTATGAAATCGGAGCGCCTCCCTAATAGTCGCCCACGGCAGGGTGTTAAAAGCGTTGGCGATGTCCAAGGACACCGCCAATACCACCCCGCGCGAGGCGACCGTCTCTTCCGAGAGGGCCTTGACGCTGCTGATCGCGTCAATCGTCGATCGGCCCTCCCGGAATCCGAACTGGCGTTCGGATAAGTCGGGGCCCACCCGCACCAGGTGCTTGGAGAGGCGGGCAACAACTACGCGCTCAAAGAGCTTGCCCACCTCATCCAACAGCACTATGGGGCGGTACGCGGAGGGAGAATCCGCGGGGCGGCCCTCCTTTCTCAGGAGGACCAGCTTGCCCGTCTTCCACATGGAAGGGAACCGTCCCGACTCCAAACAGGCGCTGAACAGCCTGAGGAGCCGGTCCCCTAGGGCGTCGAAGGCCAAAACCCAGGCGCGGCCAGGAATTCCGTCCGGCCCCGGGGCGGTGTTTTTGCCCCGAAGCCGCATCACTGCCGCGCCGAGCTCCGCCATTGTAACTTCTGGCGCCCCGGCATCGGCACCGCCCTCCTCAATTTCGGGTGGTGCCATTACGGGAGGCGTGTGCTCCGCCCTCGAAGGAAAGAGAGCGGAGATCACACCCTCCAATTGCCGGGGCTGGAGACTCTCGGTGACCGGCGGGGCCCAGGGGCGCAACTTGCCCCTGACCGTCTTGTACGGACGGCCCCACGGATCTGCCTCGAGAGTCCCCAGGAACTCTTCCCATCTTTGGGTTTTGGCCTCGCTGATGGCGGACTGCAGGGCGTACTTCCGCTGTTTGTACGCGTCCCGCAGCCGTGCCTCCACGGTCGGGTCACGGTACCGCCTGCGTCGGCGGTACCTAGTGTACTGGCGACGCGCCGCAATGCACGCGGCGCGTTTCCGGCTGATGTCGTCAGACCACCAGTACACCTGACGCCTCGGAGGCTGAGCACTGGCCCGGGGCATTGACGCGTCGCAAATCTGCGTCATCGCGCCCCGGAACCACTCCGCTTCTTGCTCAACCTCCACAGGCCCTTGGACCATCGGGGTCCAGGCCTGCACGATGGAGGCTTCCACCAGCACGTCTGCATCGAGACGTTTCAACGCCCATCGTGAGGACGACGGGGTGTGCGCTCTCCTCGGGCGATCGTCCGGGATCGCTGGCGAGGCAGAGATGTCGAACCGCACGTAACGGTGGTCCGACAGAGACTCCGCCTCAACCAGCACTTGCCAGTCCCGGACGCGGCGCGCTACGGCAGGGCTAGCGAACGAGATGTCCACAATGGACTCGCCCTGCCAGCGCACGCATGTGGCGACCGACCCCCGATTAAGAACGACGAGGCCGGTCGCAATCGCCCACTCCTCCAACGCGTCGCCGCGAGCGTCGGTGACAGGGGATCCCCAAGCCGTTGATTTGGCATTGAAGTCCCCCGCCACCACGACCGGACGCGATGGGTACCGATTAATCACGGCCCCCACCGCGCCCAAAAATCGCTCAAACTCGGCGAGGCGCCGGTTCGGAGAGAAATACACCCCGATCAGGACGGTTCCCTCCCAATCAACACATATATACCCCTCGCCCCTGTCTGTCATCACCAGGAGCGAGGGACCAGACGAAACAATGGCCGCCAAGCCCCCGAGGTCCCCAAACCAGTTGTGTCGGCTGGGGACGCAGTAAGGCTCGGCGACCACGGCGATTTCTATTGACCACTCCGCCATGTGCTGCAGCAAGATATCCTGCGCCCTGGCGGAGCGGCCAACGTTCGCCTGTAGGAGGCGATGGGCCATAATTAATTAGGTGTCCATCGCCGTCCCACTGCTCCCTGCTTGGGGAGGGGCCGGGGCGGCCGGAGTCCCGACGACCGCCCCTCTGGCCCTGCGTCGTTTTGGAGGGGAGCAAGATTTGCTCCCCATCCGGTGCTCCGCTGGCCTTCCTGCAGCCGAACAGATGCTGCAGGAAGATTTTGCAGCGGAGCAGGCGGCGGCCTTGTGGCCGGGTTGGCCGCAGCGGTAACAAAGGTCGCTGCGGTCAGTTTCAGCGGTGCATTGCTGCCTCACGTGCCCCGGTTCGAGGCAGCGGTAGCACCGCCTAGGCCTCGGCTCCAGAAGGTTAACCTGAGCCGAGACCATCCCGACCAGCAAACGGCCGGCCGCCACCTTCTTCGCCGCGGCGATGGGGCAGCGCACCACCACAGTGCACAAACCACTCTCGCCGCGGCGCATCTCCCCCACTCTGACCTGAGCCTGAGGGCAGGCTCCGGCTTGTGCCACCGCAGCGGCGACATCCTCGGAGGAGGCCGAGTCGTCCAGCCCGGTTACTCGCATTTCTGCGGACTTCACCGGGCGGGAAACCCTGACCTCCTTAGGCGTGAACAGGGACCGTAACGTAGCTGCTACCCTGTCCGCCTTGTCGCCGGAGGTGGCACCTGGGACCTCAAGTATTCTGGCCCCAGTGGCGGCAACCTTGAATAGAACGCCTCCAGCAAGGCCCATCTCGGCGAGATTGCCTTTCATGGCCTGAGTGGCCCGCTGGAGAACGCTCGCGTAGCTCACGCCTTGCCGGAGCCCCTCCTCCGTCAGCTCCACCACGACGGCGGTGGAGCGCGGGGGCCGCAGGTCAGCCGGGCGGGGGCCCTTTTTCTTATTTATGACCGGGGTAGCCCGGGAGGCCTTCTTCTTCTTCTTCTTCCTCTTCTTCTTGGTGACCTCCGTCCACGGCTGTTCAGCCGAGGTAGAGGCCACCGGGGCGGGTTGGAGCTGTGAGACAGGGCGCGGTGGCGTCACAGTGACGATCGCCTTCCCCTTGCCCTTCCCTTTCCCTTTCCCTTTTGAAGAGGAAGCCGGGACTGACGGTGTGGGGGCAGACATCTGCCGTGCCACCGGTTGGCCGGAGGGCGCGGGGCCTGCCGGCGCTCCTCCGACCATTCGGGGGCGGCCCCCAAGCGGAGGGCCCGGGGTCGGCACGGGCGCGAGGCCATAGTTGGCCAGACACGCCTCCACGACATTGCGTGCCTGAGCCACCGTGGCCCGCATCAGATCCTCCGCCCAGGCGGGACGCCGGTCCTCCGCGGGAGTGACGGGCTGCACTGTGCGCCGGGGGATGGGCGGAAACTCCTCCTGCGGCCTCCCGGCAAACGCCCTGGCGGCGGCCGAGGGCGCCTTTGCGGCGACGGCCCTAGCGGCAGTGGTAGCGGCCGCCTTCATGGCCGCTACCTCCGCGCGGAGCTCCGCGAGCTGCCTATGCAGCCCCTCATTTTCCGACCTCCAGCGCCTCTGGAGGTCGGAAGAGGTCTGCCCCCACATCTTGAAGAATGCCTCCCGCATGTCCTCCGTCGCAGTTTTTAGGTCCCGGACGAACCCCCCCTTTAGGTTGCCAGACCGGGCCGCCACCCTCAGGACGGTCTCGGCGCCAGCCTCGAACCGTTGCCTGAGGTCGGCAACCGAGTCCCCCCCGGAGGGGGACGCATCCGGGACCCCAGCCCTCTTGAGGAAGTCTCGACGGGCAGGCAAAGGCTGCCCGAGGAGCTTCCTCGCGGAGGGAGGCGGCATCGGGGAACCAGCCCTTCCTACACAGGGCGTCCCCTCCACTACCTCCACCTCCGTGTCCGAGCCAGAATCGGACGGCGCGTGATGAGATGTCTTCCGGCGCTTCGCGGAAACGCCGGGCGACACTCGGAACTTGAGGGCGAGGGAAGCTGGGCTGTCCCTCCCCTCCTCACTCTCCTGTCGAGCCGCTGACGAGCACCGGCTCCGAGGCCGACTGGCCTCCGAGCCCGAGCCCGCCCGCGACTCGGCGTCCATATCAGTGCCGGTGCCGGCGCTGAACACACTCGACATAGAGTCGCTGCGAGCCTGCGCCGCCACCCGACACCTCGACCGTGTCCTCACGGCCGGGACTCTATCCACAGCTGTTGGCGGGGGCATATCCCCCCCAACCTTCCCCTTTTGCCCCTTTGCAGGGGTTTTGGTGCCAGATGTTTCGCGCGGCACTACGCTGGAATGGCGGTTGCCCCCCCCAGAATACGAGGGGCTGACGGAGCCAGATGGCTCCGTGAGGGATTCTCCGGGCGCGGCGCGCCCGGTACCCTCCTGGGGTAGTCTATGACCTTTAGCCGACATTTCATAAGTTTCATTTGGGTGGCCCTCATGACTGGGTTCCCCCCAGCCATACAGCCCCTCGCCGGGCCACAAAGCTTAGGCTTTGGGTTATTTTTATAGAGGTTTTCTTCCTCGCAGCCCGAAGGCCCCCGGTCCTGTCAGTTCAGGATTACGGGTTGGGCCGGATGGGGGTCCATGCTGGATCGATCCACCCGCCCCAAGAGCGCCCGCCTGGGCAGGAAACCCATGGTTCCCACCTCGGCCTGACGGCCTCCACTAGTAATTTTTTAGAGAGGTTGTCTTCCTCTATCCCCCCCGTGTTGGGCCGGATGGGGGTCCATGCTGGACCGATCCACCCGCCCCAAAACCGCCCGACTGGGCAGGACGCCAAGGCAACCCGCAACAGCCTTACGATCCCCGCTAGTGATTTTTTAAAGAGGTTTTCTTCCTCTATCCCTCCCCCCCCGTATTGGGCCGGATGGGGGTCCATGCTGGACCGATCCACCCGCCCCAAAACTGCCCGACTGGGCAGGACGCCTACGCACCCCGCCCCGGCCTTACGGCCCCCACTGGTGATTTTTTAAAGAGGTTTTCTTCCTCTATCCCCCCCGTCTCAAATCCACGTGTCCTCTGCTAATCAGAGGAACACGTGGAGAGACCCCCAAACGCGGCCCTCGCGGGCCGATAACCCCGAGACAAGATGCCTCGGGTTCCCTACGCGCGTGCCAGAGTATTAGCCACGAGTAATAATGCCCCCGAAAGGACATGATTACCCGTGTTGCCCGGGGTGTACCGGCCCAACGTCTGCCGTTCCCATCCACGGAAAATGTGGAAAGGACTAGCAACCGTCAGGCACACTAGGAGGTTCTCTCTGGCCACACACCCCAACCTAACCTAACCTAACCTAACCTTTTTTTTTTTTTTTTTTTGTACCCAGGAAAAATGCTTCATGCACTACCCGCCGGCTAGGGGACGGCACCGGCGGGGCGTGTGGGACTCCCCAGCAAGAAACGCGCTGGTATACCCACTAAAAAACCTGGGGTGTTCCCTCTCTCATCCAATGGGGGGGCCTGTTGGGAGCTCTTAAAAGAATTGAGTCATCCATAGCAGGCCCCCCCGTGTGGGTGCGGGCCGGGTCATTTTTTTTTTAGGACCCGACCCCCTCTTGTCCCCAGGGGAGAGCTTCACCGCTCTCCCCTTTCAACGTTGGAAGGCGCGCGGGAACACCGCGCGCGCCCTCTCAGGGTTCTTAGTTTACGGGTGGCAGGCCCCCCTGAGGCCTTGCCACCCGGAACCCTTAAGTGGGGGGCAGGAGAGCGACATAAGCGCGTCTCCTGCGCCCCCTCCTCCGGCGGCGGACTTCCGGGGCGTAAGGATCGTCCTCACGCCCCCGCTCCGCCGCCTCCTTCTGCGAGATGACAGACTCGCAGAAGGACCTCATTGCGCCCCAGCACCTGTCGTCGCCGACCATCTTGGATATGACGGTCGGCAAGGAGAGGTCGGGGCCAATCACAGCGACCAGGGCACAGCGCTCCGCGGCCCACGCCGGGCACTCCTCCAGCGTGTGCTGCGCCGTGTCCCGGTCACACTCCTCACAATGGTGACACCTGGTTGTCGGCTCCCTACCGGCTATCTTGCAAAGGTACTCTCCGAAACAGCCGTGTCCGGAGAGCACCTGAGTAAGCCGGTAGGTGAGCGGTCCGCGCCGTCTGTCCGTCCACTGCCTTATCACCGGACGGACAGCCTCGACGGTCCTCACCCCATAGCGGGGCTGGGCCAGTCTATTCTCCCACTTTTCCATGAGGACCAGTCGAGCCTGGGACCTTCGCGTCTCCACCGCCCTGTGCGTGGGTTCTTCACCCTGGAGCCGGAGGTCAGCGCGCCAGTAATACACTGACGCTTGGACCTCCGCCTCCAAATCCCAGGGCGGCGATGCCGCCAAAACGCACGCCGCCTCAAAGGAGACGGTGCGGTACGCCCGTGACACCCTGATCGCCATCGCCCTCTGAGGTCTCCTGAGGAGGGCGATATTTTGGCGATCAAGGGCGCCAGCCCAGATGGGCGCTCCATATAGGGCCATCGACCGCACCACCCCCAAATAGAGGCGGCGGCAGACGACACTGGGCCCCCCGATATTCGGCAGCAGAGAGCTAAGCGCTCCCGCTGCCGCCATCAGGCGGGGGGCCAGACGGCTAAAATGGACGCGAAAGTTCCAGCGGCCGTCGAGGTAGAGCCCCAAGTATTTCATGCTTGGCTCCACCCCGATGCGGACCCCTCCAACGATGATGTGGGCATCGGGAGGTGGCGCCCGCCGAGGCCCGTGAAATAACAGGGCCTCGGACTTATCCAGCGCCACCTCCAGTCCCAACATCCTAATCCTGCCGACAACCAGGGCCACTCCAGCCGTGGCAAGACGGGCAGCTGCCCCGCAATCCGCTCCCCGGGCCGTAACCAACGTGTCGTCGGCGTAGCAAGTTACGCCGACGCCCGGGGGCAGGGCGCCCCGCAGCACCCAGTCGTAGCCGATGTTCCACAGTATCGGACCCAGAACCGAACCCTGTGGAACACCGCACGACATCTCCCTCCGGAACGTCTCTCCGTTCCGCCCCACACAAAACACACTCCTCTGGTGCAGGTAGTCCCCGACTATTCGGCGTAGATAGGGAGGCACCCCATGAAATCGGAGCGCCTCCCTAATAGTCGCCCACGGCAGGGTGTTAAAAGCGTTGGCGATGTCCAAGGACACCGCCAATACCACCCCGCGCGAGGCGACCGTCTCTTCCGAGAGGGCCTTGACGCTGCTGATCGCGTCAATCGTCGATCGGCCCTCCCGGAATCCGAACTGGCGTTCGGATAAGTCGGGGCCCACCCGCACCAGGTGCTTGGAGAGGCGGGCAACAACTACGCGCTCAAAGAGCTTGCCCACCTCATCCAACAGCACTATGGGGCGGTACGCGGAGGGAGAATCCGCGGGGCGGCCCTCCTTTCTCAGGAGGACCAGCTTGCCCGTCTTCCACATGGAAGGGAACCGTCCCGACTCCAAACAGGCGCTGAACAGCCTGAGGAGCCGGTCCCCTAGGGCGTCGAAAGCCAAAACCCAGGCGCGGCCAGGAATTCCGTCCGGCCCCGGGGCGGTGTTCTTGCCCCGAAGCCGCATCACTGCCGCGCCGAGCTCCGCCATTGTAACTTCTGGCGCCCCGGCATCGGCACCGCCCTCCTCAATTTCGGGTGGTGCCATTACGGGAGGCGTGTGCTCCGCCCTCGAAGGAAAGAGAGCGGAGATCACACCCTCCAATTGCCGGGGCTGGAGACTCTCGGTGACCGGCGGGGCCCAGGGGCGTAACTTGCCCCTGACCGTCTTGTACGGACGGCCCCACGGATCTGCCTCGAGAGTCCCCAGGAACTCTTCCCATCTTTGGGTTTTGGCCTCGCTGATGGCGGACTGCAGGGCGTACTTCCGCTGTTTGTACGCGTCCCGCAGCCGTGCCTCCACAGTCGGGTCACGGTACCGCCTACGTCGGCGGTACCTAGTGTACTGGCGACGCGCCGCAATGCACGCGGCGCGTTTCCGGCTGATGTCGTCAGACCACCAGTACACCTGACGCCTCGGAGGCTGAGCACTGGCCCGGGGCATTGACGCGTCGCAAATCTGCGTCATCGCGCCCCGGAACCACTCCGCTTCTTGCTCAACCTCCACAGGCCCTTGGACCATCGGGGTCCAGGCCTGCACGATGGAGGCTTCCACCAGCACGTCTGCATCGAGACGTTTCAACGCCCATCGTGGGGACGACGGGGTGTGCGCTCTCCTCGGGCGATCGTCCGGGATCGCTGGCGAGGCAGAGATGTCGAACCGCACGTAACGGTGGTCCGACAGAGACTCCGCCTCAACCAGCACATGCCAGTCCCGGACGCGGCGCGCTACGGCAGGGCTAGCGAACGAGATGTCCACAATGGACTCGCCCTGCCAGCGCACGCATGTGGCGACCGACCCCCGATTAAGAACGACGAGGCCGGTCGCAATCGCCCACTCCTCCAGCGCGTCGCCGCGAGCGTCGGTGACAGGGGATCCCCAAGCCGTTGATTTGGCATTGAAGTCCCCCGCCACCACGACCGGACGCGATGGGTACCGATTAATCACGGCCCCCACCGCGCCCAAAAATCGCTCAAACTCGGCGAGGCGCCGGTTGGGAGAAAAATACACCCCGATCAGGACGGTTCCCTCCCAATCAACACATATATACCCCTCGCCCCTGTCTGTCATCACCAGGAGCGAGGGTCCGGACGAAACAATGGCCGCCAAACCCCCGAGGTCCCCAAACCAGTTGTGTCGGCTGGGGACGCAGTAAGGCTCGGCGACCACGGCGATGTCAATTGACCACTCCGCCATGTGCTGCAGCAAGATATCCTGCGCCCTGGCGGAGCGGCCAATGTTCGCCTGTAGGAGGCGATGGGCCATAATTAATTATGTGTCCATCGCCATCCCACTACTCCCTGCTTGGGGAGGGGCCGGGGCGGCCGGAGTCCCGGCGACCACCCCTCTGGCCCTTCGTCTTTTTGGAGGGGAGCAAGATTTGCTCCCCATCCGGTGCTCCGCTGGCTTTCCTGCAGCCGAACATATGCTGCAGGAAGCTTTAACGGCGGAGCAGGCGGCGGCCTTGTGGCCGGGCTGACCGCAGCGATAGCACAGATCGCCGCGATCAGTTTCGGCGGTGCATTGCTGCCTCACGTGCCCCGGTTCGAGGCAGCGGTAGCACCGCCTAGGCCTCGGCTCCAGAAGGTTCACCTGAGCCGAGACCATCCCGACCAGCAAACGGCCGGCCGCCACCTTCTTCGCCGCGGCGATGGGGCAGCGCACCATCACTGTGCACAGACCGCTCTCGCCGCGGCGCATCTCCCCCACCTTAACCTGTGCCTGAGGGCAGGCTCCGGCTTGTGCCACCGCAACGGCGACATCCTCGGAGGAGGCCGAGTCGTCCAGCCCGGTTACTCGCATTTCTGCGGATTTCACCGGGCGGGAGACCCTGACCTCCTCAGGCGTGAACAGGGACCGTAACGTAGCTGCTATCCTGTCCGCCTTGTCGCCGGAGGTGGCACCTGGGACCTCTAAGATCCTGGCCCCAGTGGCGGCAACCTTAAATACGACGCCTCCGGCAAGGCCCATCTCAGCGAGATTACCTTTCATGGCCTGAGTGGCCTGCCGGAGGACGCCTGCATAGCTGCCGCCCTGCCGGAGCCCCTCCTCCGTCAGCTCCACCACAACGGCGGTGGAGCGCGGGGGCCGCAGGTCGGCCGGGCGGAGGCCTTTCTTCTTATTGGCGACCGGGGGCGCCCGGGAGGCCTTCTTCTTCTTCTTCCTCTTCCGTTTGGTGACCTCCGTCCATGGCTGTTCAGCCGAGGTAGAAGCCACCGGGGCGGGTTGGAGCTGTGGGGCAGGGCGCGATGGCACCACAGTGGCCACCGCCCTTCCCTTTCCCTTTCCCCTTGGAAGAGGAAGCCGACGGTGTGGGGGCAGACATCTGCCGTGCCACCGGTTGGCCGGAGGGCGCGGGGCCCGCCGGCGCTCCTCCGACCATTCGGGGGCGGCCCCCAAGCGGAGGGCCCGGGGTCGGCACGGGCGCGAGGCCATAGTTGGCCAGGCACGCCTCCACGACATTGCGTGCCTGGGCCACCGTGGCCCGCATCAAATCCTCCGCCCAGGCGGGACGCCGGTCCTCCGCGGGAGTGACGGGCTGCACTGTGCGCCGGGGGAGGGGCGGAAACTCCTCGCGCGGCCCCCTGGCAGGCGCCCCGGCAGCGGCCGAGGGTGCTTTTGCGGCGACGGCCCGAGCGGCAGTGGCAGTGGCCGCCTTCATAGCCGCTACCTCCGCCCGGAGCTCCGCCAGCTGCCGATGCAGCCCCTCATTCTCTGCCCTCCAGCGCCTCTGGAGGTCAGAAGAGGTCTGCCCCCACAGATTGAAGAAGGCCTCCTTCATATCTGCCGTTGCAGTCTTCAGGTCCCGGATGAACCCCCCTTTCAGGTTGCCGGACCGGGCCGCCACCCTCAGGACGGTCTCGGCGCCAGCCTCGAACCGTTGCCTGAGGTCGGCAACCGAGTCTCCCCCGGAGGGGGACGCATCCGGGACCCCAGCCCTCTTGAGGAAGTCTCGACGGGCAGGCAAAGGCTGCCCGAGGAGCTTCCTCGCGGAGGGAGGCGGCATCGGGGAATCAGCCCTTCCTACACAGGGCGTCCCCTCCACTACCTCCACCTCCGTGTCCGAGCCAGAATCGGACGGCGCGTGATGAGACGTCTTCCGGCGCTTCGCCGAAGCGCCGGGCGTCACTCGAAATTTGAGGGCGAGGGAAGCTGGGCTATCCCTCCCCTCCTCACTCTCCCGTAGAGCCGCCGATGAGCACCGGCTCCGAGGCCGACTGGCTTCCGAGCCCGAGCCCGCCCGCGACTCGACGTCCATGTCAGTGCCGGTGCCGGCGCTGTACACACTCGACGCGGAGTCGCTGCGTGCCAGCGCCGCAACCCGACACCTCGACCGTGTCCTCACGGCCGGGACTCCATCCACAGCTGTTGGCGGGGGCATATCCCCCCCCAACCTTCCCCTTTTGCCCCTTTGCAGGGGTTTTGGTGCCAGATGTTTCGCGCGGCACTACGCTGGAATGGCGGTTGCCCCCCCCAGAATACGAGGGGCTGACGGAGCCAGATGGCTCCGTGAGGGATTCTCCGGGCGCGGCGCGCCCGGTACCCTCCTGGGGTAGTCTATGACCTTTATCCGACATTATCATTTTTTAATTGGGTGGCCCTAATGGCTGGGTTCCCCCCAGCCATACAGCCCCTCGCCGGGCCACAAAAGCTTAAGCTTTGGGTTATTTTTATAGAGGTTTTCTTCCTCGCAGCCCGAAGGCCCCCGGTCCTGTCAGTTCTGGATTACGGGTTGGGCCGGATGGGGGTCCATGCTGGACCGATCCACCCGCCCCAAGAGCGCCCGCCTGGGCAGGAAACCCATGGTTCCCACCTCGGCCTGACGGCCCCACTAGTAATTTTTTAGAGAGGTTTTCTTCCTCTATCCCCCCGTGTTGGGCCGGATGGGGGCCCATGCTGGACCGATCCACCCGCCCCAAAACCGCCCGACTGGGCAGGACGCCAAAGCAACCCGCTCCAGCCTTACGGTCCCCACTGGTGATTTTTTAAAGAGGTTTTCTTCCTCTATCCCCCCCCCCCGTATTGGGCCGGATGGGGGTCCATACTGGACCGATCCACCCGCCCCAAAACTGCCCGACTGGGCAGGACGCCTACGCACCCCGCCCCGGCCTTACGGCCCCCACTGGTGATTTTTTAAAGAGGTTTTCTTCCTCTATCCCCCCCGTCTCAAATCCACGTGTCCTCTGCTAATCAGAGGAACACGTGGAGAGACCCCCAAACGCGGCCCTCGCGGGCCGATAACCCCGAGACAAGATGCCTCGGGTTCCCTACGCGCGTGCCAGAGTATTAGCCACGAGTAATAATGCCCCCGAAAGGACATGATTACCCGTGTTGCCCGGGGTGTACCGACCCAACGTCTGCCGTTCCCATCCACGGAAAATGTGGAAAGGACTAGCAACCGTCAGGCACACTAGGAGGTTCTCTCTGGCCACACACCCCAACCTAACCTAACCTAAAATTAACAGTGTTACTATCGTTTAAAAAACTGTTGTAGAACAAAAACATCGAATTTTTCATTCTTTTTTCAAAAATTGTCCATTTTTTGCAGCTTTTTCCGTTTATATCATCATAAATTAACGCCAATAATCCATCCCCGTGATTGGCACCCTTCTGGGCCACCCCCGATAGTGGGAAACCGAAATATTTTGAACTTTCCTCCTCATACCGAGGTGTAGTGGTGGATCGACATCACAGTAGATTTTACGTCAATATTGTTCGATTCTCGTCGGGTTTCTTCGCTAATAGTTGTATTTCTGTTTGTTCTGTCAAACGCAATAAAAATTAACAGTGTTACTATCGTTTAAAAAAATGTTGTAGAACAAAAACATCGAATTTTTCATTCTTTTTTCAAAAATTGACCATTTTTTGCAGCTTTTTCCGTTTATATCATCATAAATTAACGCCAATAATCCATCCCCGTGATTGGCACCCTTCTGGGCCACCCCCGATAGTGGGAAACCGAAATATTTTGAACTTTCCTCCTCATACCGAGGTGTAGTGGTGGATCGACATCACAGTAGATTTTACGTCAATATTGTTTGATTCTCGTCGGGTTTCTTGGCTAATAGTTGTATTTCTGTTTGTTCTGTCAAACGCAATAAAAATTAACAGTGTTACTATCATTTAAAAAAATGTTGTAGAACAAAAACATCGAATTTTTCATTCTTTTTTCAAAAATTGACAATTTTTGTCAGCTTTTTCCGTTTATATCGTCATAAATTAACGCCTATAATCCATCCCCGTCGATTGGCACCCTTCTGGGCCACCCCTGATGGTGGGAAACCGAAATATTTTGAACTTTCCTCCTCATACAGAGGTGTAGTGGTGGATCGACATCACAGTACATTTTACGTCAATATTGTTCGATTCTCGTCGGGTTTCTTCGCTTATAGTTGTATTTCTGTTTGTTGTGTCAAACGCAATAAAAATAAACAGTGTTACTATCATTTAAAAAAATTTTGTAGAACAAAAACATCGAATTTTTCATTCTTTTTTCAAAAATTGACAATTTTTGTCAGCTTTTTCCGTTTATATCGTCAAAAATTAACGCCTATAATCCATCCCCGTCGATTGGAACCCTTCTGGGCCGCCCCCGATAGTGGGAAACCGAAATATTTTGAACTTTCCTCCTCATACAGAGGTGTAGTGGTGGATCGACATCACAGTACATTTTACGTCAATATTGTTCGATTCTCGTCGGGTTTCTTCAATAATAGTTGTATTTCTGTGTGTTCTGTCAAACGCAATAAAAATTAACAGTGTTACTATCATTTAAAAAAATGTTGTAGAACAAAAACATCGAATTTTTCATTCTTTTTTCAAAAATTGTCCATTTTTTGCAGCTTTTTCCGTTTATATCATCATAAATTAACGCCAATAATCCATCCCCGTGATTGGCACCCTTCTGGGCCACCCCCGATAGTGGGAAACCGAAATATTTTGAACTTTCCTCCTCATACCGAGGTGTAGTGGTGGATCGACATCACAGTAGATTTTACGTCAATGTTGTTCGATTCTCGTCGGGTTTCTTGGCTAATAGTTGTATTTCTGTTTGTTCTGTCAAACGCAATAAAAATTAACAGTGTTACTATCATTTAAAAAAATGTTGTAGAACAAAAACATCGAATTTTTCATTCTTTTTTCAAAAATTGACAATTTTTGTCAGCTTTTTCCGTTTATATCGTCATAAATTAACGCTTATATTCCATCCCCGTCGATTGGCACCCTTTTGGGCCGCCCCCGATAGTGGGAAACCGAAATATTTTGAACTTTCCTCCTCATACAGAGGTGTAGTGGTGGATCGACATCACAGTACATTTTACGTCAATATTGTTCGATTCTCGTCGGGTTTCTTCGCTAATAGTTGTATTTCTGTTTGTTCTGTCAAACGCAATAAAAATTAACAGTGTTACTATCATTTAAAAAAATGTTGTAGAACAAAAACATCGAATTTTTCATTCTTTTTTCAAAAATTGCCATTTTTTGTCAGCTTTTTCCGTTTATATCGTCATTAATTAACGCCTATAATCCATCTTCGTCGATTGGCACCCTTCTGGCCCACCCCCGATGGTGGGAAACCGAAATATTTTGAACTTTCCTCCTCATACAGAGGTGTAGTGGTGGATCGACATCACAGTACATTTTACGTCAATATTGTTCGATTCTCGTCGGGTTTCTTCAATAATAGTTGTATTTCTGTGTGTTCTGTCAAACGCAATAAAAATTAACAGTGTTACTATCATTTAAAAAAATGTTGTAGAACAAAAACATCGAATTTTTCATTCTTTTTTCAAAAATTGTCCATTTTTTGCAGCTTTTTCCGTTTATATCATCATAAATTAACGCCAATAATCCATCCCCGTGATTGGCACCCTTCTGGGCCACCCCCGATAGTGGGAAACCGAAATATTTTGAACTTTCCTCCTCATACCGAGGTGTAGTGGTGGATCGACATCACAGTAGATTTTACGTCAATATTGTTCGATTCTCGTCGGGTTTCTTCGCTAATAGTTGTATTTCTGTTTGTTCTGTCAAACGCAATAAAAATTAACAGTGTTACTATCGTTTAAAAAAATGTTGTAGAACAAAAACATCGAATTTTTCATTCTTTTTTCAAAAATTGACCATTTTTTGCAGCTTTTTCCGTTTATATCATCATAAATTAACGCCAATAATCCATCCCCGTGATTGGCACCCTTCTGGGCCACCCCCGATAGTGGGAAACCGAAATATTTTGAACTTTCCTCCTCATACCGAGGTGTAGTGGTGGATCGACATCACAGTAGATTTTACGTCAATATTGTTTGATTCTCGTCGGGTTTCTTGGCTAATAGTTGTATTTCTGTTTGTTCTGTCAAACGCAATAAAAATTAACAGTGTTACTATCATTTAAAAAAATGTTGTAGAACAAAAACATCGAATTTTTCATTCTTTTTTCAAAAATTGACAATTTTTGTCAGCTTTTTCCGTTTATATCGTCAAAAATTAACGCCTATAATCCATCCCCGTCGATTGGCACCCTTCTGGGCCGCCCCCGATAGTGGGAAACCGAAATATTTTGAACTTTCCTCCTCATACAGAGGTGTAGTGGTGGATCGACATCACAGTACATTTTACGTCAATATTGTTCGATTCTCGTCGGGTTTCTTCAATAATAGTTGTATTTCTGTGTGTTCTGTCAAACGCAATAAAAATTAACAGTGTTACTATCATTTAAAAAAATGTTGTAGAACAAAAACATCGAATTTTTCATTCTTTTTTCAAAAATTGTCCATTTTTTGCAGCTTTTTCCGTTTATATCATCATAAATTAACGCCAATAATCCATCCCCGTGATTGGCACCCTTCTGGGCCACCCCCGATAGTGGGAAACCGAAATATTTTGAACTTTCCTCCTCATACCGAGGTGTAGTGGTGGATCGACATCACAGTAGATTTTACGTCAATGTTGTTCGATTCTCGTCGGGTTTCTTGGCTAATAGTTGTATTTCTGTTTGTTCTGTCAAACGCAATAAAAATTAACAGTGTTACTATCATTTAAAAAAATGTTGTAGAACAAAAACATCGAATTTTTCATTCTTTTTTCAAAAATTGACAATTTTTGTCAGCTTTTTCCGTTTATATCGTCATAAATTAACGCTTATATTCCATCCCCGTCGATTGGCACCCTTTTGGGCCGCCCCCGATAGTGGGAAACCGAAATATTTTGAACTTTCCTCCTCATACAGAGGTGTAGTGGTGGATCGACATCACAGTACATTTTACGTCAATATTGTTCGATTCTCGTCGGGTTTCTTCGCTAATAGTTGTATTTCTGTTTGTTCTGTCAAACGCAATAAAAATTAACAGTGTTACTATCATTTAAAAAAATGTTGTAGAACAAAAACATCGAATTTTTCATTCTTTTTTCAAAAATTGCCATTTTTTGTCAGCTTTTTCCGTTTATATCGTCATTAATTAACGCCTATAATCCATCTTCGTCGATTGGCACCCTTCTGGCCCACCCCCGATGGTGGGAAACCGAAATATTTTGAACTTTCCTCCTCATACAGAGGTGTAGTGGTGGATCGACATCACAGTACATTTTACGTCAATATTGTTCGATTCTCGTCGGGTTTCTTCAATAATAGTTGTATTTCTGTGTGTTCTGTCAAACGCAATAAAAATTAACAGTGTTACTATCATTTAAAAAAATGTTGTAGAACAAAAACATCGAATTTTTCATTCTTTTTTCAAAAATTGTCCATTTTTTGCAGCTTTTTCCGTTTATATCATCATAAATTAACGCCAATAATCCATCCCCGTGATTGGCACCCTTCTGGGCCACCCCCGATAGTGGGAAACCGAAATATTTTGAACTTTCCTCCTCATACCGAGGTGTAGTGGTGGATCGACATCACAGTAGATTTTACGTCAATATTGTTCGATTCTCGTCGGGTTTCTTCGCTAATAGTTGTATTTCTGTTTGTTCTGTCAAACGCAATAAAAATTAACAGTGTTACTATCGTTTAAAAAAATGTTGTAGAACAAAAACATCGAATTTTTCATTCTTTTTTCAAAAATTGACCATTTTTTGCAGCTTTTTCCGTTTATATCATCATAAATTAACGCCAATAATCCATCCCCGTGATTGGCACCCTTCTGGGCCACCCCCGATAGTGGGAAACCGAAATATTTTGAACTTTCCTCCTCATACCGAGGTGTAGTGGTGGATCGACATCACAGTAGATTTTACGTCAATATTGTTCGATTCTCGTCGGGTTTCTTGGCTAATAGTTGTATTTCTGTTTGTTCTGTCAAACGCAATAAAAATTAACAGTGTTACTATCATTTAAAAAAATGTTGTAGAACAAAAACATCGAATTTTTCATTCTTTTTTCAAAAATTGACAATTTTTGTCAGCTTTTTCCGTTTATATCGTCATAAATTAACGCCTATAATCCATCCCCGTCGATTGGCACCCTTCTGGGCCACCCCTGATGGTGGGAAACCGAAATATTTTGAACTTTCCTCCTCATACAGAGGTGTAGTGGTGGATCGACATCACAGTACATTTTACGTCAATATTGTTCGATTCTCGTCGGGTTTCTTCGCTTATAGTTGTATTTCTGTTTGTTGTGTCAAACGCAATAAAAATAAACAGTGTTACTATCATTTAAAAAAATTTTGTAGAACAAAAACATCGAATTTTTCATTCTTTTTTCAAAAATTGACAATTTTTGTCAGCTTTTTCCGTTTATATCGTCAAAAATTAACGCCTATAATCCATCCCCGTCGATTGGCACCCTTCTGGGCCGCCCCCGATAGTGGGAAACCGAAATATTTTGAACTTTCCTCCTCATACAGAGGTGTAGTGGTGGATCGACATCACAGTACATTTTACGTCAATATTGTTCGATTCTCGTCGGGTTTCTTCAATAATAGTTGTATTTCTGTGTGTTCTGTCAAACGCAATAAAAATTAACAGTGTTACTATCATTTAAAAAAATGTTGTAGAACAAAAACATCGAATTTTTCATTCTTTTTTCAAAAATTGTCCATTTTTTGCAGCTTTTTCCGTTTATATCATCATAAATTAACGCCAATAATCCATCCCCGTGATTGGCACCCTTCTGGGCCACCCCAGATAGTGGGAAACCGAAATATTTTGAACTTTCCTCCTCATACCGAGGTGTAGTGGTGGATCGACATCACAGTAGATTTTACGTCAATGTTGTTCGATTCTCGTCGGGTTTCTTGGCTAATAGTTGTATTTCTGTTTGTTCTGTCAAACGCAATAAAAATTAACAGTGTTACTATCATTTAAAAAAATGTTGTAGAACAAAAACATCGAATTTTTCATTCTTTTTTCAAAAATTGACAATTTTTGTCAGCTTTTTCCGTTTATATCGTCATAAATTAACGCTTATATTCCATCCCCGTCGATTGGCACCCTTTTGGGCCGCCCCCGATAGTGGGAAACCGAAATATTTTGAACTTTCCTCCTCATACAGAGGTGTAGTGGTGGATCGACATCACAGTACATTTTACGTCAATATTGTTCGATTCTCGTCGGGTTTCTTCGCTAATAGTTGTATTTCTGTTTGTTCTGTCAAACGCAATAAAAATTAACAGTGTTACTATCATTTAAAAAAATGTTGTAGAACAAAAACATCGAATTTTTCATTCTTTTTTCAAAAATTGCCATTTTTTGTCAGCTTTTTCCGTTTATATCGTCATTAATTAACGCCTATAATCCATCTTCGTCGATTGGCACCCTTCTGGCCCAACCCCGATGGTGGGAAACCGAAATATTTTGAACTTTCCTCCTCATACAGAGGTGTAGTGGTGGATCGACATCACAGTACATTTTACGTCAATATTGTTCGATTCTCGTCGGGTTTCTTCAATAATAGTTGTATTTCTGTGTGTTCTGTCAAACGCAATAAAAATTAACAGTGTTACTATCATTTAAAAAAATGTTGTAGAACAAAAACATCGAATTTTTCATTCTTTTTTCAAAAATTGTCCATTTTTTGCAGCTTTTTCCGTTTATATCATCATAAATTAACGCCAATAATCCATCCCCGTGATTGGCACCCTTCTGGGCCACCCCCGATAGTGGGAAACCGAAATATTTTGAACTTTCCTCCTCATACCGAGGTGTAGTGGTGGATCGACATCACAGTAGATTTTACGTCAATGTTGTTCGATTCTCGTCGGGTTTCTTGGCTAATAGTTGTATTTCTGTTTGTTCTGTCAAACGCAATAAAAATTAACAGTGTTACTATCATTTAAAAAAATGTTGTAGAACAAAAACATCGAATTTTTCATTCTTTTTTCAAAAATTGACAATTTTTGTCAGCTTTTTCCGTTTATATCGTCATAAATTAACGCTTATATTCCATCCCCGTCGATTGGCACCCTTTTGGGCCGCCCCCGATAGTGGGAAACCGAAATATTTTGAACTTTCCTCCTCATACAGAGGTGTAGTGGTGGATCGACATCACAGTACATTTTACGTCAATATTGTTCGATTCTCGTCGGGTTTCTTCGCTAATAGTTGTATTTCTGTTTGTTCTGTCAAACGCAATAAAAATTAACAGTGTTACTATCATTTAAAAAAATGTTGTAGAACAAAAACATCGAATTTTTCATTCTTTTTTCAAAAATTGACATTTTTTGTCAGCTTTTTCCGTTTATATCGTCATAAATTAACGCCTATAATCCATCCCCGTCGATTGGCACCCTTCTGGCCCACCCCCGATGGTGGGAAACCGAAATATTTTGAACTTTCCTCCTCATACCGAGGTGTAGTGGTGGATCGACATAACAGTATATTTTACGTCAATATTGTTCGATTCTCGTCGGGTTTCTTCGCTTATAGTTGTATTTCTGTTTGTTCTGTCAAACGCAATAAAAATTAACAGTGTTACTATCATTTAAAAAAATGTTGTATAACAAAAACATCGAATTTTTCATTCTTTTTTCAAAAATTGACCATTTTTTGCAGCTTTTTCCGTTTATATCATCATAAATTAACGCCAATAATCCATCCCCGTGATTGGCACCCTTCTGGGCCACCCCCGATAGTGGGAAACCGAAATATTTTGAACTTTCCTCCTCATACCGAGGTGTAGTGGTGGATCGACATCACAGTAGATTTTACGTCAATATTGTTCGATTGTCGTCGGGTTTCTTCGCTAATAGTTGTATTTCTGTTTGTTCTGTCAAACGCAATAAAAATTAACAGTGTTACTATCATTTAAAAAAATGTTGTAGAACAAAAACATGGACTTTTTTATTCTTTTTTCAAAAATTGACAATTTTTGTCAGCTTTTTCCGTTTATATCGTCATAAATTAACGCCTATAATCCATCCCCGTCGATTGGCACCCTTCTGGGCCACCCCTGATGGTGGGAAACCGAAATATTTTGAACTTTCCTCCTCATACCGAGGTGTAGTGGTTGATCGACATAACAGTACATTTTACGTCAATATTGTTCGATTCTCGTCGGGTTTCTTCGCTTATAGTTGTATTTCTGTTTGTTCTGTCAAACAAAATAAAAATTAACAGTGTTACTATCATTTGAAAAAATGTTGTAGAACAAAAACATCGAATTTTTCATTCTTTTTTCAAAAATTGACAATTTTTGTCAGCTTTTTCCGTTTATATCGTCATAAATTAACGCCTATAATCCATCCCCGTCGATTGGCACCCTTCTAGGCCGCCCCCGATAGTGGGAAACCGAAATATTTTGAACTTTCCTCCTCATACAGAGGTGTAGTGGTGGATCGACATCACAGTACATTTTACGTCAATATTGTTCGATTCTCGTCGGGTTTCTTCGCTTATAGTTGTATTTCTGTTTGTTCTGTCAAACGCAATAAAAATTAACAGTGTTACTATCGTTTAAAAAAATGTTGTAGAACAAAAACATCGAATTTTTCATTCTTTTTTCAAAAATTGACCATTTTTTGCAGCTTTTTCCGTTTATATCATCATAAATTAACGCCAATAATCCATCCCCGTGATTGGCACCCTTCTGGGCCACCCGCGATAGTGGGAAACCGAAATATTTTGAACTTTCCTCCTCATACCGAGGAATCCATCCCCGTGATTGGCACCCTTCTGGGCCACCCCCGATAGTGGGAAACCGAAATATTTTGAACTTTCCTCCTCATACCGAGGTGTAGTGGTGGATCGACATCACAGTAGATTTTACGTCAATATTGTTCGATTGTCGTCGGGTTTCTTCGCTTATAGTTGTATTTCTGTTTGTTCTGTCAAACGCAATAAAAATTAACAGTGTTACTATCATTTAAAAAAATGTTGTAGAACAAAAACATCGAATTTTTCATTCTTTTTTCAAAAATTGACAATTTTTGTCAGCTTTTTCCGTTTATATCGTCATAAATTAACGCCTATAATCCATCCCCGTCGATTGGCACCCTTCTGGGCCGCCCCCGATAGTGGGAAACCGAAATATTTTGAACTTTCCTCCTCATACAGAGGTGTAGTGGTGGATCGACATCACAGTACATTTTACGTATATATTGTTCGATTCTCGTCGGGTTTCTTCGCTTATAGTTGTATTTCTGTTTGTTCTGTCAAACGCAATAAAAATTAACAGTGTTACTATCGTTTAAAAAAATGTTGTAGAACAAAAACATCGAATTTTTCATTCTTTTTTCAAAAATTGACCATTTTTTGCAGCTTTTTCCGTTTATATCATCATAAATTAACGCCAATAATCCATCCCCGTGATTGGCACCCTTCTGGGCCACCCCCAATAGTGGGAAACCGGAATATTTTGAACTTTCCTCCTCATACCGAGGTGTAGTGGTGGATCGACATCACAGTAGATTTTACGTCAATATTGTTCGATTCTCGTCGGGTTTCTTGGCTAATAGTTGTATTTCTGTTTGTTCTGTCAAACGCAATAAAAATTAACAGTGTTACTATCATTTAAAAAAATGTTGTAGAACAAAAACATCGAATTTTTCATTCTTTTTTCAAAAATTGACAATTTTTGTCAGCTTTTTCCGTTTATATCGTCATAAATTAACGCTTATATTCCATCCCCGTCGATTGGCACCCTTCTGGGCCGCCCCCGATGGTGGGAAACCGAAATATTTTGAACTTTCCTCCTCATACAGAGGTGTAGTGGTGGATCGACATCACAGTACATTTTACGTCAATATTGTTCGATTCTCGTCGGGTTTCTTCGCTAATAGTTGTATTTCTGTTTGTTCTGTCAAACGCAATAAAAATTAACAGTGTTACTATCATTTAAAAAAATGTTGTAGAACAAAAACATCGAATTTTTCATTCTTTTTTCAAAAATTGACATTTTTTGTCAGCTTTTTCCGTTTATATCGTCATAAATTAACGCCTATAATCCATCCCCGTCGATTGGCACCCTTCTGGCCCACCCCCGATGGTGGGAAACCGAAATATTTTGAACTTTCCTCCTCATACCGAGGTGTAGTGGTGGATCGACATAACAGTATATTTTACGTCAATATTGTTCGATTCTCGTCGGGTTTCTTCGCTTATAGTTGTATTTCTGTTTGTTCTGTCAAACGCAATAAAAATTAACAGTGTTACTATCATTTAAAAAAATGTTGTATAACAAAAACATCGAATTTTTCATTCTTTTTTCAAAAATTGACCATTTTTTGCAGCTTTTTCCGTTTATATCATCATAAATTAACGCCAATAATCCATCCCCGTGATTGGCACCCTTCTGGGCCACCCCCGATAGTGGGAAACCGAAATATTTTGAACTTTCCTCCTCATACCGAGGTGTAGTGGTGGATCGACATCACAGTAGATTTTACGTCAATATTGTTCGATTGTCGTCGGGTTTCTTCGCTAATAGTTGTATTTCTGTTTGTTCTGTCAAACGCAATAAAAATTAACAGTGTTACTATCATTTAAAAAAATGTTGTAGAACAAAAACATGGACTTTTTTATTCTTTTTTCAAAAATTGACAATTTTTGTCAGCTTTTTCCGTTTATATCGTCATAAATTAACGCCTATAATCCATCCCCGTCGATTGGCACCCTTCTGGGCCACCCCTGATGGTGGGAAACCGAAATATTTTGAACTTTCCTCCTCATACCGAGGTGTAGTGGTTGATCGACATAACAGTACATTTTACGTCAATATTGTTCGATTCTCGTCGGGTTTCTTCGCTTATAGTTGTATTTCTGTTTGTTCTGTCAAACAAAATAAAAATTAACAGTGTTACTATCATTTGAAAAAATGTTGTAGAACAAAAACATCGAATTTTTCATTCTTTTTTCAAAAATTGACAATTTTTGTCAGCTTTTTCCGTTTATATCGTCATAAATTAACGCCTATAATCCATCCCCGTCGATTGGCACCCTTCTAGGCCGCCCCCGATAGTGGGAAACCGAAATATTTTGAACTTTCCTCCTCATACAGAGGTGTAGTGGTGGATCGACATCACAGTACATTTTACGTCAATATTGTTCGATTCTCGTCGGGTTTCTTCGCTTATAGTTGTATTTCTGTTTGTTCTGTCAAACGCAATAAAAATTAACAGTGTTACTATCGTTTAAAAAAATGTTGTAGAACAAAAACATCGAATTTTTCATTCTTTTTTCAAAAATTGACCATTTTTTGCAGCTTTTTCCGTTTATATCATCATAAATTAACGCCAATAATCCATCCCCGTGATTGGCACCCTTCTGGGCCACCCGCGATAGTGGGAAACCGAAATATTTTGAACTTTCCTCCTCATACCGAGGAATCCATCCCCGTGATTGGCACCCTTCTGGGCCACCCCCGATAGTGGGAAACCGAAATATTTTGAACTTTCCTCCTCATACCGAGGTGTAGTGGTGGATCGACATCACAGTAGATTTTACGTCAATATTGTTCGATTGTCGTCGGGTTTCTTCGCTTATAGTTGTATTTCTGTTTGTTCTGTCAAACGCAATAAAAATTAACAGTGTTACTATCATTTAAAAAAATGTTGTAGAACAAAAACATCGAATTTTTCATTCTTTTTTCAAAAATTGACAATTTTTGTCAGCTTTTTCCGTTTATATCGTCATAAATTAACGCCTATAATCCATCCCCGTCGATTGGCACCCTTCTGGGCCGCCCCCGATAGTGGGAAACCGAAATATTTTGAACTTTCCTCCTCATACAGAGGTGTAGTGGTGGATCGACATCACAGTACATTTTACGTATATATTGTTCGATTCTCGTCGGGTTTCTTCGCTTATAGTTGTATTTCTGTTTGTTCTGTCAAACGCAATAAAAATTAACAGTGTTACTATCGTTTAAAAAAATGTTGTAGAACAAAAACATCGAATTTTTCATTCTTTTTTCAAAAATTGACCATTTTTTGCAGCTTTTTCCGTTTATATCATCATAAATTAACGCCAATAATCCATCCCCGTGATTGGCACCCTTCTGGGCCACCCCCAATAGTGGGAAACCGGAATATTTTGAACTTTCCTCCTCATACCGAGGTGTAGTGGTGGATCGACATCACAGTAGATTTTACGTCAATATTGTTCGATTCTCGTCGGGTTTCTTGGCTAATAGTTGTATTTCTGTTTGTTCTGTCAAACGCAATAAAAATTAACAGTGTTACTATCATTTAAAAAAATGTTGTAGAACAAAAACATCGAATTTTTCATTCTTTTTTCAAAAATTGACAATTTTTGTCAGCTTTTTCCGTTTATATCGTCATAAATTAACGCTTATATTCCATCCCCGTCGATTGGCACCCTTCTGGGCCGCCCCCGATGGTGGGAAACCGAAATATTTTGAACTTTCCTCCTCATACAGAGGTGTAGTGGTGGATCGACATCACAGTACATTTTACGTCAATATTGTTCGATTCTCGTCGGGTTTCTTCGCTAATAGTTGTATTTCTGTTTGTTCTGTCAAACGCAATAAAAATTAACAGTGTTACTATCATTTAAAAAAATGTTGTAGAACAAAAACATCGAATTTTTCATTCTTTTTTCAAAAATAGACATTTTTGTCAGCTTTTTCCGTTTATATCGTCATAAATTAACGCCTATAATCCATCCCCGTCGATTGGCACCCTTCTGGCCCACCCCCGATGGTGGGAAACCGAAATATTTTGAACTTTCCTCCTCATACCGAGGTGTAGTGGTGGATCGACATAACAGTACATTTTACGTCAATATTGTTCGATTCTCGTCGGGTTTCTTCGCTTATAGTTGTATTTCTGTTTGTTCTGTCAAACGCAATAAAAATTAACAGTGTTACTATCGTTTAAAAAAATGTTGTAGAACAAAAACATCGAATTTTTCATTCTTTTTTCAAAAATTGTCCATTTTTTGCAGCTTTTTCCGTTTATATCATCATAAATTAACGCCAATAATCCATCCCCGTGATTGGTACCCTTCTGGGCCACCCCCGATAGTGGGAAACCGAAATATTTTGAACTTTCCTCCTCATACCGAGGTGTAGTGGTGGATCGACATCACAGTAGATTTTACGTCAATATTGTTCGATTCTCGTCGGGTTTCTTCGCTAATAGTTGTATTTCTGTTTGTTCTGTCAAACGCAATAAAAATTAACAGTGTTACTATCATTTAAAAAAATGTTGTATAACAAAAACATCGAATTTTTCATTCTTTTTTCAAAAATTGACCATTTTTTGCAGCTTTTTCCGTTTATATCATCATAAATTAACGCCAATAATCCATCCCCGTGATTGGCACCCTTCTGGGCCACCCCCGATAGTGGGAAACCGAAATATTTTGAACTTTCCTCCTCATACCGAGGTGTAGTGGTGGATCGACATCACAGTAGATTTTACGTCAATATTGTTCGATTGTCGTCGGGTTTCTTCGCTAATAGTTGTATTTCTGTTTGTTCTGTCAAACGCAATAAAAATTAACAGTGTTACTATCATTTAAAAAAATGTTGTAGAACAAAAACATCGAATTTTTCATTCTTTTTTCAAAAATTGACAATTTTTGTCAGCTTTTTCCGTTTATATCGTCATAAATTAACGCCTATAATCCATCCCCGTCGATTGGCACCCTTCTGGGCCGCCCCCGATAGTGGGAAACCGAAATATTTTGAACTTTCCTCCTCATACAGAGGTGTAGTGGTGGATCGACATCACAGTACATTTTACGTCAATATTGTTCGATTCTCGTCGGGTTTCTTCGCTTATAGTTGTATTTTTGTTTGTTGTGTCAAACGCAATAAAAATAAACAGTGTTACTATCATTTAAAAAAATGTTGTAGAACAAAAACATCGAATTTTTCATTCTTTTTTCAAAAATTGACAATTTTTGTCAGCTTTTTCCGTTTATATCGTCATAAATTAACGCCTATAATCCATCCCCGTCGATTGGCACCCTTCTGGGCCGCCCCCGATAGTGGGAAACCGAAATATTTTGAACTTTCCTCCTCATACAGAGGTGTAGTGGTGGATCGACATCACAGTACATTTTACGTCAATATTGTTCGATTCTCGTCGGGTTTCTTCGCTAATAGTTGTATTTCTGTTTGTTCTGTCAAACGCAATAAAAATTAACAGTGTTACTATCATTTAAAAAAATGTTGTAGAACAAAAACATGGACTTTTTTATTCTTTTTTCAAAAATTGACAATTTTTGTCAGCTTTTTCCGTTTATATCGTCATAAATTAACGCCTATAATCCATCCCCGTCGATTGGCACCCTTCTGGGCCACCCCTGATGGTGGGAAACCGAAATATTTTGAACTTTCCTCCTCATACCGAGGTGTAGTGGTTGATCGACATAACAGTACATTTTACGTCAATATTGTTCGATTCTCGTCGGGTTTCTTCGCTTATAGTTGTATTTCTGTTTGTTCTGTCAAACAAAATAAAAATTAACAGTGTTACTATCATTTGAAAAAATGTTGTAGAACAAAAACATCGAATTTTTCATTCTTTTTTCAAAAATTGACAATTTTTGTCAGCTTTTTCCGTTTATATCGTCATAAATTAACGCCTATAATCCATCCCCGTCGATTGGCACCCTTCTAGGCCGCCCCCGATAGTGGGAAACCGAAATATTTTGAACTTTCCTCCTCATACAGAGGTGTAGTGGTGGATCGACATCACAGTACATTTTACGTCAATATTGTTCGATTCTCGTCGGGTTTCTTCGCTTATAGTTGTATTTCTGTTTGTTCTGTCAAACGCAATAAAAATTAACAGTGTTACTATCGTTTAAAAAAATGTTGTAGAACAAAAACATCGAATTTTTCATTCTTTTTTCAAAAATTGACCATTTTTTGCAGCTTTTTCCGTTTATATCATCATAAATTAACGCCAATAATCCATCCCCGTGATTGGCACCCTTCTGGGCCACCCGCGATAGTGGGAAACCGAAATATTTTGAACTTTCCTCCTCATACCGAGGAATCCATCCCCGTGATTGGCACCCTTCTGGGCCACCCCCGATAGTGGGAAACCGAAATATTTTGAACTTTCCTCCTCATACCGAGGTGTAGTGGTGGATCGACATCACAGTAGATTTTACGTCAATATTGTTCGATTGTCGTCGGGTTTCTTCGCTTATAGTTGTATTTCTGTTTGTTCTGTCAAACGCAATAAAAATTAACAGTGTTACTATCATTTAAAAAAATGTTGTAGAACAAAAACATCGAATTTTTCATTCTTTTTTCAAAAATTGACAATTTTTGTCAGCTTTTTCCGTTTATATCGTCATAAATTAACGCCTATAATCCATCCCCGTCGATTGGCACCCTTCTGGGCCGCCCCCGATAGTGGGAAACCGAAATATTTTGAACTTTCCTCCTCATACAGAGGTGTAGTGGTGGATCGACATCACAGTACATTTTACGTATATATTGTTCGATTCTCGTCGGGTTTCTTCGCTTATAGTTGTATTTCTGTTTGTTCTGTCAAACGCAATAAAAATTAACAGTGTTACTATCGTTTAAAAAAATGTTGTAGAACAAAAACATCGAATTTTTCATTCTTTTTTCAAAAATTGACCATTTTTTGCAGCTTTTTCCGTTTATATCATCATAAATTAACGCCAATAATCCATCCCCGTGATTGGCACCCTTCTGGGCCACCCCCAATAGTGGGAAACCGGAATATTTTGAACTTTCCTCCTCATACCGAGGTGTAGTGGTGGATCGACATCACAGTAGATTTTACGTCAATATTGTTCGATTCTCGTCGGGTTTCTTGGCTAATAGTTGTATTTCTGTTTGTTCTGTCAAACGCAATAAAAATTAACAGTGTTACTATCATTTAAAAAAATGTTGTAGAACAAAAACATCGAATTTTTCATTCTTTTTTCAAAAATTGACAATTTTTGTCAGCTTTTTCCGTTTATATCGTCATAAATTAACGCTTATATTCCATCCCCGTCGATTGGCACCCTTCTGGGCCGCCCCCGATGGTGGGAAACCGAAATATTTTGAACTTTCCTCCTCATACAGAGGTGTAGTGGTGGATCGACATCACAGTACATTTTACGTCAATATTGTTCGATTCTCGTCGGGTTTCTTCGCTAATAGTTGTATTTCTGTTTGTTCTGTCAAACGCAATAAAAATTAACAGTGTTACTATCATTTAAAAAAATGTTGTAGAACAAAAACATCGAATTTTTCATTCTTTTTTCAAAAATAGACATTTTTGTCAGCTTTTTCCGTTTATATCGTCATAAATTAACGCCTATAATCCATCCCCGTCGATTGGCACCCTTCTGGCCCACCCCCGATGGTGGGAAACCGAAATATTTTGAACTTTCCTCCTCATACCGAGGTGTAGTGGTGGATCGACATAACAGTACATTTTACGTCAATATTGTTCGATTCTCGTCGGGTTTCTTCGCTTATAGTTGTATTTCTGTTTGTTCTGTCAAACGCAATAAAAATTAACAGTGTTACTATCGTTTAAAAAAATGTTGTAGAACAAAAACATCGAATTTTTCATTCTTTTTTCAAAAATTGTCCATTTTTTGCAGCTTTTTCCGTTTATATCATCATAAATTAACGCCAATAATCCATCCCCGTGATTGGTACCCTTCTGGGCCACCCCCGATAGTGGGAAACCGAAATATTTTGAACTTTCCTCCTCATACCGAGGTGTAGTGGTGGATCGACATCACAGTAGATTTTACGTCAATATTGTTCGATTCTCGTCGGGTTTCTTCGCTAATAGTTGTATTTCTGTTTGTTCTGTCAAACGCAATAAAAATTAACAGTGTTACTATCGTTTAAAAAAATGTTGTAGAATAAAAACATCGAATTTTTCATTCTTTTTTCAAAAATTGACCATTTTTTGCAGCTTTTTCCGTTTATATCATCATAAATTAACGCCAATAATCCATCCCCGTGATTGGCACCCTTCTGGGCCACCCCCGATAGTGGGAAACCGAAATATTTTGAACTTTCCTCCTCATACCAAGGTGTAGTGGTGGATCGACATCACAGTAGATTTTACGTCAATATTGTTCGATTGTCGTCGGGTTTCTTCGCTTATAGTTGTATTTCTGTTTGTTCTGTCAAACGCAATAAAAATTAACAGTGTTACTATCATTTAAAAAAATGTTGTAGAACAAAAACATCGAATTTTTCATTCTTTTTTCAAAAATTGTCAATTTTTGTCAGCTTTTTCCGTTTATATCGTCATAAATTAACGCCTATAATCCATCCCCGTCGATTGGCACCCTTCTGGGCCGCCCCCGATAGTGGGAAACCGAAATATTTTGAACTTTCCTCCTCATACAGAGGTGTAGTGGTGGATCGACATCACAGTACATTTTACGTCAATATTGTTCGATTCTCGTCGGGTTTCTTCGCTTATAGTTGTATTTCTGTTTGTTGTGTCAAACGCAATAAAAATAAACAGTGTTACTATCATTTAAAAAAATTTTGTAGAACAAAAACATCGAATTTTTCATTCTTTTTTCAAAAATTGACAATTTTTGTCAGCTTTTTCCGTTTATATCGTCAAAAATTAACGCCTATAATCCATCCCCGTCGATTGGCACCCTTCTGGGCCGCCCCCGATAGTGGGAAACCGAAATATTTTGAACTTTCCTCCTCATACAGAGGTGTAGTGGTGGATCGACATCACAGTACATTTTACGTCAATATTGTTCGATTCTCGTCGGGTTTCTTCAATAATAGTTGTATTTCTGTGTGTTCTGTCAAACGCAATAAAAATTAACAGTGTTACTATCATTTAAAAAAATGTTGTAGAACAAAAACATCGAATTTTTCATTCTTTTTTCAAAAATTGTCCATTTTTTGCAGCTTTTTCCGTTTATATCATCATAAATTAACGCCAATAATCCATCCCCGTGATTGGCACCCTTCTGGGCCACCCCCGATAGTGGGAAACCGAAATATTTTGAACTTTCCTCCTCATACCGAGGTGTAGTGGTGGATCGACATCACAGTAGATTTTACGTCAATGTTGTTCGATTCTCGTCGGGTTTCTTGGCTAATAGTTGTATTTCTGTTTGTTCTGTCAAACGCAATAAAAATTAACAGTGTTACTATCATTTAAAAAAATGTTGTAGAACAAAAACATCGAATTTTTCATTCTTTTTTCAAAAATTGACAATTTTTGTCAGCTTTTTCCGTTTATATCGTCATAAATTAACGCTTATATTCCATCCCCGTCGATTGGCACCCTTTTGGGCCGCCCCCGATAGTGGGAAACCGAAATATTTTGAACTTTCCTCCTCATACAGAGGTGTAGTGGTGGATCGACATCACAGTACATTTTACGTCAATATTGTTCGATTCTCGTCGGGTTTCTTCGCTAATAGTTGTATTTCTGTTTGTTCTGTCAAACGCAATAAAAATTAACAGTGTTACTATCATTTAAAAAAATGTTGTAGAACAAAAACATCGAATTTTTCATTCTTTTTTCAAAAATTGACAATTTTTGTCAGCTTTTTCCGTTTATATCGTCATAAATTAACGCTTATATTCCATCCCCGTCGATTGGCACCCTTTTGGGCCGCCTCCGATAGTGGGAAACCGAAATATTTTGAACTTTCCTCCTCATACAGAGGTGTAGTGGTGGATCGACATCACAGTACATTTTACGTCAATATTGTTCGATTCTCGTCGGGTTTCTTCGCTAATAGTTGTATTTCTGTTTGTTCTGTCAAACGCAATAAAAATTAACAGTGTTACTATCATTTAAAAAAATGTTGTAGAACAAAAACATCGAATTTTTCATTCTTTTTTCAAAAATTGACATTTTTTGTCAGCTTTTTCCGTTTATATCGTCATTAATTAACGCCTATAATCCATCTTCGTCGATTGGCACCCTTCTGGCCCACCCCCGATGGTGGGAAACCGAAAATATTTTGAACTTTCCTCCTCATACAGAGGTGTAGTGGTGGATCGACATCACAGTACATTTTACGTCAATATTGTTCGATTCTCGTCGGGTTTCTTCAATAATAGTTGTATTTCTGTGTGTTCTGTCAAACGCAATAAAAATTAACAGTGTTACTATCATTTAAAAAAATGTTGTAGAACAAAAACATCGAATTTTTCATTCTTTTTTCAAAAATTGTCCATTTTTTGCAGCTTTTTCCGTTTATATCATCATAAATTAACGCCAATAATCCATCCCCGTGATTGGCACCCTTCTGGGCCACCCCCGATAGTGGGAAACCGAAATATTTTGAACTTTCCTCCTCATACCGAGGTGTAGTGGTGGATCGACATCACAGTAGATTTTACGTCAATGTTGTTCGATTCTCGTCGGGTTTCTTGGCTAATAGTTGTATTTCTGTTTGTTCTGTCAAACGCAATAAAAAATAACAGTGTTACTATCATTTAAAAAAATGTTGTAGAACAAAAACATCGAATTTTTCATTCTTTTTTCAAAAATTGACAATTTTTGTCAGCTTTTTCCGTTTATATCGTCATAAATTAACGCTTATATTCCATCCCCGTCGATTGGCACCCTTTTGGGCCGCCCCCGATAGTGGGAAACCGAAATATTTTGAACTTTCCTCCTCATACAGAGGTGTAGTGGTGGATCGACATCACAGTACATTTTACGTCAATATTGTTCGATTCTCGTCGGGTTTCTTCGCTAATAGTTGTATTTCTGTTTGTTCTGTCAAACGCAATAAAAATTAACAGTGTTACTATCATTTAAAAAAATGTTGTAGAACAAAAACATCGAATTTTTCATTCTTTTTTCAAAAATTGACATTTTTTGTCAGCTTTTTCCGTTTATATCGTCATAAATTAACGCCTATAATCCATCCCCGTCGATTGGCACCCTTCTGGCCCACCCCCGATGGTGGGAAACCGAAATATTTTGAACTTTCCTCCTCATACCGAGGTGTAGTGGTGGATCGACATAACAGTACATTTTACGTCAATATTGTTCGATTCTCGTCGGGTTTCTTCGCTTATAGTTGTATTTCTGTTTGTTCTGTCAAACGCAATAAAAATTAACAGTGTTACTATCATTTAAAAAAATGTTGTATAACAAAAACATCGAATTTTTCATTCTTTTTTCAAAAATTGACAATTTTTGTCAGCTTTTTCCGTTTATATCGTCATAAATTAACGCCTATAATCCATCCCCGTCGATTGGCACCCTTCTGGGCCGCCCCCGATAGTGGGAAACCGAAATATTTTGAACTTTCCTCCTCATACAGAGGTGTAGTGGTGGATCGACATCACAGTACATTTTACGTCAATATTGTTCGATTCTCGTCGGGTTTCTTCGCTTATAGTTGTATTTCTGTTTGTTCTGTCAAACGCAATAAAAATTAACAGTGTTACTATCATTTAAAAAAATGTTGTATAACAAAAACATCGAATTTTTCATTCTTTTTTCAAAAATTGTCAATTTTGTCAGCTTTTTCCGTTTATATCGTCATAAATTAACGCCTATAATCCATCCCCGTCGATTGGCACCCTTCTGGGCCGCCCCCGATAGTGGGAAACCGAAATATTTTGAACTTTCCTCCTCATACAGAGGTGTAGTGGTGGATCGACATCACAGTACATTTTACGTCAATATTGTTCGATTCTCGTCGGGTTTCTTCGCTTATAGTTGTATTTCTGTTTGTTCTGTCAAACGCAATAAAAATTAACAGTGTTACTATCGTTTAAAAAAATGTTGTAGAACAAAAACATCGAATTTTTCATTATTTTTTCAAAAATTGACAATTTTTGTCAGCTTTTTCCGTTTATATCGTCATAAATTAACGCCTATAATCCATCCCCGTCGATTGGCACCCTTCTGGGCCGCCCCCGATAGTGGGAAACCGAAATATTTTGAACTTTCCTCCTCATACAGAGGTGTAGTGGTGGATCGACATCACAGTACATTTTACGTCAATATTGTTCGATTCTCGTCGGGTTTCTTCGCTTATAGTTGTATTTCTGTTTGTTCTGTCAAACGCAATAAAAATTAACAGTGTTACTATCGTTTAAAAAAATGTTGTAGAACAAAAACATCGAATTTTTCATTCTTTTTTCAAAAATTGTCCATTTTTTGCAGCTTTTTCCGTTTATATCATCATAAATTAACGCCAATAATCCATCCCCGTGATTGGCACCCTTCTGGGCCACCCCCGATAGTGGGAAACCGAAATATTTTGAACTTTCCTCCTCATACCGAGGTGTGGTGGTGGATCGACATCACAGTAGATTTTACGTCAATATTGTTCGATTCTCGTCGGGTTTCTTGGCTAATAGTTGTATTTCTGTTTGTTCTGTCAAACGCAATAAAAATTAACAGTGTTACTATCATTTAAAAAAATGTTGTAGAACAAAAACATCGAATTTTTCATTCTTTTTTCAAAAATTGACATTTTTTGTCAGCTTTTTCCGTTTATATCGTCATAAATTAACGCCTATAATCCATCCCCGTCGATTGGCACCCTTCTGGCCCACCCCCGATGGTGGGAAACCGAAATATTTTGAACTTTCCTCCTCATACCGAGGTGTAGTGGTGGATCGACATAACAGTACATTTTACGTCAATATTGTTCGATTCTCGTCGGGTTTCTTCGCTTATAGTTGTATTTCTGTTTGTTCTGTCAAACGCAATAAAAACTAACAGTGTTACTATCATTTAAAAAAATGTTGTAGAACAAAAACATCGAATTTTTAATTCTTTTTTCAAAAATTGTCAATTTTTGTCAGCTTTTTCCGTTTATATCGTCATAAATTAACGCTTATATTCCATCCCCGTCGATTGGCACCCTTCTGGGCCGCCCCCGATGGTGGGAAACCGAAATATTTTGAACTTTCCTCCTCATACAGAGGTGTAGTGGTGGATCGACATCACAGTACATTTTACGTCAATATTGTTCGATTCTCGTCGGGTTTCTTCGCTAATAGTTGTATTTCTGTTTGTTCTGTCAAACGCAATAAAAATTAACAGTGTTACTATCATTTAAAAAAATAGTGTAGAACAAAAACATCGAATTTTTCATTCTTTTTTCAAAAATAGACATTTTTGTCAGCTTTTTCCGTTTATATCGTCATAAATTAACGCCTATAATCCATCCCCGTCGATTGGCACCCTTCTGGCCCACCCCCGATGGTGGGAAACCGAAATATTTTGAACTTTCCTCCTCATACCGAGGTGTAGTGGTGGATCGACATAACAGTACATTTTACGTCAATATTGTTCGATTCTCGTCGGGTTTCTTCGCTTATAGTTGTATTTCTGTTTGTTCTGTCAAACGCAATAAAAATTAACAGTGTTACTATCGTTTAAAAAAATGTTGTAGAACAAAAACATCGAATTTTTCATTCTTTTTTCAAAAATTGTCCATTTTTTGCAGCTTTTTCCGTTTATATCATCATAAATTAACGCCAATAATCCATCCCCGTGATTGGTACCCTTCTGGGCCACCCCCGATAGTGGGAAACCGAAATATTTTGAACTTTCCTCCTCATACCGAGGTGTAGTGGTGGATCGACATCACAGTAGATTTTACGTCAATATTGTTCGATTCTCGTCGGGTTTCTTCGCTAATAGTTGTATTTCTGTTTGTTCTGTCAAACGCAATAAAAATTAACAGTGTTACTATCGTTTAAAAAAATGTTGTAGAATAAAAACATCGAATTTTTCATTCTTTTTTCAAAAATTGACCATTTTTTGCAGCTTTTTCCGTTTATATCATCATAAATTAACGCCAATAATCCATCCCCGTGATTGGCACCCTTCTGGGCCACCCCCGATAGTGGGAAACCGAAATATTTTGAACTTTCCTCCTCATACCAAGGTGTAGTGGTGGATCGACATCACAGTAGATTTTACGTCAATATTGTTCGATTGTCGTCGGGTTTCTTCGCTTATAGTTGTATTTCTGTTTGTTCTGTCAAACGCAATAAAAATTAACAGTGTTACTATCATTTAAAAAAATGTTGTAGAACAAAAACATCGAATTTTTCATTCTTTTTTCAAAAATTGTCAATTTTTGTCAGCTTTTTCCGTTTATATCGTCATAAATTAACGCCTATAATCCATCCCCGTCGATTGGCACCCTTCTGGGCCGCCCCCGATAGTGGGAAACCGAAATATTTTGAACTTTCCTCCTCATACAGAGGTGTAGTGGTGGATCGACATCACAGTACATTTTACGTCAATATTGTTCGATTCTCGTCGGGTTTCTTCGCTTATAGTTGTATTTCTGTTTGTTGTGTCAAACGCAATAAAAATAAACAGTGTTACTATCATTTAAAAAAATGTTGTAGAACAAAAACATCGAATTTTTCATTCTTTTTTCAAAAATTGACAATTTTTGTCAGCTTTTTCCGTTTATATCGTCAAAAATTAACGCCTATAATCCATCCCCGTCGATTGGCACCCTTCTGGGCCGCCCCCGATAGTGGGAAACCGAAATATTTTGAACTTTCCTCCTCATACAGAGGTGTAGTGGTGGATCGACATCACAGTACATTTTACGTCAATATTGTTCGATTCTCGTCGGGTTTCTTCAATAATAGTTGTATTTCTGTGTGTTCTGTCAAACGCAATAAAAATTAACAGTGTTACTATCATTTAAAAAAATGTTGTAGAACAAAAACATCGAATTTTTCATTCTTTTTTCAAAAATTGTCCATTTTTTGCAGCTTTTTCCGTTTATATCATCATAAATTAACGCCAATAATCCATCCCCGTGATTGGCACCCTTCTGGGCCACCCCCGATAGTGGGAAACCGAAATATTTTGAACTTTCCTCCTCATACCGAGGTGTAGTGGTGGATCGACATCACAGTAGATTTTACGTCAATGTTGTTCGATTCTCGTCGGGTTTCTTGGCTAATAGTTGTATTTCTGTTTGTTCTGTCAAACGCAATAAAAATTAACAGTGTTACTATCATTTAAAAAAATGTTGTAGAACAAAAACATCGATTTTTCATTCTTTTTTCAAAAATTGACAATTTTTGTCAGCTTTTTCCGTTTATATCGTCATAAATTAACGCTTATATTCCATCCCCGTCGATTGGCACCCTTTTGGGCCGCCCCCGATAGTGGGAAACCGAAATATTTTGAACTTTCCTCCTCATACAGAGGTGTAGTGGTGGATCGACATCACAGTACATTTTACGTCAATATTGTTCGATTCTCGTCGGGTTTCTTCGCTAATAGTTGTATTTCTGTTTGTTCTGTCAAACGCAATAAAAATTAACAGTGTTACTATCATTTAAAAAAATGTTGTAGAACAAAAACATCGAATTTTTCATTCTTTTTTCAAAAATTGACAATTTTTGTCAGCTTTTTCCGTTTATATCGTCATAAATTAACGCTTATATTCCATCCCCGTCGATTGGCACCCTTTTGGGCCGCCTCCGATAGTGGGAAACCGAAATATTTTGAACTTTCCTCCTCATACAGAGGTGTAGTGGTGGATCGACATCACAGTACATTTTACGTCAATATTGTTCGATTCTCGTCGGGTTTCTTCGCTAATAGTTGTATTTCTGTTTGTTCTGTCAAACGCAATAAAAATTAACAGTGTTACTATCATTTAAAAAAATGTTGTAGAACAAAAACATCGAATTTTTCATTCTTTTTTCAAAAATTGACATTTTTTGTCAGCTTTTTCCGTTTATATCGTCATTAATTAACGCCTATAATCCATCTTCGTCGATTGGCACCCTTCTGGCCCACCCCCGATGGTGGGAAACCGAAATATTTTGAACTTTCCTCCTCATACAGAGGTGTAGTGGTGGATCGACATCACAGTACATTTTACGTCAATATTGTTCGATTCTCGTCGGGTTTCTTCAATAATAGTTGTATTTCTGTGTGTTCTGTCAAACGCAATAAAAATTAACAGTGTTACTATCATTTAAAAAAATGTTGTAGAACAAAAACATCGAATTTTTCATTCTTTTTTCAAAAATTGTCCATTTTTTGCAGCTTTTTCCGTTTATATCATCATAAATTAACGCCAATAATCCATCCCCGTGATTGGCACCCTTCTGGGCCACCCCCGATAGTGGGAAACCGAAATATTTTGAACTTTCCTCCTCATACCGAGGTGTAGTGGTGGATCGACATCACAGTAGATTTTACGTCAATGTTGTTCGATTCTCGTCGGGTTTCTTGGCTAATAGTTGTATTTCTGTTTGTTCTGTCAAACGCAATAAAAAATAACAGTGTTACTATCATTTAAAAAAATGTTGTAGAACAAAAACATCGAATTTTTCATTCTTTTTTCAAAAATTGACAATTTTTGTCAGCTTTTTCCGTTTATATCGTCATAAATTAACGCTTATATTCCATCCCCGTCGATTGGCACCCTTTTGGGCCGCCCCCGATAGTGGGAAACCGAAATATTTTGAACTTTCCTCCTCATACAGAGGTGTAGTGGTGGATCGACATCACAGTACATTTTACGTCAATATTGTTCGATTCTCGTCGGGTTTCTTCGCTAATAGTTGTATTTCTGTTTGTTCTGTCAAACGCAATAAAAATTAACAGTGTTACTATCATTTAAAAAAATGTTGTAGAACAAAAACATCGAATTTTTCATTCTTTTTTCAAAAATTGACATTTTTTGTCAGCTTTTTCCGTTTATATCGTCATAAATTAACGCCTATAATCCATCCCCGTCGATTGGCACCCTTCTGGCCCACCCCCGATGGTGGGAAACCGAAATATTTTGAACTTTCCTCCTCATACCGAGGTGTAGTGGTGGATCGACATAACAGTACATTTTACGTCAATATTGTTCGATTCTCGTCGGGTTTCTTCGCTTATAGTTGTATTTCTGTTTGTTCTGTCAAACGCAATAAAAATTAACAGTGTTACTATCATTTAAAAAAATGTTGTATAACAAAAACATCGAATTTTTCATTCTTTTTTCAAAAATTGACAATTTTTGTCAGCTTTTTCCGTTTATATCGTCATAAATTAACGCCTATAATCCATCCCCGTCGATTGGCACCCTTCTGGGCCGCCCCCGATAGTGGGAAACCGAAATATTTTGAACTTTCCTCCTCATACAGAGGTGTAGTGGTGGATCGACATCACAGTACATTTTACGTCAATATTGTTCGATTCTCGTCGGGTTTCTTCGCTTATAGTTGTATTTCTGTTTGTTCTGTCAAACGCAATAAAAATTAACAGTGTTACTATCATTTAAAAAAATGTTGTATAACAAAAACATCGAATTTTTCATTCTTTTTTCAAAAATTGACAATTTTGTCAGCTTTTTCCGTTTATATCGTCATAAATTAACGCCTATAATCCATCCCCGTCGATTGGCACCCTTCTGGGCCGCCCCCGATAGTGGGAAACCGAAATATTTTGAACTTTCCTCCTCATACAGAGGTGTAGTGGTGGATCGACATCACAGTACATTTTACGTCAATATTGTTCGATTCTCGTCGGGTTTCTTCGCTTATAGTTGTATTTCTGTTTGTTCTGTCAAACGCAATAAAAATTAACAGTGTTACTATCGTTTAAAAAAATGTTGTAGAACAAAAACATCGAATTTTTCATTCTTTTTTCAAAAATTGACAATTTTTGTCAGCTTTTTCCGTTTATATCGTCATAAATTAACGCCTATAATCCATCCCCGTCGATTGGCACCCTTCTGGGCCGCCCCCGATAGTGGGAAACCGAAATATTTTGAACTTTCCTCCTCATACAGAGGTGTAGTGGTGGATCGACATCACAGTACATTTTACGTCAATATTGTTCGATTCTCGTCGGGTTTCTTCGCTTATAGTTGTATTTCTGTTTGTTCTGTCAAACGCAATAAAAATTAACAGTGTTACTATCGTTTAAAAAAATGTTGTAGAACAAAAACATCGAATTTTTCATTCTTTTTTCAAAAATTGTCCATTTTTTGCAGCTTTTTCCGTTTATATCATCATAAATTAACGCCAATAATCCATCCCCGTGATTGGCACCCTTCTGGGCCACCCCCGATAGTGGGAAACCGAAATATTTTGAACTTTCCTCCTCATACCGAGGTGTAGTGGTGGATCGACATCACAGTAGATTTTACGTCAATATTGTTCGATTCTCGTCGGGTTTCTTGGCTAATAGTTGTATTTCTGTTTGTTCTGTCAAACGCAATAAAAATTAACAGTGTTACTATCATTTAAAAAAATGTTGTAGAACAAAAACATCGAATTTTTCATTCTTTTTTCAAAAATTGACATTTTTTGTCAGCTTTTTCCGTTTATATCGTCATAAATTAACGCCTATAATCCATCCCCGTCGATTGGCACCCTTCTGGCCCACCCCCGATGGTGGGAAACCGAAATATTTTGAACTTTCCTCCTCATACCGAGGTGTAGTGGTGGATCGACATAACAGTACATTTTACGTCAATATTGTTCGATTCTCGTCGGGTTTCTTCGCTTATAGTTGTATTTCTGTTTGTTCTGTCAAACGCAATAAAAACTAACAGTGTTACTATCATTTAAAAAAATGTTGTAGAACAAAAACATCGAATTTTTAATTCTTTTTTCAAAAATTGTCAATTTTTGTCAGCTTTTTCCGTTTATATCGTCATAACTTTACGCCTATAATCCATCCCCGTCGATTGGCACCTTTCTGGGCCGCCCCCGATAGTGGGAAACCGAAATATTTTGAACTTTCCTCCTCATACAGAGGTGTAGTGGTGGATCGACATCACAGTACATTTTACGTCAATATTGTTCGATTCTCGTCGGGTTTCTTCGCTTATAGTTGTATTTTTGTTTGTTGTGTCAAACGCAATAAAAATAAACAGTGTTACTATCATTTAAAAAAATGTTGTAGAACAAAAACATCGAATTTTTCATTCTTTTTTCAAAAATTGACAATTTTTGTCAGCTTTTTCCGTTTATATCGTCATAAATTAACGCCTATAATCCATCCCCGTCGATTGGCACCCTTCTGGGCCGCCCCCGATAGTGGGAAACCGAAATATTTTGAACTTTCCTCCTCATACAGAGGTGTAGTGGTGGATCGACATCACAGTACATTTTACGTCAATATTGTTCGATTCTCGTCGGGTTTCTTCGCTAATAGTTGTATTTCTGTTTGTTCTGTCAAACGCAATAAAAATTAACAGTGTTACTATCATTTAAAAAAATGTTGTAGAACAAAAACATGGACTTTTTTATTCTTTTTTCAAAAATTGACAATTTTTGTCAGCTTTTTCCGTTTATATCGTCATAAATTAACGCCTATAATCCATCCCCGTCGATTGGCACCCTTCTGGGCCACCCCTGATGGTGGGAAACCGAAATATTTTGAACTTTCCTCCTCATACCGAGGTGTAGTGGTTGATCGACATAACAGTACATTTTACGTCAATATTGTTCGATTCTCGTCGGGTTTCTTCGCTTATAGTTGTATTTCTGTTTGTTCTGTCAAACGCAATAAAAATTAACAGTGTTACTATCATTTAAAAAAATGTTGTAGAACAAAAACATCGAATTTTTCATTCTTTTTTCAAAAATTGACAATTTTTGTCAGCTTTTTCCGTTTATATCGTCATAAATTAACGCCTATAATCCATCCCCGTCGATTGGCACCCTTCTGGGCCACCCCCGATAGTGGGAAACCGAAATATTTTGAACTTTCCTCCTCATACCGAGGTGTAGTGGTGGATCGACATCACAGTAGATTTTACGTCAATATTGTTCGATTGTCGTCGGGTTTCTTCGCTTATAGTTGTATTTCTGTTTGTTCTGTCAAACGCAATAAAAATTAACAGTGTTACTATCATTTAAAAAAATGTTGTAGAACAAAAACATCGAATTTTTCATTCTTTTTTCAAAAATTGACAATTTTTGTCAGCTTTTTCCGTTTATATCGTCATAAATTAACGCCTATAATCCATCCCCGTCGATTGGCACCCTTCTGGGCCGCCCCCGATAGTGGGAAACCGAAATATTTTGAACTTTCCTCCTCATACAGAGGTGTAGTGGTGGATCGACATCACAGTACATTTTACGTCAATATTGTTCGATTCTCGTCGGGTTTCTTCGCTTATAGTTGTATTTTTGTTTGTTGTGTCAAACGCAATAAAAATAAACAGTGTTACTATCATTTAAAAAAATTTTGTAGAACAAAAACATCGAATTTTTCATTCTTTTTTCAAAAATTGACAATTTTTGTCAGCTTTTTCCGTTTATATCGTCAAAAATTAACGCCTATAATCCATCCCCGTCGATTGGCACCCTTCTGGGCCGCCCCCGATAGTGGGAAACCGAAATATTTTGAACTTTCCTCCTCATACAGAGGTGTAGTGGTGGATCGACATCACAGTACATTTACGTCAATATTGTTCGATTCTCGTCGGGTTTCTTCAATAATAGTTGTATTTCTGTGTGTTCTGTCAAACGCAATAAAAATTAACAGTGTTACTATCATTTAAAAAAATGTTGTAGAACAAAAACATCGAATTTTTCATTCTTTTTTCAAAAATTGTCCATTTTTTGCAGCTTTTTCCGTTTATATCATCATAAATTAACGCCAATAATCCATCCCCGTGATTGGCACCCTTCTGGGCCACCCCCGATAGTGGGAAACCGAAATATTTTGAACTTTCCTCCTCATACCGAGGTGTAGTGGTGGATCGACATCACAGTAGATTTTACGTCAATGTTGTTCGATTCTCGTCGGGTTTCTTGGCTAATAGTTGTATTTCTGTTTGTTCTGTCAAACGCAATAAAAATTAACAGTGTTACTATCATTTAAAAAAACGTTGTAGAACAAAAACATCGAATTTTTCATTCTTTTTTCAAAAATTGACAATTTTTGTCAGCTTTTTCCGTTTATATCGTCAAAAATTAACGCTTATATTCCATCCCCGTCGATTGGCACCCTTTTGGGCCGCCCCCGATAGTGGGAAACCGAAATATTTTGAACTTTCCTCCTCATACAGAGGTGTAGTGGTGGATCGACATCACAGTACATTTTACGTCAATATTGTTCGATTCTCGTCGGGTTTCTTCGCTAATAGTTGTATTTCTGTTTGTTCTGTCAAACGCAATAAAAATTAACAGTGTTACTATCATTTAAAAAAATGTTGTAGAACAAAAACATCGAATTTTTCATTCTTTTTTCAAAAATTGACATTTTTTGTCAGCTTTTTCCGTTTATATCGTCATTAATTAACGCCTATAATCCATCTTCGTCGATTGGCACCCTTCTGGCCCACCCCCGATAATGGGAAACCGAAATATTTTGAACTTTCCTCCTCATACAGAGGTGTAGTGGTGGATCGACATCACAGTACATTTTACGTCAATATTGTTCGATTCTCGTCGGGTTTCTTCAATAATAGTTGTATTTCTGTGTGTTCTGTCAAACGCAATAAAAATTAACAGTGTTACTATCATTTAAAAAAATGTTGTAGAACAAAAACATCGAATTTTTCATTCTTTTTTCAAAAATTGTCCATTTTTTGCAGCTTTTTCCGTTTATATCATCATAAATTAACGCCAATAATCCATCCCCGTGATTGGCACCCTTCTGGGCCACCCCCGATAGTGGGAAACCGAAATATTTTGAACTTTCCTCCTCATACCGAGGTGTAGTGGTGGATCGACATCACAGTAGATTTTACGTCAATGTTGTTCGATTCTCGTCGGGTTTCTTGGCTAATAGTTGTATTTCTGTTTGTTCTGTCAAACGCAATAAAAAATAACAGTGTTACTATCATTTAAAAAAATGTTGTAGAACAAAAACATCGAATTTTTCATTCTTTTTTCAAAAATTGACAATTTTTGTCAGCTTTTTCCGTTTATATCGTCATAAATTAACGCTTATATTCCATCCCCGTCGATTGGCACCCTTTTGGGCCGCCCCCGATAGTGGGAAACCGAAATATTTTGAACTTTCCTCCTCATACAGAGGTGTAGTGGTGGATCGACATCACAGTACATTTTACGTCAATATTGTTCGATTCTCGTCGGGTTTCTTCGCTAATAGTTGTATTTCTGTTTGTTCTGTCAAACGCAATAAAAATTAACAGTGTTACTATCATTTAAAAAAATGTTGTAGAACAAAAACATCGAATTTTTCATTCTTTTTTCAAAAATTGACATTTTTTGTCAGCTTTTTCCGTTTATATCGTCATAAATTAACGCCTATAATCCATCCCCGTCGATTGGCACCCTTCTGGCCCACCCCCGATGGTGGGAAACCGAAATATTTTGAACTTTCCTCCTCATACCGAGGTGTAGTGGTGGATCGACATAACAGTACATTTTACGTCAATATTGTTCGATTCTCGTCGGGTTTCTTCGCTTATAGTTGTATTTCTGTTTGTTCTGTCAAACGCAATAAAAATTAACAGTGTTACTATCATTTAAAAAAATGTTGTATAACAAAAACATCGAATTTTTCATTCTTTTTTCAAAAATTGACAATTTTGTCAGCTTTTTCCGTTTATATCGTCATAAATTAACGCCTATAATCCATCCCCGTCGATTGGCACCCTTCTGGGCCGCCCCCGATAGTGGGAAACCGAAATATTTTGAACTTTCCTCCTCATACAGAGGTGTAGTGGTGGATCGACATCACAGTACATTTTACGTCAATATTGTTCGATTCTCGTCGGGTTTCTTCGCTTATAGTTGTATTTCTGTTTGTTCTGTCAAACGCAATAAAAATTAACAGTGTTACTATCATTTAAAAAAATGTTGTATAACAAAAACATCGAATTTTTCATTCTTTTTTCAAAAATTGACAATTTTGTCAGCTTTTTCCGTTTATATCGTCATAAATTAACGCCTATAATCCATCCCCGTCGATTGGCACCCTTCTGGGCCGCCCCCGATAGTGGGAAACCGAAATATTTTGAACTTTCCTCCTCATACAGAGGTGTAGTGGTGGATCGACATCACAGTACATTTTACGTCAATATTGTTCGATTCTCGTCGGGTTTCTTCGCTTATAGTTGTATTTCTGTTTGTTCTGTCAAACGCAATAAAAATTAACAGTGTTACTATCGTTTAAAAAAATGTTGTAGAACAAAAACATCGAATTTTTCATTCTTTTTTCAAAAATTGACAATTTTTGTCAGCTTTTTCCGTTTATATCGTCATAAATTAACGCCTATAATCCATCCCCGTCGATTGGCACCCTTCTGGGCCGCCCCCGATAGTGGTAAACCGAAATATTTTGAACTTTCCTCCTCATACAGAGGTGTAGTGGTGGATCGACATCACAGTACATTTTACGTCAATATTGTTCGATTCTCGTCGGGTTTCTTCGCGTATAGTTGTATTTCTGTTTGTTCTGTCAAACGCAATAAAAATTAACAGTGTTACTATCGTTTAAAAAAATGTTGTAGAACAAAAACATCGAATTTTTCATTCTTTTTTCAAAAATTGTCCATTTTTTGCAGCTTTTTCCGTTTATATCATCATAAATTAACGCCAATAATCCATCCCCGTGATTGGCACCCTTCTGGGCCACCCCCGATAGTGGGAAACCGAAATATTTTGAACTTTCCTCCTCATACCGAGGTGTAGTGGTGGATCGACATCACAGTAGATTTTACGTCAATATTGTTCGATTCTCGTCGGGTTTCTTGGCTAATAGTTGTATTTCTGTTTGTTCTGTCAAACGCAATAAAAATTAACAGTGTTACTATCATTTAAAAAAATGTTGTAGAACAAAAACATCGAATTTTTCATTCTTTTTTCAAAAATTGACATTTTTTGTCAGCTTTTTCCGTTTATATCGTCATAAATTAACGCCTATAATCCATCCCCGTCGATTGGCACCCTTCTGGCCCACCCCCGATGGTGGGAAACCGAAATATTTTGAACTTTCCTCCTCATACCGAGGTGTAGTGGTGGATCGACATAACAGTACATTTTACGTCAATATTGTTCGATTCTCGTCGGGTTTCTTCGCTTATAGTTGTATTTCTGTTTGTTCTGTCAAACGCAATAAAAAATAACAGTGTTACTATCATTTAAAAAAATGTTGTAGAACAAAAACATCGAATTTTTCATTCTTTTTTCAAAAATTGACAATTTTTGTCAGCTTTTTCCGTTTATATCGTCATAAATTAACGCTTATATTCCATCCCCGTCGATTGGCACCCTTTTGGGCCGCCCCCGATAGTGGGAAACCGAAATATTTTGAACTTTCCTCCTCATACAGAGGTGTAGTGGTGGATCGACATCACAGTACATTTTACGTCAATATTGTTCGATTCTCGTCGGGTTTCTTCGCGTATAGTTGTATTTCTGTTTGTTCTGTCAAACGCAATAAAAATTAACAGTGTTACTATCATTTAAAAAAATGTTGTAGAACAAAAACATCGAATTTTTCATTCTTTTTTCAAAAATTGACATTTTTTGTCAGCTTTTTCCGTTTATATCGTCATAAATTAACGCCTATAATCCATCCCCGTCGATTGGCACCCTTCTGGCCCACCCCCGATGGTGGGAAACCGAAATATTTTGAACTTTCCTCCTCATACCGAGGTGTAGTGGTGGATCGACATAACAGTACATTTTACGTCAATATTGTTCGATTCTCGTCGGATTTCTTCGCTTATAGTTGTATTTCTGTTTGTTCTGTCAAACGCAATAAAAATTAACAGTGTTACTATCATTTAAAAAAATGTTGTATAACAAAAACATCGAATTTTTCATTCTTTTTTCAAAAATTGACAATTTTGTCAGCTTTTTCCGTTTATATCGTCATAAATTAACGCCTATAATCCATCCCCGTCGATTGGCACCCTTCTGGGCCGCCCCCGATAGTGGGAAACCGAAATATTTTGAACTTTCCTCCTCATACAGAGGTGTAGTGGTGGATCGACATCACAGTACATTTTACGTCAATATTGTTCGATTCTCGTCGGGTTTCTTCGCTTATAGTTGTATTTCTGTTTGTTCTGTCAAACGCAATAAAAATTAACAGTGTTACTATCATTTAAAAAAATGTTGTATAACAAAAACATCGAATTTTTCATTCTTTTTTCAAAAATTGACAATTTTGTCAGCTTTTTCCGTTTATATCGTCATAAATTAACGCCTATAATCCATCCCCGTCGATTGGCACCCTTCTGGGCCGCCCCCGATAGTGGGAAACCGAAATATTTTGAACTTTCCTCCTCATACAGAGGTGTAGTGGTGGATCGACATCACAGTACATTTTACGTCAATATTGTTCGATTCTCGTCGGGTTTCTTCGCTTATAGTTGTATTTCTGTTTGTTCTGTCAAACGCAATAAAAATTAACAGTGTTACTATCGTTTAAAAAAATGTTGTAGAACAAAAACATCGAATTTTTCATTCTTTTTTCAAAAATTGACAATTTTTGTCAGCTTTTTCCGTTTATATCGTCATAAATTAACGCCTATAATCCATCCCCGTCGATTGGCACCCTTCTGGGCCGCCCCCGATAGTGGTAAACCGAAATATTTTGAACTTTCCTCCTCATACAGAGGTGTAGTGGTGGATCGACATCACAGTACATTTTACGTCAATATTGTTCGATTCTCGTCGGGTTTCTTCGCGTATAGTTGTATTTCTGTTTGTTCTGTCAAACGCAATAAAAATTAACAGTGTTACTATCGTTTAAAAAAATGTTGTAGAACAAAAACATCGAATTTTTCATTCTTTTTTCAAAAATTGTCCATTTTTTGCAGCTTTTTCCGTTTATATCATCATAAATTAACGCCAATAATCCATCCCCGTGATTGGCACCCTTCTGGGCCACCCCCGATAGTGGGAAACCGAAATATTTTGAACTTTCCTCCTCATACCGAGGTGTAGTGGTGGATCGACATCACAGTAGATTTTACGTCAATATTGTTCGATTCTCGTCGGGTTTCTTGGCTAATAGTTGTATTTCTGTTTGTTCTGTCAAACGCAATAAAAATTAACAGTGTTACTATCATTTAAAAAAATGTTGTAGAACAAAAACATCGAATTTTTCATTCTTTTTTCAAAAATTGACATTTTTTGTCAGCTTTTTCCGTTTATATCGTCATAAATTAACGCCTATAATCCATCCCCGTCGATTGGCACCCTTCTGGCCCACCCCCGATGGTGGGAAACCGAAATATTTTGAACTTTCCTCCTCATACCGAGGTGTAGTGGTGGATCGACATAACAGTACATTTTACGTCAATATTGTTCGATTCTCGTCGGGTTTCTTCGCTTATAGTTGTATTTCTGTTTGTTCTGTCAAACGCAATAAAAATTAACAGTGTTACTATCATTTAAAAAAATGTTGTAGAACAAAAACATCGAATTTTTAATTCTTTTTTCAAAAATTGTCAATTTTTGGCAGCTTTTTCCGTTTATATCGTCATAAATTAACGCCTATAATCCATCCCCGTCGATTGGCACCTTTCTGGGCCGCCCCCGATAGTGGGAAACCGAAATATTTTGAACTTTCCTCCTCATACAGAGGTGTAGTGGTGGATCGACATCACAGTACATTTTACGTCAATATTGTTCGATTCTCGTCGGGTTTCTTCGCTTATAGTTGTATTTTTGTTTGTTGTGTCAAACGCAATAAAAATAAAAAGTGTTACTATCATTTAAAAAAATGTTGTAGAACAAAAACATCGAATTTTTCATTCTTTTTTCAAAAATTGACAATTTTTGTCAGCTTTTTCCGTTTATATCGTCATAAATTAACGCCTATAATCCATCCCCGTCGATTGGCACCCTTCTGGGCCGCCCCCGATAGTGGGAAACCGAAATATTTTGAACTTTCCTCCTCATACAGAGGTGTAGTGGTGGATCGACATCACAGTACATTTTACGTCAATATTGTTCGATTCTCGTCGGGTTTCTTCGCTAATAGTTGTATTTCTGTTTGTTCTGTCAAACGCAATAAAAATTAACAGTGTTACTATCATTTAAAAAAATGTTGTAGAACAAAAACATGGACTTTTTTATTCTTTTTTCAAAAATTGACAATTTTTGTCAGCTTTTTCCGTTTATATCGTCATAAATTAACGCCTATAATCCATCCCCGTCGATTGGCACCCTTCTGGGCCACCCCTGATGGTGGGAAACCGAAATATTTTGAACTTTCCTCCTCATACCGAGGTGTAGTGGTTGATCGACATAACAGTACATTTTACGTCAATATTGTTCGATTCTCGTCGGGTTTCTTCGCTTATAGTTGTATTTCTGTTTGTTCTGTCAAACGCAATAAAAATTAACAGTGTTACTATCATTTAAAAAAATGTTGTAGAACAAAAACATCGAATTTTTCATTCTTTTTTCAAAAATTGACAATTTTTGTCAGCTTTTTCCGTTTATATCGTCATAAATTAACGCCTATAATCCATCACCGTCGATTGGCACCCTTCTAGGCCGCCCCCGATAGTGGGAAACCGAAATATTTTGAACTTTCCTCCTCATACAGAGGTGTAGTGGTGGATCGACATCACAGTATATTTTACGTCAATATTGTTCGATTCTCGTCGGGTTTCTTCGCTTATAGTTGTATTTCTGTTTGTTCTGTCAAACGCAATAAAAATTAACAGTGTTACTATCGTTTAAAAAAATGTTGTAGAACAAAAACATCGAATTTTTCATTCTTTTTTCAAAAATTGACCATTTTTTGCAGCTTTTTCCGTTTATATCATCATAAATTAACGCCAATAATCCATCCCCGTGATTGGCACCCTTCTGGGCCACCCGCGATAGTGGGAAACCGAAATATTTTGAACTTTCCTCCTCATACCGAGGAATCCATCCCCGTGATTGGCACCCTTCTGGGCCACCCCCGATAGTGGGAAACCGAAATATTTTGAACTTTCCTCCTCATACCGAGGTGTAGTGGTGGATCGACATCACAGTAGATTTTACGTCAATATTGTTCGATTGTCGTCGGGTTTCTTCGCTTATAGTTGTATTTCTGTTTGTTCTGTCAAACGCAATAAAAATTAACAGTGTTACTATCATTTAAAAAAATGTTGTAGAACAAAAACATCGAATTTTTCATTCTTTTTTCAAAAATTGACAATTTTTGTCAGCTTTTTCCGTTTATATCGTCATAAATTAACGCCTATAATCCATCCCCGTCGATTGGCACCCTTCTGGGCCGCCCCCGATAGTGGGAAACCGAAATATTTTGAACTTTCCTCCTCATACAGAGGTGTAGTGGTGGATCGACATCACAGTACATTTTACGTATATATTGTTCGATTCTCGTCGGGTTTCTTCGCTTATAGTTGTATTTCTGTTTGTTCTGTCAAACGCAATAAAAATTAACAGTGTTACTATCGTTTAAAAAAATGTTGTAGAACAAAAACATCGAATTTTTCATTCTTTTTTCAAAAATTGACCATTTTTTGCAGCTTTTCCGTTTATATCGTCATAAATTAACGCTTATATTCCATCCCCGTCGATTGGCACCCTTCTGGGCCGCCCCCGATGGTGGGAAACCGAAATATTTTGAACTTTCCTCCTCATACAGAGGTGTAGTGGTGGATCGACATCACAGTACATTTTACGTCAATATTGTTCGATTCTCGTCGGGTTTCTTCGCTAATAGTTGTATTTCTGTTTGTTCTGTCAAACGCAATAAAAATTAACAGTGTTACTATCATTTAAAAAAATGTTGTAGAACAAAAACATCGAATTTTTCATTCTTTTTTCAAAAATAGACATTTTTTGTCAGCTTTTTCCGTTTATATCGTCATAAATTAACGCCTATAATCCATCCCCGTCGATTGGCACCCTTCTGGCCCACCCCCGATGGTGGGAAACCGAAATATTTTGAACTTTCCTCCTCATACCGAGGTGTAGTGGTGGATCGACATAACAGTACATTTTACGTCAATATTGTTCGATTCTCGTCGGGTTTCTTCGCTTATAGTTGTATTTCTGTTTGTTCTGTCAAACGCAATAAAAATTAACAGTGTTACTATCGTTTAAAAAAATGTTGTAGAACAAAAACATCGAATTTTTCATTCTTTTTTCAAAAATTGTCCATTTTTTGCAGCTTTTTCCGTTTATATCATCATAAATTAACGCCAATAATCCATCCCCGTGATTGGCACCCTTCTGGGCCACCCCCGATAGTGGGAAACCGAAATATTTTGAACTTTCCTCCTCATACCGAGGTGTAGTGGTGGATCGACATCACAGTAGATTTTACGTCAATATTGTTCGATTCTCGTCGGGTTTCTTCGCTAATAGTTGTATTTCTGTTTGTTCTGTCAAACGCAATAAGAATTAACAGTGTTACTATCGTTTAAAAAAATGTTGTAGAATAAAAACATCGAATTTTTCATTCTTTTTTCAAAAATTGACCATTTTTTGCAGCTTTTTCCGTTTATATCATCATAAATTAACGCCAATAATCCATCCCCGTGATTGGCACCCTTCTGGGCCACCCCCGATAGTGGGAAACCGAAATATTTTGAACTTTCCTCCTCATACCAAGGTGTAGTGGTGGATCGACATCACAGTAGATTTTACGTCAATATTGTTCGATTGTCGTCGGGTTTCTTCGCTTATAGTTGTATTTCTGTTTGTTCTGTCAAACGCAATAAAAATTAACAGTGTTACTATCATTTAAAATAATGTTGTAGAACAAAAACATCGAATTTTTCATTCTTTTTTCAAAAATTGACAATTTTTGTCAGCTTTTTCCGTTTATATCGTCATAAATTAACGCCTATAATCCATCCCCGTCGATTGGCACCCTTCTGGGTCGCCCCCGATAGTGGGAAACCGAAATATTTTGAACTTTCCTCCTCATACAGAGGTGTAGTGGTGGATCGACATCACAGTACATTTTACGTCAATATTGTTCGATTCTCGTCGGATTTCTTCGCTTATAGTTGTATTTCTGTTTGTTGTGTCAAACGCAATAAAAATAAACAGTGTTACTATCATTTAAAAAAATTTTGTAGAACAAAAACATCGAATTTTTCATTCTTTTTTCAAAAATTGACAATTTTTGTCAGCTTTTTCCGTTTATATCGTCAAAACTTAACGCCTATAATCCATCCCCGTCGATTGGCACCCTTCTGGGCCGCCCCCGATAGTGGGAAACCGAAATATTTTGAACTTTCCTCCTCATACAGAGGTGTAGTGGTGGATCGACATCACAGTACATTTTACGTCAATATTGTTCGATTCTCGTCGGGTTTCTTCAATAATAGTTGTATTTCTGTGTGTTCTGTCAAACGCAATAAAAATTAACAGTGTTACTATCATTTAAAAAAATGTTGTAGAACAAAAACATCGAATTTTTCATTCTTTTTTCAAAAATTGTCCATTTTTTGCAGCTTTTTCCGTTTATATCATCATAAATTAACGCCAATAATCCATCCCCGTGATTGGCACCCTTCTGGGCCACCCCCGATAGTGGGAAACCGAAATATTTTGAACTTTCCTCCTCATACCGAGGTGTAGTGGTGGATCGACATCACAGTAGATTTTACGTCAATGTTGTTCGATTCTCGTCGGGTTTCTTGGCTAATAGTTGTATTTCTGTTTGTTCTGTCAAACGCAATAAAAATTAACAGTGTTACTATCATTTAAAAAAATGTTGTAGAACAAAAACATCGAATTTTTCATTCTTTTTTAAAAAATTGACATTTTTTGTCAGCTTTTTCCGTTTATATCGTCATAAATTAACGCCTATAATCCATCCCCGTCGATTGGCACCCTTCTGGCCCACCCCCGATGGTGGGAAACCGAAATATTTTGAACTTTCCTCCTCATACAGAGGTGTAGTGGTGGATCGACATCACAGTACATTTTACGTCAATATTGTTCGATTCTCGTCGGGTTTCTTCGCTAATAGTTGTATTTCTGTTTGTTCTGTCAAACGCAATAAAAATTAACAGTGTTACTATCATTTAAAAAAATGTTGTAGAACAAAAACATCGAATTTTTCATTCTTTTTTCAAAAATTGACATTTTTTGTCAGCTTTTTCCGTTTATATCGTCATAAATTAACGCCTATAATCCATCCCCGTCGATTGGCACCCTTCTGGCCCACCCCCGATGGTGGGAAACCGAAATATTTTGAACTTTCGTCCTCATACAGAGGTGTAGTGGTGGATCGACATCACAGTACATTTTACGTCAATATTGTTCGATTCTCGTCGGGTTTCTTCAATAATAGTTGTATTTCTGTGTGTTCTGTCAAACGCAATAAAAATTAACAGTGTTACTATCATTTAAAAAAATGTTGTAGAACAAAAACATCGAATTTTTCATTCTTTTTTCAAAAATTGTCCATTTTTTGCAGCTTTTTCCGTTTATATCATCATAAATTAACGCCAATAATCCATCCCCGTGATTGGCACCCTTCTGGGCCACCCCCGATAGTGGGAAACCGAAATATTTTGAACTTTCCTCCTCATACCGAGGTGTAGTGGTGGATCGACATCACAGTAGATTTTACGTCAATGTTGTTCGATTCTCGTCGGGTTTCTTGGCTAATAGTTGTATTTCTGTTTGTTCTGTCAAACGCAATAAAAATTAACAGTGTTACTATCATTTAAAAAAATGTTGTAGAACAAAAACATCGAATTTTTCATTCTTTTTTCAAAAATTGACAATTTTTGTCAGCTTTTTCCGTTTATATCGTCATAAATTAACGCTTATATTCCATCCCCGTCGATTGGCACCCTTTTGGGCCGCCCCCGATAGTGGGAAACCGAAATATTTTGAACTTTCCTCCTCATACAGAGGTGTAGTGGTGGATCGACATCACAGTACATTTTACGTCAATATTGTTCGATTCTCGTCGGGTTTCTTCGCTAATAGTTGTATTTCTGTTTGTTCTGTCAAACGCAATAAAAATTAACAGTGTTACTATCATTTAAAAAAATGTTGTAGAACAAAAACATCGAATTTTTCATTCTTTTTTCAAAAATTGACATTTTTTGTCAGCTTTTTCCGTTTATATCGTCAAAAATTAACGCCTATAATCCATCCCCGTCGATTGGCACCCTTCTGGCCCACCCCCGATGGTGGGAAACCGAAATATTTTGAACTTTCCTCCTCATACCGAGGTGTAGTGGTGGATCGACATAACAGTACATTTTACGTCAATATTGTTCGATTCTCGTCGGGTTTCTTCGCTTATAGTTGTATTTCTGTTTGTTCTGTCAAACGCAATAAAAATTAACAGTGTTACTATCATTTAAAAAAATGTTGTATAACAAAAACATCGAATTTTTCATTCTTTTTTCAAAAATTGACAATTTTTGTCAGCTTTTTCCGTTTATATCGTCAAAACTTAACGCCTATAATCCATCCCCGTCGATTGGCACCCTTCTGGGCCGCCCCCGATAGTGGGAAACCGAAATATTTTGAACTTTCCTCCTCATACAGAGGTGTAGTGGTGGATCGACATCACAGTACATTTTACGTCAATATTGTTCGATTCTCGTCGGGTTTCTTCAATAATAGTTGTATTTCTGTGTGTTCTGTCAAACGCAATAAAAATTAACAGTGTTACTATCATTTAAAAAAATGTTGTAGAACAAAAACATCGAATTTTTCATTCTTTTTTCAAAAATTGTCCATTTTTTGCAGCTTTTTCCGTTTATATCATCATAAATTAACGCCAATAATCCATCCCCGTGATTGGCACCCTTCTGGGCCACCCCCGATAGTGGGAAACCGAAATATTTTGAACTTTCCTCCTCATACCGAGGTGTAGTGGTGGATCGACATCACAGTAGATTTTACGTCAATGTTGTTCGATTCTCGTCGGGTTTCTTGGCTAATAGTTGTATTTCTGTTTGTTCTGTCAAACGCAATAAAAATTAACAGTGTTACTATCATTTAAAAAAATGTTGTAGAACAAAAACATCGAATTTTTCATTCTTTTTTAAAAAATTGACATTTTTTGTCAGCTTTTTCCGTTTATATCGTCATAAATTAACGCCTATAATCCATCCCCGTCGATTGGCACCCTTCTGGCCCACCCCCGATGGTGGGAAACCGAAATATTTTGAACTTTCCTCCTCATACAGAGGTGTAGTGGTGGATCGACATCACAGTACATTTTACGTCAATATTGTTCGATTCTCGTCGGGTTTCTTCGCTAATAGTTGTATTTCTGTTTGTTCTGTCAAACGCAATAAAAATTAACAGTGTTACTATCATTTAAAAAAATGTTGTAGAACAAAAACATCGAATTTTTCATTCTTTTTTCAAAAATTGACATTTTTTGTCAGCTTTTTCCGTTTATATCGTCATAAATTAACGCCTATAATCCATCCCCGTCGATTGGCACCCTTCTGGCCCACCCCCGATGGTGGGAAACCGAAATATTTTGAACTTTCGTCCTCATACAGAGGTGTAGTGGTGGATCGACATCACAGTACATTTTACGTCAATATTGTTCGATTCTCGTCGGGTTTCTTCAATAATAGTTGTATTTCTGTGTGTTCTGTCAAACGCAATAAAAATTAACAGTGTTACTATCATTTAAAAAAATGTTGTAGAACAAAAACATCGAATTTTTCATTCTTTTTTCAAAAATTGTCCATTTTTTGCAGCTTTTTCCGTTTATATCATCATAAATTAACGCCAATAATCCATCCCCGTGATTGGCACCCTTCTGGGCCACCCCCGATAGTGGGAAACCGAAATATTTTGAACTTTCCTCCTCATACCGAGGTGTAGTGGTGGATCGACATCACAGTAGATTTTACGTCAATGTTGTTCGATTCTCGTCGGGTTTCTTGGCTAATAGTTGTATTTCTGTTTGTTCTGTCAAACGCAATAAAAATTAACAGTGTTACTATCATTTAAAAAAATGTTGTAGAACAAAAACATCGAATTTTTCATTCTTTTTTCAAAAATTGACAATTTTTGTCAGCTTTTTCCGTTTATATCGTCATAAATTAACGCTTATATTCCATCCCCGTCGATTGGCACCCTTTTGGGCCGCCCCCGATAGTGGGAAACCGAAATATTTTGAACTTTCCTCCTCATACAGAGGTGTAGTGGTGGATCGACATCACAGTACATTTTACGTCAATATTGTTCGATTCTCGTCGGGTTTCTTCGCTAATAGTTGTATTTCTGTTTGTTCTGTCAAACGCAATAAAAATTAACAGTGTTACTATCATTTAAAAAAATGTTGTAGAACAAAAACATCGAATTTTTCATTCTTTTTTCAAAAATTGACATTTTTTGTCAGCTTTTTCCGTTTATATCGTCAAAAATTAACGCCTATAATCCATCCCCGTCGATTGGCACCCTTCTGGCCCACCCCCGATGGTGGGAAACCGAAATATTTTGAACTTTCCTCCTCATACCGAGGTGTAGTGGTGGATCGACATAACAGTACATTTTACGTCAATATTGTTCGATTCTCGTCGGGTTTCTTCGCTTATAGTTGTATTTCTGTTTGTTCTGTCAAACGCAATAAAAATTAACAGTGTTACTATCATTTAAAAAAATGTTGTATAACAAAAACATCGAATTTTTCATTCTTTTTTCAAAAATTGACAATTTTTGTCAGCTTTTTCCGTTTATATCGTCATAAATTAACGCCTATAATCCATCCCCGTCGATTGGCACCCTTCTAGGCTGCCCCCGATACTGGGAAACCGAAATATTTTGAACTTTCCTCCTCATACAGAGGTGTAGTGGTGGATCGACATCACAGTACATTTTACGTCAATATTGTTCGATTCTCGTCGGGTTTCTTCGCTTATAGTTGTATTTCTGTTTGTTCTGTCAAACGCAATAAAAATTAACAGTGTTACTATCGTTTAAAAAAATGTTGTAGAACAAAAACATCGAATTTTTCATTCTTTTTTCAAAAATTGTCCATTTTTTGCAGCTTTTTCCGTTTATATCATCATAAATTAACGCCAATAATCCATCCCCGTGATTGGCACCCTTCTGGGCCACCCCCGATAGTGGGAAACCGAAATATTTTGAACTTTCCTCCTCATACCGAGGTGTAGTGGTGGATCGACATCACAGTAGATTTTACGTCAATATTGTTCGATTCTCTTTGGGTTTCTTGGCTAATAGTTGTATTTCTGTTTGTTCTGTCAAACGCAATAAAAATTAACAGTGTTACTATCATTTAAAAAAATGTTGTAGAACAAAAACATCGAATTTTTCATTCTTTTTTCAAAAATTGACATTTTTTGTCAGCTTTTTCCGTTTATATCGTCATAAATTAACGCCTATAATCCATCCCCGTCGATTGGCACCCTTCTGGCCCACCCCCGATGGTGGGAAACCGAAATATTTTGAACTTTCCTCCTCATACCGAGGTGTAGTGGTGGATCGACATAACAGTACATTTTACGTCAATATTGTTCGATTCTCGTCGGGTTTCTTCGCTTATAGTTGTATTTCTGTTTGTTCTGTCAAACGCAATAAAAATTAACAGTGTTACTATCATTTAAAAAAATATTGTAGAACAAAAACATCGAATTTTTAATTCTTTTTTCAAAAATTGTCAATTTTTGTCAGCTTTTTCCGTTTATATCGTCATAAATTAACGCCTATAATCCATCCCCGTCGATTGGCACCTTTCTGGGCCGCCCCCGATAGTGGGAAACCGAAATATTTTGAACTTTCCTCCTCATACAGAGGTGTAGTGGTGGATCGACATCACAGTACATTTTACGTCAATATTGTTCGATTCTCGTCGGGTTTCTTCGCTTATAGTTGTATTTCTGTTTGTTCTGTCAAACGCAATAAAAATTAACAGTGTTACTATCATTTAAAAAAATGTTGTAGAACAAAAACATCGAATTTTTCATTCTTTTTTCAAAAATTGACATTTTTTGTCAGCTTTTTCCGTTTATATCGTCATAAATTAACGCCTATAATCCATCCCCGTCGATTGGCACCCTTCTGGCCCACCCCCGATGGTGGGAAACCGAAATATTTTGAACTTTCCTCCTCATACCGAGGTGTAGTGGTGGATCGACATAACAGTACATTTTACGTCAATATTGTTCGATTCTCGTCGGGTTTCTTCGCTTATAGTTGTATTTCTGTTTGTTGTGTCAAACGCAATAAAAATTAACAGTGTTACTATCATTTAAAAAAATGTTGTAGAACAAAAACATCGAATTTTTCATTCTTTTTTCAAAAATTGTCAATTTTTGTCAGCTTTTTCCGTTTATATCGTCATAAATTAACGCCTATAATCCATCCCCGTCGATTGGAACCCTTCTGGGCCACCCCTGATGGTGGGAAACCGAAATATTTTGAACTTTCCTCCTCATACAGAGGTGTAGTGGTGGATCGACATCACAGTACATTTTACGTCAATATTGTTCGATTCTCGTCGGGTTTCTTTGCTTATAGTTGTATTTCTGTTTCTTCTGTCAAACGCAATAAAAATTAACAGTGTTACTATCGTTTAAAAAAATGTTGTAGAACAAAAACATCGAATTTTTCATTCTTTTTTCAAAAATTGACCATTTTTTGCAGCTTTTTCCGTTTATATCATCATAAATTAACGCCAATAATCCATCCCCGTGATTGGCACCCTTCTGGGCCACCCCCGATAGTGGGAAACCGAAATATTTTGAACTTTCCTCCTCATACCGAGGTGTAGTGGTGGATCGACATCACAGTAGATTTTACGTCAATATTGTTCGATTGTCGTCGGGTTTCTTGGCTAATAGTTGTATTTCTGTTTGTTTTGTCAAACGCAATAAAAATTAACAGTGTTACTATCATTTAAAAAAATGTTGTAGAACAAAAACATCGAATTTTTCATTCTTTTTTCAAAAATTGACAATTTTTGTCAGCTTTTTCCGTTTATATCGTCATAAATTAACGCTTATGTTCCATCCCCGTCGATTGGCACCCTTCTGGGCCGCCCCCGATAGTGGGAAACCGAAATATTTTGAACTTTCCTCCTCATACCAAGGTGTAGTGGTGGATCGACATCACAGTAGATTTTACGTCAATATTGTTCGATTGTCGTCGGGTTTCTTCGCTTATAGTTGTATTTCTGTTTGTTCTGTCAAACGCAATAAAAATTAACAGTGTTACTATCATTAAAAAAAATGTTGTAGAACAAAAACATCGAATTTTTCATTCTTTTTTCAAAAATTGACAATTTTTGTCAGCTTTTTCCGTTTATATCGTCATAAATTAACGCCTATAATCCATCCCCGTCGATTGGCACCCTTCTGGGCCGCCCCCGATAGTGGGAAACCGAAATATTTTGAACTTTCCTCCTCATACAGAGGTGTAGTGGTGGATCGACATCACAGTACATTTTACGTCAATATTGTTCGATTCTCGTCGGGTTTCTTCGCTTATAGTTGTATTTCTGTTTGTTGTGTCAAACGCAATAAAAATAAACAGTGTTACTATCATTTAAAAACATTTTGTAGAACAAAAACATCGAATTTTTCATTCTTTTTTCAAAAATTGACAATTTTTGTCAGCTTTTTCCGTTTATATCGTCAAAAATTAACGCCTATAATCCATCCCCGTCGATTGGCACCCTTCTGGGCCGCCCCCGATAGTGGGAAACCGAAATATTTTGAACTTTCCTCCTCATACAGAGGTGTAGTGGTGGATCGACATCACAGTACATTTTACGTCAATATTGTTCGATTCTCGTCGGGTTTCTTCAATAATAGTTGTATTTCTGTTTGTTCTGTCAAACGCAATAAAAATTAACAGTGTTACTATCATTTAAAAAAATGTTGTAGAACAAAAACATGGAATTTTTTATTCTTTTTTCAAAAATTGTCAATTTTTGTCAGCTTTTTCCGTTTATATCGTCATAAATTAACGCCTATAATCCATCCCCGTCGATTGGCACCCTTCTGGGCTACCCCTGATGGTGGGAAACCGAAATATTTTGAACTTTCCTCCTCATACCGAGGTGTAGTGGTTGATCGACATAACAGTACATTTTACGTCAATATTGTTCGATTCTCGTCGGGTTTCTTCGCTAATAGTTGTATTTCTGTTTCTTCTGTCAAACGCAATAAAAATTAACAGTGTTACTATCATTTAAAAAAATGTTGTAGAACAAAAACATCGAATTTTTCATTCTTTTTTCAAAAATTGACCATTTTTTGCAGCTTTTTCCGTTTATATCGTCATAAATTAACGCCTATAATCCATTCCCGTCGATTGGCACCCTTCTGGGCCGCCCCCGATAGTGGGAAACCGAAATATTTTGAACTTTCCTCCTCATACAGAGGTGTAGTGGTGGATCGACATCACAGTACATTTTACGTCAATATTGTTCGATTCTCGTCGGGTTTCTTCAATAATAGTTGTATTTCTGTTTGTTCTGTCAAACGCAATAAAAATTAACAGTGTTACTATCATTTAAAAAAATGTTGTAGAACAAAAACATGGAATATTTTATTCTTTTTTTAAAAATTGACAATTTTTGTCAGTTTTTTCCGTTTATATCGTCATAAATAAACGCCTATAATCCATCCCCGTCGATTGGCAACCTTCTGGGCCACCCCTGATGGTGGGAAACCGAAATATTTTGAACTTTCCTCCTCATACCGAGGTGTAGTGGTTGATCGACATAACAGTACATTTTACGTCAATATTGTTCGATTCTCATCGGGTTTCTTCGCTTATAGTTGTATTTCTGTTTGTTCTGTCAAACGCAATAAAAATTAACAGTGTTACTATCATTTAAAAAAATGTTGTAGAACAAAAACATCGAATTTTTCATTCTTTTTTCAAAAATTGACAATTTTTGTCAGCTTTTTCCGTTTATATCGTCATAAATTAACGCCTATAATCCATCCCTGTCGATTGGCACCCTTCTAGGCTGCCCCCGATAGTGGGAAACCGAAATATTTTGAACTTTCCTCCTCATACAGAGGTGTAGTGGTGGATCGACATCACAGTACATTTTACGTCAATATTGTTCGATTCTCGTCGGGTTTCTTAGCTTATAGTTGTATTTCTGTTTGTTCTGTCAAACGCAATAAAAATTAACAGTGTTACTATCGTTTAAAAAAATGTTGTAGAACAAAAACATCGAATTTTTCATTCTTTTTTCAAAAATTGTCCATTTTTTGCAGCTTTTTCCGTTTATATCATCATAAATTAACGCCAATAATCCATCTCCGTGATTGGCACCCTTCTGGGCCACCCCCGATAGTGGGAAACCGAAATATTTTGAACTTTCCTCCTCATACCGAGGTGTAGTGGTGGATCGACATCACAGTACATTTTACGTCAATATTGTTCGATTCTCGTCGGGTTTCTTGGCTAATAGTTGTATTTCTGTTTGTTCTGTCAAACGCAATAAAAATTAACAGTGTTACTATCATTTAAAAAAATGTTGTAGAACAAAAACATCGAATTTTTCATTCTTTTTTCAAAAATTGACAATTTTTGTCAGCTTTTTCCGTTTATATCGTCATAAATTAACGCCTATAATCCATCCCCGTCGATTGGCACCCTTCTAGGCTGCCCCCGATAGTGGGAAACCGAAATATTTTGAACTTTCCTCCTCATACAGAGGTGTAGTGGTGGATCGACATCACAGTACATTTTACGTCAATATTGTTCGATTCTCGTCGGGTTTCTTAGCTTATAGTTGTATTTCTGTTTGTTCTGTCAAACGCAATAAAAATTAACAGTGTTACTATCATTTAAAAAAATGTTGTAGAACAAAAACATCGAATTTTTCATTCTTTTTTCAAAAATTGACATTTTTTGTCAGCTTTTTCCATTTATATCGTCATAAATTAACGCCTATAATCCATCCCCGTCGATTGGCACCCTTCTGGCCCACCCCCGATGGTGGGAAACCGAAATATTTTGAACTTTCCTCCTCATACCGAGGTGTAGTGGTGGATCGACATAACAGTACATTTTACGTCAATATTGTTCGATTCTCGTCGGGTTTCTTCGCTTATAGTTGTATTTCTGTTTGTTCTGTCAAACGCAATAAAAATTAACAGTGTTACTATCATTTAAAAAAATGTTGTATAACAAAAACATCGAATTTTTCATTCTTTTTTCAAAAATTGTCAATTTTTGTCAGCTTTTTCCGTTTATATCGTCATAAATTAACGCCTATAATCCATCCCCGTCGATTGGCACCCTTCTGGGCCGCCCCCGATAGTGGGAAACCGAAATATTTTGAACTTTCCTCCTCATACAGAGGTGTAGTGGTGGATCGACATCACAGTACATTTTACGTCAATATTGTTCGATTCTCGTCGGGTTTCTTCGCTTATAGTTGTATTTCTGTTTGTTCTGTCAAACGCAATAAAAATTAACAGTGTTACTATCATTTAAAAAAATGTTGTATAACAAAAACATCGAATTTTTCATTCTTTTTTCAAAAATTGTCAATTTTTGTCAGCTTTTTCCGTTTATATCGTCATAAATTAACGCCTATAATCCATACCCGTCGATTGCACCCTTCTGGGCCGCCCCCGATAGTGGGAAACCGAAATATTTTGAACTTTCCTCCTCATACAGAGGTGTAGTGGTGGATCGACATCACAGTACATTTTACGTCAATATTGTTCGATTCTCGTCGGGTTTCTTCGCTTGTAGTTGTATTTCTGTTTGTTCTGTCAAACGCAATAAAAATTAACAGTGTTACTATCGTTTAAAAAAATGTTGTAGAACAAAAACATCGAATTTTTCATTCTTTTTTCAAAAATTGTCCATTTTTTGCAGCTTTTTCCGTTTATATCATCATAAATTAACGCCAATAATCCATCCCCGTGATTGGCACCCTTCTGGCCCACCCCCGATGGTGGGAAACCGAAATATTTTGAACTTTCCTCCTCATACAGAGGTGTAGTGGTGGATCGACATCACAGTACATTTTACGTCAATATTGTTCGATTCTCGTCGGGTTTCTTCGCTTATAGTTGTATTTCTGTTTGTTCTGTCAAACGCAATAAAAATTAACAGTGTTACTATCGTTTAAAAAAATGTTGTAGAACAAAAACATCGAATTTTTCATTCTTTTTTCAAAAATTGTCAATTTTTGTCAGCTTTTTCCGTTTATATCGTCATAAATTAACGCCTATAATCCATCCCCGTCGATTGGCACCCTTCTGGGCCGCCCCCGATAGTGGGAAACCGAAATATTTTGAACTTTCCTCCTCATACAGAGGTGTAGTGGTGGATCGACATCACAGTACATTTTACGTCAATATTGTTCGATTATCGTCGGGTTTCTTCGCTTATAGTTGTATTTCTGTTTGTTCTGTCAAACGCAATAAAAATTAACAGTGTTACTATCATTTAAAAAAATGTTGTAGAACAAAAACATCGAATTTTTCATTATTTTTTCAAAAATTGACAATTTTTGTCAGCTTTTTCCGTTTATATCGTCATAAATTAACGCCTATAATCCATCCCCGTCGATTGGCACCCTTCTGGGCCGCCCCCGATGGTGGGAAACCGAAATATTTTGAACTTTCCTCCTCATACAGAGGTGTAGTGGTGGATCGACATCACAGTACATTTTACGTCAATATTGTTCGATTCTCGTCGGGTTTCTTCGCTTATAGTTGTATTTCTGTTTGTTCTGTCAAACGCAATAAAAATTAACAGTGTTACTATCGTTTAAAAAAATGTTGTAGAACAAAAACATCGAATTTTTCATTCTTTTTTCAAAAATTGTCCATTTTTTGCAGGTTTTTCCGTTTATATCATCATAAATTAACGCCAATAATCCATCCCCGTCGATTGGCACACTTCTGGGCCGCCGCCGATAGTGGGAAACCGAAATATTTTGAACTTTCCTCCTCATACAGAGGTGTAGTGGTGGATCGACATCACAGTACATTTTACGTCAATATTGTTCGATTCTTGTCAGGTTTCTTCGCTTATAGTTGTATTTCTGTTTGTTCTGTCAAACGCAATAAAAATTAACGGTGTTACTATCGTTTAAAAAAATGTTGTAGAACAAAAACATCGAATTTTTCATTCTTTTTTCAAAAATTGTCCATTTTTTGCAGCTTTTTCCGTTTATATCATCATAAATTAACGCCAATAATCCATCCCCGTGATTGGCACCCTTCTGGGCCACCCCGGATAGTGGGAAACCGAAATATTTTGAACTTTCCTCCTCATACAGAGGTGTAGTGGTGGATCGACATCACAGTACATTTTACGTCAATATTGTTCGATTCTCGTCGGGTTTCTTCGCTTATAGTTGTATTTCTGTTTGTTCTGTCAAACGCAATAAAAATTAACAGTGTTACTATCATTTAAAAAAATGTTGTATAACAAAAACATCGAATTTTTCATTCTTTTTTCAAAAATTGTCAATTTTTGTCAGCTTTTTCCGTTTATATCGTCATAAATTAACGCCTATAATCCATCCCCGTCGATTGGCACCCTTCTGGGCCGCCCCCGATAGTGGGAAACCGAAATATTTTGAACTTTCCTCCTCATACAGAGGTGTAGTGGTGGATCGACATCACAGTACATTTTACGTCAATATTGTTCGATTCTCGTCGGGTTTCTTCGCTTATAGTTGTATTTCTGTTTGTTCTGTGAAACGCAATAAAAATTAACAGTGTTACTATCGTTTAAAAAAATGTTGTAGAACAAAAACATCGAATTTTTCATTCTTTTTTCGAAAATTGACAATTTTTGTCAGCTTTTTCCGTTTATATCGTCATAAATTAACGCCTATAATCCATCCCCGTCGATTGGCACCCTTCTGGGCCGCCCCCGATGGTGGGAAACCGAAATATTTTGAACTTTCCTCCTCATACAGAGGTGTAGTGGTGGATCGACATCACAGTACATTTTACGTCAATATTGTTCGATTCTCGTCGGGTTTCTTCGCTTATAGTTGTATTTCTGTTTGTTCTGTCAAACGCAATAAAAATTAACAGTGTTACTATCGTTTAAAAAAATGTTGTAGAACAAAAACATCGAATTTTTCATTCTTTTTTCAAAAATTGTCCATTTTTTGCAGGTTTTTCCGTTTATATCATCATAAATTAACGCCAATAATCCATCCCCGTGATTGGCACCCTTCTGGGCCACCCCCGATAGTGGGAAACCGAAATATTTTGAACTTTCCTCCTCATACCGAGGTGTAGTGGTGGATCGACATCACAGTAGATTTTACGTCAATATTGTTCGATTCTCGTCGGGTTTCTTCGCTTATAGTTGTATTTCTGTTTGTTCTGTCAAACGCAATAAAAATTAACAGTGTTACTATCATTTAAAAAAATGTTGTAGAACAAAAACATCGAATTTTTCATTCTTTTTTCAAAAATTGTCAATTTTTGTCAGCTTTTTCCGTTTATATCGTCATAAATTAACGCCTATAATCCATCCCCGTCGATTGGCACACTTCTGGGCCGCCGCCGATAGTGGGAAACCGAAATATTTTGAACTTTCCTCCTCATACAGAGGTGTAGTGGTGGATCGACATCACAGTACATTTTACGTCAATATTGTTCGATTCTTGTCAGGTTTCTTCGCTTATAGTTGTATTTCTGTTTGTTCTGTCAAACGCAATAAAAATTAACGGTGTTACTATCGTTTAAAAAAATGTTGTAGAACAAAAACATCGAATTTTTCATTCTTTTTTCAAAAATTGTCCATTTTTTGCAGCTTTTTCCGTTTATATCATCATAAATTAACGCCAATAATCCATCCCCGTGATTGGCACCCTTCTGGGCCACCCCGGATAGTGGGAAACCGAAATATTTTGAACTTTCCTCCTCATACAGAGGTGTAGTGGTGGATCGACATCACAGTACATTTTACGTCAATATTGTTCGATTCTCGTCGGGTTTCTTCGCTTATAGTTGTATTTCTGTTTGTTCTGTCAAACGCAATAAAAATTAACAGTGTTACTATCATTTAAAAAAATGTTGTATAACAAAAACATCGAATTTTTCATTCTTTTTTCAAAAATTGTCAATTTTTGTCAGCTTTTTCCGTTTATATCGTCATAAATTAACGCCTATAATCCATCCCCGTCGATTGGCACCCTTCTGGGCCGCCCCCGATAGTGGGAAACCGAAATATTTTGAACTTTCCTCCTCATACAGAGGTGTAGTGGTGGATCGACATCACAGTACATTTTACGTCAATATTGTTCGATTCTCGTCGGGTTTCTTCGCTTATAGTTGTATTTCTGTTTGTTCTGTGAAACGCAATAAAAATTAACAGTGTTACTATCGTTTAAAAAAATGTTGTAGAACAAAAACATCGAATTTTTCATTCTTTTTTCAAAAATTGACAATTTTTGTCAGCTTTTTCCGTTTATATCGTCATAAATTAACGCCTATAATCCATCCCCGTCGATTGGCACCCTTCTGGGCCGCCCCCGATGGTGGGAAACTGAAATATTTTGAACTTTCCTCCTCATACAGAGGTGTAGTGGTGGATCGACATCACAGTACATTTTACGTCAATATTGTTCGATTCTCGTCGGGTTTCTTCGCTTATAGTTGTATTTCTGTTTGTTCTGTCAAACGCAATAAAAATTAACAGTGTTACTATCGTTTAAAAAAATGTTGTAGAACAAAAACATCGAATTTTTCATTCTTTTTTCAAAAATTGTCCATTTTTTGCAGGTTTTTCCGTTTATATCATCATAAATTAACGCCAATAATCCATCCCCGTGATTGGCACCCTTCTGGGCCACCCCCGATAGTGGGAAACCGAAATATTTTGAACTTTCCTCCTCATACCGAGGTGTAGTGGTGGATCGACATCACAGTAGATTTTACGTCAATATTGTTCGATTCTCGTCGGGTTTCTTCGCTTATAGTTGTATTTCTGTTTGTTCTGTCAAACGCAATAAAAATTAACAGTGTTACTATCATTTAAAAAAATGTTGTAGAACAAAAACATCGAATTTTTCATTCTTTTTTCAAAAATTGACAATTTTTGTCAGCTTTTTCCGTTTATATCGTCATAAATTAACGCCTATAATCCATCCCCGTCGATTGGCACACTTCTGGGCCGCCGCCGATAGTGGGAAACCGAAATATTTTGAACTTTCCTCCTCATACAGAGGTGTAGTGGTGGATCGACATCACAGTACATTTTACGTCAATATTGTTCGATTCTTGTCAGGTTTCTTCGCTTATAGTTGTATTTCTGTTTGTTCTGTCAAACGCAATAAAAATTAACAGTGTTACTATCGTTTAAAAAAATGTTGTAGAACAAAAACATCGAATTTTTCATTCTTTTTTCAAAAATTGTCCATTTTTTGCAGCTTTTTCCGTTTATATCATCATAAATTAACGCCAATAATCCATCCCCGTGATTGGCACCCTTCTGGGCCACCCCGGATAGTGGGAAACCGAAATATTTTGAACTTTCCTCCTCATACAGAGGTGTAGTGGTGGATCGACATCACAGTACATTTTACGTCAATATTGTTCGATTCTCGTCGGGTTTCTTCGCTTATAGTTGTATTTCTGTTTGTTCTGTCAAACGCAATAAAAATAAACAGTGTTACTATCATTTAAAAAAATGTTGTAGAACAAAAACATCGAATTTTTCATTCTTTTTTCAAAAATTGACAATTTTTGTCAGCTTTTTCCGTTTATATCGTCATAAATTAACGCCTATAATCCATCCCCGTCGATTGGCACCCTTCTGGGCCGCCCCCGATAGTGGGAAACCGAAATATTTTGAACTTTCCTCCTCATACAGAGGTGTAGTGGTGGATCGACATCACAGTACATTTTACGTCAATATTGTTCGATTCTCGTCGGGTTTCTTCGCTAATAGTTGTATTTCTGTTTGTTCTGTCAAACGCAATAAAAATTAACAGTGTTACTATCATTTAAAAAAATGTTGTAGAACAAAAACATGGAATTTTTTATTCTTTTTTCAAAAATTGACAATTTTTGTCACTTTTTTCCGTTTATATCGTCATAAATTAACGCCTATAATCCATCCCCGTCGATTGGCACCCTTCTGGGCCACCCCTGATGGTGGGAAACCGAAATATTTTGAATTTTCCTCCTCATACCGAGGTGTAGTGGTTGATCGACATAACAGTACATTTTACGTCAATATTGTTCGATTCTCGTCGGGTTTCTTCGCTTATAGTTGTATTTCTGTTTGTTCTGTCAAACGCAATAAAAATTAACAGTGTTACTATCGTTTAAAAAAATGTTGTAGAACAAAAACATCGAATTTTTCATTCTTTTTTCAAAAATTGTCCATTTTTTGCAGCTTTTTCCGTTTATATCATCATAAATTAACGCCAATAATCCATCCCCGTGATTGGCACCCTTCTGGGCCACCCCCGATAGTGGGAAACCGAAATATTTTGAACTTTCCTCCTCATACAGAGGTGTAGTGGTGGATCGACATCACAGTACATTTTACGTCAATATTGTTCGATTCTCGTCGGGTTTCTTCGCTTATAGTTGTATTTCTGTTTGTTGTGTCAAACGCAATAAAAATAAACAGTGTTACTATCATTTAAAAAAATGTTGTAGAACAAAAACATCGAATTTTTCATTCTTTTTTCAAAAATTGTCAATTTTTGTCAGCTTTTTCCGTTTATATCGTCATAAATTAACGCCTATAATCCATCCCCGTCGATTGGCACCCTTCTGGGCCACCCCTGATGGTGGGAAACCGAAATATTTTGAACTTTCCTCCTCATACAGAGGTGTAGTGGTGGATCGACATCACAGTACATTTTACGTCAATATTGTTCGATTCTCGTCGGGTTTCTTCGCTAATAGTTGTATTTCTGTTTGTTCTGTCAAACGCAATAAAAATTAACAGTGTTACTATCATTTAAAAAAATGTTGTAGAACAAAAACATGGAATTTTTTATTCTTTTTTCAAAAATTGACAATTTTTGTCAGCTTTTTCCGTTTATATCGTCATAAATTAACGCCTATAATCCATCCCCGTGATTGGCACCCTTCTGGGCCACCCCTGATGGTGGGAAACCGAAATATTTTGAACTTTCCTCCTCATACCGAGGTGTAGTGGTTGATCGACATAACAGTACATTTTACGTCAATATTGTTCGATTCTCGTCGGGTTTCTTCGCTTATAGTTGTATTTCTGTTTGTTCTGTCAAACGCAATAAAAATTAACAGTGTTACTATCGTTTAAAAAAATGTTGTAGAACAAAAACATCGAATTTTTCATTCTTTTTTCAAAAATTGACCATTTTTTGCAGCTTTTTCCGTTTATATCATCATAAATTAACGCCAATAATCAATCCCCGTGATTGGCACCCTTCTGGGCCACCCCCGATAGTGGGAAACCGAAATATTTTGAACTTTCCTCCTCATACCGAGGTGTAGTGGTGGATCGACATAACAGTACATTTTACGTCAATATTGTTCGATTCTCGTCGGGTTTCTTCGCTTATAGTTGTATTTCTGTTTGTTCTGTCAAACGCAATAAAAATTAACAGTGTTACTATCATTTAAAAAAATGTTGTAGAACAAAAACATCGAATTTTTCATTCTTTTTTCAAAAATTGACAATTTTTGTCAGCTTTTTCCGTTTATATCGTCATAAATTAACGCCTATAATCCATCCCCGTCGATTGGCACCCTTCTAGGCCGCCCCCGATGGTGGGAAACCGAAATATTTTGAACTTTCCTCCTCATACAGAGGTGTAGTGGTGGATCGACATCACAGTACATTTTACGTCAATATTGTTCGATTCTCGTCGGGTTTCTTCGCTTATAGTTGTATATCTGTTTGTTCTGTCAAACGCAATAAAAATTAACAGTGTTACTATCGTTTAAAAAAATGTTGTAGAACAAAAACATCGAATTTTTCATTCTTTTTTCAAAAATTGACCATTTTTTGCAGCTTTTTCCGTTTATATCATCATAAATTAACGCCAATAATCCATCCCCGTGATTGGCACCCTTCTGGGCCACCCCCGATAGTGGGAAACCGAAATATTTTGAACTTTCCTCCTCATACCGAGGTGTAGTGGTGGATCGACATCACAGTAGATTTTACGTCAATATTGTTCGATTCTCGTCGGGTTTCTTCGCTAATAGTTGTATTTCTGTTTGTTCTGTCAAACGCAATAAAAATAAACAGTGTTACTATCGTTTAAAAAAATGTTGTAGAACAAAAACATCGAATTTTTCATTCTTTTTTCAAAAATTGACAATTTTTGTCAGCTTTTTCCGTTTATATCGTCATAAATTAACGCCTATAATCCATCCCCGTCGATTGGCACCCTTCTGGGCCGCCCCCGATAGTGGGAAACCGAAATATTTTGAACTTTCCTCCTCATACAGAGGTGTAGTGGTGGATCGACATCACAGTACATTTTACGTCAATATTGTTCGATTCTCGTCGGGTTTCTTCGCTAATAGTTGTATTTCTGTTTGTTCTGTCAAACGCAATAAAAATTAACAGTGTTACTATCATTTAAAAAAATGTTGTAGAACAAAAACATGGAATTTTTTATTCTTTTTTCAAAAATTGACAATTTTTGTCAGCTTTTTCCGTTTATATCGTCATAAATTAACGCCTATAATCCATCCCCGTCGATTGGCACCCTTCTGGGCCACCCCTGATGGTGGGAAACCGAAATATTTTGAACTTTCCTCCTCATACCGAGGTGTAGTGGTTGATCGACATAACAGTACATTTAACGTCAATATTGTTCGATTCTCGTCGGGTTTCTTCGCTTATAGTTGTATTTCTGTTTGTTCTGTCAAACGCAATAAAAATTAACAGTGTTACTATCATTTAAAAAAATGTTGTAGAACAAAAAGATCGAATTTTTCATTCTTTTTTCAAAAATCGTCAATTTTTGTCAGCTTTTTCCGTTTGTATCGTCATTAATTAACGCCTATAATCCATCCCCGTCGATTGGCACCCTTCTGGGCCGCCCCCGATAGTGGGAAACCGAAATATTTTGAACTTTCCTCCTCATACAGAGGTGTAGTGGTGGATCGACATCACAGTACATTTTACGTCAATATAGTTCGATTCTCGTCGGGTTTCTTCGCTTATAGTTGTATTTCTGTTTGTTCTGTCAAACGCAATAAAAATTAACAGTGTTACTATCATTTAAAAAAATGTTGTATAACAAAAACATCGAATTTTTCATTCTTTTTTCAAAAATTGACAATTTTTGTCAGCTTTTTCCGTTTATATCGTCATAAATTAACGCCTATAATCCATCCCCGTCGATTGGCACCCTTCTGGGCCGCCCCCGATAGTGGGAAACCGAAATATTTTGAACTTTCCTCCTCATACAGAGGTGTAGTGGTGGATCGACATCACAGTACATTTTACGTCAATATTGTTCGATTCTCGTCGGGTTTCTTCGCTTATAGTTGTATTTCTGTTTGTTCTGTCAAACGCAATAAAAATTAACAGTGTTACTATCGTTTAAAAAAATGTTGTAGAACAAAAACATCGAATTTTTCATTATTTTTTCAAAAATTGTCCATTTTTTGCAGCTTTTTCCGTTTATATCATCATAAATTAACGCCAATAATCCATCCCCGTGATTGGCACCCTTCTGGGCCACCCCCGATAGTGGGAAACCGAAATATTTTGAACTTTCCTCCTCATACCGAGGTGTAGTGGTGGATCGACATCACAGTAGATTTTACGTCAATATTGTTCGATTCTCGTCGGGTTTCTTCGCTTATAGTTGTATTTCTGTTTGTTCTGTCAAACGCAATAAAAATTAACAGTGTTAATATCATTTAAAAAAATGTTGTAGAACAAAAACATCCAATTTTTCATTCTTTTTTTAAAAATTGACAATTTTTGTCAGCTTTTTCCGTTTATATCGTCATAAATTAACGCCTATAATCCATCCCCGTCGATTGGCACCCTTCTGGGCCGCCCCCGATAGTGGGAAACCGAAATATTTTGAACTTTCCTCCTCATACAGAGGTGTAGTGGTGGATCGACATCACAGTACATTTTACGTCAATATTGTTCGATTCTCGTCAGGTTTCTTCGCTTATAGTTGTATTTCTGTTTGTTCTGTCAAACGCAATAAAAATTAACAGTGTTACTATCGTTTAAAAAAATGTTGTAGAACAAAAACATCGAATTTTTCATTCTTTTTTCAAAAATTGTCCATTTTTTGCAGCTTTTTCCGTTTATATCATCATAAATTAACGCCAATAATCCATCCCCGTGATTGGCACCCTTCTGGGCCACCCCCGATAGTGGGAAACCGAAATATTTTGAACTTTCCTCCTCATACCGAGGTGTAGTGGTGGATCGACATAACAGTACATTTTACGTCAATATTGTTCGATTCTCGTCGGGTTTCTTCGCTTATAGTTGTATTTCTGTTTGTTCTGTCAAACGCAATAAAAATTTACAGTGTTACTATCGTTTAAAAACATGTTGTAGAACAAAAACATCGAATTTTTCATTCTTTTTTCAAAAATTGACAATTTTTGTCAGCTTTTTCCGTTTATATCGTCATAAATTAACGCCTTTAATCCATCCCCGTCGATTGGCCCCCTTCTGGGCCACCCCTGATGGTGGGAAACCGAAATATTTTGAACTTTCCTCCTCATACCGAGGTGTAGTGGTGGATCGACATAACAGTACATTTTACGTCAATATTGTTCGATTCTCGTCGGGTTTCTTCGCTTATAGTTGTATTTCTGTTTGTTCTGTCAAACGCAATAAAAATTTACAGTGTTACTATCGTTTAAAAACATGTTGTAGAACAAAAACATCGAATTTTTCATTCTTTTTTCAAAAATTGTCAATTTTTGTCAGCTTTTTCCGTTTATATCGTCATAAATTAACGCCTATAATCCATCCCCGTCGATTGGCACCTTTCTAGGCCGCCCCCGATGGTGGGAAACCGAAATATTTTGAACTTTCCTCCTCATACAGAGGTGTAGTGGTGGATCGACATCACAGTACATTTTACGTCAATATTGTTCGATTCTCGTCGGGTTTCTTCGCTTATAGTTGTATTTCTGTTTGTTCTGTCAAACGCAATAAAAATTAACAGTGTTACTATCGTTTAAAAAAATGTTGTAGAACAAAAACATCGAATTTTTCATTCTTTTTTCAAAAATTGTCATTTTTTGTCAGCTTTTTCCGTTTATATCGTCATAAATTAACGCCTATAATCCATCCCCGTCGATTGGCACCCTTCTGGGCCGCCCCCGATAGTGGGAAACCGAAATATTTTGAACTTTCCTCCTCATACAGAGGTGTAGTGGTGGATCGACATCACAGTACATTTTACGTCAATATTGTTCGATTCTCGTCGGGTTTCTTCGCTTATAGTTGTATTTCTGTTTGTTCTGTCAAACGCAATAAAAATTAACAGTGTTACTATCGTTTAAAAAAATGTTGTAGAACAAAAACATCGAATTTTTCATTCTTTTTTCAAAAATTGACCATTTTTGTCAGCTTTTTCCGTTTATATCGTCATAAATTAACGCCTATAATCCATCCCCGTCGATTGGCACCCTTCTGGGCCGCCCCCGATAGTGGGAAACCGAAATATTTTGAACTTTCCTCCTCATACAGAGGTGTAGTGGTGGATCGACATCACAGTACATTTTACGTCAATATTGTTCGATTCTCGTCGGGTTTCTTCGCTTATAGTTGTATTTCTGTTTGTTCTGTCAAACGCAATAAAAATTAACAGTGTTACTATCGTTTAAAAAAATGTTGTAGAACAAAAACATGGAATTTTTTATTCTTTTTTCAAAAATTGACAATTTTTGTCAGCTTTTTCCGTTTATATCGTCATAAATTAACGCCTATAATCCATCCCCGTCGATTGGCACCCTTCTGGGCCACCCCCGATAGTGGGAAACCGAAATATTTTGAACTTTCCTCCTCATACAGAGGTGTAGTGGTGGATCGACATCACAGTACATTTTACGTCAATATTGTTCGATTCTCGTCGGGTTTCTTCGCTTATAGTTGTATTTCTGTTTGTTGTGTCAAACGCAATAAAAATAAACAGTGTTACTATCATTTAAAAAAATGTTGTAGAACAAAAACATCGAATTTTTCATTCTTTTTTCAAAAATTGACAATTTTTGTCAGCTTTTTCCGTTTATATCGTCATAAATTAACGCCTATAATCCATCCCCGTCGATTGGCACCCTTCTGGGCCGCCCCCGATACTGGGAAACCGAAATATTTTGAACTTTCCTCCTCATACAGAGGTGTAGTGGTGGATCGACATCACAGTACATTTTACGTCAATATTGTTCGATTCTCGTCGGGTTTCTTCGCTAATAGTTGTATTTCTGTTTGTTCTGTCAAACGCAATAAAAATTAACAGTGTTACTATCATTTAAAAAAATGTTGTAGAACAAAAACATGGAATTTTTTATTCTTTTTTCAAAAATTGACAATTTTTGTCAGCTTTTTCCGTTTATATCGTCATAAATTAACGCCTATAATCCATCCCCGTCGATTGGCACCCTTCTGGGCCACCCCTGATGGTGGGAAACCGAAATATTTTGAACTTTCCTCCTCATACCGAGGTGTAGTGGTTGATCGACATAACAGTACATTTTACGTCAATATTGTTCGATTCTCGTCGGGTTTCTTCGCTTATAGTTGTATTTCTGTTTGTTCTGTCAAACGCAATAAAAATTAACAGTGTTACTATCGTTTAAAAAAATGTTGTAGAACAAAAACATCGAATTTTTCATTCTTTTTTCAAAAATTGTCCATTTTTTGCAGCTTTTTCCGTTTATATCATCATAAATTAACGCCAATAATCCATCCCCGTGATTGGCACCCTTCTGGGCCACCCCCGATAGTGGGAAACCGAAATATTTTGAACTTTCCTCCTCATACCGAGGTGTAGTGGTGGATCGACATCACAGTAGATTTTACGTCAATATTGTTCGATTCTCGTCGGGTTTCTTGGCTAATAGTTGTATTTCTGTTTGTTCTGTCAAACGCAATAAAAATTAACAGTGTTACTATCATTTAAAAAAATGTTGTAGAACAAAAACATCGAATTTTTCATTCTTTTTTCAAAAATTGACAATTTTTGTCAGCTTTTTCCGTTTATATCGTCATAAATTAACGCTTATATTCCATCCCCGTCGATTGGCACCCTTCTGGGCCGCCCCCGATAGTGGGAAACCGAAATATTTTGAACTTTCCTCCTCATACAGAGGTGTAGTGGTGGATCGACATCACAGTACATTTTACGTCAATATTGTTCGATTCTCGTCGGGTTTCTTCGCTAATAGTTGTATTTCTGTTTGTTCTGTCAAACGCAATAAAAATTAACAGTGTTACTATCATTTAAAAAAATGTTGTAGAACAAAAACATCGAATTTTTCATTCTTTTTTCAAAAATTGACATTTTTTGTCAGCTTTTTCCGTTTATATCGTCATAAATTAACGCCTATAATCCATCCCCGTCGATTGGCACCCTTCTGGCCCACCCCCGATGGTGGGAAACCGAAATATTTTGAACTTTCCTCCTCATACCGAGGTGTAGTGGTGGATCGACATAACAGTACATTTTACGTCAATATTGTTCGATTCTCGTCGGGTTTCTTCGCTTATAGTTGTATTTCTGTTTGTTCTGTCAAACGCAATAAAAATTAACAGTGTTACTATCATTTAAAAAAATGTTGTAGAACAAAAACATCGAATTTTTCATTCGTTTTCAAAAATTGACAATTTTTGTCAGCTTTTTCCGTTTATATCGTCATAAATTAACGCCTATAATCCATCCCCGTCTATTGGCACCCTTCTGGGCCGCCCCCGATAGTGGGAAACCGAAATATTTTGAACTTTCCTCCTCATACAGAGGTGTAGTGGTTGATCGACATCACAGTACATTTTACGTCAATATTGTTCGATTCTCGTCGGGTTTCTTCGCTTATAGTTGTATTTCTGTTTGTTCTGTCAAACGCAATAAAAATTAACAGTGGTACTATCGTTTAAAAAAATGTTGTAGAACAAAAACATCGAATTTTTCATTCTTTTTTCAAAAATTGTCAATTTTTGTCAGCTTTTTCCGTTTATATCGTCATAAATTAACGCCTATAATCCATCCCCGTCGATTGGCACCCTACTGGGCCGCCCCCGATAGTGGGAAACCGAAATATTTTGAACTTTCCTCCTCATACCGAGGTGTAGTGGTGGATCGACATCACAGTAGATTTTACGTCAATATTGTTCGATTCTCGTCGGGTTTCTTCGCTTATAGTTGTATTTCTGTTTGTTCTGTCAAACGCAATAAAAATTAACAGTGTTACTATCATTTAAAAAAATTTTGTAGAACTAAAACATCGAATTTTTCATTCCTTTTTCAAAAATTGACAATTTTTGTCAGCTTTTTCCGTTTATATCGTTCCATTTCTTGTCATGTTAGTTTTTAAGAATTTTCAACACAAATGTATGTTTGTTCAGAAATAAAATTATCTTATCTTATCTTATCTTATCATACAGAGGTGTAGTGGTGGATCGACATCACAGTACATTTTACGTCAATATTGTTCGATTCTCGTCGGGTTTCTTCGCTTATAGTTGTATTTCTGTTTGTTCTGTCAAACGCAATAAAAATTAACAGTGTTACTATCGTTTAAAAAAATGTTGTAGAACAAAAACATCGAATTTTCATTCTTTTTTCAAAAATTGTCCATTTTTTGCAGCTTTTTCCGTTTATATCATCATAAATTAACGCCAATAATCCATCCCCGTGATTGGCACCCTTCTGGGCCACCCCCGATAGTGGGAAACCGAAATATTTTGAACTTTCCTCCTCATACCGAGGTGTAGTGGTGGATCGACATCACAGTACATTTTACGTCAATATTGTTCGATTCTCGTCGGGTTTCTTCGCTAATAGTTGTATTTCTGTTTGTTCTGTCAAACGCAATAAAAATTAACAGTGTTAATATCATTTAAAAAAATGTTGTAGAACAAAAACATCGAATTTTTCATTCTTTTTTCAAAAATTGACATTTTTTGTCAGCTTTTTCCGTTTATATCGTCATAAATTAACGCCTATAATCCATCCCCGTCGATTGGCACCCTTCTGGCCCACCCCCGATGGTGGGAAACCGAAATATTTTGAACTTTCCTCCTCATACCGAGGTGTAGTGGTGGATCGACATAACAGTACATTTTACGTCAATATTGTTCGATTCTCGTCGGGTTTCTTCGCTTATAGTTGTATTTCTGTTTGTTCTGTCAAACGCAATAAAAATTAACAGTGTTACTATCATTTAAAAAAATGTTGTATAACAAAAACATCGAATTTTTCATTCTTTTTTCAAAAATTGTCATTTTTTGTCAGCTTTTTCCGTTTATATCGTCATAAATTAACGCCTATAATCCATCCCCGTCGATTGGCACCCTTCTGGGCCGCCCCCGATAGTGGGAAACCGAAATATTTTGAACTTTCCTCCTCATACAGAGGTGTAGTGGTGGATCGACATCACAGTACATTTTACGTCAATATTGTTCGATTCTCGTCGGGTTTCTTCGCTTATAGTTGTATTTCTGTTTGTTCTGTCAAACGCAATAAAAATTAACAGTGTTACTATCGTTTAAAAAAATGTTGTAGAACAAAAACATCGAATTTTTCATTCTTTTTTCAAAAATTGACCATTTTTGTCAGCTTTTTCCGTTTATATCGTCATAAATTAACGCCTATAATCCATCCCCGTCGATTGGCACCCTTCTGGGCCGCCCCCGATAGTGGGAAACCGAAATATTTTGAACTTTCCTCCTCATACAGAGGTGTAGTGGTGGATCGACATCACAGTACATTTTACGTCAATATTGTTCGATTCTCGTCGGGTTTCTTCGCTTATAGTTGTATTTCTGTTTGTTCTGTCAAACGCAATAAAAATTAACAGTGTTACTATCGTTTAAAAAAATGTTGTAGAACAAAAACATCGAATTTTTCATTCTTTTTTCAAAAATTGTCCATTTTTTGCAGCTTTTTCCGTTTATATCATCATAAATTAACGCCAATAATCCATCCCCGTGATTGGCACCCTTCTGGGCCACCCCGGATAGTGGGAAACCGAAATATTTTGAACTTTCCTCCTCATACCGAGGTGTAGTGGTGGATCGACATCACAGTAGATTTTACGTCAATATTGTTCGATTCTCGTCGGGTTTCTTCGCTTATAGTTGTATTTCTGTTTGTTCTGTCAAACGCAATAAAAATTAACAGTGTTAATATCATTTAAAAAAATGTTGTAGAACAAAAACATCGAATTTTTCATTCTTTTTTCAAAAATTGACATTTTTTGTCAGCTTTTTCCGTTTATATCGTCATAAATTAACGCCTATAATCCATCCCCGTCGATTGGCACCCTTCTGGCCCACCCCCGATGGTGGGAAACCGAAATATTTTGAACTTTCCTCCTCATACCGAGGTGTAGTGGTGGATCGACATAACAGTACATTTTACGTCAATATTGTTCGATTCTCGTCGGGTTTCTTCGCTTATAGTTGTATTTCTGTTTGTTCTGTCAAACGCAATAAAAATTAACAGTGTTACTATCATTTAAAAAAATGTTGTATAACAAAAACATCGAATTTTTCATTCTTTTTTCAAAAATTGTCATTTTTTGTCAGCTTTTTCCGTTTATATCGTCATAAATTAACGCCTATAATCCATCCCCGTCGATTGGCACCCTTCTGGGCCGCCCCCGATAGTGGGAAACCGAAATATTTTGAACTTTCCTCCTCATACAGAGGTGTAGTGGTGGATCGACATCACAGTACATTTTACGTCAATATTGTTCGATTCTCGTCGGGTTTCTTCGCTTATAGTTGTATTTCTGTTTGTTCTGTCAAACGCAATAAAAATTAACAGTGTTACTATCGTTTAAAAAAATGTTGTAGAACAAAAACATCGAATTTTTCATTCTTTTTTCAAAAATTGACCATTTTTGTCAGCTTTTTCCGTTTATATCGTCATAAATTAACGCCTATAATCCATCCCCGTCGATTGGCACCCTTCTGGGCCGCCCCCGATAGTGGGAAACCGAAATATTTTGAACTTTCCTCCTCATACAGAGGTGTAGTGGTGGATCGACATCACAGTACATTTTACGTCAATATTGTTCGATTCTCGTCGGGTTTCTTCGCTTATAGTTGTATTTCTGTTTGTTCTGTCAAACGCAATAAAAATTAACAGTGTTACTATCGTTTAAAAAAATGTTGTAGAACAAAAACATCGAATTTTTCATTCTTTTTTCAAAAATTGTCCATTTTTTGCAGCTTTTTCCGTTTATATCATCATAAATTAACGCCAATAATCCATCCCCGTGATTGGCACCCTTCTGGGCCACCCCGGATAGTGGGAAACCGAAATATTTTGAACTTTCCTCCTCATACCGAGGTGTAGTGGTGGATCGACATCACAGTAGATTTTACGTCAATATTGTTCGATTCTCGTCGGGTTTCTTCGCTTATAGTTGTATTTCTGTTTGTTCTGTCAAACGCAATAAAAATTAACAGTGTTACTATCATTTCAAAAAATGTTGTAGAACAAAAACATCGAATTTTTCATTCTTTTTTCAAAAATTGACAATTTTTGTCAGCTTTTTCCGTTTATATCGTCATAAATTAACGCCTATAATCCATCCCCGTCGATTGGCACCCTTCTGGGCCGCCCCCGATAGTGGGAAACCGAAATATTTTGAACTTTCCTCCTCATACAGAGGTGTAGTGGTGGATCGACATCACAGTACATTTTACGTCAATATTGTTCGATTCTCGTCAGGTTTCTTCGCTTATAGTTGTATTTCTGTTTGTTCTGTCAAACGCAATAAAAATTAACAGTGTTACTATCGTTTAAAAAAATGTTGTAGAACAAAAACATCGAATTTTTCATTCTTTTTTCAAAAATTGTCCATTTTTTGCAGCTTTTTCCGTTTATATCATCATAAATTAACGCCAATAATCCATCCCCGTGATTGGCACCCTTCTGGGCCACCCCCGATAGTGGGAAACCGAAATATTTTGAACTTTCCTCCTCATACAGAGGTGTAGTGGTGGATCGACATCACAGTACATTTTACGTCAATATTGTTCGATTCTCGTCGGGTTTCTTCGCTAATAGTTGTATTTCTGTTTGTTCTGTCAAACGCAATAAAAATTAACAGTGTTACTATCATTTAAAAAAATGTTGTAGAACAAAAACATGGAATTTTTTATTCTTTTTTCAAAAATTGACAATTTTTTTCAGCTTTTTCCGTTTATATCGTCATAAATTAACGCCTATTATCCATCCCCGTCGATTGGCACCCTTCTGGGCCACCCCTGATGGTGGGAAACCGAAATATTTTGAACTTTCCTCCTCATACCGAGGTGTAGTGGTTGATCGACATAACAGTACATTTTACGTCAATATTGTTCGATTCTCGTCGGGTTTCTTCGCTTATAGTTGTATTTCTGTTTGTTCTGTCAAACGCAATAAAAATTAACAGTGTTACTATCGTTTAAAAAAATGTTGTAGAACAAAAACATCGAATTTTTCATTCTTTTTTCAAAAATTGTCCATTTTTTGCAGCTTTTTCCGTTTATATCATCATAAATTAACGCCAATAATCCATCCCCGTGATTGGCACCCTTCTGGGCCGCCCCCGATAGTGGGAAACCGAAATATTTTGAACTTTCCTCCTCATACCGAGGTGTAGTGGTGGATCGACATCACAGTAGATTTTACGTCAATATTGTTCGATTCTCGTCGGGTTTCTTGGCTAATAGTTGTATTTCTGTTTGTTCTGTCAAACGCAATAAAAATTAACAGTGTTACTATCATTTAAAAAAATGTTGTAGAACAAAAACATCGAATTTTTCATTCTTTTTTCAAAAATTGACAATTTTTGTCAGCTTTTTCCGTTTATATCGTCATAAATTAACGCTTATATTCCATCCCCGTCGATTGGCACCCTTCTGGGCCGCCCCCGATAGTGGGAAACCGAAATATTTTGAACTTTCCTCCTCATACAGAGGTGTAGTGGTGGATCGACATCACAGTACATTTTACGTCAATATTGTTCGATTCTCGTCGGGTTTCTTCGCTAATAGTTGTATTTCTGTTTGTTCTGTCAAACGCAATAAAAATTAACAGTGTTACTATCATTTAAAAAAATGTTGTAGAACAAAAACATCGAATTTTTCATTCTTTTTTCAAAAATTGCCATTTTTTGTCAGCTTTTTCCGTTTATATCGTCATAAATTAACGCCTATAATCCATCCCCGTCGATTGGCACCCTTCTGGCCCACCCCCGATGGTGGGAAACCGAAATATTTTGAACTTTCCTCCTCATACCGAGGTGTAGTGGTGGATCGACATAACAGTACATTTTACGTCAATATTGTTCGATTCTCGTCGGGTTTCTTCGCTTATAGTTGTATTTCTGTTTGTTCTGTCAAACGCAATAAAAATTAACAGTGGTACTATCGTTTAAAAAAATGTTGTAGAACAAAAACATCGAATTTTTCATTCTTTTTTCAAAAATTGTCAATTTTTGTCAGCTTTTTCCGTTTATATCGTCATAAATTAACGCCTATAATCCATCCCCGTCGATTGGCACCCTTCTGGGCCGCCCCCGATAGTGGGAAACCGAAATATTTTGAACTTTCCTCCTCATACCGAGGTGTAGTGGTGGATCGACATCACAGTAGATTTTACGTCAATATTGTTCGATTCTCGTCGGGTTTCTTCGCTTATAGTTGTATTTCTGTTTGTTCTGTCAAACGCAATAAAAATTAACAGTGTTACTATCATTTAAAAAAATGTTGTAGAACTAAAACATCGAATTTTTCATTCCTTTTTCAAAAATTGACAATTTTTGTCAGCTTTTTCCGTTTATATCGTTCCATTTCTTGTCATGTTAGTTTTTAAGAATTTTCAACACAAATGTATGTTTGTTCAGAAATAAAATTATCTTATCTTATCTTATCTTATCATACAGAGGTGTAGTGGTGGATCGACATCACAGTACATTTTACGTCAATATTGTTCGATTCTCGTCGGGTTTCTTCGCTTATAGTTGTATTTCTGTTTGTTCTGTCAAACGCAATAAAAATTAACAGTGTTACTATCGTTTAAAAAAATGTTGTAGAACAAAAACATCGAATTTTCATTCTTTTTTCAAAAATTGTCCATTTTTTGCAGCTTTTTCCGTTTATATCATCATAAATTAACGCCAATAATCCATCCCCGTGATTGGCACCCTTCTGGGCCACCCCCGATAGTGGGAAACCGAAATATTTTGAACTTTCCTCCTCATACCGAGGTGTAGTGGTGGATCGACATCACAGTAGATTTTACGTCAATATTGTTCGATTCTCGTCGGGTTTCTTCGCTTATAGTTGTATTTCTGTTTGTTCTGTCAAACGCAATAAAAATTAACAGTGTTACTATCATTTAAAAAAATGTTGTAGAACTAAAACATCGAATTTTTCATTCCTTTTTCAAAAATTGACAATTTTTGTCAGCTTTTTCCGTTTATATCGTCATAAATTAACGCCTATAATCCATCCCCGTTGATTGGCACCCTTCTGGGCCGCCCCCGATAGTGGGAAACCGAAATATTTTGAACTTTCCTCCTCATACAGAGGTGTGGTGGATCGACATCACAGTACATTTTACGTCAATATTGTTCGATTCTCGTCGGGTTTCTTCGCTTATAGTTGTATTTCTGTTTGTTGTGTCAAACGCAATAAAAATTAACAGTGTTACTATCATTTAAAAAAATGTTGTAGAACAAAAACATCGAATTTTTCATTCTTTTTTCAAAAATTGACAATTTTTGTCAGCTTTTTCCGTTTATATCGTCATAAATTAACGCCTATAATCCATCCCCGTCGATTGGCACCCTTCTGGGCCGCCCCCGATCGTGGGAAACCGAAATATTTTGAACTTTCCTCCTCATACAGAGGTGTAGTGGTGGATCGACATCACAGTACATTTTACGTCAATATTGTTCGATTCTCGTCGGGTTTCTTCGCTAATAGTTGTATTTCTGTTTGTTCTGTCAAACGCAATAAAAATTAACAGTGTTACTATCATTTAAAAAAATGTTGTAGAACAAAAACATGGAATTTTTTATTCTTTTTTCAAAAATTGACAATTTTTGTCAGCTTTTTCCGTTTATATCGTCATAAATTAACGCCTATAATCCATCCCCGTCGATTGGCACCCTTCTGGGCCACCCCTGATGGTGGGAAACCGAAATATTTTGAACTTTCCTCCTCATACCGAGGTGTAGTGGTTGATCGACATAACAGTACATTTTACGTCAATATTCTTCGATTCTCGTCGGGTTTCTTCGCTTATAGTTGTATTTCTGTTTGTTCTGTCAAACGCAATAAAAATTAACAGTGTTACTATCATTTAAAAAAATGTTGTAGAACAAAAACATCGAATTTTTCATTCTTTTTTCAAAAATTGACAATTTTTGTCAGCTTTTTCCGTTTATATCGTCATAAATTAACGCCTATTATCCATCCCCGTCGATTGGCACCCTTCTAGGCCGCCCCCGATAGTGGGAAACCGAAATATTTTGAACTTTCCTCCTCATACAGAGGTGTAGTGGTGGATCGACATCACAGTACATTTTACGTCAATATTGTTCGATTCTCGTCGGGTTTCTTCGCTTATAGTTGTATTTCTGTTTGTTCTGTCAAACGCAATAAAAATTAACAGTGTTACTATCGTTTAAAAAAATGTTGTAGAACAAAAACATCGAATTTTTCATTCTTTTTTCAAAAATTGTCCATTTTTTGCAGCTTTTTCCGTTTATATCATCATAAATTAACGCCAATAATCCATCCCCGTGATTGGCACCCTTCTGGGCCACCCCCGATAGTGGGAAACCGAAATATTTTGAACTTTCCTCCTCATACCGAGGTGTAGTGGTGGATCGACAGCACAGTAGATTTTACGTCAATATTGTTCGATTCTCGTCGGGTTTCTTCGCTAATAGTTGTATTTCTGTTTGTTCTGTCAAACGCAATAAAAATTAACAGTGTTACTATCATTTAAAAAAATGTTGTAGAACAAAAACATCGAATTTTTCATTCTTTTTTCAAAAATTGACAATTTTTGTCAGCTTTTTCCGTTTATATCGTCATAAATTAACGCTTATATTCCATCCCCGTCGATTGGCACCCTTCTGGGCCGCCCCCGATAGTGGGAAACCGAAATATTTTGAACTTTCCTCCTCATACAGAGGTGTAGTGGTGGATCGACATCACAGTACATTTTACGTCAATATTGTTCGATTCTCGTCGGGTTTCTTCGCTAATAGTTGTATTTCTGTTTGTTCTGTCAAACGCAATAAAAATTAACAGTGTTACTATCATTTAAAAAAATGTTGTAGAACAAAAACATCGAATTTTTCATTCTTTTTTCAAAAATTGTCATTTTTTGTCAGCTTTTTCCGTTTATATCGTCATAAATTAACGCCTATAATCCATCCCCGTCGATTGGCACCCTTCTGGCCCACCCCCGATGGTGGGAAACCGAAATATTTTGAACTTTCCTCCTCATACCGAGGTGTAGTGGTGGATCGACATAACAGTACATTTTACGTCAATATTATTCGATTCTCGTCGGGTTTCTTCGCTTATAGTTGTATTTCTGTTTGTTCTGTCAAACGCAATAAAAATTAACAGTGTTACTATCATTTAAAAAAATGTTGTAGAACAAAAATATCGAATTTTTCATTCTTTTTTCAAAAATTGTCAATTTTTGTCAGCTTTTTCCGTTTATATCGTCATAAATTAACGCCTATAATCCATCCCCGTCGATTGGCACCCTTCTGGGCCGCCCCCGATAGTGGGAAACCGAAATATTTTGAACTTTCCTCCTCATACAGAGGTTGTTACAATCAAAGTAAAACTCCGAAAATTAGCGAAATCAGTTATAATGTACAAATTAGACGTTACACGTACAATGGTTGTAAGGCAAGTAAGCGATGACATTTAATGTTATTAATACGTGCCAAAACGCCCATGCAATTTTTAATAGTTAAGTGTCTCACAACGTTTTGCTATTTATTTAGAACAGGTGTTTACGCCTGAACATATTCCCAACCGTTGAAAGGTAGCTTTCAACCGTTTAAGTCTTCAGCTGAGGGAAGTTTGCAGAGTCGCACAAAGGCGCGTCGCACGCAGCCCTTGGTGGTGAGGATGTCTGCTACTCTGGATATCCCGTCAGGTCCGGATATGAGGCGAAGTACGCGGCCCAGTTTCCAAGCGAGAGGGGGCGCGTTGTCATCAGCTAGCAGCACCATATCTCCCACGTCCAGATTTGCCGTGTTTGTCCGCCATTTTGTCCTTTGTTGTAACTCAGAAAGGTATTCCTTCTGCCACCTTTTCCAGAAGTGTTGTCTCAGTTTCTCAAGGCGCTCATAGCGTCGCAATTGGCCTTCCTTCACGTCTTCCAGGTTTGGTGTTGGCAGAGCGATCAGCGGTCGGCCAATGATGAAATGTCCTGGGGAGAGGGAAAGGAGGTCGTTAGGACTGGATGAGAGAGGGCACAAGGGATGGCTATTGAGGATTGCCTCCACTTGTGCGAATAAAGTAGAAAGTTCCTCGAACGTCAAGTGACATTCGCCTAAAACTCGTCGTAATAAATGTTTTGCCGACTTAACCCCGGCCTCCCATATGCCACCAAAATGAGGAGTGTAAGCCGGAATGAATTTAAAATTGATAGATTGCTTACTTGCAAAGTCAACTAAAGGTTCATGGTTCTGTTTGATGAACGAGCTTATTTCTTTTGCGGCAGCTACAAAGTTAGTACCATTGTCACTGAATATTTCAGTTGGCTTGCCACGACGAGATATAAATCGTTTTAATGACATTATAAATGCATCCTTGGTTAAGTCACTGACGCCTTCAAGGTGTATGCATTTGTAACGAAGGCAAACAAAAAGACATAAGTAACATTTTACAATGCGACAGCCGCGTCCTTTACGGTTTACTATGTAAAATGGGCCAGCAAAGTCAAGGCCAACGGAAAGAAATGGATAGTCTGGCGTTATTCGTTGAGACGGTAAATTACCCATTTTAGGTTGTAAAGTTGTACCTTTTAAACGCCTGCAGCGTACGCAGTTATTTACTGTGCGCCTCGCTAGTATCCTACCGTTAATTGGCCATATAGTTTCTCTGACAGTAGCCAATAACATTTGAGGACCGGCATGCATGGTGTTAATATGTTGTCTAATAAAATAAAGTTTTGTTAAAGTATGCGCTGCATGAAGTAATATTGGATGTTTCTTTTCAAATGAATAACTGGACGCATCGATTCGTCCACCGACACGAATTAACTTGTATTCATCTAAGAAAGGCGATAATGCTAATAACTTACTATTTTTATTTAATTGTTTACCATTTACCAGCATGTCGTATTCAATAGAAAACGATTGACCTTGGGAGATAAGACAAAGCGAGCGGAATGACTCACGCAACTCGTTAGCGGACAATGTACCAACTCGTTTGTTATGTTTATTTTTTAAATTAAATATGAATCTAAGAACGTAAGCAAATGACCGTTCTAACTTAGATAACGATGAATATTTTTCAAAATCGATAATGGGTGACTTTATGACTATCGGATGCGCCTTTAATTCGGGCAATGTATCTACTTCCTTTAGGTTGGATTTAGGCCATTTGGTTTCGTTATAAATTAAAAAATCAGGCCCTGCCCACCAGAGTGATATCGACGTTAGTCGTTTAGCATGCACTCCCCTAGATAATAAATCGGCAGGGTTTACATCTGTAGGTACATATCGCCACGCCGAAGATGAAGTTAATTCTTTGATTTCCGTGATACGATTAGCTACAAATATTTTTAATTTACTGACGTTACTACGTATCCAGCACAGCACTACGTTTGAATCACACCAGTGTATTAGTTTGTCTGGCTTGTACCTTAATGAATCTAACACTGATTTTACGAGTTGAGCCGCGAGTAAGGCGGCGCACAGTTCCAAACGTGGTATGGTAGTGCTTTTTAGTGGAGCTACTTTAGACTTTGCGCACAATAGTCTAACCGTGACGTCATCGTTAGCGCTGATCGTTCTCATATAAATGCATGCGCCATACGCATAACTGGATGCATCACTAAACGAGTGTAATTCGATGACCTTTGGTGAGTCACCTAGAACTAACCTCGGTATGCGTAGTTCGTGCAAGTATTTTATGCTTTCAGAGAAATCGATCCATTCTTCCTTTATCTCTTGAGGGACAGGCTCGTCCCAGTCAAGTTTAAGTTGCCAAAGCTTTTGTAACATTATTTTTGGCCTTATTACAATGGGACCTAATATACCTAATGGGTCAAATATTTTAAACGCGTTTGACATAATAAATCGCTTAGATATAATGTTATGATTAGTGTTGTGGGAAAATCCCTTTATAGGAAAGCTCAAGGTATCGGTGGCAGGGGCCCAGCCCAAGCCTAGGGTGCTTGAAGACTCACTAAAAATGAGATTATCCTGTTCATTGATAGCAACATTATCAAATATGGACGGATGATTTGTTTTGTATTTTCTTAACTTAAAACATCCTGACCTTAATGCCTCAGATAGGGCGTTTTGTATATATTTTAATTGCTGTGGATTATTTGATCCAGTAATTAAATCATCGACATAAAAATCCTTCTGAATGATGGTGCGAATTAGTTCATCATTCTGTTCTTGACCTACCTGCCACAGGCAACGTGTGCTAAGGTAACTTGCACTCGCTGTACCGTAAGTTAAGGTATTAAGTTGTAGTGTCTGAATCGGTTTAGACTTCTCCTCTCTCCACAGAATGAGCTGCAAATTCCTATCATCTTTGTGTACGAGCACATTTCGATAGAATTTTTCTATATCGCCCGTAAGTAGATATTTGTATTGCCTGGAGCGTAACAAAATAGAAAAAAGAGTATCTTGTACTGTGGGGCCTACCATTAATACATCATTAAGGGAACAACCAGAGGAAGATGGAGCAGACCCATCAAACACTACACGAAGTTTCGTTGATTCACTCTCCTGCTTTAAAACTGCGTGATGGCATAAATAATAATTAGGAATTAATATTTCATTATTTAACAAAGATAAATGACCTAGGTCGGCGTATTCCTTAATAAATTTGTTATATTCTATTTTTAACATATTATTACGTTTAAATCTCTTTTCTATATTTAGGAATCGCCGCTTAGCTAACTTGTAGGTATCACCTAAACAATCAGCTGTATCCTTAAGGGGTAGTTTTACGCAAAATCTACCTGAATTAGTTCTTGTGGTATGAGTAATGAAATGTTTTTCACAATAAATTTCACTTTCACTCATAATAGATTTTTTGGGTACTTCTTCTAATTCCCAAAATCTACCTAGCATTTTTTCAATAACCTGATTGCCATCGTTGTTTTTAGAAACTACGCTATGGTTACAGTGTACGCTTTGATGCGGTGTTATTGAGTTAATGGGACCGGATACTAACCAACCAAATTGCGAGCTACGTAACTTAGGATTATTGGTTCCCAAAGAAATCTGTTCGTTCCCTAAAATGTCCCAAAATATGTCGGCGCCTATCAAAACATCTATGCCGGCAGGCTGATTGAACATAGGATCAGCCAATTGGATATTTTCTGGTAATTTTAGGGCACTAATATCGACGGGAATTCTCGGTAAACGACCCGTCAGTTCCTTTAAAACGAAGCATGAACAATTTATATTAAATTTATTATTTAATGATTGCAATATAATGTTGCAGCTTTCAGTGACATTATTTTCTTGTGCGTTGCCTATACCAATGACCTTTAGCGAGTCAATATGATGGGACTTTAAAGATAACCTTATCTTTAGGGATTCGGTTATAAAAGAAGACTGACTACCACAGTCTAACAACGCACGAATTTTGACCTTTTGCTGGCCAAATGGGTTAGATACCTCGACCATGGCAGTAGATAATAAAAGATAACTTGTGTTTTTATTGCAATAACTAGCTACGATCTCACCTGATTCCTCAACGTGTGCAACTTGAGTTGTCAACGTTGGTGGACGGTGTAGCAAGCTATTATGCCTTTCATTGCATTCAGGTTCTTGACATGACCTAAAGCGACAGTTATTAACAGCATGACCTTGTCTCAGACAGTTAATGCACAGCTTATACCTTGTCACGTCTGACATTCGCTCATCAATGCCCTTAGCCTTGAAGGTTGGGCAATCGTAGATACGATGGCAGCCGTCACAAACAATGCATGTGAAACCCTTTGGTTCCTTATGCTTAACATTACTACTAGTGCTTGCAAAAGACTTAACGCTATTACTTGGCGTCTTACTTCGACTATGTTTATGTGTTTGGTTGTTGTTGGGAGTAGAACGCTGAGACGCCGGCGTCCTAGAACTCATAATATTATCAACATGATTATTATTTCGGTTTGCTGACTCGAGCACATTAGCACGATCTATAATGAATTTAAAGAAATGCTCTAATTTTGGTCTTCCGCTTAAATTACTGGTACGATGCTCTTCCCATTTTAATAGAGTATGACCATCCAACTTAGCTGATAAAGTGAATATAATCAAGACATCCCAATTATCCGTTGGCTGACCTAAACTAACCAACGCACGTAAATTCTTAGTGATATGATCGACTAAGTACCTCAAAGAACGTTCTGACTCGCGTGGAAGCTGCTTTATATTCAATAAAGAGTTGAGATGGTGATTAATTAATATATCATTATTATCGTATCGATTGCAAAGCAACTTCCATGCTTCACTGTAATTCTTAGATGAGATCTCGAGATTCGAAAGGACTCGGGCTGCATCGCCTTGCAAATATGAATTTAAATAATAATATTTATTAATATCTGGAATACGATCATTATTGTGTATTAAACTTTCAAATGTATCTTTGAATTCAAGCCAGCGGAAATGATCACCATTAAATCGTTGAATTTGGATTTGAGGAAGCTTCCAACCTAAACTAGGATGATCTTCAGAACAGCATGTAGTATTATGAACGGAATGACGTCTTAATTCGAGTTCAGCCTTTCTAGAAAACTTGGATATTAAATTTTTAGCAGTAGCTATATTAATTACTATATCCCTTTCAATATTATCACGTTCGTCAATTTCAGCATCAATGTTACCAGGATCCAGAACCTCTATTTCACTCTGCAAATCGTCAACCCTGACTGATAAGGCTTCAAACTTAGCAAGCTTTATGTTCAACTCTGTCAATTGAATTTCATTTAAATCGTTTTCACTTGAAATACTACTGAGGTAATTTTTAAATTTAGTAATTTGTCCTTTGGCGGACGCCCTCTTCGTAAAAAGTTCTTTAAAACGCTTATTTTCAGCCATTGCAAATAAAGAAAAATAAGATTGACTAAGTAAGTAATAAATGGAATGGGCTCACGTTCCTCGCTTCGGTGTCACCTGAGAGGCAGAGAAGCTAGGCGAGCACGCTCAACCGCTAACGCTGCTAGTGGGAGGACTTTGACCCCGCAAGCGACCCACGCGATCTGTATTCTCGCGTTCGTGATTAGATCTGAAATAGTCGGCAAATCTCGCTTTAATTTGAGTAAAAATTAATGCTGTTATGATGTTCCTATTTTTATTATTAACGGAACGACAAAGTTACCATAAATGAAATGAATTTATGAAATTTTATATTTTTTCCTGAATTAAAGGGATAGATGTTATTTGAAAACAGTGGAATATAAATTAGGGATTATTAGAATCGTTTTAATCGATCTGATGCAACGTCTATAAGATTTTATTTTCATTGACGGTACACGAAAAAAAAAATATTTAGGTATGATTTCGCAATTAACAGAATATTTAGAAAATTTTTAATACTTAATTTACTCGAATATACCTTGATTCACACAAATGGAATGCAATAGTCAATATTCAAATAGATAGGTAATAGGAAGGATAGACAAAGGATGGACACTCAACTTTGGCACGACACGTTGACGCTCCACACGAGGTGATACTTTAGCTGCACCACTGGCTCGGAGGCTGGCCTCTTGAATTGTCCAGACAGCAATTCCCCACACGCTGGACCCTGTGGACTTTCGATCTTCCACTGCAGGCTTCAAATCTTGAGGTCGGTTGCTGCCGCGCACGCGTCGTCGCGATGCCTCAATCCAATTCGTTATTTCGTAGATTTTACATTAAATAGTCGCGATTTTTACTAGTTCCCCTCATGGGCCACCATGTTACAACTTTAGAGGATGTAATGGTGCCAATCAAAGTAAAACTCCGAAAATTAGCGAAATCAGTTATAATGTACAAATTAGACGTTACACGTACAATGGTTGTAAGGCAAGTAAGCGATGACATTTAATGTTACTAATACGTGCCAAAACGCCTATGCAATTTTTAATAGTTAAGTGTCTCACAACGTTTTGCTATTTATTTAGAACAGGTGTTTACGCCTGAACAGAGGTGGAGTGGTGGATCGACATCACAGTACATTTTACGTCAATATTGTTCGATTCTCGTCGGGTTTCTTCGCTTATAGTTGTATTTCTGTTTGTTCTGTCAAACGCAATAAAAATTAACAGTGTTACTATCGTTTAAAAAAATGTTGTAGAACAAAAACATCGAATTTTTCATTCTTTTTTCAAAAATTGTCCATTTTTTGCAGCTTTTTCCGTTTATATCATCATAAATTAACGCCAATAATCCATCCCCGTGATTGGCACCCTTCTGGGCCACCCCCGATAGTGGGAAACCGAAATATTTTGACTTTCCTCCTCATACCGAGGTGTAGTGGTGGATCGACATCACAGTAGATTTTACGTCAATATTGTTCGATTCTCGTCGGGTTTCTTCGCTAATAGTTGTATTTCTGTTTGTTCTGTCAAACGCAATAAAAATTATCAGTGTTACTATCATTTAAAAAAATGTTGTAGAACAAAAACATCGAATTTTTCATTCTTTTTTCAAAAATTGACAATTTTTGTCAGCTTTTTCCGTTTATATCGTCATAAATTAACGCTTATATTCCATCCCCGTCGATTGGCACACTTCTGGGCCGCCCCCGATAGTGGGAAACCGAAATATTTTGAACTTTCCTCCTCATACAGAGGTGTAGTGGTGGATCGACATCACAGTACATTTTACGTCAATACTGTTCGATTCTCGTCGGGTTTCTTCGCTAATAGTTGTATTTCTGTTTGTTCTGTCAAACGCAATAAAAATTAACAGTGTTACTATCATTTAAAAAAATGTTGTAGAACAAAAACATCGAATTTTTCATTCTTTTTTCAAAAATTGACATTTTTTGTCAGCTTTTTCCGTTTATATCATCATAAATTAACGCCTATAATCCATCCCCGTCGATTGGCACCCTTCTGGCCCACCCCCGATGGTGGGAAACCGAAATATTTTGAACTTTCCTCCTCATGCCGAGGTGTAGTGGTGGATCGACATAACAGTACATTTTACGTCAATATTGTTCGATTCTCGTCGGGTTTTTTCGCTTATAGTTGTATTTCTGTTGGTTCTGTCAAACGCAATAAAAATTAACAGTGTTACTATCATTTAAAAAAATGTTGTAGAACAAAAACATCGAATTTTTCATTCTTTTTTCAAAAATTGTCCATTTTTTGCAGCTTTTTCCGTTTATATCATCATAAATTAACGCCAATAATCCATCCCCGTGATTGGCACCCTTCTGGGCCACCCCCGATAGTGGGAAACCGAAATATTTTGAACTTTCCTCCTCATACCGAGGTGTAGTGGTGGATCGACATCACAGTAGATTTTACGTCAATATTGTTCGATTCTCGTCGGGTTTCTTCGCTAATAGTTGTATTTCTGTTTGTTCTGCCAAACGCAATAAAAATTATCAGTGTTACTATCATTTAAAAAAATGTTGTAGAACAAAAACATCGAATTTTTCATTCTTTTTTCAAAAATTGACAATTTTTGTCAGCTTTTTCCGTTTATATCGTCATAAATTAACGCTTATATTCCATCCCCGTCGATTGGCACACTTCTGGGCCGCCCCCGATAGTGGGAAACCGAAATATTTTGAACTTTCCTCCTCATACAGAGGTGTAGTGGTGGATCGACATCACAGTACATTTTACGTCAATACTGTTCGATTCTCGTCGGGTTTCTTCGCTAATAGTTGTATTTCTGTTTGTTCTGTCAAACGCAATAAAAATTAACAGTGTTACTATCATTTAAAAAAATGTTGTAGAACAAAAACATCGAATTTTTCATTCTTTTTTCAAAAATTTACATTTTTTGTCAGCTTTTTCCGTTTATATCGTCATAAATTAACGCCTATAATCCATCCCCGTCGATTGGCACCCTTCTGGCCCACCCCCGATGGTGGGAAACCGAAATATTTTGAACTTTCCTCCTCATGCCGAGGTGTAGTGGTGGATCGACATAACAGTACATTTTACGTCAATATTGTTCGATTCTCGTCGGGTTTTTTCGCTTATAGTTGTATTTCTGTTGGTTCTGTCAAACGCAATAAAAATTAACAGTGTTACTATCATTTAAAAAAATGTTGTAGAACAAAAACATCGAATTTTTCATTCTTTTTTCAAAAATTGACAATTTTTGTCAGCTTTTTCCGTTTATATCGTCATAAATTAACGCTTATATTCCATCCCCGTCGATTGGCACACTTCTGGGCCGCCCCCGATAGTGGGAAACCGAAATATTTTGAACTTTCCTCCTCATACAGAGGTGTAGTGGTGGATCGACATCACAGTACATTTTACGTCAATACTGTTCGATTCTCGTCGGGTTTCTTCGCTAATAGTTGTATTTCTGTTTGTTCTGTCAAACGCAATAAAAATTAACAGTGTTACTATCATTTAAAAAAATGTTGTAGAACAAAAACATCGAATTTTTCATTCTTTTTTCAAAAATTGACAATTTTTGTCAGCTTTTTCCGTTTATATCGTCATAAATTAACGCCTATAATCCATCCCCGTCGATTGGCACCCTTCTGGGCCGCCCCCGATAGTGGGAAACCGAAATATTTTGAACTTTCCTCCTCATACAGAGGTGTAGTGGTGGATCGACATCACAGTACATTTTACGTCAATATTGTTCGATTCTCGTCGGGTTTCTTCGCTTATAGTTGTATTTCTGTTTGTTCTGTCAAACGCAATAAAAATTAACAGTGTTACTATCGTTTAAAAAAATGTTGTAGAACAAAAACATCGAATTTTTCATTCTTTTTACAAAAATTGTCCATTTTTTGCAGCTTTTTCCGTTTATATCATCATAAATTAACGCCAATAATCCATCCCCGTGATTGGCACCCTTCTGGGCCACCCCCGATAGTGGGAAACCGAAATATTTTGAACTTTCCTCCTCATACCGAGGTGTAGTGGTGGATCGACATCACAGTAGATTTTACGTCAATATTGTTCGATTCTCGTCGGGTTTCTTCGCTTATAGTTGTATTTCTGTTTGTTCTGTCAAACGCAATTAAAATTAACAGTGTTACTATCATTTAAAAAAATGTTGTAGAACAAAAACATCGAATTTTTCATTCTTTTTTCAAAAATTGTCAATTTTTGTCAGCTTTTTCCGTTTATATCGTCATAAATTAACGCCTATAATCCATCCCCGTCGATTGGCACCCTTCTGGGCCACCCCTGATGGTGGGAAACCGAAATATTTTGAACTTTCCTCCTCATACCGAGGTGTAGTGGTTGATCGACATAACAGTACATTTTACGTCAATATTGTTCGATTCTCGTCGGGTTTCTTCGCTTATAGTTGTATTTCTGTTTGTTCTGTCAAACGCAATAAAAATTAACAGTGTTACTATCATTTAAAAAAATGTTGTAGAACAAAAACATCGAATTTTTCATTCTTTTTTCAAAAATTGACAATTTTTGTCAGCTTTTTCCGTTTATATCGTCATAAATTAACGCCTATAATCCATCCCCGTCGATTGGCACCCTTCTAGGCCGCCCCCGATAGTGGGAAACCGAAATATTTTGAACTTTCCTCCTCATACAGAGGTGTAGTGGTGGATCGACATCACAGTAGATTTTACGTCAATATTGTTCGATTCTCGTCGGGTTTCTTCGCTTATAGTTGTATTTCTGTTTGTTCTGTCAAACGCAATAAAAATTAACAGTGTTACTATCGTTTAAAAAAATGTTGTAGAACAAAAACATCGAATTTTTCATTCTTTTTTTAAAAATTGTCCATTTTTTGCAGCTTTTTCCGTTTATATCATCATAAATTAACGCCAATAATCCATCCCCGTGATTGGCACCCTTCTGGGCCACCCCCGATAGTGGGAAACCGAAATATTTTGAACTTTCCTCCTCATACAGAGGTGTAGTGGTGGATCGACATCACAGTACATTTTACGTCAATATTGTTCGATTCTCGTCGGGTTTCTTCGCTAATAGTTGTATTTCTGTTTGTTCTGTCAAACGCAATAAAAATTAACAGTGTTACTATCATTTAAAAAAATGTTGTAGAACAAAAACATCGAATTTTTCATTCTTTTTTCAAAAATTGTCATTTTTTGTCAGCTTTTTCCGTTTATATCGTCATAAATTAACGCCTATAATCTATCCCCGTCGATTGGCACCCTTCTGGCCCACCCCCGATGGTGGGAAACCGAAATATTTTGAACTTTCCTCCTCATACCGAGGTGTAGTGGTGGATCGACATAACAGTACATTTTACGTCAATATTGTTCGATTCTCGTCGGGTTTTTTCGCTTATAGTTGTATTTCTGTTTGTTCTGTCAAACGCAATAAAAATTAACAGTGTTACTATCATTTAAAAAAATGTTGTAGAACAAAAACATCGAATTTTTCATTCTTTTTTCAAAAATTGTCAATTTTTTGCAGCTTTTTCCGTTTATATCATCATAAATTAACGCCAATAATCCATCCCCGTGATTGGCACCCTTCTGGGCCACCCCCGATAGTGGGAAACCGAAATATTTTGAACTTTCCTCCTCATACCGAGGTGTAGTGGTGGATCGACATCACAGTAGATTTTACGTCAATATTGTTCGATTCTCGTCGGGTTTCTTCGCTTATAGTTGTATTTCTGTTTGTTCTGTCAAACGCAATAAAAATTAACAGTGTTACTATCATTTAAAAAAATGTTGTAGAACAAAAACATCGAATTTTTCATTCTTTTTTCAAAAATTGTCCATTTTTTGCAGCTTTTTCCGTTTATATCATCATAAATTAACGCCAATAATCCATCCCCGTGATTGGCACCCTTCTGGGCCACCCCCGATAGTGGGAAACCGAAATATTTTGAACTTTCCTCCTCATACCGAGGTGTAGTGGTGGATCGACATCACAGTAGATTTTACGTCAATATTGTTCGATTCTCGTCGGGTTTCTTCGCTAATAGTTGTATTTCTGTTTGTTCTGTCAAACGCAATAAAAATTAACAGTGTTACTATCATTTAAAAAAATGTTGTAGAACAAAAACATCGAATTTTTCATTCTTTTTTCAAAAATTGACAATTTTTGTCAGCTTTTTCCGTTTATATCGTCATAAATTAACGCTTATATTCCATCCCCGTCGATTGGCACACTTCTGGGCCGCCCCCGATACTGGGAAACCGAAATATTTTGAACTTTCCTCCTCATACAGAGGTGTAGTGGTGGATCGACATCACAGTACATTTTACGTCAATATTGTTCGATTCTCGTCGGGTTTCTTCGCTAATAGTTGTATTTCTGTTTGTTCTGTCAAACGCAATAAAAATTAACAGTGTTACTATCATTTAAAAAAATGTTGTAGAACAAAAACATCGAATTTTTCATTCTTTTTTCAAAAATTGACATTTTTTGTCAGCTTTTTCCGTTTATATCGTCATAAATTAACGCCTATAATCCATCCCCGTCGATTGGCACCCTTCTGGCCCACCCCCGATGGTGGGAAACCGAAATATTTTGAACTTTCCTCCTCATACCGAGGTGTAGTGGTGGATCGACATAACAGTACATTTTACGTCAATATTGTTCGATTCTCGTCGGGTTTTTTCGCTTATAGTTGTATTTCTGTTTGTTCTGTCAAACGCAATAAAAATTAACAGTGTTACTATCATTTAAAAAAATGTTGTAGAACAAAAACATCGAATTTTTCATTCTTTTTTCAAAAATTGTCCATTTTTTGCAGCTTTTTCCGTTTATATCATCATAAATTAACGCCAATAATCCATCCCCGTGATTGGCACCCTTCTGGGCCACCCCCGATAGTGGGAAACCGAAATATTTTGAACTTTCCTCCTCATACCGAGGTGTAGTGGTGGATCGACATCACAGTAGATTTTACGTCAATATTGTTCGATTCTCGTCGGGTTTCTTCGATTATAGTTGTATTTCTGTTTGTTCTGTCAAACGCAATAAAAATTAACAGTGTTACTATCATTTAAAAAAATGTTGTAGAACAAAAACATCGAATTTTTCATTCTTTTTTCAAAAATTGTCAATTTTTGTCAGCTTTTTCCGTTTATATCGTCATAAATTAACGCCTATAATCCATCCCCGTCGATTGGCTCCCTTCTGGGCCACCCTCGATGGTGGGAAACCGAAATATTTTGAACTTTCCTCCTCATACCGAGGTGTAGTGGTGGATCGACATAACAGTACATTTTACGTCAATATTGTTCGATTCTCGTCGGGTTTCTTCGCTTATAGTTGTATTTCTGTTTGTTCTGTCAAACGCAATAAAAATTAACAGTGTTACTATCATTTAAAAAAATGTTGTAGAACAAAAATATCGAATTTTTCATTCTTTTTTCAAAAATTGACAATTTTTGTCAGCTTTTTCCGTTTATATCGTCATAAATTAACGCCTATAATCCATCCCCGTCGATTGGCACCCTTCTGGGCCGCCTCCGATAGTGGGAAACCGAAATATTTTGAACTTTCCTCCTCATACCGAGGTGTAGTGGTGGATCGACATCACAGTAGATTTTACGTCAATATTGTTCGATTCTCGTCGGGTTTCTTGGCTAATAGTTGTATTTCTGTTTGTTCTGTCAAACGCAATAAAAATTAACAGTGTTACTATCATTTAAAAAAATGTTGTAGAACAAAAACATCGAATTTTTCATTCTTTTTTCAAAAATTGACAATTTTTGTCAGCTTTTTCCGTTTATATCGTCATAAATTAACGCCAATAATCCATCCCCGTGATTGGCACCCTTCTGGGCCACCCCCGATAGTGGGAAACCGAAATATTTTGAACTTTCCTCGTCATACCGAGGTGTAGTGGTGGATCGACATCACAGTAGATTTTACGTCAATATTGTTCGATTCTCGTCGGGTTTCTTCGCTTATAGTTGTATTTCTGTTTGTTCTGTCAAACGCAATAAAAATTAACAGTGTTACTATCATTTAAAAAAATGTTGTAGAACAAAAACATCGAATATTTCATTCTTTTTTCAAAAATTGTCCATTTTTTGCAGCTTTTTCCGTTTATATCATTATAAATTAACGCCAATAATCCATCCCCGTGATTGGCACCCTTCTGGGCCACCCCCGATAGTGGGAAACCGAAATATTTTGAACTTTCCTCCTCATACCGAGGTGTAGTGGTGGATCGACATCACAGTAGATTTTACGTCAATATTGTTCGATTCTCGTCGGGTTTCTTTGCTAATAGTTGTATTTCTGTTTGTTCTGTCAAACGCAATAAAAATTAACAGTGTTACTATCATTTAAAAAAATGTTGTAGAACAAAAACATCGAATTTTTCATTCTTTTTTCAAAAATTGTCAATTTTCGTCAGCTTTTTCCGTTTATATCGTCATAAATTAACGCCTATAATCCATCCCCGTCGATTGGCACGCTTCTGGGCCGCCCCCGATAGTGGGAAACCGAAATATTTTGAACTTTCCTCCTCATACAGAGGTGTAGTGGTGGATCGACATCACAGTACATTTTACGTCAATATTGTTCGATTCTGGTCGGGTTTCTTCGCTAATAGTTGTATTTCTGTTTGTTCTGTCAAACGCAATAAAAATTAACAGTGTTACTATCATTTAAAAAAATGTTGTAGAACAAAAACATCGAATTTTTCATTCTTTTTTCAAAAATTGTCAATTTTTGTCAGCTTTTTCCGTTTATATCGTCATAAATTAACGCCTATAATCCATCCCCGTCGATTGGTACCCTTCTGGGCCACCCCCGATGGTGGGAAACCGAAATATTTTGAACTTTCCTCCTCATACCGAGGTGTAGTGGTGGATCGACATAACAGTACATTTTACGTCAATATTGTTCGATTCTCGTCGGGTTTCTTCGCTTATAGTTGTATTTCTGTTTGTTCTGTCAAACGCAATAAAAATTAACAGTGTTACTATCATTTAAAAAAATGTTGTAGAACAAAAATATCGAATTTTTCATTCTTTTTTCAAAAATTGTCAATTGTTGTCAGCTTTTTCCGTTTATATCGTCATAAATTAACGCCTATAATCCATCCCCGTCGATTGGCACCCTTCTGGGCCGCCCCCGATAGTGGGAAACCGAAATATTTTGAACTTCTCCTCATACAGAGGTGTAGTGGTGGATCGACATCACAGTACATTTTACGTCAAAATTGTTCGATTCTCGTCGGGTTTCTTCGCTTATAGTTGTATTTCTGTTTGTTCTTTCAAACGCAATAAAAATTAACAGTGTTACTATCGTTTAAAAAAATGTTGTAGAACAAAAACATCGAATTTTTCATTCTTTTTCAAAAATTGTCCATTTTTTGCAGCTTTTTCCGTTTATATCATCATAAATTAACGCCAATAATCCATCCCCGTGATTGGCACCCTTCTGGGCCACCCCCGATAGTGGGAAACCGAAATATTTTGAACTTTCCTCCTCATACCGAGGTGTAGTGGTGGATCGACATCACAGTAGATTTTACGTCAATATTGTTCGATTCTCGTCGGGTTTCTTCGCTTATAGTTGTATTTGAAAGAAAGAAAGAAAGAAAGAAAAACCGTTTATTTGCCACAGATACAGTTCAAAAAGGAAATACATACTTACAATATAACTTAACATTAATTATTAGAAACGTGCAATCTGTGGACAGATTGGTACGCACTCAGCATTGTTGCTATATTGTGGTCCATAGGGGATCCACAATAGAGCGCTGATTTTCAGTGCGGACCTTTAGATGTCGCACGGACGTAAGTCAGCCTAATTATAATTCTATAATATCATATTATAATTTCATTAAATTGTGCACGCTATATATACCTACGCAGCCTAGTTTATCGCATGATTAGCACGTCGCGCGTCGCGCGCTTGGTCTCGCGAGGCGCTCGGTTGCGTAATCATTTGTTTACATAACAATACGGGGAATATTATCACATTGTAATTACGATCAACATAAAGCACATTTTCTATTTATACGACTAACAGCGAACAAATTATGCGGTCTCAAAATTCATATGGAATACGGAAACAAGGATAGACGAAGATTGACTATTTAGTTGGAAAAAAACATACATAATAGACATGCAATGATGAATGCCGCCTTGACTCGCTTGGAAGCCGATATACCTACCTCGCCCGTAGATCACAAACATTATGTAAGTAAAACCTATGTTTTATGTATATTATTGTGCTTGTTTTTGTTTTTGTAATAGGTATCTTTTCATGTGTGATTTAAAACATACTTTTGTTTGTAGGGATCTCAATGGAGGTGGGAGATCGTTCCAACAACGAGTGGCCGAGTATTTGAAACAGCCCCGAAATGCTGTTGTCTTATATTTTGGCATTGTGAGCGGGTTTGCAGTGGAGCGGGTGGAATAAGAATAATGGTCCTGCCTCGCCTTGCCTTGCCTATTTCTGTTTGTTCTGTCAAACGCAATAAAAATTAACAGTGTTACTATCGTTTACAAAAATGTTGTAGAACAAAAACATCGAATTTTTCATTCTTTTTTCAAAAATTGTCCATTTTTTGCAGCTTTTTCCGTTTATATCATCATAAATTAACGCCAATAATCCATCCCCGTGATTGGCACCCTTCTGGGCCACCCCCGATAGTGGGAAACCGAAATATTTTGAACTTTCCTCCTCATACCGAGGTGTAGTGGTGGATCGACATCACAGTAGATTTTACGTCAATATTGTTCGATTCTCGTCGGGTTTCTTCGCTAATAGTTGTATTTCTGTTTGTTCTGTCAAACGCAATAAAAATTAACAGTGTTACTATCATTTAAAAAAATGTTGTAGAACAAAAACATCGAATTTTTCATTCTTTTTTCAAAAATTGACAATTTTTGTCAGCTTTTTCCGTTTATATCGTCATAAATTAACGCTTATATTCCATCCCCGTCGATTGGCACCCTTCTGAACCGCCCCCGATAGTGGGAAACCGAAATATTTTGAACTTTCCTCCTCATACAGAGGTGTAGTGGTGGATCGACATAACAGTACATTTTACGTCAATATTGTTCGATTCTCGTCGGGTTTCTTCGCTTATAGTTGTATTTCTGTTTGTTCTGTCAAACGCAATAAAAATTAACAGTGTTACTATCGTTTAAAAAAATGTTGTAAAACAAAAACATCGAATTTTTCATTCTTTTTTCAAAAGTTGACCATTTTTTGCAGCTTTTTCCGTTTATATCATCATAAATTAACGCCAATAATCCATCCCCGTGATTGGCACCCTTCTGGGCCACCCCCGATAGTGGGAAACCGAAATATTTTGAACTTTCCTCCTCATACCGAGGTGTAGTGGTGGATCGACATCACAGTAGATTTTACGTCAATATTGTTCGATTCTCGTCGGGTTTCTTCGCTTATAGTTGTATTTCTGTTTGTTCTGTCAAACGCAATAAAAATTAACAGTGTTACTATCATTTAAAAAAATGTTGTAGAACAAAAACATCGAATTTTTCATTCTTTTTTCAAAAATTGACAATTTTTGTCAGCTTTTTCCGTTTATATCGTCATAAATTAACGCTTATATTCCATCCCCGTCGATTGGCACCCTTCTGAACCGCCCCCGATAGTGGGAAACCGAAATATTTTGAACTTTCCTCCTCATACAGAGGTGTAGTGGTGGATCGACATCACAGTACATTTTACGTCAATATTGTTCGATTCTCGTCGGGTTTCCTCGCTAATAGTTGTATTTCTGTTTGTTCTGTCAAACGCAATAAAAATTAACAGTATTACTATCATTTAAAAAAACGTTGTAGAACAAAAACATCGAATTTTTCATTCTTTTTTCAAAAATTGTCAATTTTTGTCAGCTTTTTCCGTTTATATCGTCATAAATTAACGCCTATAATCCATCCCCGTCGATTGGCACCCTTCTGGGCCACCCCCGATGGTGGGAAACCGAAATATTTTGAACTTTCCTCCTCATACCGAGGTGTAGTGGTGGATCGACATAACAGTACATTTTACGTCAATATTGTTCGATTCTCGTCGGGTTTCTTCGCTTATAGTTGTATTTCTGTTTGTTCTGTCAAACGCAATAAAAATTAACAGTGTTACTATCGTTTAAAAAAATGTTGTAAAACAAAAACATCGAATTTTTCATTCTTTTTTCAAAAGTTGACCATTTTTTGCAGCTTTTTCCGTTTATATCATCATAAATTAACGCCAATAATCCATCCCCGTGATTGGCACCCTTCTGGGCCACCCCCGATAGTGGGAAACCGAAATATTTTGAACTTTCCTCCTCATACCGAGGTGTAGTGGTGGATCGACATCACAGTAGATTTTACGTCAATATTGTTCGATTCTCGTCGGGTTTCTTCGCTTATAGTTGTATTTCTGTTTGTTCTGTCAAACGCAATAAAAATTAACAGTGTTACTATCATTTAAAAAAATGTTGTAGAACAAAAACATCGAATTTTTCATTCTTTTTTCAAAAATTGACAATTTTTGTCAGCTTTTTCCGTTTATATCGTCATAAATTAACGCTTATATTCCATCCCCGTCGATTGGCACCCTTCTGAACCGCCCCCTATAGTGGGAAACCGAAATATTTTGAACTTTCCTCCTCATACAGAGGTGTAGTGGTGGATCGACATCACAGTACATTTTACGTCAATATTGTTCGATTCTCGTCGGGTTTCTTCGCTAATACTTGTATTTCTGTTTGTTCTGTCAAACGCAATAAAAATTAACAGTATTACTATCATTTAAAAAAATGTTGTAGAACAAAAACATCGAATTTTTCATTCTTTTTTCAAAAATTGACAATTTTTGTCAGCTTTTTCCGTTTATATCGTCATAAATTAACGCCTATAATCCGTCCCCGTCGATTGGCACCCTTCTGGGCCGCCCCCGATTGTGGGAAACCGAAATATTTTGAACTTTCCTCCTCATACAGAGGTGTAGTGGTGGATCGACATCACAGTACATTTTACGTCAATATTGTTCGATTCTCGTCGGGTTTCTTCGCTTATAGTTGTATTTCTGTTTGTTCTGTCAAACGCAATAAAAATTAACAGTGTTACTATCGTTTAAAAAAATGTTGTAGAACAAAAACATCGAATTTTTCATTCTTTTTTCAAAATTTGACCATTTTTTGCAGCTTTTTCCGTTTATATCATCATAAATTAACGCCAATAATCCATCCCCGTGATTGGCACCCTTCTGGGCCACCCCCGATAGTGGGAAACCGAAATATTTTGAACTTTCCTCCTCATACCGAGGTGTAGTGGTGGATCGACATCACAGTAGATTTTACGTCAATATTGTTCGATTCTCGTCGGGTTTCTTCGCTTATAGTTGTATTTGAAAGAAAGAAAGAAAGAAAGAAAAACCGTTTATTTGCCACAGATACAGTTCAAAAAGGAAATACATACTTACAATATAACTTAACATTAATTATTAGAAACGTGCAATCTGTGGACAGATTGGTACGCACTCAGCATTGTTGCTATATTGTGGTCCATAGGGGATCCACAATAGAGCGCTGATTTTCAGTGCGGACCTTTAGATGTCGCACGGACGTAAGTCAGCCTAATTATAATTCTATAATATCATATTATAATTTCATTAAATTGTGCACGCTATATATACCTACGCAGCCTAGTTTATCGCATGATTAGCACGTCGCGCGTCGCGCGCTTGGTCTCGCGAGGCGCTCGGTTGCGTAATCATTTGTTTACATAACAATACGGGGAATATTATCACATTGTAATTACGATCAACATAAAGCACATTTTCTATTTATACGACTAACAGCGAACAAATTATGCGGTCTCAAAATTCATATGGAATACGGAAACAAGGATAGACGAAGATTGACTATTTAGTTGGAAAAAAACATACATAATAGACATGCAATGATGAATGCCGCCTCGACTCGCTTGGAAGCCGATATACCTACCTCGCCCGTAGATCACAAACATTATGTAAGTAAAACCTATGTTTTATGTATATTATTGTGCTTGTTTTTGTTTTTGTAATAGGTATCTTTTCATGTGTGATTTAAAACATACTTTTGTTTGTAGGGATCTCAATGGAGGTGGGAGATCGTTCCAACAACGAGTGGCCGAGTATTTGAAACAGCCCCGAAATGCTGTTGTCTTATATTTTGGCATTGTGAGCGGGTTTGCAGTGGAGCGGGTGGAATAAGAATAATGGTCCTGCCTCGCCTTGCCTTGCCTATTTCTGTTTGTTCTGTCAAACGCAATAAAAATTAACAGTGTTACTATCGTTTAAAAAAATGTTGTAGAACAAAAACATCGAATTTTTCATTCTTTTTTCAAAAATTGTCCATTTTTTGCAGCTTTTTCCGTTTATATCATCATAAATTAACGCCAATAATCCATCCCCGTGATTGGCACCCTTCTGGGCCACCCCCGATAGTGGGAAACCGAAATATTTTGAACTTTCCTCCTCATACCGAGGTGTAGTGGTGGATCGACATCACAGTAGATTTTACGTCAATATTGTTCGATTCTCGTCGGGTTTCTTCACTAATAGTTGTATTTCTGTTTGTTCTGTCAAACGCAATAAAAATTAACAGTGTTACTATCATTTAAAAAAATGTTGTAGAACAAAAACATCGAATTTTTCATTCTTTTTTCAAAAATTGACAATTTTTGTCAGCTTTTTCCGTTTATATCGTCATAAATTAACGCTTATATTCCATCCCCGTCGATTGGCACCCTTCTGAACCGCCCCCGATAGTGGGAAACCGAAATATTTTGAACTTTCCTCCTCATACAGAGGTGTAGTGGTGGATCGACATCACAGTACATTTTACGTCAATATTGTTCGATTCTCGTCGGGTTTCTTCGCTTATAGTTGTATTTCTGTTTGTTCTGTCAAACGCAATAAAAATTAACAGTATTACTATCATTTAAAAAAACGTTGTAGAACAAAAACATCGAATTTTTCATTCTTTTTTCAAAAATTGTCAATTTTTGTCAGCTTTTTCCGTTTATATCGTCATAAATTAACGCCTATAATCCATCCCCGTCGATTGGCACCCTTCTGGGCCACCCCCGATGGTGGGAAACCGAAATATTTTGAACTTTCCTCCTCATACCGAGGTGTAGTGGTGGATCGACATAACAGTACATTTTACGTCAATATTGTTCGATTCTCGTCGGGTTTCTTCGCTTATAGTTGTATTTCTGTTTGTTCTGTCAAACGCAATAAAAATTAACAGTGTTACTATCGTTTAAAAAAATGTTGTAAAACAAAAACATCGAATTTTTCATTCTTTTTTCAAAAATTGACCATTTTTTGCAGCTTTTTCCGTTTATATCATCATAAATTAAGGCCAATAATCCATCCCCGTGATTGGCACCCTTCTGGGCCACCCCCGATAGTGGGAAACCGAAATATTTTGAACTTTCCTCCTCATACCGAGGTGTAGTGGTGGATCGACATCACAGTAGATTTTACGTCAATATTGTTCGATTCTCGTCGGGTTTCTTCGCTTATAGTTGTATTTCTGTTTGTTCTGTCAAACGCAATAAAAATTAACAGTGTTACTATCATTTAAAAAAATGTTGTAGAACAAAAACATCGAATTTTTCATTCTTTTTTCAAAAATTGACAATTTTTGTCAGCTTTTTCCGTTTATATCGTCATAAATTAACGCTTATATTCCATCCCCGTCGATTGGCACCCTTCTGAACCGCCCCCGATAGTGGGAAACCGAAATATTTTGAACTTTCCTCCTCATACAGAGGTGTAGTGGTGGATCGACATCACAGTACATTTTACGTCAATATTGTTCGATTCTCGTCGGGTTTCTTCGCTAATACTTGTATTTCTGTTTGTTCTGTCAAACGCAATAAAAATTAACAGTATTACTATCATTTAAAAAAATGTTGTAGAACAAAAACATCGAATTTTTCATTCTTTTTTCAAAAATTGTCAATTTTTGTCAGCTTTTTCCGTTTATATCGTCATAAATTAACGCCTATAATCCATCCCCGTCGATTGGCACCCTTCTGGGCCGCCCCCGATAGTGGGAAACCGAAATATTTTGAACTTTCCTCCTCATACAGAGGTGTAGTGGTGGATCGACATCACAGTACATTTTACGTCAATATTGTTCGATTCTCGTCGGGTTTCTTCGCTTATAGTTGTATTTCTGTTTGTTCTGTCAAACGCAATAAAAATTAACAGTGTTACTATCGTTTAAAAAAATGTTGTAGAACAAAAACATCGAATTTTTCATTCTTTTTTTTAAAATTGTCCATTTTTTGCAGCTTTTTTCGTTTATATCATCATAAATTAACGCCAATAATCCATCCCCGTGATTGGCACCCTTCTGGGCCACCCCCGATAGTGGGAAACCGAAATATTTTGAACTTTCCTCCTCATACCGAGGTGTAGTGGTGGATCGACATCACAGTACATTTTACGTCAATATTGTTCGATTCTCGTCGGGTTTCTTCGCTAATAGTTGTATTTCTGTTTGTTCTGTCAAACGCAATAAAAATTAACAGTGTTACTATCATTTAAAAAAAATTTGTAGAACAAAAACATCGAATTCTTCATTCTTTTTTCAAAAATTGTCAATGTTTGTCAGCTTTTTCCGTTTATATCGTCATAAATTAACGCCTATAATCCATCCCCGTCGATTGGCACCCTTCTGGGCCACCCCCAATGGTGGGAAACCGAAATATTTTGAACTTTCCTCCTCATACCGAGGTGTAGTGGTGGATCGACATCACAGTAGATTTTACGTCAATATTGTTCGATTGTCGTCGGGTTTCTTCGCTAATAGTTGTATTTCTGTTTGTTCTGTCAAACGCAATAAAAATTAACAGTGTTACTATCATTTAAAAAATGTTGTAGAACAAAAACATCGAATTTTTCATTCTTTTTTCAAAAATTGTCAATTTTTGTCAGCTTTTTCCGTCTATATCGTCATAAATTAACGCCTATAATCCATACCCGTCGATTGGCACCCTTCTGGGCCGCCCCCGATAGTGGGAAACCGAAATATTTTGAACTTTCCTCCTCATACCGAGGTGTAGTGGTGGATCGACATCACAGTAGATTTTACGTCAATATTGTTCGATTCTCGTCGGATTTCTTCGCTTATAGTTGTATTTCTGTTTGTTCTGTCAAACGCAATAAAAATTAACAGTGTTACTATCATTTAAAAAAATGTTGTAGAACAAAAACATCGAATTTTTCATTCTTTTTTCAAAAATTGACAATTTTTGTCAGCTTTTTCCGTTTATATCGTCATAAATTAACGCCTATAATCCATCCCCGTCGATTGGCACCCTTCTGGGCCGCCTCCGATAGTGGGAAACCGAAATATTTTGAACTTTCCTCCTCATACAGAGGTGTAGTGGTGGATCGACATCACAGTACATTTTACGTCAATATTGTTCGATTCTCGTCGGGTTTCTTCGCTTATAGTTGTATTTCTGTTTGTTCTGTCAAACGCAATAAAAATTAACAGTGTTACTATCGTTTAAAAAAATGTTGTAGAACAAAAACATCGAATTTTTCATTCTTTTTTTTAAAATTGTCCATTTTTTGCAGCTTTTTCCGTTTATATCATCATAAATTAACGCCAATAATCCATCCCCGTGATTGGCACCCTTCTGGGCCACCCCCGATAGTGGGAAACCGAAATATTTTGAACTTTCCTCCTCATACCGAGGTGTAGTGGTGGATCGACATCACAGTACATTTTACGTCAATATTGTTCGATTCTCGTCGGGTTTCTTCGCTAATAGTTGTATTTCTGTTTGTTCTGTCAAACGCAATAAAAATTAACAGTGTTACTATCATTTAAAAAAAATTTGTAGAACAAAAACATCGAATTCTTCATTCTTTTTTCAAAAATTGTCAATTTTTGTCAGCTTTTTCCGTTTATATCGTCATAAATTAACGCCTATAATCCATCCCCGTCGATTGGCACCCTTCTGGGCCACCCCCAATGGTGGGAAACCGAAATATTTTGAACTTTCCTCGTCATACCGAGGTGTAGTGGTGGATCGACATAACAGTACATTTTACGTCAATATTGTTCGATTCTCGTCGGGTTTCTTCGCTTATAGTTGTATTTCTGTTTGTTCTGTCAAACGCAATAAAAATTAACAGTGTTACTATCATTAAAAAAAATGTTGTAGAACAAAAACATCGAATTTTTCATTCTTTTTTCAAAAATTGTCAATTTTTGTCAGCTTTTTCCGTTTATATCGTCATAAATTAACGCCTATAATCCATCCCCGTCGATTGGCACCCTTCTGGGCCGCCCCCGATAGTGGGAAACCGAAATATTTTGAACTTTCCTCCTCATACAGAGGTGTAGCGGTGGATCGACATCACAGTACATTTTACGTCAATATTGTTCGATTCTCGTCGGGTTTCTTCGCTTATAGTTGTATTTCTGTTTGTTCTGTCAAACGCAATAAAAATTAACAGTGTTACTATCGTTTAAAAAAATGTTGTAGAACAAAAATATCGAATTTTTCATTCTTTTTTCAAAAATTGCCCATTTTTTGCAGCTTTTTCCGTTTATATCATCATAAATTAACGCCAATAATCCATCCCCGTGATTGGCACCCTTCTGGGCCACCCCCGATAGTGGGAAACCGAAATATTTTGAACTTTCCTCCTCATACCGAGGTGTAGTGGTGGATCGACATCACAGTAGATTTAACGTCAATATTGTTCGATTCTCGTCGGGTTTCTTCGCTAATAGTTGTATTTCTGTTTGTTCTGTCAAACGCAATAAAAATTAACAGTGTTACTATCATTTAAAAAAATGTTGTAGAACAAAAACATCGAATTTTTCATTCTTTTTTCAAAAATTGACAATTTTTGTCAGCTTTTTCCGTTTATATCGTCATAAATTAACGCCTATAATCCATCCCCGTCGATTGGCACCCTTCTGGGCCGCCTCCGATAGTGGGAAACCGAAATATTTTGAACTTTCCTCCTCATACAGAGGTGTAGTGGTGGATCGACATCACAGTACATTTTACGTCAATATTGTTCGATTCTCGTCGGGTTTCTTCGCTAATAGTTGTATTTCTGTTTGTTCTGTCAAACGCAATAAAAATTAACAGTGTTACTATCGTTTAAAAAAATGTTGTAGAACAAAAACATCGAATTTTTCATTCTTTTTTTTAAAATTGTCCATTTTTTGCAGCTTTTTCCGTTTATATCATCATAAATTAACGCCAATAATCCATCCCCGTGATTGGCACCCTTCTGGGCCACCCCCGATAGTGGGAAACCGAAATATTTTGAACTTTCCTCCTCATACCGAGGTGTAGTGGTGGATCGACATCACAGTACATTTTACGTCAATATTGTTCGATTCTCGTCGGGTTTCTTCGCTAATAGTTGTATTTCTGTTTGTTCTGTCAAACGCAATAAAAATTAACAGTGTTACTATCATTTAAAAAAAATTTGTAGAACAAAAACATCGAATTCTTCATTCTTTTTTCAAAAATTGTCAATTTTTGTCAGCTTTTTCCGTTTATATCGTCATAAATTAACGCCTATAATCCATCCCCGTCGATTGGCACCCTTCTGGGCCACCCCCAATGGTGGGAAACCGAAATATTTTGAACTTTCCTCGTCATACCGAGGTGTAGTGGTGGATCGACATAACAGTACATTTTACGTCAATATTGTTCGATTCTCGTCGGGTTTCTTCGCTTATAGTTGTATTTCTGTTTGTTCTGTCAAACGCAATAAAAATTAACAGTGTTACTATCATTAAAAAAAATGTTGTAGAACAAAAACATCGAATTTTTCATTCTTTTATCAAAAATTGTCAATTTTTGTCAGCTTTTTCCGTTTATATCGTCATAAATTAACGCCTATAATCCATCCCCGTCGATTGGCACCCTTCTGGGCCGCCCCCGATAGTGGGAAACCGAAATATTTTGAACTTTCCTCCTCATACAGAGGTGTAGCGGTGGATCGACATCACAGTACATTTTACGTCAATATTGTTCGATTCTCGTCGGGTTTCTTCGCTTATAGTTGTATTTCTGTTTGTTCTGTCAAACGCAATAAAAATTAACAGTGTTACTATCATTAAAAAAAATGTTGTAGAACAAAAACATCGAATTTTTCATTCTTTTATCAAAAATTGTCAATTTTTGTCAGCTTTTTCCGTTTATATCGTCATAAATTAACGCCTATAATCCATCCCCGTCGATTGGCACCCTTCTGGGCCGCCCCCGATAGTGGGAAACCGAAATATTTTGAACTTTCCTCCTCATACAGAGGTGTAGCGGTGGATCGACATCACAGTACATTTTACGTCAATATTGTTCGATTCTCGTCGGGTTTCTTCGCTTATAGTTGTATTTCTGTTTGTTCTGTCAAACGCAATAAAAATTAACAGTATTACTATCATTTAAAAAAACGTTGTAGAACAAAAACATCGAATTTTTCATTCTTTTTTCAAAAATTGTCAATTTTTGTCAGCTTTTTCCGTTTATATCGTCATAAATTAACGCCTATAATCCATCCCCGTCGATTGGCACCCTTCTGGGCCACCCCCAATGGTGGGAAACCGAAATATTTTGAACTTTCCTCGTCATACCGAGGTGTAGTGGTGGATCGACATAACAGTACATTTTACGTCAATATTGTTCGATTCTCGTCGGGTTTCTTCGCTTATAGTTGTATTTCTGTTTGTTCTGTCAAACGCAATAAAAATTAACAGTGTTACTATCATTAAAAAAAATGTTGTAGAACAAAAACATCGAATTTTTCATTCTTTTATCAAAAATTGTCAATTTTTGTCAGCTTTTTCCGTTTATATCGTCATAAATTAACGCCTATAATCCATCCCCGTCGATTGGCACCCTTCTGGGCCACCCCCAATGGTGGGAAACCGAAATATTTTGAACTTTCCTCGTCATACCGAGGTGTAGTGGTGGATCGACATAACAGTACATTTTACGTCAATATTGTTCGATTCTCGTCGGGTTTCTTCGCTTATAGTTGTATTTCTGTTTGTTCTGTCAAACGCAATAAAAATTAACAGTGTTACTATCATTAAAAAAAATGTTGTAGAACAAAAACATCGAATTTTTCATTCTTTTTTCAAAAATTGTCAATTTTTGTCAGCTTTTTCCGTTTATATCGTCATAAATTAACGCCTATAATCCATCCCCGTCGATTGGCACCCTTCTGGGCCGCCCCCGATAGTGGGAAACCGAAATATTTTGAACTTTCCTCCTCATACAGAGGTGTAGCGGTGGATCGACATCACAGTACATTTTACGTCAATATTGTTCGATTCTCGTCGGGTTTCTTCGCTTATAGTTGTATTTCTGTTTGTTCTGTCAAACGCAATAAAAATTAACAGTGTTACTATCGTTTAAAAAAATGTTGTAGAACAAAAATATCGAATTTTTCATTCTTTTTTCAAAAATTGCCCATTTTTTGCAGCTTTTTCCGTTTATATCATCATAAATTAACGCCAATAATCCATCCCCGTGATTGGCACCCTTCTGGGCCACCCCCGATAGTGGGAAACCGAAATATTTTGAACTTTCCTCCTCATACCGAGGTGTAGTGGTGGATCGACATCACAGTAGATTTTACGTCAATATTGTTCGATTGTCGTCGGGTTTCTTCGCTAATAGTTGTATTTCTGTTTGTTCTGTCAAACGCAATAAAAATTAACAGTGTTACTATCATTTAAAAAATGTTGTAGAACAAAAACATCGAATTTTTCATTCTTTTTTCAAAAATTGTCAATTTTTGTCAGCTTTTTCCGTCTATATCGTCATAAATTAACGCCTATAATCCATCCCCGTCGATTGGCACCCTTCTGGGCCGCCCCCGATAGTGGGAAACCGAAATATTTTGAACTTTCCTCCTCATACCGAGGTGTAGTGGTGGATCGACATCACAGTAGATTTTACGTCAATATTGTTCGATTCTCGTCGGATTTCTTCGCTTATAGTTGTATTTCTGTTTGTTCTGTCAAACGCAATAAAAATTAACAGTGTTACTATCATTTAAAAAAATGTTGTAGAACAAAAACATCGAATTTTTCATTCTTTTTTCAAAAATTGACAATTTTTGTCAGCTTTTTCCGTTTATATCGTCATAAATTAACGCCTATAATCCATCCCCGTCGATTGGCACCCTTCTGGGCCGCCTCCGATAGTGGGAAACCGAAATATTTTGAACTTTCCTCCTCATACAGAGGTGTAGTGGTGGATCGACATCACAGTACATTTTACGTCAATATTGTTCGATTCTCGTCGGGTTTCTTCGCTTATAGTTGTATTTCTGTTTGTTCTGTCAAACGCAATAAAAATTAACAGTGTTACTATCGTTTAAAAAAATGTTGTAGAACAAAAACATCGAATTTTTCATTCTTTTTTTTAAAATTGTCCATTTTTTGCAGCTTTTTCCGTTTATATCATCATAAATTAACGCCAATAATCCATCCCCGTGATTGGCACCCTTCTGGGCCACCCCCGATAGTGGGAAACCGAAATATTTTGAACTTTCCTCCTCATACCGAGGTGTAGTGGTGGATCGACATCACAGTACATTTTACGTCAATATTGTTCGATTCTCGTCGGGTTTCTTCGCTAATAGTTGTATTTCTGTTTGTTCTGTCAAACGCAATAAAAATTAACAGTGTTACTATCATTTAAAAAAAATTTGTAGAACAAAAACATCGAATTCTTCATTCTTTTTTCAAAAATTGTCAATTTTTGTCAGCTTTTTCCGTTTATATCGTCATAAATTAACGCCTATAATCCATCCCCGTCGATTGGCACCCTTCTGGGCCACCCCCAATGGTGGGAAACCGAAATATTTTGAACTTTCCTCGTCATACCGAGGTGTAGTGGTGGATCGACATAACAGTACATTTTACGTCAATATTGTTCGATTCTCGTCGGGTTTCTTCGCTTATAGTTGTATTTCTGTTTGTTCTGTCAAACGCAATAAAAATTAACAGTGTTACTATCATTAAAAAAAATGTTGTAGAACAAAAACATCGAATTTTTCATTCTTTTATCAAAAATTGTCAATTTTTGTCAGCTTTTTCCGTTTATATCGTCATAAATTAACGCCTATAATCCATCCCCGTCGATTGGCACCCTTCTGGGCCGCCCCCGATAGTGGGAAACCGAAATATTTTGAACTTTCCTCCTCATACAGAGGTGTAGCGGTGGATCGACATCACAGTACATTTTACGTCAATATTGTTCGATTCTCGTCGGGTTTCTTCGCTTATAGTTGTATTTCTGTTTGTTCTGTCAAACGCAATAAAAATTAACAGTATTACTATCATTTAAAAAAACGTTGTAGAACAAAAACATCGAATTTTTCATTCTTTTTTCAAAAATTGTCAATTTTTGTCAGCTTTTTCCGTTTATATCGTCATAAATTAACGCCTATAATCCATCCCCGTCGATTGGCACCCTTCTGGGCCACCCCCGATGGTGGGAAACCGAAATATTTTGAACTTTCCTCCTCATACCGAGGTGTAGTGGTGGATCGACATAACAGTACATTTTACGTCAATATTGTTCGATTCTCGTCGGGTTTCTTCGCTTATAGTTGTATTTCTGTTTGTTCTGTCAAACGCAATAAAAATTAACAGTGTTACTATCGTTTAAAAAAATGTTGTAGAACAAAAATATCGAATTTTTCATTCTTTTTTCAAAAATTGCCCATTTTTTGCAGCTTTTTCCGTTTATATCATCATAAATTAACGCCAATAATCCATCCCCGTGATTGGAACCCTTCTGGGCCACCCCCGATAGTGGGAAACCGAAATATTTTGAACTTTCCTCCTCATACCGAGGTGTAGTGGTGGATCGACATCACAGTAGATTTTACGTCAATATTGTTCGATTGTCGTCGGGTTTCTTCGCTAATAGTTGTATTTCTGTTTGTTCTGTCAAACGCAATAAAAATTAACAGTGTTACTATCATTTAAAAAAATGTTGTAGAACAAAAACATCGAATTTTTCATTCTTTTTTCAAAAATTGACAATTTTTGTCAGCTTTTTCCGTTTATATCGTCATAAATTAACGCCTATAATCCATCCCCGTCGATTGGCACCCTTCTGGGCCGCCTCCGATAGTGGGAAACCGAAATATTTTGAACTTTCCTCCTCATACAGAGGTGTAGTGGTGGATCGACATCACAGTACATTTTACGTCAATATTGTTCGATTCTCGTCGGGTTTCTTCGCTTATAGTTGTATTTCTGTTTGTTCTGTCAAACGCAATAAAAATTAACAGTGTTACTATCGTTTAAAAAAATGTTGTAGAACAAAAACATCGAATTTTTCATTCTTTTTTTTAAAATTGTCCATTTTTTGCAGCTTTTTCCGTTTATATCATCATAAATTAACGCCAATAATCCATCCCCGTGATTGGCACCCTTCTGGGCCACCCCCGATAGTGGGAAACCGAAATATTTTGAACTTTCCTCCTCATACCGAGGTGTAGTGGTGGATCGACATCACAGTACATTTTACGTCAATATTGTTCGATTCTCGTCGGGTTTCTTCGCTAATAGTTGTATTTCTGTTTGTTCTGTCAAACGCAATAAAAATTAACAGTGTTACTATCATTTAAAAAAAATTTGTAGAACAAAAACATCGAATTCTTCATTCTTTTTTCAAAAATTGTCAATTTTTGTCAGCTTTTTCCGTTTATATCGTCATAAATTAACGCCTATAATCCATCCCCGTCGATTGGCACCCTTCTGGGCCGCCCCCGATAGTGGGAAACCGAAATATTTTGAACTTTCCTCCTCATACAGAGGTGTAGCGGTGGATCGACATCACAGTACATTTTACGTCAATATTGTTCGATTCTCGTCGGGTTTCTTCGCTTATAGTTGTATTTCTGTTTGTTCTGTCAAACGCAATAAAAATTAACAGTGTTACTATCGTTTAAAAAAATGTTGTAGAACAAAAATATCGAATTTTTCATTCTTTTTTCAAAAATTGCCCATTTTTTGCAGCTTTTTCCGTTTATATCATCATAAATTAACGCCAATAATCCATCCCCGTGATTGGAACCCTTCTGGGCCACCCCCGATAGTGGGAAACCGAAATATTTTGAACTTTCCTCCTCATACCGAGGTGTAGTGGTGGATCGACATCACAGTAGATTTTACGTCAATATTGTTCGATTGTCGTCGGGTTTCTTCGCTAATAGTTGTATTTCTGTTTGTTCTGTCAAACGCAATAAAAATTAACAGTGTTACTATCATTTAAAAAATGTTGTAGAACAAAAACATCGAATTTTTCATTCTTTTTTCAAAAATTGTCCATTTTTTGCAGCTTTTTCCGTTTATATCATCATAAATTAACGCCAATAATCCATCCCCGTGATTGGCACCCTTCTGGGCCACCCCCGATAGTGGGAAACCGAAATATTTTGAACTTTCCTCCTCATACCGAGGTGTAGTGGTGGATCGACATCACAGTAGATTTTACGTCAATATTGTTCGATTCTCGTCGGGTTTCTTCGCTAATAGTTGTATTTCTGTTTGTTCTGTCAAACGCAATAAAAATTAACAGTGTTACTATCATTTAAAAAAATGTTGTAGAACAAAAACATCGAATTTTTCATTCTTTTTTCAAAAATTGACAATTTTTGTCAGCTTTTTCCGTTTATATCGTCATAAATTAACGCCTATAATCCATCCCCGTCGATTGGCACCCTTCTGGGCCGCCTCCGATAGTGGGAAACCGAAATATTTTGAACTTTCCTCCTCATACAGAGGTGTAGTGGTGGATCGACATCACAGTACATTTTACGTCAATATTGTTCGATTCTCGTCGGGTTTCTTCGCTAATAGTTGTATTTCTGTTTGTTCTGTCAAACGCAATAAAAATTAACAGTGTTACTATCGTTTAAAAAAATGTTGTAGAACAAAAACATCGAATTTTTCATTCTTTTTTTTAAAATTGTCCATTTTTTGCAGCTTTTTCCGTTTATATCATCATAAATTAACGCCAATAATCCATCCCCGTGATTGGCACCCTTCTGGGCCACCCCCGATAGTGGGAAACCGAAATATTTTGAACTTTCCTCCTCATACCGAGGTGTAGTGGTGGATCGACATCACAGTACATTTTACGTCAATATTGTTCGATTCTCGTCGGGTTTCTTCGCTAATAGTTGTATTTCTGTTTGTTCTGTCAAACGCAATAAAAATTAACAGTGTTACTATCATTTAAAAAAAATTTGTAGAACAAAAACATCGAATTCTTCATTCTTTTTTCAAAAATTGTCAATTTTTGTCAGCTTTTTCCGTTTATATCGTCATAAATTAACGCCTATAATCCATCCCCGTCGATTGGCACCCTTCTGGGCCACCCCCAATGGTGGGAAACCGAAATATTTTGAACTTTCCTCGTCATACCGAGGTGTAGTGGTGGATCGACATAACAGTACATTTTACGTCAATATTGTTCGATTCTCGTCGGGTTTCTTCGCTTATAGTTGTATTTCTGTTTGTTCTGTCAAACGCAATAAAAATTAACAGTGTTACTATCATTAAAAAAAATGTTGTAGAACAAAAACATCGAATTTTTCATTCTTTTTTCAAAAATTGTCAATTTTTGTCAGCTTTTTCCGTTTATATCGTCATAAATTAACGCCTATAATCCATCCCCGTCGATTGGCACCCTTCTGGGCCGCCCCCGATAGTGGGAAACCGAAATATTTTGAACTTTCCTCCTCATACAGAGGTGTAGCGGTGGATCGACATCACAGTACATTTTACGTCAATATTGTTCGATTCTCGTCGGGTTTCTTCGCTTATAGTTGTATTTCTGTTTGTTCTGTCAAACGCAATAAAAATTAACAGTATTACTATCATTTAAAAAAACGTTGTAGAACAAAAACATCGAATTTTTCATTCTTTTTTCAAAAATTGTCAATTTTTGTCAGCTTTTTCCGTTAATATCGTCATAAATTAACGCCTATAATCCATCCCCGTCGATTGGCACCCTTCTGGGCCACCCCCGATGGTGGGAAACCGAAATATTTTGAACTTTCCTCCTCATACCGAGGTGTAGTGGTGGATCGACATAACAGTACATTTTACGTCAATATTGTTCGATTCTCGTCGGGTTTCTTCGCTTATAGTTGTATTTCTGTTTGTTCTGTCAAACGCAATAAAAATTAACAGTGTTACTATCGTTTAAAAAAATGTTGTAAAACAAAAACATCGAATTTTTCATTCTTTTTTCAAAAATTGACCATTTTTTGCAGCTTTTTCCGTTTATATCATCATAAATTAACGCCAATAATCCATCCCCGTGATTGGCACCCTTCTGGGCCACCCCCGATAGTGGGAAACCGAAATATTTTGAACTTTCCTCCTCATACCGAGGTGTAGTGGTGGATCGACATCACAGTACATTTTACGTCAATATTGTTCGATTCTCGTCGGGTTTCTTCGCTAATACTTGTATTTCTGTTTGTTCTGTCAAACGCAATAAAAATTAACAGTATTACTATCATTTAAAAAAATGTTGTAGAACAAAAACATCGAATTTTTCATTCTTTTTTCAAAAATTGTCAATTTTTGTCAGCTTTTTCCGTTTATATCGTCATAAATTAACGCCTATAATCCATCCCCGTCGATTGGCACCCTTCTGGGCCGCCCCCGATAGTGGGAAACCGAAATATTTTGAACTTTCCTCCTCATACAGAGGTGTAGTGGTGGATCGACATCACAGTACATTTTACGTCAATATTGTTCGATTCTCGTCGGGTTTCTTCGCTTATAGTTGTATTTCTGTTTGTTCTGTCAAACGCAATAAAAATTAACAGTGTTACTATCGTTTAAAAAAATGTTGTAGAACAAAAACATCGAATTTTTCATTCTTTTTTCAAAATTTGACCATTTTTTGCAGCTTTTTCCGTTTATATCATCATAAATTAACGCCAATAATCCATCCCCGTGATTGGCACCCTTCTGGGCCACCCCCGATAGTGGGAAACCGAAATATTTTGAACTTTCCTCCTCATACCGAGGTGTAGTGGTGGATCGACATCACAGTAGATTTTACGTCAATATTGTTCGATTCTCGTCGGATTTCTTCGCTTATAGTTGTATTTCTGTTTGTTCTGTCAAACGCAATAAAAATTAACAGTGTTACTATCATTTAAAAAAATGTTGTAGAACAAAAACATCGAATTTTTCATTCTTTTTTCAAAAATTGACAATTTTTGTCAGCTTTTTCCGTTTATATCGTCATAAATTAACGCCTATAATCCATCCCCGTCGATTGGCACCCTTCTGGGCCGCCTCCGATAGTGGGAAACCGAAATATTTTGAACTTTCCTCCTCATACAGAGGTGTAGTGGTGGATCGACATCACAGTACATTTTACGTCAATATTGTTCGATTCTCGTCGGGTTTCTTCGCTTATAGTTGTATTTCTGTTTGTTCTGTCAAACGCAATAAAAATTAACAGTGTTACTATCGTTTAAAAAAATGTTGTAGAACAAAAACATCGAATTTTTCATTCTTTTTTTTAAAATTGTCAATTTTTGTCAGCTTTTTCCGTTTATATCGTCATAAATTAACGCCTATAATCCATCCCCGTCGATTGGCACCCTTCTGGGCCACCCCCGATGGTGGGAAACCGAAATATTTTGAACTTTCCTCCTCATACCGAGGTGTAGTGGTGGATCGACATAACAGTACATTTTACGTCAATATTGTTCGATTCTCGTCGGGTTTCTTCGCTTATAGTTGTATTTCTGTTTGTTCTGTCAAACGCAATAAAAATTAACAGTGTTACTATCGTTTAAAAAAATGTTGTAAAACAAAAACATCGAATTTTTCATTCTTTTTTCAAAAATTGACCATTTTTTGCAGCTTTTTCCGTTTATATCATCATAAATTAACGCCAATAATCCATCCCCGTGATTGGCACCCTTCTGGGCCACCCCCGATAGTGGGAAACCGAAATATTTTGAACTTTCCTCCTCATACCGAGGTGTAGTGGTGGATCGACATCACAGTACATTTTACGTCAATATTGTTCGATTCTCGTCGGGTTTCTTCGCTAATACTTGTATTTCTGTTTGTTCTGTCAAACGCAATAAAAATTAACAGTATTACTATCATTTAAAAAAATGTTGTAGAACAAAAACATCGAATTTTTCATTCTTTTTTCAAAAATTGTCAATTTTTGTCAGCTTTTTCCGTTTATATCGTCATAAATTAACGCCTATAATCCATCCCCGTCGATTGGCACCCTTCTGGGCCGCCCCCGATAGTGGGAAACCGAAATATTTTGAACTTTCCTCCTCATACAGAGGTGTAGTGGTGGATCGACATCACAGTACATTTTACGTCAATATTGTTCGATTCTCGTCGGGTTTCTTCGCTTATAGTTGTATTTCTGTTTGTTCTGTCAAACGCAATAAAAATTAACAGTGTTACTATCGTTTAAAAAAATGTTGTAGAACAAAAACATCGAATTTTTCATTCTTTTTTCAAAATTTGACCATTTTTTGCAGCTTTTTCCGTTTATATCATCATAAATTAACGCCAATAATCCATCCCCGTGATTGGCACCCTTCTGGGCCACCCCCGATAGTGGGAAACCGAAATATTTTGAACTTTCCTCCTCATACCGAGGTGTAGTGGTGGATCGACATCACAGTAGATTTTACGTCAATATTGTTCGATTCTCGTCGGATTTCTTCGCTTATAGTTGTATTTCTGTTTGTTCTGTCAAACGCAATAAAAATTAACAGTGTTACTATCATTTAAAAAAATGTTGTAGAACAAAAACATCGAATTTTTCATTCTTTTTTCAAAAATTGACAATTTTTGTCAGCTTTTTCCGTTTATATCGTCATAAATTAACGCCTATAATCCATCCCCGTCGATTGGCACCCTTCTGGGCCGCCTCCGATAGTGGGAAACCGAAATATTTTGAACTTTCCTCCTCATACAGAGGTGTAGTGGTGGATCGACATCACAGTACATTTTACGTCAATATTGTTCGATTCTCGTCGGGTTTCTTCGCTTATAGTTGTATTTCTGTTTGTTCTGTCAAACGCAATAAAAATTAACAGTGTTACTATCGTTTAAAAAAATGTTGTAGAACAAAAACATCGAATTTTTCATTCTTTTTTTTAAAATTGTCCATTTTTTGCAGCTTTTTTCGTTTATATCATCATAAATTAACGCCAATAATCCATCCCCGTGATTGGCACCCTTCTGGGCCACCCCCGATAGTGGGAAACCGAAATATTTTGAACTTTCCTCCTCATACCGAGGTGTAGTGGTGGATCGACATCACAGTACATTTTACGTCAATATTGTTCGATTCTCGTCGGGTTTCTTCGCTAATAGTTGTATTTCTGTTTGTTCTGTCAAACGCAATAAAAATTAACAGTGTTACTATCATTTAAAAAAAATTTGTAGAACAAAAACATCGAATTCTTCATTCTTTTTTCAAAAATTGTCAATTTTTGTCAGCTTTTTCCGTTTATATCGTCATAAATTAACGCCTATAATCCATCCCCGTCGATTGGCACCCTTCTGGGCCACCCCCAATGGTGGGAAACCGAAATATTTTGAACTTTCCTCGTCATACCGAGGTGTAGTGGTGGATCGACATAACAGTACATTTTACGTCAATATTGTTCGATTCTCGTCGGCTTTCTTCGCTTATAGTTGTATTTCTGTTTGTTCTGTCAAACGCAATAAAAATTAACAGTGTTACTATCATTAAAAAAAATGTTGTAGAACAAAAACATCGAATTTTTCATTCTTTTTTCAAAAATTGACAATTTTTGTCAGCTTTTTCCGTTTATATCGTCATAAATTAACGCCTATAATCCATCCCCGTCGATTGGCACCCTTCTGGGCCGCCCCCGATAGTGGGAAACCGAAATATTTTGAACTTTCCTCCTCATACAGAGGTGTAGCGGTGGATCGACATCACAGTACATTTTACGTCAATATTGTTCGATTCTCGTCGGGTTTCTTCGCTTATAGTTGTATTTCTGTTTGTTCTGTCAAACGCAATAAAAATTAACAGTGTTACTATCGTTTAAAAAAATGTTGTAGAACAAAAATATCGAATTTTTTATTCTTTTTTCAAAAATTGCCCATTTTTTGCAGCTTTTTCCGTTTATATCATCATAAATTAACGCCAATAATCCATCCCCGTGATTGGCACCCTTCTGGGCCACCCCCGATAGTGGGAAACCGAAATATTTTGAACTTTCCTCCTCATACCGAGGTGTAGTGGTGGATCGACATCACAGTAGATTTTACGTCAATATTGTTCGATTGTCGTCGGGTTTCTTCGCTAATAGTTGTATTTCTGTTTGTTCTGTCAAACGCAATAAAAATTAACAGTGTTACTATCATTTAAAAAATGTTGTAGAACAAAAACATCGAATTTTTCATTCTTTTTTCAAAAATTGTCAATTTTTGTCAGCTTTTTCCGTCTATATCGTCATAAATTAACGCCTATAATCCATCCCCGTCGATTGGCACCCTTCTGGGCCGCCCCCGATAGTGGGAAACCGAAATATTTTGAACTTTCCTCCTCATACCGAGGTGTAGTGGTGGATCGACATCACAGTAGATTTTACGTCAATATTGTTCGATTCTCGTCGGATTTCTTCGCTTATAGTTGTATTTCTGTTTGTTCTGTCAAACGCAATAAAAATTAACAGTGTTACTATCATTTAAAAAAATGTTGTAGAACAAAAACATCGAATTTTTCATTCTTTTTTCAAAAATTGACAATTTTTGTCAGCTTTTTCCGTTTATATCGTCATAAATTAACGCCTATAATCCATCCCCGTCGATTGGCACCCTTCTGGGCCGCCTCCGATAGTGGGAAACCGAAATATTTTGAACTTTCCTCCTCATACAGAGGTGTAGTGGTGGATCGACATCACAGTACATTTTACGTCAATATTGTTCGATTCTCGTCGGGTTTCTTCGCTTATAGTTGTATTTCTGTTTGTTCTGTCAAACGCAATAAAAATTAACAGTGTTACTATCATTAAAAAAAATGTTGTAGAACAAAAACATCGAATTTTTCATTCTTTTTTCAAAAATTGTCAATTTTTGTCAGCTTTTTCCGTTTATATCGTCATAAATTAACGCCTATAATCCATTCCCGTCGATTGGCACCCTTCTGGGCCGCCCCCGATAGTGGGAAACCGAAATATTTTGAACTTTCCTCCTCATACAGAGGTGTAGCGGTGGATCGACATCACAGTACATTTTACGTCAATATTGTTCGATTCTCGTCGGGTTTCTTCGCTTATAGTTGTATTTCTGTTTGTTCTGTCAAACGCAATAAAAATTAACAGTGTTACTATCATTTAAAAAAATGTTGTAGAACAAAAACATCGAATTTTTCATTCTTTTTTCAAAAATTGACAATTTTTGTCAGCTTTTTCCGTTTATATCGTCATAAATTAACGCTTATATTCCATCCCCGTCGATTGGCACCCTTCTGAACCGCCCTCGATAGTGGGAAACCGAAATATTTTGAACTTTCCTCCTCATACAGAGGTGTAGTGGTGGATCGACATCACAGTACATTTTACGTCAATATTGTTCGATTCTCGTCGGGTTTCTTCTCTAATACTTGTATTTCTGTTTGTTCTGTCAAACGCAATAAAAATTAACAGTATTACTATCATTTAAAAAAATGTTGTAGAACAAAAACATCGAATTTTTCATTCTTTTTTCAAAAATTGTCAATTTTTGTCAGCTTTTTCCGTTTATATCGTCATAAATTAACGCCTATAATCCATCCCCGTCGATTGGCACCCTTCTGGGCCGCCCCCGATAGTGGGAAACCGAAATATTTTGAACTTTCCTCCTCATACAGAGGTGTAGTGGTGGATCGACATCACAGTACATTTTACGTCAATATTGTTCGATTCTCGTCGGGTTTCTTCGCTTATAGTTGTATTTCTGTTTGTTCTGTCAAACGCAATAAAAATTAACAGTGTTACTATCGTTTAAAAAAATGTTGTAGAACAAAAACATCGAATTTTTCATTCTTTTTTCAAAATTTGACCATTTTTTGTCAGCTTTTTCCGTTTATATCATCATAAATTAACGCCAATAATCCATCCCCGTGATTGGCACCCTTCTGGGCCACCCCCGATAGTGGGAAACCGAAATATTTTGAACTTTCCTCCTCATACCGAGGTGTAGTGGTGGATCGACATCACAGTAGATTTTACGTCAATATTGTTCGATTCTCGTCGGATTTCTTCGCTTATAGTTGTATTTCTGTTTGTTCTGTCAAACGCAATAAAAATTAACAGTGTTACTATCATTTAAAAAAAATTTGTAGAACAAAAACATCGAATTCTTCATTCTTTTTTCAAAAATTGACAATTTTTGTCAGCTTTTTCCGTTTATATCGTCATAAATTAACGCCTATAATCCATCCCCGTCGATTGGCACCCTTCTGGGCCGCCTCCGATAGTGGGAAACCGAAATATTTTGAACTTTCCTCCTCATACAGAGGTGTAGTGGTGGATCGACATCACAGTACATTTTACGTCAATATTGTTCGATTCTCGTCGGGTTTCTTCGCTTATAGTTGTATTTCTGTTTGTTCTGTCAAACGCAATAAAAATTAACAGTGTTACTATCGTTTAAAAAAATGTTGTAGAACAAAAACATCGAATTTTTCATTCTTTTTTTTAAAATTGTCCATTTTTTGCAGCTTTTTTCGTTTATATCATCATAAATTAACGCCAATAATCCATCCCCGTGATTGGCACCCTTCTGGGCCACCCCCGATAGTGGGAAACCGAAATATTTTGAACTTTCCTCCTCATACCGAGGTGTAGTGGTGGATCGACATCACAGTACATTTTACGTCAATATTGTTCGATTCTCGTCGGGTTTCTTCGCTAATAGTTGTATTTCTGTTTGTTCTGTCAAACGCAATAAAAATTAACAGTGTTACTAACATTTAAAAAAAATTTGTAAAACAAAAACATCGAATTCTTCATTCTTTTTTCAAAAATTGTCAATTTTTGTCAGCTTTTTCCGTTTATATCGTCATAAATTAACGCCTATAATCCATCCCCGTCGATTGGCACCCTTCTGGGCCACCCCCAATGGTGGGAAACCGAAATATTTTGAACTTTCCTCGTCATACCGAGGTGTAGTGGTGGATCGACATAACAGTACATTTTACGTCAATATTGTTCGATTCTCGTCGGGTTTCTTCGCTTATAGTTGTATTTCTGTTTGTTCTGTCAAACGCAATAAAAATTAACAGTGTTACTATCATTTAAAAAAATGTTGTAGAACAAAAACATCGAATTTTTCATTCTTTTTTCAAAAATTGTCAATTTTTGTCAGCTTTTTCCGTTTATATCGTCATAAATTAACGCCTATAATCCATCCCCGTCGATTGGCACCCTTCTGGGCCGCCCCCGATATTGGGAAACCGAAATATTTTGAACTTTCCTCCTCATACAGAGGTGTAGTGGTGGATCGACATCACAGTACATTTTACGTCAATATTGTTCGATTCTCGTCGGGTTTCTTCGCTTATAGTTGTATTTCTGTTTGTTCTGTCAAACGCAATAAAAATTAACAGTGTTACTATCGTTTAAAAAAATGTTGTAGAACAAAAACATCGAATTTTTCATTCTTTTTTTTAAAATTGTCCATTTTTTGCAGCTTTTTCCGTTTATATCATCATAAATTAACGCCAATAATCCATCCCCGTAATTGGCACCCTTCTGGGCCACCCCCGATAGTGGGAAACCGAAATATTTTGAACTTTCCTCCTCATACCGAGGTGTAGTGGTGGATCGACATCACAGTACATTTTACGTCAATATTGTTCGATTCTCGTCGGGTTTCTTCGCTAATAGTTGTATTTCTGTTTGTTCTGTCAAACGCAATAAAAATTAACAGTGTTACTATCATTTAAAAAAAAATTGTAGAACAAAAACATCGAATTCTTCATTCTTTTTTCAAAAATTGTCAATTTGTGTCAGCTTTTTCCGTTTATATCGTCATAAATTAACGCCTATAATCCATCCCCGTCGATTGGCACCCTTCTGGGCCACCCCCAATGGTGGGAAACCGAAATATTTTGAACTTTCCTCGTCATACCGAGGTGTAGTGGTGGATCGACATAACAGTACATTTTACGTCAATATTGTTCGATTCTCGTCGGGTTTCTTCGCTTATAGTTGTATTTCTGTTTGTTCTGTCAAACGCAATAAAAATTAACAGTGTTACTATCATTAAAAAAAATGTTGTAGAACAAAAACATCGAATTTTTCATTCTTTTTTCAAAAATTGACAATTTTTGTCAGCTTTTTCCGTTTATATCGTCATAAATTAACGCCTATAATCCATCCCCGTCGATTGGCACCCTTCTGGGCCGCCCCCGATAGTGGGAAACCGAAATATTTTGAACTTTCCTCCTCATACAGAGGTGTAGCGGTGGATCGACATCACAGTACATTTTACGTCAATATTGTTCGATTCTCGTCGGGTTTCTTCGCTTATAGTTGTATTTCTGTTTGTTCTGTCAAACGCAATAAAAATTAACAGTGTTACTATCGTTTAAAAAAATGTTGTAGAACAAAAATATCGAATTTTTCATTCTTTTTTCAAAAATTTCCCATTTTTTGCAGCTTTTTCCGTTTATATCATCATAAATTAACGCCAATAATCCATCCCCGTGATTGGAACCCTTCTGGGCCACCCCCGATAGTGGGAAACCGAAATATTTTGAACTTTCCTCCTCATACCGAGGTGTAGTGGTGGATCGACATCACAGTAGATTTTACGTCAATATTGTTCGATTGTCGTCGGGTTTCTTCGCTAATAGTTGTATTTCTGTTTGTTCTGTCAAACGCAATAAAAATTAACAGTGTTACTATCATTTAAAAAATGTTGTAGAACAAAAACATCGAATTTTTCATTCTTTTTTCAAAAATTGACAATTTTTGTCAGCTTTTTCCGTCTATATCGTCATAAATTAACGCCTATAATCCATCCCCGTCGATTGGCACCCTTCTGGGCCGCCCCCGATAGTGGGAAACCGAAATATTTTGAACTTTCCTCCTCATACAGAGGTGTAGTGGTGGATCGACATCACAGTACATTTTACGTCAATATTGTTCGATTCTCGTCGGGTTTCTTCGCTAATAGTTGTATTTCTGTTTGTTCTGTCAAACGCAATAAAAATTAACAGTGTTACTATCGTTTAAAAAAATTTTGTAGAACAAAAGCATCGAATTTTTCATTCTTTTTTTAAAAATTGTCCATTTTTTGCAGCTTTTTCCGTTTATATCATCATAAATTAACGCCAATAATCCATCCCCGTGATTGGCACCCTTCTGGGCCACCCCCGATAGTGGGAAACCGAAATATTTTGAACTTTCCTCCTCATACCGAGGTGTAGTGGTGGATCGACATCACAGTACATTTTACGTCAATATTGTTCGATTCTCGTCGGGTTTCTTCGCTAATAGTTGTATTTCTGTTTGTTCTGTCAAACGCAATAAAAATTAACAGTGTTACTATCATTTAAAAAAATTTTGTAGAACAAAAACATCGAATTTTTCATTCTTTTTTCAAAAATTGACCATTTTTGTCAGCTTTTTCCGTTTATATCGTCATAAATTAACGCCTATGATCCATCCCCGTCGATTGGCACCCTTCTGGGCCGCCCCCTATAGTGGGAAACCGAAATATTTTGAACTTTCCGCCTCATACCGAGGTGTAGTGGTGGATCGACATCACAGTACATTTTACGTCAATATTGTTCGATTCTCGTCGGGTTTCTTCGCTAATAGTTGTATTTCTGTTTGTTCTGTCAAACGCAATAAAAATTAACAGTGTTACTATCATTTAAAAAAATTTTGTAGAACAAAAACATCAAATTTTTCATTCTTTTTTAAAAAATTGACCATTTTTTTCAGCTTTTTCCGTTTATGTCGTAATAAGTTAACGCCTTTAATCCATCCCCGTCGATTGGCACCCTTCTGGGCCACCCCCGATAGTGGGAAACCGAAATATTTTGAACTTTCCTCCTCATACAGAGGTGTAGTGGTGGATCGACATCACAGTACATTTTACGTCAATATAGTTCGATTCTCGTCGGGTTTCTTCGCTAATAGTTGTATTTTTGTTTGTTCTGTCAAACGCAATAAAAATTAACAGTGTTACTATCGTTTAAAAAAATGTTGTAGAACAAAAACATCGAATTTTTCATTCTTTTTTCAAAAATTGCCATTTTTTGCAGCTTTTTCCGTTTATATCATCATAAATTAACGCCAATAATCCATCCCCGTGATTGGCACCCTTCTGGGCCACCCCCGATAGTGGGAAACCGAAATATTTTGAACTTTCCTCCTCATACCGAGGTGTAGTGGTGGATCGACATCACAGTACATTTTACGTCAATATTGTTCGATTCTCGTCGGGTTTCTTCGCTAATAGTTGTATTTCTGTTTGTTCTGTCAAACGCAATAAAAATTAACAGTGTTACTATAATTTTAAAAAAATTTGTAGAACAAAAACATCGAATTCTTCATTCTTTTTTCAAAAATTGACAATTTTTGTCAGCTTTTTCCGTTTATATCGTCATAAATTAACGCCTATAATCCATCCCCGTCGATTGGCACCCTTCTGGGCCACCCCCAATGGTGGGAAACCGAAATATTTTGAACTTTCCTCGTCATACCGAGGTGTAGTGGTGGATCGACATAACAGTACATTTTACGTCAATATTGTTCGATTCTCGTCGGGTTTCTTCGCTTATAGTTGTATTTCTGTTTGTTCTGTCAAACGCAATAAAAATTAACAGTGTTACTATCATTTAAAAAAATGTTGTAGAACAAAAACATCGAATTTTTCATTCTTTTTTCAAAAATTGTCAATTTTTGTCAGCTTTTTCCGTTTATATCGTCATAAATTAACGCCTATAATCCATCCCCGTCGATTGGCACCCTTCTGGGCCGCCCCCGATAGTGGGAAACCGAAATATTTTGAACTTTCCTCCTCATACCGAGGTGTAGTGGTTGATCGACATAACAGTACATTTTACGTCAATATTGTTCGATTCTCGTCGGGTTTCTTCGCTTATAGTTGTATTTCTGTTTGTTCTGTCAAACGCAATAAAAATTAACAGTGTTACTATCATTTAAAAAAATGTTGTAGAACAAAAACATCGAATTTTTCATTCTTTTTTCAAAAATTGACAATTTTTGTCAGCTTTTTCCGTTTATATCGTCATAAATTAACGCCTATAATCCATCCCCGTCGATTGGCACCCTTCTAGGCCGCCCCCGATAGTGGGAAACCGAAATATTTTGAACTTTCCTCCTCATACAGAGGTGTAGTGGTGGATCGACATCACAGTAGATTTTACGTCAATATTGTTCGATTCTCGTCGGGTTTCTTCGCTTATAGTTGTATTTCTGTTTGTTCTGTCAAACGCAATAAAAATTAACAGTGTTACTATCGTTTAAAAAAATGTTGTAGAACAAAAACTTCGAATTTTTCATTCTTTTTTCAAAAATTGTCAATTTTTGTCAGCTTTTTCCGTTTATATCGTCATAAATTAACGCCTATAATCCATCCCCGTCGATTGGCACCCTTCTGGGCCGCCCCCGATAGTGGGAAACCGAAATATTTTGAACTTTCCTCCTTATACAGAGGTGTAGTGGTGGATCGACATCACAGTACATTTTACGTCAATATTGTTCGATTCTCGTCGGGTTTCTTTGCTAATAGTTGTATTTCTGTTTGTTCTGTCAAACGCAATAAAAATTAACAGTGTTACTATCATTTAAAAAAAATTTGTAGAACAAAAACATCGAATTTTTCATTCTTTTTTCAAAAATTGTCCATTTTTTGCAGCTTTTTCCGTTTATATCATCCTAAATTAACGCCAATAATCCATCCCCGTGATTGGCACCCTTCTGGGCCACCCCCGATAGTGGGAAACCGAAATATTTTGAACTTTCCTCCTCATACCGAGGTGTAGTGGTGGATCGACATCACAGTACATTTTACGTCAATATTGTTCGATTCTCGTCGGGTTTCTTCGCTAATAGTTGTATTTCTGTTTGTTCTGTCAAACGCAATAAAAATTAACAGTGTTACTATCATTTAAAAAAATTTTGTAGAACAAAAACATCGAATTTTTCATTCTTTTTTCAAAAATCGACCATTTTTGTCAGCTTTTTCCGTTTATATCGTCATAAATTAACGCCTATGATCCATCCCCGTCGATTGGTACCCTTCTGGGTTACTATCATATAAAAAATTTTTGTAGAACAAAAACATCAAATTTTTCATTCCTTTTTTAAAAATTGACCATTTTTCCAGCTTTTTCCGTTTATATCGTCATAAATTAACGCCTATAATCCATATCCGCTACAGGGGCCTGGTCGCCTACCCCTGCGCATCCGTCGGTCACCAATTTAACACTCGCAGGCCCGGATACCTGCGAGCGTCGGGTGTCAACCGGGTCGCGTCCTACTGACAGTGGGGTCATACCCCCTACAACCTTCCCTTTTATGGAGCCTACCGTCGACGCCTTGTCCGGGCCGGAGCCCAAGGCGGAAATTTCGGTGCCGGATGTTTCGCGCGGCACGGCGCTGTGATGGCGGTTGCTCCCCCCAGAATACGAGGGGCAGACGGAGCCAGAAGGCTCCGTAAGGGATTCTCCGGGCGCGGCGCGCCCGGTACCCTCCTGGGGTAGATTTCTCCTTTGATCCGACATCATTCATTTGTTTTGGGTTTTGAGTGGCCCTAATGACTGGGTACCCCCTAGCCATACAGCCCCTCACTGGGCCACCAAAAACTTGGGCTTTGGGTTATTTTTATAGAGGTTTTCTTCCTCGCAGCCCGAAGGCCCCCGGTCCTGTCAGTTCAGGATTACGGGTTGGGCCGGATGGGGGTCCATGCTGGACCGATCCACCCGCCCCAAGACCGCCCGCCTGGGCAGGAAACACACCCACTTCGGCCTAACAACCCAGTGATTTTTTAGAGAGGTTGTCTTCCTCTATGACCTACCTAAACCTTTTTTTTTTTTGGGAGGGGGAAAATGCTCCTGATGCATACCGCCCCACTCGGGGAGGTGGGACGGTTATGTCGGGCTCTCCGGCCTAGAGCGAACGGCCGGCATACCGCCTAAAACCCCCCTGTGCACCGTCGCCTCGCCTTAGCGGGTGGGCCACCGGAACCTGATACAACATCAGCGACCCACCCAGCGACTGCCCACGACCCGCGGGCACCAACACTTGCGGCGGCGTCTGGGTGGACCAGAGACGCCGCGCCTACACGGAAGGGTGCGGGTGGGAGAAAAAATACCCCGATCTCCCACCCTCAGCCATCGCTAGGGCGGCAACAGACGCGCATCGGCGCGCCGACGCCGCCCAGCTCGCCGGCGACGGATCGGGTCAGCGAGGAGACTTTCCTCCCTGGCCCGCTCCGCCGCCTCCTTCTGCGAGATGACGTTCTCGCAGAAGGATGCGACCGCACACCAATTCCTGTCGCTATCGGCCATGGAGCGGATTATGGCCGATAGCGAGAGATCCACACCGATGGTCTCGACGAGGGCACGACGCTGCTGCGCCCACGCCGGGCAGAACTCCAGCGTATGCTGCGCCGTGTCCTCGCCACAATCACAGTGGTGACAAGCGGGACTCGATTCCCTCCCCGCGACCTTGTGCAGGTAGTATCCGAAGCACCCGTGCCCGGATAACACCTGCACTAGCCGGAAGGAAAGGGTCCCGTGCTGTCGCCACACCCACAACGAAAGGACCGGCCGGAGCGCCTCCACCGTGCGAAGACCCGCACGTGGAGCCTCCAGCCGGTCTGACCATCGGGCCACGATGACTCGGCGAGCAGCCTCGCGCCACTCACGCACCTGCTCGAGCAGAGGGCGACCGCCTCCACCTGCTCGAAATTCGGCCGTTCGCCGATAAACGTCGGCGAGCACTTCCGCCTCCAAATCCCACGGGGGTGTACCGGCCAGCGCGCATGCCGCGTCTGCGGACACGGTGCGGTACCCGCGTATAAATTATTTCGGCCTTTGAGCTCCCCAGCGAGGCACAGCTTTCACCGCCATCGCTAGGGTCCTCCGTAGTGACCCCCATGTCACTCTCGGCTTCTCTAGCCGCCGAGGTATTGGAGCGCACGAAACGTCCGTGCTTATCCCTCCGCGGCTGCGAAGCACTCGCCCCTCTCGATGCCTGCCAACCCCTCCTCGAAGTCGGCAACTTGGGGGCCGGCAGGCCTTCCTCGTCTGAGGACTGGCACACGGGACGTTTCCTAACGGAAGACGTCCCACGCGACCGATTTCCACCGCTTCCAGTATCCATATCCGCTACAGGGGCCTGGTCGCCTACCCCTGCGCATCCGTCGGTCACCAATTTAACACTCGCAGGCCCGAATACCTGCGAGCGCCGGGTGTCACCCGGGTCGCGTCCTACTGACAGTGGGGTCATACCCCCTACAACCTTCCCTTTTATGGGGCCTACCGTCGACGCCTTGTCCGGGCCGGAGCCCAAGGCGGAAATTTCGGTGCCGGATATTTCGCGTGGCACGGCGCTGTGATGGCGGTTGCTCCCCCCCCAGAACACGAGGGGCAGACGGAGCCAGAAGGCTCCGTGAGGGATTCTCCGGGCGCGGCGCGCCCGGTACCCTCCTGGGGTAGATTTCTCCTTTGATCCGACATCATTCATTTGTTTTGGTTTTTGGGTGGCCCTAATGACTGGGTTCCCCCCAGCCATACAGTCCCTCGCTGGGCCACCAAAAACTTGGGCTTTGGGTTATTTTTATAGAGGTTTTCTTCCTCGCAGCCCGAAGGCCCCCGGTCCTGTCAGTTCAGGATTACGGGTTGGGCCGGATGGGGGTCCATGCTGGACCGATCCACCCGCCCCAAGACCGCCCGCCTGGGCAGAAAACACACCCATCTCGGCCTAACAACCCAGTGATTTTTTAGAGAGGTTGTCTTCCTCTATGACCTACCAAAACCTAACCTAACCTGCCTACCTAACCTACCCCCCAGACGTGTGGGGCCGTGCAAGCCGGTACAGAGTCCCCCGACTCTGTACCAGTGACCCCACTATACAGGAGCGAGAAGGCGGGCAAATCGCCTCCTCCTCGCTCCCGTCCGTCTGCGCCGGAGAGGGTCAGCGAGGGGATTATTCTCCCTGACCCTCTCCGCGGCCTCCTTCTGCGCCATGACAGCCTCGCAAAAGGAGACCACCGCCTGCCATGATCTCTCGCCGCCGAGCATGGCGTTGATCACGCCCGGCAGGGAGAGATCCCCGCCTATTATGCCCGAAAGCGTGTGCCGCTGCGGCCCCCACGCGGCACACGCCTCCAGCGTGTGGAGCGCCGTGTCTTCCGGCGCCCCACACTCGTGGCAGGCCGGGGTCGCCTCCCGTCTCGCGATCTGGTGCAAATACTTTCCGAAGCATCCATGCCCGGAAAGCACCTGCACCAGTCGGAAGATCAGCGACCCGAATCGCCACCCTATCCACCCCGGAGGACCGGGCGAATGGCCTCCACCGTCCACTGACCCGGGACCGGTGGAGCCAGGTCCTCCGTCCACCGCCTCAACAGGGCGGCCCGCGCCTGTCGCCGCATGCGTGCGACCTCCTCCCACCCCGGGGGCTCCCCGCGGGACCTCCTCGCCGCCACGAAGAGGTAAACTTCGGCGAGGACCTCCGCTTGTAGCTCCCAGGGAGGGTCACTGGCCAGCACGCCCGCCGCCGTCCAGGACACCGTCCGGTAACCGCGTATGGCCCTCGTCGCGACGACCCGCTGCGGACGTCGCAGCAGGGTCTTATTGTCGCGACTGAGGGCGTCCGCCCAGACCGGTGCCCCGTACAGGGCCATACTCCGGATCACTCCGGAGTACAGTCGGCGACAAGTGGCGCTCGGGTCACCCACGTTGGGCAGCAGCCTCCCTAGGGCGGCCGCCGCTCCCAGGACTTTTGGGCCAGCTGGGTGAAGTGTGCCCCAAAAGTCCAGGACGAGACCCAAGTACCTCATTTGGGTCCCAACCCGGACCGGGACCCCATCCAGGGTCACTCGCGTACCTGGACGAGGTCCCCCCCGAGGCCCATGGAACAATTATAGGGCCTCGGTCTTGGAGAGGGCAACCTCCAATCCCAGGGCGCGGATACGGTCGACCACTAAGGCAGCTCCCACCTCGGCCAACCGCACCGCCTCCCCGAGATCCCTCCCTTTGACTACGACCAGGGTGTCATCAGCGTAGCACGCCACCCGCATACTCGCGGGAAGCGTGCCCCGAAGCACCCAGTCGTAGCCAACGTTCCACAGGAGCGGCCAGGACCTCGCGGTCCTAGAGGTAGTCGGCCAACAGCCTCCGCAAATACAGGGGCACTCCGTGATACCGGAGCGCCTCTTGTACTGTTCCATGCGGGAGGCTGTTGAAGGCGTTGGCAATGTCCAGCGAGACAGCCAACGCCTTGTTCCCCCCACCGACCGCTTCCTGCGTCCAATCTTTGAGCCAGAGCAGGGCGTCTATCGTGGACCGCCCCGCTCTGAACCCATACTGGGCCTGCGATAGCGCCGGCCCAGTCCCCTCTAAGTGCTGGATGACACGGGAAGCCACCACACTTTCTAGCAGCTTTCCCGTGTCATCCAGCAACACGATTGTCCTGTATGCGGAAGGCGAGGCTGTGTCTCGCCCCTCCTTCCGCAACAGGCACAATCGGCCGTCCTTGTTTCCCCACTTTGTATCCCCACCCATGTTTCCTGAGTGACCGCGGCAGCAGGGGCAGCCCCGCTGGTGTTTTGGGTTCCCCTAGACCTAGAGAGACCCGCAGTCGGTGCCGCTGCAGGAGCAGTGGCAGTTCTGGGGGCCTGCTTGGTCCCCTTGCCCGCCTTGGGGGTAACCGGCTGAGGCGCCGGTATGGGCGGTGTGGCGTCTGCCCCCGCCCTCCTGGCATCCGCTCTCAGCAGAGGGCGGACCGTCGGGGCCGGTAGAAGCCGGTCCTCGAACCCCGCGAGCCGTCCGCTCAACATCGTCCCGAGCGTGATGGTAAGGGAGCGCTTAAGCTCCTCCACCAGCTCGGGACCCACCTGAGGGGCGGTAGGGGCTGCCCGCGTCTCCGCAGTGGCGGTAGCGGCGGCGGCAGCGGCGGCGGTGGCGGCAGTCGTCGCCGCGGCGGCCTCCGTCTTTGCCTCAGCGAAGCCCCGACGGAGCGCCTTTACCTCCGCCTTGAGTGCCTCACCTTCGAGACACAGATGGGAGTTTTCGGCCCTCAGCCGCCGCGTCTCCTACGCCTCACTGCGGCCCGCCAGGGTGTCCACCACCTCCCTCAGTAGCGATGTCGACCGCTTCAGGCGAGCGACAAACTCGCCCTTTAAATTGCCCGACTTTCGGGCCACCTCTAGAATGCAGGCGAGCTTTTCGCCCGCCCGCGCTCTTAATTCTTGGGCATTTAGGTCGCTCAAGTCGCGCAAGTCGAACACTGGGGTGGAATCTGACTCGCTGCCAAACTCCATCCCCAGGTCGGCGGCAACAGTAGCTGGCCCCTTCCCAAGGCGTCTTTCGTGAAGCGCCGCCTCAAACTCCGCATTCGGCTGCACCGAAGCGGGCATGAGGAACTCCTCCCTGGAGCGTGGCCCCTTCACCGCTCTCCCCCGCCCTCGTCTGGCAGCGGGCACCTTGGCGGCCGCCGTCGCTTCGGTCTCCGTGTCTGAGTCTAAATACCCAGGCACGGAGAACGAAGTGGACGGCCGCTTTCGGCTGCCTGCCTCCCCAAAGGTGGCCCCCGCCACCACTTCGGCACGCGAGTCAAACGACGTGGAGTCCGATAAATCTTCCGGAACACTCTCCTGCTCGGAGTGGCCCTGAGAAGGGCCTTTTTGGTGGCCCTGATAAGGGCCTTTTTCAAATCTCCCACGCGCATCTCGTTTTTCAAGGACACATGTAATCTAAACATACATTGGTAGCTGACAGTAAGATAGAAGCGTTACGATCTTAAAAATAATTTATTGGTCACATTTTATTTGTAAAATACTTTTTTGGGGGCTATTCCGGCATATTAAAGAAGGCAGGGGTGGTAAAAATATTTAGGAATGGTTTGATCTCCTTTTATTATGTACGTGGTCCATTATAGTCATTCTCGGAATGTTATACACTAGTGCAGCTTTGTAGCCACTTACAGTACCATTCCTTACAGCCAGTACAGCTTCACGCAATTGATCTTTATCATAAGCACCTTTGTTTGTACTTCTCTTGTAATTACGCACTATTTTAAATTAGGCTTAGTATAACTGAAACAACAGTAAATTGAATTTAGCTTTAAAGTTATTACAGTCAAAACCGGATATAACGACTGATCGGATATTACGACCGAATGGCAAGGTCCCGGTCGAATCCCTATACAAACAATTAAGTAATCATACCACCTATAACCACATCGGATACAGCGACATATCGCTTAAAACGACAAAACTTTATCGATATTCATCGCCTTTATCGACCAACCGTTTTATTTGTTCCAACAAAACAAAACAATACGAACAATTTAGGTAGTTATTAAAAATTTTACTTATTCCAATCTATGAAGGAATATTTTAAGCTGAGTACAGGACGCACAGGTTATAAACTACCATATAAGTTGTACGGGTTACGTACACTTCTTGATAAGTGATAGAAATGATAGATAATATAAATAATTGCACTATTTAGTGATTATTGAAATAATATGACAAATTTAATAATTATGCTAAATTATGATAACTGATTGATACTATGTTAATGAGTACACGATACGCTTGCTGAAGGTGAACTAATTTATTGATGGTTACAAAATCGTCACGTTGGACGTTAAATGCTGACCGCAGCATATGGCCCGTACATGTTCCCGGGTGACAAAAAGGTGAAAAGTGGTTTGATGAAAGAGATTCATGAAAGATGATTATATAATTACCAAAGGTGAACCACTTGGTCCTTATTGTCTACGGATGATTAACTTGTTGTCTCTAATGATACTAAACTAACGCAACAACCACTAAACGCAACACTACACAGTTTGTTCACACACTTTGAACACAGATTTTTTCACAAATGGCGATGTGCCTCTTACTTGCTTACTTTTACGCGCACTATTTGCTCTACGAAAACCTTGCACTTTACACTGACACTGATCATCGTCACTGGTAGATGATGCCCTGCCGGCAGGGGCCGGCGCCACAGGTGGCGCGGGCGGCGCGGGCGGCGCGGGTGGCGCACGTCCGCGCCACAACAGCCACGTGACGACACCGCCAAGAATCGCGACAACACCCAGCACCATGTATATTGCTGAATAGTGATGGATATCGTGATATGAGATGTTCTCCACTTGCCCTTGATGTTCTTTCAAAATGCGAATCTTGTCATGTATTTCCTTCAGCTCGTTTTGTGTTTCTGATAGATTCACAGCTTCTATAGGAGTTGTCATAGAAAAGTTGATGATGTGATTGATCGGTGGTATATACCCAGGATTGGTAATATATGAAGAAATTTTGATATCGCTGCTCATATCCTTGTGCGAATATAGCGTAAAGTTATTTGTCTTTATCATACAGCCTTGACCGAGGTTAATGATTCCTGACTGGCTCAGTTGTTGAACGGTCACTTGATCGTTGCATAATACGCGCACCTGACGCCCATTACAGCAAAAGTAAATAAATGAATTAGCATTGTTCATTCTAATCCATTAATTACTGCATGAGTTTATTTTCGTGACACATTTATTCGTTTGATGATTCACCTCGCATAGGTAATTATCGCTAATAAGGTGGTTGACCGCATTTCGTATACGACACAGGAAAAATTTGGCACAATGTAAACACTGCTGTAAATCCATATCCGTCACTGTTATGAAAATATCCTTTTGGAGATTGATACCAAGGTACTCAGATTTTGGTACAATGCTGATTTTGCTGTTTCCTGATTGCTGCGGTATAGGTATGAGTCTATAAATTTCAAAATTGTCTAGGCTGACTAAAGGTACCTTGATTTCAAAAAGACAGTATTTTTCTGATGCTCTTGTTTTTACTGTCAGCAAATGATAAATGTTCTTGATATCGTTCTGTACATCATCAATCGGCAGAGAGAAGTCCTTGGGCAGTTGACTCGCGATTGTGCTTAGTTCGCTTTTTAGTTGTTCAGGTGATAATAAGTGCGGGTTAAATCGACCATGATATATGTCGATTATGGTGTCTGATAGCATGTCTTGTATGTTTTTTAGATTCTGTAACATATTATTGGCGATAACAGCGGTGAATGTAAACATATTCAAATCAAAACTGTTTTGAATTTCTTTCTGCAAGTTATTAGTGGCAGTGTCCAAATTCAATAAATGATGGTTGATTGCTTTATGCTGTTTGTCTATCAAATTCGTAGTCCTTTTCAAAATATCATATTCTGATTATATGATGGAAGTCTGATTTCGCCATAATGATGCCATATGCCCTTGATTATCCTTGATAAGCTGAATATCTCTTTGATATTGCTCTGCGAAATGTTGGTCTAATACGCCGAATAGGCTGTTGGCGATGTAACCGACACCGTTGATAAGGCCCCGGCGCGGTCGCGTGCGAGAATGCTGACTCAGGAGCATATGGTTATAATATTCAAGTTCATTGTATCCGTGTTGTAATTGTAATAAGACTACATCGCATCGGATACTTTTGTTTATTTTTGTACATTGATTGTCTAAGTACTGTATATATTTATTTAGAGCTGACAAACCTTGTTGATACGGGTGCATGTCATAATAGGCTAGTATTTTCCACTCGTCTCTTATGAGTCGCATATCTGTAACTTTGTCGAAATATACATGTCTCTCATTGATTTCCGTTACGTTGTATGTACTCGATGCACCTGATATTATAGTCATAAAAAATAATAACGCCACGATTACGGAATTAAATGATATACGACGTTTCGATGAAATAGCATTTTCCTCCGATTGATGATTTGATGTTTTTTGAACTTGCTCTTCACTGTGGGTGGGTAACATTGACAGCTTGATAATAGGTCTCTTGGTGAACCCATTTTTAGTCTTAAGTGTTACGACTCTAACGTAACCATCGGCACCGGGATGCAGCGCGGTGACCTCTGCCCATCATCCATTTCCCTGCTGGTAGGTTGTCGTCATGAATAAGTACGACGTCATCGACTTTGATATTTTCGTGATGTTTTCGCCACTTACACCGGGCTGTTAATTGTTCGAGATGTTCGTTACGCCATTTCTTCCACGTGTCTTGAAATATTTTTTGCATTAAGTACCATCTTGTACGTAGATCTCTTTCTGTGTCCATGATAGTTAACCCAGCTCTTCCTGTTAGAAAATGTGCTGGCGTCAGGTAGTCTAAATCATCCGGATCTTCTGACAGTGGACACAGTGGTCACGAATTCAGACATGCTTCCAGTTGCGATAAAAGGGTAGAGAACTCTTCGTAAGTTAAATTTTGCTCGCCAATGACCCGTTTTAAATGGTATTTTAAACTCTTCACAGCTGCTTCCTAGAGGCCTCCTGCTAACGGCCACGAAGGAGCGTTAAAGTGCCACTGAATTTCCATTTCAGTGACTACTTTCAGCAAATCTTGGTTGTTAATTTGCAGCTGCTCGAGCTCATTTTGAAGAACGTTATTAGCACCCAAGAAGTTGGTGCCATTGTCACTGTAAATGTGACAGGGCGTTCCTCTCCGGCTTGCCATTCTACGCAAAGCTGCTATAAAAGCTGATGTTGTAAGATCCGATACAAGTTCTAAGTGCACGGCCTTAGTTGCCATGCACACGAATACAGCTACATAGCCCTTTGTGGTCTTGATCCCACGGCCCTTGTTGGCTTTAACTGTGACGTATCCTGTGTAGTCCACGCCTGTGTGATAGAACGCCCGAGGCGACGGGTTGCACCTAGCTTGCGGCAAATCACCCATGAGCTGTTGCAATTTGTAGGGGCTATGACGTCGACAAATGACACAGTTACGCAATTGTTTCTTGATAGTGCGCATCCCACCAATGACCCAGTACTTCTGTCTTATAAATGATAGACATAATCTTGCTCCACCATGATATGTCATCTTGTGCGCATAATCAATAATGAGTTCAGCTAATCTTCCATTGGATATTATAATAGGAGTTTTTCTATCTTCATTCATACGAGCGTGCCTCAATCGGCCCCCGACCCGTAAAAGACTTTGATTGTCCAGGAACGGATGTAAATTGATAATCTTGCTCTTGTTTGATATATTCTTTTCATCCCGAAGACAGCTAATTTCGTTTCTAAATTCTATTTGCTGATGATTTTTCATTATAGTAAGTGTCGCTTGTTTAATTTCTTGCAAAGTTAAGTAATTGACGTTACATACACGTTGTTTCGTAATAAATCGACGCAACCAGGCTATTACGCGTATTATAAACATAAAACTGCTGAATCTAGAAAGCAATGTTGTTATAATATCGTTATCTTTGTCTTGCTTTGCGACAACATTTACTTGTTTTGATGATTTTTTCACCTCTTGATCGGTAAAGTATTTAGGTCAATCAACGTCGCATACGATTGTCCCTTGCAGCCAACTGGGACCTTGCCACCAAAGTGTATGTTCCCTAAGCTGTGATGCTGACATGCCTCTGCTACCGCAGTCCGCAGGGTTCTCACTGGATTTGACATAGCTCCATGACTCTTTAGGTATAACTTCCGTGATCTGCTTAACTCGATTCTCTACGAACGGTTTCCATCTCCCGGGATCACCGTTTAGCTCTCCTAGAACCACCATCGAATCAACCCAACAATATATTCTGATTCTGTAGTTACTGTAACAGTTTTTAACTTTAGCCATCAGTCTGGATAACAAGTGCGCGCCCATTAACCCCAACCTAGGTAAAGAAATATTCTTGCTGACTGGTACTAATTTGGCCTTTCCTGCTATTAAATGGATTTTATAATCTGCTCCTGATCCTGTGATCCTGCAATAGACGACGCCCGCATATGCCTTAGTCGAAGTATCGCAGAATCCATGCAATTCGATTTCTTGATTTAAACGAATGCCTAACCATCTTGGTATTTGATAATGTTTTATACTATCTATATCTGCTATACTTTTGACCCAAGCTTGCTTGATATTTTCGGGTAACTTGTCATTCCATTGTAGGTCAGTTTGCCAAACCAACTGAAATATAATTTTCAAATTTGTTGTCAGTGGACATAGCCACCCTAATGGGTCAAATAACTTAGAGATATCAGAAAGCATTGAGCGTTTGGTAGGATGTAAAGTATTTGGCTTTATTTTCGGCGCAAATAGAAAAACATCTTGCTTACAATTCCAACGAAGCCCTAAGGTTTTTGTTGACTCTGCGTTGTTAAAGTCATAGCCTTCTTGCTTAGGCTGTCCCGGACTGATATCGTTAATTTATTTATTTATTTATTTATTATATAAACAGTACAAGCTTACAGCAGAACCAACACGCTTATATGTTACATTAATCTCATTTAAATAAACTTATTTACATTGACAATTAAATTAAGCAATTCTGTGCAGTTGGAGGCCCATTTTCTTAAATTAAAACCACCAGAGCTTAAAATATCTGAAAGCTCTTTTTGTAAGAGCTTTGCTGAGGGAATACAATGACGTGAAGTAGATCGTCCATGTAAAACGATTCCCGTAACGCGGTGATAGCTTCACTTCCCGGATGTTGTCCTTGCTCATCCCTTGCTAATTGCTGCAGCGTCATCATGGCTAAAAACGGAGCAGCTTTTGTGCCATAGGTGACAGTGGTCAACTGATATTCCTTTAATGCATGTTTAGGTGTATCCCTCCATATAATTTTTTGCAGTTTTTGATCTTTTTCAGCTACCCAAATCTGTCTAAACATTTTCTCAATATCAGCAGTAAAGGCATACTGATACTGACGCCATTTTAAAATAAGGGATTGAAGATCTTTTTGTAAATTTGGACCCCGTGCCATGATATCATTCAAGCTTGACCCACTTGACGTTTTTGACGACGCATTAAACACAACACGTAATTTTGTGTAAAACACAATGGTGCGGTAAATAATAATTGTGTATTATGTTATTTGATGCAGGTTTCATATGACCGAGTGCAATGTACTCATCTATAAATAACTTGTAATCTTTTGATATGCCTTTGTTTCTTGATAATCTACGTTCTAATTGATGAAACTGGGCAATAGCTATTGATTTAGATGATCCCAACTGCTTCTCGTATTCTTGCTTGAGAGGGCGGCGTACTTCATACCGGCCGTCTTGCTTACGTACCGTTGTATTTTCAAAGAAAGTAACGCATTGCTTATCGTCCACTGATAAATCTGCATCCTCCTTGATATCTCCTATTTGCCAGAACCGTTGGATATCGTCCATATCGCTTACGATTACGTAACATTGACGACTTTGTGATGTCATGATACTGCCGCATACTATCCACCCTAGATGAGTTTGTTGCGCGATTGGCATAGATGTACTGCTCCCTTGCGAAGACCGTCTAAAATAATTGCAGGGAAGACGTCCGATCCTAAAACTATGTCAACAGGACGGCTAATATTAAAATCGTTATCCGCTAGTTGTAAGCCTCGCAAATGTGGCCAATTCGGTTTGATGATTGTGCAACTTGGTAAGTTCTTAACTATCTTGTTCATAATCTATGCTTCTACATTAAATTCAAAATCTTTGTTGTAAATAGAGGAGCAAGTCAGCGTGATGATTCCCTTACAGGAGCTCTCTTTCTCCCCTACTCCTGAAATAATACCTTTACATCTCTTTCTCGAAATTTGTAAAATTTGTGCGGCGTTTTCTGTAATCAAAGTCATCTGAGAACACTAATCTACTAAAGCACGCTTTTTATGATAAGTGCCGTATCGATCTTGAACATTAATAATAGCTGTCGTAATGAGTACTTCAGATGAGGCTTGGTGCCGCGAAACATAGGAATTACCGCGGGGTGTCTCAGAACTCGAGGGCTTGCTTTTTACAGAGTTCGTTGAACTCGCGTAAACTGCGTGCAAAATGGTATTGTGTTGTTCGTTGCACTCACGGCACGTTTTGCTTAAAAAGCAATTCTTTCCTTGATGGTCGAATAAACAATTTTTACATAAATTAAGTTTCGAAATCGTTCTTCGTTTCTCATCCGATGATATACTAAGAAATTGCTGACAATAATAAATGCCATGCTCTTCGCTACAAATTGGACACAAAATATTGCTTTTTTGTGAAATAAATTTCTTGTTATGATTAAATGATTTTGATGAGACTTGATTGGCTGCGAAAGCTCTGTAATTATGCGATTTCGTCAGCTTTTGCACCCCCGTTGGAGGCGAGCTGTTTGACTTGAGTGCAAGTTCTTGTTTCTTGCGTGTAGCTGAAGACTCCATGGTGGTAAACTTGTTTTCTAGAAATCCCAGAAATTCTTTTAAGTCCGGTATTTCTCGAGGCTGCTTCAAGGATTCCAAATAATCGTTATAAGTACCCGAATCTAATTTTAATGACATAATTTGAACCAGCAACGGGTCCCATGTGCTTACGTTAACACCTAGGTTCTTGATAGAATTCAAACATTCGTTAATAGTATCATGAATGCGTTTGATAAGTGTAACGTTAGGATGCTGCATGACGGGTAAATTTAAAAGGATATTAATGTGCGAAGTAAATATGAGTCTTTTATTGTTAAATCTATGATTGAGCAATTCCCAACAAACTTGATAATTGTCGGAGTTAATTGCAAGGTGCTGTATTAGTTTCTCAGCTTCGCCTCTAACCTTACTTTTCAAAAATTGCATTTTTTGTGCAGGGTTAAGGGTAGGGTTCCTGTGGATAGTCTCTGTATCCCTGTGAGATGTTGCCCACAATTTGTTGTTAATAGCTTTTTTCATGATCTTATACCGCTTTTCATTTGTTGTAAATAATTCGTCATATTCTCTATCCTCACCGTCCAGCTCGCCGTCTATTTCCCAGTGAAGAGAATCTATGAGTGACCATCTTGAATTCAGCTGCTGTAACAGATCTTCAAACTCCCATTTCTCTGTCACATCTTCCAAATCGATGTCATCTATTGTGCGAACGAAAGCTTTAAAGTTGGTTTTTTGCTTTTTTAGCAGCTCAGCGGTCTTGCTATCTGTACCTTGAGATCTCTTGTTTTGACCCACCTGTGAGGGGCCCGGCATGCTCGGGCTCAGAAACTTTGTTTCTACGCTCGGTGTAGAAGGTTTCGGTAACCATTGCTGAATGTGGACCTTAGCATTTTTGTAAAATTCTAAAGCCTTTTCAAAGTGATTGTCACGAAAATAAACTATGTTATCGTCTTCATAATTAATGAGACGAGAGTGGTTAGATTCAAATTCCTTCCAGTATGAATCTAATGTGTCTAGTTTCCTGGTGATATAGTCGGTCGTTCGGCGATCGCGGCCTGTCTTCTTGAATGAAGAAAGAAGCTGCTCCATCGCACCGACTATTTGCTCCTGATTAGCTAGAAAGTCGTCCATTTTTATAAGTAAAAAAAATTGGAAGGATCTTACTTGAAAACTGCTTTATGTACAACCCTTGCTTGTTGCCGAAGTCACTGCGCGTACTTGCTCGCACAGCACTGCTCGCTTGATATACTTGATAGTCTCCGAATTGTCACTAATCACTACTAGTCCTCACACGCGAATAGTCCTGCTTTTACTAACACGCGCGAAAGGTCAAAGCTCGAAGGACCATAAATGTACGGGTTACGTACACTTCTTGATAAGTGATAGAAATGATAGATAATATAAATAATTGCACTATTTATTGATTATTGAAATAATACGACAAATTTGATAATTATGCTAAATTATGATAACTGATTGATACTATGTTAATGAGTACACGATACGCTTGCTGAAGGTGAACTGATTTATTGATGGTTACAAAATCGTCACGTTGGACGTTAAATGCTGACCGCAGCATATGTACGGTCGTTGGCCCGTACATAAGTTTCAGAAAAACATTTTTTATTTGAAAACATGAGCAACAACAACATAAGCATAACTTACACCCATACTACATAAAGGTATATATTTAAAAATTCTAAACACTCATATGACAATTAATATGACTACATACTTGTGTATATTGCTTATAACAACTATCAGACATAACGTCCGAAGTTATATGGTCCCTACAATGTCATTATATCCGGTTTTGACTGTATTTGAATAGAATACACACACAAATATAAGGTTTCTATTATCATCGTAAACTAATTATTCTCGAAAATTTTAAAGTCGATTATATATTGGCTAAATACTAAATTGTCTATATCAGTCATCATCATCATCATCATCACCATCATCAGGCTATAATAGTCCACTGCTGGACATAGCCCTCCCCCAAAGAGCGCCATAATTGAAGACAAGAAGACAGGGTGCTATGGCGCTCTTTGGGGGACAGGGCGCTATATCAGTAGAATATATTTTTTTAATCATCGACTTTACAGTTGATTTCCCTACGTAGAACATTATGGCAACTGTTAAACCGTGCCTTTTAAACTATTTTTATGTATGGACAATAGAATATTAAGTAATCAGGTTTTCTATAAGAACAAAATAAGTAGACGAAACATGTTTACGATATCTGACATGGGGCAATATCGTCATATGACGATCTAGCCCCTTTAGAAATGGACGGAATTAAGCACTTAACAATTTTGAGGATACAAATTTATCGCATCGATAACTTTACTATTCACAGCATTTTCTAGCAAAGTAATACAAAAAATGCTTAAATGGACACTGGACTACATATAATTACTTACTTATCGTGTCGATGGCAACACATTTTATATAATTTTCGACCAGTTTTCGGCAACGCGGATTGCATTTGGTTTAGCCTGGTACAGGTCATCCAGTGTGCACGATTCTGGGCTCATGGGGCACAACAACAGATGTCTCATTGTCTGTGGTGATACGCCGAAGTCACGATCACGATGGATCAACACAACTACATATAATGCAGGCTCTAAACACTGTTATATGCATAATTTGATTCTTACCTTCGATAAAACGGCAGTGCGTATGACTCGCATTTCACTTTAGAAATACAACTGAACTTCAAACACCGTTTTATCCTAATCTGTAACAATCTACGCCATCTAGGGAATTGATTTCGAAATAAAAGGTGATCCTGTTTTACCATGACAGCTATCAAAACTGTAGCACTAAAGTACAGTGTATATTTGCAAGTAGATGGTTATGCCCATAGACGGAATAGGCCACCCTGACCTTAACAAAATACTCGGACCAATATTTGGACTGAGTTATTCAGCGACCGATGGAGTGGGAGGCTAGCACCTGCCACTAGCATTCTCGTGCCCCCGATGTTTGATGTGAAACATGTACCTATAGCCGCACGTAAACCCGATTGGTGGCGTGGCGACGCGAGCCGTGCCACGTGCCGCGCTATATCATAGTGTATATATATATGTATATATATATATATATATTCAGTCAACGACTACTTAAATGACAAAAACTCATGGAGCTAGTTGCTTGTTGCATACAGGATTCAAAGATCTGTATTACTTATAAGTCAATTTAAGCCTTTGCATAGTCACAAAGTGTAAGTGTATGCGCCATCATGCCATCCTACTGTCTATTTTAGATTTATATTAAATAATATATCTTAGCTCAAATTATTTCCTCCCTATAATATTATTAAGTTATTATTTTTATTATCTTTAGTTTTTATAGTCAGTAGTATATGGCATAATGGCTGTAACACCTTGTTAATCTGAGTTGTAAAATACTGAAATTATATTTAACTGGCGATTTAAAAGAGTGGCCGTTAGTTTCTTGCAGGTTTCTTCTCATAGGCTCTACCCTTTGCCTGAACCTAGCAACTAACCTAAATGTAGCTTCAGTAACTTAGTAAACTCACTAACCTATATACTTTGACGTTCATAAGTTTTACTTTGTGACCTAAATGAATAAATGATTTTTGACTTTTGACTTTTTGACTTATAGTCTATATGTAGTAGTGTGTGTTTTGTATTAAATGTTTATTAAACGAGACGGGTGTAAAAGCCCAGTATTAAACCACTTCGTCTTCATGTGACCTTGTGACCCCTATATCTCGGGGGTCTTTTGACCCACAGAGCCTATATTATATATATATTCAAACTCGACCGAGGGATGACCCAAAGTGTCTGTACACCAAGTCCAGTGGTTCCGTAGCTATGCCTGTCACTAACAGACAGACACACAGACCCACAAAGTGTTTTCATTAACCTCTTCGAAGAAGACTCAGAGGTTAATAAATGTTTATTAAATAAACAATCATCATTTTCTGGAAAAATTCGTAATATTTTATTTTTACATGATGCCGTATCAGCTCGTGTCGTAATCTGTTCTGCATATTACTTGTACAAAATAATGTCGATGTTTCACATCTGCCAGGCGTCCCGTGACGGCTCATTTTATGTTTTTTTTTTCTGTGGCGGTACCTACGTGATAAAAAGTTTGTTCGGTCGGGAATGATGACAAGATGCATCGGAGAATAGTGAGCGTGTTTGATAAACTCCGTGCGGACTGCACTGTCTTCACGAGGACACGCTTCGAAGAGCCTGAATTTGTGTGGAGGTGGCTGGAGTTCGGAGGTTTCAATGGGTAATTAGTAAGATTATATTATTATACTAATACCCCATAACCTACACCGTACTTAGCTGCGAATTGTTACGGCGGCGCCGGCGCCGCGCTGGCGCAGCAACGCACGGTCTGACACGGACGCAGATAATCATAATTCTTTGTCACGCGCGCACATGTGGCATTGAACCCGAGTTTAGTTCGTATTCCATTGCGGGTTTCCAAAATAATCATTTGCCTTATTTGTATTGTTTTTGGAATTTCCAAAGATAATACATATAAGGCGAATGATAATTGGTATTCGACAGTATTTTGATAGTATAGTGTTAGCCTTTCGGCTTCGGCGTTTTCCTCACAGCCAGTATACCCAGTGCTGCAAGCGGGTCATGATGTGTGCAGTGTGGTCTAGACTCAGAGGAAACAAAGCCGTTGCCTTTCCTTGCCGAAAAAACGTGTCACTGTGTTCTACGTCTTATAATATATGTACCTATGAACTTTCAAGCGAAAATTGTCTTTATTCTCGAGCCTGTGGGAATTTCGATACTAATGTGAAAAGGCAACTTGTGTGCATAATTCTAGTTTTCTAGGATTGGACTCTGTTTGAGTTGGTGAATGATGAGTTAGTCCACGAATTTAATTTAGAACCTGAGGTTTGTATAACGCACATCATTTTAGGGTCAATGTAACACTTTTCCCCCGATTATTGAATTCAGGATTTCAAGTTACGATAACAACTTGAAAGTTACTTGAGTACGAGTTAAATATATTTTCTTTTAAAAAGTTTTCCTAATTTATAATCGAGAGAATTTAGACACAATGTCATTTAATTATTAATTCCTTATGTTTATATTATTATTGTTAGTTTATAAGTTGAGCATAGCACTTGATAGAAGGCGTTATCCCACTCGCCTGAATCGCGCTATGGTTTTGTTCCACAGCTCGGTAGTTGTGTAGTCATCTTTGTCAGAATGTGCTTTGAGAGACACTGCACAGTGGTCTGAGTATATTGTTTTACTGTTCCTCGGATTTTTAAACATTTGTTCACTTCTTAATTAATTATTAATGTTTCAACAACGACGCTACGATCATAGCTGTGATACAATCACTTCTCCTGTGTCCACTCTTCGGAAATAGAAAAGCATGATGTTGACAAAAGTGACGTGAGCATAGCGATGCTTATGAACCTATATGTATGTGGCAATAGTGAAGTCCGCTGGCTTCACTATTGCCACATACTTATTGGTTATTCACCTTTCATAAATCAAAATAGCAGAGAAGATAGATTATTACCAATTTATTTTCTTAATTGGCGGGCGGTTCACATGATCCGACAGCTTGAATAAGAATGGGGTTTCGTAGATTCTGTGAGAATCAAGTAAATTCTCGTAAGGTCTCATAGATTCTTAGAGGGTCTCGTAGATTCTGGGTGGGTCTCGTAGATTCTTGTGGAATGTTGTAGATTCTCAAAATCTTATACATTCTGTCTCTCTTTAAAAAGACAACTCCCGAACTAGGATTAGATCCTGTATCGCGAGGGACATAACAAACATTCAAACAACAGACTCGGAACAACCAACACAACCCTCGGCAGTGGCAGGAGCGAGCAGCCACCGCGCAGGCGCAGCAGCGCAGGCGCCAGTGCGCTCGCCAGCTTGTCGACGTCAAGCAGATCGCATAGGTGCTCGTAGGGTCTCGTGGACTCTTGTAGGAGAAACTCGTAGATTGAGAGAAAAAAGGTTACAAGCTCACGCTGCGTTAATAATAGTCTCGTGTGGGAGTCAAAGCCACGCCACGTGTACCATAAATGAGGACGGAAATATACACATGTAGTACTTAATGTTGTATTTATTATAATTATGTTGAATGAAGCGAGGACGCCGCCCGCGCCGCGCCGGGCCGGCTCGTGACGCGAGGAGCCGCGGGCCCGCGGAGACAGCGCGTGCTGGTGCCGGGCGGCACACCTGTCGCACAGACACAGAGTTAGTCCAATGAAGTGAACTTACAAGTTCTGAAATAATTTAAGCAGAAATAACAACATAACGTGCATTGGCGAGGGCGCAGCTGCCGCCCGGCGACCTCACAAAGGGCGCAGCTGCCGCCCGGCGACCTCACAAAGGGCGCAGCTGCCGCCCGGCGACCTCACAAAGGGCGCAGCTGCCGCCCGGCGACCTCACAAAGGGCGCAGCTGCCGCCCGGCGACCTCACAAAGGGCGCAGCTGCCGCCCGGCGACCTCACAAAGGGCGCAGCTGCCGCCCGGCGACCTCACAAAGGGCGCAGCTGCCGCCCGGCGACCGCGCAGGCGTGAGCTGATTTCTATATTTTAAAATCTAATTGAAAAAGCATTCGATTTACCTTAATTTGCAAGCCCTGTTTCGGAAATCGGAGGGATATCAGGTATATCGGGGATGTCGGGGATTTCGGGAATATCAGGAATCTCAGGTAGCTCCGGTTCTTCCGGTTCTTCTTTCGGCTTTGGTGGTTTTTCTGGTTTTTCCGGTTTTTCAGGCGACGCGGGCAATGCCATCGCAAAAACCATGCAAAACAGGACGGCAGACTACAAATGTAGAAACAATGTAAAAGTTCAATTGATTGTTTATATATTAGAGTTAGTCGTATGTGACATTAGCGTTGGCATGTAGCTATTGTTTAAACTCTTAGCAAGCGATGTAGGACTTGTAGGTATTCATGTACGCTCGCTCATAAATGATTTGTTTAAAACGGCAGTATAAGTCGACAAACATTCAGGAGATGTTGAATTGCCTGCGCAGTAGGTACTGAATGGTCATTCTTCAGTTAAAGCAAATTAGTACTATAGAACAATAACTCAATTAGTACTATAGAACAATAACTCAATTAGTACTATAGAACAATAACTCAATTTGAAATCAGTTACTTATGTCGCTGACTGTAGTAATCAGTCCTCGGAGAAGACATGTTCACGGTACGTTTTTCTTAATAAAGCTGTTTGTTCGGTGCCAAGGTTAACAATAACAAGAAGCTAACACTTAGTAGCCGGCGCGGCGCGCGGCGTTTGTTTAAGCTGACTTAGTTCAAGTTTTGTAACAAAGCGGTGTGTTTGTAAAACGTTTATAGCTAAATCTATACTAATATTATAAAGCTGAAGAGTTTGTTTGTTTGAACGCGGTAACCTCAGAAACTGCTGGTTCGATTTCAAAAATTCTTTTAGTGTTGGATAGCCTATTTATCGAAGAAGGCTATAGGCTATATAACATCACGCTACGACCCACAGGGGCAACGCAGTAACGATAACCGCGGGTGAAACCGCGGGAACACCTAGTAAATTATATATTATCATATAACAATTATATTCAAAACTTTACACTTTGTATTAAATCTTTGCGTTTTTATCACATAACCAATCTTTTTATAAATAGAAGCGTGGTACATTGTGATGGAACATTAAAGAACATTTAGCATTATTACACCTTCATTAGTTTTCTTTTGCAATCACAATGTAACACGCTTTTATTTAAAAAAAATTGGAATACTATGTTCCGTTTTAGAAGATATTTTTTTTAAGTATTCGTCCGAAATAGGATTAGTCTGCTGTATACAAGCAAATCCACATTCATAACAAACGGAACGAACGAACTTTATTTCCCAAAGATGGGGTCGCATATTCACGTCCACCAAACCACCACCACTCACCACCCATCAAAACCGGTCCACCCATTAAGACGAATCAAACTTGACGCGGTTGTGTCGCTTAATTACTGAGTTCCTATGGCCACCTTCCAGCTCCATCATCAGACCCTGGTTACCATCTAGCACCAAAGTACTCGTCAAGACGAATCAAACGAGCCAAGACTCGATGGGGTTGCGTCGTTTCTTTACTGAGTTCCTATGACCACCTTCCAGCTCCATCATCAGGCACCCTGGTTAGCATTGAAAGACAAACTACTCGTCAAGACGATTGAAACGAGTCCAAACTCGATGAGGTTGTGTCGTTTCATTGCAAAGTTCCTATGGCCACCTTCCAGCTCCATCATCAGATCAGCACCGTGTCATAATAATATTGCATTGTCACGCGATTTACACATGTATGCAAAATTTCAGCTCAATCGGTATCCGGGAAGTGGATCATTTGATGACAAACATCGGACAGGTGAAACTAAATAAAAGCTTGCAATGAACTCATGCGAACCCTGATTTTCTACTTAAATATAAAATGTCTCTAAAATGGGTTTTTATTTATAAAACTGAATGTTGATTTTATCCAGGATTTAAAATACAAATCCTATTAAGATAATATTAAAAATGCACGCGATCTTTGTTAGAGGCCGGGACACCTGAGCACACATAACTACGTACAAGAAGGGGAGTAAGTAGACTTAGGCAATTGTAAGACGGCGCCAAGGGCGACCTGTGACCACCCGCGACCAGCGACCCCGGAGACAGCGTGATGGGGTCGACTGACGCGTGATGGTCGGGTATGAAATCAGTATGTTATCGATGTACTATAATAATTTATTTCATAAGTCTAATGAGTGAGCCGGGCTCATGCTTGCGTGTTCGAGTAGTCGTCAGACGTATGACCTGTCCAAGCAAGGTGCTTTTTGTACCTAAATACAATATGCGAGTATTTTGTGAACTCCAGAGTTTTTTGTTAAGTTCACACTGAATACCGACTAAGGAAACAGCGGCGGTTATCAGAGATCTATGCAAATTGTAGAACTGTAAAGAGTGTTTAGTCTATTTGCGTGATATTTATTATAAAGCATTAGGTACTTTAGATATGGATCCAAATTCGTTTTTGGATAACATTATATTCGAACTGACGTAACTCGTAACAATACTTTCGTGTCGGAAAACTGACATCGTATTTATGTGAAGAAATAAATGTGATGGGTGTTAGCTGTGATTATATTGACGTACTGCCGCGCGCCGGCGCCGGCGCCGGTGTTGCGCTCCTTACCGGTACTTACGGCGTCGGTGCTGCGCTCCTTACCGGTACTTACGGCGGCGGTGCTGCGCTCCTTACCGGTACTTACGGCGCCGGTGCTGCGCTCCTTACCGGTACTTACGGCGCCGGTGCTGCGCTCCTTACCGGTACTTACGGCGCCGGTGCTGCGCTCCTTACCGGTACTTACGGCGCCGGTGCTGCGCTCCTTACCGGTACTTACGGCGCCGGTGCTGCGCTCCTTACCGGTACTTACGGCGCCGGTGCTTACGGCGCCGGTGCTGCGCTCCTTACCGGTACTTACGGCGCCGGTGCTGCGCTCCTTACCGGTACTTACGGCGCCGGTGCTGCGCTCCTTACCGGTACTTACGGCGCCGGTGCTGCGCTCCTTACCGGTACATACGGCGCCGGTGTTGCGCTCATTACCGGTACTTACGGCGCCGGTGCTGCGCTCCTTACCGGTACTTACGGCGCCGGTGCTGCGCTCCTTACCGGTAGGCGGTAACCGACATCGCAGCTGTGAGTCCATGCAACTGTTTAAAACATATTTTAACATAACCAATTACCAAAACAAAAGTGAAAAGTGTTCATACTGCATGACGATTGTCAATAGTTTGAATAATACACTTACTTACTTATTAGTTATGGTCACTTATGGTAGTGGCAGTTCGGGGAGTCACTCAACCACGCTCACTTACTGAACAGTTACAGTACATAACACTACTAAAATACTAACGACGAAACCCTTAGCGTCACATTGGCCTGCACTTTGCTGTATAATAATAATAATAATAATTTATTTTCATCATTTGATTTAAACAATTGTTCTCTTAATCTAATACATATATTGTATGAAGCGTTTAAAATATGAAAAGAGAATTCGATGACGACCGTACTAGTATAGACTGTGCTACAGACGCCGGCGCCTTCCACCCTGAGATTGTTACAAAAAATTTAATAGTTTAGGCACATCAAAAGAGAGAAATAATATTAAAATATAAAATAAAATAAAATTAATATCTAAAACATTTTGGTATTAACTTCACTAGTACATTAACATAGTATAATATTTAAAAAGATATCGTTAAAACTGTTACCACTCGAGTGATCAACCATCAATAAAGATAATAACAACAAATAATTGTCAATGTGAGTTGGTGTGATTTGTGTGAATGTATGTATGGTTGGTGTGTGTGTAGGCGATGTGTATGTGTGAGTGTGTGGATGTGTGTGAATGGATGGTGTGAGTACGTGAAGTGTAAGGAGTGAATATGTTCCTAATATATGGTTATGTATAGGAATTTAATAGGTCCTCTGTTTGACTATAGTTCAAACCTAACAACCACTTACGTAGAGTATCCTTGCATTTATTGGTGGGTAGTGCATAAATGTTATTTGCTCGATTAGCCGCATTATACAACTTATTACTTATAACATAAAATTGATTTTTGGCAAAAGTTGTACGATGCGGAGTAACTGAGCAAACTTTCGTTTTGTTTCGCTTAGTAATCGCTTTATAGGTAATACTTTTATGCTTCCGGAGTACAGTAGATAATATAAAAAGTTGTCTGACGGTTAGCACAGAACATTCGGTGTACAGAAGACTAGTGTTGTGCCTACGTGGTGTACCTAGTACCACCTTCAATATGGCCCTCTGTGCACGTTCCAGAGGCAGTAGTGTGGTCTTGCCAATACCACCCCATGCCGTAACACAGTGTTGGAGTAGGCACTGAGCAAGAGCATGATAAACACATAGAAGTGTTTCGATATTGGCAGATGCTCTGAGTTTTCGAAAAATTGGAATTAATCGCCTTATACGGGTTGTTAATAGTTTTATGTGAGGTAACCAATATAGTATACCCACATTGTACATTGTACGTAATGTTACCTCACGACCCCGGGACAATATGGTCTAGTACCTGCATAGTACTCGTATTATATTATCTGTGGCAGACGTTGCGCATTTTCACTTGTTGTATAATATATCTACTTTATAATCGAACGTAGTCGTCGACTATCGTATACCTGCGTCACAGCTCACTGAATGATCACACTTTAAATGTCTTACAGTTAAGTAAGATATGTTTATCTTTTATCGACGATAAATGGTGATGATTATTTTATATACATATACACGTATGTACGTATTTATAATGTTGTAATGTTTGCTCTAAATACCGTAATTATTACGATGTTTATTCGAACTAAGATGCCCCACACTTAAACATACCATGACTTGTATATTATTATGACACAACTGAAAAATTAATTCTTAAATAATCAATCGAATGCTGCAACATGAGAACTGAACAATATCGACTAAGTACCTGACTATCACAGATACGTCATGTATTAACGAACTTTGCAACGCTGCTGATTCGAACAAATATGTTAGAAAAACACTGTGAGTCGGACTCACTTACCGAGGCTCTATAGAGCTGGTGTTTCAGGTTCGACATTTCTGGAGCGAGTTCATCATAAAGGCGAATTGAAGTTAGTTTAAACAGATATTTTAAACCCATACTAAACTTAAACTGTATAAAGCATAGACTTACCAAAATAACGATTTGCTTGAACATGTTTGCAGGAGTAGTACTAGCAGTAGGCAGGCGCTCAAACTTATGAGTCGGGTGTCGCGCAATCGTTGTATACCCTCAGCTAGTGCCGAGTGCGCACCGCCAGCGCCATCACATTAGATACGCACGAGGGCGCTGGGCGGCCCACGCTATGTAAAGCAGAGAGCCCACTTGGCGCGGTGCGCTTCCACGCGTGCTGCGGCTCGGCGCGTGCTCTCCGGGAAGAACTGCTCACCTCTAAGCTAGAACTGCCCGATGCTAGCTCAACTCACATGACTCCTCGTAAAGACGAGCTACCCAAAAGAGAGGCTCTGGGTTTCCCTCCAGCCAAGTGTCTTGTGTTAAGCTATTAGGGTGGCTAAGGAGCACCCTTACCGTTGTACGAACAATGTTCATTGAACACGGGACGTATGCTGCTGTATGTACTAGCTGTGGTGCTGCGAGCGCACTTTGTATTGTCAACACCCATGACCCAGCACAAGTACTAACGCGAGATTTAACAATAAGCAAGTCAAAGTACTATTGCCACAAAAAGCATGTAGGAGATTTATGTGTGTATCCTATGGGTATGTGCGTGTGTATCCTATGGGTGTGTGCGTGTGTGGGAATTACTGTTGGGAATTACTGGCGATAAATGAAACGTGTTATATAAACTTTCACATGGGATTTATTGTCCGGAATGCACCCTTGCCTACACACGTGCATCTAGACCGGACAGCGCGCAGTAACTGCCGGTCACACTAACATACTTCTCGCTTATACACAAAACTGTTTATTCATCATTTCTTGCATACTTACAGAGTCCCTACAAGCAGTCGGGCTTCTTGTATTGTGCGCACGTGAGCGGCGATCAGCACTTGTCAACAGATGGTTGGTGCGGGAGTGGTCCGCTGCACCACTCAACTGCACACACCTCTACCCACACAATGGAGCATAATTATCCAGTCGTGAGTTTATATTCGTATATGTATAATGTAATATAGGTGTTGAAATTATTTCTGTTCTGGATATTCTAAGGTTGATACTCCGGCGGGGGCCATCTTATAGGGGGTCATGCATCTGCGCATAGCGTGGACGTTAGCGCAGACGTTTGTTTAATTGCCATCATTCAATTATATTAGTATTGGCCGAATGATTTAAAGCTAGATGTGACGTCAAAGCGACGGCTCCCGTTCACGATGTACTCAAGAGAGTGCACTCTAGTCCTTAAGCCTGTCAGTTGATAACAGCTCGCAGTCATACAATTTAATTAACATACGACATTGTTTTGCACTTGCTTGTGTTCTAATAACTGTCGCCGCTCCTCGACAACGAGCCGCTACACGAATGTTACGGATGATTGCGCGCCCGGCTGGCAGCGCACAGTTGCGCGGGCCGCACTCGCCCGTGGCACGCCACGAGGACGACGCTCGCTCAGGCGCGCCCGGCTGGCAGCGCACAGTTGCGCGGGCCGCACTCGCCCGTGGCACGCCACGAGGACGACGCTCGCTCAGGCGCGCCCGGCTGGCAGCGCACAGTTGCGCGGGCCGCACTCGCCCGTGGCACGCCACGAGGACGACGCTCGCTCAGGCGCGCCCGGCTGGCAGCGCACAGTTGCGCGGGCCGCACTCGCCCGTGGCACGCCACGAGGACGACGCTCGCTCAGGCGCGCCCGGCTGGCAGCGCACAGTTGCGCGGGCCGCACTCGCCCGTGGCACGCCACGAGGACGACGCTCGCTCAGGCGCGCCCGGCTGGCAGCGCACAGTTGCGCGGGCCGCACTCGCCCGTGGCACGCCACGAGGACGACGCTCGCTCAGGCGCGCTCGGCTGGCAGCGCACAGTTGCGCGGGCCGCACTCGCCCGTGGCACGCCACGAGGACGACGCTCGCTCAGGCGCGCCCGGCTGGCAGCGCACAGTTGCGCGGGCCGCACTCGCCCGTGGCACGCCACGAGGACGACGCTCGCTCAGGCGCGCTCGGCTGGCAGCGCACAGTTGCGCGGGCCGCACTCGCCCGTGGCACGCCACGAGGACGACGCTCGCTCAGGCGCGCCCGGCTGGCAGCGCACAGTTGCGCGGGCCGCACTCGCCCGTGGCACGCCACGAGGACGACGCTCGCTCAGGCGCGCTCGGCTGGCAGCGCACAGTTGCGCGGGCCGCACTCGCCCGTGGCACGCCACGAGGACGACGCTCGCTCAGGCGCGCCCGGCTGGCAGCGCACAGTTGCGCGGGCCGCACTCGCCCGTGGCACGCCACGAGGACGACGCTCGCTCAGGCGCGCCCGGCTGGCAGCGCACAGTTGCGCGGGCCGCACTCGCCCGTGGCACGCCACGAGGACGACGCTCGCTCAGGCGCGCTCGGCTGGCAGCGCACAGTTGCGCGGGCCGCACTCGCCCGTGGCACGCCACGAGGACGACGCTCGCTCAGGCGCGCCCGGCTGGCAGCGCACAGTTGCGCGGGCCGCACTCGCCCGTGGCACGCCACGAGGACGACGCTCGCTCAGGCGCGCCCGGCTGGCAGCGCACAGTTGCGCGGGCCGCACTCGCCCGTGGCACGCCACGAGGACGACGCTCGCTCAGGCGCGCTCGGCTGGCAGCGCACAGTTGCGCGGGCCGCACTCGCCCGTGGCACGCCACGAGGACGACGCTCGCTCAGGCGCGCTCGGCTGGCAGCGCACAGTTGCGCGGGCCGCACTCGCCCGTGGCACGCCACGAGGACGACGCTCGCTCAGGCGCGCTCGGCTGGCAGCGCACAGTTGCGCGGGCCGCACTCGCCCGTGGCACGCCACGAGGACGACGCTCGCTCAGGCGCGCTCGGCTGGCAGCGCACAGTTGCGCGGGCCGCACTCGCCCGTGGCACGCCACGAGGACGACGCTCGCTCAGGCGCGCTCGGCTGGCAGCGCACAGTTGCGCGGGCCGCACTCGCCCGTGGCACGCCACGAGGACGACGCTCGCTCAGGCGCGCTCGGCTGGCAGCGCACAGTTGCGCGGGCCGCACTCGCCCGTGGCACGCCACGAGGACGACGCTCGCTCAGGCGCGCTCGGCTGGCAGCGCACAGTTGCGCGGGCCGCACTCGCCCGTGGCACGCCACGAGGACGACGCTCGCTCAGGCGCGCTCGGCTGGCAGCGCACAGTTGCGCGGGCCGCACTCGCCCGTGGCACGCCACGAGGACGACGCTCGCTCAGGCGCGCTCGGCTGGCAGCGCACAGTTGCGCGGGCCGCACTCGCCCGTGGCACGCCACGAGGACGACGCTCGCTCAGGCGCGCCCGGCTGGCAGCGCACAGTTGCGCGGGCCGCACTCGCCCGTGGCACGCCACGAGGACGACGCTCGCTCAGGCGCGCCCGGCTGGCAGCGCACAGTTGCGCGGGCCGCACTCGCCCGTGGCACGCCACGAGGACGACGCTCGCTCAGGCGCGCTCGGCTGGCAGCGCACAGTTGCGCGGGCCGCACTCGCCCGTGGCACGCCACGAGGACGACGCTCGCTCAGGCGCGCTCGGCTGGCAGCGCACAGTTGCGCGGGCCGCACTCGCCCGTGGCACGCCACGAGGACGACGCTCGCTCAGGCGCGCTCGGCTGGCAGCGCACAGTTGCGCGGGCCGCACTCGCCCGTGGCACGCCACGAGGACGACGCTCGCTCAGGCGCGCTCGGCTGGCAGCGCACAGTTGCGCGGGCCGCACTCGCCCGTGGCACGCCACGAGGACGACGCTCGCTCAGGCGCGCTCGGCTGGCAGCGCACAGTTGCGCGGGCCGCACTCGCCCGTGGCACGCCACGAGGACGACGCTCGCTCAGGCGCGCTCGGCTGGCAGCGCACAGTTGCGCGGGCCGCACTCGCCCGTGGCACGCCACGAGGACGACGCTCGCTCAGGCGCGCTCGGCTGGCAGCGCACAGTTGCGCGGGCCGCACTCGCCCGTGGCACGCCACGAGGACGACGCTCGCTCAGGCGCGCTCGGCTGGCAGCGCACAGTTGCGCGGGCCGCACTCGCCCGTGGCACGCCACGAGGACGACGCTCGCTCAGGCGCGCTCGGCTGGCAGCGCACAGTTGCGCGGGCCGCACTCGCCCGTGGCACGCCACGAGGACGACGCTCGCTCAGGCGCGCTCGGCTGGCAGCGCACAGTTGCGCGGGCCGCACTCGCCCGTGGCACGCCACGAGGACGACGCTCGCTCAGGCGCGCCCGGCTGGCAGCGCACAGTTGCGCGGGCCGCACTCGCCCGTGGCACGCCACGAGGACGACGCTCGCTCAGGCGCGCCCGGCTGGCAGCGCACAGTTGCGCGGGCCGCACTCGCCCGTGGCACGCCACGAGGACGACGCTCGCTCAGGCGCGCTCGGCTGGCAGCGCACAGTTGCGCGGGCCGCACTCGCCCGTGGCACGCCACGAGGACGACGCTCGCTCAGGCGCGCTCGGCTGGCAGCGCACAGTTGCGCGGGCCGCACTCGCCCGTGGCACGCCACGAGGACGACGCTCGCTCAGGCGCGCTCGGCTGGCAGCGCACAGTTGCGCGGGCCGCACTCGCCCGTGGCACGCCACGAGGACGACGCTCGCTCAGGCGCGCCCGGCTGGCAGCGCACAGTTGCGCGGGCCGCACTCGCCCGTGGCACGCCACGAGGACGACGCTCGCTCAGGCGCGCCCGGCTGGCAGCGCACAGTTGCGCGGGCCGCACTCGCCCGTGGCACGCCACGAGGACGACGCTCGCTCAGGCGCGCTCGGCTGGCAGCGCACAGTTGCGCGGGCCGCACTCGCCCGTGGCACGCCACGAGGACGACGCTCGCTCAGGCGCGCTCGGCTGGCAGCGCACAGTTGCGCGGGCCGCACTCGCCCGTGGCACGCCACGAGGACGACGCTCGCTCAGGCGCGCTCGGCTGGCAGCGCACAGTTGCGCGGGCCGCACTCGCCCGTGGCACGCCACGAGGACGACGCTCGCTCAGGCGCGCTCGGCTGGCAGCGCACAGTTGCGCGGGCCGCACTCGCCCGTGGCACGCCACGAGGACGACGCTCGCTCAGGCGCGCTCGGCTGGCAGCGCACAGTTGCGCGGGCCGCACTCGCCCGTGGCACGCCACGAGGACGACGCTCGCTCAGGCGCGCTCGGCTGGCAGCGCACAGTTGCGCGGGCCGCACTCGCCCGTGGCACGCCACGAGGACGACGCTCGCTCAGGCGCGCTCGGCTGGCAGCGCACAGTTGCGCGGGCCGCACTCGCCCGTGGCACGCCACGAGGACGACGCTCGCTCAGGCGCGCTCGGCTGGCAGCGCACAGTTGCGCGGGCCGCACTCGCCCGTGGCACGCCACGAGGACGACGCTCGCTCAGGCGCGCCCGGCTGGCAGCGCACAGTTGCGCGGGCCGCACTCGCCCGTGGCACGCCACGAGGACGACGCTCGCTCAGGCGCGCCCGGCTGGCAGCGCACAGTTGCGCGGGCCGCACTCGCCCGTGGCACGCCACGAGGACGACGCTCGCTCAGGCGCGCCCGGCTGGCAGCGCACAGTTGCGCGGGCCGCACTCGCCCGTGGCACGCCACGAGGACGACGCTCGCTCAGGCGCGCCCGGCTGGCAGCGCACAGTTGCGCGGGCCGCACTCGCCCGTGGCACGCCACGAGGACGACGCTCGCTCAGGACAAGCTGTCACGCGGGTGTCATTCACAAGTAGGTTTGTTATGTGATTGGACATGTACCTACATGTTGTGTTTAGACAACCGCTCTGCCGCCCCGCCGCCCCGCCGCCCCGCCGCTCTATGAATAAATAATGTTACAGAAGAGTGTTTCACAGCTTTATGTAGACAGTGATGTGTCTATGTCTATATACTCCTATATGTATGTATGAAGAGCAGCGAGCAGAAGTAGGGGCGCGAGAGAATGCCCTGCAGGGACCTCAAATTTAGTGACACGGCTGCCAGGTCTGGCTTTTAGAACTTACGGGGAGATTAAAAAATAACTATCGTTCGTTTTAACATATTATTATATTATATTAATATTACATTATGTAATCTGTTCAATTCAAATTGCCATGTAGATACCGTGTACAGTTTTAAAACTACAGAGTTCAATTAAACAGAGAATAGTATCCTCTGATAATCATGTAGGTATTTTCATATATACCTACGTGGCAAAGGCAATCCATGCGCAGCCAAGCCTCCAGCGCTCAAAGAATACTACAATTGTAAGTATGCAGGCGACGCGCGACGCCTCAGCGGGCACATGTGACCTATCTATTCCGAATTATTTTATATGCTATGATATGAGTATGAGTATGAGTATGGTAAGGTAGGCAATCAGAGTTCACAAATGTACAGATATTGACATAAAACACAAATAACTTGCAAATAATTTATTTTTATATAATGAATAGTTAGATAAGTACAAAATATTTACATAGATTTGTTATTTATAAATCGACTAACTAAAATATTAATTTATGACTAAACAGTTTTCTTAATCCGACTAAATATGAGCCGTTGTGGTCTACGATCGGTACAGATACAGAGACACGTCATCGTCATCGAGGGGAGGATGGTACATCGCTCTAGGTATACTCACAGCGACGTGTAATTGTATGTACACATTGTAATCCATTGTACATCGTTAAAGATTATTTCATTCTTCAAAGGTTTTACTAAAAATAGAAGCTGACATACACTTGTGTCTATTTTTATTGAATCATCTATCTATTTATACAGGTCCTTGTGACATCGACGCGCGACGTGTGTTAATTAAACAGTTTGCCGCGCCATCTTTTGCGTTCTCGACTTGTGCAGGTACGTATTGTTATATCAAATGAGCGGCTTTACTTCAATAAATTCAAATCGGATGCGCATAAAGTGACGTTCTCGTTGTTTCCCCAGAACTAGCCGCGCGCCGATGTTACATCTAAGCCAAGTCACAGATATTTATTACTTTACAATTAATATCAAATATAGATTGACTGTTACAGATATTTCCTAATGATTGCACATGAACAAAGTTAAAAGTGCCACGATTTAAATATAGCGACGTACTGTCGGTAGCTCCTCACCCAGCACACGTACTAATGCTGGCGTGGTGGGCCAGAACAGCCAATAACAGTTATTATATTGAGGGATGTTACCTACTCCCTACTTTATGAGGCGGCTGCCGCGGCCGGCTGAGGCGCCGGTCCGACGTGGAGACTCTGACACTCCTGCCGCTCCAGCGCTGCTGAACCACTGTCGCAGAAGCCTTCATGAACCACCCACGTGCGCTTCATGAACCACCCACGTGCGTGCACGCTTGGACTAGTAATGATTAAGCTCACTTTACTAATACGTTGAAAACTTTTTACAATTAATAATTTTAATCGATAAAATAGTAGTCCCGGGGAAAGTGTGTCACCTTACTCCTTTCACTTTTCTCTGACTCAAGAACTTATCCTTCCCGCACACGGCTAGCTGATATCGCCATCTTCTACTAAGTCTACCACATTACATTCAGTGGGTCGTGGGTCGTAGGTCGTGGGTCGTGGGTTGCACCGCACGCGCACAGCTCTCGAGCTCGGCACACGCGTCTCACGTTAAAGTTATGTGCGTATGTATAAAATATTTGATGATGCATCGCTTTAATAGTGAAGCAAATATCGAATGGAATCATGTATGTCTGAGTCTGTTCTACATGGATGATGTTCCAAAGGAAGTGTTAAGTCCGCCGCCCGCGCCGGTGAACGTCGAAGTATGGAACCCTTTAAGTACTGCGACGACTTGACGAGGTACACGCGCAGCCATGGAATACTTTACATTGATGGCTGCAATTATTATATCTTACAGAAGATTAATACTTAGAGTCAGATCCAAAACAACCAGAAAGAATAATTCTCTCTTGAAGTGATCATGTAAACATGTTGTTATATAGGGTCGGAGGATGATGTCGGCGCGGGCGCGCATTACTGTGCCAGTTTGCTCGAGTATAAGGCTATTTTGTTCTGTTTCAGCATTAAGTATCAATGAGCGAGTCGCCAGGTAGTAAGGAGCGTCAGGTGAGGTGAGGTGCGGCGGGCGAGGCGGGGGAGGTGATCACAGTAGTCTGCACGCGTTCTTGAGCACGTTCTTCTTCTTGCCGCCGGGCCTGTGCTTCGTGGGCCGCAACAAGATCGTCCCGTTGCTGTTGTGGTTCGTGAATGTACCTGAAACATTAAGCTCGTCATGTTTATCAGACCTGTAGGTATACAACATGCAGGAGTTAAGTTTGGTGGTAGTTTACAACAGGCAGTATTATGGCCTGTTATTTAAATGCAGGTGTTATTATGATCTTTTTGGATCAAGTACAATACAACTTGTGTAATGTTTGAACAGTGCAGGTCATGCAGTCGATTATTATCGAACTACCGAAAGAACTAATCCATATGTGCTGGTACCCCGATGATGCCTTAACCGCTGCATGTCGAGTGGAACCAGAATCATCTCATGTGGTTTTGCCGATTTGGGCCAAATGAAAACTGAATATATCCAAGACGAATAAGTTTCATCGGATCGAATTGTCGATCAACAAACATTGCAGAAGTGACTTCGATCTCAATGTGATCGGTAGACGCGCGTCTAATGAGAACCCGTAGTACTTGTAACACTGCTAATGTTGCAACTCGTTATTAGACGAAGGCTATAAATACGTTGCACTAGTACAGCTGGCAATTCTTCACCTGCTCGTAAGTTTGACCTGGAAGTGAGTTGAGTATTGGACTATCTTATTTATGTGTGTTGATGTTGTATTTATTTGTGTATGATGTAAGATATAATATGGGTTATGAACCTGAAATAAATGAATTTTAATTTAAAATGGTTTTCTGAACGCCTAGCGTAAATACAAATGAAATGACTGCAATTTGATGCGGCGAATGACTTATTAATGCGCGTGCGGCACTCGGCAGGCACCTGTCTCCACCATGCTATCCTGTTAAGTTGTGTAGTGTGGCGCCAGAGAAGTGCAGACGCTGTTGTTCGTGACTCGTGTGCGAGCGGGGCACGTACCGATGACGGGCGCGGCGCAGGGCGGCGGCGCGTCGGCGGCGAGGTCGCGCCGCAGGTCTGCGAGGCAGCGCGCCGCCAGCGCGCGGAACACGGCGCCCACGTTCACATCCTCCTTCACGGACGCGCGCATCAGCCGGCAGCCCAGCGCGCGCGCCACCAGCTCCGCCTCGTCCCTGCACACACACACAACACATGATCATATACATACATACGTACGTACACTGATCTATATATCAGTGAGAGGCGTGTCGCCACACTGAGACATTTCTCGTGACAAAAAAGTGGAAACGCATAACGAATAGTAGCCGAATATTCGTGGCAACTCTATTCTGTATTAGTCGCTATAGATAATGTGTTTTCAACATTAGCGTGACATCCAAACTGTTATCCGTGTGTCAATTATGAGTTTACAAACATAAAGTCATTTTCGGTCGACAAATTACAATTTTCAGAAAATTGTATGAAGTTTTGTACATCGCCTCCTGGAGCTTACCTACTTGATATAACTAAACACTACTGTGAACTAAATAACGGATGTTAAGTCACAAATTAACGACAATACGACCTCTTATCTTATCTTTACTATGTTTGAATTGAGTCGCTTTTCCTTTTATGTCAATCCGATCATTGTTTACATCTGTCAGAATCATTCAGGATGCATTTAATTTTATTTCATTTATTGTCGTATTGCATGGTATTAAAAAACCTATTGCGGAACAGCTAAGAGTTTCCTTAATAGCCTGGCATTACGTACCTAGTGTAAAACAAAGTGAACGAGACGCCGCGCGCCGCGCATACGATGCGTGGGGCGCTGGCGGCGCCGGCGCCTGTCCATTAGGTATTTAGTATTTAGCGCGATCATTATTTGTCTAGTTAATGATTAGGATTATATTATAATAACTATGAGTATGTGAAAACACAGCGAGGTATACTTACGGTCCGACGACGCATTGCTCCATCAAATCAATTTTATTTTGAACTATTATTGTTGGGATTTCTCCACATTCATTCTCCACCTGAAATTAAAATTATGCGTGTTTAATCTGTACACACACCATAAGCACTTCTACAAACATTGTTAGCGATATCAATTACCTTTTTATAATTGGAATGCGTGAAATAACAATGGTGTTTTAATAAGTAGACAATAATTATAATACAATACGAAAGAGTAACAGGCAAGTTTAAAGCGCGAGCGGACAGTCGGGCCGGCCCTCGCGGCCCGCCATGATGTCCAGGTTGTCCACGACGGCCTGCAGCTGCGGCGCGCGCGGCGCGGACCTGGCCAGCAGCATGGCGCGCCGCCCGCCGAGCAGTTGCTCCCCAGCACGTCGTCGTCGTTCACTTTACCAGGATGTATTTGGATATGGGTTTGTTGCAGGCGCGGTACATCTCCTTGATGCGCTCGCGCCCGTAGAACAGCAGCTGCGCGCGCTTGCCGGCGTTGTTGACGTAGGAGGCGCGCAGCACCGACTCGTTGGAGGGCAGGCGCGCGCGGCCGCCGCCTCCTCGACCGAGAGCTGGCTGAACGTGAGGTGCTCGCAGCTGTCGCGCTGTCGCTGGTACGGCGGCCAGAAGTACACGCCGTACATTTACGCCGGCAACTCGTTCAACTCATAATTGTCTCCCGTCGTGAAGTAATCGATACACTGCTTTTCCCACCGAGCATTCCCCGAGCAACTCACTCCACACAGTACAAAGGACGAGAGCACGACAACAGCGTACATATTCCTGAGCATCTTCGCGAGTGATTGTGATCTGCGAGACGAGTGTACCGCGGCCAAATATAGTGACGGCTCTGTAAACAAATCGCGATACGTGTCGCTCCACTTCGTAGTCGACGCGCCGAGTGTGCGTGTGTGTTGTGTGTACACACACGCACACTCGTGTGCCTGTGGGGCGAGTCGCGACCCCGCGGACCTTATCTTAATGTCGTGCTGCAATCAACTAAATATCTAGGAATTACAGACTCAATTTCAAGAGTTAATAATTATTTAAATGTATAAACCGCATTCATTACATCTTAACTCTATTCTTCCGTCATATCGTAACATACAAATTTTAGTGAATAAGTAGATTAATACGACTGTGACTGTATTCATTCATTTAAAATATTTAATATAAATATTGAAAACATTGCTTCTACAATTCTAAATAAACGAACTTTGACTGTGATGAACAGAGGACTAGCTGCTGATATGTTGTATACGATTATGATGTATACATAGCTATATGTGTAGTTCACGTATGTAGTATGTAACTATGTACTTATGTAGTCGCGTCTAGTAAGTACGAGCACCTCCTGTAAGAGCTGTTCTACATGACGAGCAGCACGGATCATACATCATACATGTTCCCATAGCTAATGAAATTACACTACTAACATATTTTAGTTTATCGCACAATATGCCGATTTTCGACACCGAATCATCGCCATTCGTTCTAAAACAGATTCCTGACAACGTTTGAAAAGTTGTGGGTAATGTGTAGACACCGTAGAGTAGTTAGCTAGCCTTTACGCTGTCACTGCTGAGGGCTGGCACGAGAGTCAGCGCACAGCACAGAATGTATGTGTCGATATGGGAGAGATAGTACAGTTGATAAGTGCAGTATTACTAAGCAGGTATAACGCATATTTTTGTTTACTTAGTCTAAATAAAAAATCAAGTCGGCTGTTATCAAAACGTGCCGAAGTAATGAATGAGATTCATCTAGAGTGTTCTCTGAAGGCGGACTCATAATGAATACTTAGTTAATTCGTCTAATTACGTCGAGTATTGAGTGGCTTACTCTAACTAGGTACGCGTTGCGCCGGAGGATCGGTGATTTAGCTGTAAGCACGACAGCTAACATTTCAAGCGATTGTTACCGCGAACAGCGAACGTTACCGCGAACAGCGAACGTTACCGCGAACAGCGAACGTTACCGCGAACAGAATCATTTAGTCTAGTTCTTTTTTTGGTGTTCTAATAAATGCCCAACTCCTCTGTATAACAATCGGACAGGTCACAGCGCCAGAACAGCTCTGTAAATGCAGAAGGCGCGAGGAGGAGAGGTCGGGGCTGGGCGGTGCGCACCTTGAGCTTCCAGGAGTGCAGCGAGAGGAAGGAGTCCCTGTCGGTGGTGGAGAAGGCGAGCACGCAGGCGTGCGCGCCGCGGTAGTACGCCTTCGTAATGGCGTCGAACTCCTCCTGCCCCGCCGTGTCCCACAGCATCAGCCGCACCTCCTCGCCGTCGATCCTGCCACAACCCGCACACTCTCATTAGTCACAAATCATCTATCACATCGTGTCACGTCGTATTTAGGTAGTCAAACAAAAGTTTTCGTTAAATTTAAACTCGCTTATTTGACTACTAATGATAGTTAGGTACATGTGTCCGGTGGACTATATCTACTAGATACGTGTTTATCGCAGGTGGCGTCGTGGTGCGGCCAGCCCTACTGATGTGGCCCGGCGTCGCTCGGAGGCGGACCACACTGGCGCGGCGGCGTGCACGAACATCAGATACACGTAGTGGATTGCCCTAACTAAGCGGTACATACACGTCGCATCAAACGCACGACAGCTCACTACAACGCGGCTTTAATTAAAATCACAAACTTGTAATTAAGTTGACTGCCTCCTGGAGATCACTCGCGGCCTGCGGGGCTTGCCAAACGTAACTATGCATTTTATTATATTAATGACCAAGTATTGAAGATTGAGATCCTTATACGTGTTTAAATGATGTCTTGTCATGAATACCAGTCGCAGTCGCATAGTTTAATGAAAGCAAGTGCGGTGAAGAAATTATGTAAATAAAATTGTCAGATGCATTACTAACATTTCTTTATAAAGGCTGCCAACTCGCACTTGACCAGCTAAGTAGATTATAGCCCAACCGTCGAGCAGCGCGACAACTTACAACCGCGGCGGCTGCTACTAGTACTTGTTCCTCGTGTCGCTGCACACTGCACACTGGTAGGTATTTCCTTAATACATGTCTATGACTATTCAGAAAGTTGAAAGCTTTACATTTATCGCTTGTCTTGCGCTTGAGCTACAATGCACCCGCAGGCGGCGCAGTGGGGCGGCGTGGGCGTGTACTCACTCGATCTGGCGCTCGAGGAAGTCGACGCCGATGGTCTTCTTGTAGTCGCGCGTGAAGGTGCCGCGGCAGTAGCGCTGGATCATGCTGGACTTGCCGACGCCGCCGTCGCCCACGATCACCACCTTCAGCGCCACCTCCAGCTCCTCCTCCCGCATCGCGAGCCCCGGCCCCGCGCCCCACACATTAGTGGACACGCCGATGATGCTGCGCACACACAAACAAACATATACAACCCCTGCTACTACGTCATTCATTCATTACAAAATATGATGAAACGTCATTTAAATGATTGAAGAGCTAGTTCTTGCTAAAGGCATTCTCAAAAGGTCCAGCCCAACAAGAGCGCTTACAAACAAACAATCGCTACAATATATGAACACACACGTTTGCCTGTGAACTTACACTAGGCGTTTACTTTAATCATTTGTTTATTTTAGCTTGATGATAAAATTAAAACAACAAAAACATAATTAATTAATTAATTTAAATATATTATATTTCATGACATCAACTGGATTGAAGTTTATACACGGGCTGCAACAGGTGTTCGTAAACTTGCTGACTGGCTTGACTCTAACTTGCTAGCTCTTAACATCACGAAAACTAATTACATAGCATTTCGAAAAACACGTGCAACTGGTATACCAGAATGGAACATCAAGCTTCATGCAGACTCATGTCCTTATTTCGACAGTTTTAACTCACGATGCCAATGTAGGAACATAGTTCAAGTTGACCAATTGCGATATCTAGGAGTCATTATAGACCAACACCTCTCATTTAAAATTCACATCACGGGGTTAGCAAGGCGCACACGGAAAATTATTTATATAATGAAACTCTTACGTGATTCTCCGCCTCAGGATGTTTGTAAATAAGTTTACGTAGCTCTCTGTCAATCTCTATTAGGATATTGCGTTTTAGTATGGGGTGGATCAGCCCAAACGTTCATGATACAGCTTGAAAGAGCGCAACGTGCTGTCTTAAAAGTGATGTTGGACAAACCTTTCCGTTTCCCAACTGACATACTATATAAAGAAGCAGCTGTTTTAGGAGTAAGAAAAATCTTCATATCCAAGGTTTTTACAAAAATGTACGTTAAAGCCACGAGTGAAGACAATGTAAGAGAGCAGCAGAACAAACGTAAATTAAAAATGCCTACTATAGCCGTAAACTCCACTTGTGCTCAACGATTACCCTCATTCTTACAAACACATATATTTAACAAAGTAAGTGCATTACTTAACATCCAACATATCAATAAAACAGAAATGAATAATAAGGTTAGATATTAGCTCTTAAAAATATCATATTTTGACGCACAAAACATTAAAAAAATTTTTAAGTTATACAAAAGTAGGCAAAATTTAACATACATACACATACACACACATACACACCCTGACACACACATACTCACACGCAAATATGTACAATACACAACCACACATATGTACTTTTTACTCATTTTTAATATTTTATACTTTTATTTTATTAAAATTCTATTGTTAGTTAATTACTCACTGGATAAAATAAACAAGCTGCATAATTTTGTAATGGTGTCCAAGACACAGGCTCAGCCTAGTTTGGGACCAACGGACGTAATGTACTAGTTATGTATATTATGGAAATAAAGAATTTATTATTATTTTGATTTTCTTGTATTTTCTCGGCTCACCGGAAAGAGAACTGATGCCCCGGGCCTAAGCCCAGTGTACCTCAGCAGCGGTTGTGATTGTGTTGTAAACAGACTGGCTGTGTGTGTACCTGGATGTGAGTTTCTGATTCACATTGTAGAAATTTCTTTACTATTCTACAGGTGTTGAGTATAACTGCTTTTTGTAAGTTTTTTTTAAAGTTTTGAGTGATTGGTGTATTTGTTTGGGTATGACGAGTAGAGAGAACAATAGGGACAACAGTTACCTTTTGCAGGTGCCAAAGACGAGTAATTTCATCCTTTAATTCTATATATTTACTTAGTTTTTCTACAATTGTAGTTTGTAGGTTGTGTGTGTTTGGTACGGCAAAGTCTATTAAGTATCCTGTTTTAGGTGTCTTATTTATTATCATTAATTCACAACTAATCATAACTCGTGATATTATTTTAAATGTACAAATTGATAATAGCGAAATGGCAACAAACCACCACGGTCGGTAGGCACCTATAGTGTATAGTAGGTACCTTTAGTGTATAGTAGGTACCTATAGTGTATAGTAGGTACCTATAGTGTATAGTAGGTACCTATAGTGTATAATTTAATTTCTAATTAAGGTTCGTATTGGAAAGTATTCAATCATTTCCTGCGAGTGCCAATTACGACCGACCTGGCAAACGGCGCGCGCACCACTCACCGCTCACCGCTCAGCAGCCAGCACACAGCCGTAGCCGGTCCGCCACCCGGCGGCCGGCAGGCGGCGCCAGTTCGTCGCAAGTGGTGAGCATGACGAACATTTCACATATCGTTAAATCATTGAAATTTTACTTTCGACGCATTTCGCGTTTCTCTCGGAGGGACATTCCGCGCCGTCATGCGATCTGATGAGGCGCTCACATCATGCCAACGTCTGCTCAACACCGACGGCGACGCCCGCACCACACCGAGTTTGCGCCGAGTCTATTGGCACATCGAAACGTTCTATTGGTTCAAGCCATAATCCTATTAACAGCGGTTACGATACTAACTATTATTTTTGCTATTGTGGATCATAAAACCTCCATAATACATTCATTCAGATGTAAATTCGTGTAGGAGTCATTACAATAAATCACCGACAGGCCACGGGCATGTCGTTATACGCGAGAACAGTTGTTTGTTTATTTGGAGATTAACATCAGACCGATTACCTGACAGTTATGTGTCCATTACTTTTAAAGACACCATATAACATGGCTGCCGACTTCTGTTCATGTTTAGTAATGACTAACAGTATATTTTATACAAGTTTTAGACTTCACAATATATTAATAAATATTGATACACTACAAATAATATGACCTTATCGATGAGCGTGGACAAAGAATAGTTGACCTTAATATTTTAAACAAACATAAAAGACATCACCTCACTTTAGTCAATACGCAGACGCAACACTGAAGTGCTATTACATTAGTATGATACAAAAATCTCTCCTAAAATATAATTGTAAATGATATCTAGGTACCTACTACAATATATCATACGATTATTATTGGATTAACATAACTAAAACAATCGCATTAAGAACCTGTAATGATAGATATTAGTTTTTTAAATAAATAAATAAAAAACTATTTCTTGTAAGTAATACATTTTTGCGTACATATATCACAGTATAAAAACTAATTATTAGACTGTGCCTATATTATACTCGTATTATTTAAATGTCAGACGTGGAAGCTTGCCCCGAAACGTGTGACTTCACAGTAGCTGACCAAATAAAATACGAGCTTTGAATATAAAAGTATTAAAATATGTATTTATTGAGAGGTGCGAGTGCAACACACGCTTCTTGAAGGGCGGGCAGGCGCCGCCGCGCGCCGTGCGTAGGTGGCTCTGTCGTCGCCGTCGCGCCGTCGCGTCGTCGTAACTCGTAAGGAGTCCTATATACACAACCTATTGTTATATGTCGTACTAAGTATGTGATTGATGGTATATTGATCGTGTTAAGCGTATTCCGTGTACAGTCCAGCTAAACAGGTGCTCTAAAATGCTGAAGTAATGTTATTAATTTCTCATTGACCGTCGAATACTAGATTTAATAAACCTCGCATTCTCTAAAAGAAATGGACGAACAGAGAAATGCAACGCATCTGCGGTCAGCGATGTTAGTTGTCACCGGCGCGGCGCGGGCGGCGCGGGCGGCGCGGCGACGGCAGCTTCCGCATTTGGAACATTGTGCGCAGCGTATTGTGGCCGTGCGGAGCTCCCTTGGTAAGTTGGAACACCGCGCGGCGGGGCGGCGGCGGTCACAACAACAACGGTGTCAGAGTGGTGTGCTGGATGGTTCCAATATAACACAGTCGTCGCATAGCGGCAGCGATCGCCAAACAACAATGATGAACATTAATTGCCGAGTATGAAAATATATTTTTATTGTAAGTTCTGTGGAATTGAACCTTTATCAGCCTCGAACTTTTGACATTAAATGTGAATTAATCAGCTGTCTCCGCTCGTAATGTCGACAAAGACAATCATCGAGAGAATACCTAAAGAAACGTAAAATCTTCGTAATGTCGTGAACTCTGGCATCACCACACGGATGGGCTGACTCAGAGACCGCGCCGGCGCCGGTAGCGCAAATTATAAATAGGGTCCATATCGAAGTAACAGGTCGGGTTAAATGTGCTAGTTATCGAATGTATGGAATAAATAAATGTTAATGATAGACGCCTTATTAATTACGAAAGTGTTAATAAAAACGCATTAAGTACAACGATTTTCCCATGCATCGTATATTAATCAGAGCGTAAATGCGCTAAGTAGGCTGATTGCATTACGACGCGTGGCGATGCGCCCGCGCCGCCGGCGGCGAGCGTGCCGTCGAGCGAGCGACAGGCGACGCCACTGAGCGTTACTTGGCGCGATCATCGTCCACCGAGTGTTGCATGCTGCCTCCGCTAAGGACGCGGATCAATGCATCTCTTGCAAGCTATGGACGGAGACAGATGGTCACCGACTGATCGCGTGCTGCTTACGTCATTCGATATAATCATAGGGTCCGTTGGTACTCGCAGACTGTATGTATTAAAGCTTGTACCGTAACTACCTATATACTGTGAGCGCAACAATATTTGTGACAATTCTGCTCAAAGCTCATCGCGTGCTCGCTAATAGTAACATAACGAAGACACAACAGCAGAAACAGAAACAGACTTCTGCTCTTAACTTTGAAGTAATTATTAAGTAAAATATTGATGCAATTTTATTAACATTTAAAAATACTATTGCTGGTCTTGTTTAGATTTGCACACTCTTGATATAGCCGCATGCATAGCGGCTATATCGAGAGTGAGAGGGGTATGGTCATTACCGACCCTTGTACATCACACAGGCTAATGACAATTCAAAGCATATTTATACGGTACACAAGTCAAAAGCTTGAATGGATTAAAAATTAAATTTCGTGTTTTACTGTAAACTCTAGCTGCAGCAGTCGCTACTGACAGTTTGGCGCTGACTTTAAATTGTGACATGCACTAGAACACGTGTGGTATGACGTATGACGACCTGACAAATAACCGCGCCACAGATTAATAACACAACAGTCGAAAGGTTATTAATTAATGCATACTCGTAGATACAATAAAAATAAATCTTTCTTTCGTTGTATTATATTGATTGTATTTGCATGAATTTGCAAGAATGTTTTGAATAATTTATAACAAAAACGATGTTTATTTTGAAACGTTCATATTAAAATCAAAAACGCTCGTAAAACACGTGCGCCATGACAGGTAAAAAAATTAAAGCATTCGGGTTTACTTTAAAATTAAAGTTGTTAGACTTGTTCTGAGTTGGAGTCACATCGTCAACAACTGTTGTAACGACTCTACTACTGTACCTGCTACCTCAAATGTCGCGTTAAATAATTATATACACGTATGAAGTAGTCTACTCACAACCACAGCGGCTACCCTTGGTCGGGCGTATCGAGGCGCTGGGTTTACGGGTGGCTTTTAGCAAGACGTTGCTCTTTCATGGGCCCCGACGTGTGATCCCGTCCAGGCCCACATGAAGTATCTGGGCTTGGTCCTGGACGGAAGGTGGCACTTCAACGAGCATTTCAGACAGCTCGCCCCGAAGCTTCTTGGCACTGCGTCCAACCTTGGACGGCTATTGCCAAATTTGGGCGGACCCAATGCTGGTTGCCGGCGACTCTACGCGAGGGTTATCCGGTCGATGGCGCTTTACGGCGCACCGGTGTGGGCGGACTCCCTGACCGCTCACTGCAGGACTGTCTTGCGGAGACCGCAGAGAGTCATAGCGGTCCCCTGACCCGCGAGGTTACCGCACCACGGTGTTAGCTGATGCAACTTACGCGTTAGCCGGGACACCCTCGTGGAATTTAAAGGCTGAAGTGCTCGCCGAAGTATTCACAGTGAGTGAGGAGGTGCAGCAGGAGACGGATTGTCGCTCCCTCCCGGTAGTGATTAAGAACACGCGCGATCGAGCCCACCAGTAAGTGGTAGGCGCGGCTGGAGGCACCCTTGGCCGGTTTCAGGATCATTGGAATCCTCTAGCCGACATTGGAGCAGTGGGCAGGGCGGCAACGTGGGACCCTTTCCTTCCGGCTAGTGCAGGGCACGTCACTTTGGCAAATACCTGCACACGGTCGCTAGGCGGGAACTGAGTCCAATCTGCCACCATTGCGACTGTGAGGAGGACACGGCGCAGCACACGCTCGAGCAATTTCCTGCTTGGGCGGTGCAGCGCCGTGAACTCATTGAGATTGTGGGAGAAGACCTCTCGCTGCTGGCAGTGATCAAAGCCATGGTCGACAGCGAGAGGAAGTGGACAGCGGTCGCATCCTTCTGCGAGGACGTCATTTCGCAGGAGGCGGCGGAGCGGATCCGTGAGGATACGAGCCGTCGCCGGCGAACCGGGTGGCGCAAGCCATAATGAAGGCCGCGGGCGGGAGAACGGGGATCTCCCACCCGCCAGGCATTGAGTCGGCCCGACGCCCTCTGTAGTGCGGGGGTTTCGCCCAGGAGTCGTAGTCTGCTGGGTGGGTCGCTCTTTTCCAGCGGCCCATCCACTATACGAGGCAACGAGTAGGCACACCGTGGGGTTTTGGTCCGTCGGCCCGAAGTACGGGAGAGCCGGACATAGCCCTCTCGCCTCCCCTTGTGGCGAGGGGTATGCATCAGGCGCATTTCCAAAGTAAAAAAAAAAGGTTACGCGGCGAGTTATAAGGTGCGAGGCCGAAGGCACATGAGTATTGCCCATGCGTCCCCTGCTCTCAAAAATGATCAAGCATTACCTAGATGAGATCAGAGACGAGTTTCAGTTGGAAGTGGCGTCATTCGTCTCGCTAAAAAGAGTGTCATAACTGTTGCTCTTTTAAAATAAGTATAATAGCCATAGCGTAAAATTAAAGTGAAAAGAATACAAGTTACGTAAGAACCACTTTGTACCGAATACGTTTAAAGTAATTATCGTGACCGCGGCTGTTAATTGTTGATCACTACGCGCTACGCGCGCGGTCAGACGCTACTTTCGCTTTCAAGATGCACTTGTACTATCGGACTAAACCCAATACCTTTATTTGAAAAGGCGCTCTAGCGGCGCGCGGCGGCGTACTCTGTCGCGGGCGACTTTGCTTTATATTCACGGGACTGAGCACCTAACCACTGTGTCATGCGTCATCAGTGCAGTGAAGTCGGACATTCCTATTTATTTTGATATGAATGGTTCACTCGCACACAAACATATAATATAAAGTTTTAGCTATATACTAATGCTTCTGCAGCGCAGTCGGTACTCCTGTCATAAGTCAGCCGCAAGCCGCAAGCCATCCCTTGGTAATGTGGCACACATCAGAATATACCAAATGGGCACGAGTCAATGGTTCTCACAAAATAATTAACTCTAACGAATATATCATCCCACTAATTGAGTGTTTACGGTGGCGTAAGCGTGAGCGGTTTTGCAACTACAACTCATGTGGTCTTGGTTTTGCTGCCAGGGTTGGGCAAAATGTTGCCGCGCTTATATCGGGTTATTTCTATGTAATAAGACGATCTAGTAGTACAGTTAAACACTGTGATCCTGACATGAACATGACGTTCAATAACAAAAGACACCACCATCAAAATAAATGAATCGATTGAGACAGCCAAAGCGTGTCGCTGTAAGACCTGTGGCACTAGGATAACCACTCGACCGCCAGAAAAGAAGCTACTACTAAAATATGAAACGACAGTCCACCATACTGGTCATTATGTGTAAGTACTCGTACACACATGTCGTTGTTATAGGCATATATTTGGTGTTACTTGTGCGGAGATGTGAGAAAGTGTTCGACCTAGTTCTGTCCGCCGCCGCCGTCTGGTCTCCCGTGTCGCCGGCGCGGGCGCAAGTAGTGAGAGATCTCATCGACGATAAACTTTAATTAAGTCGATATTTGAGTGACAAACAGAGAAGACAACTGAATTGAGGACAGTATATAAATCTGAACAAGTAAAGTTATTGTTGCAGTCATTATTAATAATCGTTTATTTCATGAAAATCACTGATAGTATTGTAGCCACACGGGCGGTGGCTACAATATCATCAGCTAAAACTATTACAGATAGAGAATTTGATTATTTAAATCCTAGAACGATTGTATGTACGTAGTTGAAGCGGCAAAGTCTACTGCGATGCCAGTGGAAGTCGTGGAGTGCGCTTCGGTGTGTTAGAACATCACCGGCACAACCATCACTAGGAATATTCATAATAATAGACAACAACACAACGTCATGGATATTGATATCCCGAATCAACATGACTTACTGCTCATTTAATACATTTAATTAAGAACATCTCGCCGCCGCCAGAGGAAGGCCGTGAGCGCGTCAAATATTGATTTCTATTATACATTCGTCGTAGTCAACGCCTGAATGGGATATGCAAATTTAATTGTCAATAAACAGCGAATTCTTTATACAAACAGATTTATGTGTATATTGCCGAACGTTTATCTCTCACGTCGATCTGTTGCAATTAGCTGTTAGCACGGTGCTTCGGATTATGAATGGAGCGAATCGTGATTCGTTTATTTGTGTTTTGTTTTTCTTTAATTTAATAACTTGTTTTTTTGGACTAGTGATCGCTATTTTGTTGTTGCGGCAGTTACACCAGCTTTAAGTAAATATTTGTTAAGACGAGCTGGTTTTATGAAGCAGCTATAAGTAATATTTTAATAAAATATTCATTACATCTGTTCAATATTTGCCATTGATCTTTAGGGGTCATATGGGGAACAGTACTTGGCAGTAGGCCCTGTACATTATATAGAACTTCACTAGCTGAGAGAGTGCTGATTGTAAGTCACAGTCAGCGAGCGGTGGAGGCGCCGCCGCTGCTCCGACCCAAGGACAATAGACACGAGGGAACCAAAGCTCGAAGCCAAATAAGAAATCACCAGTTGGGACTGCAGCGACAAGGCTCATTGAGCCCAAAACTAAAAAAATAGCTTATTTGTACAGCGCCAGCATCATCAGACAAGCCCGACACAATGTGTTATATAGGTACATTTGTCTATGGAAACGTATAAGTATATTTTGTAGCAGGTACTGCGTACAAGCGCGCCGCAAGCTAGGCAATGAAGACAAGTTATAAATAACAATAGCAACGACAGTAACAAGTCGGCCGCGCCATTCTGAAACAGCGAGTTAACCTTTTCTAGTAATTAAAGCAATATTATCGGACGAGTACCTAACTTACTTGTATTCATTACTCGCTTAATGACGGCGGCGCGGGCGGCGCGGGCGGCGCATTGCGACCGCATGAAAAATACCATCGACTAAGTGCAAGTGGGACAGAAGAAAGCTGTACTCAAAAGCGTTTATATTTGAATGAGCGCTCGCGCCCTCTAGCGAGATTCTCTTCAAAAACTCAATAAATAAAGCCATCATTCAGTTTGGCGCCCACGGCTTTAACTAATGGCAGGCATCGCTTTCCATCTCGACGGTTGATGTATTTACCATTTATGTAGAAAGTATGCCGATGTGTAACAAATCATGTTCAAAACGCAGTCTTTGGTGATGAGAAAATATGTCTTGAACGATATTTAATTCGTACAGAAAGATGATACAAAAGTTTTTGTAAATAAAATGTTTGAACTGAATGACGCATATATCACTATGATAGATGTAACGTACCGAAAATGACCTCGCTTCGCGCGCTGGACTTGTGCCCAACACCGTACCTGGTACTTATGATATGGACTCCTGGGACAGCAGACGCGACTTTAGCAGACTGTACAAGTGGCTCACTGCGCCACAGTTATGTCATTAGCTACATGTGAGCTGCTGCCTCAAATGAAAGTGTTTCTTTCTATTCACTCACTCCGAAAATGACATCCGCTAATGAAGACGCGCTGAGCTTGACGGATAAGTGCATGAAAAAGAATCAGAATGTGTCGTCATGGCAAATAGAAACATGTTTCTGAAAGTGTTAACATTAAAATCCAAATTTTATGATTTTAGCTCTTGTGTTAATTAATATAATTATGACTTGTCTATATATGTAGATCTAATGTGCTCACAGATTTATTTAAAACAGAAATTATAATTATATGCACATGTCAGTGAGCTGTAGAGCCGACATGCGCATGCGCGGTCTGTTCATAACACTAGACTTCTGACGTGGTTTATCTGTTGACTGGTGGAACAGCAGGAGCACTGCACTCTGCGCAGTACACACGAGACGTAATGTACTGTGGCAGTAGCGGCATGCGGCACTGGCGCACGCGGACACATGCGCCGGCGCACACTGCTCCGGTAATAACAACGTGTGGATAAGTACTAACGTTGATCTTCTAACAAAAGTGATGTCTCAGTGACAAACGGCAATATTTTGGAAAGTGTGCATCTTTAATGAGTTCATTAGACACGCTATTATTTGACGAATAGAATGGGTATTGATTAAATAAATATTTCGACAACATGTAGTGTGAATCATCATGATGTTGCAATATTTACGATATAACCGAACGCTAAGCACCCTAGCCGCGACACGCGACACGCGACACGCGACACGCGACACGCGACACCCCGACATCGACACCCGCGCGCGCGCCGTTCACGAATTGCACTTTCTACGCTATTATAAGATATCGTATAGCGCACAGCGTACAGCGCATAGCCCACAGCGCACAGCATACAGCGCACAGCGCTAGGATACCTATGTGTTGCATAGCGATAACACAATATATTTTAAAATTCGCTTGTTACTTCACGTTAAACGTCAGACACTATCAGATAAACTAGCTACATATGTGTGTGTGTGTGTGTGTGGTGGCTTCACTTGCTTGCGAGCTGATGCCGGGAGTAGCGTGCTGGAGCGAAAATGTGATTTAAGAGTCAAGTAACGTCACTCTGTTTAATTTTTTATTTAGTTAAGCTATTTATATATTGAAGCAGGTTGCTCGTCGCTCGCCACGTCCTTTTCCTTCGAGTAAATATCATTAAACAAATGAAGATACTTCGTTTTTCTTTCGCCTGATACTTATTTAGTCATCCAGATCCATAACATGAAGTCGTTTTGGGTATTCCATTATTATACCATGCCACGCCTATGAGTGCAATAAGCGACCACACCAGAGTTCAGTTTTGTTACTTGTTCCGTTACAAACGTTGCTTTGATGAAGCCTAAAGGCGCCGCCGGGCGATTCCCAATAAACAATCTATCAACATTTCGTACAAAATAATTATTGCTGCTAAGGAAAACCACAGATCTTAGCCTCAAATCTGGCATTAGAACTTAACGTCATTACTCTACTAATAACGGTTCTATTTGATAGTTAGTATTTTACTTGAATTTTAAATCTACAACTAAAATAGGTATATATATTATGCTGGAGCAGATACGCCACAGGTCCGCAGATATAATCGGCAACTTAATTTGGCACGTTCATAAATGTTTCTAATCTCATAGAGTAAACAAAATTGTACTTATTATTAGTTTACTACACAGCGATGTATGTTGTTGATTGATGAGCACCTAATCAATCAGATTGGCTTCACATAATGCCAGACTGGCAATGGCAGCTTAATCTACATTTACGCTAATTAAAGTTTGTGTGCCACAATCCTACATCTTTATCTGATAATGATTGTTGGATGTGTTATTAATTAAGTTTTACCATCGGTTAACTGTCTCCGATCTGTTAGAGCGAAGTTTTAGTGTAGCGGAGATGAAGGCGCTCGGGTTTTAACAAGCGATGAGATCGCACCAACTATTGAGGTTAATCAATCCACGTCGCGGTGTGTCTGAGCCCAGAGTTCACTCATTGTGTATTTAAAACATTAAAAAGCAACGTACTATGATTTAAAATGAATAACTCTGTCTGTTAGGATATCTATGCGTGTGTACTCGCGATGGCCATGAATGTGGTTCTGATGTTTTTCAAATTTACAAGCAAATATTTTAAATAGTTGATCAGTAATCGTCATCAACCACATGAGAGCGGCATCTACAAGTATATGCGTATAATAAAGGTGAACTTAGTGACAATGTACTCGTACATGTTTATCTCCGTTACATACTTTGTGTGGTGTCGAGTAGGTACAGTTCTACATATGTACATAATTAAACTACTACGAGTGGTGTAGTATATTATGTTATGACACATCGGATGCTACGAGTAGTTAATGCAGTCATCTGTATTACATAACATTAATGTATGTAAAGGGACCCATGACCAGGGACAACGAGATGATAAAGTATTATATATTACCTAAGAACTATTCCGATGTTGAGTTCCATCTATAATTAGTACCTATGTGTTACATAACCAATGAGAAATACTCGCAGTCAGTGCCACTAGACGAGTTGTGGCTGTATCGAGTGTCCCTTCCTTATTGCCAGATCATAGATCATGAGAACGGCAAACATTCTCTAAACATCTGTTGTGAATAAACCGTCCTACTTACTGTTTCCTTCATTAATTCAAGCGAAAATTTAACTACCAATATTTATTTTGGTTTATTTGTCGAATCGTTCAAATATTAGTGAGGTGGCGGCTAGTCAAACCAACTGATGCGACATATTCTCAGACGAGTCGGACGATTTCAAATGACTAGTTAAACGCGATGATGTGCTATTAGATGAATGAAAAAGTTTCAAATTACAAGTGAGAGAGAATGTCATTTATATTTTGAGGTTAGTTTTTATGGTAACCGACACTGTTGATTTCCATTTGATGTGCAGTTTTAGGCCATCATAGCATTCACTACTTCAGGTGAATTTCATATACTACTTTAAAGAGATGACGGGTGTTTTCTTCAGACGCTAGACGGAGCAAACAGAAGATTACCTGCACGTTTTGTGTTTTATTCTGCACAAATAAATGAGCGTACTGAGCGGTGCGGCGCGGTGAACTAACTCTTTCAACGTCGGAACTAAATCAATATTCTGACCTTAATTAATCTAAACGAGAGGTCCAACCAGAGCGCTGCTAAAACAAAAAATGTTGCGAATTATCTCTAACTATTACGTGTAACGTGCGTGAAGCGAACGAAGCGATCGATACAAGACAGAGAGACACATCAACCACAATACTTCTGCGTATCTCTCCAGGACACCGGTACACGGTGTTAGCAAAAGGAACGGAGTTAGTACTTTATCGCAGGCTTCCTATGGAACTCTTAGTTGCTGAGCGAAATGATGTCCCCGTGAGTAAGAGCTACAAATGCTCTATCCTTTTCTTTTATAACATTTGAATTGGGTGGTGCGGCGTGCGGCGGTTGGGCTACTACCTGAGTAGCCCTGGGGTTAACAGCGCTCATAGGCCATGGTCGCAGGTCGATCCTTACAATAATGCCGTACGCGCTGGCTTATGTCTTAACTTTACTAGTAGTTCCACAGTAACAATACAGGAAGGATCTTTAATAGAGCCTCGCCAAAACATGTTGATAGCATCGACGCGAGGAAGGACGCATGACGCGGCCTACACCTAGTGTTGCGTGCGCTTGCGGGGATCGAATAACTGATACAGTTAGGTACGGAGCGCGTAGGCACCGGCTGTCTAGACGAGGCTTATGTTTAGAATACGTTCGCGGTAGAGGCGCGCGCTGCGGCCGCGCCCGCGCCAACGGTAACCTCGCGATCGTTTACAGTTTCTGTGCTCAGACATGTTTCTGTCATTCATGAATGTTTCATGTTCAGATTCATTTAGTAATTCATCCGAGCTATCGAGTATGGACGAGTAACCGCCGCGCTGCTTATTAAGTTGGTATACAATTTAAGATCAAAGATAAGTTTTCGTTTGGAATGACACGCACAGTGCCTACGATATAATGAGTAACGAAACGACACACACCAGCACAATAGCAACAGCCCTAGCACGCCTTCAGTGTGAACTCATTCACGGCATGCTTGGCAAACTGAAGAATAAAGAGGCTACAAGATAATACATTTCACGGCACTTACAGTTAAAAATAAAAATATCCGTTAGACTTGGCAGGAGTCTGCTGTTGTACCTTCTAAGCCTACGCTAGTAGGCAGTACAACGGCAGGAGTCTGCTGTTGTTCAATTTGATCGAAGCCTTCTTCTGTACTTCTTTAAAAAGGAGATTCTCTAAAAAGTGAACGTCTACACTATGGTCGATGTTTACATGCCGCTGCGCGCTGTGTCGCGGCCGACTTTATCAACACTCCATTAACGGATCTCACAAGTAATGGTCCCGTATGGCATTCGAACCCACAACTCGAGCGCGGCGGCGCCGGCGCAGCGAGGCCAAAGCCGCTGATATACGTAATACATACACACGTGCGTTGTATGTTTGCGCCACTCTGCGGAGGTCCGCCTGGTCTGGTGTAAGTGAGCTAAGGTACTAGTATAGTATTATATTGTCTGTGTCGAAGGCAAGAGTCGCCGCCACCCGTTTATGTATTGTTTATAAAATATACATTAAGAGGTAAGTTCGCCACTTTGGTTAACATTACGGAGCTACGTACGCCACCTACGTAACACAAAAGTTGTAGATTAATGCCATCATAATCACATCATTTTGATCCTGTCCAGATGGTAGAGCAATATTATAGTTGAAAGCCACTTAGGCCATGGCGCGCCGTAATTTAAAGCTCAAAGCTTGAGCCGAGCGGCGCGCGGCGGCGGCGGCGTTCGGCGTTCGGCGTTCGGCACTCGGCCTCCAAACAGTTTGTAGATACATAATTGTCGATAGCGCGCAGGAATGAAGGCAGAACACAGAGCGTATCAATTACTTAACGTGGCGCGCAGATTATTGGAACTTGTTACTAGATCGGCTACATCATACATACCTCTTCACACTAGGCTTCAACATACTTGTATATTTTTAATCCCAGCACAAAAAGGTCATCACAAACAAAAATGAAAAAGGAATAACTTGTAAGCTTTGCTGTTCATGTTGTTTCAGTACCCCGCGCACGCGCATACGCAATTACGCACTAGTCCGCTGGAGACTGCGAACTTATTGTATGTGCACGATCAGCTCCAGAACAGCATGCAGGTCAACACGCACAGCACACCACGTGGTCACTTCTAGGGAATTGTATACCATACTATTGTTTAGTAACTACGGTTTGCTTTATGTACGCAGATAAAAAATAAAACATAATCGAGCTCAAACAATAAAGTATGTATAACTCACAACGCTGCTTTATTATATCGGTCATTGATCTGAAACTGAATTAAAAATATCCTTTAAGTATAAGAGAAAAGGATAGGTAATGTCTATTTCAACATTTTGTTGTTATTATGTCACTCGCGTCGCCGTCGCCACACAGCGCACACAAATGACACGCATCGTGCGCTGAAGAGAGCTCCACGCGACCACTGGCGCCGGCGCACCGGCACACCGGCGGCGGTGTGACGGCGACCATTAGAACAACAACTCCATCGGACACTTCGGAACTACCAGCCGTACCACCTGCTGCCACAGTACTTATCCAAGGTCATGAACCATAATAGATCGCTCATAAGGATTAAGTAACAAAACATCTACCACGATAAACATTAGTTTCAGGTATTCTGCTACCACAAACATGTAATTACATTTTTGATCGTTGTTCTCTCTTCCTGGCCTATATACCTAGGTATATCACATTGTGATGGGGTTAGCCTCGTTTATTCTAGCCGCCCACTGCGCTATCCTTGTCATCATCGTCGGACAGCTTGCATTATCTGATGTCTCTCAACACTACATCTTGCCGCCTTGCCTTGGGTCAGTCTCTGGATCTCTGACCGGGGGTTGGCATGCTTTAGTGCTGAGTTGCGTACGTAGGCTGCTGGCCTTCTTTATACGTGACCACAACATACTTCTCCATTTCTTATTGTCTGCAATTATTACATGCTGCCTTTTTTATTATCATTAGTAAGAAACGAACCAGCAACACCGCACTGCGGAAATAATGTCGAGGAAATGAACAAGCCGCTGCTGTCCGAGTCAAGATGGTGAGAAACGGATATCAGAACAGCTACTCTGCTCTTCACTCAAAACGTTAACGTGCTTGATGACAGCAACTGTTCATATTCTCCCAAGACCCTGCTAACTACGACACGAGAGGAGGGGAAAGAGTAGGACAGCAATACCACGATTTAGACTAAAATATGTGGGTCGATGGCTCGAGACGCCGGTATTGAGACGCCGCGCGCTGGACATTGGACCACCTGTTTTGCAAACGGACAAACAGGAAATATTCTATGTAGATGTATATGTATTAATATGTAGATGTTAATAAGTTTTCTCCTCACCGTATAATGGCTATTTGACTCGTTAGTGCGAGGTGCAGACGCAGCACGAGGACACTTAACTCGTAGCAGAATGCACGCAACGCTCTATCGCGCGAGCTATTTACGAGCAAAGTGTGGTTTCCCTTTGGTATTAATATTTATTTTGCGGTACTTATCGTATGACTGCCAAGTTAGTAGCTTTCTAAACCAGTTCGAGCAGTATCTCGGTAATTGCAAGTCTTCCTGAATCAGTCGGAGCGCCGCCGCAGCACCGCACCGTCAATACGCCGCCGTGAAATTGTGTTATAAATCATATCTAAGGAGGCTGTGCATGCGGCTCGTGGCGCCGTGGCGCACTATTAGCGATCTTTGAACACCGCGCTTCCGCAACTCTAATGCAATGTCTGCAACATTCTTCATATTATAATAAATATGGACTATTATCATGCCAAGATATCCGCTTGTAGTATGGCAGGATCAACAGTCAGTCCGAAGCAGTACCCAGGCGCGCGCTATACACGCAGTCATGTTGGCAGATAAACCTAATATGATGAAACATCAGCCGGCCGCCAGGGAGCCGGACACTCTCCAGAGTTAATGAGGTTACGCGAATTCATATTTATTACTGTCATATTGCTGCAATTGTTTACGATCGGAAATTAACTGCCTTGAAAAATAAACACATGATTTCGGCACACAGCTTATTCCTAGTATTTATTTCCATAGGCAGTGCAGAGCAACGATATTAAAAATACAAAATAATGATGCAAGCTATCAATTACATACATATATTATAAAAACATATTTGTATCTGTTGCTAGTTCTGCCCGAGAACCGTCACACTCAGCGTATTATTGGTAGTGGCGAAATGGTCCCTTGAACTACTGCGCTTCACATGCACTCATTAACAATAGAGAGATATTGATGAGCACTCACTTCCGCACAGATCGCTTACCGAGCAGCGAGGCACTCGAGTGCATTACAATGAAGAATGTCGCCGATACCCCCCCCTCCGCCCGCGCCGCCCCGCGGCCCAAGCCTCTCCCCCTCTCCGAGTACACAACAATGGATGTCGCGCTGCTATCGTTATAATTGTAATGATTTTACATTACGTGCCCCCCCCCCCGCCCCCCGCCCCCCTCTACTCACTGCTCCGTTAGCATCGAACGCGAAAGAATGGCTGCCTCTCTGTTGGAATACATTTGATCCGTCTGTGGTGGTTGATATTATAGTCCAGCTATATGTTCTCGATACAACAAGTTACGTTGTTATTAACATAATACGTATGTAGACTAATAATACGGACGAGTTGAACTACACTTATGTACTGTGCAGGCGCGCGTCGCCGCTCGCCAACGCACACGGAACTCCTAAACATGACTATACCCAGTACTGCGTCGATACTTAAGTTTTACAACTTTCACGTGATGAGTTACGTCACGTGCTTTTAAATAGCTACAAACAACGCGAAATTATCGCTCTGTATGTCTTCTAAAGAAATAATTATTTCCAATAACTTATGGCTATGTTCGGTTAATGATTCTTGTTGCTACGTAGCTATGCTACTATACTCACAATGAAGTAGGCGTTCCGAACCGCCAGTGTGCCTATTGCTGTAGGTTCCATCTCCACACCGACCAAAAATGTGTGCTCCACAAATAGCAGCTTAATGCTGCGAGTATTCTGTAGGGCAGCCGTAGTGCCAGCGCGGCGTGTGCTCTCTGTGCCCTTCGATCGCGAGTCGCGACATTACGATGTCACTATCGAAAAATCATGGCGAGACACGCTCTCGTACTTCGTCATCGTCATCGTCTTTTTAACCGACTTCAAAAAAAGGAGGAGGTTATCAATACATCTGTATATATATATATATATATTTTTGTTTGTTATCTCATAACTTTCGACTGGGTGAACCGATTTTGATGATTCTTTTTTTATTTGAAAGCTGGTGCTTCGCGTGTGGTCCCATTTAATTTTAATCAAGATTTGACCATTCGTTTTCGAGTTATCTTTAATAATGCGTATTTGGCTACATTGATGATGTTCTCGTTTTTGCAAGGTTCACTAAAAATCGAAAAATAAGCAAAATTTTAACAAAAAAGAAAACCGACTTCAAAGAAGAATATTCTAAAACTTGCAAAATGCATTAAAAGGTTAATAAATAATTGCATATTCTTGTGAATAAATAAATTATTGTTATTTTTGGAGTCGGTGTCAGCCGCCCGCGCCGCGTGCTGCGTCTATGTGTATAATAGTGCATGCCAATGTTATGTTATGATTATAGTAGGATACCTCATGTTTAATTAGTTACAAACCTACCTTGGCTGACACCGACTCCATTAATAACAATAATTTAATTATTCACAAGAATATGTAATTATTTATTAACTTTCTAGTGCATTTTGCAAGTTTTAGAATATTCTTCTATGAAGTCGGTTTTCTTTTTTGTTAAAATTTTGCTTATATTTGCACGTAACGCCGTATTTTACCATCGTAATCTTAGCGGTAATCATTTTGCTTTAACATTGAAAATTTTCTTGCGAAATATTAATATTTTTTTTAAATGTCAAGTCTCATGGCAGATGTGGAATTTGGTGGGTATTTCATAGAAATTAATTGATGGTATTTTAATCTGAGAGTGAAACCAATTACGACAGTGTTCACGGTGCGCGGTGGTTAGACAGACACTGCGGACACACGGCGCACGGCACCACTCCGCTGGCTACGTGAGACGACACCACATCACAGACAACTACTGCCACTCGCCATCGTTCACATGTTGTTATCCAGTTATGTATATTCTACTAATTCATGCTTGTTATAATAAGAGAGAGACACTAAAGTAGTAGTATAGCAGCATGTCGCACACCCTCACTTCATCAGATAAAGACGCACGTAGCTATGTATATGCGGGTACTAACTATCGTGTCGTTTGCCGTCTACCGACCATAGTGTGCCATGACTATGGTCGGTAGTACACTTTGCCTGCCTTTTATCCGGAGCCATCATAATCGTTTCAAATAGCTATACATAATTATATGGATATATATTGATATCCATATACGTATAGCTATTTGAAGCGATTATTTAAATGGATATGATTATACTAACACGTATTTACAAAAATATTTGATGCATGGATACAAAATACGTGTCCAATGTCCATCAACTCGTTATAATTATACAAACACTCGACAACACGTATTGTTGTTTAGGCAGAACGACGCGATACCTTTGCCTCGATCTTATAACTGAATGATAATAGTCGAGGGACAATGGCGACAATGGCTGACCTCGACACGTCGACACGTCGACCGACATCCGCGAACATCGTGTTTTATGTTTTATTGTGAACCACTTTAATGGCGTCCAAGTTGATAGAGCCATCTGCTGCGCTCCTATTGTTAACATTTTTTGTTACGAACTTAGATTTAAGATATTAAAATTTCTGATCTCAACTTGTTGTAATGAGTATTGGCGTTACGTAATACAAATGTTGATTTTATTCATTAGTTGTTAATCAAATCTAAGTGAACCAACGCTCAATTTAATTGATATTGCATACATAAATACATATATTATTAAACTTAATTTATTATTACATTACCAACCAGTCTCATATTTTGCAATATTTAATTTGCTACTACATCATTAATCATAGATAATAGATTAATACACAAATTCAAAAGTAAAAGCAGCCCAGCCTGTTCGGTTTTACTTCCAAGTAGGTGCTGCTACGTGTAGTGAGCAAAAAGTCAATCAAGTCAAGTCGATCGAGTTCTTATGAGTGTATCACCTATGTTATGTTATCGTAACTCTGTCAGGATGTGATTACACGAACGGCGGCGGCGAGGTGTCGGCATGCGGATGGTCATTCAACCTGTAACGGAATTACGGAACGCGACGATTGTTCCCGACACCCGCGACACACGCGACACTCGCGGGCTCCCGGTGCAGCGGTGCAGCGGTGTCGGATCGCACATCATTGCTGTAATTTCATTATCAACGCACCATTGTTAGTCATAGACAATCTTTCACTTACAAGCTCGACGGCGACGATTCCGCTGGCGTTAAATCTGTTTAGTTTCTGAACTTATCTGTTACCTTTTGATTTTTGAGACGCAGATAATTAATTATGATGATGCACTGCTGGCGGACAATGTTTATAATATCAGAAGTGGGTACACCGGCGGTGATATCGTGCAAGTTAGTGTATTGTAAATAAATCTTCGGTGTATGAGGCAATTTTTTTTATTTCTTGCTAAAGATCTGATGTCCGAAATAGGCTTGTCCATAAACAGTCTTGTTGACAACCCAGTACACGGCGCGGCGCGATATTAGTCTTGAGTGACACCTTGTTTGGTCATTGTCATTCTGTTCAGTTCGAGCGGTGAGTGCGTGAAGATATGCGGCTAACGTGAGTGCTTACGTAACGCTGGCGAGCTTGTCACTCGTCGCAAGTACTGCGCAGTAGCGACCTGCAGCGCCGGCTCTCGCCCGGCGCGGGGCTCGAGGACGCGTGGACTACTCACTACAACAACCAGCTACTTCTAACTGCCTCCGTAGTCCGCGGTGCAGCGGTAGTGAATGCGACTGCTGTACGTGAGGTCTCGGGTTCAGATTATTCTCCGGACAAGTATATAATCTATTGTTTTTAAAGCAGCCTTTATTAAGTGGTAGCGTTTCATTATTTAAATTTTGATATCCTGCCCTTATCCTAACTAATAGTATAAATGTGAATGTGTTTGTTTCTTTTTTACACTTTTACGCTTTAATTACTCGACCGATCATGATGAAATTTTGCATACACGTTTTCAGGAGTACAGAAAAGGGATCCATAAAATAAGTTCCCGAAGGATATAGATTAATTGACAAAATCTGGGGTACGGTAGTAACCCCGCCAAGACGAGCCAAGCGAAGCGCAAGGTATTACCTACGTCTACTCGAAGCGCTTCGTCGTTTTCTTGAATCGTCGTTAACTTGAGTTTGGATTATACCAGATAAACAAAATTCTCGGGATATGATGTCAATAGCGGACTTATTAAACATATAAAGTTTCCATTGCATAGCCCTTATGCTTTAGATTTTATTGATATCTAAAAAACTCCGTTTTCGTCACTGACTCACTCACTGATGATCATCAAAATTCTTACGGTATTTTCTGAAGTCCTAGAAAGCTGACATTTGGTATATAAACTGGTATTAATACACAAACAACAAAATATTCTGAAACTTGGAACTTTTATCCCTCCAAGCTCTTAAACTAGGGGATGGAAGTTGATACGAGAGGACTCCTTATTAAATAATAAAATACATATTTCAGTATTTTTAGTATATTACACCCATCCTTTAAATTAGGGGATGGAATTAAGCGCCAAGTATCGCCCTGATCTATCGCTTATTATAATCAGTAAACCAACATAAAAAGGGGCCTCTGATGTGCAACAAATACATCCCAAAGAAAGATAGAAAAATTAACAAATAAAAATATATTGTTATAAGCAACTCACAAAAGAAAGAAAAGTAAGTAAGAAGGTGAAATCTCACCAAATATATTTTCATGTCAAATGTTGCCAAGACGAGACACGAGACCATATGGCTCGCACTGTCAACAAGTAATCAGATCTCACGTAGAGCCAAGTTTCTAACTCTACACGCGCTAACTCTACAAGCTCTAACTTCGCAAACTCTACACCTTGGGCTCAACATGTGGCGGCCATTTTGGTGGGCTCTATAAGCAACTGTGAAGCCGCGAGAAAATCTTGTGATATAATTAACTGTTTTATACTGTTAAACATCGAGAATTACTCGTTTAAGCTTAGAGAGTTAGTTTAGAAAAAGTTGATAATGATAAGAGCTTGATGATAGTGTTGCAGCAGCAAGATGCAGGCGATCCAGAAGGCGATGCACCCACACTAATGTAGCCACGTAGCGTACCTCCCTTACAGAGAGCAGCAGTATTGTGCACGCTGCACACACATGCGGGACAGCAGGCGGAGCACACGCATGATACAGGTGTGCCGTTCGAACCAGATGATCCCAATCTCATGGACTGGACTCAACTAAGAAACTTTGGATTTTGAATGCCTGTGCGTGTACTTGTAACCTATCCTTACTTTAGATCTGTAAACTGCTTAAACCAGCTAATCAGATTATTACTACAGAGCCATCCCGAAGGTGCTTGTTGAACTAACGGGAAGCAAATGTACCGAAGCAATGTCACCCACGCGCGCCATCGTTCCACGTCGGAGCACCACAGTCCACAGCACCACTCACCGCGGGCGCGGTGGACTCCGAGTCGCATGCCGCTGCGCGCTGTCGTGTTGACTAACTTCGTCTAAATAAAGCAATTACACCACTGTAGTAGTATTTGTGTCTCGTGCTATAATAAAAGTCATTTATATGTTAACACAAACGTATTTACATTTAAATGAACAATATTTTATTTTATTATGTAAGCAGATGACAAATTAACATATCCCACATTTTATCGAGTTAAGTTATCGCACATGTACGCCATAAATCCATCATCTTTCTAATTCACGATAGATATAAATCAAGTTATTAACCCAGATTTTAAATAACATTCATAAATAAATATACTTACGAAAACATTTTAGACGTGTATTAATTCTAATCATAAATTGATGTTATACAACAAAAATAAGCCTGTTTCACTTGGTTAAGTGTTGCTGATGTCCGACGCCGACGCCACATAAGGTAATTAAATACCTACATTAGTTCTCCACTCGTGGATACATGAATCAAAGTTACATAATTCCTTCACACACATAACTTACATAACGTAATGATTTCGCTTGGAACCCCAATACCGGACACTTGTTGCCCACAACAAAGGTGACAAACAAACATACGTCCTGTCTGGTGTGAAGCAGTCACCGTCGGCGATATAATCGCTCGTAACACCTCGGCACGGTTGCGGGTTATAGGTAATAACTAATAACCGGCGCGCTGCTCACTTTAAGGAAAAGGACTTATAGCAAATAAGCTTAAATACCTACAAATGCTCATAAAACTATTAAGGTTTATGAGTAAAGGTAGTTATTTAAGCTATTTAGTTCAGTCTCGTTAACAGATATCTGTAGCCATCAAAGCTCTACGAAGATGGCAATAATATTCAATATATTAAATGCTATCTCCGCTCCTGGAATTGCAATAGTCGCGACGCCAGTATACAATAGCAATGATTACACAGACACACACAAGAGCTAAGTTTAAAGTAAACGTATGTGTAAATATATCACCGCTATTATTTCATACAACACAACGAATGTTCTGCTTTCGCCGTACGATTCAAACGGCAGATTCATATGATTATAAAGTTCTAATAAAGCAGTTGATGAACATTGCGAGGAATCAAATTGTAACTTGACATTTTAATCACAAACTTTTGCATTTCCATTTACAAAAGCCATCATGATAGAATTATTCTTAGAAGTCTGACAGACCTCAGGACATTCCAGTTACATGACATTATAATTGTAGAAGGCATATTGCATGCGAGAAATATCACTTGATACGATCTCAAACTTGAAGCTTCGTTTACTTTTTAAGGTATACATATAACTGTAAAGGCAAGTCTTAAAAGTCGCTTCAGTGTGCGAGGCATGCCTCGGAGAAAGGTACGAGAGCTTATGGAAAGCAAACATTCAGTTTTTAAAACTGGAATGGAGCGCACAAGTTTCATCGACATTGCGTTCAGAGCTTGTGTAAGGACGAGTTCTGACTTAGTCAACCATTCATGGCGAACCCTCTGCTGTATGTAATCGTACACACAACGCTGTCCAGGCGACAAACGTACTTAGTTTTACAATTTGTAACACTGTATAGTGATTGCGTCCGCGGGCGCCGTCCGCTCACAGGCTACAATATTAAACATTCGGGCAAATGAACGCAGTAGATCATTTAGACATCGGTTCATTGTTATAGATGTTACACAGGAATGTGTAAAGGCGGCCGTACACATTGGCACAGGGCCAAGGTAGCGGGCCAGCGTGTAGAGATCTACTTGGCGGTGTCAACATGCCGCCAACACGCTTGGCGTATGACATCTATTGGCAAAATATAAACACGCTACGGTTTTAAACAGTTCACTTAAATAATAATATAATAATCAACTACAACGCGACTTTGTATGTTTACTCGTTGGGGCGCCATCAGCGCGCGCGGCTCCTCTGTACCACCTGCTAGCCACTACTCGTAACAACACGTCGTCATGATGACAACCAGTTCCAACGCAGCTGCAGCTCGGTGCGACGACACTCGATTACATGTACGAAGAGAGTACTCGAGTGATAGTTAGCTGCCAGCTGTATGCCTTACGAGAACAGTACATGTATGAATGGAAAAATAAACTTGTTTGCAGTAATCCTGGCCCAGTGGAGTCACAGTTAGGCCCGCCGCGCGCCGGCGCCGGTGGCTCTCACTGCTCTCGCACATCTCTGGTGAAACCGCGCTCTGCTCATACCACGCCGAGCGGTGTTCGACACGCAACCCGTGACATACATATCTCAAGCCGATCGGCACCACTTGTATAGTAATTGTTGACTTTAACGTGAATCATGGAGAACGAAAGTGAACGGGCTGTGTCTACTTGTGAGATAGCAGGTTTAACATGTATAAGTATGACTTCATTTCTGCAAGTAAATAGTGTAACAGTGAATCGTAATTGGCTCATTGTCGGCACTTATTTAATTTTTAATCATACTTTGTACTCGTTGGTACTTTCTAAATGTGTCATTTCAGCGCCAAAAGCGAACGTGGAGCAAACAAATGGCTTTAGAATACGCTTCAACTTGTAACGTATCCGATGAGTCTACCTAATTAGAAATAGATTTAGATAAATACGATCAATAGTACCTATGTCATGTTTACTCAAATATATCTCAGAAAACATCTCTTGTATTTTTCTTCTTTTCGTTTTATAGATATTACTTATAACATGTGCCAACAAATATAGAGATCGAACAATATATAAAATGAGACAATCCACAGATGTAGATATACGTCATACGTCATACGTGACCGATGTAATGCTAACTTTCTGTTCAAGAGCACACAAATGAACACAAGCAACACTAACACATCATCACAGAAATTGGACACGATGGACGGTGGACGGTGGACGGTGGACGGTGGCTAGTATTTCTTCTCCTTTTTCTTTTTACTGCTATTAAATATTCTTTATTTACACATATTATATTATAGGTTATTAATAATTTCTACAGTAATTAAATATTTTATATTTACACATGTATTAAAAAAGACAAAACATATATAAAGTATAAACATATAAAAATACAGTCGCTGCATTTAACAATAGACATGCGAGTGAGAACTGGAGATAATCCGGATGATCAACAATTTTCTGACACAGTACTAAAACTTGATGAAGGTACCTTCACCAATATCCACAACAACACGAAGGAAAACTTATTTTGTCATCTACCTTATGTCGCATAGTGCAATCACAGCAAGATCTTATATCTTCAGTATACGGCGACCTAACAGATATATTAAATACCTTATGTCGCATAGTGCAATCACAGTAAGATCTTATATCTTCAGTATAAGGCGACCTAACAGATATATTAAATACCTTATGTCACATAGTGCAATCACAGCAAGATCTTATATCTTCGGTATACGGCGACCTAACAGATATATTAAATACCTTATGTCGCATAGTGCAATCACAGCAAGATCTTATATCTTCGGTATACGGCGACCTAACAGATATATTAAATACCTTATGTCCCATAATGCAATCACAGCAAGATCTTATATCTTCGGTATACGGCGACCTAACAGATATATAAAATACGGACAATTCTTGGTTATGCGAAAGATCTATTTTAACCCCTCGCAATGACCAGGCATCGATCTGAGATTAATAATAATATATTGTCGAATATACAAGGAGAAAGCAAAGTATATTATTAAATATAGCAGTAGATAAAAAAGTGCCCGTCTGTGCACTGTACATGGATCTTACAAAAGCGTTTCACTGTGTGGATCATGAGCTATTGTTGGAAAAATTGAATGCTTACGGAATAAGGGGTAAGGTCTTAGATCTAATTACATCTTATCTTACTGTGTACCCAAATAACACGCTTATGTTCCAAACTCAATACAGAAACACATTTTATGTCAGAATATAGAGAAACTAACCTAGGGATACCACAAGGAAGTGTATTGGGGCCACTTTTATTTAATATTTATATTAACGACCTCCCAAAAATAACAAAACATCCGACTATTTTGTTCGCTGACGATAGCACAATTGTATTTACAGGCAAAAAAATCACTTATTGAATCTGACATTTTAAATACTCTTAGCAATGTAATGCAATGGCTGAATATTCTTAGAATTCCTATAATACCAAATAATTTTCCATTTCAGTTTAAAAAATCGCAATGCCCAGTATCGGCGTTATCGGCGTGTTATGCAATGACAATGAATAAAGCTCAGGGTCCGAGTTGTCGCGTCAGCGTCGCTGGAGTACATCTCGTCTCAGTGTCAGTTGTCGCGTCGGCGTCGCTGGAGTACATCTCGCCTCAGTGTCAGTTGTCGCGTCGGCGTCGCTGGAGTACATCTCGCCTCAGTGTCAGTTGTCGCGTCGGCGTCGCTGGAGTACATCTCGTCTCAGTGTCAGTTGTCGCGTCGGCGTCGCTGGAGTACATCTCGTCTCAGTGTCAGTTGTTCCTCGCATAGTCACTTGCACGTCGCCGGCGCCGGCGCCGTCGCTCTCTCCCGAGTAAGCAGCTCCAAAACTCTTTATGTCCACGTACTAGAAGGGTCAACTTTCAACATAGTTTATCCGGAAGCTTTAGGCTGAAGTTATTTAATGTTTAGTATCCGCGGTGTCACCGTTATACGAATATAATCAGTGTCATAAAATAACTTAATAATAAATAAGGAATTGCACGCGGACGGATTTGCGGGCACACCTAGTCTTAAATAAGTGCACTACTTTCAATACCTGTAATTTTTTGTTCCAACCGAAATGTATCCTGGATTAATAATAATCATTTGTTGCAATCGTATCCTATACATAAATTGTGAACGCTAGAACCGTGTAAGCGACGCCAGCAACAAGACTTAGTTACTATACAGCTATAGAGTATAAGCACAAGCGTGTGTTTAGCGATATAACGTTGTCACAAATGTCGGTTTAGTGAATTGCAAACTCAATTAAGCGAACAAGGAGAATATTGAACCGGCCGGCGGCGGCGCGGGCGGCGCGCGGCGGCCGCCGGCGCGAGGTGCACAGTAACTCACCATGATGAATGTTTTACAGCGCACTTACTACTGAAAGTGCTAACGGTACGAGTGTCCGTCCCCGCCCCTCCGCGCGCCGCACAGGCGCAGGCGCCTCACAGTCGCCCGCACACCGCCACCGGCCGCGGCGCGCACGCTACACACATCTCATTCACCTATCCACTTCGAAGTTATTGAATCTTAAGATATCAATGTTCAGTAGGTATTACCGTAAGACATTATCCTAAGTATTGCGAATGTGAGATTGTTACTATACTCTCCCGAAAGATCATCATAAACTGTCGCATACACGATGTTAGGGGTACAGAAAAAGATATACTAGGTATGTAGGTACATACATAAGATATACTAGGTATGTAGGTACATACATAAGATATACTAGGTATGTAGGTACATACATAAGATATACTAGGTATGTAGGTACATACATAAGATATACTAGGTATGTAGGTACATACATAAGATATACTAGGTATGTAGGTACATACATAGGGTACTCTGGATTTGACTTTCATCCAGAAAAAATACTGTTCCCTCGGTATGCTGGTATGCTATAAATATATTTTAATCAGTTTTGTTATATCTAATAAAGTATTTGCTTGTAATTAACTTAATTACAATGCCGCGGCTTTTCATCCCCGATAAGCGACGACTATAGCAAAATTGTGCCCCGGGACATTTTGGATGGCTGGTGGAAATGAGAGATGAGACTGTTTTGCAATTCTAAATTAAACATAAATTATTTAGTAGAGTACTAATTTGTACTGTTAGTGACGCTTCATATTAAGTAGTCTGTGACGTTAAAGCGTGAGTATTTGAGAAATATAGTTACACATAATTTGTGTTAACTATAAGATAGCCACGGCGCGGCGCCGGTGTGCCTGATATCGAAACGAACAAGTTTATGAATGGCGCGCGTCCTTGCGCCCGCGCCTCGCCGCGCACCGTACGGGCTGCGCGGGCGCCGCCCCGCGACACACACGCGGCCACGGACCTAATGACAGCTGCATCTGTTACGCGGTCACCTGCTACATGCGGTTATTTTAATATCGACTATTTAAACGAGCTAATGTTCTAGTCGCAACCGATTGAACCTTTTTACGTTTGTGTCATCAAATCTTTACGGACAGATGCTTCATGTACGAATGCCTGATGCCGAACATTCAACATGTCCTTTGTAAACACTTATCGAAGAACAATATATAGACATGCACGTTATATTTGCATATTTTATAAAATATTTCGTGGATTTTATTTAAAATTTTGATTTTTGTTAATTTTCAGGAAGGTAGTTCCCATGAAACGCCCACAGGCCCCTTGTCTCTGCGGCCACTCGCACGTTGTGTGTACGTCATCAAATGTTAACAATTGAGCTTTGTGTGTTGTCACAGTAACTGTCGCTCTTGTAAGATGGCTGTTGTTTTAGCTGCAACAGCGGTGCGGACAGGGGCCGCGTGCATCATTCCTCAACATCAGCGAAGCCGTGGTTCGCTAGTGTTGAAGCCTCCTGCTCGTTGAATGCAAATCATTGATCAAGCTACAGTTGCATTCACATTGTTTTAGTATTACTGAATATGTCACATTCATTTGTCTAATAAATATGTCTTCAAAAAACTCACGAACCTTGTAATGCGCCTGCGCGACCGCATGTGTCTGTTTAGTTAGGTCAGTGGGTCCACGTAAGTACAGTAAGTAGTGCAATAACAATCAGTAGTAAGCAACGCGAACACAAGCGCTCCAGCCCAGCCCAACAGCTAGGTACTAGTGACCGACTGAAATTGACCGCTTTAAATATTCGTACAATACCGTTAAATGCTGTTATTCTGGCGTGTACGAGCAACCGCTACCACAAATTTCTGTATGTTATAGAGCCTGGTTGGGTTCCACGCGGATGAGCCCGGCCGGCGAAAATGGCGAGATACTACCCTCACATAGAATATGGATGTAAAGTAACGATACGTTTATATTCCGTGCGAGAAAGAACCCATATTATGAACATACCGATACATAATATTCGACCTCATTACACATATGTAAGCTGAAGCTTTATTTATAGCAACTGCATTTCTTTTGACAATTTAATAATGATACTAAATACTACAAGTAAAGTGTATTTAAACTTATAATAATAGTTTAAGCCCCTCGTGGTACTGGTTTCTAAACAAGTATGACACGTAGTGCGCGGCGCGTGGTGCGCGGTGCGCGGCGCGGCGAGCCCGGCAGGTGGCGCTGCGCATCTGCCGCGCGATGCGTGCCTTCGTCCTGCACGCGGGTCACACCGAGCTTCAGGACGTTACAGAGTCTTTGTTATAAAAGCCCTTGAATCACTAAGATTTCTTGATAAGTTAATCTGGCGCTCGTAGGATCGTTCGGAACATATGTATAACGCTTGTCACGCACATATCTGACAAATTGAAATATAATACAAATTCATACTCTTCATTATATGCACGTAAAGCTTAAGACTTGCATAATATAAGGATCAGAGGTGTTGGCCTCATTTTTATTATAACCGTGGAAATAGGTAATTCATGAGGTAGGATGTGAACCTACCTATTTCGAAAAGCTGTGTCATCACTTTCCACACTAAGCTATTGAAGGTCCTACATCAGGGATTGAGACTAAAGTTAACTTGATAATATCAGTCCTTTAATTGCGAAAAATAGAAAGTACCGTGCACATGTAATAATGATCAGCTTGACAAGCCAGTACAAACATTCATCTTGTGCAATCGTGCATACATTCCATTTAGGCCACACACGGTACAAGCGAGCTGCAGCAGCGCGAGCTGCGATGGACGACAACACACAACGATTGCGCTTGTTCATTTGCTCTACGCTCGGTATATCTCTTTCGTTTCAATCACTCTCCTTACATTCTTATCTTCTCTCAGTTATCGTGAGTAGTATCGACTTCAATTTAGTTTTAAGGGCAATAGTGGAGGAACCTTTACACAACTTACACACACACAAACATCTTTGTACAAGTGTTGAACATTCTAGCAGCACGTGCTGTATACCTTCATGCCGCTATCGCGCTAGCACTATCGACATGCTGCGCTGATTTGTCACACGAGTACAGACGCTCGAGCGTTCATTCACTAAATGATAGTTTACCTAATCAAGCTTGTCACGGTGACAGCTAATTCTGTCATCATTTTAATTTTGTTTAGTATATAACGTTAAAAGATACGTTCGTACCGAGATACTAAAATATTACTGAATGCAACTTTCAATATACACAACAATATTTCTTAAAGAAAATTTAATAAATCATGAGCATAAATATGCGTGTATCAATATATCAATGTTGGTCATATTAAGGTTTCATTAAGGCAGTGAATTGATATTTAACTTTCATCGTTGAGCAACCTCTGACACGGGCCCATACATCTTCCCTATTACCTGCTAAAAGTGTGTCGAAATGAAGAGCTGTCTTTGTAGAAGACAAACTTGTTATCTCTTTATGGGAGGGTTACATGCAACCTATCACACTGACCACTGTTGGAACTGAAGCCGCTGCCGTTAGTGAGACATCTAATAAAAAACTTGTCGTTTATTTTGATAAACTGCAGCTAATTTAAGCTTGCTCTAGTGCCTGATGATAAAAAAAAATTGGGACAATGTATGTCAAACAAACTCCTTTGTTAAATTATCTGTGACCATACGTGGTTCGTGAAGGTGATACATCGCAATGTATTACCAATGTCGTGAACACAATCGGCGCGCGGCGCCACTAAATGGCCACTGATCGTAATATACTATCCTACTAAAGCTCATGTTTCGCCTACATCGAATTCTGTTTCATACTAGTTGACTCGACCACACAACATCGTCACATAGGTGTCCCTTCTATCGATGTTTTATCGTCTAGCCGTAATCTTGTTATGGAGTGCTTCGTGGAGTCTTCTACGATATTTTTTTATAGGTATGGCTATACGTGGTTGTATGTATTAACAGGTTTACCCACTCAACTACTGTAAACACAGACCGCAGCTTTAGCGATAAGCTGGTGCGATCTATTACTACGGCGTCACTTACACGGACTCTCAATCATGATACGAATCAGTAGAATAAATATTTTAAAATCAATCAATACGTATTGCAATACTTAATAGTCATAAATTGGAAACGTTTCGCGGAAGCGATTCAACGTTTCTCTCATTAACGTCAGTGGCCCTTGAAGTCATAAATTTATGAAACTGAATCACACAGCCTACTTTTACTTGAACGAAACAAGAAGCATCATAAACAACGAAATGGACGACTTCCGGTGCGTTTGGTGTGATCTTGTTTCCGCTCTTTACATAATGTTTATGTCACATTTTAATTCTTGGAGATAATTTAAGTGAATACACCATTGTAGCTTATTCGTGATGTAACGTTAATGAATACTTGTTTTTGATGTAATGCAATGTAACATTAAAACATCGCCGCCGCACTTGACGCCTGTTGGTTTGTCTACTTTGCGTGATTCAACTGATTTAAATGATGCCAGCGACCCGACACCGTGGCTCTAAGCTTAGTTGTTAATTTCTTAAATGTTCAAGGTAGTTTGACTTCATAAGTGTGTACGCGTTCTCCAGCTGTATTCGTTGGAAAGTGTTGATAAAAGACACGAAACATAAAACTATAACTTTACGGAATATAACGCTATCGAATACGCTGCAAAAAAAAATTGTCATTGTATAATCCTATTTTCACGCAATATTTTTTTAGAGCTATTATACAGACGCAGTAGTTTATATAAATTGACATCACAATCACTTTGTTCAAAGACTTAAATGATTTCGGCCATCTTGCAAATTTAATTTTAGCTGTTTTTAGGTTTTCTTCCTCTGGCCTGGCGTTAAGGCTTATTATTTACTAGCATTTGGCGCGGCTCCGCCCGCGTGGTACCTATCAATAAAAAGTAGCATATGTCCTTCCCCAGGTTTTAAACTATATTTGTTGAGTAGTTTAGCCGTGAAAAGGTAACAGACAGACAGACAGTCAGAGTTACTTTCGAATTTATAATATTAGTAAGGATAAATATATTTATAATTAAACTTGAATGTGTTCAATAAGAAAATAATTATGATTTAACACTTAACTTGCTGCTGCTGTTGCAAATTTTTTTATTTGTATAATACATTAGTAGCGTGACGAAATACATAATTATATGTATTTAGTTGAACACATCATTGTATTTAGTTTAACGCATAATTAAATTGTGTCGATGTTGGTGTTACTTAGTAAGACTCACGAGCACACGTGTAACGTTTTGGTATTTTACTACAGTCTAGGTGTGTGTTATTGATATTTAAATTTACATTTGTACACGTTGTATACGATAATAAGCTTATCCTCCATAACGTGATCCATACACTGAGCTGATAAAACCACAAGTGTGATATACTTCTGTCTTAGGTACACTTTAGAGATATATGTATAAGCATAATTGTTACTTACTAAAGGAAAGCGTGACCGCAACTTGCAAGAATTACATCAAACTTTATCTACCGTTTCCCAATGATATTGTTTGAAATTTATAAAGAACTATCTGTTTTAATCTTTGTTTCAAACTTAACATGTAAATACACAAAAGTAAACTTTAATTGCATGCAGTTAAAGCGTTTGCAAAGTAACATACGAACGTCGAATGTATATTAAATATTATAACAAGTAATATAAATAAGTGATAAGTTCACGTGGTGCAAGGTGCCATAAACAACACTCATGCATTATTAATTACGTCGCCACTTGTTGTGACGTGAGCCTCCCATCAGCCGCCCTTGTGGCAGACACAGCGAGTGTGTTGATAATAATGATCATCATATTATGTGCAATGTGCAGCAGTGACGTGCGAGGCCCACAACGCAGTGAAGATCGCGCTGTTACACAGACTCATTAGCGAAGTTTAAATAACATTGTAAATACAATTGGTACGCTGCGTACTCCAAACCACGAGGGTGGCTAACAAGCACAGGGTCTGCTGCCTGGTGACCAGCAGTCACTGTAGCCTCTGTCAAGGGTTCGGCCAAAGGAAGTGAAAGAAGGAAGGGAGTGAGGTGGTGATTGGTCGTCTGATTGCTGTCACTGTCCGACCGACACGCAACTATACGTGCTGATGCTTGTTTACGTGGATGTTCTAGGAGACCTGTATTAGTTACTTGTACATCCCCGGTCGAGTCAGCCCATTCATAATGAAATCATTCAAAAAGGCTTGGTTGTATTAATCAAAAGGTTGTTTAAGTTCAGTATATAGCGCGTGCAGGGTTTCGGTAATACATAACCATACACGCGCAGCGCCAACGCAGGTAACATCTGTTAATAAAACATGAACGCGTTGATGTCTTTTGCTCTACAGAGGAAATATGAGTGGTGTAGTTAGTTCGTGGTACGACTACAGAACAACAGTCTGCAGCACCGAATATTAAATAATAAGTGAAGCAGCCGGCGCGGGCGGCGCGGGCGGCGCGGGCGGCGCGTGAACCGTGACGCGCTGGACAGCGACCCAGTGCGCACAGCGCCGCCCGCGCCGCCCAAACTGTGCTCCGACGCGACGCCTGGTCTAGCCTCCTAACGTATACAACACATTAAAAGTACAACATTCACCAAGTTGTCCTGAGCCGTCTCAGATCACAACCCAATAATGAGTACAAAGTTGTTAAATAAATGAATATCTTTATAGTTAAACTCGAGCACAAACTATTGATGTACGCTGCTTGTAATAATATATAAACTTGTTACTATTCTTACATATTTGATTACTTTGAGAGAGCATAAATAAAATATCGATTAACATTAACATTATATTACAGAGAAAACTGTAGACTATTATGCTAATGGCCGCTGTAATGACGCCTAGAGAACAAAAGACGTGCTAAATAATATATATTTGCCAACACAAGAAAATACTGAGAATGTGAGTTAGTTGCTGGGGTTCTGTCCATAACTTGAATGGCAAAACACTAAACGTTACTTCAATATAAGTGCGCATTGTTACATTACAAGTTAGATACATTGTTTGGATCTGTCGACAGATCAGCTGTACGAGGCGGCCGCGGTCGGAAGCGCGCATCGCTTAATACTGAAGCGCGCGCGGGCGCGCGCGCGGGCGCGGCGCGTGTAAGTGCGACAACAATGAGCTTCTGATGTTTATTATTTATTTAATGTAAATGCGACTGAACAAAATAGTTACATAATGTGGTGTCCATTAGAATATAATACGCAGTAACATTAGGCCTTGTGTGGCGCGCGTGAGGTGCCGGCGGCACAGCGGCGGCGCGCGCGGACAATGAGGTCCCCTCTCGTGTGTTCACTTATTGCGCGCAAATTGTTTTGAAGACAACAATCTCCCACAGAGGCGCATTACAGACACTTAATGCTCAACGCTATGAATCTATTTACCTAATGAGTTGCTGTTTTCGTCTCGCGACGTATTTTATGCAGAGCCTTAAAGGTATTCAACTTATTGAAAGGAGCGTCTCGTTGGAAGCTGGTCTAAATTATAGTCAACGATTATATTTCTAAATCGAAATGAATCTGCTATCTATTCTTTATTTTATATTTTAAGGCTATAGGTAAAATACATTTAAGATAAAACTTATGTAGCCAAAATATGATGACCAAATTTCTAAATTCTGCAACAAAAAGTAAAGAGTTTAATTATCAGGATGAATATCAATGGTTACAATTAAAAAGCGACACTCTTGTATTTAACTAACTATATAAAACTATATGGATAATTATACAGGACCGTTCTGCTTTTACCATTTTGCCTAGAAGTCCTAATAGCGATTGACGCTTGCTAATTGCGCTTAGTTAATGTTCAGAAAGCCTCTTTTAAGTCAGTTGCCCGAGTTACATAAGACGGAGCTGTATCCGGGGCTCCGCGAGCTGGCGCTGGCGTGCCACGTGCGATGTCCAATGTTTATTATCTATTATTGCGTTGTTACATCGTTTACTAACAATCATACCTGTAACAATTATTATAAAGAAGCTCTCACATTTGCACTCACTGTATTATGTAGTTTTTGTGGCGCCATCATTACACGACGCATGTGGAAAATTTGATCATATCTTGAACACAGAGCGTCGTAAAATAGCTTCATTAGGTTTAATGCCTCGTTTTCTTTTTACACAAAATTGATTGTCGTGTTTGAAGGAAATAACGAGGCATATTCGTGCTTCCGCGAACTAGATTGTGTTTTCTAATAAATGCAGGTTTTAGATGTTAAATGTTTATTGCTATAACATGTATGGTGTACTGTCCCTTCTTCCCAGGGCGCCGCCGCCCGCGCCGTGCAGTCCGGTTTGCGAGCGGAGCGTCCGGCGCCGGCGTCCGCGCGAGTGCAACTACAAGCTGCTTGACAAGGAGCACCAGCTTATATTCAGTTAGTGAAGCATGTACAACATTATCAGCGGTCTCAGCCGCGTCAGCCCACCGGAACCATACCGGTATAAATAAGTATTCTTTATATTAAAGTGGAGGACAGCTTTTATCCAAATATGTTTAACGGTTTGCATGTGATTGAGTAAAAGGTTTTCTAAATGGACAATATTTTACTGTACTTAATATGATTTCAACCTTTGCCCGATCTGCTGGCCGGGCAATGGTTGAAATCATAACAGTTGAAATCAAAACATTTACTTAAATGTACCATGTTAAACATTATTCTTGAATAGTCATATATAGAATATCGACGTGTATTTTATAATATTTATTTATTTTTTTATATAAATAAATAAATATGGGTATTATAACCGAACGGTATATAGTCACACATTGTGCTAAAAATAATCTATCCAAATATACCTATTCACAAACTTGAACATTTAAAACATTACATGAATACATGATACAATGAACCACTACGTCAAGTGATGTCCACATGGACAATTTGAAAGATAACCATCAGGCAGATTCAAAGACAGAATTGTGTCCCTCTCCCACTGGGCACAAACCGTGCACACTGCGCAGTAAGCATATACTGTAACAATGACGTCACGCGCGCGCGCGCGCACTGAGCTTGTAAACCGGTCAGTTTAATCTCATTAATAATATCACAGATAATATAATACTATACTAGATAATACCATCGTAATTGCGACCGCACTATGTTTATATATTTTAATTTCGATTTACATCAATTTTATATTCATAATGAACACTTCAACATTTATAGAGTACCTACATATTAGGTTATATAAAGCATCGTAACGTGCGCGTGCGCGTAATAAAGTATAAACAGTCATGTTAAAGCTGTAGAGTGGTCGCCACGACATCGACATTCCACATCTGAGCACAAACATCGGTACACCTACAATTTGTCGGCCTCGATGGCGTAGTGGTTGGTGTAACCGACTGCCACGCCCGAGGTCGCGGGTTCGATTCCCGCACAAGTCAAACATTTGTGTGCATGAACATGGGTGTTTGTCTTGGTCTGGGTGTTTCTGTGTATAATATGTATGCATTTACAAAAAAAAAAAAGTATATATGTATGTTTATCCATTGTCTAGTACCCATAGTACAAGCTCTGCTTAGTTTGGGCTAGATCGTGTTGTGTGTATGTGGTAGAATATATTATTATTATTATTAATTTATTTCGTTTGGAAATTTCCTTGTGATTCAAATAGGTACCTACCAATATAAGTAATAAAGTAATTATCGAGTTAACATACGTCACGTATGAGCCGCTGTATGCAGTGTCAAGTTTCTATCAAGTATTTTATAATGTGTGATATTTATACCAGACTATGTCACAAAGCTAACGAGATTGTTTCATTAAAAGCTCTGGGACTACCAGCATGCAGCAGTACCAGCACGGTTTCTAAATTCTTTTTGCATTCGGTCGCCGCGGCGGCGGCGGCGGCGGCGGCAGTCTGCTATTAGGAAGGATATTAAAGCATGACGCTACGAGTCGTTGTTGTTGTTAAAGCCGTGGGTGGCTAATGTTATTTATGATTGTAATAGTCTCAACTTCATTTTGCCTTTAATGGGAGAGCATTATAAATTAATCCGAAACCACGCTTCCTCGCCGACGAGCAAAGGCCTTTTAAATGTATTTTATAGATTTAACAGGCAATTGATTAGTCACCGCAATAAATTATAAAAGAAGTAATTTGATATTGGCTTTTTAGCGCCATTAATGGCGGACAACTACAGTTACTACCGCTACCATCATTGTTATAACACTAACTTGCTACAAAAGCGCACCCCGCAGCCGCAGGCGCGCGCGACTGGCGCGTCTCTGGCGCGGGCGCTGGCAGCCAGCATAAGCGATACAGATCACTACTCCGCGGTGGACAGTATAGCATCCGCTCAACTACACTGCTGCTCCACCTGGGAACAGAAACCGGCACCTAGCGTAATGGACCATGTATACGCAAACTTATCAGATAAACAGAGTTCATGGACGCTTGCATAGCCAGCAACAAAACGCCTTTAAAACGTCAGCGCTTGGAACAAAATTGATTGATCCCTTGCTTGCTTAGCATAACGCCTTCTGAAGGAGCCTATCAATCTTATAGGGTGCTTCCTCAACCAGAGTCGCTCTAGTTAGATCGAATTGCCAGATGTAAACTGTGCCCGCTGCGCCCTTCCGAACGAACAAATATAGAAAATCGCAATGTGACATGACAGACATTATATTTGGTTTGTTCCACTTTGATGTACCCGTCGTGAGTGTGGCGATGGCGTCGTGTGGGCGCCGCCGCGCCGCGCTGTTAGTCGTCCGTGAATAATTCTCTATTTAACATCTATGTGACAGCTAACTTAAAAGGGCACATGTATTAGTGAATTACTATTCATTGTCCTAAATGAGGCATTTAGGAGCGAGAAATTACAAAATGTAATAAATAAGGAGCGGTACGAGGGTATATCATCAATAAATCACGATCCACTATCTACCTATAAATGTTATATATGTAGTTTGTTTATTGTTCATTTGGCAACATTTAGCGCTCACTATACTTCATGTAGTAGAGCGGCCTTCTTCTTTCGCATTTAGCACTCACTATACTTCATGTAGTAGAGCAGCCTTCTTCTTTCGCATTTAGCGCTCACTATACTTCATGTAGTAGAGCAGCCTTCTTCTTTCGCATTTAGCGCTCACTATACTTCATGTAGTAGAGCGGCCTTCTTCTTTCGCATTTAGCACTCACTATACTTCATGTAGTAGAGCAGCCTTCTTCTTTCGCATTTAGCGCTCACTATACTTCATGTAGTAGAGCAGCCTTCTTCTTTCGCATTTAGCGCTCACTATACTTCATGTAGTAGAGCGGCCTTCTTCTTTCGCATTTAGCACTCACTATACTTCATGTAGTAGAGCAGCCTTCTTCTTTCGCATTTAGCGCTCACTATACTTCATGTAGTAGAGCGGCCTTCTTCTTTCGCATTTAGCACTCACTATACTTCATGTAGTAGAGCAGCCTTCTTCTTTCGCATTTAGCGCTCACTATACTTCATGTAGTAGAGCAGCCTTCTTCTTTCGCATTTAGCGCTCACTATACTTCATGTAGTAGAGCAGCCTTCTTCTTTCGCATTTAGCGCTCACTATACTTCATGTAGTAGAGCAGCCTTCTTCTTTCGCATTTAGCGCTCACTATACTTCATGTAGTAGAGCAGCCTTCTTCTTTCGCATTTAGCGCTCACTATACTTCATGTAGTAGAGCGGCCTTCTTCTTTCGCATTTAGCACTCACTATACTTCATGTAGTAGAGCAGCCTTCTTCTTTCGCATTTAGCGCTCACTATACTTCATGTAGTAGAGCAGCCTTCTTCTTTCGCATTTAGCGCTCACTATACTTCATGTAGTAGAGCGGCCTTCTTCTTTCGCATTTAGCACTCACTATACTTCATGTAGTAGAGCAGCCTTCTTCTTTCGCATTTAGCGCTCACTATACTTCATGTAGTAGAGCGGCCTTCTTCTTTCGCATTTAGCGCTCACTATACTTCATGTAGTAGAGCGGCCTTCTTCTTTCGCATTTAGCGCTCACTATACTTCATGTAGTAGAGCGGCCTTCTTCTTTCGCATTTAGCGCTCACTATACTTCATGTAGTAGAGCGGCCTTCTTCTTTCGCATTTAGCGCTCACTATACTTCATGTAGTAGAGCGGCCTTCTTCTTTCGCATTTAGCGCTCACTATACTTCATGTAGTAGAGCAGCCTTCTTCTTTCGCATTTAGCGCTCACTATACTTCATGTAGTAGAGCAGCCTTCTTCTTTCGCATTTAGCGCTCACTATACTTCATGTAGTAGAGCGGCCTTCTTCTTTCGCATTTAGCGCTCACTATACTTCATGTAGTAGAGCAGCCTTCTTCTTTCGCATTTAGCGCTCACTATACTTCATGTAGTAGAGCAGCCTTCTACTTTCGCAATTGTTGTTGTACTTTAATGTGCTAATCATTTGCGGCCATAATGCGATAAAAACACAATGTGTTCAGTTAATACTATAACATATCACAGTAGAAACGATATTAAGTACTTAGAACATAAATGAATAAAAACGATGCTATACAGTTTGATTGACTATTAAAACGCAATCATAGGCGTGAGATATAAATAAGCAATAGACAGTAAAAACGCTACGCCTTTGCATATTGACCTTCTTTGTAAGTGCACAGATAATATGAGCAACTGAAGTAAAAACACTAAACACGATACAAGTTGTTCCAATGCCCACACAACAATCCAATCGCCTTGACTGTAACTTAACAAGCTGCGCTGTGTGAAACACCAACTAATTACTTAGACTCGTTATGAGAGATCTTCTCGCATTAACTAACTAACTAACGTCGAGTTCTTTGTTTTAAATGTAACGGACAACTTGATGAATAAACTAGAGGCATACGCGGTGTGTAGTGTGTAGTGTGTACTACTAACAGCGCCCGTTCTTAGTGGAACATCTTTGAACGGTTTACATAAATAAGCTTGAGGAGCGCTGTCGATACTACGAGTAGATAGCATCGTTTTTGTTTGTATTAGTTGTTGGGTTCAGGTGGCCCTTACAACTTTACGCGGACTGTGTGGGAGAGTGCAGAAGGCTCCCAACCCGTACTACCATCGTGATTTAGGCGACTATAAGTATCTAGACACGCGGCAGCGTGTCAAGCCAAGTTCAAGCAAAGGAACTGGCTAGCCAGCGCCGAGTGTAATATTACACGAACCACTTGGTGCCACTTTTGACCCTTCTATAACTCAAAACCTCTTTAACGTAAACACATAAAACTACGTGTGTTTAATTATATCCATAAGGACATCGGCCTCGATGGCGTAGTGGTTAGTGTAACCGACTGCCACGCCTGAGGTCGCGGGTTCGATTCCCGCACAAGTCAAACATTTGTGTGCATGAACATGGATGTTTGTCTTGGTCTGGGTGTTTCTATGTATAATATGTATATATTTACAAAAAAAGTATATATGTATGTTTATCCATTGTCTAGTACCCATAGTACAAGCTCTGCTTAGTTTGGGCTAAATGGTGTTGTGTGTATATGGTAGAATATTATTAGAATATTATTATTATCTAGAATCCCATGAAGCTAGCTCAAACGGTTATAAAGATATGAAGTTCAAAAATTCGCAAATTTTAGCACTGACTGACTGACTGACATATAGTACCTAAACCTAACCTACTTCCAGATGACCTAGAAGGATGAAATTTGGAATCCAGCTCGGTAATTGTGTGTAAGCGTAGGAAAAAATCTAAAAATAAAAAAGTTAAAAAACAGGGGGGTCCCCAAACAAGCCAAGTCAAATCTAACCTACTTTAAGATCTCACATTTTTAAATAACAGCAATTGTTATAGGTATCCAATAAAGCAAATAAATAGAGTTTAATACTTGTTCATAATGTTATTTTGTTCCTATAAATACATATTTGGATTTAGCATAGAACTTGGCACTCATTTAGATCTCCATTCTTTTTGCGGCGAAGCTCACAGCCAAGCATAATTTTTGTATTGAACTTGGCTCTCCTTTTTTACATTTATGTTTTTGGTGGGATATCAAAATTTATATTATAATAATTTTCTTAGGTATTTTGTCATAAGAACTTAAAACTATTAAAATTGGTCATGATAATTATCTAAATCTATATTTTAAATTGATAATCCATAAAGTTATAGACCGACGAGTCGCTACGACGCTACGACGACGACGCGACGACGCGACGGATGGAAATTATAGCTACGAGGTGTGAGATAGATAAATGCCTGATTTCTGAGCAGGACGGAATTTTTGTTTTGGCACAGTTCAAAATTATATCTAATAATAAATAATGTTAAAGATGAATGTATTAGATAAGGGAAATAATAATAGAAATACTATGCATTACGGTCGAATTTGGACCACTAGGCGATTACTAGTCAATATGATTCGTATACACTCGAATAACTTAAACATTCAAATCTGTCTGTCATAATCGGATGTCTCTAGTCCATTCTGCTTACGCCCAAAATAGGCACAAAATAAAAAGTAGACTTTATGTTTATGTCAATAGACTAGTGAATCTGCCTACAAAACATTAATATCGCTGCACAACACAATTGCAACTGTTGTCTGATGAATGACTTTTATCAGATGTGATGTTTACTAATTCGGCGTCGCTGATTCTATGTACATATAGGTAGGTACCCTAATTTTATTTGTAACAGCTCTTGTTTACGAGTTGTAGCTTCCACTAAAATTCGCTGTTACAGTGCAGTGTTAACTTGCTGATAACTAGAACGATGTTAAGTTTTGTTAATATAATTTGATATGGCACCGTCAAGACGTGCTTGTGTGAATAATCCGAATCATTTTTGTCTCATTTGTGGTGAGTATATAAATACTTAATAATAATAAGCTCAGCTCTCTACCTTCGACTTCAGCAAGGAAGTCAAATAAAAAAAGTTATTTTCAACTTAAGACCTAAATAAAATAATATAATCTTTAAATATACTGTTTTATTATAAAAAGACCCATGTGTCATATTTTGTTATATAGACCTGATAGAGAAGTTTCAGTCACAAATTTGAAATAGTCATTAAAAGTTGGACTAACATCATGGAACATAACCCAATGATCAGACATGCTGTTGTGCAGGGTTATACTTCATTACGATATTAGCATTTTAAAGAAAGTAGTGTTACGATACGAGTGAATACTTCCAGTTGTTATGTTGAGTAAATAAACAGTAGGTATACGACGAGGTGCTCAGTTGCGTGCACGCGAGTAGCAGCGCGTGCGCGCGTCGCTCAGCTACGTGCACGCGAGTAGCAGTAGCAGCGTGCGCGCGCGTCGCTCAGCTACCAGTTAGTTAGTTGTCACCACGACGACTAGTTCTGTGTACATTATATACCTACATATACATCTATGACCACACTCCACCTGATGGTAAGCAGTCGTGTGGTCTAAGAGCAGTGGCCTCCACATCGCCCCCACAGTAGCCGAGGCGATGTTGAGGTCTCTACTTTGACGGCCTGAGAAGATGCTTTTTCACGCCCCGCTTAAAGAACCCAGGATTGAAGGAAGAAGGAAACACGTGCCTTGGCAGAGAATTCCATGCCTTGGTTGTTCGGCAGAGGTATGAGGACCCAAACTTTTTGGTACGCGCTCTAATCGACTCTACCGTGTAAGGATGGCGTCTGAGCCCAGCACGCGTTGTTCTGGATAGGAAAGGGGAGGGCGGGATAAGGTGGAATAACTCTTCAGAGCACTCCCCGTGGTATATTCTGTAGAAACATGCCAATGAGGCAATGTCCCTACGGAGTTGCAGAGGTTCCAGTAAACTCGTGACCTCTGGATCTCCGATGATACGGACAGCCCGCCGCTGTAACCGGTCGAGAGCGTCCAGCAAGTACTGCGCGGAGCCATCCCAAAGATGAGAACAGTACTCCACGCAAGGACGCACTTGTGCTTCATACAATAGGCACAGTTGCCCAGGCGTGAAGAACCGCCTCAACCTGTTCAGAACTCCGAGTTTTCGCGAAGCTTGCTTAATGACGCTCTCGATATAGGTTTTCTGATTAAGGGAGCGGCAAAGATCTATACCTAAGATGGAGAGGCTGTCACGTATCACCAGTGGAGTGTTCTTCAGAGATGGGAGGGGAAGGAACGGAGACTTTTTGTTGAGAACGCGCATGCCTGGGTCTTCTTGGCGTTGAACTCGACCAAGTTCTTGGCACCCCATTCATAGATGTGGTCCAAGGTCTGGTCAAGTTCAACGACAAGATTCTGCCTTTTCCCCTCAACCTCAGCCTGTTTGGCCCCAGGATGTCCGAGATATCGCCCATGCACGGTACTGTCGTCCGCATAACAATGTATGTTGCCGAGATTCTACATATCATTGATATGCAGAAGAAACAGCGTAGGGGATAAGACAGAACCCTGAGGCACTCCTGCATTGACCTGCATAAATTTGGAAGCGCGACCGTCACAAAGGACCCGAATACGACGCTTCTGCAGGAAACTTGCAATCCAGGTCCACAGTTGAGGGGGCAAGCCATAGGCCGGAAGCTAGGAAAGAAGAGACCGGTGCCAGACTTTGTCGAAAGCTTTGGCTATGTCAAAGCTGATAGCCAAAGACTCGCTGTGCTTGTCCATAGCCTCACCCCAGAGGTGCGTGACGAATGCTAGAAGATCACCCGTTGATCGTTTAGACCGAAAGCCGTATTGGCGATCATTGATCAACGATTGATTCTCCAGGTAGCGGACAATTTGGGTGTTTATAATCCGCTCGAACACCTTGGAGAGCACCGAGGTGATAGCTATGGGTCGATAGTGGCTTGGCTCGGAACGGTCCCCCTTTTTGGGAATCGGTTGAACGTTCGCCTCCTTCCAAGCCTCAGGCACAATGCCTGCGGCGTAAGACGTCCGGTATAGGCGCGTAAGCATGGGAGACAACTCCGCTGCACATTTTTTAAGGACCACAGCTGGGATGCCGTCAGGTCCACTGGCTTTCCGAATATCGAGAGACTGCAGTATCGCACGAACGGTTCGTTGCCTGATACATATATCAGGCATGGTGTAGCCGCAGTTGGCAATGTTAGGCGGCTGCGAACCGCAGTCATCGATTCGGGAGTTGGCCGCAAAGAGATTTGCAAGCAGATCTGCTTTCTCCTGCGGCCGATGAGCCAGTGATCCATTCGGATATCTCAGAGGGGGCAGCAAGGTCTGGCAGAAGTTGGACTGCACGGCTTTGGCCAGGCGCCAATAGCTACGACTGCCAGTAGGATGCGCCATGAGTTCCTGGCCGAACCGTGCGACGCGCTGGACATCCGCTCTTAAGTAATATTATATTAGCTCTTGCAGACCTTTGTGGCTTGGTTGAACGCTGCCTTCAGGTGATCCACGTTAGGGTCGTGGAGAGTGCGAGCCCTGGTCCAAGCGCGATACGCTGTCTGTTTGCGTTCAACAGCATCAGCGCATTCACGACCGAACCAGGGCCTTTTCCTGCCGCCGCTCGTGACATCACTGTATGGAATATAATATTCCATACCGAGGATGATTTCACGAGCGACAGCAGTAGCGCTCTCTGATGGATCCTTGTTCTCAAATCAGCGTTGAGCCCAAGGGATGGATGCGAAGTCCTCCCGCATTCCATCCCAGTCTGCTGACGAGTAGTGCCACAGTCGTCGTCTTGCCTCCTCGGGTCGTGGGGGCGTAACAACAACAGCTGTGGCACAAACCAGACAGTGGTCTGAGGTGCCCAGAGGAGCACGAATCGACACACTGTACCGGTTCGGGTTACTCGTCAGCAGCAGATCGAGCAGAGAGGGCGCCTGACCTGCAATGTCTGGTATCCGGGTAGGCTGGAGTACCAGTTGAGACAGGTCATGCGTGAGAGCGAACGCATAGGCAGTTCGTCCCGCGTGGTCTGTTTTGGGAGAATCCAACCAGGTCTCATGGTGGGCACTGAAATCTCCCAAGAACACCAACTCAGCGTTCGGAAACCGCTCCTGCGCGTCGTCTGCCGCCTGACTCAGGTAATTGAAGTGTCGAGTTGTCTCAGCGTCTCCTGAATGGGATCGGTAGAGGCACATGTAGATTTGGCTGAAAGAGCCATGATCTACGTGTACCCAAAGGACAGAGAAGGAAGGGTCCTCTAGGCATTGTAGACGGCGACAGCAAATATCCGCCCTAACAAAAAAGCATACCCCTGCTTTCACGAGGAAACACTTCTCTAGCACGTAGCCGGGATATTGCAGGTAGTTTGTGTCTGCAGGACGGCGTATTTGTGTCTCCGTTAGAAAAAGCATTGCCGGCCGAGCCGTCTCCAGGTGGTGATGGACGGCATTAAGGTTAGCGTGGAGTCCTCTGATGTAAATAAACTCCACGACACAGGAAGCAGCAGTGGGGTTACGGCGATTGGCTGCTATTGAACGACAATGCTTTGTTCGTACTGCCATAGAGTGAAAGGAAGGGGAAACGTGAAAAAAAAAATGAGGCGGCTATTCTCGCAGCAAAGTGGGGCAAGGCGCAGAGCAAGTTTTGTCATATAACTGTATGGTATGGCGATAGCCGATCCGACGGACGGAAGGACCCCCGTACCCTCCCGAAAGTGGTCGCCAGGACCCACCCTCCGGTCACCATCCGGCACGACGAGCCACCTCGAGATTATGCGCGGCATGATAAGGCAGCCAACCTAGTTGGTTAGACTCGGTTGGGCCTCTGGACTATACCGCGGGCGGCCAGCAGAGCACCGTTTCTACGGCTCTCCCTGGCCGCCGGGTCGACTCGCGCCACCCACACAATGACTCTACGGATACTCTGCAGGTCCCTCATAAGCTGCGAGAATCGTTACTTCATGCTTAGGCCTCCGGCGCTCTCATTGAAACACAGCAGTGAAACACTGTTGTTTCACGTCTATCATCGGCACTATCATCAATATTTATTTGTTGCATCGATTACATATTTAAATTAGTCTCTGTCGTAATCTAGATTTAGTTCATTTATTCATATTATGTATATGCGACGCACGTCAAATATCATATAATATTACCTAATAGTAGGAATGAATAGTTTGGTTAATTTATTATGGTGAACTAGCTTTCTTGATTCTTACGATTTATCCATCACGAACCTTGCATTTTTTTGGGCTAAAATCAGCCTCTGTGTACCTAGCCAATGCAAAGATCACAAGAAAAGTCATCTAACATGTTTTCACTATTAATTTAATTGACGTGTTAGGGACAACCCTTGTGTCCCTTAGTATTTTAAAATCACATGAAAACACTTGTACCCTCACTCATGAGGTTATGTGTGGGGAACAAACCAACACTCGTGGCCGAAATAACTACTTATAGTCGGACCACGGCCGCGGGCGGCGCGGGCGGCCCGCTAATCGTTGATGTAATGAAGGGACTAGTGCCGCATCACTATACATCGTCTTCCGTTGCTAAATGCGATGCTCTTTCGATGCGAATGTCAGCAGACAATGAACTATTGCCAAGTGAAGTCTGACTACTGGCTGCGAGTGATGGCAGTGGGAATATGGGATAATTATAACTGATGATAAAATGAGGATACAATGTGCCTTTGCCGATTCATTCTAATAGTAAGGCGTCATGTTTGGTATATTTAATTTACAAAAGTACAGATTACTTATAGGCGCTGTTTATCAACACCCCACTACTCGTCATGGATCTAACTTCTTCTTTTCAAAATAACACAGATTAGAGCAGTCCACTTCGTTGCTCTAGTCGGCACCAATTAAAACATTTTCGAGAATAATATGCACATTTATGGAGAGCTCGCTGCGATATTATTAAGACATTAATTGAGCGGCTCCTTCGTTCGGCTATGGCTCCGATCGTAAAGTTTGACATCGTCTTAGTCAGAATTTGATATATCTCTATTAGGTTGATTGCATACAAGTAGTATGTTTAACGTAGTGACTGGTCGAGGTGGTGTCGCGTCGCCCGCGGCGGGATTGACTCGGTGACAGTGTATTTATTTAGCTGTATAATGACTGCAATTATCATTATATTTGTCTAATTTAAAACCATTATGCTTTTAGATCATACCTAACGAAAAGAAAAGTTATTTAACTTAGTTACACCGAGCCTCTATGTTGCTCTACTAAGTTTATTGTACAACCAATACCATTAACTGAAACAGACTGATTTTTCTTTTCAAACAGCAACGTAATAGTAAATAGTCAATACATGCAATAAGCGATATTCAAATAAAGGAAAGTATTGCGAGTGTCGCGTGTAGCGATACCGTTTAATTTTTCTTCAAAACAAGTTAATTATTAAACTGGTTAAAGAGGAAACAATTGGCGGCCGACAGGTGCCGCCGCGGGCCGCGGGCCGCGAGTGTCCTTCGTTAACGCGAGCTTTTTATGTACAGATCTGCGCTCGTCCAGTTTTTTATTGCGTTACCTACATTGTGTTCGTGTGGTTCTCCTTCTGTGTTCGTTGTTATTACATTTGAGTTAAGAGGCTAGCGGTGGTTCGTATTAAAGCTATACCAATTATGTAAAATATGATAGTTTCGTGTCGAATATATAATTTTTAAAATGATTAAACCTCGTAGTTGCCTTTCTTTGTATTCATGAAGCTATGTTCGTTAACTGTAGCCGGAGGCGCATTTAGCGCACGCGCATGCGTACCTCATGTACCTCACTCTCATATCTATAGATCTGACTGTTGATGTTGATACTCCACTCGTCACATTGTGTCTCTTGGCGGCCACTAACATTTATGAGGTAGGAGACTGATCGTTGGAATCTTGATCTAACTAGGTAGGTCACCATCTGGTGTCCGAAACCTTTTTGCTGCTTACGACAGGTGCCCCACGCATAGGTATACAGAATATTGGACATTAATTAGTAATTTGGTTTCAGACCAATCTTGTAATATAATAGATTTAAAAGATTATATTTTGTTAATTAAAAGTCTTTTAAATGTAAGGATACAAAATATATGATATGCTCTGTTAAAAGAGAGTGTTATAACGTATCGGCAAGGAACGGCATGACGTGTGTAGCGAATTAAACCGATGCATTAGCTTTCTATGAATCATTCGAATTCGTTGCACGCTACATTAGGTGCTGTGTTGTTGGAGCCGCAGCGCAGACCGTGCACTAATAACTCTTCGCGTTCACAATCTTTCAACAAGTACAGGTTCTGCTTTATCGTTGAACGTTTATCTTAAGCCGTTTTTTCTATGACGAGCGGCTTGCTCCTATTCCTAAATTTTTGTAACATTCAATCTAATCTCATTCTGATAACATGTCACTGACAGTGTTACATATAATTGCTCGCTTCGCCGAAGCCGTTAACAATACCCCAGTTTGGTTCGAACCGATCTGAAAAGACAACAACGAAAGTATGTTTGTTCACAAAAACTGAAGCGGGCGCGTTCATCACATAATTAATCACACTTCGGCTTTTTGCGTCCGAACCACTCAGCGTTTCATTCAGAACAATCGGTTCACGAACCAATTATGAGAATCGGACCGTCCTGTTAGGGTACACCTATTGCGCCACAAATGATTATATCTTGTTGGCTGTGGTGGAATGTACGTACGACTGCGGCGACTACAAGATATGTGTATGAGCTTATCTAAAACAAGTCAAGTATGTCAATTTTTCTAGGTATCTTAACTTTAATTCATATTTATCCTTCTAACCTTCTTTTGCTCATACGCTTATAAAAATGTAGAGCGGCCAAAGCCAATCTGTCTAAAGAGAGATAGGATTTCTCATCCATTAGAAGCATACAAGTCACTAATCATTTACAGTCGGAGGAATTTGCGTGCTAATGATGTTATAGCGCAGACGAGTCGTGTTGACTGCAAGTAAAGCGAACACATAAGTACCTACGGGGACAAGAACAAGACTAAGTAGTAAAGCGAAATGTTATCATTATGGCATCTGCGCGGCGCGGCCGGCGCGGCTGGAGCAGCGGACCCGCTGCGCTATTAGCGTCAGGTAAATGAAACGTAAAATCCTGAGGCCGCATTATACATTCCTCACGCCGAGACAAAAACATGTTGTGGAGCCTCCGCGTGCAAATGCCCAAACCTTTTTGTATTCTAAGCGAGCGCGAGTGCTCATGCTAATATGAAGGTAACGCAACAAGTGTAGTTGTTTGGCCGAGTGACTTTGTATTTGTATTATGCTCATGTTGTATCGCTTCGTATCGACAAGTAGTTCTAAGTACTTGAATATGTGTGTTTATTTTACCTACCTTTATTATTTAATGTTAAGATTAAAGTTAGTATGAGGTACCTAGGCACGACCGACAACGATGTTTATAAGTACATAAAGAGATGAAGTGTTCGCAATGACAATGCTCTACTTACACTTATCGTATATGAGAGACCAAATACATAAGGATACTAACAACCAAATATTACAATATTTATATACAGTGTCTGGTAATTGATGGATAACCTTGAAATGTCTTATACATATGTAGTAGAACTGATAGCCGTTCAGGAAAAAATCTATCCTAACTACTACCTGAGATATGATATTTTTTAATTACCATATTTAACTTTCTTGTAGGTACACTAGGACCATAAATGAATGAATCAAATAATTATGCTAGGTACCTAATAGATAGACAGTCAAAAGTATGACCAGCACTTTCCTAATTGCACTTTTTTAATTTTTCTTTTCTTATATTTTATCATATTTTTAATTTTTCTGGACGCCCATCATTTCTACTAAGTATAAGACATTTCAAGGTTATCCATTAATTATCGGACAACCTGTATATAACATTTAAAATTATATATATATCAATTTATAGTTATTTAAAATGAACTAAAAGTTGCCAGATGTACTAGATATTTGAAAATATAAAGGCATCAATCACGTATTCTAACGCATTATAATATCGTCATAACATTTTAGGACCAAGCTTATCTCAATTTTTACATTGCCGGAAACCACATCCAATTCGAAATTAGCTTAGGCATTGTAGTGATTAGTGGACACAAACGATTACGATTATATTATTATATTATATTATTGTACACAATCGATGTTGAGTACTCAGATTAAGAAGATAATTTGAATTAATTAGGCGACGGTTTAACGCATGTAGCATGTCGTGACACACTCCTGTAAGTGCCTGTCACCGGACGCAATCACAACGTACAATGACTTTCAGCACGGTACAAGTCGGTATCACTCTGAAACAGTTAATGTGATCGCCGGCGAGCATGTAAGGCCTCCGACAATAAACGTATTACAGGTTAATCTAACCACAAAAGCTTGCGAACTTACAGTAGGCTCCGGCACTCGATGTTCCTTTATAACTTCGATTCGATTACCATTCCATAAAGATTATATTACATTAAATTTGAATAACCACAAATAATATCCACTTTGAGATCACTTCACATCGAGCACTTGTCGAGTAAGATTATTGACTAATGTTGTCGTGAGAAAATCGCGGAATCACGAGAGAACGGCAGCACTGCGTCCGACATGCGGCGAGATCATGTAGAGACTGGCGCAGGCGCAGGCGTGCGCTTGTCGCGCCTGGAGGCGTTTGCGCAGCCTTCACCAGTGGAAAGTTCATCGAACGAATGGCTCCCGCACCCGCGTCAACTGAGACGTGCGATCACATGAGAAAAAGCCTTCGAGAAATTCTTACCTACCTATGGGCACCATTGAAGTACCTAGCATGTATTTGTGAACTACTGATGACGTTCTACCATCTATTAACACACTTACGTCAGAAAGTATTTTATAATTACGGAGTAAAATAAATGTTACACTTACGAACACGAAGTGGTTAATTTGCGACTGAATATAAAATACTGCGGTCGCAGCCACTCATAGTCATTAGTCATTACATTGTAGCACACATGTATGTTTACTGACAAAGCAAAGCTGTATCCCCACAAATGTATAAAATTAACAAACAGAGGCAAGTAACATTTACAATTAGTCTAGGTACTTAAGTACCCTAACTTTTCTTAGTAGGTACGAAAGTGTTATAGTCAGAGTCAGGAACATACGAGTTATACGATAATAGTCCAAGGTATTATAACAGTAGCCACTGTTTCCTGTTGGTGTTGACTTGTTGAGGGTAAATACGATGTAAGTGTAGATCAACATTCAATTATTTAGAGTTACGGGTCCAGTACTAACAAAAGGAAACCGCCGACCTAACTGCCGACCTGCCGACCTAACTCCTGACCTGCAGACCTAACTTCGTAGGAAACTGTAAAAGGGTTCTTATATTCTTAATACTTTTATATTTTACTACTAGCTGTTACCTGCGACTTCGTCCGCGTAGATTTTAATTAAAAAATGTTTGTCTCCGCGGAACCCTATTTTTTTTCTAAAATCAAAGTAGCCTAAGTTACTCCTTATAAAATCAGCTATCTGCCAGTGAAAGTCCCGTCAAAATCGGTTCAGCCGTTTCGGAGATTAGCTGGAACAAACAGACAGACAAAAATTTAAAAAATAGATATCTTCGTATAGTTACCTTATATACTTTCATATGCATTAGATAAAAAGCTGTTATTTTGACATTACAAACAGACACTTCAATTTTGTTTATTTGTATTGATAACAAGGGTCATTTAACACTCGGGTATTACCGATTAATATATACCAGTCTATGCTTGGGTAATTAGACCTCACTTTGTGAGTTGTGACGATCAATATTATAATGTGGTTTAATTATATTTCCACGACAAAAAAGCACATTTTGGTCTTTAGGTTACTACGCACTAGAAAAGGCAACTCAATTAGATTGTTTGTAGTTTGCGTTTAACTTATGGCGGCCAAGAATGATTGTCGTTTCCATTATTGCAGCTTCTGAATTTGTATCTATAATTTGTATTATAATATTATAAGTCGGTAGATATGATAGATGTTAGGTGACTCATTTGCTACAAAATTAGCAATGCAAAGTGCGTATTGTGTTGTAACCCTAGTATAAATTATTTCATTGACAATTAATTTTACTATTATAATATAGGTATCATTTAAGCTATCGCCAATTTAATTAGTTTTGTGTTTCTTAAATAATAGGGTTTGCCCGCAAAATAGTAGATTTGTCACCAAAATGTAGTCACCAAGCAATCAATTCCACAAATATTAGAGCTTATTTTATTCCACAAATATTAGCTTAATTATTTGTTTAATTAATAATGGTAAATTATTTTCTTGACTTAATAAATATCATCGCCTTATACATATACAGTGTGAGTCTTTATAAAGTGCACATATTAAAAAGGGTGGAAATATAAACAATTTTATCGACGGAAAAAATGTTTAAAAAAATCTAAAATATTTTTAAATTTTTTATGGACTTTTAAAGTTTTTTACTCTCGTCTTGGTACCCCATGCAAACAAAGTGTTAGTGCTTTTAAACTAAATGTGATATTAAAACAAAACAAAATTAATAATAATCTCGAATAATAGGCCGAGCTAATAAAGCCATAATTTTTTGAAAAATAAACCTCATAAATTAGTTATTTATGATTTTTTGAAGAAAATTTACCATTTTTCTACCAATTTTTGCAATAAATGTAAAATTTATCAAAAAAATGTCCCATTTACCCTACTTTTTTCTAATTAAATTTTAAATTTAAATTTAACATTAAATTTTTTTTTTTTAATTTTAAATTTTTTGATTTTTGTAAACATTTTTCTGTCGATAAAATTGTTTATATTTTCACCCTTTTTAATATGTGCACTTTATAAAGACTCATACTGTATAATACGTATGTTCCTTCGTATCCATGTCCCTAGGTGTTATCGACGTGGGTCTGCAAAGTCCATATCGTTGTTTTATTATGTTAATTAATGTAACTGACTTTGTCGTTTTAATTAACTATAAATAAATAAATAAATTATTTTTATATAATTGCTGCGCATAACAAAACGCAATTTTTTTTGTACACTGAACTACAATCTGTCTTCTTTGTCATTCTGTGATCTGTCATCTGTCAACTCAGCTCCGGATTCGGATCGTGACTTTCAATTTCTCAGAAGTTTATGTGAATTTACACCTGTTTTCTGTACACCAGTGTTGGTTATTGGACATACGCAATAATGCCTAAAGTTTCAGGTATTTTATTAATATATATATTTACTATTTTATGAAAATGCAACATCCTATAATGAACCGTTGAGGTTATAGATTTATATCCAACTGTCATATAATTATTATGTTCTGATTTGTCTTATTATGGTATCATAAAGCTTATTTGTATTTAATTTTAATCAATCACGCTGTAAGAAGATACAGAAAAATACTGGGTGCACGAAAGTGCCGCGTCACTGCACCTGACTGTGACTTCATGAAGCTACCGGCATTTTCGATGTTTTAACGAATCATTGTTACATTCACGATCTAAAATCACCTAAGCTGTATGTATATACTTAAAACAACTCAATGCTATAACCCAGCATCTCCATATAGGTGTATAATAAACAGCTAGCAGTTGATTATACACCTACCTATATATCTTACATTGTTTGTATAAAGTAGGTATGTTATATTTTTAAATTCAGTTTTCTTAAATGATATATTTTCTCTTTGCATATTTAATATGTATAATTTGATATTCCAGTTAAGGTAAAGTGGGGCAAGGAGATGTACCCAGATGTGGAGGTGAACACTGATGATGAGCCGGTGGTGTTCAAGGCACAGATCTTTGCCCTGACCGGTGTACAGCCGGAGAGACAGAAGGTTGTCTGTAAGGGTGTCACTTTGAGGGATGACTCTTGGGCCAACTTTAAGTTATCCAATGTAAGTTTCATATATCCATATATATACCTTGTTAATAAATATGCAACTCACAGTTATAAACTCTGGCAATATGAACCAAATGTGGTTGTGGGATTAAAGAATTTGTCTCTCTTATTGAATAAAGAGTAACCCATCTCACAGTCTTGCTATGGATTGCATTCCATTGCCTGTTTGCTGTGTGAAAGACAGATGTACCAATAAAGATATACAAACACAAGAAACCCAGCTGCACCGCCTGTCTGTCTGTCTGTCTGTCCAGCAAATAGCATCTGAGACCTCATACACAACAGTTACTAGTGCTGAGCCAAACATAAATGTATTTGTTTTGTAATTAAGTAAGTGGTTTATTTCACATGTAGTCAAGTGTCTATTACTGTGTGCAATATATTGACTATGCTTTTAACTATAACTGCATTTTATAAAAGTCTTGTTGGCAATGCTAAATTAATTAGCTTAAGTCCATTTTAGGAAGCTATAGTAAAAATTACTAAAATAGACTTGGTAGTGGCTTTTTGATCAAATTACTTTCATTTACTATATCATATGTTGCTTGAAATGTATGTTAAATAAAATGTATTTGTTGTATAAGCATTCATTGATAAGGTGTGCTATACAAGTAAGAAAGATCCAGAGATTTAACTTATGACTCTTACTACTGATTACTGGCTTACCTACACTACATAATTAAGGAACATTATGAAGAGAAAAAGACAATATTGGGCTTTGTTTGACTAATGTAATTAGTCTTACAATCAATTAGTCAAACAACACCCTATCTTCTCTCGTCTCTTTGTTAATTCAAATACATAGATGTAATTATGACATTTTATTTTATTATCAGCCAAAATTTCAATGACAAATGGTGCCCTTGAATGTAATGTAAACAAGCCATAAGTGTAGACAAGACCTGGAGTCACTGGCTACTTCTGACAATACAACATTGGGCCGGTACTATATATAAGTTGTCTTTGTTTATACAACTAAGGTGACTTAACATAAAGCCATCAAAATAGCTGACCTTTACAGAAACATCACATTTATCAGCTCAATTCTTACTTATTAAGTAGCTATTGAAATTAACCTTCAAACTGGTGGGCACACTGGTGGCCAGATTCATTAGATTTTTAATTATACCTGGTATACTAACACTTGCCAGATTAAACTACCTTGTATAGATTTTATTTCATTGTTTTTTAAAAGAACACTTGAGTGTTTCTATATTTCTATAACATAAAGACTCCAAATATCAATAGGGAAGATAGTTTGAATGCACTAGCTTGGGATCTACTAATTTAATTAGTTAAACCCAAAACAGAGTATGTACATTGCAAGACAATGAGACAACAATTTTATTTTAGTCTTCATGGCTGCTGAAAAGCAACAAAAATATAGAGGAAGTGTAAATTTAAATTGTTTTCAAATTAGCTGAAAGTAGTGTTTTCAAACAAACTAGTAAAATTAATATGATACTAAAGTACTTCATATGAATTTTACTATAGTTTGTTTTGTATATGTTGTTGTTACTCACACTTGTTGTATCTTAAACATTTTTCAAATACTGTGCTTTCTTTGTCAATTTTCTTACTGAGCACTTGCCACAAAGTCAAGTAGGACCTTATGACAATAATTTAAATATATATTCCATTAGTAGTTTGTTATTGTTTCAGAATGCCTTGGTGCTGGTGATGGGAAGCAAGGAGGAGGATGTGCCCGCAGCCCCTGTGGAACAGACCCGCTTTGTTGAAGACATGAATGAGTCTGAGCTCGCCACAGCTGTAAGTTGTCTTTTTTGTATTATCTATACTAATATTATAAAGCTGAAGAGTTTGTTTGTTTGTTTAGTTGAATGAGCTAATCTCAGGAACTACTGGTTCGAATTGAAAAATTCTTTTAGTGTTGGATAGTCTATTTATCAAGGATGGTATATAAGCTATATAACATCACGCGACGACCCACGGGGGCGGCGCAGTAACTATGAACGCGGGTGAAACCGCGGGCGCATCTAGTATATTTATATTACTCATCTCTCAGACTAGTGACAAATATTATGACAGCTGGCTGGCTATCAGTAATAACCATGAACACAACACATGCAGATCTTTTTAATGGTTTTTATTTTTTATTCTTGAATGGTAGAAAGTGTATGTATGGAGGTCCCATGGTCAGTCATCAGCGCACAAAATGATTCCACACGACTAATGACATCACATACTAGATCACAAAGTTGTAATTACCAAAATGTTAAGTGACATTAGCTAAATTACAATAGGGTACCTACTTGTCTCTGTTTGATTTAGTTTACTATTTCATACACAAGAGCAAATAGTACTCAAAATAAATCTTTTTGTGCAAACAGTATCAAAGTCTTAGTCAAAAATCTTATTTTGGATGTGTAGTGTCGCTATCTCTCTCGGGTAACTGTAGTTGAATAGCGGTTACGTCACAGTTTGTATAGTGCATCATGTTTCTGTCATTAGACAATTACTCCTTTTACCTGATTTCAAGTGCTGGTAACTCTTTAATTTTTTAGATTTCACAATTTATTTTTATTTAAATGTTTGGATAATGTAACTATTTGACTTAAGTGATATAAAATGATGAGTCAACAACTCTGTTGTTGTAGAAGTAGCGCAGTCTACTTACTGATGAATATTTGTGTCAGTTGGACCTGCCCGAGGGTCTGATCAACTTGGGCAACACGTGCTACATGAACGCGACGGTGCAGTGCCTCAAGACAGTGCCCGAGCTCAAGAACGCCTTGCTGAGCTACGACAAGAGTAAGTACTGCAGCCGCGCCACTGCCGCCGCCACCGAGCGCCGTGCGCCGTGCGCCGTGCGCCGTGCGCGCCGTGCGCCGTGCGCCGTGCGCCGTGCGCCGTGCTAGTCTGTAGCAATCTAATTTAGTATGATTATCAAATTAAATTGTGGCGTCTCACTTCGGCTGTGTGATTTAAATAAGAAGAATGGAGACTCAAGGAATTTGGTGTGAGTTTGTCATGAGTTTGGAGACAAGGTCATTGACGTGAGCTCACTAGGAGCTAGTTAGTTAAGCGACATGCTTCACATCATACAAGTATTAGTAATAGTCTAACGAATGACTCGTATCTAGTTATTCATTTTAATGTATGTGAGCTATTTGAGTTGAGTGTGATTCCTTGCTGATAATATGTTGTAAGTTGGGAGACGTTGTGTCGCGACATGACGCTTGTAACGTGGCGTGTGTGTGTGTGCGCCAGCGTCGGGCGGCGGCACGGCCGGCGAGCTGACGACGGCGCTGCGCGACACGATGGCGGCGCTGGACGGCGGCGGCGCGGGCGCGTGCGCGGGCGCGGCCGCCAAGCTGCTGCGCGCGCTGCACGCCACGGCGCCGCGCTTCGCCGAGCGCGGGCCCGGCGGCGGCCTCGCGCAGCAGGACGCCAGCGAGTGCTGGGCCGAGATCGTGCGCGCGCTGCAGGCGCGCCTGCCCGCCGCCGTCGCCGCGCCCGCCGCGCCCGCCGACAGGTCAGTACTCCGGCGACTACTACACTTGTATCATAATATATTACTGGATTTAGCTTTTAAGACTCATGGTGACAATTTTATTATTATTATTATTATTATTTAATCTAGTCTGGCTATAGGTAAGCTATATATATTTACAAAAAGTCCCATTTGCTACGCTATGAAGTGCCGCGTGAACCACAAGCTTGCGAATTCTTTGTACGGTCGATGTATCGAGAGCTTGCTTGCCCAGCGGGCTGGTACTCTGACCGCGCGAACACTGGCGCGCCGCAAGGACCGTGCCATCATCGACATAGTTTCAAATCAATGATATGCTGGCTCTCCTGCACCACTGTATCACGCGTGTGCGTATATAGACAAGCTACTTCAGTACGTCTCCGCCGAACTGAAGCAGCATCTCCTAACGATAAACACGTGAGTGCTGCTCCAGTAGGTCTCAGAGGGCGATGTGCTGCGCGTGCGTTGGGTGTCTAAGTGAACACACACTTAGACGTACCTGCTAGAGACACTCGTCGTCACGTGTTGGCGTAACATTTCTAGTACTTGAATCACAAAATTGTCTTAGAGAAGCTCACGTGATACGTCTCTCTATGCAGATATTGCTATCACACGCACACAGTATGTTATTGCGTATTTTCTGTCTCGCTCTGCGCGTGCCAATCATCACTGCACGCATAAGGGTCAATTCAGATCAAGCGGAAAAATGCTCGAGCATCTTTTAAGTGGTAATTCAATATCAACCTTATTCCATTTAGATATACCTAAAAATAGTATGCAACATTAAAACCTTATCCAATAAACAGTTGCATACTATTTTAAGCGTTATCTAAATGGAATAAGGTTGATATTTATTACCACTTGAAAAATGCTCGAGCATATTTTCGTCTGATCTGAATTGACCCTAACACGTGCGATTTGTTCATGTCCGTAATGAGCGAGTGCAAGAAGATAACCTTAATTGTTGTAAAGACAGGAGAATGTCAGGAGGAAGGATGAGGTCATTTTGTTTGTTTGTTTGTGCAAATAAATCTGTTGTATGGTCGCAGTTCTAACCTAACCTACTATTTTCTTTTGTGGTACTTTTTCTTACTATATTTTCTTTATTTGTCATGCTACATACCTACTCTATCTTTTAACCATAAACCTACATATATAGTTAATTCTTAGCCTTCCTTTAGCATCAGTTTCACGTCGACGAGCAGAAGTAGGATAACGCCTACTTAGCGGCGCGGTATAAAACTTGCATCCTACCGCGCGCAGTACATCACCCTCTGAGCCGTACCTGTCAGAGCAACAGTTACGTGTGGTTATCGTTAGGCAATGCTAATTCAGTTCGGCGGAGACGTACTGAAGTAGCTTTTCAGTATACGCCACCCGTGTACCTATGTTCAGCCGTAGTAATCATGGCAAATACCGATTGTAATACTTGTGCCTTGGAGCTCTTCACTTAGTCATTAAGAAGTATATTATTGGGGGTGGAGCTAAAAAGGGCTTTACGAAATAAAGATCAGCACCGCGGACATGACACTTAGGGGCCGCGGCCGTGTCATACTAACTAATTACTGTAACAAAATACGACGCACGCGTTTGATTACAATATTACGAAACATGCTAAATGCCAATATTTGGGTTAAGGCCCTTTTGAATATTATATCTGCAAAGTATCCGAGTATAGATGTTAATACTGTGCCTGTACATTATAATAGTATTGATTGTCATTCACTCTTTTCCCTTTCCCAAGCATTCCCACTGGTATCATGGATGAGAGTACAAGGTTTGTGACATTTATACTCACTATTGAAATTCGACGTTGTATTAGCCAAGTCTGTTCCAGCAGCACAAGGATACAATGACTATTGGCCCTTCATTTTAACATGGGATATGGTTTGCCGCATACCTCCCCGCGGGGTCCGTCCCCGCGGGGAGGGGTTATGTCGGACTCACTCAGGAAAAGATGGAGGTATCCCGGTAATACCGACTGAACCTACCACGGTGTTCCTTCTCACAATCAATGGCCGGAGCGCAGGGATCACTCGCGCATTCATCCAGCAGATGACCTCTACTCACGGCAGCACGCAACATCATTAGGCTGTTGTCACCTGTAGGGTGACGTAGTTCGCCAGACGGGCTGGTCACATCTGTAAACCTCGGCGGGGTCGCGACCGCATGTGCAAGTGATTCGCGCAACCCCGCCGATAGTGGTTTATCGAGGAACACCGTGGTAGGTTTAGTCGGTATCCCGGGAGGTACATTATTCTTATTCCATCTTCCTATATTACCCTGGCGAGTCCGACATAATCCCTCCGCCCAGATAAAAAAGAATGTGATAGAATATTATTATATTATATTACATCTGTAGGTGACGTAGTTACGTGACCGAACGGTACTAAATTAAAAGAGCACCCAAATGTTCAAGTGGGTGCTCATTTGGTGAGGACGTTTTTTGACGCTGATTGTGTATCTAGGATTTTTATGTATCAATGCCGTTGTGTAATAAAACAGCTTTCAGACTATATTTTGAAGAGTCTACGAATGAACTCTACTCTGTTTTATTATAGTTTTGATTCATTGCTTGAAACAGTCCCGGGATATCAGTACAATAACAATATTGCCCTTGTCTTTTCAAAAATTCTGAATAAACTTTGCTCTTGTTTCTGGACAACGTAACTTTTGTGTTTGATGTTAATAAATTCCATTGATGTAGGCAAGAACCAAGAAGCTTTGCTTTGGATCTTGATAGTTGTGAATCTCTTATAAGATCATTTAATTTGGCTTGGGTAATGAAATGTAGAGGATTTTGTTGAAGAGAGAACTCATCAGAATCATTAGAAATCGAATTAACTTCAACATTACTTTCATTGTCATTTTGACGCGCAAAATATACCAGAAGATTACGGGGACATATTGGATATGGAAGGTCCTTTAAATGTGAAATTGGTTTAGTAACAGACGAGTATCGACACATGCAGTACTTGCAATATGTTTCGTATCATATCCCACTGTCTTAGTAACACAAAAGTAGCAGTCATTTTCATGATTACTAGGTTCTCTCCATAACATTGGTGATCCAAATGGAAGGTATACTTTATCTCCTGATGACCACTGGAGTAAAACGATCCTACAGCTTTCGCGAAACATATGAGACACCCACTTCTTACCTTGGTTTGCAACGGGAAATCCAAACTAATGAAGCTATGCACTTTTTAACGAATCTACAATAGGTAGGTACAATAGGTATTTTCTTTTTTGAAAATATAATCTGTCCACAAACGGAGCACGAGCCATCACAACTTTGTTTACACTTTCTACTCGACGTTTTAATTGACATTTGAATATTTTGACAGTAGAAAAATATTGTGACGTGATAGAATTTATTTTGCTAACTAGTGATCGCTACGATAGTAGTGTCTGTGTATCAGTGTGAAGTAATAGGGCTGATGTGTGTGCGTGTGCCAGGGCGTCTGTGATCGAGCAGTACTTCGGCGGCACGCTGGACGTGGAGCTGGTGTGCGCGGAGGCGGAGGAGCCGCCCTCGCGCTCCAGCGAGTCCTTCCTGCAGCTCTCGTGCTTCATCTCGCAGGACGTCAAGTACCTGCAGTCCGGCCTGCGATCCGTACGTCCGCTCTGCTACTCAATACTCATAGTTATATGTATAAATAATTCCAACAAAAGTTATTTGTTTTTCCTTCGTGGTAAATTCCATTTTCAAAGTAAACGTTAGTATATTCGCCGCCGTGCTACGTGCTACACGTACGACGGCGTGGTTACAACAGCGCTGTTAAAGTAATCCCAATGGACACGGGATTAGACCGCTGACCGACCAAATCGGAATTTGATACTAAACACATATGTATAGTCAAGCCATCAGGTTATCGATCAAGGGACAACTGCGAGCCAATTCAACCAATGCATTATTAACGTAAATACATCAAATATAACTAACGCGACACTTTTTGGGTACCTAGTTCAAATCTAAACAATATTTTATACCTAGTTAATGTTATGTTCATTTAATTTTTCAGAAAATGTCAGAGCAAATCACAAAATTGTCACAAACATTGGGCAGGGACGCCATCTACACCAAAACCGTAAGTTGTTTGCCATCACTCCATAGCATTGACTTGCTCGTTCTCATTGTGGAGTCAAGCTTGTTAGAGGCTCCAGCGAGATTTCGACGCGCTCAATTATGTATTAGTCGTATAGGATTAATTAATTCTTTATTAATCATATTTGACCTATATCTGTGCAACATATTAGAAATCAGCTGTACTTACTAGTACTCTTTGCACAAGAGTTAATATAACGTTTGGTACCATCGTCAGAGTAAGATCAGCCGTCTGCCGGCGTACCTGACGGTGCAGTTCGTGCGCTTCTACTACAAGGAGAAGGAGTCCATCAACGCCAAGATCCTCAAGGACGTGAAGTTCCCGCTCGAGCTCGACGTGTACGAGCTGTGCTCGCCCGAGCTGCAGGAGCGCCTCGCGCCCATGCGCACCAAGTTCAAGGTACCCTCCACTCCAGCACTCCACCACACTATCACTACCCACATGGACACACCCGCAACACTTACATGTAGCCTTTTTGGACAAGTTAACGGCAATATGACGGTAGATCACTGGGGTCTCTGCCCCATCACTCAGTCAAATAAACTGGTTTAGTGCTAGCGGTGGATCAGGATTGTCGAACTGCCTGAACATACGCTGACTACCCTTTGTGGTGGCAGCTTACTAATACCATTCTGTGAGGTGTCGCTGCTGTTGCCCAGAGCGTCACGCAGAGACTATTGACTTCCATTTGATAGGATCCTGGTTCATTAGTCACTTGAGGTGCTTGACCAACGTTTTTAAATGATTAGTTCATTTCGATAATATCCTTACTAACTGGCCAGCACAGGCTGCAGACTGGATTATCATTAATGACTTATTGTCCACATTGTTACAGGAACTGGAAGATGCTAAACTAGAGACTTCGTTAAATTCAAAAAACAAGAACCACGGCGACAGCCGAAAAGAAAGCAAGAGGAAGACGGTGCTCCCCTACTGGTTCGAAAATGGTGAGTCATGTTGCGGGCGTACTAGCACTGTCGTATATTAGTACTGCACGCTTTTAGGGAACATAAATTTTCTCAATATTAGCCGTATGTTGTTGTGGGCCTGGCCCTGGGCTGAGCCCTGCGGCACGGCCGTTGTGCCTGGTATCCAGAAGATCTACTTCCGTTGATATCAACGTGTTGTAGTCTATCGTTTAGGTAGGAATCAACTAACTCAAGTGCAGTATCTCGGATGCCATAATGCCGGAGTCTTCGCAGTAGCGTATGATGGTCAACGCAGTCAATGGCTTTACAGAGATCATAGAATTCGCACAGAATATATGTATGTTTTAAAACCGTACCACTCGCACCTATCGTGGAAAGGCCTTTCCTGAATCCATACTATACTGTATGAAATAAATTGTTTACACCAAAGTGGCTCTCTAATTGCTGTAGTATAATCTTGAATATTTCACTAAGTTAGGAAAATTGGGCACATCAACGCGTCCGCTGATTTCGTATTTGTATGACGTATGGAGTGTTGTGTATGGTGCGCGGTGTTGCGCAGACGCGGGCAGCAACAACAGCGGCTACTACCGGCTGCAGGCCGTGCTGACGCACCGCGGCCGCTCGTCGTCGTCGGGGCACTACGTGGCGTGGGTGGCGCGCGCCGGCTCGTGGCTGCGCTGCGACGACGACGCCGTCACGCCCGTCTCCGAGGACGAGGTGCTCAAGCTCAGCGGAGGCGGTCAGTACTCTCCCACCTTCTAGTTTTCCAGCCTTATCATTCACAAGTATAGTCTTACCTTGGAGTTCCTGTCACAACCTGAAGGAATAATGCTTCTTGTTTGTACACCACAAAGGTTTAAGATTTAAAAACATTTATTCTCATATAAGATTTACATCACATAAATGAGAACATGGTTAATAAATAATAATTTATGAGTGTTCGTCGTCACATAAATAACAATAATAGAAATACAATTACAATGTTTAACTTATATAGATAATACATATATTCACAGATAACCGTTCAATAGATAAAATTAATTTACATTAGATATAGTTTAATTAAAATAATGATATATTTGATATAATAAAATGAGAAAGTTTCTTTTTAAATGTCTTATATGAGTTAATATTTTTTATATCCGAGGGTATCTTGTTGTAAAAGCTGGCGGTCAAGCGTAACGTTTCCCTGATTGTAAGTGGTGCTGGTGAGTATCGCGTGTTGCCGATCAACACTTACAACAGAAAGGCCTACAATTTTTACATAGGTAACGCAACCGCAACGCACTAACGAATCATTTCAAATCATTTATTTCGGGCTGCATAGGCCCGTAGATAAATACCTTAACCTAAATTTACATATTATAAAATTTTATAATACATACACACAACACCATCTAGCCCAACTAAGCAGAGCTTGTACTATGGGTATTAGACAGTGAATAAACATACATATATATACATTTTTTTGTTTTGTAAATACATATATATTATACCTACATAGAAACATAGATGCATATTACCTTATAGACTAACATACATACAATTTGTGTTAGTATTTATATAACTTATTAACTATGTTAGTGCTGCTTCACTTGCACTCTGTGGTTGTGCGTTCATGTGGCACTTGCCGCGGAAGCGACGGGACACCACACCCTTCGGCCACAAGTCCTCCTTCATGAATATGTGCAGCAAGCAAGTAGGGACTCGCACCACGAACGCCCTGAAGTTGACGTTGCGACGCCATTCGAGCAGCAGCAGAAGCCACTACTCTTCGTGTTCTGTAGGAGGGGGAGAGCTGCGCGCTCGTGCCAAACTGCCGACGCAGCTGTGCGAGACCTGGATAAACTCATCACTCCAAAGCTAGTCGGACACAATCGCTTGTCGTTACATATTCTCGTCTTAATTTGGAAATGTTATGGACGACTTAGTTACTTTAGATAATGTGGGCCTTTTCAATGTTTTTGTCGGCCTCGATGGCGTAGTGGGTAGTGTAACCGACTGCCACGCATGAGGTCGCGGGTTCGATTCCCGCACCAGTCAAACATTTGTGTGCATGAACATGGATGTTTGTCTTGGTCTGGGTGTTTCTATGTATAATATGTATGTATTTACAAAAAAAAAGTATATATGTATGTTTATGCATTGTCTAGTACCCATAGTACAAGCTCTGCTTAGTTTAGGCTAGATGGTGTTGTGTGTATGTGTTAGAATATTATTATAATGTCATGCGTGTTTGCGCCCGCATGCAGGCCAGCAACCTATCGTATCATATATGTTGTTATTGTCATGCGCGCACCACGCACGCGGCGCGCGGGCGGCGGGCGGCACATATCTGCTCCGCGTGCGCCCGCAGCGCGCATGCGCGCCTGGCCTGCACGCGGCCGCAAGCACGCATGACAATGAAAAGGCCCTCACTTAAGACAATCACTTCAACATTAAAATGTAAATAAGATACTTTAATACGACCACAGGCGACTGGCACTGCGCGTACCTGCTGCTGTATGGGCCCAAGATCCTGGAGATCCCCGAGGAGGACGAGGAGCCCATGGTGACGGACGCGCCGGAGGGGCCCGCCGGCAACCCCCCCACCGCGCTCGCGTAACTGCCGCCCCCCTCCCTCGCCGCCGCGAGCTCGCCCCGCCCCCGCTTGTCTTCTCTCTGCCAGCTCGCACAATGTTATCTATGTACGCCCGTATAGAGTAAGGGGTCTGCGGATTCACTATCTACTGATGTTGGACTAACGTGGATGAATCATCATCTTTGCTTGAGTGGCTGACTCGTCATTTAATTGGCAGTACTGAAGCTAAATTCTCTTAAGCCTAGTTGAGTAAACCTACCCGCAGTGCACATTGTTAGGCGACTAGACGAGGTGCGCTCACATAAGTGCTGTTGCCTTGTGCGGCGCTAGTGAGCTCCACCTCTGCGCAGAACATATCGACTAACTCGATGTATACACAGTTCTAAACATTCTCTGTAACTTATCTTGAGCGTTTCCCTCGGAGCAGCCCTGTCTGCCTGCCTACTGGCACGTATCGTCATTATTATTTGTTGTATAACACCTGGCTGGCTAAGAAAATTAAACGTTCAGATCACTTCGTGAGCCCTCGTCTGATTTACGATACATACATACATAGATTCACGCCTGTTTCCCAGAGATTTCCATTTGCTACTATCCTGACACACTTCTCTTTCTGATTTACGATATAACGTACATAACGTGTGTTTCAAGACAGCAGGCTCTCCTCAGAATATTTGTATGTAGTTTGTTTAGTGAATCCAAATTGTGGTTGTGTCGGCGTAGTGTCGGCGTTAGACGGTGAGCAGTGTCGGCGCGCCGCGGGCTGGCCTCGATAACTTATTCTTGTATATTGGCATCGTGAATGCTGCTGTCGACTGCTTAAGACACTTTCGTTGAACTCGTCTCAGTAAATACCCCAAGTTCTCTATACAAAACGTATTGAATTTTATAAGACTAATTATACTAAACGATGATCGATAGTAAATTTGATTATACATTTATGTATTTTGTGTTTCATTTATGTAGTTATACGCGATCCGAGCAGCATCACACGCAATTTACTAAAAGTTGCGTGTGACGCTGACCAGCGCGTCCAGTGTCGTGTTACCTGCAGGGTGGGATTTGTAGAAGTACTAAGAGTGACCACGGCGCGAGCGCGTCCAGTGTCGTGTTACCTGCAGGGTGGGATTTGTAGAAGTACTAAGAGTGACCACGGCGCGAGCGCGTCCAGTGTCGTGTTACCTGCAGGGTGGGATTTGTAGAAGTACTAAGAGTGACCACGGCGCGAGCGCGTCCAGTGTCGTGTTACCTGCAGGGTGGGATTTGTAGAAGTACTAAGAGTGACCACGGCGCGAGCGCGTCCAGTGTCGTGTTACCTGCAGGGTGGGATTTGTAGAAGTACTAAGAGTGACCACGGCGCGAGCGCGTCCAGTGTCGTGTTACCTGCAGGGTGGGATTTGTAGAAGTACTAAGAGTGACCACGGCGCGAGCGCGTCCAGTGTCGTGTTACCTGCAGGGTGGGATTTGTAGAAGTACTAAGAGTGACCACGGCGCGAGCGCGTCCAGTGTCGTGTTACCTGCAGGGTGGGATTTGTAGAAGTACTAAGAGTGACCACGGCGCGAGCGCGTCCAGTGTCGTGTTACCTGCAGGGTGGGATTTGTAGAAGTACTAAGAGTGACCACGGCGCGAGCGCGTCCAGTGTCGTGTTACCTGCAGGGTGGGATTTGTAGAAGTACTAAGAGTGACCACGGCGCGAGCGCGACCAGTGTCGTGTTACCTGTAGGGTGGGATTTGTAGAAGTACTAAGAGTGACCACGGCGCGAGCGCGACCAGTGTCGTGTTACCTGCAGGGTGGGATTTGTAGAAGTACTAAGAGTGACCACGGCGCGAGCGCGACCAGTGTCGTGTTACCTGTAGGGTGGGATTTGTAGAAGTACTAAGAGTGACCACGGCGCGAGCGCGACCAGTGTCGTGTTACCTGCAGGGTGGGATTTGTAGAAGTACTAAGAGTGACCACGGCGCGAGCGCGACCAGTGTCGTGTTACCTGTAGGGTGGGATTTGTAGAAGTACTAAGAGTGACCACGGCGCGAGCGCGACCAGTGTCGTGTTACCTGCAGGGTGGGATTTGTAGAAGTACTAAGAGTGACCACGGCGCGAGCGCGACCAGTGTCGTGTTACCTGCAGGGTGGGATTTGTAGAAGTACTAAGAGTGACCACGGCGCGAGCGCGACCAGTGTCGTGTTACCTGTAGGGTGGGATTTGTAGAAGTACTAAGAGTGACCACGGCGCGAGCGCGTCCAGTGTCGTGTTACCTGTAGGGTGGGATTTGTAGAAGTACTAAGAGTGACCACGGCGCGAGCGCGTCCAGTGTCGTGTTACCTGTAGGGTGGGATTTGTAGAAGTACTAAGAGTGACCACGGCGCGAGCGCGTCCAGTGTCGTGTTACCTGTAGGGTGGGATTTGTAGAAGTACTAAGAGTGACCACGGCGCGAGCGCGTCCAGTGTCGTGTTACCTGTAGGGTGGGATTTGTAGAAGTACTAAGAGTGACCACGGCGCGAGCGCGTCCAGTGTCGTGTTACCTGTAGGGTGGGATTTGTAGAAGTACTAAGAGTGACCACGGCGCGAGCGCGACCAGTGTCGTGTTACCTGTAGGGTGGGATTTGTAGAAGTACTAAGAGTGACCACGGCGCGAGCGCGTCCAGTGTCGTGTTACCTGTAGGGTGGGATTTGTAGAAGTACTAAGAGTGACCACGGCGCGAGCGCGTCCAGTGTCGTGTTACCTGTAGGGTGGGATTTGTAGAAGTACTAAGAGTGACCACGGCGCGAGCGCGTCCAGTGTCGTGTTACCTGTAGGGTGGGATTTGTAGAAGTACTAAGAGTGACCACGGCGCGAGCGCGTCCAGTGTCGTGTTACCTGTAGGGTGGGATTTGTAGAAGTACTAAGAGTGACCACGGCGCGAGCGCGTCCAGTGTCGTGTTACCTGTAGGGTGGGATTTGTAGAAGTACTAAGAGTGACCACGGCGCGAGCGCGTCCAGTGTCGTGTTACCTGTAGGGTGGGATTTGTAGAAGTACTAAGAGTGACCACGGCGCGAGCGCGTCCAGTGTCGTGTTACCTGTAGGGTGGGATTTGTAGAAGTACTAAGAGTGACCACGGCGCGAGCGCGTCCAGTGTCGTGTTACCTGTAGGGTGGGATTTGTAGAAGTACTAAGAGTGACCACGGCGCGAGCGCGTCCAGTGTCGTGTTACCTGTAGGGTGGGATTTGTAGAAGTACTAAGAGTGACCACGGCGCGAGCGCGTCCAGTGTCGTGTTACCTGTAGGGTGGGATTTGTAGAAGTACTAAGAGTGACCACGGCGCGAGCGCGTCCAGTGTCGTGTTACCTGTAGGGTGGGATTTGTAGAAGTACTAAGAGTGACCACGGCGCGAGCGCGTCCAGTGTCGTGTTACCTGTAGGGTGGGATTTGTAGAAGTACTAAGAGTGACCACGGCGCGAGCGCGTCCAGTGTCGTGTTACCTGTAGGGTGGGATTTGTAGAAGTACTAAGAGTGACCATGGCGCGAGCGCGTCCAGTGTCGTGTTACCTGTAGGGTGGGATTTGTAGAAGTACTAAGAGTGACCACGGCGCGAGCGCGTCCAGTGTCGTGTTACCTGTAGGGTGGGATTTGTAGAAGTACTAAGAGTGACCACGGCGCGAGCGCGTCCAGTGTCGTGTTACCTGTAGGGTGAGATTTGTAGAAGTACTAAGAGTGACCACGGCGCGAGCGCGTCCAGTGTCGTGTTACCTGTAGGGTGGGATTTGTAGAAGTACTAAGAGTGACCACGGCGCGAGCGCGTCCAGTGTCGTGTTACCTGTAGGGTGGGATTTGTAGAAGTACTAAGAGTGACCACGGCGCGAGCGCGTCCAGTGTCGTGTTACCTGTAGGGTGGGATTTGTAGAAGTACTAAGAGTGACCACGGCGCGAGCGCGTCCAGTGTCGTGTTACCTGTAGGGTGGGATTTGTAGAAGTACTAAGAGTGACCACGGCGCGAGCGCGTCCAGTGTCGTGTTACCTGTAGGGTGGGATTTGTAGAAGTACTAAGAGTGACCACGGCGCGAGCGCGTCCAGTGTCGTGTTACCTGTAGGGTGGGATTTGTAGAAGTACTAAGAGTGACCACGGCGCGAGCGCGTCCAGTGTCGTGTTACCTGTAGGGTGGGATTTGTAGAAGTACTAAGAGTGACCACGGCGCGAGCGCGTCCAGTGTCGTGTTACCTGTAGGGTGGGATTTGTAGAAGTACTAAGAGTGACCACGGCGCGAGCGCGTCCAGTGTCGTGTTACCTGTAGGGTGGGATTTGTAGAAGTACTAAGAGTGACCACGGCGCGAGCGCGTCCAGTGTCGTGTTACCTGTAGGGTGGGATTTGTAGAAGTACTAAGAGTGACCACGGCGCGAGCGCGTCCAGTGTCGTGTTACCTGTAGGGTGGGATTTGTAGAAGTACTAAGAGTGACCACGGCGCGAGCGCGTCCAGTGTCGTGTTACCTGTAGGGTGGGATTTGTAGAAGTACTAAGAGTGACCACGGCGCGAGCGCGTCCAGTGTCGTGTTACCTGTAGGGTGGGATTTGTAGAAGTACTAAGAGTGACCACGGCGCGAGCGCGTCCAGTGTCGTGTTACCTGTAGGGTGGGATTTGTAGAAGTACTAAGAGTGACCACGGCGCGAGCGCGACCAGCGCGTCCAGTGTCGTGCTACCTGTAGGGTGGGATTTGTAGAAGTACTAGGAGTGACCACGGCGCGAGCGCGTCCAGTGTCGTGTTACCTGTAGGGTGGGATTTGTAGAAGTACTAAGAGTGACCACGGCGCGAGCGCGTCCAGTGTCGTGTTACCTGTAGGGTGGGATTTGTAGAAGTACTAAGAGTGACCACGGCGCGAGCGCGACCAGTGTCGTGTTACCTGTAGGGTGGGATTTGTAGAAGTACTAAGAGTGACCACGGCGCGAGCGCGTCCAGTGTCGTGTTACCTGTAGGGTGGGATTTGTAGAAGTACTAAGAGTGACCACGGCGCGAGCGCGTCCAGTGTCGTGTTACCTGTAGGGTGGGATTTGTAGAAGTACTAAGAGTGACCACGGCGCGAGCGCGTCCAGTGTCGTGTTACCTGTAGGGTGGGATTTGTAGAAGTACTAGGAGTGACCACGGCGCGAGCGCGTCCAGTGTCGTGTTACCTGTAGGGTGGGATTTGTAGAAGTACTAAGAGTGACCACGGCGCGAGCGCGTCCAGTGTCGTGTTACCTGTAGGGTGGGATTTGTAGAAGTACTAAGAGTGACCACGGCGCGAGCGCGACCAGTGTCGTGTTACCTGTAGGGTGGGATTTGTAGAAGTACTAAGAGTGACCACGGCGCGAGCGCGTCCAGTGTCGTGTTACCTGTAGGGTGGGATTTGTAGAAGTACTAAGAGTGACCACGGCGCGAGCGCGTCCAGTGTCGTGTTACCTGTAGGGTGGGATTTGTAGAAGTACTAAGAGTGACCACGGCGCGAGCGCGTCCAGTGTCGTGTTACCTGTAGGGTGGGATTTGTAGAAGTACTAAGAGTGACCACGGCGCGAGCGCGTCCAGTGTCGTGTTACCTGTAGGGTGGGATTTGTAGAAGTACTAAGAGTGACCACGGCGCGAGCGCGTCCAGTGTCGTGTTACCTGTAGGGTGGGATTTGTAGAAGTACTAAGAGTGACCACGGCGCGAGCGCGACCAGTGTCGTGTTACCTGTAGGGTGGGATTTGTAGAAGTACTAAGAGTGACCACGGCGCGAGCGCGTCCAGTGTCGTGTTACCTGTAGGGTGGGATTTGTAGAAGTACTAAGAGTGACCACGGCGCGAGCGCGTCCATTGTCGTGTTACCTGTAGGGTGGGATTTGTAGAAGTACTAAGAGTGACCACGGCGCGAGCGCGTCCAGTGTCGTGTTACCTGTAGGGTGGGATTTGTAGAAGTACTAAGAGTGACCACGGCGCGAGCGCGTCCAGTGTCGTGTTACCTGTAGGGTGGGATTTGTAGAAGTACTAAGAGTGACCACGGCGCGAGCGCGTCCAGTGTCGTGTTACCTGTAGGGTGGGATTTGTAGAAGTACTAAGAGTGACCACGGCGCGAGCGCGTCCAGTGTCGTGTTACCTGTAGGGTGGGATTTGTAGAAGTACTAAGAGTGACCACGGTGCGAGCGCGACCAGTGTCGTGTTACCTGTAGGGTGGGATTTGTAGAAGTACTAAGAGTGACCACGGCGCGAGCGCGTCCAGTGTCGTGTTACCTGTAGGGTGGGATTTGTAGAAGTACTAAGAGTGACCACGGCGCGAGCGCGTCCAGTGTCGTGTTACCTGTAGGGTGGGATTTGTAGAAGTACTAGGAGTGACCACGGCGCGAGCGCGACCAGCGCGTCCAGTGTCGTGTTACCTGTAGGGTGGGATTTGTAGAAGTACTAGGAGTGACCACGGCGCGAGCGCGTCCAGTGTCGTGTTACCTGTAGGGTGGGATTTGTAGAAGTACTAGGAGTGACCACGGCGCGAGCGCGTCCAGTGTCGTGTTACCTGTAGGGTGGGATTTGTAGAAGTACTAAGAGTGACCACGGCGCGAGCGCGTCCAGTGTCGTGTTACCTGTAGGGTGGGATTTGTAGAAGTACTAGGAGTGACCACGGGGCGAGCGCGTCCAGTGTCGTGTTACCTGTAGGGTGGGATTCGTAGAAGTACTAAGAGTGACCACGGCGCGAGCGCGTCCAGTGTCGTGTTACCTGTAGGGTGGGATTTGTAGAAGTACTAAGAGTGACCACGGCGCGAGCGCGTCCAGTGTCGTGTTACCTGTAGGGTGGGATTTGTAGAAGTACTAGGAGTGGCCACGGCGCGAGCGCGACCAGCGCGTCCAGTGTCGTGTTACCTGTAGGGTGGGATTTGTAGAAGTACTAAGAGTGACCACGGCGCGAGCGCGTCCAGTGTCGTGTTACCTGTAGGGTGGGATTTGTAGAAGTACTAAGAGTGACCACGGCGCGAGCGCGACCAGCGCGTCCAGTGTCGTGTTACCTGTAGGGTGGGATTTGTAGAAGTACTAAGAGTGACCACGGCGCGAGCGCGTCCAGTGTCGTGTTACCTGTAGGGTGGGATTTGTAGAAGTACTAAGAGTGACCACGGCGCGAGCGCGTCCAGTGTCGTGTTACCTGTAGGGTGGGATTTGTAGAAGTACTAGGAGTGACCACGGCGCGAGCGCGACCAGCGCGTCCAGTGTCGTGTTACCTGTAGGGTGGGATTTGTAGAAGTACTAAGAGTGACCACGGCGCGAGCGCGTCCAGTGTCGTGTTACCTGTAGGGTGGGATTTGTAGAAGTACTAAGAGTGACCACGGCGCGAGCGCGACCAGCGCGTCCAGTGTCGTGTTACCTGTAGGGTGGGATTTGTAGAAGTACTAAGAGTGACCACGGCGCGAGCGCGTCCAGTGTCGTGTTACCTGTAGGGTGGGATTTGTAGAAGTACTAAGAGTGACCACGGCGCGAGCGTGACCAGTGTCGTGTTACCTGTAGGGTGGGATTTGTAGAAGTACTAAGAGTGACCACGGCGCGAGCGCGACCAGTGTCGTGTTACCTGTAGGGTGGGATTTGTATGTAGAAGTACTAAGAGTGACCACGGCGCGAGCGCGTCCAGTGTCGTGTTACCTGTAGGGTGGGATTTGTAGAAGTACTAAGAGTGACCACGGCGCGAGCGCGTCCAGTGTCGTGTTACCTGTAGGGTGGGATTTGTAGAAGTACTAAGAGTGACCACGGCGCGAGCGCGTCCAGTGTCGTGTTACCTGTAGGGTGGGATTTGTAGAAGTACTAAGAGTGACCACGGCGCGAGCGCGTCCAGTGTCGTGTTACCTGTAGGGTGGGATTTGTAGAAGTACTAGGAGTGACCACGGCGCGAGCGCGTCCAGTGTCGTGTTACCTGTAGGGTGGGATTTGTAGAAGTACTAAGAGTGACCACGGCGCGAGCGCGTCCAGTGTCGTGTTACCTGTAGGGTGAGATTTGTAGAAGTACTAAGAGTGACCACGGCGCGAGCGCGTCCAGTGTCGTGTTACCTGTAGGGTGGGATTTGTAGAAGTACTAAGAGTGACCACGGCGCGAGCGCGACCAGTGTCGTGTTACCTGTAGGGTGGGATTTGTAGAAGTACTAAGAGTGACCACGGCGCGAGCGCGTCCAGTGTCGTGTTACCTGTAGGGTGGGATTTGTAGAAGTACTAAGAGTGACCACGGCGCGAGCGCGTCCAGTGTCGTGTTACCTGTAGGGTGGGATTTGTAGAAGTACTAGGAGTGACCACGGCGCGAGCGCGACCAGCGCGTCCAGTGTCGTGTTACCTGTATGGTGGGATTTGTAGAAGTACTAAGAGTGACCACGGCGCGAGCGCGTCCAGTGTTGTGTTACCTGTAGGGTGGGATTTGTAGAAGTACTAGGAGTGACCACGGCGCGAGCGCGTCCAGTGTCGTGTTACCTGTAGGGTGGGATTTGTAGAAGTACTAAGAGTGACCACGGCGCGAGCGCGTCCAGTGTCGTGTTACCTGTAGGGTGGGATTTGTAGAAGTACTAGGAGTGACCACGGGGCGAGCGCGTCCAGTGTCGTGTTACCTGTAGGGTGGGATTCGTAGAAGTACTAAGAGTGACCACGGCGCGAGCGCGTCCAGTGTCGTGTTACCTGTAGGGTGGGATTTGTAGAAGTACTAAGAGTGACCACGGCGCGAGCGCGTCCAGTGTCGTGTTACCTGTAGGGTGGGATTTGTAGAAGTACTAGGAGTGACCACGGCGCGAGCGCGACCAGCGCGTCCAGTGTCGTGTTACCTGTAGGGTGGGATTTGTAGAAGTACTAAGAGTGACCACGGCGCGAGCGCGTCCAGTGTCGTGTTACCTGTAGGGTGGGATTTGTAGAAGTACTAAGAGTGACCACGGCGCGAGCGCGACCAGCGCGTCCAGTGTCGTGTTACCTGTAGGGTGGGATTTGTAGAAGTACTAAGAGTGACCACGGCGCGAGCGCGTCCAGTGTCGTGTTACCTGTAGGGTGGGATTTGTAGAAGTACTAAGAGTGACCACGGCGCGAGCGCGTCCAGTGTCGTGTTACCTGTAGGGTGGGATTTGTAGAAGTACTAGGAGTGACCACGGCGCGAGCGCGACCAGCGCGTCCAGTGTCGTGTTACCTGTAGGGTGGGATTTGTAGAAGTACTAAGAGTGACCACGGCGCGAGCGCGTCCAGTGTCGTGTTACCTGTAGGGTGGGATTTGTAGAAGTACTAAGAGTGACCACGGCGCGAGCGCGTCCAGTGTCGTGTTACCTGTAGGGTGGGATTTGTAGAAGTACTAGGAGTGACCACGGCGCGAGCGCGACCAGCGCGTCCAGTGTCGTGTTACCTGTAGGGTGGGATTTGTAGAAGTACTAAGAGTGACCACGGCGCGAGCGCGTCCAGTGTCGTGGGATTTGTAGAAGTACTAAGAGTGACCACGGCGCGAGCGCGACCAGCGCGTCCAGTGTCGTGTTACCTGTAGGGTGGGATTTGTAGAAGTACTAAGAGTGACCACGGCGCGAGCGCGTCCAGTGTCGTGTTACCTGTAGGGTGGGATTTGTAGAAGTACTAAGAGTGACCACGGCGCGAGCGCGTCCAGTGTCGTGTTACCTGTAGGGTGGGATTTGTAGAAGTACTAAGAGTGACCACGGCGCGAGCGCGTCCAGTGTCGTGTTACCTGTAGGGTGGGATTTGTAGAAGTACTAAGAGTGACCACGGCGCGAGCGCGTCCAGTGTCGTGTTACCTGTAGGGTGGGATTTGTAGAAGTACTAGGAGTGACCACGGCGCGAGCGCGACCAGCGCGTCCAGTGTCGTGTTACCTGTAGGGTGGGATTTGTAGAAGTACTAAGAGTGACCACGGCGCGAGCGCGTCCAGTGTCGTGTTACCTGTAGGGTGGGATTTGTAGAAGTACTAAGAGTGACCACGGCGCGAGCGCGTCCAGTGTCGTGTTACCTGTAGGGTGGGATTTGTAGAAGTACTAGGAGTGACCACGGGGCGAGCGCGTCCAGTGTCGTGTTACCTGTAGGGTGGGATTCGTAGAAGTACTAAGAGTGACCACGGCGCGAGCGCGTCCAGTGTCGTGTTACCTGTAGGGTGGGATTTGTAGAAGTACTAAGAGTGACCACGGCGCGAGCGCGTCCAGTGTCGTGTTACCTGTAGGGTGGGATTTGTAGAAGTACTAGGAGTGGCCACGGCGCGAGCGCGACCAGCGCGTCCAGTGTCGTGTTACCTGTAGGGTGGGATTTGTAGAAGTACTAAGAGTGACCACGGCGCGAGCGCGTCCAGTGTCGTGTTACCTGTAGGGTGGGATTTGTAGAAGTACTAAGAGTGACCACGGCGCGAGCGCGACCAGCGCGTCCAGTGTCGTGTTACCTGTAGGGTGGGATTTGTAGAAGTACTAAGAGTGACCACGGCGCGAGCGCGTCCAGTGTCGTGTTACCTGTAGGGTGGGATTTGTAGAAGTACTAAGAGTGACCACGGCGCGAGCGCGTCCAGTGTCGTGTTACCTGTAGGGTGGGATTTGTAGAAGTACTAGGAGTGACCACGGCGCGAGCGCGACCAGCGCGTCCAGTGTCGTGTTACCTGTAGGGTGGGATTTGTAGAAGTACTAAGAGTGACCACGGCGCGAGCGCGTCCAGTGTCGTGTTACCTGTAGGGTGGGATTTGTAGAAGTACTAAGAGTGACCACGGCGCGAGCGCGACCAGCGCGTCCAGTGTCGTGTTACCTGTAGGGTGGGATTTGTAGAAGTACTAAGAGTGACCACGGCGCGAGCGCGTCCAGTGTCGTGTTACCTGTAGGGTGGGATTTGTAGAAGTACTAAGAGTGACCACGGCGCGAGCGCGTCCAGTGTCGTGTTACCTGTAGGGTGGGATTTGTAGAAGTACTAGGAGTGACCACGGCGCGAGCGCGACCAGCGCGTCCAGTGTCGTGTTACCTGTAGGGTGGGATTTGTAGAAGTACTAAGAGTGACCACGGCGCGAGCGCGTCCAGTGTCGTGTTACCTGTAGGGTGGGATTTGTAGAAGTACTAAGAGTGACCACGGCGCGAGCGCGACCAGCGCGTCCAGTGTCGTGTTACCTGTAGGGTGGGATTTGTAGAAGTACTAAGAGTGACCACGGCGCGAGCGCGTCCAGTGTCGTGTTACCTGTAGGGTGGGATTTGTAGAAGTACTAAGAGTGACCACGGCGCGAGCGCGTCCAGTGTCGTGTTACCTGTAGGGTGGGATTTGTAGAAGTACTAAGAGTGACCACGGCGCGAGCGCGTCCAGTGTCGTGTTACCTGTAGGGTGGGATTTGTAGAAGTACTAAGAGTGACCACGGCGCGAGCGCGTCCAGTGTCGTGTTACCTGTAGGGTGGGATTTGTAGAAGTACTAGGAGTGACCACGGCGCGAGCGCGACCAGCGCGTCCAGTGTCGTGTTACCTGTAGGGTGGGATTTGTAGAAGTACTAAGAGTGACCACGGCGCGAGCGCGTCCAGTGTCGTGTTACCTGTAGGGTGGGATTTGTAGAAGTACTAAGAGTGACCACGGCGCGAGCGCGACCAGCGCGTCCAGTGTCGTGTTACCTGTAGGGTGGGATTTGTAGAAGTACTAAGAGTGACCACGGCGCGAGCGCGTCCAGTGTCGTGTTACCTGTAGGGTGGGATTTGTAGAAGTACTAAGAGTGACCACGGCGCGAGCGTGACCAGTGTCGTGTTACCTGTAGGGTGGGATTTGTAGAAGTACTAAGAGTGACCACGGCGCGAGCGCGACCAGTGTCGTGTTACCTGTAGGGTGGGATTTGTAGAAGTACTAAGAGTGACCACGGCGCGAGCGCGACCAGTGTCGTGTTACCTGTAGGGTGGGATTTGTAGAAGTACTAAGAGTGACCACGGCGCGAGCGCGACCAGTGTCGTGTTACCTGTAGGGTGGGATTTGTAGAAGTACTAGGAGTGACCACGGCGCGAGCGCGACCAGTGTCGTGTTACCTGTAGGGTGGGATTTGTAGAAGTACTAAGAGTGACCACGGCGCGAGCGCGTCCAGTGTCGTGTTACCTGTAGGGTGGGATTTGTAGAAGTACTAAGAGTGACCACGGCGCGAGCGCGTCCAGTGTCGTGTTACCTGTAGGGTGGGATTTGTAGAAGTACTAGGAGTGACCACGGCGCGAGCGCGACCAGCGCGTCCAGTGTCGTGTTACCTGTAGGGTGGGATTTGTAGAAGTACTAAGAGTGACCACGGCGCGAGCGCGTCCAGTGTCGTGTTACCTGTAGGGTGGGATTTGTAGAAGTACTAGGAGTGACCACGGCGCGAGCGCGACCAGCGCGTCCAGTGTCGTGTTACCTGTAGGGTGGGATTTGTAGAAGTACTAGGAGTGACCACGGCGCGAGCGCGTCCAGTGTCGTGTTACCTGTAGGGTGGGATTTGTAGAAGTACTAAGAGTGACCACGGCGCGAGCGCGTCCAGTGTCGTGTTACCTGTAGGGTGGGATTTGTAGAAGTACTAGGAGTGACCACGGCGCGAGCGCGACCAGCGCGTCCAGTGTCGTGTTACCTGTAGGGTGGGATTTGTAGAAGTACTAGGAGTGACCACGGCGCGAGCGCGACCAGTGTCGTGTTACCTGTAGGGTGGGATTTGTAGAAGTACTAAGAGTGACCACGGCGCGAGCGCGTCCAGTGTCGTGTTACCTGTAGGGTGGGATTTGTAGAAGTACTAGGAGTGACCACGGCGCGAGCGCGACCAGTGTCGTGTTACCTGTAGGGTGGGATTTGTAGAAGTACTAAGAGTGACCACGGCGCGAGCGCGTCCAGTGTCGTGTTACCTGTAGGGTGGGATTTGTAGAAGTACTAGGAGTGACCACGGCGCGAGCGCGACCAGCGCGTCCAGTGTCGTGTTACCTGTAGGGTGGGATTTGTAGAAGTACTAGGAGTGACCACGGCGCGAGCGCGTCCAGTGTCGTGTTACCTGTAGGGTGGGATTTGTAGAAGTACTAGGAGTGACCACGGCGCGAGCGCGACCAGTGTCGTGTTACCTGTAGGGTGGGATTTGTAGAAGTACTAAGAGTGACCACGGCGCGAGCGCGTCCAGTGTCGTGTTACCTGTAGGGTGGGATTTGTAGAAGTACTAAGAGTGACCACGGCGCGAGCGCGTCCAGTGTCGTGTTACCTGTAGGGTGGGATTTGTAGAAGTACTAGGAGTGACCACGGCGCGAGCGCGACCAGTGTCGTGTTACCTGTAGGGTGGGATTTGTAGAAGTACTAAGAGTGACCACGGCGCGAGCGCGTCCAGTGTCGTGTTACCTGTAGGGTGGGATTTGTAGAAGTACTAGGAGTGACCACGGCGCGAGCGCGACCAGCGCGTCCAGTGTCGTGTTACCTGTAGGGTGGGATTTGTAGAAGTACTAGGAGTGACCACGGCGCGAGCGCGTCCAGTGTCGTGTTACCTGTAGGGTGGGATTTGTAGAAGTACTAGGAGTGACCACGGCGCGAGCGCGACCAGTGTCGTGTTACCTGTAGGGTGGGATTTGTAGAAGTACTAAGAGTGACCACGGCGCGAGCGCGTCCAGTGTCGTGTTACCTGTAGGGTGGGATTTGTAGAAGTACTAGGAGTGACCACGGCGCGAGCGCGACCAGTGTCGTGTTACCTGTAGGGTGGGATTTGTAGAAGTACTAAGAGTGACCACGGCGCGAGCGCGTCCAGTGTCGTGTTACCTGTAGGGTGGGATTTGTAGAAGTACTAAGAGTGACCACGGCGCGAGCGCGTCCAGTGTCGTGTTACCTGTAGGGTGGGATTTGTAGAAGTACTAAGAGTGACCACGGCGCGAGCGCGTCCAGTGTCGTGTTACCTGTAGGGTGGGATTTGTAGAAGTACTAGGAGTGACCACGGCGCGAGCGCGACCAGCGCGTCCAGTGTCGTGTTACCTGTAGGGTGGGATTTGTAGAAGTACTAAGAGTGACCACGGCGCGAGCGCGTCCAGTGTCGTGTTACCTGTAGGGTGGGATTTGTAGAAGTACTAGGAGTGACCACGGCGCGAGCGCGTCCAGTGTCGTGTTACCTGTAGGGTGGGATTTGTAGAAGTACTAAGAGTGACCACGGCGCGAGCGCGACCAGTGTCGTGTTACCTGTAGGGTGGGATTTGTAGAAGTACTAAGAGTGACCACGGCGCGAGCGCGTCCAGTGTCGTGTTACCTGTAGGGTGGGATTTGTAGAAGTACTAAGAGTGACCACGGCGCGAGCGCGTCCAGTGTCGTGTTACCTGTAGGGTGGGATTTGTAGAAGTACTAGGAGTGACCACGGCGCGAGCGCGACCAGCGCGTCCAGTGTCGTGTTACCTGTAGGGTGGGATTTGTAGAAGTACTAGGAGTGACCACGGCGCGAGCGCGACCAGTGTCGTGTTACCTGTAGGGTGGGATTTGTAGAAGTACTAAGAGTGACCACGGCGCGAGCGCGTCCAGTGTCGTGTTACCTGTAGGGTGGGATTTGTAGAAGTACTAAGAGTGACCACGGCGCGAGCGCGTCCAGTGTCGTGTTACCTGTAGGGTGGGATTTGTAGAAGTACTAAGAGTGACCACGGCGCGAGCGCGTCCAGTGTCGTGTTACCTGTAGGGTGGGATTTGTAGAAGTACTAGGAGTGACCACGGCGCGAGCGCGTCCAGTGTCGTGTTACCTGTAGGGTGGGATTTGTAGAAGTACTAGGAGTGACCACGGCGCGAGCGCGACCAGTGTCGTGTTACCTGTAGGGTGGGATTTGTAGAAGTACTAAGAGTGACCACGGCGCGAGCGCGTCCAGTGTCGTGTTACCTGTAGGGTGGGATTTGTAGAAGTACTAAGAGTGACCACGGCGCGAGCGCGACCAGCGCGTCCAGTGTCGTGTTACCTGTAGGGTGGGGTTTGTAGAAGTACTAGGAGTGACCACGGCGCGAGCGCGACCAGCGCGTCCAGTGTCGTGTTACCTGTAGGGTGGGATTTGTAGAAGTACTAAGAGTGACCACGGCGCGAGCGCGTCCAGTGTCGTGTTACCTGTAGGGTGGGATTTGTAGAAGTACTAAGAGTGACCACGGCGCGAGCGCGTCCAGTGTCGTGTTACCTGTAGGGTGGGATTTGTAGAAGTACTAAGAGTGACCACGGCGCGAGCGCGTCCAGTGTCGTGTTACCTGTAGGGTGGGATTTGTAGAAGTACTAAGAGTGACCACGGCGCGAGCGCGTCCAGTGTCGTGTTACCTGTAGGGTGGGATTTGTAGAAGTACTAAGAGTGACCACGGCGCGAGCGCGTCCAGTGTCGTGTTACCTGTAGGGTGGGATTTGTAGAAGTACTAAGAGTGACCACGGCGCGAGCGCGACCAGCGCGTCCAGTGTCGTGCTACCTGTAGGGTGGGATTTGTAGAAGTACTAGGAGTGACCACGGCGCGAGCGCGTCCAGTGTCGTGTTACCTGTAGGGTGGGATTTGTCTTTTTAACATAGAAAATAATAAATGTCAGTACTTTATCTTTACTAATGTTATGAGAAAGTACAATTTGTTTGTTTGTATGTAGTGAGCCATGTTTTAAACTACTGTACCGGTTCTAAATGTTTACACACACTCACAACTTCATTTAAAGCTTCACTGTCGCTGATGTGTATACTCACCACACAGAAGAAGCCGTCGCGTCGCGTCGACAGCAGCTTAAACAACAAAACACAAAGTGTGTGACGCTGCAATTGTTATTTTAAGTTAGTATCTTCTGGACTACCCCGTGAGGCTTCCTAACTAATAATATAAATGTGAATGTGAGTTTGATTGTATGTTATGCTTTCACGCCCTAACTACACGACCAATCATCAGGAATTCTTACATACCCGTTGTCAGTGGTACAGAAACGGATTATACGGTACCATTCACCCAGAAAAAAGTACTTTTACTAACCTAATCTACATTTACGCGGGCGGAGCCCCGGACAAAATCTAGTAAGATATATAAATGTAGGATGGAGCGAGAGGAAAGACAAAGGCAGGTAGGTAGGCGCCTCCAGATCTCTTACTCAAATCCAGTACAAGTGCTACTAGGCTCACGTCGATGTCCTGCGAGAAGCTACTTCCCTACTAATGCGTACCGTCACGTCAAATAAGTGACGTCACAGCGATCTTCTACTTCAGCAGTGAGTCGGTCATATCGCCACTTACAATAGTTTTAATGGAGGGTAGTGGTGGAGTAAATATATACAAAAATAACTAAGTCTTCCTTCCTTCGTAGTGTTACCAATACTCGAGTGTGTTCTCATTCTAAGCCTTGGACTATATAGCGAAAATATTCTAAGTCTATGCCTTGGACAGTAGCTACTACGTCTAAAGGATATCAAGGAGATCTTTTAAGACGAGGTTTAACATATTTAAACTTGAAATTGCCATAGACAAGTAGGTATATTACGTCAACTTTATTACTTTGAGTGTAATCTATGGTAGTCGCAGTCTATTGTACTCAATATAAAGTACTCTGTGATTGTACTAAAGGCACAATAACAAACTAAATATTGTTTGTAGTATAATGGGTGTATGTAAGTACTTGCGAGTCTGCATAGAGAAGTGTCTGTGCTGGCTGTGTCCGCCGCTGTATAACTTCTTCTTCGCCGATTGTAATCAGATACGACGTTTAAAATGCACTAGTTTCATCTGCGGCTTTGCCCTGGGACAGGCCTACTGCTACTGCTTGTTGAGGACGATACCCTTCCCTTACCACATAGGAGTTATCATTTCCTTCACCCTAAGCATGCTAACTGGTAAGCATTGATTGACATACACACCTGTAACTGGTACCTACATACCTACGTCTGTAATATAATAACAGTGGCCTTGTGAACTGTGCCGACGCTACATAGGTATAAGTAATTAATATTAAAAATGGTTTGGGTTATTACTTTTTACATATTAAATATATTCAAAGAATTACCTACAAATGCGTAGTTATTGCCCAAATTGCCTACAAGACATTGTGAGATAAGTTCTCTGTTAACAATAATTGTGTTTAATATTTTGTTTAATTTGATCTTTGTTGTTCTAGAACCTGCCTGTCTACCTATAAGTGACTTTATTTATCTCTAGCTGTTTGTGAAAACTTTTCATTGGCCTTATTTATGTTGTTCATTTTTTATTACTTGTATCGTATAGCTGTAAGTTTTCCATTGAATAATAAAATAAAATAAAATAAGACTGTTTCGCCTTCAAGTTCTAATCTAAATTCACGATACACCCCCTGAATAACCTTATTTAGGGGGTGCATCGTGAATAATACTATAATAATACATTGCTCTTAAATTGCCCAAAAATGTTCTTAAAGCGCCTGTACCTATCGAAACGTTTTTGTACAAATAAAACTACATACCTAGCATGGCGCCGGCGACAATCGACTGACAAAGTACGACAGGAACTACGGAAACTTATGATAGTGCCTCTGACTATATTCGTATCAGACTTCGACACGTACGGCGCGCGGCGCACCGCGGACGTACCAAAACACATGTTACAGTTATGTATGTATGTAGGTGTGTGTAACGCGATCTCGACACAAGTGCGATGTATCTCGCTGCTGATGCTCCCGCTGTACTGCGGCACGGCGGGCCGCGGCGTGCTCAAGGTGGTGGTGCTCACGTATGTCGTCGCCGGTATATATATATATATATCTTCCCACTAAACCCGATATATGTATCTACCTATTAATCGTTAACTACATCTCTTAGACTTTCACCTAATTTTAAGCTTGGAGACTGAGTAAATATCAGTTTAAATATCTGTAACCTTTTGTAAAAACGTAGAACTGTTGTGTCACCCAGTCTGGCTGTGGCCACGGCCATTGCAACCTGGTCCTAAACATCAGGTCTTTCAAAAATGTGTGTAAATACTGAACGTGAACTCCCGTTACCTGTGAATCCTATTATATAAGTCACGCAACACGGCTGTATACAATTGCTCTACTATCAGATTCAGTAGCCATAGCTGTTGACCCAACACACTCGTGTAATCGTCAGCATGTGCTTCTATATATATTTTTTCCTAAAAACGGCACCAATGTAGAAAGATACATAGTCAGAAAGACTTGTCGCTAATTGAGCATGTAGAGCTCAGTCAAGAGCTATGAAGGCTTATGGTAGACCACCAGAGGTCTTTGTTGCATTCTTGCGTATGCAATTAGAATGCTTTAGGAGATGATGGTAAGGTCTTAGTGTTGTAAAGACTATGATGGTTGTGTACGTGCGTGTGCACAGGTCCGATCACGAACATGGGTATGAACGCGCGCGAGGTGGTGCGCGTGTTCGCGTGCACGACGCAGCTGGCGCACAACGTGTCGCGCGCGCAGCACGCGCTGCTGGCCGCGCCGCTGCGCAGCCCCGCGCTCGCGCTGGCGCTGCGCGACCAGCTGCACCAGCTCAAGGAGACGCTGCAGTTAAGCGCACTTGTACCTACCACTACCCGTCCCGCTACTGTTACATATACCTAGGCAGTAGGCTCGCACACATTACATATCTACATCATTATCATAGAGAATGTCTCTCTAGACCCTAATGAACCACATTAAGATATTATGTTCATTACAAGTACCTATACCGTTAACCAAATGTTCATATCATCATTATATTTATTATTTGTATGCGATGGCACCGCAACAGAACCTCTACTGACGAAACCTAAGCGTTGCTTGTCTTCCCGTCATTGATATATTTTAGAATCTTCCTCGCTGTCTTAAGAGGACACACTGAAAAATGCACTAACTTTCATCGAATAGTATAGGACTATGAGAAGACCAATTAATCTAGAATTTTGATATAGGTAAATTGATGTCTTTAACTAGAATTTCCTTGCTCAAAAACACGATATTGTGATTTTGGCTAGATCATAATTATTTTCGAAAACACCTCTGAAAAATTACTATTTTCGAAATTACAAGGAAGTTACACTATCGTTATGCTTAGGAATTACTCAAATATATTCGTAACATCAATATTAGTAATTTGCAAAGTCAAAGTCAAATTTGCTAGCTCATTATTTCCATAACTAAACCGTGTATGTTACCCCAGCAACATAATGTCGAAAATAGTCATTTAAATGTTATAGATAATTAGTTGCCTAGCTTCTGTAATTGCTGCGCACATTTTTAAATTTGTTGCACGTATAGTTTTTTAGTTATTTCACAAAACATTTTCTTTTTTAATGGGTATATTGAAATAAATATTAGCTATATAATTAGTTGTCTAGAAGAGGTAAATGTTGCAACTTATATCGTATTTGTTGTTTCTTCGGCTGCGAAGTTATTCGAGATCCTGCTGGAGTAACGCTTGTGCGTTTGCTGGATCTCTGAAACGGTTAAGCGGATTCTAATCGTCTTTTGTCCATGACTTCGTTAAAATTAGTTGTCCAGTAAGTTAGCTGAAAACGGAATGATTTAACTTGTAGAGGCATGAGTGACATAGTGGCGCCCATCGAGCACGAGGTGGAGGACACGGAGGAGATACAACTGAAGCGGGCGGAGAACGACCACCTCGACCGAGTGCTGCGCGCCGAGTGTCGCTCGCGACGCATCGACCACAAGTTTAAGTTAGAGCTATTTACATTCTACCGTAATAGTAAGTACTCAATAGGTGCCTAATAGTCCAATAACAAAATATATTTAGGTAAGACAATAGCATAGAGTTCAGCAATGTCCATGAGCGCCGGTGACCGCTTACCATTAGTTGTGCCCGTGTGTAAGAACAAAGACAACAGAATCTAGCCTGTTTATTATTTTTTAGATATTCTAAAATAAGAGTACCATTGCATGTGTAAGTAACATGTAGGTATAACCCTGATAGGTCGCGTCCACACTCTCTAAATGGCTCTGAACGAGGAGTCGTCAACGAAAAGCAACTCTACCACAAGCTGTACCAGAAGAAGCTGGAGTACCGGTGTGAGAACCAGCTGACGAACGCGGTGGCGTCGTGCGCGGAGTCGTTCGGCGCGGCGCACGAGCTGTGCCTCGGCGCGCTGCCGCCCGCCGCCGCGCGGCTGCTGTGCCGGCCGCTGAAGCTCGCCCACGTGTGCAACATCATGCCCCTCATACGTCACGACTCCACCTGCGACACCAGCAACCAGGTCACTCACTCCTAATCTAATATAAAGTTTACATCCATCAGCTTACCGTTGCGCGTTTGTGTAAAGGTGCTCGAACTAAGGACACATGTTACATTAAACCATTTAAGAACTTCCTTCAAACTGTTTCAGAATTTCATTGATCGTCGAGTAAGTCTCATCAGTTTCCATACTGTGTAAACAAAACTATCAGATAGAAACGGTAAAATTAGCTAACGGTATACAGTTCTTACGGTTGTTGGTATTTACAGATGGATCCTGGCTTTGGAGAGGCGTATCTCGCGTTGAAAACAGCTCAGACTGAATTAACTAACAATATGGATAATGTCCACCTGGAATATAAAGTGACAAACGAACAACACTTGTACGACGTCCAGGTATACATATCTACATGTAGCGTATGTTTCAGTAACCGACTGCAGCCTGTACAATACATACCCCACTAGCATTCCATACACATCATGTCGTCCGTCATGCGACATACGTCATGCGACATACGTCATGCGACATACGTCATGCGACATACGTCATGCGACATACGTCATGCGACATACGTCATGCGACATACGTCATGCGACATACGTCATGAGACATACGTGACCTATGACTGCAATTTGAGTTTCGAGTGCTACTAATGTGGTCTCGGTATCGATTCAACATAATTTACTTAAATGTACTTTTACAAGTACTTCGTATTGGTTTAGACACATACGTCTTGATTCTGATAGGCTAGTGTTTAATTCAGGACGCAAAGGAGACGGGCGAGCGCGTGATGACCGCGTTCGAGGAGAAGACGACGATGATGGGCGTGGTCGCGCTGGCGCTGGACGCGTACGTGGCGCTGCTGGCGCTGCGCGTGGCGGCGGCCGCGGCGCACTACCACGACCGCTACCTCACCGCCATCGAGCACGACAACCTCTACATCACCCGCTACTTCAAGCTGCTGGACGAGAGACGCCGCCGCCGCGGCGACATGACCTTACTGCCCCTGAAGAAGGTGCCTACTGTCTCTGCACTCTCAGCACTAAATTAAACTAAATTAAACAAAACATAAAATGAGCCGTCACAGGACGTCTGGCAGATGTGAAACATCGAAATTATTTGGTACAAGTAATATGCATAAAAGAACAGATTACGACAGGAACTAATTTGGCATAATGTAAAAACAAAATTTTAACAAAAAAGAAAACCGATTTCATATTCTAAAACTTGAACACTAAAAAGTTAATAAATAATTGCATATTCTTGTGAATAATTAAATAATTGTTATTAATGGAGTCGGTGTCAGCCAAGGTAGGTTTGTAACTAATTAAACATGAGATGTCTTACTATAATCATAACATAACATTGGCATGCACAACTACACACATAGACGCAGCAAGCGGCGCAGGCGGCTGACACCGACTCCAAAAATAACAATAATTTAATTATTCACAAGAATATGCAATTATTTATTAACTTTTTAGTGCATTTTAAGTTTTAGAATTTGACGTCGGTTTTCTTTTTTGTTAAAATTTTGTTTATTTCTCGGTTTTAGTGAACCTTGCCAAAAATGAGAACATCATCAATGTAGCCAAATACGCATTATTAAGGATAACTCGAAAAAGAATGGTCAAATCTTGATCAAAATTAAATGGGACCACACGGGAAGCACCAGCTTTCAAATAAAAAAAGAATCATCAAAATCAGTTCACCCAGTCGCAAGTACCTAATGAGGTAACAAACATAAAAAAATATATACAGTCGAGTTGAGAACCTCCTCCTTTTTTTGAAGTCGGTTAAAAATGATGATTGTTTAATAACCTCCGAGTCTTCTTCGAAGAGGTTCATGAACACACTGTGTGGGTCTGTGTGTTTGTCTGTTAGTGACCGGCATAGCTCCGGAACCACTGGCCCGATTGACTTGTAACTTGGTGTGCAGGCATCTTGGGGTCATCCCTCGGTCGACTTTGATTATGGGCCCTGGGCGTCAAAAGAACCCCGAGATATAGGGGTCACAAAGTCACATAAAGACGAAGAGGTTGAATCCTGGGTTTTTACACTCATCTCATTTAATAAACATATTTTAATTAAATACAAAACACACACTACAACATATAGACTGTATATATACGTATATACTATGATATAGCGCGGCACGTGGCACGGCTCGCGTCGCCACGCCACCAATCGGGTTTACGTGCGGCTATAGGTACATGTTTCACATCAACAAGTCTTTAGTCAAAATAACAATGCACGTATTTGGAATCAAACAACATTTGTATGTCTGTACCCAACGCATTGTCGATATTGACATAAAAGGACACATTTATGTACAGCGCAGCGCTGCCAATACATTCGAAAGCAATCTTGCGCATCGCTCATTGTAACTGATCGGATAATGGATATTGATACACATACCTAGATCAAAAGAAAGAATTAATACCTACGTATGTTAAATACGTGGCACACATTTATTAAGTACTGGATGTTCCCGCGGTTTCACCCGCGCTTATGATTATTGCACCGCCCCCGTGGGTCGTAGCGTGATGTTCTATAGCCTATAGCCTTCCTCGATAAATAAGCTATCCAACAAAAAAAGAATTTTTCAATTCGAACCAGTAGTTCCTGAGGTTAGGTTGTTTCAAACAAACAAACAAACTCTTCAGCTTTAAAATATTAGTATAGATAAATAACTCGACGTCGCTCATCAGTTTTACACACAAAACTATCGCACTCACTTCCACCAGAAACCTGTAAGAAGCGCAAACACGTACAAACTCATTAGTAAATACTCGAACGGTTCTATATATGAGTCATTAGGTTCTGTTGGTTGTAGATGGAGAGGAGCAAGTACATAGACGTGCACTCGATCTCGTACCGGGCAGCGGAGCACAGCAAGCTGCTGACGCAGATCCTGAAGGTGATGCTGGAGGTGGTGACGGCCACCACGTTCGTGATGCTGGACCGGCTGTTCTACGAGGCGCTCGACGTCGTGCGCCAGCACGCGCAGCTCGACACCGTGCAGCGCGACTCCAGGGATCAGCATCTCAGCATCGAGGTTACCTGTCGTATTGATAACATTGCCCTGATCATTATATTATCACGAGGCCTCCCTGGACACATGTATGTTTATCTTTAGAAATTCTCGCTAAAAGGAGTCTCGAGTCTCTACAGCACGCAGACGAGCATGTGCTCGCCGTGCATGACGTGTTAGCTGATGAGTGTTGCGACATCTCGGTAGCAGCTCTAACGTTACACCTGTCATATAGGTACATATATTATCTTAACTGCAAGCAGTATCGGATGGCATAGTTTAACATAGATTGCTGTCGTACTGCGCGCGAGCTGTGCGTGTAGCGTGTAGTCAGGCACAGCGGTGACGGCAGGTGGAGGGCGCGGGGCTGCTGGCGGCGCTGGCGCGCCGGCTGCTGCGCGGCGCGGCGGCGCGGCGCCCGGCGCTCGGCGCGCGGCCGTGCGCGCCGCGGCCGCGCGCCCTGGCGCCGCGCTACTACTGTCGTACTGCGCGCGAGCTGTGCGTGTAGCGTGTAGTCAGGCACAGCGGTGACGGCAGGTGGAGGGCGCGGGGCTGCTGGCGGCGCTGGCGCGCCGGCTGCTGCGCGGCGCGGCGGCGCGGCGCCCGGCGCTCGGCGCGCGGCCGTGCGCGCCGCGGCCGCGCGCCCTGGCGCCGCGCTACTACTGCGCGCGAGCTGTGCGTGTAGCGTGTAGTCAGGCACAGCGGTGACGGCAGGTGGAGGGCGCGGGGCTGCTGGCGGCGCTGGCGCGCCGGCTGCTGCGCGGCGCGGCGGCGCGGCGCCCGGCGCTCGGCGCGCGGCCGTGCGCGCCGCGGCCGCGCGCCCTGGCGCCGCGCTACTACTGCGCGCGAGCTGTGCGTGTAGCGTGTAGTCAGGCACAGCGGTGACGGCAGGTGGAGGGCGCGGGGCTGCTGGCGGCGCTGGCGCGCCGGCTGCTGCGCGGCGCGGCGGCGCGGCGCCCGGCGCTCGGCGCGCGGCCGTGCGCGCCGCGGCCGCGCGCCCTGGCGCCGCGCTACTACTGCGCGCGAGCTGTGCGTGTAGCGTGTAGTCAGGCACAGCGGTGACGGCAGGTGGAGGGCGCGGGGCTGCTGGCGGCGCTGGCGCGCCGGCTGCTGCGCGGCGCGGCGGCGCGGCGCCCGGCGCTCGGCGCGCGGCCGTGCGCGCCGCGGCCGCGCGCCCTGGCGCCGCGCTACTACTGCGCGCGAGCTGTGCGTGTAGCGTGTAGTCAGGCACAGCGGTGACGGCAGGTGGAGGGCGCGGGGCTGCTGGCGGCGCTGGCGCGCCGGCTGCTGCGCGGCGCGGCGGCGCGGCGCCCGGCGCTCGGCGCGCGGCCGTGCGCGCCGCGGCCGCGCGCCCTGGCGCCGCGCTACTACTGCGCGCGAGCTGTGCGTGTAGCGTGTAGTCAGGCACAGCGGTGACGGCAGGTGGAGGGCGCGGGGCTGCTGGCGGCGCTGGCGCGCCGGCTGCTGCGCGGCGCGGCGGCGCGGCGCCCGGCGCTCGGCGCGCGGCCGTGCGCGCCGCGGCCGCGCGCCCTGGCGCCGCGCTACTACTGTCGTACTGCGCGCGAGCTGTGCGTGTAGCGTGTAGTCAGGCACAGCGGTGACGGCAGGTGGAGGGCGCGGGGCTGCTGGCGGCGCTGGCGCGCCGGCTGCTGCGCGGCGCGGCGGCGCGGCGCCCGGCGCTCGGCGCGCGGCCGTGCGCGCCGCGGCCGCGCGCCCTGGCGCCGCGCTACTACTGCGCGCGAGCTGTGCGTGTAGCGTGTAGTCAGGCACAGCGGTGACGGCAGGTGGAGGGCGCGGGGCTGCTGGCGGCGCTGGCGCGCCGGCTGCTGCGCGGCGCGGCGGCGCGGCGCCCGGCGCTCGGCGCGCGGCCGTGCGCGCCGCGGCCGCGCGCCCTGGCGCCGCGCTACTACTGCGCGCGAGCTGTGCGTGTAGCGTGTAGTCAGGCACAGCGGTGACGGCAGGTGGAGGGCGCGGGGCTGCTGGCGGCGCTGGCGCGCCGGCTGCTGCGCGGCGCGGCGGCGCGGCGCCCGGCGCTCGGCGCGCGGCCGTGCGCGCCGCGGCCGCGCGCCCTGGCGCCGCGCTACTACTGCGCGCGAGCTGTGCGTGTAGCGTGTAGTCAGGCACAGCGGTGACGGCAGGTGGAGGGCGCGGGGCTGCTGGCGGCGCTGGCGCGCCGGCTGCTGCGCGGCGCGGCGGCGCGGCGCCCGGCGCTCGGCGCGCGGCCGTGCGCGCCGCGGCCGCGCGCCCTGGCGCCGCGCTACTACTGCGCGCGAGCTGTGCGTGTAGCGTGTAGTCAGGCACAGCGGTGACGGCAGGTGGAGGGCGCGGGGCTGCTGGCGGCGCTGGCGCGCCGGCTGCTGCGCGGCGCGGCGGCGCGGCGCCCGGCGCTCGGCGCGCGGCCGTGCGCGCCGCGGCCGCGCGCCCTGGCGCCGCGCTACTACTGTCGTACTGCGCGCGAGCTGTGCGTGTAGCGTGTAGTCAGGCACAGCGGTGACGGCAGGTGGAGGGCGCGGGGCTGCTGGCGGCGCTGGCGCGCCGGCTGCTGCGCGGCGCGGCGGCGCGGCGCCCGGCGCTCGGCGCGCGGCCGTGCGCGCCGCGGCCGCGCGCCCTGGCGCCGCGCTACTACTGCGCGCGAGCTGTGCGTGTAGCGTGTAGTCAGGCACAGCGGTGACGGCAGGTGGAGGGCGCGGGGCTGCTGGCGGCGCTGGCGCGCCGGCTGCTGCGCGGCGCGGCGGCGCGGCGCCCGGCGCTCGGCGCGCGGCCGTGCGCGCCGCGGCCGCGCGCCCTGGCGCCGCGCTACTACTGCGCGCGAGCTGTGCGTGTAGCGTGTAGTCAGGCACAGCGGTGACGGCAGGTGGAGGGCGCGGGGCTGCTGGCGGCGCTGGCGCGCCGGCTGCTGCGCGGCGCGGCGGCGCGGCGCCCGGCGCTCGGCGCGCGGCCGTGCGCGCCGCGGCCGCGCGCCCTGGCGCCGCGCTACTACTGCGCGCGAGCTGTGCGTGTAGCGTGTAGTCAGGCACAGCGGTGACGGCAGGTGGAGGGCGCGGGGCTGCTGGCGGCGCTGGCGCGCCGGCTGCTGCGCGGCGCGGCGGCGCGGCGCCCGGCGCTCGGCGCGCGGCCGTGCGCGCCGCGGCCGCGCGCCCTGGCGCCGCGCTACTACTGCGCGCGAGCTGTGCGTGTAGCGTGTAGTCAGGCACAGCGGTGACGGCAGGTGGAGGGCGCGGGGCTGCTGGCGGCGCTGGCGCGCCGGCTGCTGCGCGGCGCGGCGGCGCGGCGCCCGGCGCTCGGCGCGCGGCCGTGCGCGCCGCGGCCGCGCGCCCTGGCGCCGCGCTACTACTGCGCGCGAGCTGTGCGTGTAGCGTGTAGTCAGGCACAGCGGTGACGGCAGGTGGAGGGCGCGGGGCTGCTGGCGGCGCTGGCGCGCCGGCTGCTGCGCGGCGCGGCGGCGCGGCGCCCGGCGCTCGGCGCGCGGCCGTGCGCGCCGCGGCCGCGCGCCCTGGCGCCGCGCTACTACTGCCAGATCTACGGCGGCTATCTCTGGATACTGCTGCTGCTCTACGCCGACCCGTACACGCTGAGGCTGCGAAGGTACGCCGGCGCTCTAGTTGTTCGACCTCGATGACTATCAGAGTTTAACCAGCTCATCATGATCTTGAAATCTAAGTTACGCACTTGATCTCGAAATGACATTATAACAAGGGGAGGGGCCAAACGTTCTGCTCCGCGATGTTAGCGCTATAGTTAGCGCTGGTGACGCATGACGTCAGCGCAACGTAGGCACTCGCGAGCAGGACGAGTGTTCACGCCGTGCTGTCGAGGAGGGGTGGACATGTCTGTACGAAAAGAAAACTCAAAAATAAAAATAGGGTAAAATTACAAACTAGAATGAAAAATCGCTTAATGCACGTAGTAGGTAACTTGATAAAGTTAAGACTAGATGTTTGGGGACGGTTAATTTTACAGGTTAACCTGCAGTTACTTTTACCCGCGCCGCGAGAAGCAGCGTATATTGCATCTCTATAACGACATTCTGAAGAAACGCATGAAGATGCCGAAGACTCTGCGCAGGTACCGAAATGACTTAATTAGACCGAATAAACATAATTTGACCTTTTTCCTTTGCGTTTTCCCTGTCTGCGAGAGAAGTGACTATTAATTTACACAAAAACGCTCTGACGCAACCAAATCGTCATCACTTTGCGTCGCTGCCCAGTAAAAAAGTTTTACCAAGACGGTCACGGTGCCCTACTAGTTCCTGGCACCTACGAGGAGTCCGCTATTCTCACATGACAGTTAAACGAATTGCCTGAGAGATCTGGGAGTCTTTAAAAAGGTTAACAATGTTTCGAACTGCATCTTTTCAAGTCGAACATTTATTTAGTTTTGGTCTAAGGATTATAAAAAAATAGTGTTACTTTGTTGTGGCAAGTAAGTAAAAGTATATTACATACGGCATACGGATTAAATCGCGTTGTTTATTTAACATTACTTTTATTACTTACTAGATGTTCCCGCGGTTTCACCCGCGTTTATCGTTACTGCGCCACCCGCGTGGGTCGTAGCGTGATGTTATATAGCCTATAGCCTTCCTCGATAAATAGGCTATCCAACATTAAAATAATTTTTCAAATCGAACCGATAGTTCCTGTGATTAGCGCGTTCAAACCAAGAAATAAACAAACAAACTCTTCAGCTTTATAATATTAGTGTCCCGACCCGCGCAACTTCGTCTGCGTCACATAAGAGAGAGAGTGGGTCGTAGGCACCTATAATACAATTTTAAAGGAGCTGAATCTTTCTTTGTTAAATCCACGAACCACATAAGAACCATTGAACAAAATTTTATAAATATACCTACAGTGCTAATTTAAAATCACGCAGAATAAACCAGGAGAAACATCGTTTGTATGTCTGTAATGGGTAATTATTTTGCTGTGATGTTATTTTAAAACTGCGATATCTCCTAAGATATTCATTGAAATCAAATGATGGAAAGGGCAATTTTGTTTTAAATTAAATACTTGTGATGAATAACGTATTTATTTGGATAAGGATTAATATCATGTTTATAAAAATACCTTCGCAAATAATGCATTATTTTAGAACAAATTTGGTTAGCATAAAAAGGTTATAGTGAGCCAACCTTAAAAGATAGACATATGCTGTCGCGGACTTTTTTTTAGAACTTTTAAAAGGGAACAATTCTGTCATACATGATTTTTGCGAAACTTTAACTGTTTACGCAGCGTACGCAGCGGAAGCTCTCAAAAGGAAAACCAATCCTTCGATTTTGAAACATTCTTCATTGGTGCTCCGCTCCTATTGATCTTAGCGTGATGATATATAGCCTATAGCCTTCCTCGATAAATGGGCTATATAACACTGAAAGAATTTTTCAAATCGGACCAGTAGTTCCTGAGATTAGCGCGTTCAAGCAAACAAACAAACAAACAAACTCTTCAGCTTTATAATATTAGTATAGGTACTACTACTGGTAGAGACGGAGAGACTCAGTCGCCTCACGAGGCCGAGTCTCCGTGAACATGGTAGTAAACATCGGTGAATCTAACTAACTAGCTGTTATATAATTTAAATAGCACAGAAGTACACAGTAACTAATGACAGTGTTTGATACTCGTAGGTTAAGAGTTCCAAGATGATGTACATAATAAGTAGCTAATAGTGTTTTAAAAAATAAACAACGCGGTAAAATCCGTTTAAAGTAAAGATGTGTGTAAACGTAAAACAATAATATTTTAATAAATATAGTCTAATGACTTGTGATACACTCCAATTTAAGAATAATTACTTAATCAGTATGAACGACCATTATCGTAACATGGTTATGCAAATAGAATTACGAGTAATTAGATAATGTTTAACTCTTGGAATCGCAAGTACGTACTCGCTTAACGCTTGACGCGATAACGCTAAACATTGCTGACTCGACTCGTACTTCCCTATTCGTTAAAGTAATAGCAGAAGTGTTGGAGCCTTGTCCCTTGTTATAGCATGCTAAAGATGGCAAGTGTGTGTATGTGTTCTGTTGTGTAGGAAGGCGGTGCAGGCGGTGCGCGCGCACTACTTGTCCGGTGAGAACGTGCTGAGCCTGAGGATGAAGTTCCCGCGCGCGCTGGGCTGGCTGCGCGTGCTGCCCGCCGCCAGGATGACCTGCCTCATCTGCGGCGAGACGGAGCCGAGGATCGGTGAACACCACTTTATTTACTTAACTTTATTTACCTGAATTGTTTGCTTTGTGTAATATAGGGCTTAACCACTAATACAGATGTGCATATTTGTATGTGCAGGTCCGGAGAGCTGGCGCTCGTGCTGCGTGCCGCAGTGTCCGTTCGTGTTCTGCGTGGAGTGCTGGCGCGAGGCGGACGGCCGCTGCCTCGCGTGCGACCCCAGCCTTGCCGAGCTCAGCGACATCGACTCGCTCAGCGACGACGACCACCCTAAATATTAACGTCTCTTCCAACTACGCTCGAACACTCACTCACTACGAGATCTGATGTAAATTAACGCTACCTACATGTTACAAACTGTAAGATTGGTTGATACGCTGCTGTATAAGGATTGCTATTGTAAGTGCCACGCGAGTAACTAACATCAGCGACAATAGGTATGCTATACAGAAGCCTAATAAAATAATGTTGGATTGCCGCGGGGATTAGTGGATATCTAAAGGGATCTATCGCCTAAACCTTTTCATACGGAGAACTGTGCGCTCTGCCCAGCGGTACAACAGTTTATAAATAGTGCTTATAGTTGCAACACTCCGAGCACAGAAGGCGAACGTCACAGGCGTCACAGCGCATCAGCTCGCGTGTCGATAGTTGTGTGAACGTCACAGGCGTCACAGCGCATCAGCTTGAGTGTCGATAGTTGTGTGAACGTCACAGGCGTCACAGCGCATCAGCTCGCGTGTCGATAGTTGTGTGAACGTCACAGGCGTCACAGCGCATCAGCTCGAGTGTCGATAGTTGTGTGAACGTCACAGGCGTCACAGCGCATCAGCTCGCGTGTCGATAGTTGTGTGAACGTCACAGGCGTCACAGCGCATCAGCTCGAGTGTCGATAGTTGTGTGAACGTCACAGGCGTCACAGCGCATCAGCTCGCGTGTCGATAGTTGTGTGAACGTCACAGGCGTCACAGCGCATCAGCTCGAGTGTCGATAGTTGTGTGAACGCGCCGGCGGCGGCGGCTGCACGCGCGTGCCTACCTTACCTGTATTAACTAGGAACCTAGTAATGCAGGATAACTGCTTTATCTTTATCTGATAAAGATTTTAATGTGAAGAAATAAATGGCTTGTTATTTGTCGCAGCATTATATAATTCTTTTAAGTTATTTATGAGTATATGCGCCTCGAATAAATAAACAATACGGAATAGTGCAAAGTATTTTATTCAGAAGAGTCCGTACTCGAGTTGTTCTCCGACGGTGAGGTTGCTGACGAACTGTATGTTCTCGGCGACCTCGTTGACCAGGGCGGCGAGCCCCGTCACGCGCACCGAGCCCTCGTCCGCGTCGCGCGCCTCCTGCGGGTGGAAGTTGTACACCAACTGCAAATAATACAAACACATCGAACCTTACCTAATCACTCTCTGCAATACAGTATGCATCGGAATACTGAGCTTTCTAGCTTCCTTGGTGGGCCATAGGTTTTGTTTGTCTGTGAGGATATGTTAATCAACAGCATACAACCTCACACCTCGGTGAGCACATAAACCTGCCAGTTTCAGCTGATATTCACATTCACATAATTTATCACACAATCAACATAATGAAGACAGTAGCTTGAAATATCCTAATATCTTATTAACTATGTTTACTTTAACCCTTATTAAAACGCTGGGAGCTAGTTCCCACCTCTCAGATTGAAGAAAATCGTATTTTATTTTTGTATGGTAACACCTAACGCAATGTAATATTTCTGAACGCATCCTTTAGGGCTCTTGTACACGCTAAGAAAAGTCGCCGGGCCTATGCAAGAATTCGTGTCGTTTCTACACACGAACTGTGTACACTGCTTCGGCGCTGACCAAGAAAAAAATCTTGTCTGCGCTAGACACGACGCGCGACGTTTTGCTGTGGTGCGGTGGGGGGCGGTGTAGGTGAGGTGGTACAGGTAATTTTTGTACGTTTATTTGCGTGTACGTAGTTAACATTTTCTTCACAAACAAACGAAAATTAATAACAGACTTGTCTAGTCTATTACACCCTACGCACAACTGCCCGAAAACAATGTTATCGTTTACACGTTCCTATTCGTCTTGTCTGCAGTAGACACGATAAGTTTTCGTGCCTAGATCCGACAAAATTCTTGTCGTGTACATGATGAATTGGTCCTGTCTGTAGTACAAGAGGCCTTACATTTCAGAGAGCCTTTTTAATGACAACACTTTTCAAAGAAGTGTCACATGTCATGGTACAGAAACGTCCAAGTTAGGTGACGTGATTCTGCGGACTAAAATTACAGATATTTGAATCTTTTTAGTGCAGTGCTGAAAAAAAATTAGTTAAGCAGATTTGAGTATTAGATATGCAAACTAGACTATATTACGGTTTTGTGGACCGTAAAACTTGCCCAGAATCTTTCGTTTGCAGCTTGTTAGACTCGACTGAACTTGAGTCTGGAAGTGGAAAGATATCATACCAGTGTTCGTTACTGCTCTCATTATTTGAAAATATCTATATATACAATCCGTGTGTTCGTTGATCGAATAAACTTGGACAAAAGACTATTATTAGATATATGTAACTTATTAGCTATTATTCGTTATTTCATGATCAAATATCTGGATGGTATCAGTACTAAGGCAATAAAATGCCTAAAAAACATAATTGCTGAGCCGCTAACTAATTGTATTAATCACTGTTTACTGCATGGTACTTTTCCCGATACGCTCAAGATGGCTAAAGTCAGTCCTATTTACAAATCTGGGAGTAAAACCGACCCAAGCAATTACAGACCAGTGTCAGTGCTACCCGTAATGTCCAAAATATACGAACGCATATTACACAGTCGCCTAATCAAATATCTGGCAGACAAAAAATTCCTAATAGATGAACAATATGGCTTTCGCCCTAAATCAAGTACTCTCACAGCTGCAACTGACCTAATCACCAAAATTAAAACCTACATAGATCAAAAGGGTTACGCTTTAGGGATCTTTATCGATTTAAAAAAAGCGTTCGACACCGTGAGTCATCAAAAACTACTACAAAAGCTACACAACATAGGTATTACAGGCACAGCTCATAAAATGTTCACATCGTATTTAGAGAATAGAAGTCAAGTTGTTAAAATAGGCGACACTTACAGTAGTTCCGTTAAAAATATATGTTACGGCTGTCCTCAAGGTTCCATTATAAGTCCGTTACTTTTTTTAATTTATATTAACAATATTAATAGGGTAGGGCTCACAGGATACCTACAATTGTACGCAGACGACACTGTTCTCTTTTATTTCGATAAATCGTTTCACAACATCATAAGGGACGCTCAACGTGACCTCGATCTACTCAACGAGTGGTTCAAATACAACCTTCTGACAATAAACACGTCAAAAACCTCATTTATGATTTTTACTACTAAAAATAAACATATACCAGACTTCACGCCTCTTAAAATAAATAACGAAATAATAAAACGGTCAAGTAACGAAAAATATCTTGGGTTAAGGGTAGACGAAAAACTAACTTGGAAATTGCACATCGACCACCTCAGAAACAAATTAACATCGTTATTGGGAGCATTACGGAAAGTAAGTAACTGTATTCCAAGTAAAGTGCGCACTCTTATTTATAACTCGCTAGTTAAATCACATTTAGAATACTTAATTGAGATATGGGGTTCAGCAGCAGTATCTAATTTAAATTCACTTCAAAGGGTCCAAAATAAAATAATAAAAATTTTATTCCATTATCATCACCTCACTCCAACAAAAACCCTATACGAAAAAACCAAACTATTGAACATTAGACAGCTATACATTTACTATACTTGCATTCTCGTCAAAAACATTACTACTAACTCAATACAAACTAATTTACAATTCAAGAAAAAAACAATGTCACATAATTTGAGAGAGAAAAATAAACTCGAACTTATCAGCGTACGCACTAATTACGGTAAAAAAACCATATTGTTTGAAGGAGCACAGCTGTTTAATAGATTACCGTCCGATATAAAAGAATGCGATAACGTAACCATATTTAAAAACAAACTTAAGAAATATGTAATTACATTGTAGCTTCTAAATCTCTAGAGGTAATTTTAATTTTATTGTATTGTTTTTAACTCTGTGTATCTCATTATAAGTGGACTATTATGTTCTTATGAGAAATAAATTTCTTTAAACCGAAATAATTGTACAACAAGTGATTCAATACATTAAAATTTATTATTTGCGTTTATTTTGTTTTACAAAAATGAAAAGGCGATAGAAAAATTCTAGATGATGATGATTGGTCCGATAGTGATACTGATGATGATTTAGTTTACAGTGATTTTATAAAATTTTATTATTATTTTCTTCATTTTATTTTTTTATTAATTTTATAACTTTTATAGTAAGTCATGAAAGTAAAATTAGTTACTGCTTCCAAATTAAATACCTACCTACTCAACAAAATTTTTTACGGGGAAATCAATTTTTTTTCAATTTCGGAGTTCTTCCCTTAGTGACAGCCATTTGCATTGATTAGTACTTATACCTCCTTTATTAAAAAAATATAACTTTTATACAATTTTGAGTTAAAACTTATTTCATTAGTATAGCAAGGGCAACTAACTAGTTTTATGAAATTTGAATGTCATACGGGACAATGGGAGCCATAGTTCCCACTTTTACCATTTCGGACCAGGGCAGGAACAGATATCGGGATATATACTTTCCACCAAAAAAGGGGTACTTCCCCCCATTAACCCCTCTTTTCTGTTTATTTATGAACTCTACGGCCCAAAATCACCCAGGAATGGATGTTACTTTTTTGTTAACTCCTCCACAGGCTCGTGTTTGATTAAGGGTTAAAACCCTACAGTCTGTTAAAGCTTCACTCAGTTATATAGCCGACTGAAGAATACCGATATAAAATAAAACATAATCAGCTTAATGATTAACAACGTGATGATCTATAGAAGACGCAGGAGACTACAAACGTGGCGTGGCCGTGGTAACTACACATGTATAGGAGGCGAACGTGGCGTGGCCGTGGTAACTACACATGTATAGGAGGCGAACGTGGCGTGGCCGTGGTAACTACACATGTATAGGAGGCGAACGTGGCGTGGCCGTGGTAACTACACATGTATAGGAGGCGAACGTGGCGTGGCCGTGGTAACTAACCTTGTATAGGAGGCGAACGTGGCGTGGCCGTGGTAACTACACATGTATAGGAGGCGAACGTGGCGTGGCCGTGGTAACTACACTTGTATAGGAGGCGAACGTGGCGTGGCCGTGGTAACTACACATGTATAGGAGGCGAACGTGGCGTGGCCGTGGTAACTACACATGTATAGGAGGCGAACGTGGCGTGGCCGTGGTAACTACACATGTATAGGAGGCGAACGTGGCGTGGCCGTGGTAACTACACATGTATAGGAGGCGAACGTGGCGTGGCCGTGGTAACTACACATGTATAGGAGGCGAACGTGTATAGGAGGCGAACGTGGCGTGGCCGTGGTAACTACACATGTATAGGAGGCGAACGTGGCGTGGCCGTGGTAACTACACTTGTATAGGAGGCGAACGTGGCGTGGCCGTGGTAACTACACATGTATAGGAGGCGAACGTGGCGTGGCCGTGGTAACTACACATGTATAGGAGGCGAACGTGGCGTGGCCGTGGTAACTAACCTTGTATAGGAGGCGAACGTGGCGTGGCCGTGGTAACTACACATGTATAGGAGGCGAACGTGGCGTGGCCGTGGTAACTACACATGTATAGGAGGCGAACGTGGCGTGGCCGTGGTAACTACACATGTATAGGAGGCGAACGTGGCGTGGCCGTGGTAACTACACATGTATAGGAGGCGAACGTGGCGTGGCCGTGGTAACTACACATGTATAGGAGGCGAACGTGGCGTGGCCGTGGTAACTACACTTGTATAGGAGGCGAACGTGGCGTGGCCGTGGTAACTACACTTGTATAGGAGGCGAACGTGGCGTGGCCGTGGTAACTACACATGTATAGGAGGCGAACGTGGCGTGGCCGTGGTAACTACACATGTATAGGAGGCGAACGTGGCGTGGCCGTGGTAACTACACATGTATAGGAGGCGAACGTGGCGTGGCCGTGGTAACTACACATGTATAGGAGGCGAAATTTCGCGTCCGACACAATATGTTACCTAGATACCTTTATGTAATAGTCTAATAGCACAATGTGGTTCGTTGATGCTCGCCGCCGCCGCGTGGTCTCGTTACCCTGGACATTGGAGACAAACAAGTCTGTGGACAAGTTCAGCGAACGTCACCATGGCAACGTGTGTGTTCATGTCAATAATAGGTGCGCTAATGTATGAGATCACGAACCACTGATTGCGATATACATCATGTTGAAAAAGGGACGACGCGATGCTTGGCTATTTCGGTTCCTAACTTTCCTACCTTGATTATTACTACAGGTAGAAAACCAATAAATTAACTACAAATGTAAAAACATTAGTTCGTGTTTGAAACGCCATTTCGTACTTAGGTACCTAACCTACTCCATTACGACAAAACTACACGATTACATTTCAGAAGAGCAATTCACTTAACTGCCTCGGCATTCAAGCACAACAATGTATTATACCTACAACAAGCTTTCGAACACTATTTCTCATGTAAACTAAACGACAATACTATTAAGTACATGTGTCTTTACCTTGTGGTTCACCTATTATAATTATTGAACAAAACAAATATCAGCTGCCAAATAAGCACGAGCTCACAGGTGAAGTACCTACCTATGTTCACCTTTACTATCCTAGAGTTGACATTTTAACATGAAAATTCAGTAGACTTCATATAAATCACATACAACATGCGGATTTCTCAAAGCTCGACTATGATCAATCGCCAGTCTGTTGCTGTTATGCCTAATTTATTAGCCGTTATTGAACTGTCTATGGCTTCTGGTTATAAAAGCTACCTATAAAGTAGGAGAATTTCTGCTTTGAGACAAACAAAGCTAGTATTTAGTAACCATTAAGTGATTTAAAAGTTCTGGGACATTGATACTTACAAGGACTCGTTCGTTTGTGTCATATCACCGGTAGCTACCATGAAACCTGCATTGGCGTAAAGAGCTTGGGACTGCTTTGCGCTCGGTAAAGCTTCGGTACTAGTATAGTGTTATATTATCTGTGGTTTCGGTTATGGGAGCGGCCGGCGCTCAGAATTATTATATTTGGTGACGCATTCACTAATTAATGTCCTTTTCTATACTTACCTCTGACAAAGTGTAGGTATGCATAATTTAATGATGATCGGTCGCGTAACAAACACACTCACATTCGCATTTATAATATTAATATAGTTAGGATCGTAGCGGCCATTTAAGGGTTGATTTCACGTTTCAAATTTATAAAGACACTTTTTTTTCAATTTCTGTAAACTCCGGTTTTATTGCTCACTAAAGAGTTTTCTTTTACGAAGTTATACACGCGTTATCAAAAATCATGTTTGCTCAAAGTAGTAGAAAATCAAAATTTAGGCAACACGAATGAAGTGGGTAGTTACACAAATGAAATTCTAATAAACACAAATGATGTTTCGATCACACTAATGATAAGGCCATTTTATAATTGAGAATGTATGACTTTTTTAATAAAAATCTTTACCAGGGCATGATAATGAGAAGACATAAAAAAAGGATGTTAACATGATAATGAGAAGACATATAAAAAGAATGTAAACATGTTTCTCTGTCGTCGCGTGGCAAATATACCCAAAATGGGCGTAGCCTTGAGAACGTTACGTAACTAATACGTATATGTTTTGGTTTTCTTCACAAAACTTTTTGTGCAGGTTCTTAACAGAATCCAGCAAATAGCGTTTTTGTTTCTGTATTCCGTGTTTTCTTACACATTGTTTCTTTCCAGCACCAACGCGACTATTAATATCGTCTTCATAGAATTTCTCAACTAATTTGTGAATGCTGTCACCTCCTTGTTTTATTTTCTGTACCTGAAACCTGTCATTTAAGTACTTTTTACGTCTCATACTGGCAGTTAAGTTTAAATTAATCTTAGTTATTTTTGTAGCAGAATCATTGCGACTATCAATAGTTGTATGAGTTGAAGCAGAGTTATTATCTTCTTTACCGGTTTTTCTGAATTTTGATATTTTCGTTTCATTTTATTAATTTGATTTGTTAAAATTCGGCATCTGTGTTGATATTTTTTTATGAGCAAAATCATTTGTCTTTTTCTGTAGTATGTTTTATCTTCAATGCTTTAATTTTACTCTGTAATGTTTTCATTCTGCTTCTTTTGTCTTCTGTTTTTATGTTTTTCGTGTTTAATGGATCTCTTAACTCGTCATCAGCAACTACTTCCTCGCCTGCTTCGCGCATCTGTGTAACAAGCACTTCTTGCATCTTCTGTTCTTTGGCTTTCTTCTTCAGGTATCGTTTAGAATTTTCTCTCCAATGCTTTCTTTGTGCTCTTTGCTCCCTTGGAGCCATTTCACTGATACATTTGACTTTTTTCTCACTTTTACGTTTTAAATAAGCCTCCCTCTTCTTGGCTTTCTCGGTAGCATATTTTTCGGTGTCGTTGCTTGTATCTTTCTCTCCTTGCTATTCGTCTCTTTTCTAACTCCTCTTCACTTTTCTTGATCTTCTCTTTTGCCATTACCTTAAGCAATTTGAAATAATTTATTATATACATAAATCACTAGCTGCACCCCGGGAATTCGCTCACGTGGGAATTTCAGGATAAAAAAGCAAAAATATGACAAAAATGGACATTCGATGAAATTTTTTTTGTATAATCAGAATCACAATATTTGCCTCCAAATTTGCAAAACACTGGCAGGCGGGTAACGATTGCACCGTGAGCGCGCACTTCGTTGTGCCTATACAGTGTCGTAAATATCTCCAGTTCATCTAAGCATTAGATTCCAAAATAAATTACTGATCTAGAAAGGTAATATTTGACATAATATTTTCTAAAATTTACATGCACACGGCACGCCCGAGAGGATTTTAACCAAACCAGAAACTACCATTAGAGCGTTCGCTGAGTGAAGCGGCGCGTGCGACGGGCTTGTCGACGCGCAGCGGGTGGCGGGCGTGTGGAGTATGCGAGGCGGGCACCTCCGCGTGCGCAAACCCGCGTCGGAGGCCCGGAGCGGGTGCCCGTTCCGTGCAACCGGCGCGTGCGCCCGCTTCACTTAGCGAACACCCTTACACAGCTCAGTAACACGTGTGAACACCCATTTGGTAACACTATATCATTCGTGCAATTTTTGTGTTCATTCGTGTTACTTAAAAATCCACATGAATGAAGTGACACTAATGATATTTTGAACGAAATCCTAAACTATCGAGGCGTGGAATTTTCTAGATGCTTCGGCAGACAAAACCAAATATCCACGTTATTTGTGGCTAATCATCGCGCGATACATTGAGTTTCTAGTAAAAATACTTTTTGTAATATCATTATAAACACGAATGATCATTTTTTTGTCTTTAACACTGAAATTCAAACAAATGTTAATTTCTTACCGAAACGATGACTGCTGCGCGTGCGGACAACTTAAAAGTTCGAGCGCGACTGAGGGCCCCGCTGCGTTGCGCAGAGGGGGAAGCGGTAAATCAACAGGATTGTTATATTTGTAAAGTTTTTTATGATCTACACTAATGATTTAAAATAAGTGATCGCGTTTTTAACCTCTCAGAAATTATATTTCTACATTGTAGTAATTAAAACTACTGTTGCCACTCAATAGCATTATTATTAAAGTGTAGAAGGAAAACAATAAAATACGATTTCGCCAGGCTTACCTAATACTTTTTTTTATTCATGTTTAATAAATAATCCGGAAAGTATCCCGTCACACTAATGAAAAAGTAGACCTGTTTTTGTAAATTCTCTCAAAATGTAAACGTGTATTGTAATGTTTCTTCTTGTATCATATAAAGACGTAAACCAAGGGTTGAATAGAATAGGTACTTAGCAATATCATCACATATTTTTTAAATTATTTGCAAAACATAGGTACTTTATTCGGTCAGTCTGAAATCGACCCTTAAAAGTAAATTTGTAGCTTAAAGAATAACATTGCCATTGTTTCACCTTTATAAACATACATCTAGCTTAAAAGCTGCAGTTCTATCGACAGTCTTGTGTAAAAAATATATTTTACTCAAGACAGGTGGCGAACAAACTTGATGGCAAGCGCTTACGGTTGCCTACGATCGCTGGCAATACTTAGGATATCACTCCCTCGTTGCCGACTCTAGATAATATGTCAGGGCATTAGGTAAACTATAACCCTGCAGGTTCGGTGGCATTGCATGACGATGCATTTGTTTGTCGACAACCTACTTCAGACAGATCGGGCTTTGGTCTGTGACAAGGAACTGAGACAGTATCTACAAATACTCTGTTCCACGCTTGTAACGTAGATCCAGAGCCATCAGACATTTGTTAGACATAGGTAGATATGTAGGTATACTCTCTCCATAACCGCTAGTTTGATCGCAGGACTGTTCCTATTTTTTTTGTCATGATCTTAATAAGCTTTTCAGATCGACCTGGTCGCTTCAAATGGTCTTGCGACTGCCGCAGAATATCCAAGAATAGTTTTTATTTATTTGACTCTGTTATTGTACGAATATCTTAACCAATAGACAAGTACATACACACTGTGTGGTAACTCACGGACAAGAACTCGTCGTAGGTGATCCAGCCGTCGTTGTCCGTGTCCGCACCGATGAACTTCTCCTTGCGCACGTCCATCGCAGTCTCGTCGCCGAGGCTCTCCAGTACCGCGCCACTACGTTACGTTAACTTAATAAACTTGTAGAAAGGGAGAGATCCTTGCAGACATACAAGGTAAGTAGGTAATTTCCGCAAACTAATAGGTATATTATAGGATTAAATATAATTACCACCAAAAATATGTACTAATTGCACAGCTAAATATGCTTACTAACATATATCATAACGAGCACCTATAGGTACGCCTCAAATCATTGCATTCCTTCTCGGAAGGGTTAGGTTATGTTAGGTTCCTTCTATAAAATCCACCCAAAAATAGGAGCCGTCTCCGTCGAATTAGTTTGATCTCTTTAAAATATTTTAGTAAGCATATTTTGGTGTGCAATTAGTATTTTTGGTGGAACAAAGGCAAAAAATTGAGGAACAGTTAAATACTACCCGTATATTATTAGGTATTTTTACTAATCAATTGCAATATTTGCTCTCAGCTAATACCTACCAACAGAATAGGATTTTTAGCAATAGGTAGGTACCTATTACTAATGGTTGAAATTTGCTGCAGATCATTATAGGATTTCATTGCTAAATAACACCTTTGTGACATATAAAATACCTAAAGCTGCCAAAGCAGATTACCAGCTAAACATTTTCCCCGCACGCCAACAATTTAATCTTACAGAGCCGTCGATACCTACTGGTCCATTTAAGTACTTATATGAATAATAAAAATAAATAATAAAAGTTATAATTATGTACTATGTAAGATTGTAGTTATGTAAAATGTAAGAAAAATTGACGAACAGTAAGATCTGCAATGGTTGTATAATTAAATAGTAATGTGCGCGGGAGCTCCCGTCTTGACAAAATAATTGAGTAGACAATGTAGTCTGTGGGCGGCAGGACTGACGACACTAACGCTGATTGCATAGCAAAGTACAGTTTGATATTTACAAGTCATCAAAGCTAAGCATGCCGTTGGACTGGTTGTCGAACAGCAGGAACAAGCTGTGCAGGTTGGCGATGGCCACCTCGTTCCACCCGGGGAACCTCTTCACCATCTTCTGCATGCTCCACCTGCGGTCCTTCTCCTTCATCTCCTACGTACCAGTCAACGTTATCATTTAAAGCTAACCTTCATTGTATCTAATCATTGGAAACTCATTTGAGTATGTTCTACAAGACAGCAAAATTCTTGTAGGTACCTGAGAATACAGTTAGTCCATTTGTGTAAACATCAGCGCAAGTGCTAATTATGATTTCAATTCTGAATTTGAGAACTCGATGTTACCGATTCTTCAGATAGAATAAAAATTGCCGAAGAAGTGACGAGACGGCAATTGTGACCAGTACCTAACAATTGTGACCAGTACCTAACAATAGGCTCTAAGAATCGTTATATATAGAAAAATGTGTATAAAACAGGAGTGATGTTGATATTAGTAAAATGTCACTTTCAAGAGCTCTTACTTGGTTGTACTGTCGCTGTTCAGCAAGTCTCGTATAAAACAAATCGACTAGCTTATCGTAGTCCGTCATAGTAATCTTCTGTATTTCGGGCAGCCTCCTGTTGGGCTCGCCTACGATTAGGAACATTGACAATAATGTACACGTGCTGCGGTTTAAATCAAGTCGTCTATCAAAACTAACAAATTCTAGCGTTTTACACTTCGATCAATGGTATATTTGATCGAAGGTTTTACACCTTTAAGATATAAAATTTGGTAACAATTATTTGTAACGAGTGTCTGTTTACTGGCTAACCATGGATTCCTAGATTTTTAAGTAGGTACTTATTCGATTGTATACTTAAAAACAAAATTAACCTGTAACCTGTCAGTTGCACCATATGAAGACAAATATAAAATCGTTGAGTCTGGACGCTGCTGGCGTCCGAACGATGGTTAATGACACTATTTTTGTTCTGGACTACAATGCAAAATACAAGCACCACCACGCTTGATGGCAAGAGACAGACGTTCAGTTCCTTCCTTGAACTGTCACAACACACTGACAAACCCTAGTTGCACATCAATATCTATGCAAGATAAGATATGGTGTATTAGTCTAACTAAATGTTATAGCTACCTGTCCAACAGCAGTGCGTACACCCTACACACGATCATAGTCAAATATGCTTGTGTTCGAGCGATGAGCGATGAGTGGGTGTGGAGTCTTTGATCCCTGCTCTGACACCATAGCACGTTCTTTATTTTCATACACCGCAAAACGCGACGCCCGTACTCATTGACACTCATTGTGTATCAATCGTTAAAGAGCGGTCATAAGGTCTAAAATTGCGATGCGCCCGCAATGATCGAGAGCGCTTAGAAATTGTTTGTTAAAATCTTAATATTATTTAAAAATGATTGGTTTTAGTTAGGCCTAGAACGCCCTAGCGGCTGGCCGCGATGTGGCGTGCCGTTGCGGCAGGCCGCACATAAATTTTTACATGAAACCGCATGATAACGACGCACTGATTTGCGGCCAGCCGTCAACCGCTCCGGTTGTTCTGGTTAATTTTTTCGACGTTTTTTTCTACGACAATATAAGTAAATAACTGCCGCAACTTCCTCGACGTCCATCATGTACAGTATTCCTAGAAGTGCTGACGATTGCGGCAGACCGCAGTAGAACCAAGACGATACGGTTATCCGAAAGACGGCGTGTCGTTACGGCAGACTGTATATACTACAGCCTGCCGCAACGGCACGCCGCATCGCGGCCTGCCGCTAGTGCGTTCTAGGCCTTATGGAAATAATGAGCTAGCAAAATACTAATATTGATGTTACGAATATATTTGAGTAATTCCTAAGCATAATGATAGTGTAACTTCCTTGTAATTTCAAAAATAGTAATTTTTCAGAGGTGTTTTCGAAAATAATTATGATAGAGCCAAAATCACAATATCGTGTTTTTGAGCTAGGAAATTCTAGTTAAAGACATCAATTTACCTATATCAAAATTTTAGATTAATTGGTCTTCTCATAGTCCTATAATATTCGATGAAATTTAGTGCATTTTTTCAGTTGCCAAAGCAAGCGATACTTTTAATGACTTTTTTTACTTGTAATAGAACCATCCATACAAGACACAAGTAGGTATAGGTATTCATCGTCAGGCGAGACGAATGTTGGTTTTGTTTGTCATTTTAATTGCATAGGTGTAAAGGCGGCTTTATTGTGATTCTATGTCCTATGTGCCTGTTGTAGGTCAATGTATGTAGTTAAAGCGCTACGGTTACGATGATAGTATGAAATCAACACGATAGAAAATAACAATAAATTAATACATAACACCTTTAAAATAGTAATGAGCAAATATTGATTAAAACTCAAATTAATTGAATCAGCAAGTATTTTGAAATATCTTCGACATAATTATATTCGAATAACACTGATAATTGTTGTTTTTTTATTAAAATATTAATGATATCAATAATCCCGCCGATAGCGCTGTGGTCAACTAATAAGCTGGGTTTTGCTCGTTACCCAAAATGTCTCACCTGTGGCAGTAAAATCTTCTTGTCTGTAGAAACAAATGGGTTTCCTTTTCACAGGGTATTCGAAGAAGCGTCCCACGCCCGAGAAGAATGTGCTTAGTTGAGTACCCATGCCCCGCGCTGTAGCCGGAGCTGCGACTCGACAGTTATATTGTCCCAATTACTTATTTGAAAATATAACCAAATCACATAGAAATTGACATATAACATATTATGTCACCAAAGAACAAAAATCTATATAGAGACTGTCAGAGCATGGAGACTACAAAATAAATCTATTTGGCTATGGACATTAGATTATTTGATTATACCGTGGTATGCAGCACTAGCAACATGCATTACGATATGCATTTGTATACATTACTTGACTCACCTAATATTATTTGAAATCAACTTAAAGCGATAATAAGAAGCTGTTCAAACTATAGTGAGTTACCGACATCATTTATTTGCTTTGTTTTGGTTCGACTTCGGTAGGTGGGTATAATTTATGTATAAAGATTTTCCATGCGTTTGTATTATTGTTTGTGATGACAACACGCACGACGTATATCCGCAGCTAAGCGCATGTGCTCAGTTGTTGTAGAGCACGGCGGAGTCTCACGTCTCACCGCAATGGGAAGGTTAGTATTAGCTAAAATAAAAGACCATTTTCTATCAATCACTTGATTAATTTCTCATACAAAATTCATTTAAAAATTTCAAAAATTTGACATTATATAGCGTCGTACATAAATTGATAAGATTATAAGAATCAATGTAATGATTACCGAAAAGGTAAAAATAATGTAAATGAAATACAGGTAGGCAGTAAATTATTCTAAATTAAAATATAGGAACATTTTATAAATTTTTCAGTCTTCATACATTATTACAGAAGTATAACATAAGATACAGATATAAAAGAAAAAGACTGTTGTCCACTCGCGGTGAAAGAACATGTCAGGTGCAGTGCGCATGCGCGGCGGACAGTGGCTAACGAACAGAGCGCCGCGCCGCGCCGCCGAGAGGCGTCGAACTGAACGCTACGTGGGGCAGCGGACAACAGACTTGGAGCGCGGTGATCTGACCACCTTTACGTCTATTACTTCAATTATTCAGTCTTAAAATTATTCTTTATACAAACTTGAGGTAGAAGTGGTTTACATTGAACACAAACATCCGGCTCGCGGGGGACCGGGACCGGACCGGGGCGGCGCAAACCTCGTCCCGGCGCCCAGCGAGCTGCGTGTACAAAAATACTACTTATCTGTTACACATTGATATTGACAATAGCATTGATCCTCCCGCCGCCGGCGCCGGCGCCGCCAGAGGGCGCTGGGGGCGCTCGCTTGCGGAGGGAGCGACAACGGACACAATTACACTACGTCTACGACACAACACAAGCTCCTAGTTAAAGTTACAAAAATAGCACGAAAATGGCTCAATACATTCGCTAAAATCTCATAATTGTATCATTATTATGCAGTTAAGTGTTGCGTGGCAGTGCGCCCACGCCCACGCCCACTAGAGCCCACACAACGCTGTGACCTCGCAATACTTCACGTGCTACTGCTGAAATGTTCCGAATACTTGTTTTACAATCGACGTGATAAACATCAAAAACTTGTACAAAAATTATCATTAAGTTTCGAATATTATTTAGTTCTCAATTTTATTGTATTTATCACAAAACCACAATTTTACTGCTAGCAGCTAGCAGGTCTCACAAAGTACGCATCGCTTCACGACAAAATATATCTTTGGTCTTGTGAACACGTCCCAAGGGCGTTTACTTTAACTGCGCTTTCACCTTATCTATTACTGCCAATGGAAACTTCTGCGAGTCGCCACAGGCTGCTTAGTGCTTAGGTACCGAGAGCGCGCGACGTATCACCCCTTATACTACACATGACAACAAGTAAACACGCTTTAGAAATGCCCACAAAACCTTTCGAGCAACAAAATAATTACCTATAAATAAAACATAAACAAATTATATCAAAATTTAATGCAGTCAAATAATTAAGTAATGTTTCAGCAGCTTTCAGCTCAGTTACACATAACGACCTCCGGTCCCGGTGTTAGCCCGTCGACACCGGACGACGTGCCCGATGGAGCGGCGTCACTGTCCCTCACCGGCTCGCGTGCTCGCGTGCTCACGTGCGGCGACTAGTGATATGCCACTCCATCAGACAGTCGACGGTATCCATTCTGTTTGTTGCGAAGAGTATCGAGACGGCACTAAAGTGGGCCATTTATCTTGTTCACGATCGACCGATGGCATTCTAAGAACGCTCAAGCCGCAGGTTGGTGAGGCTTTGCTTTGCAAACCCGTTTGTAGTTTCAAACGACAATAGAATCTGTTTTTACTAAAATTATGAGATTCGTTGTCGGCTAGAAAACATACTGTACGTTAAACTGAAGAAACATAATTTTGAAAGTAAATATGATAAAAAAATGCATTTCATGCAACACATTATTTTAAAAATAACGTAATACTTTAATAATGGCACTGAACAAAAGTAAATGTAAATTCCACGATTTATTTACTGGAAACGATAAATATTTTAATATTAATTCATATGCGGAATTAGTCAACACCGTTGAGACGAACTACCTTCGACGACATACTGGCACGGCTTTCGCGTTCACTACTTCAGCTAGCTCTGGTCATCGGCACTACTGCCGCAGTGCTCGCGGCACTCGCTGACCACCAACTTTACTTCACGTTTACTTCTTCCGATGAAACAAACGTGATATTTTATTAGAAGGAACATGTTACGACACCCATTCCAGAAACTTCCGCGTCGCAGTTTTTCCGGGTTCTTACGAAAGCGCGTTTTTATTACACATGGCTTCAGGCGGTGCCGACGCAATCAATCCTATGCCACGTTTTGCTTATCTGTAAGTTAGAGGTTAAACTACGTAATATATAGTATTTGCGAAAGCCGTGCCTTCGTCAGCGCGCTGCAGTCCCGTTTAAATAAATGGTATCGTATATCGTATCGTTTGTCTACCCATGTCATGCGCTACATGTCGCTGACTTCAAACAATAATTTCCCATCTTAAGTAATTAATTTCAGACTCATATTCCAGTCAACGTTGTCTATAATAATCAGTACCTTAACTACGCGTACCGTCCACTCCGTCACTACAAGATAGTCGTGTGAAGCGTCGAGTGTTAGTGACGTACGCCCGAGTACCACGTAACATTCACGAGACTTACGCTAATTTAAACCTAAGTACAAACGTGAAAATTTATATCTAAGCGTACCGTAACTTACCAAGTATATTATGCTTTAGTTTAATTTATTGGGAGAAAGTTTAGCGTTGATTACGCAATATACACGAGCTAAATATTACCACGAAGTGACTGCGAGGGTCTCCGGCAAACCATGCCTGCGCTCTACATCCGCGCGCCACTAAACAGCCCCAAACAATTGAATAGAAAGCCCACTTTAAATGCTGTCATGGGATTACAAGTCGACGCTGCCTGCACCGCGAGCGAGACGGCCAGCGCTGGCCGACAGCTAAACGAACTTTCCGATGCAATTTAAAATAATAGCCAAAAAGTTAAGAAATAGTAAAGCGCTCGGCGTCGCCTGCCCCAGAGACCCCGCCATGCGCCACTTCATTAAGAGCCTAATTTATTTATTATAAGTTTAGTTAGCTATTTACCGACGTCTACCAAGCTGGAGTACTATCATATAATACGCAAATCTAATGCTCAGTGGAGGAACAGTTCACAAACAAGTCTGAGAGCACAAGCATCTGGTCAGCTGTTCTTGCGCTTACGGCGTCTTGTTGGATATAGAGCTTCGTCTGATCGTGTCGAGGTTCCTCCGATAAAGTAAACAGGCTCAAGGTTAGTTTGCCCAGAGTCGCTAGAGGTGTGAGCGCGAGGCGCGGCATTACATGCAGGATTCCTCGATCAGACCAGGCGACATTATCGTACGTGATTAATTTGTGAACAAATTTTCCCCTACTTAGTTTCTGATTATGATATTAAATATTATACAATATAAGATTTTCCGTATAGCTATATACATGGTTTTCATACAATGTGTGTTTAATGTAATTGTCTAACTACGTTTCATCAAAGACTGCACATAACGGTTGCAATATCGAAGCTGGTACCACGCGGTAGTCGTCGCGTTTGCGCCTCGACGTTACGAGGGACAAGTCGTGCGACATATTGTAAAGGCGGACATTGAAAACCATGCCGGGAGCAGTGCTTGTGTGCACACCAATCTAAATATAATATTACTTATAGTGTCGCTTACGCCACGGCTCGCATGCAACTAAACTTAACATTAAATTATTTATCTACGAGATAATTATATTTAAGTGAACACATACTGACTGAACACATAGTATTTTATATCTATAACATACACTTTGAAAAATATATCGATTTATAGATTTTACCAAAAAAAAAAAGAATTTCGCTATATATTTGAACTAAGACGAAAAATTTCGTATAAAACCACGCGAATAATAATTAATTGAAAATTATATTTAATTTAGATAGAAGGATATCTTTAATTATCTAGTCGAGAGGAAAGTGCGTGGCTGTACACCGTGGCAGGCACGAGGCCCGCACTCGCAACTCATCGCGCCGCCGCGCCGCTGCGCCGCCGCGCGTGCTCGAGTACTCGCCGAGGTGACTGCGACTCGCTTACACACTAGGCCGGCATTATATTTTAAGATAAATAAAACATAAATAGAACGCGTCCTCTTACTCACTCAGTTCATTACATTACATTTAGTAAATCCGATCAAGCCGGCAGTTAAACATTTGCGACACAAGTCATTACGAAATTATAATAAAAAAATTCTTTCACATTTTACGTATGAAAATAAAAATATCACGTTTCAAGCAAATACGACGAGTAATCGCGGGGCACGTAACGAGACAAGTTCGTGTATTTGCCGAACTGTTACAATAATACTAGAATTTTGGTTTGAATCGCGCGAGAAGACCGCGAGCCGCCGCGAGCCGCCGCACGCCGCCGCTCGGCCGGCGCCGCATCAACATCTTTAAGACAGTCTTCTAAAGTCAGTCTCAAAGTTTTATTGCATTGATTTTTGCTCATTCATACCCATTCACATCCCATCGTACCAAGCCGCGATGAAGTAGAAGCCCTCGAGCGATAAGAAGTCAACTAAGTCGAAGGTACCGCGGCGCGGCGGGCACTGGCGGGAGCCCGGCGGCCGCGCCGCGCCGCCCGCTCACTACAATAAACATATCATATGCACCTAACTCATTATGCAAAATAACTTATCATAAATTAGATATCAACGTCTGTTTAATTAATCAATTAACCAAGTTAAAAAACGCAAAAATGTAACATTTTGGAAAAATACTTTTCAAGTTATCCTTTAATTTATCTCACATAAAAACATCTTTTACATCACATGGTGATCTTCTATAATAGTTTATCTTTACGATTTCTCTATTCGATTATAGGTAGCGATAGATCGCTGGGGAACGGACCGGACAGTAAGTATATACTATAATGTATTAGTAATCGACATTAACATTAGTGCACCGTCTATGAGCGTGGCGGTCTACTACGAATATACAGTTACTATTGACAGCTATTTATAATTGCGGCTAAGTTACATCGTAAATTACACTGCAAACAAGGTTTGGTCCTTAGAGACTAGTCAAATACGGAAACGAAAATCAAATTGTTACTGGTAACAAAACTCATACAGGACTTATGGAGAACTCCGGGGCACGTCGCCGTCCGTCGTGGACGAACGGCAGCTCTCCGCGCAAGCTATGCTCGATTGAATCTTTCCAAACGTTAATAATAAAATTGGCACATTGTCAAATAAATCACAAATAAACGAAACAAAATAAAATAAGGCGGACCTTAGGTCCACGAACTTAGTTTCCTTATCATTACAATAATTACATTAATATACTTTGATGTATTGCTTGCCGTGGGAGGAGATATCGCGCGCGGTGTCGGGCAGCGTCTCGAACAGCACCACCAGGTAGCCCTCCGGCGTGAGCGCCACGTCGCTCGGCCGGTCCTTGTCGTCCAGCCCCGGGCTCTTCAGGTCCACGGCCCACAGGATGCGCAGCTCCGACGTAAACACTAGCACACGGTGGTTCTTGGAATCGGCCACTATGATCCGTCCGTCGTCATCAGTCACTATACCTGAGGGACGATTGAGCTCGCCGATGCCAGAACCTTCGCGACCGACACAGTGCAACACTTTAGACAGGGTGGGGTCCACCATTAACAGACGATGGTTCTCAAAATCCGACACTATAATGTTGCCTGATATTGTAAAGCACACTCCCCGGGGAGTTGTTGGTCCTTTGAGCATCTTGGCCGGATTAGCACCTTCAAATACAAACTTAGTGATATAAGTTCCGTCACTGGTGAAGAGCTGGATGCGGTGGTTACGCGTATCTGTCACTATGATGTTGCCTAATGTGTTGACGGCCACGTCCCACGGATATTGGAACTGGCCGCACTCTTTACCAAACGAACCAAACTTGAGGATAAAATTACCAGACGTTGTAAAAATTTGCACTCTATGGTTGTCTTTATCTATAACTATGATGCGACCATAAGTATCTGTGGTTATTCCCGCTGGAAGATCGAATTCTCCTGGCCCTGTGCCTTTGGAGCCGAACATTGTTTTAAACTCACCCCTACTGTTAAATATTTGGATGCGGTTGTTTCTTCTATCCGCGACTATTATATTTCCTTCTCTATCTACACAAAGGCCCCAGGGTCTAGAAACTTGACCTTCATCTTGTCCTTCACGAGCGAAAGAAAACATTGGAACACCGGGAACAGGGCTTCGAGTAGGTCTTACTGTGACCGACATCCAATACCCCGGTATCGCTTGACCGATACCGCGCGAAGGGTTGGACTCCATAGCTATACTTGATGATATACTGTGGTCGTAGTAGCTAGTAGACCTCGTATGCGAGCTGGTGTACTCTGGTAGTGAGCGCAAACTACTAGCGCCTGACAAGTTGTAGTTCATGTGGGGGAAAGTCTGCGCAGACTGCAGTGACTGCAGCGACAGCATAGACTGGCGCGACTGCAGCGACGAACTGCTGAGTGAGTGCAATGAGCTCGCCGGCGCAGACTGGACGTCGCACTGTCGTTTCAGCTGATCCACGAGGTCGTAGTTAGGAGGTACAAACATGATTCTTTCCTCAGTGATGTACATGTTTTTAAACATGCAAGAGAAGTAATCTACTTGGGCCCTACCTTTTTCCTTTGCCATAAACAAATCAATTCCCTCAGAATCCATACTACGCACTAAAGTTTCATTTGTATGAGCTAACCCGGCCAATATGCCTCGAAGAGTATTCATATGGTCCGTCAGTTCATTCATCTTAGCTTGACGCATTTTCTCCACTTTGTCCAGTAAATACTTTTCACGATCTTCTATAGCTTGTGCGTAGCATCGCATCGCCTTTCTTATCTTCATATTCGCCTCCGCACTCTCTTTTTCATAAGACTTAGACATCGCAACGGCGCGATCAATTGCAGTTTTTATGGCTTTCGTGCCCGTCTTTGTATCCTCTATCGCTCTAAAGACGCCGATACGACACATGTCAAGGGCACCTTTGATAGGCGAGAAGTTGTGGTCTTTATGCACCCATAACGTGCACTCTTGACAAATAAAGATGATGCAAGCTTCACAATAAAATCTAACTGGATCGCCGTGTATTTCACAGTACATTACTTCCTTTTCATTGTTAACAGAGTTAGGTCTAGCACCTATAGGTGATATTTGGTGTATGGGCAACAGTGTGTGCTCTCTCAGCTGGCAGTCGGATGTGACCTTGTGACAGCACTCGTGGCAGAACAAATCGTTGCACTCGAGGCAGCGAGTGGTCGGCGTGCGCTCCTCGCAGCGGAAGCAGGTGATGGAGACGGACGAGGAGGTGCCGGGTGAGCCGCTCGAGTTGTCTTCTTTGGATTGGTGCTGGTTGTTGTTATTGGATGTAAGGCTGTACTCACGGCCGATGGGCCCGATGGGGTTCTGCAGCGAGCTGCACGACGGCAGCGCCCAGATGTCGTACGGCATCGACGACGCGGACGCGGCCGCGCCGGCCTGCAGGCTGGAGGGCTTATTCATGTTTTCGAGCAGGTTGCATATGATGTGCGTCATGGCGAGCGGGTCCTCCTGGTCGCTGGCGCCGTGGCCGGAGGCCCCCGCGCCGCCGGCCGACGTCGACGGCAGGCTCGATGCCAACGACTGCGTCAGATTTGCGAACGACGTCATTGTTCGACGCGAACGTTACGTCATTAGAACTGTAACAAACAAACGCGGTGTTATTCTTGTAAGGCACTGGCAGGTGTGGACACTGAGACACTGGCGCACTGGCAGGTGATCATGGTCACTGCTCGCGAGCCACCCAGAGGCTGGCCGGAGTGGCCAGTTATCAACCTGTTTACACTAAATGCCACATGCTACGGATTTATAAGAACGTTATTCTCCGCAGAGATAACAATGGAACGCCCGTGATGCCGACAATCTATAATGGTGCTCGCCTGAACTATATCGAGTTAAAAAGGTACCTACATACTTGTATACGGTTTGTCTTATTGCCGGTGTAAACATTAATATTATAAATAACTTCACATAACTTGTTACTCACACTGAATACACCGATGCGGACGGTACAATATATAACTCAGTCCCGTACGAGCCACTACTCCACTACACAACACAACAACTGATAGTTACATAAACATAAATAAATGAAATAATAATAAAATGGACGCTGCAGCGCGCCCGCCGGTGGTTCCGATGGTCGACTGATGGTTGCACTGAATCTTTTCATATGGTGCAGTTTGCGAAAAAAATCCATCCCAAAATCTTTTGTGCGCTCCCTACCACTACCCCTTGTGATATTGTAGGTAGCGTTGGAGCGAGACAACAACACTTAATAGACGAGGGTGCGATAGAGAAACGCTCACATTCCAAAATTTTCCATAATTTAGATAAGGACGTTTGCTATGATTAGGGTTGGCGAAGAGCGCCCACGACGACTGAGAACTGCGAGAGCTGGCCCTTCCGACTGTTAGTGCTGGTTCATAGCAACACGTCTCACTTTGAACATTGCAAACGATAGAGTACAAGTTAATAAAGTTTAATTGTGAAATAGACAACACTTATTTATACGTTAATAGAACAATAACTAACGACAACCCTAAATTGGCCTATCATTATCGAATAGTACAATCCAACAAATTATGAGCGGATGTTTGAAAACGACGGCTGCTAGATATCATAGAAAAGAAAGAGACAGAAACTACTTCCTACTATCGAGATTTTGTATTTTGAGAGGTGCAGCGGTGACTGGTATGGAAACACATGCGCGTGTGACCTTGGGAGGCGAGTGCGCGTGAGGCAGGTCCGGGCGAGACCCCGGCGGCCATCTTGCCGCGCCCCCGCGGTCCCTACTGCGTAGGGTGCCGAAAATCGATGCTTTCCCTTGCTGCCCTTACTTCTCATGGAGGGCGAAATCGCGGATAAAACTCCTCTAATAATATAACGATACAACTTATTTGAGAAGCTCCCATTTTAGAGCGGAGCGAGATAATTTGACAACGACTGAAATGTTGACCGCGTTTACGATATCACACTAGCGGGCGTCACGCGTCGCCTCACCAACTTACTGTACCTACGAATAGATGAATAAGTAGTTTCGACAATACTTATACTCGCGTATACCTTCTTAGTGACTGCCGCAACAAAGCATCTATTTAATTAACGCAAAGTGCATGTAGGTACGCTTACCTACTCATAACACACACTGAACCATGATAACGGATTTAAATACATATCACGCTTCGCAGCGGGCGGAATGGCGACATGTAGATATCCGCCGCGAAAGGTTCTGGTACCTAGGGACTTTTAGGGTGCAAAGGGGTAACATTTACATTCGTGGACAATAATGCAGAAGGGCAGGGTACCTAAATATATCACAAAGCCAAGGCGGCTTTATTTTAAAGATTTAAATCAATTTAAAGAGAACCAATGTAATAAACGTCACACTAGAGACAGCAACAGTTTAAGAATTAATGTGTTTGTTCTTTTTGTAATGACATATGCTCTATGTGTTGTTTGTGTTCGTATCTTTTAGTTCGAGAATATTGTCAACAAAGCGGTTCACAAAGTTTAGGCGCGGTTCTCGCGCAGGCACAACACATCATTTAGTTAAATGGACAAAGAAAGCTGAACTCAGCGACTAAACTTTATGCCCAGCGCTCTACTAATTACTTTATTTGAGCTTGCGTTTGTGTCACGGCTATTTGCATTCAAGAATGGTTTTTATAAGGGTTAATAAAGAAGACAATGAACATTTTGGATAAACGGCAGGTTAAGCCGTCTTTAGGCATGCTGCTTAAAGAGTATGATTTTAGTAATCAATTCAATTCTCAACATAGGTACGAAGTAAGGCAATGCTTAGCAGGAGACAAAGTGTAATCCTTGTCTACCAATCGTGAAAATCCGTGTAATTCTTCTGATATGCATAATATGAATATGCACTAAGCTAGGGCTTCAATATGTGACAACTGTTGTTTAACTGGCTACGTGAACGAGAGGACAATCACTTTATACATTCATGTACAGAACAGCCTCTATGCCTTCTCTAAAAGTTTACGTAGAGAAAGGATCAAGGAGGTATAACATTGTTTGAAAACGACATCGCAAACACTACAAACTAACTATGTTTCGAACGCAAGCTACACTAAACTAATAGTAGCTCAAACGGAACACAATGAAACATCGATTAAACAATGAGCATTTACCTGCGAACTATAAAAACTAAATAATCACTAAATCCTTACTAGTGACAAAACAGCAGCAGGTGGACGACTTGTATTGAACAGTCAAACAAGTACTGAGGTTCTTATATCCGCAGTCGGGTAGTGCGTGCAGGTAACGAGCTTTGTGCATTGCGCGGAGAAAAAGTAAAGATGATGTGTTTTTTGTGCGAGCTTCTAGAAACGAAGAAACAATAAGTTTGCGCAGGTCACACGTATCGACGGCGGCGGCGGCGGTGCACCCACCGCCCTTCCTAGCCGCCACCACCAGCGCCGCAGCGCCCCACGACACACCGCACAACATTATTCACTAACCTTCTAGAATTTGTATCTATCATTCATGTTCGGCTATGGCGGAATCTAAAACTAAATAAAGTAATGCCTTCAACTGAATTTAGAGTTAAAAGCGCTCCACTGAATTTTGGCATTAATAAACTAAACTCCTAAATATGTACTGATATATTGTATTGTTAGCTCTAAAACATATCGGTCTATGAAACAAAATGTCAAATAAATTTAGGTGAAAGCATCAGTAAGTAATGTACTTTACAAATATACTTAGGTACACAAAAATGTTAAAAATTATTGTATTTAATTTAATGACAAAAAATAAATTGCTGTAGTAATAAAAATATCATAATACATGTTGTGAAGAGCCGGCATGCATGCCTTGTCTATGTGTTCAAAGTGCGGCTCATCCGCCAACTGAGTTGGGAGTAATTGTGCAGTGTGAGCGAACCTCACTCAATCTGAGACAAAACAGTAATTTTTATAGTATACGACTATTGAGAATTAAAATAGCATTTAAAATGCTAAATTATAATTCATGGCCCGAATCTGGAGACCACTTTCTGAAAAAGTGGTACAACCATTCTTTTAGTTGTTAATCACGTTCAAATTTGCTTTGGGACTTCAGTTAAATTATTGCAACAACTAATCTCGAATGATCTCTACAACCCAAAAATCGTCGCGACGCCGCCGACGGCGCCGGCGCGGCGACGTCTACAAAATAGTAGAGTGTACAGAATGTTGAGCACCGCTGTGCTAGTTTGGAGAAGTCTCCCCGAATGGCGGACCAGTAGTGCGTCGTACGTCGGCGTCGCCTCCACCACCAACGACTAAGTTTCATTCGACATTACACAAATGAATACACTACTATCTATGATGCTTAGTCTCACATCTATGATCATCATTTCGTACGTAATCTCTTCCACAACCTTCTATTTTGGCAATAAAACCGATTGTTTCGGCAATTTCATGATTATATTTTTATTTTTCGTTTTACTGCCGTATTACATTATGACCATATTCTAAAAAAATTAATCACATTGATATAAAAAATATTGATTGATTTTAGTGACTAAACGCTATTTTATATAGACTAAGCTTCGATCACCGATACCATCGATACCATCGATGAGACTAAGTAGTACTAGAGCTAGCAATCAGCTGCTATGCTAAGTGATGTTCCTGCGACGCGCCGTTAGAGAAAGAAAGCTCAACAACAATCGGTTCAAGAATCTGACCTCGTATCAATGGGCTCTAGGTTCAAAGATATGAGCAGTGCAGATTCAGAGTTTACAACATACCACCACGGTTTAGTCTATAAGTATGTTGTATTATAATTTTCCTTAATTGTCAGCAGCGATAGCTCAGTGGAGAAACCAACAGACTGCAATGCAGAGGGCCTCGGGTTTGAACCCACGTCGCGCACCCCTGACTTTCGGAAGTTATGACTTTTCGAAATTATGTGCGTATTGATTGACAATTATCGCCTGCTCCGTGCCTCGGAGAGCACGTTAAGCCGTCGGTCCAGGCTGCCATGAACATCTATGGCAGTCATTATTGGGAAGTCAGTGTCCTCTAATATCCTGATACTGGTCTAGCCTACGGGTTGCGAAGGTCAGATGGCAGTCGCTTCGTGTAAAAACTGATATCCAGCTAGAAAGCCGACCCCAAGTGACTTGGGAATAATAAAGGCTAAGGAGAAGAAGTCTTCTCTGGTAAACAAACAATCTTTACTAATATTATAAAGCTAAAGAGTTTTGTTTGGCTGAACGCGCTTATGTCAGAAACTACTGGTTCGAATTGAAAAATTATTTTTGTGTTGGATAATCTTTTTATTGAGGAAGGCTATAGGCTATATAATATCACGCTACGACCCACGGGGGCGACGCAGTAACCATAAACGCGAGTGAAACCGCGGACACATCTAGTTTACTATAAAATCATTCATTACCGTTTCAAGTCTATATTCGTTCTCTAGTATATATATAGATGACACAGGAAAAAGAAAGTCAGTACCTACATAGATATGGGTCTTCTGTGTTCGCTAAATAAGACAGGTCGACTGTATGAAATAGTAAGACTTAAATAAGACAGGTCGACTGTATGAAATAGTAAGACTTAAATAAGACAGGTCGACTGTATGAAATAGTAAGACTTTTTGGGCGGCCTATGGACTTAACCACGTTTTACGTTTGAAACGCTGTCGCCAGGACATAGCTGTGTGTAGCTCACAAAGTATCCAGCTTCAATATAACAGTACTTGTGTCTTGGGTAGTGTGACACAAGAGCACCACTAGTTCAGTCCACAATAAACGTTCAATATCTTTGTTAAAGCTGTTCGGTCACGGCCTAACTCATAGTTATTAATATGACATTTGCTGACTGACTGACTGATTCGACATCGTCACGTCGAAACCGCCAAAATAATTAGTGATTTGGACAGCAGGTATGTAGATTACTAAAAATGTATTTTCTATATTTTATATTGTCGTCTTCTAAGCGGATACTGTCGCTAGCAATAGCTGATTCTAACCGATTAAAGAGTAATACGGCGATATGTTTTTAAATAACAAAACAGAAGGATCACAGCCATTGTTAGTGTTCTTGTAAGACAGTTGACGCAGACCTGTGGATACCTTAGCTTTTTATTTTATAAAACTACTCTCTAGGAATAATGCCTGTGACGCGTGTGCACTTTACAAACATATTGAACTAGATGGGCCCGCGGTTACACCCGCGTTCACTGCGCCGCCCCCGTGAGTCGTAGCGTGATGTTATGTAGCCTATAACCTTACTCGGTAAATAGGCTATCCAACACTAAAATAATTTTTCAAATCGAACAAGTAGTTCCTGAGATTAGCGCGTTCAACCAAACAAACAAACTCTTCAGCTTTACATATAATATCTATAATTATATTAATACGTGAAGCGAAAACTTTGTACCCCTTTTTATGAAAATTGGGCGGACGGAGGAGTATGAAATTTCGCACACTTATAGTTTATACAGAGAAGAAGTGACGAATGCTAATATTTTTATAAAATATGCATTAGAAATACATTAAATTAATGAAAAAACACTACACGCACACAACCATGCATTTGACACACGCAGTCGAAGCGCGTTACTATGGTTACATATGTCAATATATAATGACATATACATCAGCAATATCTTACAGGCAAACTTTGGTCGAATATCGAGCACTAGGTGACCGCTAATTAGTATAGATTTAAGAGACACTATTGCATTCTAAACCGAGACTAGAGCTTAAGGCTCGGCTATGTACACCATATCTGGTGCTCAAGTGGATGCTGTCCGCACACGGGACAACATTTGATACACAATGGTGTTGCGTGTCTAGGTATTCTTGTGTCCGTTATTTATGTTAGTTAAGTCCCCGCGACACAGGAATCAGTCCTAGTGGGGGACTTGTCTAAAGCAACTAAAATAAAATATACCGTGCTCATAGTCTATACAACGACTGATGATTAGAACGTTCCTATTTCAATCTAACTTCGCCCGGCATCTACTTCTACCCCGCTGTTCTTTAAGAGATTTTTATAGCAAGAACATGTGACCTGCTTGAGAGTTTATACAACACCTTTATAAATAACCGGAAGTCTTTGTTGACGTAAGTACATGTCCCTGAAACAGTTGGCAAGTGAAGCCTGTGAACAGCTTTACGCAACAAGGGCTAAGAAAGCGCCGCCGCGCCGCCCGCTTCACACCGTGCCCAAATCTTGAACAAGGAGGCGTGAACTTGCCGCTACAACATCGTACAGGTTTGACGAAACACCTCACGTTTACAATATTGTAATTCATATTTGAATGTCTCTAAACATGATCGTGGGATTGAGTCATCTAGTGCACTCATTTGTACAATTGTCTACTCGTAAAGTATGCCTTTTATGATGACAATGATTTGGTGGTGGTACGAATAAGTTGAAGGCGGCCCCTTGTCCAACAAATGTTCTCATTGTAATAGGTAACCAGGGCGAGAGTAGTAACAGTTCGTGCGTTTTTATAAGAGTTCCGTAGACTCATAAAAGTACTTCTTCCTATTCCTTTCCTTTGATGCCATTTTGAATTTATTTCCCTAGGGTTGGCGACGCTACTCGCTAACTGCAATACTACTGGTGTTTCAAACGAGCATAGGCCACGGCAACCGTCACCTTTAGGCAGACTGTGCGCCTGTTTGCCACGTGTGAACCCAGCGCAGCGTCTGTAAATACATATCATTCAATCTTTTGTGTTAAGTCATCACCATACATTGAATTAATTTGAACACGCAATCATTAATTTGTCCAGCGATTAAGCTTAAGACGTAGGCCTTGTGCTAACATGATTACGGGAAAAGTTTATGGCTAGTCCCACAACTAACAAACATACATACATACATATATTCACGCCTGTTTCCCAGAGGGGTAGGCAGAGACTACGGATTTCCATTTGCTACGATCCTGACATACTTCTCTGGCTTCATTCACTTTCATCACATTCCTCATACACGCCCGTCGGTTCAAGGAGCTCTTAACCTGGCCTTTGTGCAGATCGCCTCCGATCTGATCGAGAAACGTTCGCCTAGGTTTTCCTCTTGCGACTGTTCCATTCACACTAGCCTTATAAACTTTCTTAGTCAGTCTTTCCTCGTCCATTCTTTCTACATGTCCAAACCAGCTTAACATACCTTTTCTATTCTTGTCACTATATCCACTTTCATGCCGCATCTCTCTCTAATCACACTATTCCTTATTCTATCTTTCAGAGTCACACCACATATGCTTCTCAGTGCTCTCATTTCTACAGCATTTATTCTGCTCTCATGCTTCTTTTGCCATAGCCAACTTTCAGTTCCATACATAAGTGTGGGCACTAATAGTCCTCAACTAACAAATAAAAGTTATCTGAAAGATAAATCGCATGCTGTCTCACTCTTAGTTAGGTTAAAGAAGAGAGATAGCGAGACTTTTATCTTATAGATAAATGCTATTTGAAGGTGGTGGGACAAGCCTTTAATCTGACAAGTTCTAGAGCAGTGTAACAACATGCCGGTGTTCAAGTGCCATCATTAAGTTGTTTTATCGAAGGAAATGTCGAATTCCAGGACACAAATAGATTGACAGATGACATTGAATCTTTGCATACCGGAAGCCTCGACAGGAAACTACTGCTTTCATCCCGATAGCAAATACGGCTCTCCAGGGTTACACCTAATGAGTCACGGGTTCACGAGAGATCTATAATATTATTTACATTTTAATAGGAGGAAGATTTGCCGAATCCACGAAAAATCCGGTCGCCTCTCAGTTTCCCCTAAATTAAAACAATATCTCGTGTTTTGTCGCAGATACGAAATCTCATTTAATATTATTTACTTTTTTGTAGAGGTATTAAGTAACTTTTTAATCGTTAATACAGTTTAAAGTAGCGATGTTACAGTGCTTAAGGAACTTACTTTTCAATGATAAAAGTATGTAGATATTTCAAGCGGACGTAGAAGAATATTGAAATACCACGAAACAAATTAAAAGTACTTAAAACTTTTAAAAAGTAAACATTTATTGTTTACCGGTATGGCTGGCAATATTGCTAGAAACGACTATACCCCAACTTTTTGTTGCAAACGGTTGACTTTAAACTTGAATATGACTCAGTAGCGTCAACAATAAAAACGGACATCACCAAAACCCGCGATAACAGTATCGATAACACTCGTCATTGTTATGAAGCCAAGATATTTCTGACGCAAGTAAGTAGATTCTTTGATTACCTACGACACTAAAGAAAAAATATATATATTATAACCTAAAATCACTATATTCGTTACTTTAGCTTGTTCTAGATTTAAATAACAAACACTAAAAATATTAAAAGCTGTCTCGTAAGTCCTGCCGCATAAGTTTGTGCTACGTTTGAAGACAATCGTGAGGTTTAGCCCGAGTCCAATTATTGAGTCAGGTCAAGTATTATTTGATTTTTCTGTCAGGGAATTCTAAACAGCTGTATAGCGTGGCGTGTAGGTACCTACATATCTAACTAGTAGAAGAAAAATACTTCCATTGTTTTACATACAAAGAGCAAAAAACATAGTTGACGAAATTTATGCGTAATACACCTTTGCCTACTGTTCCGAGAACATACAGGCGTCACTGAATGTATATTAAAGCTGCTACTTCCTATTAGCGAGAGCTTTCACAACGTAGTGTCGTTCTCTTGAAACAGCTAAACGCGTTCAATGTTATTAGGTAAGTAGATCCCCGACGCGACGCCGCGCGCCGTGGAATACCACATAGCATGTCACCGAGGGGAAGGCGAAAAGCAATTTCCAAGCGAGCAACGCGCAACGCCGCCGGCAAAAGCTATAATCCATGAAACCAATCTATTGCGACACAACCTACCGAGTTCCTTTATATCTGAGCGACTCGACAAACTGACAATAATATTATTATGTACATATGTATCTATTGATTGGCCTTTATCTGGCGACCATCGCCAACGACATGATACCTTTTAGACATTTCTTATTTGAATCACAAACGAGATTATTAGTACACCAATATAGATGAGCTAGACGACAAGGAGAAATGCCGGCTATCGGCAAAACTGGACTCGACTGGCTGTGAGAGAAAGTGGCCGAACAACAGAGAATCTATGCTCATCCATTAGTCTTTAGATGTAGTAACACATGTTGTTCTCTCGTAACTTGGTTTATGTGCTAAACACAGAAGTAAAAGAAAATCCCAACAACGTAACGCGCAAAATGGACAGTCATAATAGTGATCACGCTTTTTGTAAAATATTTCACAATTTCAATAAATAATCAATCCTGTGATCTGTGCCGAAATGTAATTGTTAAGACAAACGTTAGCAAATGCCATGTTATTTTACGGTCTTTGATAACCAACGTTTAACAAAGAGCCAACGGATAGGGTTTCTTAGTGTTAGGTAAGGTTTCGACAAAAGACACAATCCGGTGAACCCACACACGCTTTCAGCTTAATTGGAAGGGTCAACTGTTACATTAGTAACGCATCATGCGTGACCAGCAATGTTAAAAAGAAATTGTACTTTGTGCGATATTAGTGTTATGCGTCGCCTCTATTAGTCGATCTTTTACCTATTCTGTCTTATATAAAATCCGCGGCCTCAGTAAAAACGATTACTGGGCTATATGAGATCGATCCACATGATAACAACGTATGTTTTTAATGCTTTACTTATGACTTGCGAAAACTATAAATCAATGTAGTTTCTATTAGGTAATTAATGCTAAGCTAACGAATGGCAGGTTAAGCCTAGGCCATAATAGTAGGTACATTTAGAAATATGAAAACCAAGCTTTGCTACACTTTCAGGTAAAAATTAAACAAATCAAAAACATACAGGGTTGTCGTTAAACAACAATTATATCAAAGTATTTATGTAGCTTGTAGGCGAGTCCTAGACACGATCGTCACAGCCCTGCCATGATAACATTATGACCCTATTTGCGCGTAGAGCGTCTAGATTTGAATAAGTAAGGATAGAACGAAAGAGGTCATAAACGAACAAACCGATTTAACACAGCGTACCTTTGAAATTCGAATAGCATTATATTTTAGGAGGACATTGTTGTAATGCGAGAACGCAAACCAAACGGCTCCATCGCAACAAAACGCAAGTATCGGCTAGATACGTACATATATAATAGTAGATGACTGTCGTAGCTATAGATATATATAAATAATTGCGTAGCGCTTTCGAGGGGCGAACAGTGCTTGGCGCATGCGATCTCGGACCCCACGGGGTAACGCCAAGATTACCGTACTGGAGATTACGACAAATATGTTCCCAACAGAAATCAATAGTTTTCCTTAATCAACACTTCAAACGCTCCACATTCACCCTCGCATTAAATATTCAAGAGCCATTTTAAATTTATATATTATAACATTTTATGGATGTTAATATTATTATCCATTTTAATTGTAGATAAAAACATAATTTGATATGATTAATGTGAAATCGAAGTATTGTAATGAGGCAAGTATGCGGCGCATCACGCCAACGAAGTCGCGGCGTGACGTGTGGCGCGGATTCATACAGTACACAAAATGAACAGAACTACTTATTTGAATTAATTTCATGAACATTTTCACATATCACACTCGATTTTTAGATTCATAATCTGGTTCTTTTTAACAAATTACAAACATATTTGTCCTGGTATGGTGGATTCATTACTAAAAAAGATTAATGTTATATTTAAAAATAAACTCATTAGTATAAAGAAATGAGTTTAAATGCCAGATGTGATGTGTATTGACTATGTGTAGCAGAAATAGCTGGCTTTCATAACATCAGCCAGCCTGTCACTGTCCAGGGTCCAGTGTCCACTGCTGAATACTATGCTTTAGATATATCACAGGAACACTAGGTATATATTAAAATAATCATTAAATATAACACACAGTAACAATTTATTTATCTCTATTATTGTAACCATATCAATAGTATTACATATATTCTGTAAACAATAAATATTATTGTTTACTTGTGTAGTTTTAATTAAAGAACAAATGTATGACTACTCTCATAGACATCAACTGTGAATGATTAACTAATGAGGTTGCCATAATGACCACCATGCCATAATGAAAGCATTAATTTTAACTGTTTTAATTTCAAGCTTTGTTTATTGTATAAATAATAATTGGACTTTATAATAAGTTGTTTAAACTCTATATTATAACTGCAAATTAGCATTTTAATTACATACTTAGTTTTCAACTTATTATTTGAATAAGTGGGTCATAGAGTTTCTACATTACCAATGGCTTATTGTGGTGTCATAAATATACTGTAATGTCATTATAAATTAAGGTCTCCTATGAGAATAATACATTATTTACATAGTTGAACAAGTAAATAGCTTCAATAATTAAAATGATTAAAAAGTATACAAAGTATTATACTAATTACAAATAATTAAATATTGGTATTATATATTATGTGTGACTTCAATATATAAGATATTACACACATATTATAACACTTATACTTTCACTAACAACAAATGTGCAATTTTTCTTCAACAATGTGCAACAATGTATGTGCAAGTATAATACAAGAAAAATAAAGCTAAAGAAATAAAATGTTTACCCATTCTACAATAAATACTGTATGGCATGTCAATAAATCTCACTACTGGAATTTCATTGAACAAAAATTTGTACATTTGACATGCATCAGAGGTCAATGACCTCCCACCTCTACAACCTAAGACTAAACTTATTGCGCAAGATAACATTGCAAACTAATATGGTATCAAAAACATTATAATATATTTGTACTCTTTGGAATCATCACTAAAAATATATACATGATACATATTTAAAAATAGAATTATGTACCTATATGGTTTAAACTTAAAATATGTATTTGTCATTGTTATTCCTTTGATGACTTGCTTTTCTTTAAAGATAAATAAAATAGGCTTAATTACAAATAGATTTCACAATATTTTGGTCTTTGTATGCACAAATTCAAACCAGTGCATGATAAGAATGCAGAAAATTTTCTTAAGTTTATAATTTTATATAAAACAAAACATACACAGCAATACTTTAACTTTTTACTATAAAGGTACACCACCTAGCTTTACATTTTTTAATTACTGTAATGTTTTACTGTGTATTTATATATTTTTTATGATAAAATGTTAGGCTCACAGTGCCCCTAACATATTAACTTTTTAGGCACTCCCTTTATTTTTCTATTTGTATTATTTCTACTGCAGTATCTGTCTTCAATAATACTCTACAAATCCATAACTTTGTTTTATTTTGAATTATCGTAAAAAGACTTGTCTTTATCTTTGAAGGGAAATGGTTGTGTATTACTCTAAAGTTCTACTAATGATTTCGTATTTGTACTCATTTAATTTTCCATGTAGTACATATTGTATAATTATAATACAAATCACACATGCAGCACACAATTATCTGGATCGTGAACGCCGTGTCCAGGACCTTCACAATGGAAATGCATGCAGAGATAAAATGATTCATCACCGTGCCTACCGATACTTACCAAAATATCTTCAGTCCTTGTGGGAGAACTGCTGAATCACAAGTAAACATACGTACTACGCATTTAATGCGTCCACACTTAACATTGTCTTTAAAACGTATGTTATTTGTCCCGTCAAAGATAATTATTCACGAAAATATTTTCTACGATGCAGGTAGATTGCACAAAGATAGCTTTTACTATGCCAATCAATAATGTAGCGTACAGCATTGAATCCGATAATTTTATTGCACTAATTTTCAATACTGCTGAACATCACAAACGCTTATATTTCGCAATAATCGTTTATATTTATTTATTATCATAAAATAACACCGTAAAAACATCAGCGGTGAATGAACGATCAATTGATTTAAAAAAGTTATTTGCCTTGTTTATGGCAAGTTGACAACAATAGAGATGACACCAAATCCAAAGAGCAGCGATAAGTTTGTTGAATAAGAAGTTGTAAAATTACAAATACATAATATACTTTATACGTATTCAAGATATTTATTGACCCAGACCAACATCCATTTATCTATTTTTTAAAACTATCAATGTAGATGAAATAATTTATTTTCATGTTTTATAACGCCATTATAAGTATAGTTTGACAGTTATTGTCAATTGTCACAGTGTCACTATTTCGCGCCAAAAGATAGGTTAATATAAGCGGGTGCAGCGTTTGTGTACAAAAATAATATTGTAATCAAGATTTAATTACTACTGTGATAAGTGTTAACAATAAAAATGTCGACGCCATCAAAACGTTCTGATTCCAGGGCATCCTCGGATGCCCCCACACCTTCAAGAAGGACACGATCGTCGCAACAAGTTGTTGTGCCAGAAACACCACAGCGTTCAACTGGCACTCCTTCTCAAGGTAAAGATGAATTTTGTTATGTGCTGCTTTTGTTTTATTTCTAAATAATAAAATATTAAAACTGAATAGTTTGGTGTAAGTAAGCTTAATCTGATTTTGAAATAGTAATACCTATTATATCTCTTTGCTGTTATATAGTAGCGAGACGATTTTCCCCAAGTTAGGTATTTAATAAATAGGTAATCAATTATGATTAACTTGACATGCTCTCACATATCTCATGAACAAACATGGAACAAAATTATGACTATCATAATTTTGTCCAACAAAATTGACTAAAATATTGCTCTGTCTTGACATCCAAATTATTAATATAATTGTCACACCTGGGAAGTAGTAGACAGAGCCAATTAATCTATACTAATATTATAAAGCTGAAGAGTTTGTGTTTGCTTGAATGTGCTAATCTCAAGAACTACTGGTCTGATTTGAAAAATTCTTTCAGTATTAGATATCCTATTTATCGAGGAAGGCTATAGGCTATATATCATCACGCTAAGATCAATAGAAGCGGAGCACCAATGAAGAATGTTTCAAAATCGGAGGGTTTTTTCTTTTTGAGAGCTTCCGCTGCGTGCGCTGCATAAACAGTTAAAGTTACGCAAAAATCATGTATGACAGAATTGTTCCCCTTTAAAAGTTCTGAAAAAAAAGTCCCGACAGCATATGTCTATCTTTTAAGGTTGGCTCACTATAACCATTTTTATGCTAACCAAATTTGTTCTAAAATAATGCATTATTTGCGAAGGTATTTTTATAAACATGATATTAATCCTTATCCATATAAATATGTTATTCAACACAAGTATTTAATTTAAAACAAAATTGCCCTTTACATCATTCGATTTCAATGAATATCTTAGGAGATATCGCAGTTTTAAAATAACATTGGCTCAAAATAATTACCCATTACAAACATACAAACAATGTTTCACCTGGTTTATTCTGCGTGATTTTAAATTAGCACTAAAGGTATATTTATAAAATTTTGTTCAATGGTTCATATGTGGTTCGTGGATTTAACAAAGAAAGTTTCAGCTTTAAAATTGTATTATAGGTGCCTACGACCCACTCCCTCTCTTATGTGACGCAGGCGAAGTTGCGCGGGTCAGCTATCTATACTAATATTATAAAGCTGAAGAGTTTGTTTGCTTATTTGTTGGTTTGAACGCGCTAATCTCAGGAACTACTGGTTCGATTTGAAAATTCTTTTAGTGTTGGATAGCCTATTTATCGAGGAAGGCTATATAACATCACGCTACAACCCACGGGGGTCGGCGCAGTAACGGTAAACGTGGGTGAAACCGCGGGAACATCTAGTCTATATTATAAAGCTGAAGAGTTTGTTTGTTTGAACACGTTAATCTCAGAAACTACTGGTTCGATTTGAAAAGTTCTTTTAGTGTTGGATAGCCTATTTATCGAGGAAGGCTATAGGCTATATAACATCACACTACGACCCACGCGGGCCTCGTGGTAACTATAAACGCGGGTGAAACCACGGGAACATCTAGTGTGTAATAATTTGTATAAAAATTTATTTTATTATATTTATAGATGGGACTCCAGGCACACCTAGAGGGACTCCACGGACTCCTGGCACCCCCAGGAGAACACCGCGCACTCCTGGAGACTTGGGTCCTGGCACATCACCTGCTCATGTCTTGGCCTCCAGCCCATTAGGTAAGTTATTTTTATGAAAGTTAAGCAACATAAGTAGATACCTTATTATAATCCACAAACCAATAATATTTTATATCTATTATTACTCATTTTAGCCAGAAAACAATGGAAAAACCATTCTGACACAAGAAACTGGTCTTTTCAGTTTTCAAGCCTTGACACTTACATTACTGACACTACTAATGTTAAACATGCAAATTACTAAGATTAGTTCTGCCCAAATCTGTACTGTCTTATCTTATGTGGGGGCCAGTCAGTGCAGACTGGCGACACTTCAACCCAGTGGGATCTTTTGTGTCGACACTCTCCCACTAATGACTGCCATAGATGTTCATGGCAGCCGGGACCGACGGCTTAATATACTCTCCGAGGCACGGAGCAGGCGATAATTGTCAATCAATACGCACATAATTTCGAAAAGTCATATAACTTCCGAAAGTCAGAGGTGCGCGACGTGGGTTCAAACCCGACACCCTCTGCATTGCAGTATGTTGGTCTCCCAACTGAGCTATCACTGCTCACTATCTACAAATCTATACTAATATTATAAAGCTGAAGAGTTTGTTTGTTTGTTTGAACGCGCTAATCTCAGGAACTACTGGTTCGAAGTGAAAAAATATTTTTTGTTGGATAGCACATTTAGGCTGGCCGCATACATACGTTTTTCGAATTCGATTTCCTAACACGTAATCTCGATTCGGAATTCCGTGAGACTAGCGCACACGTTAGTTTTATTTCATTCGGAATGTATACTGTCAGTACGGATAGTGATAGCGTAGTGAACGCACGTCGATGGAGGACGATGATTTATTAGCAATTGCATTTCAATAGTAAACAATTATAACAATATTTAACAGTTATCAACAATAATACATACATACATACATAGATTCACGCCTGTTTCCCAGAGGGGTAGGCAGAGACTACGGATTTCCATTTGCTACGATCCTGACACACTTCTCTGGCTTCATTCACTTTCATCACATTCCTCATACACGCCCGTCGGTTCAAGGAGCTCTTAACCTGGCCTCTGTCCAGAACGCCTTCGATCTGATCGAGAAACGTTCGCCTAGGTTTTCCTCTTGCGACTGTTCCCTTCACACTAGCCTTATAAACTTTCTTAGTCAGCCTTTCCTCGTCCATTCTTTCTACATGTCCAAACCAGCTTAACATACCCTTTTCTATTCTTGTAACTATATGCACTTTCATGCCGCATCTCTCTCTAATCACACTATTTCTTATTCTATCTTTCAGAGTCACACCACATATGCTTCTCAACGCTCTCATTTCTACTGCATTTATTCTGCTCTCATGCTTCTTTTGCCATACCCAACTTTCACTTCCATACATAAGTGTGGGCACTAATAGTCCTCTATGAACAGCCAAACGTGCCTTTTCGGATACATTTCGACTGTTCATAAAAGCGCGTAGAGCTCCATTCACTTTGTTGCCAGCAATCGTTCTCCTTTCAATATCTCCCTCATGTTTACCATCCCTTGTAAACAAAGTACCCAAATATACAAACTCTTTCACTTGCTCCACTTTTTCTCCATCAATCATAATATTACACATCGTCACGCACTCTTCCTTTTCAAATACCATTACTTTCGTCTTGCTGACATTTATTTTCATTCCTTTACTCTCAAAAGCACCATGCATAATAGTTACTATCGCCTGCAACTCTTCCGCTGATGACGCAAGTATTACTTGGACATCGGCATAAAGAAGACATTTGACAAGTAACTCATTCATTCTTAATCCCCATTCACAATCTTTTAAATCTTTCAAACAATTGTCCATGTATAGGTTAAACAGCCAAGGTGACGCTACACATCCTTGTCTAACACCTTTATCGATGCTAAACCACTCAAACAAACAATAATAAAACAACATTAAATAAAACAAACATATTTTAACGAAATTATGTGAATAGTGTATCTATACCTCTTTAAATACCTGTTCCCAGGCCATATATTTTAGTGTTGGATAGCCTATTCATCGAGGAAGGCTATAGGCTATATAACATCACGCTACGACCCAAGGGGGCGGCGCAGTAACGATAAACGCGGCTGAAACCGCGGGAACATCTAGTCTTTTATATCTCTGTTGTGTAGTCCTTGTCATGTATATTCCACAAGCAAGGGTATTTTTCAATAGACAATATTAATGTTTCTGCCTCACACATAACTATCGTTTACGTACGTACGATGCGCGCGGCGCGGGCGCGGTTCCGAATGAGAATTTCCGAACGTGTGCGCCGACACAAACAAAATGTATGCAAGGGCTGCATTCCACATGACGTCATTAGGTTTTTTCCGAATGGTTTCTCCGAACGCACGGGTTTGCATTCGAAACGTACATACGGAATCTTTTCCGTTCGGAGAGAAAGCGGACGTGTGCGGCAGTTTGTGTATTTTATATTGATTCCATGCATTCGGAGCTCCGAATATGGAAAACGAATTCGGAAATCGAATACGGAATACGTATGTATGCGGCCAGCCTTATCGAGGAAGGTTATAGGCTATATAACTGTATAACATCACGCTACGACCCACGGGGTCGGCGCAGTAATCATAAACGCGGGTGAAACCGTGGGCACATCTAGTCTATAATATACAACTACATTTAATAGGTTTTCTTTGAATGGAGCAATAATACCAATCAACAAGTTATAAACAACATACTTCAGTGGTCTTATCTTTCATAGTTATATTTTCTTAAATGAGAGTGATAAACATTTTAACTAATTTAGAACTAAGAGCACAGTTACTGGTTAGCTAAACCTCAACAAAGTTTATCCATATGTGATGTCATATTACAAATAAGAAAATAAGGCATTACTCTTCAGGAGTATAGCACAGTGGTGTGAGTACTCTCTCTGCACTTTCAAAACAGTATTTCAGGCTAGTTATGTGCAAAGATCACTAAAAGTGTACATGATCACACTATCGCATTGAGTCTAAACCTGTTATGATAGTGTGTAACATTGTATATAAATAAATATATTTATATACAATCTTATATTGTATATAAATAAATAAATGATTCAATGTCGGCCTCGATGGCGTAGTGGTTAGTGTAACCAACTGTCATGCCTGAGGTCGCGGGTTCGATTCCCGCACGAGTCAAACATTTGTGTGCATGAACATGGATGTTTGTCTTGGTCTGGGTGTTTCTATGTATAATATGTATGTATTATTTACAACAAAAAAGTATTTTATTTATTTATTTATTGTTCTTTGGGAAACAAACAGATGTTATATAACATAAAAGACAGTAATATACAAATAAAACATAATCCAGAAGAGTTTCCACACATTGCCTTTACATTCTGCTACAGATATTAAAATAGTATTAATTAAGAGACTAAAAAACAAAACAGGATACATAATAATTTAGAAAAAATACAATACAAATATGTATAATAAATAAATATGATATGCGTTTAATTATTGTCAAGGATTATTGGCAAGCGATCTTTTAAATTTAGCCAGAGATATATAAAATATATCTATGTCATCATTGCTCCCACTGACTTCAATTAGATTGTTATAAGCGCGACAAGATCTTCGGGTAAAAGTGTTCATACCATAATTGGTCTTAGCAACGGGAATATGAAAGACAGACTTCTTTCGTGCACTAAGTCGTGGACATCCAAATCGTATTTTACTCAAAAGATATGGGGAGTCCACGTGATTGCTTACAATCTTATAAAGAAAAACTAAATCATGAATCACACGTCTAGATTCTAGGGTCTGGAAATTCGCCACAACCGATTCATTAGTATGTGATGTTATCAAATTTTTATTACATCTCCAAGTGATGTGTTTCATAAATTTCTTTTGGATCCTTTCCATTTGGTCAATATATACGTTATACTGGGGATTCCACACCACAGACGCATACTCCAATATTGGTCGGACAATGGTTTTATAAAGAAGTAATAGGGTGGTCAGACGTTTAAAATCCTTTGTTATTCTTAATACAAATCCCAACATACGAAACGCTTTATTGGTGACGGATGCGACATGCTGATCAAGAATAAGTTTACTATCTAGTAAAACCCCCAGATCTCTCACCTCGGACACTCTCTTAATGGTTTCTTTGTTAAGCGAGTAATTGTATACTATGTTTTTCTTCTTTTTAGTAAATGTAATTACATTACATTTTTTAACATTAAGATAAAGGTTATTATTCTTACAATATTTACACAAATTATCTAAATCATTTTGCAATTCTTGACAGTCATTTACATTTTTATTACTTTATAATTTTTTTTATCATCCGCATAAAGTAAAATATTTGATTTATTAAAATTAGTTACTACGTCATTTATATAAATATTAAACAAAAGAGGTCCAAGGTGAGAGCCTTGTGGGACGCCAGATGAAATTGGCGTGAATGAGGAACAGAATCCTTTAATAGTTACAGCTTGACTGCGATCACGGAGATAAGAAGCAAACCAGCGAAGCAAATCACCGTGTATACCGATGTGCTCAAGCTTCTTCAGAAGTATATTATGAGAAATTTTATCAAAAGCTTTTGAGTAATCGGTATACACGGCGTCGACCTGATAGCCGCCATCCATAGCGTTAGCAACGAAATCAAAGAATTCACATAAATTTGTTACTGTGGACTTTCTTCTAACAAAACCGTGTTGCTCTGGAATCAATACAGGCTTAATGAGTGGTGTAATAAAGTCGCAGATAATACACTCAAAAATTTTAGGGATAATACTGAGCTTAGAGATAGGGCGGTAATTAGTCACATCGTGTTTATCACCACTTTTAAAAATAGGTACTACATATGACTGTTTCCATAATACTGGCATAACTCCAGTTCTCAAAGACAGGTTAAAAAGTTTATGTAATGGAACAGACAAAGGCTTATAACATTTATGTAAGAACACTGGTGCTATACCATCAGGGCCACTACCTTTATGGGTATCAAGATTTTTAAGGTACTTCTGAACAACATCTATTGGAATGTTCAAAGAGCAAACATTTAATACGCCGTAATTAACACAAGTCAATGATGGCAAGAGAGATACATCCCTTTCAAATGCTGATTTAAAATGACTATTAAATAGATCCGCCATGATTTTACCATCAGACGAGCTAACATTATCCAAAAATACACTATCTGGCAGGGTATTCGATATTTTTTTGATTTTACATAAGACCAAAAATGTTTACTATTCTTTGATATAATACTCTCAGTTTTATATCAAAGAATAGTAAACATATTTCTCAGTATAAGTATATATATGTTTATCCATTGTGTAGTACCCATAGTACAAGCTCTGCTTAGTTTGGGCTAGATGGTGCTTTGTGTATGTGATAGAATATTATTATTATTTTATTATACCAGAATATGGAACACCAGGGCCCAAATAAATATTGATGTCTTACAAAATTCCAAGGAAACAATCTCACTATCTGCCATTGCATTAACAACCAATTTTTTAATGAAGCTTTGTACATAGATGAAAGACATAATTTTAACGTACCTTAAATTTTTTTTTGTTATACCGTTAAGGTGGCAAACAAGCATACGGCCCACCTGATGGTAAGTGGCCACCGTAGCCTATGGTCGCCTGCGACACCAGAGACATCACTTGCGCGTTACCGACCCTTTAGGAAAGGAAGTGGGAAGGAGCGGGAAGGGGGAAAGAAGGTGATTGGGCCTTCTCCGGCACTCTCACTCCCCAAACGAAACATAACAGTAGGAATACTGGTATTTCACGTCGATAGTCTGTGAGAGGGTAGTCCTTCCCCGGTCGAGCCGGCCCAAATCTATTTATATTAGGCTAGCTGTTTTGGTACTACAAAATAGAGCAAGTCTTTTCTAATAATGTGATTTTACGCAAAGAAATGCTCCATAACACCTTTCTTGGTCCAGTGACTATAATATTGTTTAATGTTGGCGTGTAGGAACAGACATAGACATGAGTTCTCCGCTCAACTACGGCACGCCGAGCTCGCTCAGCACGCCGCGCTCCATGCTGCGCGGCGCGATGACGCCGGCGCGGCAGAGGGCCGACCTGCGGAGCACCCAGCACGGGCGCAACGTGCCCGCACCCACGCCTACTAGACGAGTGAGTTAGCACATTACATCTAGCTAATATGTATATATACAAACGAGACGTGAAGCACTCTTATCAAAAGTGAAATGCATCTCAAAATGTATTACAGATTCGTAGCTCAATACAAAGTCTGATGTGATGCTGAGAGAAGTATCGATCCCAGAAGTCTTTAGGGCGCGCTAGTGAAAACACAAACATAATAGTTATGTATCGACTTGTATGCTCGACTCTGTGAGCTGTCCCTCCCCCGCCACGGCTCAGCATCGCTACAGAGGTTTGTGACAGTCGAACGTTCCAAAGTTAGTACAGCACGTATTCCAGATATACATCTTTGATCGATTTACGATTTACGATTTACGATCCATAGCCTAACGAGGCTGAAAACGTCGATCGCTAATGAAGAGTGGTGACTAATTAAGAGAAACACATACATTATTTTATTATTTAGCTTATTTAATATGTTAACATTGAATTAATCAAATTTACTACTAGCTAACATTAAATAGAAGTTCTTGAAGAGTTGTAGTAGGGGCGGTTTGAGCCACTTGAGCAGGAAGTAGATGGCCGGCATGAGCGCGCTGACCTTGGCGCACCACGCCACCACGGTGCACATGTCCAGCTCCTTCACCACTATAGGGCTGAAAGTTCTGCGGAAGTCTTCTGACGACGGCCCTTTGTGTTCCTGAACATACAATGGGATCCAGTAGAAAATTGTTAATATTACGATGCCGTGCTATGTCAGAAAACCCTAGGCGACTAGCGCCTACAGTTAAACTATTACGTTCCGATATACAACTTGCCTAATTTGCCGTAGGTAGTCAAACCGAGTAAACATATTGGTAATACTCAAATAGGTTTAAATACAATTCGATGAGCTCGCTATCTACTAATCTGTGAATTCAGCGTATATACAACTAAACGCGAATCGTAATATTTTAACTGAATAATGATCACTATTGATGGACAACTTATTCATTTTTATTACTTTGCCAGTTTTCGGTGAGGCGCACGCGATCAGACTGGCGCGCTCCGGTGACACTCGATCCTTGTGCAGTCGCTACTGCTCGTAATATGCTTATTTCTATTGCGTTTTGTCCTCCAGAAGGCATAAGAGCAGTGACACTATACATTTCGTCCGCTGAGTAAGAGTTGCGTAGGCTCACATATCTACCTCCCCCTTTCCTCCCACACACCTTTAATTGTTTATCCTGAGGTAAGTAACGCGCGGGTGAGCTTCCTAATAGGAGAAGCTATAATAGCCGCAGTTTGTATGCTTGCCTGTTCTCTTGCATTAAGAAGTAACAGCAGTATTAGTGGTTCGCGTACCTTAGTGAAGTTGACGTTGAAGGCGCAAGCACGGCACAGGGGACAGACGATGCAGGCGGGCTTCTCCCCCGCGCGCCAGTACTGGTCGAGGCAGCGCTCGCAGAAGCGGTGGCCGCACGTGAGCGCCGCGGGCCGGAAGAGGGCCGACAGACATATGCGGCAGCTGCTGGCCAGCGCCGAGCGCCGCGCGCGCAGCGTGTCCGAGCTGCTCGCCGAGTCGCCCATCACGTGCGCCGAGCTCGCGAGCGACGCCCGCTCGTGCGCGAACTCGCTACTCGAACGCCGCATGATCACTGGATTATTTCTATGTTTTCATTTCAATGTTTTTGTTGTAACTTTTAAATCTGGTGTGTAGTGTTATTGTGTATCTATGTTACAAATTGACTTTTTATTCTTCTGTCATTTGATGTTTCTCACTGTCATGTACGTGTTGTGTCTATGAAGGTTATAAGTAAGTTAGATGAAACATTAGCTAAATGATATGATGCTTCTAGGACTAAGATGAGCACAGTCATAGAAGCATTGAAGAAGTAGGTTACTTCTGATGCGTATGTCTGTGCGTCGCACCAACTTACCAGAGTGCTATAAACATTAATAAAATCAATCATTAAAAAAATACGCGTTGAATATAGAACATGATTCTCTTTTAAAGATGGTTAATAAAAAATACACGTTGTAGACCCGATTTTCAATTGACTCATCCACTGGGATTATTTTAACTTGCCTAACTACTTTTTGATAACAAGCGTTTTAAGGTCTCACACTATAATAATTCGCGTGTGTACTTTGTTACAGGCAGAGGAGGGCGCCGCCGAGGCTCCGTCGAGTGAGCCGCAGCTGGTGGTGTGGGGCACGGACGTGGCCATCGCCGAGTGTCGCGACAAGTTCCTCAAGTTCATACAGAGGTTCGTCGAGCCCACCGCCCTCACCAACGAGCCCTTGTACGAACAGAAGCTGGAAGAGGTACCTTGATCAGCCTATACAGGGTGTAAGGGACGGTGTACCGAAAACATTGCACAATCGTTTGTCCATAAGTACACAACTGAATGGAAATGTCAATTCAAAAATGAAACGTACGATTAAAGTTTTATGCTAGTACATTGTAATTTACACTACGCAATGTATCGCTACCAATGCAATGTGTCCGTCCGCGCTATCGTATCGCGCTTCCCGCGCACCAACGCTACGCGCGCTCACATTATCTGACGGAGCCCGGATCACCTATTTTAGTGATCTACTACAATAATAATTTAAACGTTGTGACTAATAATCGGATTGTACAATTTTATTATTGTACTTACAAAAAATTTGAATAAATTGAATAACGTCTTATAAAATTAATCTTATACGCACATTTCGTTAATGACTATGGGTAAATTATCCAGTACTCGTTGATACGTACGAGAAATCACACGACTGTCCATAGGGTGACGAGCGTCAGGATACCGCTGGATGTAAATGCGAAGCGCCAACGAAGCATTGCCTCGTGCCTCCCCGTATGCCATGAGCATTTGTCCATATTCACGTGCACTAAATGGCTGACTCATTATTTATTAGGTACAAACACAACTTTGTAGTTACACAAAAAAATTTATAAACAAAACAAAAACGTTAACAAAATGTTATGAACACAGTAAATAAACACAATTTAGTACACAAAATAGTTATAAACAAAATAAAAAACTTAACAAAATGCAACGAAAATAGTAAACACTCGCGAATACGAGAGATTACGTCAAGTACTTCCGATTCCTGACAGTAGCGCGACCGAACTAAAGAATTCAAAAATAAATTTCTTTTGCAGTTGTAGTCATATTAGATAGGGATGAGATACATCTATCTAATTAAATAAATCCATAGTCGATAACTCTCATAAAATATTTTTATGAGAGTTATCGGCTATCGATTAATTTTATACTTATACATAGTAATAAACTGTTTATGGCTAATTCTATTAACAAATTTTTGTTACAGTTTTGTATTTTAACAGTTAAGTAAAGATTTACTAGATTACATTACATTGTATGAATCGCTGTGTACAAAAAGCTTTGTTTTAAAACAATTAGATGGTCTTTTACATTAATTATTATTAAAAGTGATTAAATAAACTCATACATGTACATTTACGATACGAAATATCAAAACAATTAATATTTTTTTACATTTAAAATGCAAATGGGTATTGTAAAGTGATAGTAGTATAACATTGAATTACAGGCTACTTTAATCATTACAATCTTTTCAATCTACGTGACTAATTTAATAATAAATAGTGCTAACACGTTAATTTAACCTTTACTTTTAAAAGGAAAACAACTATTTTATTTATTAACCTATCCCGCTTTGTTTAATACACTTTTTTCGATATCGATCATTGATCATAGATCTTCCCTAGTTCAGTGGTAGTAGGTACGATGCGGGCGGGTTTTTACACAGCACACTATTGCCGGTGCGTAAAAAAACTTTTTTGCGTTGGTCATTGCCTTGTCCGCGCAAGATCAGCTGATTGGTTCAACTGTGTTTATTTTGTATGTTTGGATTACATAGCTGTTTTTCGGTATTATGTAGTTTTTATTGATATTATCTAGTATAATGGGTCGTTTACTCATTATGTAATCATAATCAGTTAGAAAAATGTGAAATTTTGAAAGAAAATTCGATAATTTTCCGGTGGAAAATTCCTACGTTTTCCAACTCAGAATGATGGTCCGAAGCTAGTATTTCAGTTTTCGGTGAACCGTCACTTACACCCTGTATACATGTACTGGAGCCGTACCTACATATAATAAACGTATGACAATAATCAACAAACGTCATTGTTTGCCTAGATAAACACATTAGAAGAGCCTTTCCTGGATGTCGACTGTGAACACGTCAAAACATTTGACCCCAAACTACATCGCCAACTTGTGTGTTACCCACAAGAGGTAAGATTTATATTTAAACATTTTTCTACAAGTTTCACCGTGATGAAGCGCAAATGCATTTGGTGTGAGCAATTTATGAAAGTGTTACGTGCTGGGCTCGAGCGATAAGAATTTAAACAATATTAGGTACTGACTAAAACACGTTTTATTAACCTTCTTCGAGCGGGTTAATGAAAACACTTTGTGGATCTGTGTGTCTGTCTGTTAGTGACAGGCATAGCTCCGGAACCACTGGACCGATTGACTTGTAACTTGGTGTGCAGGCATCTTGGGGTCATCCCTCGGTCGAGTTTGAATATGGGCTCTGTGGGTCACAAGACTCCCGAGACATAGGGATCACAAGGTCACATGAAGACGAAGAGGTTGAATCCTGGGTTTTTACACCCATCTCGATCTAGCTAAATTTAAAACACAACACACACTACTTATACGTTTTTCCACGCTTAACTGTTTTCAACACTGTAGTATTTTCGCTTCCGTTCGCTCCGATGAACTGGACCGCTTGCTCTGGCGTGCGCTTGCCTTGCATTTTATATGTGATTAAAAGCGTTTCTAGAATTTTCTAGAAGTGCCATACCCGGTATGTTCCTCTAAACAGTACGAGAAAGTTCTAGCGCTCTCTAGTTTTCGCATACTGTCAAGCGACGTTGTTACGTAAGAAGTTCGCGTTCCCCGCAGCGCCGAGCGATGGCACAGGCTGTAACAACAGTATAAGTGGTTACGAGAATATTACTAAACTTAAGCAATTCTTGATAATACGCGGCCAAAATTATTGTCGCGGTTTTGTTTCTTTTTGTGCGAAAGACCTAGTGTGTCGACTTCTACAAATAATAAGCGTGAATCTTCGTACGCATACATTTCAATTAAACATATCGTGTTGTGTTAAACATATATTTAGTATGAAGTTGTATGACACGTAGGTGGTGCCGGCATTCGACGCGGCCGTCAACGAGTTGTTCTTCGAGAAGTACCCGGCGGCGGTGCTCGAGCACCAGATACAAGTGCGGCCCTTCAACGCGCCGCAGCGGAACATGAGAGACTTGAACCCTGAAGGTAACACTACCAATAACCTGCACTTACGCTTGTACCTCATGTAGAGAGCTATACACCCTTCAACGCAAAGTATTTAGTTTGATTCTGTATTTCCCGAGCGCTATGATATGTCCTTCTTCAAACGAGGTTTAAAGAGAGTTCTTCTTTCACGGTAGGCAGTGGCTATGCTGTGTCCTGACTTTGCTGAAGTCCATGAGCAGCGGTTACCACTTTCCATCAAGTGGGCCACTTGCTCGTCTGCCACCAAAGGCAATGAAAAAAAAACTTAGATATAAATGATGATGAGAAGTTTTGGATAAGCGTGTATAAGGGCCGATCGATTAGTATGTAAGCAGGATTTTAGATTTATTGTTACGTTCCCCTTGCCAGCAAAAGTAAGCAAAGCTCTTACTCTTCCTACTACGCTTGAGTAAGCATAGTAATCATTTTAAAAATTTCGGGCAATCCCCTAATATTGTTTTCGCTTTTGAACATAGGCAAATAGTGTTACCACATAATTATGTACTTTCATTTCAAAATCTATTGAACTTTACAAAATGTATAAAAAAGTAAATGAATAAATATTGCTAACGTAATCGCAATTGTAGAGTTCCCCGTCCCCCATGTCATTAAAAATAAACAAGCAAGGGCCCCTCGATACTTCGACTCGTAACAGTGGTGTTGTTGTTGAGCAGACATCGACCAGCTGGTGACGCTGGCGGGCATGGTGATCCGCACGTCGACCATCGTGCCGGAGATGCGCGAGGCGTACTTCCGCTGCGCCGTGTGCGGCGCGCCCGCCTCGGCCGAGCTGGAGCGCGGCCGCGTGGCCGAGCCCGCGCACTGCCCGCACTGCAACACGGGGCACTCGTACCACCTCATCCACAACCGCTCGCACTTCAGCGACAAGCAGCTCGTCAAGCTGCAGGAGTCGCCCGGTAATACTCTACATCTTACACTGCAATCATTGTAGCACTCTACTTGTTCTACGTAATAAGTGACGTGATGCGTGTGTTCCAGACGACATGCCAGCGGGGCGCACGCCCGCCACGGTGAGCGTGCTGGCGCACGGCGCGCTGGTGGAGGCCGTGGCGGCGGGCGAGCGCGTGAGCGTGACGGGCGTGTTCCGCGCCGCGCCCGCCACCGTGCACCCGCGCAAGGCCACCTTGAAGGCGCTGCACAAGACGCATGTCGATGCATTACACTACAGGAAGGTGCACAGTGATCGGCTCTTGGAGACTGAAGATGGGTAAGAGACTTGCTACTATAATAATCGCTGAAGTTCGAGCGCGTGAGCGTGACGCGCGTGTTCCGCGCCGCGCCCGCCACCGTGCACCCGCGCATAACGAACAAATTTATCCCTTTCGGTAAACAACATTTCACAGTAAATTATTGCAATAAGCTGCTACTGTTTTTGTCCTAGTGACAAGATTCTTGATGTGATTTACACATAACATATCACTAATGCAAACATGTACCTAATAAGTTCTATATTTATATTGTAGCAAAGAGCACCGCTTCCCGCCGGAGCGCATCGAGATGTTCAAGACGCTGGCGGCGCAGGCGGACAGCTACGATCGCCTGGCGCGCGCCATCGCGCCCTCCATCTACGAGAACTTGGACATCAAAAAGGGCTGTCTGCTGCAGCTGCTGGGCGGCACCAAGAAGAACTTCAACGCTGCCGGCAGGACACATTTCAGGTAGCATGATACTTGAATGCTCATTGGCTTCTTAGTCGCAGTCAGCAAATGTGTGCCTGGCAGTTGACAATAGCCTTACCAATTAGCCAATTGTATGGAACTTTCAAATCATAAGCATTACCATTATGCATTATGACTTGGTATGTATATAAATTATTGTAGTAGGGCATTTTTCAAATCTTTTGACCTTTGCAACCTACAATCAAATATACCATAGATGCACATTCTCATATAAAAACGTGATCTATTGGTCTCTAGTGCTGATATAATACCGGGACGACCGGAACCCAATTTGGTTTTCAGCGGTGAATCTAGAGAACAATAGTATTACGATATTATCACATCCTCATAACGTCAGAAGAAAAATGGCTCCACCAATAACTCCTTCAAAAGGCGACTCAGGCTGCGAAACTGTTGCTGCAATCACGGTCACGGAAAAACTACCGCAATTTTGGACAGACTCACCACGATTATGGTTCGCTCAGTTTGAAGCCATCTTGGCACCACAAAAACAGGGCGAAGACTACAAATACAATATGGTAATATCTAAATTACCAAAAGAGGTAGTCCATCAGGTTAGTGACATTTTGACTAATCCTCCCAGCGATAATAAGTACTCCACCATCAAGGAACGTCTAATAAACTGCTACGAAGAGAGCGAACTCCGACGTTTTCACAGACTACTATCAGAAATGGACCTCGGAGACCAAAAGCCTTCCCAGCTCTTGAGAAAAATGAAGGAAGCGGGATGTGGAAATATAAACGACGACACTATTCGTCTTCTGTGGCTAAGACAACTTCCCGCTTCGCTAACAGCGATTATATCGGTTACAAACAATTTATCATTAGACAACTTGAGCGAGTTAGCCGATAAAATATATGAAAACTTGACCTACAACAAGAATACCACTCAAGAGACATCGGTTGACATTAATTTAATAACAAACATATCGTCACAACTTGCAGCTATGCGAATAGAAATAAATGCATTACGTAGCGCACGCGAGCATCAACCTATGCAACGAAGCAAATTCCATTCACGCCATATGTCACACTCACGGTCAAGGTCGCGCCACAGAAGCTCGCATAATGGAATTTGTTATTATCATAATCGTTTCAAGCAAGATTCGTATAAATGCATGAGGCCATGTTCGTGGAATATGAACAAAAATATCAGGCCGTCGGAAAACTAGAAGTAGCACAGAAAACGACGGGTCTCTGTGCTATTCACCCAGCAAACCGTCTAACTATAACTGACTCAAACAGTGGTTATAGATTTTTAGTCGACACGGGTGCTAACATTTCGGTTATCAATCGCACAAATAACGAGAGCAAAGCATGCGAATACAAATTATTCGCCGCCAACGGCAGCCCTATAAATACATACGGGGAACGCACTTTAATGCTTAACCTAGGACTTCGCCGAAGCTTTAAATGGACATTTACCATTGCCGACGTCAAGATGCCAATTCTGGGAGCTGATTTTCTGGATCATTATCAATTATTAGTAGATATACACGGAAAAAAACTGATCGATAAAAAGACAGGTTTGAAAACGCCTGCCAAAATAGTGAGAGCAAACATTGCATCAGTCCGATCGTTAAACGCTTCTCTACAGGAACCAATAAAGCGATTGTTAGAGAAATATGAAGACATTACAAAGCCTAGATCGATGAACCTACCTACCAAGCACCAAGTACAGCATCAAATAATAACAAAAGGTTTCCCAGTATTTACTCGAGCGCGTCCATTACCTCCTGATAAATACAGAATTGCAAAACAGGAATTCCAAGACATGATGGATATGGGAATTTGCCGACCGTCAAGCAGTCAATGGGCATCGCCACTTCATTTAGTCAAGAAGAAGAATGGCGAATGGAGAGCATGTGGAGATTACCGCGCACTAAATAAAATAACAGTACCAGACAGGTACCCACTTCCAAGGCTACTTGATTTTACGTACGTGGCAAGCGGAAAAGGAATTTTCAGCAAAATAGACATATAGAAAGCTTTTCACGTTCTGCCCGTAGCTGAACCAGAGAAAACAGCGATTATAACCCCTTTTGGACTTTTTGAATTCATCAGAATGCCATTCGGGTTACGAAACGCAGCACAGTCCTTCCAAAAATTTATGGACTCCATATTCAGAGACTTGGACTACGTATTCGTGTATGTAGACGACATATTTATCGCTGATAAGAAAAATAATATTAAGGAACATTATGAACACTTAGAAGAGGTGTTTAAGCGCTTGCATGATCACGGCATAACAATAAATACAAACAAATGCGAATTTGCCAAGTCGGAAATTGATTTCCTCGGTTATCATATAACGAGCCAAGGGTTGACTCCTACTATGGAAAAAATTCAAGCCATAAACAATTACCCTAAACCACAAACGATAAATGAATTACGACTTTTTTGGGTATGACTAACTTCTACCGAAGCAGTATTCCACATGCAGCAAAACATCAAGCACCATTAAATAAATATTTAATTAATTGTAAGAAAAATGATAAGACAGTTATACAGTGGAATACCGAAGCAAACCACGCGTTTGAATGTTGCAAGCAGGACATTCGACAATTAACTACATTAGCATGTCCGGACAGCAACGCGCAAATAGCTTTAATGACGGATGCTAGTCTCAAATGCGTAGGCGCTGTACTACAGCAGCGAAGAAACAAAAAATGGGAGCCGATAGCTTTTTTCTCCAAATCACTAAGTGAAGCCCAAACAAAATACTCTACTTACGATAGAGAGCTACTAGGAATTTATATGGCTATAAAACATTTCAGAAGACTCATCGAAGGACGAGAATTTACGGTCTACACGGATCACAAACCACTAATGCATGCTTTCGATAAGAAGCCGTCATTGGATGATACCCCTAGACGAATCAGATATCTGGATTATATATCACAATTCAGTACGGATATCCAGCACATCAGCGGCCACAAGAATTTGGTAGCCGATGCTTTATCTCGAGTTATCGAAACGATATCCTTACCCTCTGCAATCGATTAATACGAGGTAGAAAAATATCAAAAGAATGACAGCGAGTTAAAACGATTAAAAGCCAATAAATCGTTAAAAATAGAATTAATACATTTTCCAGATAAAAATATTAAGATTTATTGTGATATATCAACAGGAAAACAACGCCCTTTTATGCCCCTCAAATTCAGGAAAACTATCTTCGAAAGTTTTCATAACATTAGCCATCCTGGTAAGAATACTACGAGAAAACTGATTTCAACTAACTATATATGGGAAAATATGAATAAAGACGTAAATAAGATGACTGAGACATGTTTACAATGTCAACGAGCAAAAATACATCGTCATACAAAATCACAATTCGGAAAATTCATGCCAACAGGAAGATTTTCCCATCTTCATATTGATTTAGTTGGACCTCTACCCACTTCTAAAAACAAACGATACATAATTACAATAATAGATCGTTGTACTTCATGGCCAGAGGCATTTCCCATAGCTGATATAACTGCAGAAACCGTAGCCAGAACGGTATATGAAGGCTGGATAGCCCGATTCGGATGCCCTGAATACATTACCACAGACCAGGGACGCCAATTTGAATCTGAAATATTCAAAAATTTAGCAAACTTAATGGGAATTCATAAAATTCGAACCTCCCCATATCATCCACAGTCAAACTCTAAAGTAGAACGACTGCACAGAACATTGAAAACGGCATTGATAGCAAGAGGTAACACAATCAATTGGACAAAAGAGTTAGCTACCGTTTTACTTGGCATACGTACGAGTTTACGGCAAGACACAGGATACTCGGCAGCTTAATTAGTATACGGTTCAACAATTAGATTGCCTGGAGCATTTTTCGAGACACATAATAACTCAACATACGCAGATTTTATCAGAGAAATTAAGGACAACTTAGAACACATGATTTCTGTTCCACAAAGACAAAGTAAGAACGACAAGATATTCGTGCACCCACAGTTATCGGAATGTAAGCACATTTTCTTACGTTGTGACCGATTACGGCCAAGTCTTACACCGCCGTACGATGGTCCTTATCTTGTCATCAGTCGAAATGATAAGATCTTCACGATCTTGATAAACGGACGACAAAAAAGTGTAGCTATCGATAGAGTTAAACCTGCATTCATGTTAAACGATAGCAAGATAAGCAAACGGACAATAGACGACCAGATAACGAAAACTTCACAAGCAGATAAGAAAACAGAAACAAGAACACGTTCTGGTAGAATCTCCCGCCCGACGGTTAGATTCCAATTATAATATATAAGCTAGAATAACACTACTTTATGCATTCACTTAGCACAGCGTCGAAACAACACATAGCATGGGATCAAACTCGAGCCACGAGAAGGAACAAATCAACATGGTGCAGAACAATGCAGTAAAACCAGAAGATTTATTAAACCTGCACTCCCAAGTGGTCGAGGAAGTACAAGGGATCCGGAGCTGGATAATATTCATGACGATAGCAGGGGTTGTCATATGTACAATCGCAACCATAGTCATAGTATTCAAATTCGTAAGCAATAAGATCGAGAAGAGGCTTACGAGAATAATTAGAGACGCAAACGTTGTTTAGAAACGTAGGCATAAAATTAATCTGTATTATTATTTTTTTCTAATCTAATTATTACTATGTGTAATTTAGTTTTTTTCTTCAAGGGGGGAATATCTATGGCGAAAGCCATAGTATATCATAGTATAGTATAGTACATGCAAACGTGATATATATAACTTGTTATTAGCAAAGCAAAATACTACGTGCCGTAATACATAATAGTTAATATTGTTAATTATGCAAATAAAGTAAACATCATAATTTCCCTTTCCTATATAGGTCCGTACTACGTATGTATAATAACTTAGTATATAAGCCTTAATTAAGTAACAATAAACCAGTCAATATTCAATCACCACATCGTCGTTTTAATTGGTTCATAAAGCAACACGCAATACAAAACTTACATATTTATAGAATTATGACAAAATTTACACGGCTACACATACACAATAAATATAAACTGGCATAGGTACATGCATAACAAAGGGCTCCAGCTCAGTATTCGCTGCGCACACGCACAGCACTGGTTTTCAGCTGGGCCCTGACTATTGTATTACAATTTTAGCATAAATGTACACAAAGAAGACAAAAGGTTACAAAACATGAAAGCATAAGTTAAAAGGACCCAACACATTTAAAAACAAAAAAGAAAAAAGCAATATAAACATAAACATATAGAGTGCGCTTTCAAAGTTTGTTGGGACATACTTTTACGCAGCGGCGGGGGCAAGTCGTTCCAAATTTTGGTAGCAGTATTAATTATAAGTGAAAATATCAGGTTTAAAATGGCAATCGATAGCAAATTTCAACAAAAGTAAATTAAAAAAGAAAAATATTTTAAAATAAAAATACAATTTAAAAAAGAAATTAAAATGTAACTACATGTTCCCCAATTTCACGATGTCCGATGCATACCTTCTTAACTTTGAAATGTCATAATCCCAATTATTCTCATCATACTCATACTAAAATCATTTTATTTGTGGTAAAACAATATGAAACTACGTTTTTAATGTCTTTTAATTGGTTGTTATATCAAAATAAATCAGTTTTTATTTTGTCCTAGAATTTTGATAAAACCAGTATTCCCAGTTAGTAACTACGATTTTCATCAAATTTAAAAGATAAACAAGTATTCAGATATGTTTTTAATGTGGGAACCATTATTTGACTGTTTAACATCGCTTCCGTTTCTTTTTCGGGCAGCCCTGTTTGGTTATTTACCGTTACTTAGTGTTGAGAGCAGTGTGTCGACAATAACGTGTTCCGATTAGTAAAGTGATTTTGAAAGATAATTGTTATTGTTTTAACGCGAACATTGCTTAAAGTTTTGCACCAAGTATCTAAATATAGCTGAAGTTTACTAAAAAACATACGTTTTAGTATACTTTATATAAAATATTATAATGTGAAGTCATAAAATGTACTTTCGTAACGTCAGGTGCGTAACGTTATATATAGCTGGAATGGATACTTTTGGCTTCACTGCTTATTCAATTATAAAACAATTGGTATTTTCAAAATGCTCATTTAATAAGCTATTCAAAAATTTTAAAAAATTAAATGAAATAATTTCTAAGAAAATAGCATTCCGGTGCCGTAACAGTCAGGTTTTTTGAAAAACGCCCAGTAATGACTCACATCTTTTAAATAGTCTTGCCCTGTCCACTTCTGAAGCGTAACTGAATCACTACATGTTAGCGACTCAGATTTTACTAAGTAACGGGATTTAACCTTTTGGACGCCATTGTCACATATACGTGACAAACGAAATCTTGCCCTCAACGCCAACGTCACATGTGTATGACAAAAAATACGTCGCACCTTAACATAAAAATAAACAATAAAACTAAATAAAACATTACTTTTGTGGTTAAATAAATATCAGTGTCATGAGTAGGGTTTATTAGAAAATTTAAGACGAAAATAAAAACACGGTTGATATTCGATTAAGTTTTGGAATCCCTATACTTCTGAAGGTCATTTTACAGAAAAAGTGGCTTGGCGTCGGGGGTAACGGCGATGCGTTTATACTCTGGCGTTCAAAAGGTTAAAGATAAGAGTGCAATTAAGCAGGAGATGTTTATAAAACTAATTATTTCTATGTATTACAATTGTGAGAATTCTCGGTCGCTGAAACGATTTTGCTATTTTATTGAAGATGTAGCTATCTTTGTCTGGGTTGAAACGTCTCGCAAATGATATAATAGCTCTACGTACCACGATTCTATATACTCGGCGGTTGACGAGATGTTAAAAAATCCTAAATACTGAGAGTGTGTGTGTTCCAGGTCAGAGATCAACATCCTGCTGTGCGGCGACCCCGGCACGAGCAAGTCGCAGTTGCTTCGCTGGGTGCATGGCCTGGTCCCGCGCGCGCAGTACACGTCGGGCCGCGGCTCCTCCGCCGTCGGCCTCACCGCCTACATCACCAAGGACCCGGACACCAGGCAGCTGGTCTTGCAGACGTGAGTACATACTACACGCCTCGTGCAATTTGAGTGATGTAGTCGCCATTAATGTTGATGCCGAGGCCTTTCCAAAGCTTGAAAACATCTTCCAGCGCAGCAGTGAACAGTTTTACTTCTCCCTGTCTCACCCCTCGCTGTAGTTGTTATAGGTTTCGAGCTCTGGTCTTGGAGACGGACTGACGTGGTGGCGTGTTCATACAAACACTTCAGCACTTCGACATACCGGTAGTCAATCTGGCACCTTTGGAGAGATTGCAGCACTGCCCAGGTTTCGATCAAATCAAAGACATTCTCATAGTCCACAAACGCCACGCATAAAGCTCAGTACTCTTCATATATGTATCATTCATGTATTTTCATTATTGATAAAAAATATTTTATTGCACCTGGTAGTAGATAATAGAAGTACTATATGTAACGGGTATTAACGCGATCGTGCATTATGTTTACCTTTCTTAGGCTTGACGTGTCGACCAGGTTACACCGGCCGTGGTCACAAGCTGACTGGTGCTACGACGTCATGTCTCCGTTTGTGAGGCAGAGGAATTTTGATTCATCCTCACTTTGGGCATATTTTTGTTTGTCCATGTACCGTCACAAACTACATTCACGGTATCGCTATTATGTTTGCTAGCCGTCGTGTCCGTATTCTGTATATAAATAGTTTTAATAGTTTCAATAATTTAATTAGCTTAAAAATTAGTAAAGTTTAATAGTAATAAAGTGCAATTTAATAGTAATAAAAAAGCAATAAATAATAAAGTCTTAGTGTCAAATAAACAACGCGATAAAATCCGTATATAGTAGTTTAATTTCAATGTATTTAAAAGTCAAAAATCATTTATTCATTTAGGTCACAAAGTAACACTTATGAACGTCAAAGTATATAGGTTAGTGAGTTTACTAAGTTACTGAAGCTACATTTAGGTTAGTTGCTAGGTTCAGGCAAAGGGTAGAGCCTATGAGAAGAAACCTGCAAGAAACTAACGGCCACTCTTTTAAATCGCCAGTTAAATATAATTTCAGTATTTTACAACTCAGATTAACAAGGTGTTACAGCCATTATGCCATATACTACTGACTATAAAAACTAAAGATAATAAAAATAATAACTTAATATTATTATAGGGAGGAAATAATTTGAGCTAAGATATATTATTTAATATAAATCTAAAATAGACAGTAGGATGGCATGATGGCGCATACACTTACACTTTGTGACTATGCAAAGGCTTAAATTGACTTATAAGTAATACAGATCTTTGAATCCTGTATGCAACAAGCAACTAGCTCCATGAGTTTTTGTCATTTAAGTAGTCGTTGACTGAATAATAACCCTTCCGAATAAGTTGTTTTTTAACGGCGTTTTTAAATTTAAACAATGGTAAATTAATTATATTAATAGGTAATTTATTAAAAAAACGTATACCGAGTCCCGCAAATGTATTGTGAACTTTATGTAAACGATGACATATCATCGTTTACATAGGCCTACTAACTTATGCTTATTTGTACTTAACTTACCTTTAAAATGAAAAATTGTTGATTCACTTTAGTGTCTATTGTTGCTTTGTTTTGACTGAACACTGTCTCCCAAAATACAGGCTATAGCCTAGCTTGGGAATCAGTATCAGTAATTTATTGTGCTAACTCTAAGTCATAGAATAAGTTCCACACATTGTACTCCATTTTTGTAAATAAACTTTATTATTATTTATATGTACATATTGAACATTTGCAGAGGCGCGCTGGTGCTGGCAGACAACGGTATCTGTTGTATCGACGAGTTCGACAAGATGAATGACTCCACGCGCAGTGTGCTGCATGAAGTAAGTTACCTCGATGTAACCAACACCATGTCGGTCAATGCTTGCACTATGGGCAGTGCAGTGGACAATTTTGCATTTTTGTGTCGCGAGGAACCTTAACAATTTTTAATAGCAGAAACAAGAACATTCTAGAATTTGGCTATGTTCGTTAGGTAAGATAGTTTTAATTTATGAACATAATAGAGATTGTAGTAAAAAATATTGTTAAAATTTATACAAATAAATATAATTTAGGTGTCTATTTGTAATATTAAAATAACAGCCTTTTACTAAATGCATTAAAAAGTATATACGGTACTTAAATCAAAACATTAATTTAAAAGAAATATATCTGTCTCGTTTGTTCTGGCTAATCTCTGAAACGGCTTGACCTATTTTGACGGGACTTTCACTGGCCTAGCTGATGTTATAAGGAGTTACTTAGGCTACTTCTATGTTAGAAAAAAAGTAGCGTCCAGGAAAAGAAAATTAGAATATAAATTGAGCTCGTAAATCGGGATGAATTTATTGAGGCTAAGTTTTTCTACTTTCTTGCGTTGTTAATTGCAGCAACTGATAAAATAGTGGTCACAGTGGAATAAAAGCACTGCGGTTTGATTGACTCGATACATAAGTTGTTATTTGCTGTAGGTGATGGAACAACAGACGCTGTCGATCGCGAAGGCGGGCATCATCTGCCAGCTGAACGCGCGCACGTCCATCCTGGCGGCGGCCAACCCCGCCGAGTCGCAGTGGAACAAGAACAAGACCATCGTGGAAAACGTTCAGCTACCGCACACACTCATGTCCAGGTACCTGTTGTCCTTAATCTTACCTTATATTATGAAAGTGATTGTAATAAAACAGGTGTGTTAAGATTGTAGCAAGTGGATATTATTAGTTTCTACTCACCCTTACGGTAAAGAGGTGTAAATATATATTACTAGCGACCCGTTTCGGCTTCGCGGGTAGTACGAAACCTTAAATTATACATCTAAACCTTCCTCATGAATCACTCTGTTTTTTTGTGAAAACCGCATGAAAATCCGTATCGTAGTTTTTGAGTTTATCGCGTACAGTCAGACAGACGTGGCGGGGTACTTGTTTTATCAGTAATTATAGAAGTGACATTCACAAGGTTGATTAAACAGTGACGCTTCATTTCTATCTACATATAGTATGTACCACAAACAAGCTCTACACCAAATTTCAGTTCAATAGGAGCAGTAGTTTAGTCAGGATAGATTTTTAGTTTTTGCTAGACTGCAACGGGTTGTATCTGCCCTATCAGCTGACCGAGAGTTTAAGCATAGGTATCTAAGGTCATGCACCTTAAAGCGACAAAAATGTAGGAGACGTTGCCTCTCTAATACTTAGTATACATTATTACAGTAGCCAACAATCACGCCAAAGTGAGTCTTAATCTTAGCGCAATAAGAACGAAAACACAAGCATATGTTATGCTTGTGTTTTCACCACTAGTTTACACCATTAGTTTGTAACACAAACAAGGAAGCAATAAATCAACCCGTGACAACAATGAAACAAAGAAAGAAAAACAGCAATGAAACAATGACATATAACAGATGTTTATAAAATAATAATATGGTGTTTGCGGAATTGATTTAATTTGTTTGAAAAAAGTGATTTTCTATTTTTATCTTAATCGAGTTTTTAACCGTTTCGAATGAACACTGAGCCCATATGGAATACTCTGTCCAATTGAATGTCCATGGATCATAGCAACCTTGTATAATAATAATAATATTGATGTATTGACAGAATGTTGGCTTGTTGTTATAGAGAAGTTAGGGTTCTATTGTAAGTCATAATATAGTTGTTAGTTATTGTTATAAGCTGTTGTAAGGTTTTTGTATGTTAAGAAGTTTTACGCACATAATTTCGAAAAGTCATATAACTTCCAAAAGTCAGAGGTGCGCGACATGGGTTCGAACCCGAGACCCTCTGCATTGCAGTCTGTTGGTCTCCCCACTGAGCTATCGCTGCTTAATAGAGGTGAAATGCAGTACCTAAAAATAAAGGACAATAGTTTCTAATGTGAAAAGAGGTATATTTGTAATATTTTGTGGATAAAGTTATTTAAATTAATGCAATTGGGGGTTTTTAATGCTTAGACTGAGCTACTCATTTTTGGAGTTCGTCGAGAGGGAGATGTTATTGAATCGTTGGGGTTAAAGGTCGTGTTTTTTTGAGTGAGTAGAGCTGTATATAGTCGTTTAGTATGAATGTTTGGTGCAGCACTGCGGGACCGCGCGGGGCTTCGTCGGCGGCGCTGTGGCGGCGCATCCCTGCACATCCTTCCAGCAATCACTCACTCGTTACCCCTCTGTCCTACCCAGGTTCGACCTCATATTCCTGGTGCTGGACCCGCAGGACGAGGTGTTTGACCGCCGCCTCGCCTCGCATCTCGTCTCGCTCTACTACAAGGACCCCACCGCCGCACACGACGACGAGGACTCCGAACTTATGGTGTGTGCCTAACTTTTTACTTTATCCTCTATTATACTTACAAACACTAACATTAAAAAAATATGGAGGACATCTACGCAACATTACACAAAATACAATATCAAACATAATACCACAAAAAAAATTCCACCAACTATTAAATAATCCAAAAAATTTATAACAAAAACATAAAAGCAATGGCCTCATAGGAAACCGTTGAGCTACCACACAGAAGTTCTAGTTCGAACCCAACGATGAACATCTCTGTCGTTTCCAAGATATGTGCGTATTAAATATTTAATTACCGCTTACTTTAATGGTGAAAGAAAACATCATAAGAAAACCTGCATATCTAAGAGTTCTCAATAATGTTCTCAAAGACATGTGAAGTCTGCCAACCACACTGGGCCAACGTGGTAAACTACGGCCTAACCCTCGTCACAGTGAGGAGAGACCCGTGCCCAGCAGTGGGACAGGTTATTACAGGACTAACATTATTATTACACGAACACATGCAATAGAGGACCAACCACTACTTACAATTTGACAAACCCCGTGAACATGACTGCTGTAAAGCAACCAAAACGTCGCACACAAGGCCAGATCACTAATTTACGATGCCAATAATATAATTTTACGATGTCCAGAAACTTAACAAAAATACTTGACTTAGCTTCTCCGACAAACCAACAATAGAACCACAAAACAATAAAGCCCACGGAAGCAACACAAAAGCTTGTGCGAGCGCGCTTCGTATCCCTCTCTTTGCGCGAGAAACGTGGGCCAGTTGCGCCCTAAGACTTGGTAAGTAGCCACGTTTGTTTTGTGCTGCAGTGCTTATTTATTTTGAGTTTTTGAAATGGAGAGTGAAGTGTCAGGTGTGTACTTCTAATTGTTATTGTTTAATTGTCAATTGTTTTATGAATCGAGCTGTAACATAATTTAGCGTGGAAGACTAATTTTATACAACAATATTTTAGATTCACTTGAGTTTGCATACGTTTAAAAAAAGTTCCACATAGTTCCGTTACATTTTGCAATTCCTTAAAAACTACAACTTATGAAGATTCAAAATATGCAAAAAGCTCGTCCCCATGTCTGTCCCCTTTGTTAAATCGAACTCTTTATTTCCAGGTAGTCGCGTTGACCCCGTGTCTCGGAAGTTGTATAGAAATGAAATGTTTATATTGTTAAGAGATGAACGTTTTTTTGGTTTTTCGTCATCCAAGTGTAATGAACGATTATTACAATACATAATGGACAAGTGTAACATTGCTGACCCGTCTGAGACTTTGATAAAACAGTTAAAAGATGTCGTAAAAGTGTATGTGACAAAACTTTTGGGCAAATGGCGTGAATGTAAATATATGTTCGACCGTTTTAACAATAAGCACGCCAATTGGCTCTGTGAAGAATTTAAACTCCCGGAGATACAATCTAGACCACAACCTACTTCTTCGGAAAAGAAGAGAGGTAGGCCCAAAAAATTGTTTGCAGCCAGCTCTGAACGCAGCAAAAAGAGAAAAGTTAAGCCTCTTGTCTCGCGTTTTACGCCTGAAAACCTTTGTTTAGCGACTGAAGCCAGTCTGGTAAAAGAAAGGCAGCTTATGTTCTCAAACTTGCAATAACTTCAACTCCAAAAAGATTAAAAAGAATGGAAAAGGCTCACTCGTGTTCCGTAAATATTGTGCAGTATAGTGCTGAAGAAGCATTAGGTCTCATGGTGGATCTTAATTTAACCAAAGCAGAATATAAGACGATGCGTCTAGGTGCAAAGAAAAGAGGTGCTGACATATATCCCTCGTACCATGTGGTAGCAGACGCAAAACTAACGTGTTATCCGTCGAATTTGAGAGTTACTGAGAATGAAGCTGTGGGGCCGTTACAAGATCTTTTAGACCACACCATACAGAGATTGGCACAAGTACAGTCAGAAGTTATTTTAGCAAACATGGACGACAGTAACGACACTCTGGAAGTATATTATAAGTGGGGCCTAGATGGGAGTGGTGGTCACAGTATATACAAACAAAACTTTACGAACAATTCAATTTACGCTGATTGCAATATAATACTATGTTCAATTGTGCCTCTGGAGTTATCGGAAATGAAAGAAGGGAAAAAAATAATTTATTGGAAAAACTTGACTCCATCTTCCACCAGATACTGCCGTCCAATTTCGTTTAAATTAAAAAGAAAACGACCAAAATATTAAAAAGGAGTACAACGAGATTGCGGAGCAAATAAGGCAGTTACAGCCCACAAATATTATTTTAGGAGATAGAATGATACATTTTAAACATATTCCTACATGTACAATGCTGGATGGCAAAACAGTGAATGTTTTAACAGAAACCTAAAGTTCACAAGCGTGTAACGTCTGTAAAGCCACGCCTACGTATATGAACGACTTAGAAAATATCAGACAAAGAGTATGTAACGAAGATACTTATAAATTTGGGATTTCCATATTGCATGCTCATCTCCGATGCTTCGAATATTTATTGCATATATCATATAAATTGGAGTTGCAACAATGGCAAGCTAGAGGCAAATAAGCACAGGAAAAAATAAAAGAGCGAAAAAATAAAATCTGCAATGATTTTTATAAAGAAATGGGACTTGTTGTTGACCAACCAAACCAAGGAGGGAGCAACAGTAATGACGGGCACACAGCACGAAACATTTTTAAAAACCCGGAACTTTTGAAAGATTTGCAAATATTTTGTGTGTCATTTCTTGCAGACATTACATAGACGAAGATAAATTTAGGACATATTGCATTGCCACAGCTGAAATGGCAATAAATTTATATAGATGGTACAAAATGAGTGCAAGTGTACATAAACTTTTCATTCACGGTGCTGACATTATTAAATCTCTGACTTTGCCCATAGGTCAATTATCAGAAGATGTAATAGAATCAAGTCATAAAAATTATAAGAAATTGCGACAGTATTACTCCCGGAAAATGTCCAGAATATACACTAACTCGGATATTCTCCACTGGATGCTTATATCTTCGGATCCTGTCGTGACTACTCACAGGGAAAACCCAAGAAACGAGGAGAGAAATTTAATGACGTTGTAGTAGGAATGTTGCGGATACCTACATACCTATGTAGCGAAGAGGTTGAGGATAGAGACAGTGAAGACTCCGATGATAATGTCGACGGTCACAATTAGTGTGTAGTGTAGCATAGATTGTAATTTAGGATACGTTAGAAACTTTTATTTTTTTATTTTTTTATTATTGTATCATCTCAAAACTATAGATACTTCTAGCTTCTAATAGTTATTAATAATAACTATTAGTCTAATTTGGTAATTATTAGACTGTAAAAAGCTTACACTTTATTATTGGCATCGTAAATTGGCAATCCGGCCCTGTGTGCGTCAGGGCAAAGTGTAAACTTAACACGTTCAGCGACACGTGTATATGTCCTAGTGCAACCCTCAAAGGCCAGTGAATATCTGGACACCTTGAGTCCACTTCAGAGGCCAGTGTATCATTGAATATACACCGCGCCGAACATTTTGTACCCCAGATACACCAAACGATTTGTGAGGGCCAGGGCTACAAAGTCATATACAAAATGTTCGGCGCGGTGTATATTCAATGATACACTGGCCTCTGAAGTTGACTACTCAAGGTGTATAACCAGATATACAGTGACCTGTAAGAGTTGCTCTAGGGTGTATAATGACATATACACGTGGCGCTGAATGTGTTAAATATAAATAGTTTTATTTAATTTAAATAGCTTACATTATAGTAAAGTTCAATAATAGTAATGTTAAACTTTTAAAATTATGTAATAAAAGTGTTTTAAAATTAACAACGCGACAAAATCCGTATAAAATAGTTTAATTTCAATATGGAACTGGGCTGACAATATCTGTCGCATGTCTCAAGAGAAACGGGCGACATCACCTCAGACTGGGCACCAAATAAGAAACGGCCCCGCGGCAGCCGCGGCAGGCGCAGAGTGAGAGGGCGGGATGAATTGGATCCGTTCAACCGGGAGTGGAGACAGTTGGCGCCGGACAGAAAGGAGCGGCAAGATCGAAGGGAGGCCGTTGCCTTGCGGTGGCACGGTACTCACTAAAAATAAGATAAATCAATAATTTAAAATAAGCGCGATCCACTTATATAGGCTGCCGCCGCTGGAGGGGCACTAGAGATGGCACCTCCTCACTCTTCACGGAGTCGACTCGCGGCGCACGCAGCCGTGCGCCGCGAGTCGACTCCGTGACACTCTTCAACCTTCTACTGTGCGCTACATATTCTATTGTTATTAATTTCATATTTTATTTTATTGTGTAGCTATTTTACCTTTCAAAATATGGTTGTCATATATAACAATGGACGAAGATTTTTAAAGAAATAGAATAATTCTGTTAGTAGCATTAGTAGTTAGTTATGACATTGTTGTGTGCAGGACATGTCGCTGATGCGCGACTACATCGCGTTCGCGAAGGAGCACGTGCAGCCCACGCTCAGCGAGGCGGCGCAGCAGCGCCTCATCGACGCGTACGTCGACATGAGGTACTACCTGCGCACACCTTCGACATTAAAACTCTACAGCTAGATAAAATGCACTCTATCTAGACAGTCTAGAGTCTAAACGATCGCGATGCAAGAAGCAACGACATTCATTTATAAGTCGTTCAAGTTTATGTATCTCTTACATGACGGTAATTTAAATAAAATTTAAAAATATATTATTATAACTTATTAAAGCATAGTCTCGGATTCCTATCCCGGATTGAGCCTATAAAAACTTATTAACTTTTCTGTAAAATTCGAAATTCGGTCTGGATGACATTATATATTATATCTCGGAATCAGTTTAAACTATAAAGATGAAACATGACTCATAATATAACTTGCTTCAGTAGCTAGATAATATCAGTCTGTTAATACTGTAGCACAGTCGCGAATGTACAAAAATATTTATTTATTTAAAGTTGTCGTTGTAAAAAAATAGCGTTTGGTAGAAGTATAGAAGTGGTACAATTTAAGCGCCGTTTCCATATAGGTTACTCTCCCCTACACAGAAATGTATGTAGTACATAGAAATATGAGTTATGGCATGCACGCTGTATGTTTGTGTGCTTTATTCATTTTATTCAAGTATTAATATTGAATGGCTCGTCAGACGCGTGGGCAGCGGGCGCGGGCAGATCTCCGCCTACCCGCGACAGCTCGAGTCGCTCATCCGCCTCGCCGAGGCGCACGCGCGCGTGCGCCTGTCGCCCGTCGTCGAGATACGCGACGTGGACGAGGCCGCCAGGTAACCACTCCACAAGCACACGCAGTCTTGTGTTCATTACTAGCTGACAGCTGACACGCACAACTTCGTCTGCTTCACATAAGAGAATTTCATTCTCCCCGTTTTTGCAACATTTTTCATTAATGCTCCGCTTCTTTTGGTCGTAGCGTGATGTTATATAACCGATAGCCTTCCTCAATAAATGAGCTATCCAACTCTAAACGAATTTGTCAATACGAATCAGTAGTTTCTGAAATTAGCGCGTTCAACCAAACAAACAAACGCTTTTATAATGTTAGTATAGATAATGACGTATAGTGTGTGGGTAGTTAAGTATACGTGACGTGTGCAGGCTGCACCGCGAGGCGCTGAAGCAGTCGGCGACGGACCCGGCGTCGGGGCGCATCGACGTGGGCATCCTGACCACGGGGCTCGGCGCCGCCGCGCGCCGCCGCCGCGCCGACCTCGTCGCCGCGCTCCGGGAATTCATCAAGCCCTTCGCCAAGCCGCACACCATCACACACGCCAAGCTGCTGCAGGAGATCAACGCCAGCGCGCAGACCGTACGTGTACTTGTACACTAACCTATGGCTGACATTTTTTAACGTTTACACTTAATATTTAACATTCATTGTATACATAACATAACATTATTTTATATAATAACACGCAATAATACGATGACACAACAACAATAACCTTAAATGTAACTGTTGCAGAGTGTGTCGCGGGAGCAGTTGGACGAGGCGCTGCGGGAGCTGCAGGACGACGGCAAGGTGACCGTCGTGAGTCACACGCACCTGCGCCTGTGCTGATCTACTCCGCCTTCGCAGTCCCACTCAATCATCTCATTATTGCCAATTAAGTTGTTATTTTGTATCTGTTATAATTAAGTATAAAAACATTTTCTACAAACTTATCGTTTTATTTTATTTAATGTGACTCCAAAATAAGTAAACATATTTTTTTGTAATGTTCATTTCTATAGAAATTTACCTTAATTTGAAGACGAAAATAAAAACAATTTAAAGATTATAAATTACAAAACGATAATATTTTTTGTAATTTATAATTTAAAATGGGCTTATCTTATCTTATGTGGGTGCCAGTCAGTGCAAACCGGCGACACTTCGACCCAGTGGGATCTTTTGTGTCGACACTCTCCCAATAACGACTGCCATAGATGTTCATGGCAGGCAGGACCAACGGCTTAACGTGCTCTCCGAGGCACGGAGCAGGCGATAATTGTCAATCAATACGCACATAATTTTGAAAAGTCATAACTTCCGAAAGTCAGAGGTGCGCGACGTGGGTTCGAACCCGAGGCCCTCTGCATTGCAGTCTGTTGGTCTCCCCACTAAGCTATCGCTGCTCTCTTATTTATACTAACTTTCACTATTAGCCACGCGAGCCGCGAACATCTAGGTTATCAATAAAACACGAAATTCAATAAATCATGTTTATTTACACTATATTTCAATCCGTGTATCAAAAAGCCTGTGGCTAAACAACAATACATAACGAACTCGCATTACATCTAACTGTAGTCAAATAACACCTTGTGCTTTAAGGCAACCATAGCTACTCACATGTTTATGCGCTTCTCCGACCGACTCGACGAGACAGTACGAAAAATATAAGTGGAAGAAACGTATTAACCAGTTCCTGCACATATTATATTATTCTCTGAGCAATATGCAGCAGTTTTTAAATCTAAAGCTTTGTAAGACCAACTATATTATTTGTACTGTATATATTACATACTACACGCCTGTCGCCTACCTTTACGAGGACACAGGTGTGATGCTCTGTTATATATCTGCTTATACAGATATTAAATTGGTCGAGTTACTATTATTATCGATAAAACGGTATTGAGCACTATCGAATAATCAAAAATCGATTGTTCTGCAACACTTTTGAATCATAAAACAAATGTAATTTAAAAACGTTGCTTCTCAGATTGCACTTTAGAATTTTAAAATATCTTATATAAAGTAAGGAAACTGGTTACAATTTGTCAGTTAGATTAAAGCAGGTACTCCGTAGCTTGGCAAGTCCTACACGTGACACGATCTCGTACAAGAAGAGGCGACGCCGAAATTAACAGAACAATGAAGTATGAATTTCTAGAAGTTCAATGAGAAAACTAAAATACATAACTTTGAAACATTAAACAGTTTTTTTATTAAACCAAGGGACTAACAACTACTTGCCCACATCCTACAGGTTGTGTAGCACTCGTTATAACAAAACTTAGTTGTAAATAAAATATACCACTTACAAACATAATAAAATCATCTATTTAACTTCTTTCATAAGTCAAAGTACAACAAAATCATCCATATTTACCCGTAACCAGTACAACAGACAAAACAAAATCTCGAATCGAATGATAACCTGACCCCTGTATTAATTATATTATTTTGCCAAAAGTGAACAGAGAGAAATGTTTACAAATCTAATAATTCACTGTCAAAGAAATATAGAACCTATTTCTTTAGAAATAAGGTTCCAAGCGTTTAAGGAGTTTGGGAAGGGTCGACAAGATTCTTTAATAATAATACTTGACTTCATTCACAAGCATAAATCCATTAGAACACGACGTTACAGTCTTTGTGTCCAACAAAACGAGATCTTAAACCGTGTTAGTCGATTTCACACACATCGACTAACGCCCACTCTAAATAGAACGATACGACGCGGCAACGAGTGACCGTCTTAGCTTAGAACCGAATGTGCGTAACAATAGTGAGCAAATACTAGTGTTGTATCGTTATCAAGAGGTGGTCGCGTTATTATTGTTAGTTGTGTTGGTGGCGGGGTCCGGCGCGTTGCCGGGGGCCGCCTCTATGGCGGGCGCGGGCGCGGGGCGACGCTCGGCGCCGTCGTCTGCCTGCGCGCACGTCTCGAGCACGAACTTGTTGAACAGCTCCGGCTTGTCGAGGTACACGTGGTGGCCCGCGCCGTTTATCACCTACGAATATAATAAGATAACTTCAGTGCCGGTAACCATAAAAGGCTTAAGAATAACTTCTAGATTTCATGGAATTGGGACGTATAATTTATGTAGTTGTTTGAGGAAGCAAAGACAACAATTTCAGTGTAAATACATATTCCCAATACGACAGAATACACGAGAAAGACAAAAAATCTAAAAACAAAAAAACGCGTATATAAATGAATCTAATAAAGCTACGAAATTCGTTTACGCTATAAAAGACGCAGCATGAAAGACGCAATCAATGTCCTTAACATTGCTTTTACGTATATTGCTAAGTTTCAGAGATATATATTTTTTCTAAATATCTGGTTGAAAATATTATGACTCAAATATTTTTTCTCAAAAACTATTCATGCTATTTAAAAGGGAATACGAAATCTTGCATTTAAATGATTATATCTTGCAGATTTTTTTAATAAAAATGCGGTGTCCTAAAAATTGCTTTCTTAAAACACTGCGTTCTTACAATTTTTTTTTTCGATTTGGTTTATGAACACATACTAAATTATATGACCGAGAACCACCGCCATATTGAATACAATGTCAATAATATCTTCTTGAACGTCTAGGGGAAATACGTAAAAAATAATAAAAAAATCATTTTGCAAACAATACACAAATGTATGTCCGCTCGACAGTTGACGGGATATAAAAACTATTATTTTTAAGCGCAAACATAATTCGACTTCAATTCAGGAAATAATATTTCTCCCCGATTCCTGGTATTTTTTGCTATTTTTTGGCTGATAGTACATTTCATAACCGAAAATGAAACATCTCCTTACATAATGATCGGTCGAGTACGAGTAGTTAAGGTTTGAAAGCTTAACAAACGTACACCCGCATTTATACTGATAATGAGTATAGTCGTTGTTGTACCTGTACGTATGTGTTGGCGGCAGATCTGTGCTCGGCGAGCACCTGTCCCGTGCTGTTGTCGACCCACGAGCGCGAGCCGTACAGCACGGTGATGGGCAGCGCGGGGTCCAGCTGGTCGATGCGCCGCACCATCGGGTTCTTGGCCCAACCGAACCCGGTCATTAACGTGTGGAACGCACTTTCACCACTGAAATTATTGAAAATCTTGTTGGTTTATTCATTCAGGTTTTCCAAGATTAGAGACGTGGACCGAGGATGAGATCTGCGAGCCCGACTAATACTAATATAGCATTAGGGCAGACGATGCTCGTTGTATCAGAATTCAGAATCATATTGAGCTCTCAGCTCGCGTTATATGAGCGCAATCATATTGAGCTCTCAGCTCGTGTTATATGAGCGCAATCATATTGAGCTCTCAGCTCGCGCGTTATATGAGCGCAATCATATTGAGCTCTCAGCTCGCGTTATATGAGCGCAATCATATTGAGCTCTCAGCTCGCGTTATATGAGCGCAATCATATTGAGCTCTCAGCTCGCGTTATATGAGCGCAATCATATTGAGCTCTCAGCTCGCGCGTTATATGAGCGCAATCATATTGAGCTCTCAGCTCGCGTTATATGAGCGCAATCATATTGAGCTCTCAGCTCGCGTTATATGAGCGCAATCATATTGAGCTCTCAGCTCGTGTTATATGAGCGCAATCATATTGAGCTCTCAGCTCGCGCGTTATATGAGCGCAATCATATTGAGCTCTCAGCTCGTGTTATATGAGCGCAATCATATTGAGCTCTCAGCTCGCGTTATATGAGCGCAATCATATTGAGCTCTCAGCTTGCGTTATATGAGCGCAATCATATTGAGCTCTCAGCTCGCGTTATATGAGCGCAATCATATTGAGCTCTCAGCTCGCGTTATATGAGCGCAATCATATTGAGCTCTCAGCTCGCGTTATATGAGCGCAATCATATTGAGCTCTCAGCTCGCGTTATATGAGCGCAATCATATTGAGCTCTCAGCTCGCGTTATATGAGCGCAATCATATTGAGCTCTCAGCTCGTGTTATATGAGCGCAATCATATTGAGCTCTCAGCTCGCGCGTTATATGAGCGCAATCATATTGAGCTCTCAGCTCGCGTTATATGAGCGCAATCATATTGAGCTCTCAGCTCGCGTTATATGAGCGCAATCATATTGAGCTCTCAGCTCGCGTTATATGAGCGCAATCATATTGAGCTCTCAGCTCGCGTTATATGAGCGCAATCATATTGAGCTCTCAGCTCGCGTTATATGAGCGCAATCATATTGAGCTCTCAGCTCGCGTTATATGAGCGCAATCATATTGAGCTCTCAGCTCGTGTTATATGAGCGCAATCATATTGAGCTCTCAGCTCGCGTTATATGAGCGCAATCATATTGAGCTCTCAGCTCGCGTTATATGAGCGCAATCATTACTTCAGAAAATAGTTTATGTTCGGTGTAATATAACCGAACACCTTAGTAAGCAATAAGCGAGTCACGCGTTAACCTAATTACATCAAACGCATAAAGAGGCAGTGCACTTTCTGTGACCGCGACATTCGGGTGCATTCAATACAACATTATAACATTTTCATTTTCATTAAATTTAACTAACATTTTTAACATTTAAGAACTTACTGTGGAACTGAACAATAAACTATTAGTGCGTAACATTTCAAACATATCTTTTAATTAACAATCACTGCAAACCTCGCGCTACACCGTACAGTTTAGGACGTGTTACTATTAGAGTTGCCTCATCAACAGACGCACTTAGGCACTTAGTGATGCCGCCCACAAGTGCTTTATTGAATAATCAAAAGTTGTTTTGTTGAATAATCAAAAGGATTTTGTACTAAAACTAAAAAAAAAATTATTGTGTGATGTGACGAAGACGTGAAACGTTATGCTTGTCATGATCATTAACTAATTTAAATATTATTTGTATATTAGCTAGGTGGCGTAATACTATAAGTGGTCCTCTCGCTCTTGCCACGCGGAGTGTTTTGGTTTCGATCTCAACGTAAGACAAAAAGTTGTGTAATAGGTACACAATTGTTTATGAGTCTGTGTGTTTATGTATTCATTGTTTGTATGTATGTAAAGATTTTCGTGACACGGGATTTATCACTAGTGCGAGTATTTTATAAGAGCGTGAGTTTATAAGATTTGCGCTGAGCTTATAATACATATAAAGCGGCGGGCGTGCAGTGCGTAGTTGCGTACCTGGGCGTCTGCGAGTTGCACTGGTAGATGTACTCGGGGATGAGGCGCTCGGCGTCGGGCACGAGGTCGCGGTACTTGCGCGAGATGTCGGGGCGCGTCTTGCTCACGAGCCAGCGGCCGGCCGGGCCGGCGGCGCGCACGGCCCACAGCGGGTTGAACGGCTGCACGGCCGTGGCCACGGCGCGCACCCACAGCGGCAGCTGCGCCTTCTCGTACGCGTTGGCCGGCCGCTCCGGGAAGCCCCACGGGTCCGCCAGGATCAGGTGCCGCACCCTGCGACACATTGCACGGACTGCTGACATGACCACGAGGACGAGCTGTGCAGGACGCACTAGCCGGCTCGCTCGTGGTAGTGCCTCTCTGTCTCTCACAGGCCGCGTGACCGGCTGCAGTCACACTGTAACTGCACTCGGCGCGCTAGCTAAAATCCCCCGGCGTTCCTTACGTTTCAACTTCAAAACCTTGTAGCTAGGAACGGCAGCGCGTGATACTCTTACAACGCCAGCCATCACGAACAAGGAAAACCGCTTACCATCAAACGAACTATAAGTTTGTTCATCACCTTCCTAATATAAAAATACGTTAGAATTCAATGCTAAAGAAAAATGCAATCTATAATATCTAAAACATAGCAAGTACGTAGAACAGGCTAATCATTGAAAAGTTAATTATCATTAATCATTGCAAAGTTAATTAGGTATTAATATTAATATTTTTTTTAAATGAGCATAGAAACGTAAGTGCGAAAATATGACTCGCCTCTCGGGGTACTTCATGGCGTAGGCCGTGGCGATGTACCCGCCGAGGCTGTGCCCCAGCAGCACGAACTGGCCGAGGTTGAGCTCGCGCCGCCACTCCTCCACCGACTCCACCCACTGCGCCTCCGCCTTGCTCGCGTCCGACGCGAACTTGGGCCGCGAGCTGCGCCCGAACCCTGCGCAAACAAATAACTGATCAAACGTACGAAACTGGCAGCTTGGTAGCACATCACATCATGGAGCTCTCATAGCATACTCTGTACTAGCACAGGAAGTAATATCCTCCAGCTTCCAGACACAATTTCAGTTCGAGTTATACATTATACATAGTTCACAAATTAGGGTAGGAATCATACCCTCACCGCCGGGGTCGAAATAGTGGAGGCTATCCAGCCTCAACTTGAGGAGTGGCTGAATCGCCGGCACGGAGTGCTGACATTTAGGTTGACGCAGGTGCTTACCGGACATGGCTGCTTCGGTAAGTACCTGCATCAGATCGCCAGGAGGGAGACTTCACCATCCTGCAAGTCGTGCGGCGCGCCAGTTGATACGGCGCGCCATACAATAGAGAGTTGCGCTGCCTGGCAGAACCCAACGGAGCGACCTGACCGTCGTTATTGGCGGGGACCTGTCGCTGAGTGTTACAGTGAGCACTATGTTGGCCAGCGACAGGTGCTGGCAAGCTGTTGCCGAATTCAGTGAGTCAGTAATGCTCCTGAAGGAGGCTGCGGAGCGGGAACGGGAGGCCGATGCCAATGCGGACCCGCTCCGCCGAGCAAGGCCGGGGAGGAGGCGACGCCGCTACGCTCACCTCCTCCCCCCGCCTTAGATGGTTATGTCTTAGGTCGTAGCCCTGCCAGGCTAACGTCTGAGCGCCGGAGAGAGTTCGGAACGGGGATCCTCCGGCGCTCCATGATAGACGGGAAGAGCGCCGCAGTTAGGTTTAGTCGGTATTCCGTGGCCCACTATTGTAAGGGCCTCGGCGAGTCCGACACTACCCGCTGTTGTCGACGCGGCTTTCCAACCGCGTCGACAGGAGCGGGTGTGCGAAATGCTTTCACCTGCGAAAAAAAGAAAAAAAAAGAGGAATCATAAATGCATGCACTGTTCCGTCACTCTCATATCCGATGAAACGGCAATCCCACATTGTCAAAGAGATATCAAGCGCAAGGCAAACGGCTTTACGTGCTTGCCGAGGCACAGGCACAGGGATTAATAACTGCTAACTTACTAACTCCAGTTTGTTAACAATTATTGTCCGGATCACCCAGTAACTTTAATTATGGATACATGTTTTTAGATTTGTACACATAATATTGTTCATAAAAATGATCAAGTATGGGTAGCTGCCGAAACATGCACTTCACTAAAGCGCCGCTGAGGCGCTGAATTCATACCAGTCAACCCGTAACCACGAACAATGGAAGTCAACGCGATGGATTATCTAATATTGTATTATTTATTACGGAATTCAACCTTACTATAGTGGCAGGGTACCTCTCGTAAAGCTCGAGCCAGCAACTATCACCAATATACGCCTCACCAACATTCATTCTACAATCGCTTATTTAAAACAATCCAATTGTTCGATTACCAAACCGCGCAGATTTTTATTATTTTGATCAAGTTTGGACACAGAAACCGACCTTGTACAACACAATTACATACATATATTATAAGATATTACAATTTAAATCAGCGCAGTAGACAAGGATCCTTAAATACATTTAGACGCGACGTCGTCAACGAGCTACGAGGCGGAACGGGTTTTAGAAACTCATGACCACTTTTAAACCTAACTCGCTAGAAAGTTATCATACCTATAACTATATGTAAAGTTTTAGTTTAATTGTGTTAAATACGTAGTATGTAGTACCTTCGCTATGTTTAGTAGTAGTTCAATGAATAGTAAGTTGGCCATTCTCGTTGTTTTCAAGTCTACGCCAGGGTGTGTCGGCGAAATAATCGTTGCACCCGGGCGCCCGGCAGTCTAGGGCCGGTCGCTGGAGCCGGGCCAACTTACATCACGTACACACTCTTTATCGCGGCTCACTACGCGGATCTCACGTAACTGATACTATCGTTATATTCTAGCACTTAACCTGGATCTCGAAGAAAATGTGCCGCGTGAAATATTCACGAGGAACTCTTGTTACCGGTTCAAAAATTAAATTCCATCTTTCATCTTTACGGATTTTGTTTCAATTTTAACATTTGTCGACGTGCTGAATAATTGTGAGAGAGCATAGTTGTGCAAGGTCACTGCTAGTTCTGTATCATACTCTATACATTTAACACAATGAGAAAAATAGATTAAGATACAATATAATTTGCTATCAATGTTGTTTGTGTAACTTCATCACTTTACGCAGAATGAGTTCAGAATCACTTATCTAAACTATTATATATTTTTTTAAATGTTAATAACCTTGCGACGCCTGTAATCGTTTATTTAATGAGTACCTACTAAAGTTGCCGCCAGTGGCTTTGCTTGCATATTATGTCCCTAAGCCACAGTTTATGTTCAATATATATATATTTAATATAAACTGGTTATATACTTAGAGTACTTATTTAATAAAATAAAAATGTATATAATAGTTCACGAGATTACCCGTACATACAAAGCAGTAAATTTTACAACTTCAAAAGATTCATAATGTCAGCCAAAAGACGTCCACTGTTGGACATAGACCTCCCTCAAGGTTTTCCACACAGACCGGTCTTGGGCCACCCACATCCAACCGCTTCCGACCTGTACCAGGTCGTCGGTCCACCTTGTGCCTACCCCTGCTACGTGTTCCGGTGCGTGGCCGCCACTCTAGAACCTTTCTGCCCCAACGGCCATCGGTTCTGCGCGCTATGTGCCCTGCCCACTGCCCCTTCAGCTTGGCTATCCGGAGAGCTATGTCGGCAACTTTAGTTTTCCAGCGGATCTCCTCATTTCTGATTCGATCCCGCAGGGAAAACCCGAGCATAGCTCTCTCCATCGCCCTCTGCGTGACCTTGAGCCTTCTGATAAGGCCCATAGTGAGTTTAGAACAATTAATATATTTGATGTAGTATGGCATCGGTTTGGTTGGTATATAGCACGAAGTCAGATCATACTTATAAAATAGCTGTATGTGCAGCGGCGTGTGCTGTAGCGGAGCGGCTGAGCTGGTGTTACCTAGTAGGTCGATGGCGTAGACGGGCCGGGCGGCGGCGAGGGCGTCAAGGTTGGGGCACCAAAGCGCCAGCCCCGCGCCCATGCCGTGCAGCAGCACGAGCGGCGCGCGCGGCGACTCGTCGTTGAGCGAGATGGTCCAGATCTTGTCGCTCTGCCCCACCACGCTGCCGATGTCTACGTAGAACCGCTTGTAAGCCGTCTTTAAACCTGCGCACACACAATGCCTGTTATAAGAGACTAGATAGACCTCGATGGCGTAGTGTTTAGTGTAAGCGACTGTCACGCCAGGGGTCGCGGGTTCGATTCCCGCACAAGTCAAACATTTGTGTGCATGAACATGGCTGTTTGTCTTGGTCTAAGTGTTTCTGTGTATAATATGTACCTATGTATTTACAAAAAAAAGTATATAATATGTATGTTTATCCATTGTCTAGTAGCCATAGTACAAGCTCTGCTTGGTTTGGGCTAGATGGTGTTGTGTGTATGTGATACAATATTATTATATGATAATATTATTACTAACTGAGCCGCGCAACTTTGTCTCCTTCATATAAATAATTTTCCCTGTATTTGCAACATTTTTGATTAATGCTCCTTTACTATTGGTCGTAGCGCGATGTTATATAGCCTATAGCCTACCTCGATAAATGGGCTATCCAACACTAAAGTATTTTTTTTAATTCGAACCAGTAGTTCCTGAGGTTAGCGCGTTCAAGCAAACAAACAAAGAAACTCTTCAGCTTTGTAGTATAGATAACACAGCATCGCGTCCTTAATGTGTCTAAAGAATAGCAGGGCTGCATCATGTCGATACTATGCCAGTCATGTTGAGGTGACACGAAACAGGAAGCCAGTAGGTATACTGTAACTAGTAGAGCAGACCACTAGACTACTGACAACAACTCAATAACTCCTCAATCGCTTAACTATGTAGAGAAAACAACATGTCCAATCTTTAAGTACAATGTTTATATGTATTCGGTACAACTCCTATTTAGTAAATAAAAAAATTGTGTTTTACGAAACTTACTTTTCAAATGACATCTTCTAGATTGACTTGGCTTCAAGTCGTCGATTATACTTCAACATCAACGTTTGTTAGGTACGTGTTTTATCAAACTATATTGTCTTTAACAAATATTTATCAAAGTATAGTAATCCCGAACCTTTCGATATTAATCAACATGCAAGGTCGCGGGAAGGAGTGCAGATATTATTGTGTAGTGAACCGCGAAAGTCGACGTTAATATTAATTAATTGAACTTCCACAAAAGCCGTGTTTGTTGAAAATGCAGCTCATCCCAATCATTGTATAACATTTACCAAAGCACACAATAAGGAAGGAGCAGAAGCACCGCCTCGTTGGAGCCACGCGGCCACGGCATACGTTACTGCATACAGGCCCTACCGCCTATTTAATATTTTAAATAAGTACCTATATACATCGACTCAGTCGGGCCTCCAACATATAACATGGTGATCCCGAACGACTCATCCCAATCGGGCAACCGACTATATGCGCTGCTACCCGTGACCATATTTGCGTGACCAAGTAGATTGGGAACCGTTATCTGTAAGAATCGTATTATGAAAAATCTCAAAACTACTATGCATGGGGAAAAGCCTTAGATTGTAGTCGAAAGTTTGAAGTACCGTCGCGTAGTTCAAATGCTACCTTAGCCTGGTTAAAACAAAGTAGGCAACTTTTTAAACTTACAAACTACAATTGTTACATTGTGACCTAAATACAAGCTAGCAATGACAATTCTACTAGTAATGATTTTGTTTGAAGTTGGCAATGCCCCTTTCATTGTTTGATCCGCAGTCCGCCGCACTGATAAGCCGCACAGTAACGATTTTAAAAGCTTGTGACCTTATTTGCGCATATTTAGGCGGTGGGTCGGCAGGAACCCGCAGTCCTATCTGCAGACACGTAGTGCCGGGGTCCCTAACACCCGCTCAGATAGCGGCGCGGCCGGCGGCGCCGCGGCGGTACCGAATCGATACCGCGCGCTGCCTTCACCTTCCCTACTTTGCATTTTCTGTAACGACGCCGACGCCATGTCGAGCGTGACGATCTTTAATAATAGTCCTCACATCAACTTGTTACGTAAATTAAACAGAGATTGTTTTTATTCGATCGTATTCGACTTATGCTGTTTTATTTTGAAACGTAGTGTAGGTAAGAGTTAAGCTGTTTGGGGGTTGGTTCGCTTAACCAGTTCTTTATCGTCAGAATATTTATTTTAAAGTTGCTGCTTCCTCATGTATCATTGACGCTCAGGATAGCTGTAAATTGGCTTTACGTGCTTCAGAGCTTACAAGGACCTTCTAGCCTCAATCTCTAGTACGCACAAAACTTCTCGTACCATAGTCCGTCCATCGGCGCGGCGTAAGGACACCGGCGTCCATACACAATACTATTATCTTTCTACCTCGACATACATATGTATAACTGGCGCATAAAACTTGCTATAAGATAATCCTAGTAATAATATGAATATTAAAGTTTGTGACGATTTGTAACACAATCACGCGTAAACCGTTGATGATAAACTCAACACAAATACCAAATCCTGGATTTTAAAATTTGGAACCTTAATGGTTTTTCAATAACATTTTAGTTCTGAAGTTGATAAGTGTACCCGAGTACAATGTTTCACAGGGAGTACATAGTTCATCCCACAGCTGACTAATTCAATGCGGAATTAAGTGTCTTTGTTAGACAACAGATCGGCAAGTATGCTAAGGTCACTCGCAGTAGAATGGACTGATAAAGCTAATCTTATCTGCGTGCATTAACAACTAATAATAGGAAGTCGATGTGAATAATATACCATGACTAATAGTAGGTGCTTACTGACAGCCCTCTTATCCTTTTAAAAAAGGAAATTGTCAGTAGCGGGAGGGAATCTATTAAACATAATGACTAAACGTGGCTGTGAGCACCTCTGTTTAGTCCTATCACCGGGTAAAATGCATAGCTATGACGGTCAATGATTGTTTATTTTATTAAGTTGGCCCGTGTATGGACTCCTGGCCATCAGGCGCTCAATACGCCAGCCTAGGATAGCATAGAATACCAGTCCTACAAAATGGAGTAACCATAATCATATTAATACATGATCAATCCCACTGCCATACTGCTGCTTTAGAGGCTACCATCAAATTTTATTAAATGCTTGAGTATGTTCAGTAGTAATTCATGGAGAAATGGTTGCAGCACCTTACAGTCATGATTTGTAAACAACATTTTATTGTAAACTTGGCGATTAAAAAGAGTGGCCATGAGTTTCTTGCCCGTTCTTCTCATGAGCCCTACATCTTGCTTTGCTGAACGTGGCAGTAAATGTAAATTCACATAAAAAATTAGTGTAACTTTGACATTCATAAGTGTTATCTTGTAACCTAACTTGAATAAATTTATTTTTGATTTGATTTGACTGCTGGGCACGGGCCTGTTCTCAATGTAAGAAGAAGCCACAAACCAAAACCAAATCCTTTAAGGAACTGTGTACTGAACGTACATATATGAACGTACCACATGTGCTGAGTCCACGTTATAAGAGCTCTAAAAGTATTCGATTAGAGATTATTGCGGATTTACACGCATTATAATGTCGTATATCATATAAATTATTTAAATCAACGTTTTAAATCCCCTTCAAGGTCTATATTATTATGCGTATTATGCGACAATACATTAGACGCATAAAAGTGTACCGAGACTGTCGATACACTCGCGCTATAAGATGCGAGCAAACGATATCTGCTTATACGCTCTTTATTAACCTCAGAGTCTTCTTTGAAGAGGTTAATGAAAACACTTTGTGGGTCTGTGTGTCTGTCTGTTAGTGACAGGCATAGCTCCGGAACCACTGGCCCGATTGACTTGTAACTTGGTGTGCAGACCTTGTGGTCAAACCTCGGTCGAGTTTGAATATGGGCCGTGTGGGTCAAATACCCCCGAGATATAGGGGTTATTTCTTTTTATTACTGTTACATTTAAGATGAAGAGGTTGAATCCTGGGTTTTTACACGCATCTCGTTATTACTAAGTCTATAATTGTGCAGCATTTTATGTGTTACATTGATACCATCGCTTATAAAACAAATTATTTGATTTTAGAAACAAATGCGCTAGTTGTATTTGCTAGTAAATTTAACCGATCACTCATTAAAAATTATCACTAAAAGCCTTGTACTTTGATTAAAAAGACAAATGTTCGCTAATATTTATTAATGTTATAATATTTATCTAAATCTGATACTACTGGTACATTTAAGTGTCATAGTTATCTAAACGTTTTACTGTTCAAAATTAAAATATTTTGGAATGCAGAGAAGGGTATGAGTAACATTTTGGTTTCATAGCTGTAGCTGTAGGGCAGGAGTCAGCTCTTTATGGGTATCAAGTTTATACATTGTAGGCAGTTCCGTAATAGCCGAAATTGTAAATCATAAGACATGACGTCATGGCGTGTGCCATAAACATCGCTAGAATTTTGTATTTATAATTTATGGTTTTTACATTTACTTAATATTATCTTCTCTGTGTGTTTATAACTGTTTTTATTATTAAACAACACCTACGCAGGTTTCTTTAAAAGTGACTTGTCAAAAGTATTACGCTGATTATCATCGGCGTAATAATTTTGTAAATAAATTTAACAGTTTTTATGACATACGTTCTAATTTAGACCAATGGGCGACCACTACTATTGTAACGTGACTAACTGCGACACATTGGAAAGCCCAGAACTGAGTAAAATTTATTTATAGTTGAGATTTTTTATTTTCTTATTCTTAATCTTAATATTGAAAGGCCAGATAGTTCTTCACTGTTACATATGTACATATTATTACACTAGATGTTCCCGCGGTTTCACCCGCGTTTATCGTTACTGCGCCGCCCCCGTGGGTCGTAGCGTGATGTTATATAGCTTATAGCCTTCCTCGATAAATAGGCTATCCAACACTAAAAGAATTTTTCAAATCGAACCAGTAGTAATCACGCAGAATAAACCAGGAGAAACATCGTTTGTACTATGTCTGTAATGGGTAATTATTTTTCTGCGATATTATTTTAAAACTGCTATATCTCCTAAGATATTCATTGAAATCGAATGATGTAAAGGGCAATTTTGTTTTAAATTAAATACTTGTGATGAATAACGTATTTATTTGGATAAGGATTAATATCATGTTTATAAAAATACCTTCGCAAATAATGCATTATTTTAGAACAAATTTCGTTAGCATAAAAATGGTTATAGTGAGCCAACCTTAAAAGATAGACATATGCTGTCGCGGACGTTTTTTTAGAACTTTTAAAGGGGAACAAATCTGTCATACATGATTTTTGCGAAACTTTAACTGTTTACGCAGCGCACGCAGCGGAAGCTCTCAAAAGGAAAAAATACTCTCCGATTTTGAAACATTCTTCATTGGTGCTCCGCTCCTATTGATCTTAGCGTGATGATATATAGCCTATAGCCTTCCTCGATAAATGGGCTATCTAACAATGAAAGAATTTTTCAAATCGGGCCAGTAGTTCTTGAGATTAGCGCGTTCAAGTAAACAAACAAACAAACAAACTCTTCAGCTTTATTATATTAGTATAGATTTACATTGCATGATTGCATGTTTTGCATGCCATAATGGTTTCATTAATTATATTATTATTCAAAGACATAACAATGATACTAACTATCAAGTTGATTGGATTTTCCTTTCGTAACATCTTGAGTTCTTGTAATTGGACGTATTAACTATGTAACTACTGAATTATGTGGTTTATGTATGTGCCATTAAAACTAATAAAAAATAAGCCTTGACGAAAAATACTCGGCGCATTGGCGAGGCGACCACTTTAATCTAAGCCGTATTTAATAATATAGCACAAAACAGAGTGTTGCCGCCTCTCGTGTGTCGTGGTGGTCGCAACATTCGACAGGCGCCAACAGTCTCACCCTCTCCCATAATTTCATAATACGACCTAAACATAACTGACGAAATGTAGATCTGATACACCGACAATGGCGATCTTCTAGAGAGTATACGGGCGCCGGCGACGTTCATCGCAGCAGTCTAGAAATCCTAGAAAGCAGCGCTTGTATTTAAGAGTGGGTAAAGTTCATCAGACTGCACAGTGCACGTAGTGCGCTTATCGGTGCTGATAACGACACAGCCACGTACCTGATCGTTATCAGCGCACTTGTACGCAACCATTGTTTATCTGTGCGCCTGACGCGACATCCCGGAACATAGTCATTGATAAATATTTGAATTGCACACATTGCATCGTCAGAAACATACCTAAGGCCTGTTGAAACCTAAGCGGTGTTCGCTACCGTCTGCGGTAGAGAAAACCGAGTGGGTATGTAGTAATATTACTGTTTACACCAAAGCGGATTTCGCTATCCTTGTGGGTAGAGTTGATACTAAATACCTGAGCGAAACCCGCGCGGCAGACACTTCTACCTACAGCGGCAGCGAATACCGCTCAGGTCGCTCTAGCCGCGGAACTTGATACTAAATACCTGAGCGAAACCCGCGCGGCAGGCACTTCTACCCACAACGGCAGCGAATACCGCTCAGGTCGCTCTAGCCGCGGAACTTGATACTAAATACCTGAGCGAAACCCGCGCGGCAGGCACTTCTACCCACAACGGCAGCGAATACCGCTCAGGTCGCTCTAGCCGCGGAACTTGATACTAAATACCTAAGCGAAACCCGCGCGGCAGGCACTTCTACCCACAACGGCAGCGAATACCGCTCAGGTCGCTCTAGCCGCGGAACTTGATACTAAATACCTGAGTGAAACCCGCGCGGCAGGCACTTCTACCTACAGCGGCAGCGAATACCGCTCAGGTCGCTCTAGCCGCGGAACTTGATACTAAATACCTGAGCGAAACCCGCGCGGCAGGCACTTCTACCTACAGCGGCAGCGAATACCGCTCAGGTCGCTCTAGCCGCGGAACTTGATACTAAATATCTGAGCGAAACCCGCGCGGCATGCACTTCTACCTACAGCGGCAGCGAATATCGCTCAGGTCGCTCTAGCCGCGGAACTTAATACTAAATATCTGAGCGAAACCCCCGCGGCATGCACTTCTACCTACAGCGGCAGCGAATACCGCTCAGGTCGCTCTAGCCGCGGAACTTGATACTAAATACCTGAGCGAAACCCGCGCGGCAGGCACTTCTACCTACAGCGGCAGCGAATACCGCTCAGGTCGCTCTAGCCGCGGAACTTGATACTAAATACCTGAGCGAAACCCGCGCGGCAGGCACTTCTACCTACAGCGGCAGCGAATACCGCTCAGGTCGCTCTAGCCGCGGAACTTGATACTAAATACCTGAGCGAAACCCGCGCGGCAGGCACTTCTACCTACAGCGGCAGCGAATACCGCTCAGGTCGCTCTAGCCGCGGAACTTGATACTAAATACCTGAGCGAAACCCGCACGGCAGGCACTTCTACCCACAACGGCAGCGAATACCGCTCAGGTCGCTCTAGCCGCGGAACTTGATACTAAATACCTGAGCGAAACCCGCGCGGCAGGCACTTCTACCTACAGCGGCAGCGAATACCGCTCAGGTCGCTCTAGCCGCGGAACTTGATACTAAATACCTGAGCGAAACCCGCGCGGCAGGCACTTCTACCCACAACGGCAGCGAATACCGCTCAGGTCGCTCTAGCCGCGGAACTTGATACTAAATACCTGAGCGAAACCCGCGCGGCAGGCACTTCTACCCACAACGGCAGCGAATACCGCTCAGGTCGCTCTAGCCGCGGAACTTGATACTAAATACCTGAGCGAAACCCGCGCGGCAGGCACTTCTACCCACAACGGCAGCGAATACCGCTCAGGTCGCTCTAGCCGCGGAACTTGATACTAAATACCTGAGCGAAACCCGCGCGGCAGGCACTTCTACCCACAACGGCAGCGAATACCGCTCAGGTCGCTCTAGCCGCGGAACTTGATACTAAATACCTGAGCGAAACCCGCGCGGCAGGCACTTCTACCCACAACGGCAGCGAATACCGCTCAGGTCGCTCTAGCCGCGGAACTTGATACTAAATACCTGAGCGAAACCCGCGCGGCAGGCACTTCTACCCACAACGGCAGCGAATACCGCTCAGGTCGCTCTAGCCGCGGAACTTGATACTAAATACCTGAGCGAAACCCGCGCGGCAGGCACTTCTACCCACAACGGCAGCGAATACCGCTCAGGTCGCTCTAGCCGCGGAACTTGATACTAAATACCTGAGCGAAACCCGCGCGGCAGGCACTTCTACCCACAACGGCAGCGAATACCGCTCAGGTCGCTCTAGCCGCGGAACTTGATACTAAATACCTGAGCGAAACCCGCGCGGCAGGCACTTCTACCCACAACGGCAGCGAATACCGCTCAGGTCGCTCTAGCCGCGGAACTTGATACTAAATACCTGAGCGAAACCCGCGCGGCAGGCACTTCTACCCACAACGGCAGCGAATACCGCTCAGGTCGCTCTAGCCGCGGAACTTGATACTAAATACCTGAGCGAAACCCGCGCGGCAGGCACTTCTACCCACAACGGCAGCGAATACCGCTCAGGTCGCTCTAGCCGCGGAACTTGATACTAAATACCTGAGCGAAACCCGCGCGGTATATACCTCTACCCACAGCGGTAGCGAGTACCGCTCAGGTTTGAATAGGCCTAGTCTGTACGCGAAACACACAGTTGTCAATCAGACCAATGCGACGAATGTTGTAACTTTCACTGGTCATATGAATGTGTCGGCTTCAGATATGTACTTGTTTATAATGAATACATTTTTAGAGTTCGAGAAAACTCTTATACAACAGCTGTGTCCGTCCGTCCGTCTGTCTGTTATACAACTTTCAACTCAAGAACCGTAAGAGCTAGAGACTCGCGATCAACGCCATTCGTCTCAGCATAGTCGATATACCCCCGAAATGACTATGACCTTTGACCTCTGGTTCAAGGTCACGTGATACCATTTTTTCGAACTCTAAGATTTACGGCAATTCATTGCCGTTTCTCACTTGTTTTATATTTCTATGCTTGCTATGGATCCCATAACCGAATGAAAAACATGTTATGGGTATGGATACCTATACTTGTAATATATCGCTATGCGTGGGCTCGGACATTAGACGCTAGATTACGGCTATTCATGTAATAGGTGTAATTATCATCAAGTGGATCAATTTAAATGATGGAGATTGGCAGAGCCGTCGTCAGACATGCAGGGGCTTTGCGGCACACAAGAGTTGGTTACACTGGTAGAATGACTGCCTGCGCTACTGATATAACTAACAAGAGATGCAATTGGTTTGGTTGCAAAGTCCACTGTCATAATTTATTCAGTCTGCTTTGTTAGTTTTAAGAAGAGAGCACCGATAGTTCAGAGGGGAGACCAACAGACTGCAATGCAGAGGGTCTCGGGTTCGAATCCACGTCGCGTACCTCTGACTTTCGGAAGTTATATGACTTTTCGAAATTATGTGCGTATTGATTGAGAATTATCGCCTGCTCCGTGCCTCGGAAAAAACGTTAACCCGTTGGACCCGGCTGCCATGATCATCTATGGCAGTCGTTATTGGGAGAGTGTCGACACAACAGATCCCACTGGGTCGAAGTATCGCCGGTCTGCACTGACTGGCCCCCACATAAGATAAGATAAGATAGTTTTATGAAACTTTGCTACTGAGCTTTGTCATTTAATATAGTACCTATCTCTTGGCGGAGTTTCCGTCTGCGAAGGCCTGCATGCCTTTATTGTATTCAGAACTAAAAAGTGGGTATAATTCTTTACGGTCAGTTCTCTAGACCTTCTAGATGTATGTAAAGAGACGTTGTGCTGTCGGCATATCAAGTACTGGATCGTGTCCGTGCCGCAGGGATTGCACGGTCACATTTTACATAGGATCAGAAACTGCCATGATACTGGTGTTGCTATCATTTGTGGGCGATAGTAACAGTTTACCATACCACCGATCCCAAAATGTTTGTTTGTTTGTTGTGACGTTCGTTTGCTTTGTAACAAACACCACCCCGGTGGAATGAAAAATATATATATATACGATAAAATAAATACTCATTACTTTAGTGTATAGGTACTGTCCGCAAAGATAACCATTATTGGAATTATTTCATCTATGTATCTAGAGTAAATCGTAATTTTAAATAAAATGTATTTTAATGTAAGGTAAATAATTAACCGATTATTTATGTCGCTACACAGTTACTAATTGAACTATTTTCATTACAATGACACTACGATCGATACACTTGTACGCCACTTCAGTTTACCAAGGACAATACAATTAACTGACCTATGTCGTAATAGGTACTTTTATCTATTCTAGTAATATAATTATGATTGGTTTTAGTGCTTGCGCGTTTTGTTCTGTATATTTTAACGAACTATTATGTCTGCCTACGTTTTATTTTCATATAGTTTTAAGTGCCAAGCAATCTTACTGCTCGGCCTATTTACTAGTCATTTGAGTTATAAATTAACGATAATAGTAAGTAGTAGCTCAAGCACCAGCAAGCGACAAAAACTACCGACCCTTCGCATGATGACAGCACAATGTCTCCAAAACCCCATGTGGTTAATGCGCGTTTTTCGCATGATTGACTGAGAAACATCCGAACATCTTCACAAACTTTTTCTCAAGTTCAACTAGCGTTTATTAACCAAGCTATGACGTCATTCCTCAGAGATACAATTATCTATAATTTAGACATTATCTGCCTACATCGCTGCTTAACTCCCCACGTACAACTAAATGACGGACGTGTTGTATCGCTTTTTATATCAACAAACTATTTGTGTGTGTACATTTTTTCATCCAATAATTTGCCCAGCGTAGGCGTCTATTCCGCCTCAATTACATAGTACCATCGTGTTAGTCATATGGCAGGAGTAGTAAATACTACAAGGCCGGAGGGCAAGGAAGATCAAGCCCTGCGCTCGTTCAAAATAATATTGAGAGTCAGTATATCCAACACTTCCAATCAAATAAAAAAGAAGCACCTTGCAAATCGGTTTGCCCGAATTATCGGAGGTTACTTAATCGATATTCCAGAATAAACGATAAGACCGTCTTTTTCAGTGATATAGTTATAATTGCAATCATGCTGTGCGTGAGCTCTCGGGGGCTTTGGGCTAAGTGTTACTGAGTTTTTGACAAGAAAATCTCAGTAGATGGCAATAGGCTGGGCACTTTTAAGTGAAGCCTACAGTTACTATAACTGGCGATATATAGAGACGTGTGACGATATATGTATGTAATAATAACAAACAAACTCAGTAGATATATAGAGACGTGTGACGATATATGTATGTAATAATAACAAACAAACTCAGTAGATATATAGAGACGTGTGACGATATATGTATGTAATAATAACAAACAAACTCAGTAGATATATAGAGACGTGTGACGATATATGTATGTAATAATAACAAACAAACTCAGTATTTACTGAGTTATAATTATATCACTGAAATTGACAGGTGTTAATACGCACGTCAGGAGTGGCCTCACTGCCGCGCTGATTGGACACGGCGTGTATTTGTGTATAGTATATGGTGTATTGTGTATGGTGTATTGTGTATGGTGGAAAGTGTTTTTAGGGTTCCGTACCCAAAGGGTAAAACGGGAGCCCATTACTAAGACTCCGCTGTCCGTCTGTCACCAGGCTGTATCTCATGAACCGTGATAGTTAGACAGTTTAAATTTTGATGATGTATTTCTGTTGCTGCTATAAAAATAAATATTAAAAAACAGAATAAAATAAATATTTAAGGGGGCTCCCATACAACAAACGTGATTTTTTTGCTCGTTTTTGCTCGATATTGATAACGACAACAGATAGACGCTTGAAATATTTACAGAATATTTAGTTATATATCACTTTAAAAATAAATAATTAAATTAAAATAAAACAAATATTTTAGGAGGGCTCCCATACAACAGACATGATTTTTTTGCCTTTTTTATAGTTAATGGTACGGAACTCCTTGTGCGCAAGTCCGACTCGCACTTGGCCGGTTTTTTAATGCATTTTTGCTCGAGTTTATTTACAGTTATGGTATTTTAGGTATGTTATAATTGTTAATAAAAAGTGCTCCGATAACATGATTTGTTACGGCCGCGCGGCCCACCAACAAACGTAGCGCAACTGAATATTTTACTTGTACATTAAATATGAACTGACGGTGAGATCTCGGTTCAAATTAATAGATTGGACACATAACACATTACAAGGTTTTTCTTTCTCGAAATTCTCAGTGACAGCGTGGAGTCTGCATCTGTGCCCGGTGCGAGGCAACAGGCTCGTGCTGTATGCTGCTCATGAGTTATCGGGCTTGGAGATGTTGGCGTGTTGTCTGCCTTTCTTCTCATGTAAACATACGTGTGATTGCATGATATGAAGTATATAAAAAGTTTCCTTACATGATAATATTGTCTTCTCAACATTGCGAAGCATCGCATCTGACTGACGCGTCCAGCTGAACCATCCGCCGGTCCAACTAGAAAAAATAAACAAACATTATTACACTGCATTACTTAGGTACCAACTTTTAACGGTATTACATATATGTATATTATTATATATAATACCGTTAAATGTTTTATTATTATTTATATACATAATTAATGTGCTTACAGAGCCATCAATGCATGCCTACGTTAAAATTAATAGAACCATGAATTTTGCTACATTCATGGTTTTTAACAAAGACAACAAATACTTATAAAATAACAAAGATTTTGCCTCCTTCATAGGCCTCTTTATGGGAGCATAGACATAAAACAATCTGTGGTAAACATTAGCAAATTCTTGGTAGCAAGTACCACGGAGTACGAATTGCTGTAGTTATATAAAGCAATTACGTTTTTAAGAACGTAAAGCATTACTCATTTTTCCTGCTTCGGGTAACAGCTAAGAGTATCCTGCCCGGGCTACTTTTAAAATTCGATGTGAGGACTTTGTCGCCTCGAAACCACTGGCTAACGCGTTAAGATAAAAATGCCATTTAGAAGGCTTCCAGAACTATAATCACGATATGAACTACTCTGTATATTTCTAGAAATGGGACGGTTAAATTGTGTCACTACCAACTAAATTAGATGCTCCATAAATTTCAAACTTTCATAGTTGCAATAATTACCTACAGTTACTAGGTATGTCAGAGTTATATTAGATAAGGCTTTTACAAGCACTTTACGTTCGTGGCCCTAACAAACCGACATGAACGTTAAAACATCCGTAAACGTGATGATTCCAGCTCGCAATGTCGGTTTAACAAATATGTCGCCTATAATAATAATGTTATACATTGATGGCTCAGTAAACTCAATAGGTAAGTAAACTCACACTTAACATAAAACTGTACAATAAACAAATTAATATAATGCAAATAAAAACAATGTTAATCATTTGTTAGTTTAGTCACTAATATAACAAAATACAAGCTAAATTAACCTCTACACTCACGACGGAAGTAAATATTTATATCGGCAATATTGAATTAATGTATAATTAGCAAAGACAACATTATTTTTTGTGTTTCAGGTAACAACTAGATTGTATGGGCATAACACCATGTTCGTCACGACGTATCAAAAGCCTTTGACAGGCTCTGGCACGACAACCTTACCAGCAAGCTGCCTTACTTTGCACTATCCTTCGATCAACAGTTGCTATTGTTGATCGAAGGCCCTATCTAATTATCTATGTGCTTAGATATCAGATTTCTTAAGAGATCGTACGATTCCTGTACTTGTTGTTCGCTTCTCGTTCGACTAAATAACTAATCAAAGCTGGGTTCCACAGGGATCAGTACTAAGCCCGGTGTCCTTTTGAATGCAAACGACTACACGGTTTAAAGAGAGAAACATGTTTAACGCTAGGGCCAGTGCAGGGTGCATACTGTTGCTCAGCGAAACTAATCGATCGCATTGGCTTGTCTTTAAAGGCAGTCTTTGATTGGGTCGGTGCCAACCTGGACAGGTTCAATGCCTCTAAAACCCTGACATGTCTATTCCGAGAGTGTGGTCAAATGCGACCTCAATCAATAGACCATGTCGAATGATTCCCTGACCTACTAATTACTGATGTCAGTAATTCTCTCTGCTCTTCTATTGTCAGCTGTATCATTATGCTTTAATTGTTGTTTCAGTCAGTCGAAATCCTGTATTGCATTGGCTAATATAGCCCTAGTGAAATATGACAAGAAAGCACTAAATTAAGTCTAAACTTGATTTACTCGAATAATTGAGCTTTAATTCCTAGTTCATTGCTCATTTTCGAATCGTACTAAATGTAATGAAGAGTAAAATTAATTAAATTATATGAAATCTAAGCGTACTATATTTTGTGTTACGCTTACGATAAGAAATAGTTATATACAATCGATTAATAGCTGTAGGATATATTCGTATGTTGATCGTATTGTTATCAGTACATAATAATCGAATTATAACAAAATATTCGAATAACGATCAGTAAGACACAATTGACGGGTTGTGTTGTCCAATCGTGTAGCTGATCGTTGAGCCGATCTGAATCAATATTCAATAGTGCTAGTAGTGTACGTGTTGCTAATGTACAATTAACCAACAATTAATACATTCAAATTACTTGAACCGCGCATCGATAGTAGGTCGGTATGTATTATTATATTTATAGTAAAGATTTATATCTTTGCACCGATTATTCAGATTTCGTATGGTTTACACCTCCCGATATAACACGCGTAATGTTAAATTGTGTTATTTAATTGCGCTGCCGCTGTACAAACGGGTTTAGATATTAAGCCATGACACTTAAAACAGAACAATTTTCTGTGTCACGGCACGGGGGCAGCCGAATGCGAGGTGTTTTATATTTCCGACATCCTCATTAGGTACCGAGCGAGGCAAAAATTGCTTATACGTGTACGATTCCATGCTTGGGTCCGCTCGGTAATGCGGTAGATTCATCTTAAACTATGTGGAACCTAAAGGTAGAGAATTGTACACTTGTATATTATGATACGGCTGAAAAATAACGTGAAAACGATGTGTTTGGAGCTAAGTTTAAACACGCACAGAAGGTAAAGTTGCGAGCTATTTTACCAGCAGGTGGTCACACTGCTACCTGCGTGTATTGTGACCATTTCTTATATGTATATACTATTGTACCCTATTTAAATACAAGCACTATTGTAACTGCCTTTGTTCCACAATCAAGTAACAAAATAAAGGTACACTTCAGACATTCAAGGCCCCCAGGCTTAATGGTTAGTAGGTATGAGTCATGGTACAGAGGTTAAAAATACCTACGACTTGATTACTTTTGTGTGCAGTCATTCAATAGGAAAACCTGTTATTTGGATCTTGAGATAGATTGAATGGATATATTGGTTGTAACTCAGAATGATTGAGCAAAACATAGTTTGAAATGTTCCTAACAAAATGGCTTCAAGGTGCATAGAACATCCACAAAAGAATGATTGCATACTTTTACCTAATAGAAATTTGATAATGATTTATAACTTTTTAGCTTTGATATGCAATTCATTTGAACTAAAATATATCTTACTAATTGTAGTTAATATAAAATAAAATTAAAATAAGCATGAAAGAAATAAAGAGTAAGCTTTACAAATTATAATATTGACATCAACTGGAATGATATCTTACTTCCATATTATGGATATAACAGTTCCAATCCATGTCCTGCTAACTGTACTGAAATTTAAAAAGAAAACCATAGATTCTTAATTCAAACCATAGAAATTTTTTTCGCAATAGACATACATAATAAAATACAGGACACATAATAAAAAATCATGCATAATTGTCACTACAAATTCACCTAATCTTCAGTTTATGTAAATAATACAACAAATAAATTCTTTACTCTTCCAGTTACAACATCTAGTTTTAAATTACCATACAATGCTACAGAAACAATGATACAGTGGAATATTCTCTTTATGTAGCAGATGCATACATTCAAGCTTCTAACACTATATTCTATAGGGGATTGTTATCAGCTTATCACACACACAACTTTATTTTGCTAATTAATTATTTATTGGTCTCCTATAAAAAAAATATTTACATAAAGTCTAATACCATAGAGTAGACATTTGACACCAAATTAACTGGCAACATGCATTCACAACTCTTAAATAAAGAACACAAGCATCACAGGTTTAACACAAAGTCACACAAATTATAGAACTAATGTAACTTGCTTGTCCAACACCATTGATGTTGTAGTATTTACTTATTTATCTGAAAATATATTAATCATTTACTGATATTTTGCATTAAAAATAATAACATATAAGCAAAATTTGGTTCCATTTTATTAAATTTTAACTTCTTTAGTTTCTGTTTTGTTAGCTTAATGAGTACTTTAATTAGCTAATAAAAGATATATCTTTAAAAGCTGAAAAGAAAATTTGCTTATAATATTTCAAGTTAGAAAATTAAAAAGAAGCGGGATATGTTAAATACATGTTTGGTTTGCTTATATCACAACAACTGTTACATGTTCACATGGCTAATTTAAATTTTAAAGCCTACGTATACATAATGTGCAGCAATACATTACATATTCTCTTCTTGACTAGTAATGTCTGATAAGAATTGATTATGGAAACTTTGTGCAACATCTACAATGGTAAAATGTATTAAATATTAGAATGGGAAATCTTACAGATCAATGTCTCACAAAGTAAAAAAAGTAAGTTTCAAAACAATAGCTGTCATATACATTATATTTGCATTACTCTTAGACAATAACTTTATAAATAAACAGAGAACCTTGAAAATCATACAACCAGAATGCTATAATGTGCAATATAAGTAGAGATTATAAAAGAAATGTACTGTGCTACTGAGTGTGTTAGACACTCATGTTTGTGCTGCTAATAAAAATTATAATAACGCAATGAACATTACCTCAAGAAGACAATAATGACATGATAGATTAACGGCAAAAGATACCGAGTCCAAATATAACAACACGGAATGTGAAATCTTGGCATAACCGACGAAAGACATCAAGTGCGGACGGATGAAAACCTACATTAGTTCCTATTTAAGGGCATCAAATAAAATGAAGCGAACATTATACTGATCATGATATATGACAATTATTATAAAGCAATATTGCGTAATAATGATATGCGGAAATTTGCCGAAATTAACGATATAAAATATTATAAGGAAAATACCTGGATTCAGTAGTCTCAAGATTTAATTCACTATCCATTTGGTCACTGATGCTAATTCAATCTACACATATCACTTTGCGCGTCTTATTTAATTAAATTGTTATCGACACGAAAACATAAGCCCATGTTATTCTTTTAGATGTGTAAAACAAAATGCCAAAAATTTATTTGACTGACGCATTTATTTAACTGTCATTAGTTGTCACATTGACGTTTCTTAGAAGCGTTCACAAGATTATTATCATAACAAAGGTTTGAGATTCTTCGTTTTGATAAGCTAATATATTACATATTACTGAAATAGGGTTCAAATTAATTAACTAGTTAAAATTAATCTTTAACAACATATCAAAGATATTTAAATGGCTAGGAAGGCGGTACGCTTAAACCACGAGATTCACTAATATTATGCAGCTAAAATGGGACAAACTACAGATGACCGAGAAATTAAATATCGAATAAACATACAACTGTATATCAAAAGTATTACATTGATTTATTATTAAAAAAGTATTATAGATAAAAATAAAATTTATTTCGAACATTCGAATATTTAAAAACTGTATAACATTAAACTAGGTTTCAGAATGCATTTGTTTTACTATGAGTTTACATTTTACGTTTACTCACTGATGATGACTTATTTTTATAACGCTTGGCTATTAAAATAACAAAGATTATTAAAAAATTGCGTCATGGCTGATGTAATATTGAATACATACTTAGTTTAAAAATAATAGATCAGTCTAGTTATACAAAAACTTACACCATAAACGCCGCAAGTTACCATGTCAACAGGCTCTAATACAATATACATAAAAACAAACAGTTAGTGAAAACAAAACACATTCATTTAAATAAAATGCAGCTTTCGACAGTTCAGCCTGTGTTTAAATTGGAATTAAATCATAAAGTTACTCCTGGTGTGGTAACTATAGCGAAGTATGACGGCACACACCCTTGTCTCACGGCATCAGCTGGATATGACAAAGTACATATACATATTATTTAATACATCTGAATGTTTTATATGCTTAATTACGAATGTTTCAACAAAATCCAGGAAATCTATCATTATAACGTCTCATCTATCTATGTGTGCCAAACTCATAACATTAATTATTTTAATATTTAGATAATAATCCACCACCCTCATGGGGGTGTTGTCAGCGGGCGCGCTCAGCAGGCACGAGCGCACGGTGAGGTTTCCGAGTTGAGCCTCAGCCAGGCCATCATAGCACTTGCGGCTGGCCCGTTGAGGCCAGGCAATAGTCGGGATATGCTGCTTATTGGATCGCCTACTCAGATACTAGGTTCGTGATAACAGACAAATATCAGTTTTCCTTCCGGTTGTTATCACAGCCTGTGTTGTACAAGTCCAGCATCGTAGCAAATAGCAACCAGTGCCGTTTTATCCATAAAGACACATGGTGGACAAGTTGCCACGGTCCAAAACCTAGTGGGGGCCTCAAATGCGATCCAACACTTTGTAGATATCAATAGAGCACTCAGTAATTTCACTGAGTACTGTGTACCCCTGCATATCCTGAGAAGGCTCGGATAACCATCAGAAAGTAGTACCTATTGGAGAGTGTGCATGCTTTACAACAATACCTGCAGAGTACAGTGCAATATACAGGTATACTGATCAATGTTATTCTCCTAACCTAGGAGAATAACATATCTCACCACTTAGGACTCCTGAGTGATGAGATATGTACTGAATAACAATAAAGTACCTACTCTTATCTAATAATACACTCACGCGATGGCATGTATCTCACGTAGCTACTACGTTTATTTCAGCATACGATGTCCACGACAACACGGATCTCTTTTTTAAAGAAGCTCCTGATGGCGTGAACGTGATTGTCGCTGGCAGCTTCGGCAAATACACAGACATGTTGGCCATAGTCGGCGGCAATAGCTCGGTACAAGCCATTGACTGGGAAGGTAACGAGGTGTTCTGGAATGTGGTCAGCGGGAAAGTCTGTGCTATGATCCCGTTTGATTTTGATAAGGACGGAGAAAATGAGGTAAGACTATGTGTTGAAACATAAACGAGAGATAAATTAATGAAAACATGATAGGTACGGCACAGCGTTATCGCCTATCAAACATCACGCAATCCGTCTGAATTTCAGTCGGATTGCTTCAGGCTTTACCTAACCCTTAAGACCATCCTAACCATATATCGTTGTGTTCTATTGTGCTGAGTAAGGTTTTCAGAGCTCATTGCAAAGACGCTGTCAGCACAAGGACCTGTGATCTTTTTCTTTGGATAGTACCTAACGCACAAATAAAACTCTTGATTTTTAAAGTGTCCGTAAGATACAGTTAGATATATGCCTACTTATAAAGAATATATAACTCTCTGAACATTTTAACTCCCAAATGGCACAGACTTTAAATATTATCGTCTTATCATTACCACTATATCGCATGTTGTGGGTTCGGTATCCATATGGCACAAAAAACTGTGTATGCCATAAATAATTTTATCATAGACTAGCTGTTACCTGCGACTTCGTCCGCGTAGATTTTAACTAAAAAGTGTTTGTCGCCGCGGAACCCAACTATATTTCTCTGCCCAAGTTACTTAAATGGCGTAGTTTTTATAGTGTAAAGCTAGATAATAGCATGGCTTACTCAAAAACAACATTTAAATATGCCTCGTTAGATTAACGCTGTCACAAAATGCGTAAGAAAAATAAAGATTCACAGCTCCTCCCCCGTAGGTGATAGCGTGATAATATGTAGCATGTTGAAACCGACCTGTTAGTAATATTCATGCAAAATTTGAAGTAAATCCATGCAGTACTTTTTGAGTTTAGCCCGGACATACATACAGACAAACAGACAAAAATTGTAAAAACTATATTTTTGGCTTCGATATCGATTGTAGATCACGCCCAAGTATTCTTTTAAAAAAATATTCAATGTACAGTTTTGACTTTCCTACGATTTTATTATATGTAGGTATAGATACTGGGTTTATATATTTTTATTGATATTGTCTCAATATATCACACGCATTATAACTATTAATCGTATGTTGCTTATTGTGATAAAGTAACTGAAAACATAAAAGAAAAGAAAAGAAAATATATGAGACTAGATGTGCCCGCGGTTTCACCCGGGGTTATGATTACTGCGCCGCCCCCGTGGGTGGTAGCGTGATGTTATATAGCCTATAGCCTTGCTCGATAAATAAGCTATCCAACAAAAAAATAATTTTCAATTCATACTAGTAGTTCCTGAGATTAGGGCGTTCAAACAAACAAACAAACTCTTCAGCTTTATAATATTAGTATAGATGAAAGGAAAATAACAGAGAATCGGCGTAATAGAATCGTATCAGAGACTCCAGAACCGGTAACTCTTACTCGCTAGTTGAAACGCTTTTAATCGCAGAAACAGTGAGTTACATCTACACCACAATCGTGAGAGAAGGTGGTACTACCTTGCCTCGGGCGGTAAATTTTTATTCATGCTCTACGACTCAGAGATTTCAAATTTATAAATTTTGCCGATTGTTCTGTATTGCGGTGTGATTGCAGCTTCTCGTCGGTTGTGACGATTCCTTCATAAGAGTACTAAAAAACAATCAATTCATAGCTGAGATATCAGAGACAGGACCCGTCCTGTGTCTTTCTCTTGTTACTGAAGTCCGGTTTGCATATGGACTGGCTAACGGCACAATTGGAATCTATGAAGAAGGAATCCGTCTTTGGAGAGTTAAGGTGACAAAGAATATTTATATCATCGATTTTAAGTGACTGTTACTTGTTAATAATTATAATAATTTCTCACAGTCAAAACAAAACGCTCTCGCCCTTCAATGGTCTGGAGAGTCTCTAGCGTGCTGCTGGTCCAATGGACGTGTGGACTGGCGCGAAGGCTCATCAGGGCGGGTGCTGCGACGTGTTCAGATGCGCGCCAACTCAGCTGCCATGTTGTTGGCTGATTACCGATCTGTTGGAGCTCCTGATTTGGTCTGTGTATCTGACCGGGGAGAGGGTAAGTTAAATAATGAATTTATTTACGGATATCGCCGTGCAGCGTTTAAATATATGATATTAATACGATACTGTAATGTGTTTCAAAGATAAGTGTTTGTGTTTATTATTAAATTGTTATAGTCAATGGCCTAAGGCCGTATTTCTATAGATCTGAGTAGTAATTAAATTAAAGTACTTAGTTAATCATATGGAAAAAAGTTTAATTTCGATGATATGTAGATATTTAACTATGCCAGTTTATTTATCCAGTAATAGCATTCTAGGTAGTAAGAATCACTGTAGCGATTATGTTACCTCCGTTAAACTTAAATTATATTTACCAAGGATTACTTTAAAATAATAATCCATCTTATACTTCGCCAAAAGGTTTAGTATTAGATACTGGACTGGAAGCCTAACCTCTACTCTCTAGCCCGAGCAGGCATGCATATCGAACCCTTTCCTTCCTGGAGGAAATACCAGCAGCTTAGGTACTTATGGAATTTGATGAAATTTCAAATCTTTCCACGACAGTACTCGGATATCCTCCCTATCAAGAGACCACTGGTTTCAATGCCGCTTCGAAGAATGTACCGTCAGAAGAAGACCGCATGGCCATTACAGAGTTGTTCAATAAGAAACAAGCGCTTCTGGTCGAACTGCAACATTATGAAGCGAACGCTGCAAGTGGAAGCGCTAGCTTGGAGAGTTTGGAAAGACCGGCAACTGCAATGCCTACTAATACTCGCTTGCAGGTTGCAGTTGTGCATTCTCCAGATGAGGTACGTAATCATTATTTTTATTTATCGATACCTACTTCATAAAGTGCTGAACATATTCAATGATAATACTGAGACAAAACTACTCGTACCTAACCCAAGTATTTTCTTAAATAATCTTGTTAATTACAATTGCTTTTACGTTTGTGTCATAGAAAATTCTTTTAGTAGTGTGAAGTATTTAGGATTCGCTGAATAACATGTCAAAAACGATAGCCTCCAATTAGCCGCTACATATTATATGAAAGTAAATATAGGTATATTGAAAACTTGTAGGGTTGCTTACAACTAGCGATATCAACTAACAACGAGACGATAGTTCGTGCTGCTCTCGTGCTGGCCGAAGGAATATTTGAGACGGGCGAGACGTACGCGCGCCACCCGCCGCAATCGCAACTTCGATCCCTACTGCATGTGCCACTCAGACCACCGAGGGACGTCCCAGTCGACGTCCATATAAAGGTTGTATACAAATGTTTTTGAAATGACGTTGCCTTCTCTCTATCCCATACCTTTAAAGTGCTTAGTTAAGCTAAATAAGCGCTTTGCAGGTATCACACATCCATATTTAAAGAACCTATTAAGTACCTAACACTAACAGAGATTATACGGTTCCCTATTTAAAATGCACCCCCACTCAATAATAATTGGTCTATTCTAGGCCAGACAGTTTGTGAAGATAATATCTGTCGTGAGTTAAGTGTTCTACATACCTACGAACGAAGTTCTAGCTGATGGGAAAATGCCGTTCTATGTTTACTTCTCTAAGATAAACAACCTGCTTGTGTATTTCAAAACTAAGCAGGTTTCCTAAAATAGTATTTCCTTAAAACGAATGCTAAATAGGTAAATCCCGTCTATTTACAGGCACTTATAGGATACCCTGACAGTGAACAGTTCCACATCTTCGAGCTCACGAAGCAGTTACCCAGATTCTCTATGTACAAACTGGTCCCAAACACAATGGCCATTAAGGGAACTAATTACGTTTCGTTCCGGATCACGGAGAGGGTACAAAGGATTTGTATTTGGGTGAACCAAAACTTCCTTTTAGACGAGGAGTTGGAACTGGAGATGGAGGAAACAAAGGACTTCCATGTTCATTTCATTTGTTTGAGAGATCAGTCGCATTTATATCTGGACTTTGGAGCTGATGGTCAAGTGAAGTTCACCACTCATGACATAAGGCTCGCCGGGGATCTAATACAGAGCCTGGCTGTTTATTTGAACTTGGGCGACTTACAGGTATGTTGTAACGTTAATAACTTGATGATTAGGAATGGAGAACTCGCTCTTGCCAATAATTGAGGGCGGTACCAAGAGTTCAGATCTGGGAATTACAGTCACCATCAAAAAGATAAAAGTACAGTCATCCTCAATGTGATGTTTAAAGAACAAAGTTTCATTAAAATGTCTACATCCTTAGTGCCAAAATGCCGTATTCGTTATTAAACAGTAGGTAGTTTTGTACTACCTACGTTTTGGAATAACTACCTCTGAGGGGCATACAAACTTAAGAAACATCTACATTTATAAAGTTTTGGAGCAGGTGTTTACTTACAGTTGACAAGTAACAGTAAATATAATATCTTGCCACAACAAATGCATACAATAGATGTAGACATTTTGATTCAATTTTGTTCCGTATAAATCATTACTGAGGATGACTGTATCATCCTCTAACAGTAGTTAACTAGGTGCTTATCACTGTTTATACGTTTGAACCGGCGCGCGGCGTAATACCCCTGATATTGCAAGCGATTGATTAAACGGAGTATATTATGTTGTAATATTTTGGGGACACAGCGCTGCCGTGATCACTTCGCCTCTACGACGCGTGCGCATGTTATGGGGACGGCGTCGGCACAAGTTATGTGATCCACAACTAGTTGTGCAGCACCCAGGTGTTGTGTTGTTGTTTCAATGTATGTTACGAGTAGGTACCTTAATCTCTAATGGTGTATTTTTAACCAAATAACGTTATCACGCCTCTTCTCCCCCTCTCTTACCTGCTCACATATAAATCCTTAGGTAGGTAGGTACTAATATTATAAACGCGAAAGTTTGTATGGATGTATGTTACGCTTTCACGTAAAAACTACTGGACCGATTGCGATGAAACGGTATATAGATAGCTGGAGTCCTGGATTCACACATAGGCTACTTTTTATCCCGATATTCCCACGAGAACGGGATTTACGCGGATAAAACCGCGGGGTAAAACTAGTTAGCTATATAGGTATGTATGTATAACTCAATCATATTTTTACATTCTGAAATCCAAACGTTTTATTTAACAAAATCTGTTCACCCAGTCGAAAGTTCTGAGGTAACAAATATATTTAAAAAAAACTGTCGAATTGAGAACCTCCTTTTTTTGAAGTCGGTTAAAAAGTGCGACACACGTTCCTCGCTTTGAGTCACAATTTAAAAAAATGATTGTCTGAATGGCGCGGCTGTTGAGTATGCGATTGCTGTGCATAAGGCATTAGATTCGTTTCCCGGGCCCGCCATTGTTATTGGGTTTTCTTATAAAATTCTGAATAGCAGTAGAGGGTTTAGAGCTGTGATAAACAGCAATAGGTTCATCCTCTATTATGTGTGACTTATACACTTAAGTGTCAAAGTGAGGGTATACACTTCTGCCTACCCTATCAGGGTCGTTAATAGGCAAGAGAGTTTATAATACATATGTATGTATATAATTATGTGTAACTGCAGAAGATACTCAAAACTGGTAAAATATACTTTCAATATCTGTAGTTTCTCTTAAATCAAAATAACACAGCATTATTTTCTGAAGTCAAATAATGAATTGTATAATAATACTACAATACCATAAAACACTTTCTTTATAATTATTTACCTTTAAACATTTTCTATAAAAAGATTTATTGGCAGACAAACATTGTTAGAATTCTATCACAGACAGGTTAGTATTATAAAAAACCTGACACAGGTGCAGCATTTTCTGGCAAAACAATAGTCAGTTTCATAGGACTATGCTCAGTACAACAGTTAGTGTGATCCTAATAACTTATTAATGTCTTTACATTGTTATAAAGTTGATAATGTTGGATACCATTGTATTACTAATACTGCTTACTATTGCATACTAAATAAATGAAATATTGTATTGTTATACAAGTGAGATAATATTTGTTGAACATTACCTATTAGGACATTTGATCATGTAATAAAAATACAAATGGTACTTAAATAATATATTATAGAACTTAAATGGAACATCTTACAAACTACACACTGACACTCTGAATCTCACTGGCCATACAGTTCCACAAATCCAACACATTTCACAGGGTTGAAGAAGAACATGTTGTTGTGTGGGGGCTCTCTCTGGCTCACAGCTTTGACTACCTCCTGGGCAATTACTCCTCCAATAACAGCAGCAGCACCAGACACAGTACCAAACACATCAAGCAGTAACGCATCAACTATAAAGTTAGCAGGCAGAGATAACTCCTTCACAAGTTCATCTCTCATGCGTAACAGTATTGCAGTATCATCTTTCCTCTTAGCGGGATCAGGATTCCTATTGTACTCATCTTTGAACCTGAGCAGGATCTTCATAACAAAATACGAAGGGTCGCCACGACGTAATCTCGAGCGCATTTCTGGGTTCATCCAGTCTACGGACAGAGCATTTTGTAGGGGAACATAAATAGCTCTACGCTTCACAGTAATACTGACAGTTTCTCGAGCATTCTTCTCTGTGTCGTCTGGACCGCGCTTCACGGCTTTGTGTTGTACTATCTCCTCAGAGTACTCGTGGTCGACGAGGTCAGCGAACATGTAGCCGTACATGCCCCATACATCGCCACACAGGAACTTCTTATTGCTGTCGCGACAGGCATTGTTGATGCGCTCAAGTTGCTCTTGCTTCAGGCCTGTTGCACAAACTACGTCGAATTGGGTAAAGTAGCTGTCCGGCAGGTCATCAACAGACTTTGTCTCTGTAGTAATTTCGACCATAGGGTTCAAAGCCTTCGCTCTCTGTACCGAAGCTTCAGCTCTGTTTTCGCCAATTTTTTCCGGAGGGGCCAAAAATTGAGAATATAAATCTATTTCTTTGAGTTTTTCATTGTCTAGCAAACAAACACTCTTTACACCGGATAAAATAACATTCTTAGCAATCTCAGCGCCAAGACCCGCTACGCCGATGATTAGTACCTTTGATGCACGTAGCCTCTTTTGAGATTCCAAACCCCACAGGCGAATTTGACGATCATATTGTTCGGCTTCTGCTTCAGATAATTCAACTTCGTTGTTTTCAACCATTTTTATTTAATGTTTTACGGTAAATTTCCTACCCGGTTGAAACGATTCCTATAGTTTGACAGATTCCCCACGCCGACAAATGACGCGCGGCCATGTTTTATAGAGTACCATTTTTACTTTTTACTAATGGGTAAAATCGACTAAAATTTTGACACAACAGACCTTTTCTCCTTGTCTCACACCAACCAACGCGACGGCGCGAATTTTAAATGCATTGTTATTTTAGTCGACCGCACAGTTCCCCGAAGCGGAAAAGAAGTTGCGTGAGGAAATGGAACACGTTTCACAAGTAGGAGAGACGCGATCACGTCTGGCAGCAGAAACAGCAGAACGCGCTCAACTAATTACCGCTCTATTACCAGCTGCACAAGACGCGGCATCTTACGATTTGTAAGTTTGTGTAATTATATTATAATTATACTCCGACTTTTAATATATAATTTACCAAACATTTACTTTTTAAATGTTATTGAAATAACTATTGTAGGAACTACATGTGTGTAGTTCCTACAATAGTTATTTCAAGCAAAGTTATTTCAAGTTAGCTGCTGTGGCAGCTCATTTATGAAAAAGAAAATTCTATTTTAAACATTTGGCGATTGAAAACAGTGGCCATGAGTCTCTTGCCTGCTTCTTCTCATGAAAGCTCTACTTCTGGTTCTGGAACAGGCTTTTTTAATGCTAGATTTCATTTCCTTCTGCCTTCTATTTGTTTATATTTTAATTTTTTATTAATATTTTAGTTAAGTGACGTGTCTAAGAATTGTTTACATACTTTTATGGAAATAAAGATTTTTACCTCGAATAGAAATAACGAATTTGCAGAAAAGAGATGCTGAATCGGTACAAAGAAGTAGTGATGTTAAATGAAGAACTTCTGACTGGATGTTACATACGACGCGCTACTCAAGAACAGGCAGTCACTTCTTTGAAGAGTTTACATACTATATTACAACAGGCTGCTAGATTAAGAGGTATGTCTACAAACAAAACTATTGTAATGTATAGTCAACAAACCATGTTGAATCAGGGTTTTAATGATCATTTGTGTTATTTCTTTGCAGTTGGAAAATATAGTAAAGCAGTAGTGGCAGCAAGTAGAAAAGCAGTTCAAGCTAACAATATAGAAGCGCTCACCAAAATCATTCAAGTTGGGGATTCGTAAATAAAATGCTAAACTAATAGAATAAATTAGATTTATTTATTACTACTTATAGACTATCAGTCATTGTACAACAATCAGATCACCTCCATGAATTTAATTTGATTACAATGAGAAAATGAAAGAATTACATAGACAAATCTAGTATTTACAAAAAAAAAAGATATAACAGACCCGATGCAGACAGGTAATAAAAATAACTTAACACTATCAAACAATGTAAATCTTGCACAAACTTAATAAAGAGTCCCTAGAGCTCTTCAATAAACATAAAACCTATTTAATTTATTTGAGGAAGAAGTGAGATTGTTATATATAAATGTTGTTTTTACACTTTGGTGATCCAAAACTCGAAAATTTAATCAGATTTAGGAATATTTTATTTCTTGTTTTACTAGTGACAATTGACTTGCCTGTTCAGGTTACATTTTCTAGTGAAAAATTGGTTTGTAAAGAATATGATATCTAAGTTTTATAACAATATTTTTATTAATTCTAAGGGTACTCTGAATTGTACTGGAGAAGACGGTATCGATAGAGATATATTTAAACATGACCATGTAGCCGTCACGGCGGACAAGGTAATTTACGACCGTTTTCAATATCCTATCTATCTGTGGATTTGTTTACTGGAGATAGACTTTTGACGTATCTTGTATGGAGCTAATGTCAAATACCTATCGCTAGTAACAGATAGATGAGATAGATAGGATAATAAATATAAATAATTTTTAATCAGTTTTGTATCTACTTACTTTATTTGATATGTAATTTTACGGTATGGAAGAGCGGAGAAGAGCGGAGCCTCCTAACACAGGCATTAAATGCTTAAAAGGAGACTCCACAAACTAACTTAAGCATATGTATGGTTAAAACGAAATAAAATATTTGAATATTTGAATTTGAATTTGAATATTGAAAACGGACGTTAATCTAGATATTTACCCTAAACCTAACTACACAGTAATTTGCTTAGTTGCGTAATGTACATCATCAACACTGATATTCAACAATAGCCTAGGTTCGGAAGGTTTAGGCTCCATCAGTAACAGTCTGAGTGAGGCGAGTCGCGCGCAGATCGCATGCGCTTGCGACGGGGTGGGCGCGCGGATGCTCGGCGCAGATCGGTAGGGACGTCCGTCGAGCGCTACTATGGCTGCTGCCGTTGCTAATGCGCGGGACAGCGTCGTTTCATCTGTGCCCGTTCGTTCCACCTTGAAAGATGAACATTTTGCATTTTCAAGCTGAGCTGAATTATATATATCTACTATAGATGGCAGAGAGAAGCTAAGGTGTTAAAAGTGGTAAATGCTTGCTGTATTCATCAATTACCTAATATTTAATTACCCAGTGTACATATACGTTAGATTTACTTTATATTTGAATCCATAAAACCATTGCCTCGTTGGAAAAACGGAATATAAATATATAGCCGACTTTAAGCTAAAACTTAACACTGAGAATCATATTTAGGTATCTCAGTTGGCTGTTAGCATACAATTGCGCATGATGTAAGTATTTACCAGGTTGTTCAGCAATGAGGGTAAGAATAAATTAAGATATTTTCTACATGTAATGTCTTCGAGATTAGTAGTATCAGGTGAGCGACAAATTTTCAGATATCAGATTGCCTAGTGTGAGTTGTTTTTACGTTAACGCGATCAAAACGTTTACTGCTCGCTCTCTGATTGGTTAAGAGCTTGGAGCGGGCCAATCGGAGCGTCGAACGTCATAAACAACTCGCTCTAGGCACTCTGGTCCATCTAGGCAGATATGTGTGGCGTCACCACACAGTGGTATAACCACAATAAATGAGGGCACGGACCTCGGCAGCGACGGCCCTCAGCATGAGTCTCTCGGCGGGTGAGCAGTGTTTGATGGCGCGCACGGCGGCGCTGGAGGCGGCCTCGCCCAGCGCCTGCTGCACCTCCGCCAGGCCGGCACCGCCCGGCCCGGCCAGCTCTAGCGCGCGCGTGCACAGCGCCAGCGCACGTCTCGCGTCACCTGATACTGCTGCTACCTTTCTGCAATCAACAATATGTTTCATTCATTTATGTGTAGATGTTAATTTAGAAGTTATACATTTACATTTATACTATAATACAAAGTAAGTGTTTATATAATACAGTGAAATTTGTTAAAATTGTAGATAACAAATGGGACTTGCATTTATTTTAATTTCCTTACAAAGTTATTGAAAGATAATCTATCATTTGACTGCAGGGGGTGTAGTGGCTCAAGTGGTGGCTCCACCGCTGCCCCTGCACTAGTGTTGTTCTAGTCCCACGCGGGGCAACATAGTGTGCTCCACAAATTGTTGTTCTGGCTCTGGATGTTCTTTATGTCCGTTGTTTGAATGTGTGGAAAGTCCTCCGCTATACAGCAATTATTACTAGTACTAGAGATTCCTTCATAAAAGAAAAAAAAAATTGCATAGATTGTAAGAGAATGATTGCCTACCACACTAGCAATTTTAATACTTCAATTTAATCATCTTCAAGGTAGCAATTTGTTTTGCAAATTAATAGACCCCATAATAATATCAGTAAGGTTTTGTAAGGTGTGATTTCTAGTAATCTAATATATCTGTTATTAGAGTTTTTAGTTGTTTGTATGATAGGATCAAGACAAGGATTAAATGATTTAAATATCAATGCCAAATTCTACTTAAGCCATTGGCTGTCCCGTAATAGACACAATAGAAATTCTATTGTTATGTACCATTATGTGTTTCATCGGACAGAGAAAGTGTTAAGCATAGACAAAAATGTTTTCAAAGCGATCCCAAACCTGGCAATGAGCTGCACCGCATCAGCTGTAACGTTGGCGCCTGCCAGTCGCAGCGCCACGATATTTTGCAGCTGCGCGTGCGAGTAGGGCGGGAAGGCGAGGCGCGTGAGGCCGAGGCGCGACGCGACTCGCGCCGCCAAAGCGCGCTCCGGCAGGTCCAGCGTGTTGGCTACCGCCACCACGCACAGCGCAGCGCTGGCGTGCGCCGCCCACTCCAGGATGCTGTACACCACGTCTTGGCGCCGCGTGCACAGCGCGTCCAACTGGAATGTCACACAAACAAACACTATTTAAAAGCGTCTTACTTATTGAAGCCTACTGGGAGATATTTAGACTGCCACGCAGATGGCTCGAGTTTGATCTCAAGTGCACCCCTGACTTTCCGAAATTATATGCGTATTAAATAATTAATTATCGTTTGTTTTAATGGTCTAGCGAGATTTCTAATAAAAGAAAAATAAAAGTTTGCTCAATCGCAATTAATTAATAGTTTATAAAAAGCTGTAATAACATTGTTTAGCTGTTTATGTCACAATCTGTAACTGTACTAACTTTATCCTACGAAAAATTGTAACTCAATAATTCCGAAACATAAACTTAGATCACATAGTATACTCTACCTCATCTACTAGCAGTACCGTTGGTGTTCTCCGTGTACCAGGGTTCGTAAACCTCTTCTCCAACAGTGAACAAGCTTGCTCCCATACCACTGATTTACCTGAAATAAGAAAAATCTTTTAAAGCATTTCTGAAGCAATAAGAATTTTGCTTAGCTCAAGGTACAATGTTTTTAAATTGTGATCTCCTACCCTGGTAATTATTTGTGTGTTCTTATAACAACCAGACTCGGAACAAGCATTTGTGAATGACACAAATTGTTGTCCTATGTGAGAATCAAACCCACAACTCTCAGCGCGGCCTGCCTGCGAGGCGACCACTTAAACCACTACGCCATCACTGCAGTTAAAAAATCTTATAGTCATTGCAATCATCAGTATTTTAGTGTAGTAGTTGAATTCAACTATAGCTATGTACTCACCAGTAAGTTGTTTATAGATCTGCACGTACGCCTGGCGGGGCTCCGCGATCCTCATGCCGTTGATCTCGACCAGCTGGAAGTCAGGCAGGTCCACCTCCTCCTTCAAGTACTTGAGGGCAGAGCACACTGTCGCCGTCTTGCCTGTGCCTGGCACTCCCGATATATACATGCAACTGCAAGAATCGAACACAGACGAAATTATTCATTATGAATATGTTTTCATACAGTCTATTTCTAGTCAGATTTATACACTTTTTCTTAATGGCATAGGAAACATTAAGTTGAAGTGTTCTGTTCGCTAATGTGCAAGAAGGTTGTCTTTCTAAGCACTCACACTTGAGTTAAATGCGAGTGTTATTTAATTTATGGTCAGTCCCACAACTAACAACTAAATGTTATCCGAAGGATAAATCACATGCTGCCTGACTCTTGTTAGGTTAAAGAAGAGAGATGGCGAAACTTTTATCTTATAGATAAATGCTATTTGGAGGTAGTAGCACAAGCCCTTAATCTCCATTACTTTATAATTGCTACATTGCTTTTACTCAAAATGAGTAAATAGATAATCAAGGTGAAGATGGTCTTGCATTTACAATATTGCCATGCTGTATCCTCATTAACAGCTAACAGGGACATTGCTAGTAAACTTCAAACACAGGCAGGTGAACATGATGTATAGATAGACAATGAATTTGTTTTACAAAACTTACCCACTAGTCCGATCTAGCAGTTTAGATCTTACAAATGATAATATTTCCTCCATTTGAGATTCCCTTCCTGGTAGTGATTTGTTTACTTTAAGGAAATCTAAAAAGAAGAATAAATAATATTGTATTCTGTTTATGCGAATGTTATTAATTGAAATTAAACTACTATAATATATGGTATCCGTATATAGTAGATTAATTTCAAAGAATAAATAAATAAACTTAAATGGCAGATAAAAAAATCAAACTGATTAAAATGGCAGATAGAAATGTTGTCAATATAAAACTTAAAGAAATATTCCCATTCAAACTTACCATCAATATTATCAATAGAATGTGCCCTGTTACGTAATGTAGGCGTCAATTGGCTCGTCATAATTCTTCTTGTGACACCGCATTTAGGTGTCTGTGCAGGTGTTCTAGATTTAGGTGTCTTTGGTGTTTTAGGTGTCTGAAGGACAGGCTTAAAGTCATTATCATCATCAGCAACTTTACGTACAGACTTTCTAGGAGTTCTCTTAACAGGTGATACATCCTCTTCCATGTAGCTTATTGGAGCCTTTTTTCTGCCAGAACGAGTAGTAGATGGAGTCATTTCATCATCTTCAAAAACTAAAACCTTTTTGGGTGTTTCCTCATTTGCTTTTGCTATTGACTGCTTTCTTTTAGGTGTTGATGGTACATGTTGCCTAATGATTAATGTTGGTAACTCATCATCAGAGTTTTCCTTAAGTTCCATAGACAGAATCTCTTCTATGTTATTACTATTTAGTTTCTTTGTACTTTTTGGTGTATCTATCAATTGTTTTGGTCTTGATTTAGGTGTGATTGTGTGTGTTGATTGTTTTTCATTTTTATCTGCTAGAATTGCCCGTTTTAGCAAGAGTTTGGTTCCATCATTCTTAGTGACACTCCAATTTTTTGCAGTGATAGATACTCTGCTCATTCGTTTTACTAAACTGGTTGGTGTTTTTGGTGTAGTAGCAGGAGCAGGAGTCTTGTTTGATGGTGTTTTATAAGGTGTGCCTAAAAGTGCCATAGCTTTACGTTCCTCCTCAAGTACAGGTTCAATTTGAACTTTACGTTTAGTTAGAGACATCAAACGGTATCTACAAATGTAATGATATGGTTCATTGATGTTATTATCATCCCTTGTGAAAGTAAAGTTGATAGTGCATTTCTTAAACAAAGTCTCTATAGAGACATCTGTATTGAAGGGGCGGTGGTCTTCTACTACCTACCGACAAAAATAGTAAATTTAGAAATAGATTATTTCATGAATGTATTATATAGTCATGGAAAGCAAACTAAGACAATTTAAAATGTGGTTATTTCTATAATAAGTATATTTATAGTGAGGCCTATGAGAATTGGTCCTAATCAGTAAAGTTACCTCTAATAGAAAGATAAAAGTCAACATACAGTAAAATAAGTCAAACCAGAGAAAGGTATTACTCCAAAAAATAAAACATAAGTAAATTATTAGAAGAATGATCAATTTGTTATGATAGTTAGACAAATAAAAATGACTCAATAGCCCTGAAGGCTCCCAGGTCTGAGCAATGAGCTAGAGATTAAGGTACAAATTATTATTGGTGAACTTACTTCGTTTTCAAAAAAGTTTATGGGTTCCATTTTATTGATGCTCCAGTCCGGCAGATCACTGGGCCTTGAATACCATTGGACTTTCGCTCTGAATGGATCATTACTGTTGGTGCGATCCTCATACAGCGACACGATTTTGGCTGCATCACAACCCGCTTCAGTATCCGGTTCTGCCGCATCAGCGTTCGAAACAAGGACAAAATCATTGATGCCAGCAACGATATTGCCAAACTGGAACTTTCTAATGGAAAATGATATGATAAAAATAGAATATAAACAATCACTAACGTTCAAAATAATGTTATAATATACTACTTGCAGGTTAACCTACTCGTAAAAATGAAATGAGGTAGTTAAACTTTGCGGTTCATGAACTTCTTCGCTTAACCAGGTCACAGTTGTAGGCATAACTTTTTTCCTTGGCATTTTGATTTAAATGTATATGCCAATTTCTTTCACCTACAGAAATACAAATAGGAGCAACAATAAACTTTAATAAAACTTTCGCGCCTTTTGATTCTGACTTCTGACACTGACAGGATTATTGATTCGAAACTTTATGGTTTAGTTTTATTTCGTCATTTAACTATTATCTCATAAATGAGTGCATTGCATGCATTTTGTTCAATTATTATCATATATTATTTGTAAATAAAATAATGAACTAAACAACTACACATAAATTCTCATGACATACTGAATACAACATTATATGGTAAAACAAATTACAAAATTACATTGATGTGGAACCTACTTCATAAATATCAACGTAGACGTCAAACAATGAATGTCACTTGTTAATGTCATAAACACGTGAACGGAATTTCTTGGTTATTTTGGCAAATAAATAGTAAAATGAAACTAAAACAAAAAAAGTCGACCAAGAAGCTATTATCAGATAAAATAGCAGATGCGCTGACCGTAAAACCACGCGCTGATATAGAAGACGACCAAGTATTCGGCACAAAACCGAAGACTGTTTCGCGTGAAGACATCGGCTCTTCTGATAGCGAGGTTGAGGCTGCTATTAGCGATTTTCGTAAACGAAACATCAATTTACTAAGTGAGGTTAGTAAAAAATATGAAGGACAAGTTGTTTCTCGTCGGGACTTGAAGGAGTCCGACGAAGACGATAGTGAGTCGGATACTAACATACCTGAAGTAAAACAACCTAAAAATAACAAACAAAGTTCTACTTTAAGTTCCGACGGCACAGATTCTGAAGATGAACATCCAACTATTGAGAGTACTGAAGAAAAATCAGATGACTCAGATTCAGACGTCGAGAGTGACGACTACAGCATCACTCAGTTCAAGAAACAGTTAAACGAAGATTCAGGTGATGATGAAGAAGACGGAAGTGATAATGATGACGTTGACGAAGAAGAAGACGATGATGAAGGTGAAGGATATGACATCAGCCAGATGGACGAGCCAATGAAAGAAAACTTTGAACATGTGAAGAAACAAAACATTTCCGAAGAAGCTAAGAAGGGTAATGCCGTGAGGAATCAGTTGTTAATTTGGGAAGGTTTGTTAGAAATGAGAATCCATCTCCAAAGATGTGTAAACACTGCCAACCAGATGCCAATGCACGATCATTACAGTGAGCTGAAGGAAAATGATGAGTTTGTAGAAGAGGCCAATAAAACTAAAGCTAACATTACATCTGTTTTGGAAAAGTAAGTTATATTATCATTATGTTCTACTGGACTCACACAACATTTATATTATTATTGTACATTGAACATTTATGACTTTAAGGGCCACTTGCACAACAACTCACTAAATATGTTTAGCACTAAATAGATTTAAAACATCTTGCTGTCACAGTCATTTGTGTGAAGGTGACTGAGATGCCACGATGTTTTAAATCTATTGTTGTTGTGCAAGTGGCCCTGAGAATGTTATTGAAGGTTAATTTAAATGGGGAATATTGATCATCGTAGCATTGTAACAGTGTCCTGTCCTGTGATTGTAAGTGCCTTTAGAGGGGCATGTGAAATGTGAAAGATGTTGCCTTAAGAGGACTGATGACTTTGGACACATAGTATACAGACAAATACTCATGCACAGGAAGTCATTGTAAACAATAATTTAATATTTATGTCAAAAGGATAAGAAAATAGTATTTAGCCAGATCAGAATAGGCAGATAAGAAATAATGTTCAGATTAGATTTGGAACTTATACCCTCTCTAACTGGTCAGCTAACAAAGCTCACAGCTCATTATTTTAGTTTTGATAGCTTACTTCTCATATGTAGAGCTATTACACTACATATCACTGAATTTATTAAACTAAACAACTCAATTTTATGACTAGTATTACATACAAATGTTTATTAAACTAAACAACTCAATTTTATGACTACTGTTACATACAAATATTTATTCTGTTACAGATTACTGTCACTTCAGAATTTGTTGCTAAATAACTACTCTGAAACTAAGGCACTTAGCAGCAAAAAGAAGAACAAACAAGAACAAGAAAAACAGAAGGCACAAGAAGAAAGTGATGAGGAAATCCCAAGTGACACAGATAATGAAGAAATACCATCAGATACTGACGCTGAGGAAGAAACGCCAAAAGAAATTAAACCACCTAAAAACAACAGCAAAAGTGTACAGATTAAGAAGCGCAAACTTGAGGATTATGAAAGTGAGATATCAAGTGCACACAAAGCATTCAAATCATTCAGAGACACTTCAATACAGAAATGGAATGACAAAACACGTCTTGCAACAGCAACTAATATTAAAAGCACTCCCACTAACACAGTCCTACAGCAAATATCGTACATCTTGTCAGACAGAGAAAAGTTAATCAGACGCACACAGTTGAAAAGATCTGAATATGATATCATTGGATACAAAAAGGATGTTACAGATGAGAAAAGTGATGATAATGAAACAGAAGTGAATCCGGTAACAAGAGATCGGAAAGATAATGATGAATACATTCCAGAAATATTTGACGATAGTGATTTCTACCATCAATTGTTAAGAGAACTAATTGAATGTAAGTCAGCAGATATATCAGACCCAGTTCAACTGAGTCGTCAGTGGATAGCACTGCAGCAGATGCGGAGTAAAATGAAAAGAAAAGTGGATACTAAAGCTACGAAAGGAAGGAAGATCAAATATGTTGTTCATAATCAATTGGTAAATTTTATGGCACCAGAAAAGAATGTGATGTGGACAGATGAAAGTAAAAATGAATTGTATAGTTCTTTATTTGGCAAATTGTTTGAACAAAATAATTTAGGTCTTAATGCAAATGTAAATGGTTTTAAATTAAAAGATTAATCATATTATATATAAAATATTGTGTTATTAGTATTTTGAAGTATTTTTGCTACATAATTTTGGTTAAAAGAATAACTTGTACACAAAGATATAGGAAGGTACATTCAATGACATGAGTCAATAAACATACATAATATGTATATAGCTCACGTCCATATCGACGTAGGGTAGGCGTAGGCCCTCTGCCTGGGTCTGCCCCTGTTTATGAAACTGTTTAGTTTACACTTTCCTGTTGAATGATTGAGTCAGTTGACTCGATAGTGATGGCCTGTGTTGTACGTCGGGGTAATAACTGCGCGTTTTCATAACTGCTATCTATGATTCATTTCACCGCAGTGACCGTGTTTTCATGCGTTGTGTGCAATATGGCCATGGCTTTAAATAAATCTACTCTGTCAACACTTGTCGTTAACGCTAGCGGAAATGAAAATATTAAAAGTGACATTTGGTGGATAGAATTTTTCGTCAGCCAACGAATTTTCCTACATTTCGATCTTTCCACTGGTGGTTGAGAGAAAAGGGACCTTGTGTAAACCAGTAGCGACGACTTTGACTAAAAGGCACACTAACCATAGACAAATAGAGAAACGTTAAACAGTTCAATAAAAGGCGTAAAAATTGTAGCACTCGCATATATAGGTATAGGCTGTGGTAGGTAGCAAATGCGCCAATTGAAGTTCAGTTTACTGGTTCTGAAAACGCTGTATCTGTGCGAGGCGGTGTGTCTATGTAAATTGTGCCGCTGGCGTTTAAATTAATCCTCAGGGCTCATGATAATTAATAGATTAATATAATTTAGCAATTGTATTTTAAATGAGAGAATATCTATAAGACAAGACATTCTCAGCAACAGCGCGGAGTCCGGCAATGTGCCCGGTAGATTACAATAGGCTGGCTCTCCGTACATTGAAGTTTGTGTCTTATGTATCACGGAATAAGGTCTAGAATTATTGTACGGTGCATTTTATTGAAGCAGTTGCACAGTACCGCTTTACCCTGTAGTGCGTGGGACCTAAACTGATAGCTCGCAAAACGTAGGTATAATACCTACAGCTCTGTCTACCCTTTCGGGGATGTAACCGTGAGATTGTTGTATGTAAGCTTTAGTGTATACATAAAAGTTGATCCTTGTAGGTGGTATATTATCATTTTTACTTACTTTATAAACAAAGTAGGTACCTACCTAGGTACTTCTTTAATAGCCTTGATTAAAATGAGTACAGCACTATTTTACTGTACATAAAATTGTTTTTTGTTTCCCTGGAGTGCTTAATTCGATCTATAACGATTATTAATTTACCGTTATAGTTCTTTATGTATCGTTAATGGTAGGTAATTGGAATTAACAACATGGTGATTTTGTGATATGCTGCGTTTTCATTTAGCTTAATTAAAAAATAAAGGTTCTATTAAGCTAATTAAGGTTCGATAACGACGTAATTCTCGTAATTCTCGCAGCCGAATAACCCTACTGGAACAGTAACTTCATCATACAGAAGAACGCAATCAAATGAACCAGTGTCTGCGGTGCCTAGGGCCGCCCTAACCTCCCTCCTCGTGTAGGTACTGCGTATCTAATCTTAATATATATTTTCTGATAACTTCTTAAGAAGCTGTTACCATAGCTGGGATATAGCTGGTTGTCCAGTGCGCTGATAGAGCATCTATTCCTGTTTTGTGGCGCGACAGCGCACGAAGGATATAATTGGTTAAGTAAAAAAAAAAACGAATAGTTAGTTATGTTTCAAATTTTTATTTATAGGTAGCACCATATAAATATTAATGTAACTTTCTGTTTCAATATTTCTATAGTGGCAAAGAAGCAAACGGGTCGCCCTGGTGCTATACGGTTACCGTCAAAGGAAAAGGAATTAAAGATATATGCGAAAGGAATTGCATACCTACAGGTAAATATGTGAGCTGCCCGACCCTGTTATTTATCGGGCAAAACGAAGCAACTGAGTTACCTACTACTCTTACGTTGGCTTCTTGTAAGAGAGTCGCGTCTCCTCACGCAAGCTGGTTACCACTGCTCATCAGATAAATTGGCATCATCTCGTCCATTGGAACGAAGTTTTACGAGAAGATGCATTAACTCTCAGAAAGCTGATTATTGGTTATAAACGATAATTCTCGCACTAGGAATAATTCGTGTGTCGCGGGGGACATTACAAACATACAAACAACGGACACAAAGAACACCCAGACTTGGAAAAACCATCTCTGGAGCACACAAAGTGTTGTCCAGTGTGGGATTCGAACCCACAACACTAGTCCCAATGGTAGTGGCGTGGCAAGGCGACCACTAAAACCGCGTAGTGATTTCGTCCGTGCAGTCAAATGGCACAGATCTTTTAAACTACATGAAATGATTCCCATCATGCGCGAAACTTTTCTCTTCGGTTTTGTAGGTAGCCAACAAAGTATTAGGTAAATAATCATCAAAATATTTTGTTGAACATATGTTTGGCTCAAGATGTATCAGTTTGAACTCTTGAACCGCGGCGATAGCCTTGAGAGCGGACATAATATTATCGTGGCAGCTAACTAGGTCGTAAATAAAAAATCAACAACAAAACTAGCGTATAATCATTAATTAACCCGAGCTAGCTTTACCGTGTTGGTTAGGTACCTACATGTGGAAAATGAATAACGGATAAAAACAGATATAACGTGATTCTAATTTCAGAGTATCAACTAATATTATAAGTGTAAAAGTTAGTAAACAACTTTAAAGTTTCAACAATCACAAATCAACATGGAGACATTTCGTGTTCTGCGTGGTCATGCACATTAATTTGATAATATTTGTTTGTAATTCTATTTTTACCGAAGAAAAAGGAGGAGGTCATACTTAAAAAACTTCCCCCAAGGTCGACGGATATAATTTTTTTTTAGGTATCACCACGTTAACTTTTTAGTAATAGTAATAGTGTTATTGATGATCATTTTTTAAAAATAAATGCAAGTGAATTTTCCTTCGGCGAATCGTAATTGTCTATGTTGGTATTATAAGACATGTAATACTAACATAGACAATTATGATTCGACATACTTAGTATTTAAATTGTATACTAATATTAATTTAAACTATTTCTATTACAAACATAACTGGTAATAGTTATAATAACGTAGCACCAACAATCAAGTTAGTAGATTCATAATATTAGTTAGATATAAAATCACAAAAAATTAAAATGGAAGTACTTTAACAAAAAATTTACCTTAACAAATGTAACTAGGTAAAACATTTCGAGTGGGCACCAAACTAATCTAAGTAATAATATAGTAAGACTAAACAGGTTTATTTTATATATGGCTTTTCATTTATTCGTCGCTTTTATTGTTCAAACATTCTTATAATAAATTACATTTTACTTTAAACTTATCAATAGATGGCGCTGTCCAAATAAGGTATGTAGGAAGTCAATGTTCTATGTCTTTGTATTTGTAATATTCCGTTAATTTTAATATAATGCAGGTAACATTTTGAAGATTTACAAAGCTAGGGAAGGTGTTATTAAGAAAATGCCCAGTGGCAGCGAAGCTTGTAATAATATGTGGAATGCACAATAGCTGGTGACAGACTTCTTATTCCTAGACTAAAAGCGAACAGATCAACAAAATATTTTTTAATACAACTGTATGTTTTAAGCAAATGTACATACGTAGCGTGGCGTTGCGTATTTGTTAAAAGTTATCTCCTGCACTAGGCTTTAAGATCAGCGTCGCAGCAACAAACATAGAATTAATGGACACAGAGTACTCCCAGACGTAAATCAATCGTCTGTGGGATTTGAACTCAAATTTAAAACATTTGATGTGAAGATGTGATTTAAATTTAATTTAAAACATGTGACAAAACATTAAGATATTTTAATATTGCCCAATCTATGTGTATTTTATCGATGGCGGGTTGCGTGCGTGGCGCGCACGTGAAGCGCGTGCTTCGCGAGGTGCGCGCGCATGTCGCCGGCGCGTGCGCAGCGGTGATACCGCCCATCGGGCCGGATCTGCGGACCTTTACCGCCTTTATCACAACTAATTAGACTCTGAACTGATGATTCGCTTTTACTGGAAATATTCTGTCTTCTGTTGAAATTTACCTACACGTGTGTTACATAAGTACGTGGTGTTCATTATATACCTATTCGTTACATATGTCTGATTTGTTATACAAGGACGAACTCTTTGGGTTGATGTTTATTTTGCTTGGTTTACGTTAGATACTCATACATAAATTGACTAGTAATTTGGAGCGAGGAACAAAAAACCTAGAAGCAATTAGGCGCCAAGTTAAACAAAAGAAGTTATGTCTTATTAAAAGTTCAAATTGAATGCGGCAATTGGTACATCGATCAGAGCTTCTAAATGAGAGAATTAGGAAAAAAAGGATACCACAAAGTAGAAGGTAAACTTTTCATGCCGTGCAGTTCGGAAATAAAATAAGATGACAATTAGTCAAGTCGTTCGTCGAGGTTCCCGCGCGCTATCGGCGGCGCTGTCAGGTCGAGTCGGGTTATCGACTCACTACATAAACAGCGCACACCGCTATCTGCTAATAGTTAACCTATTATTTTTTGCGATTTACTAAATAAATCTCGGATATAAATTTAAAACTTTGTATTTATACGATAATAATTAACGCTAGCGTCTGTTTGATATTCTTTATATTTCAGCCAGTCACTTCATCAGTTTCGTTCTAATTTTAAATATATGGACTTTGGAGATACCAGAGCCATCCTAGACCTAAAACTTAAATATAAATAGTTATAATTAAAATTAATAGCATAAGTAGAGAGCGAAATAAATAAAACGACGCAAAAACGCATTACTAGCAAACGGTATAAAGTTTAAAACATTTGCGATTTAATTTTTTTTTAAATTGCATTTAAAATCGGAGTTAGACGTTTTTACGTCGTTGTAATTAGTTCGCCCTAAAACTTTTCGTGGAATTGAAATATCTCATTGTGTAATTAATAACTGGAAAACCCTCATAACGCGTAGTCAGACGATTATTTCTTTTCGACAAATATGTCTGAGGACGAAGCGAAGGTACAAAGACGTGTCACATGTTTTTATAGGCAGGTGTGTATCTATGATTCTTAGTTTATTCAACAAATTCTAAAGAAGTAAGCTTATTCAAGTATGTATTATATTATCATTCGTCAATCTTTTTACGTATTTAAGTATGCATCTCGATATCGTCTGCGAGTCTCGGGACGTTCTCTCACCTGTCTTGTCTCAATAGACGAGATATTCTCGAGTCGAGGCGTCCTTGTTACTTTGCCACTAGTTTCTATCGCTATGTCACGTCTGTTTTTTAACATTCAGGTGTTACGTAAAGTCAGTGAATTTATTGACTATACGTACAGTCGTCGCCATAAACTTATAAACACGTGTGAGGTGTTAAATAGTTTTAGCCTACGAAATAATGATTACTATAAATATATTATAGTACAAGTTATTAAATAAAAGTTTATCTGACCATAATTTATAATTACGGAGTAAAGAGATATTTTAAAACTGAATGTTACCTTTAGAAATGTTGTTTGGAGCGCATTCATTGATGATTATAGCTGAGACTGTACATATTACTCTGTATTTAGCAGCGGACGTCATTGCTGAAGTGTTGACATATTATTCTAAAACCGTGAATAGATATTTTACTTATAATTATTATTTTATATTGTTAAAATATTTTTAACAGTCTTCTATCTTGTTTTTAAAGACATTTCTCACATTAAGCCTCTTACTCAACGCCGCGGGCGTAAATATACAACTAATGTTTACAACCTGCACTCAGACTCAGAAAGAATATTTGTAGATCACAATATCATTGTGTTGTGTGGGGTTTGAACTCACAACATTCAGTGTGGCGGCAGCGGTAGGCGTCTTGCTCGCTGCGCCACCCGTGTGTGAGCTGCAACAAAATCCTTTACACTTTTGATATTATAGTTTATTTCTGTACCCCTGACAACGTGTATACAAAATGCAATGATGCTCGGTTGAGCATTTAAGACGTGAAAGCGTAACAAAATTTACAAACTCACATTCATATTTATAATAGGTATGTACTAGCTATTACCTGCGACTTTGTCCGCGTAGATTTTAACTAAAAAGTGTTTGTCGCCGCGGAACCCAACTATATTTCTCTGCCCAAGTTACTTACATGGCGTAGTTTTTATAGTGTAAAGCTAGATAATAGCATGGCTTACTCAAAAACAACATTTAAATATGCGTCGTTAGATTAACGCTGTCACAGAATGCGTAAGAAAAATAAAGATTCACAGCTCCTCCCCCGTAGGTGATAGCGTGATAATATGTAGCCTATATGTTGACCCGACCTGTTAGTAATATTCATGCAAAATTTGAAGTAAATCCATGCAGTACTTTTTGAGTTTAGCCCGGACATACATACAGACAAACAGACAAAAATTCTAAAAACTATATTTTTGGCTTCGATATCCATAGTAGATCACGCCCCAAGTATTCTTTAAAAAAAAAATTCAATGTACAGTTTTGACTTTCCTACGATTTTATTTTATGTATAGATTAGTTAGGATGATGGGCGACAACTTACCTAAACCTAAGCTGCATTTAATATGATCGGCGGTTGCCTGCAATTTCATATCGTCAGTAAGCATAATAAGTGGCAAATATATTAATATCTGGTACAAGACTCCATGCTAGTCAATAACCCAGATTGCTCTACAGAAATGGCATATTAATTAATTATAATTCAGTACAAGTATTATAATTAAGTAAAGTAGTACTTAACCATTATGCAGTTACTTCTTTACATTCTCGTAATGCTTTATTAAAATTAGAAAATAAGCTGAACTCTCTATATACTTATACATTTCCTATAGCTTTAGCTACTAAAATGTACATTACTATATACATAGAAGTAATGTATTTCGCGGGTATAGTTACATAGAAATAAATAAGACAACAGCAATATCTCTGTGGGGAGATCAACAGACTGCAATGCAGAGGGTCTCGGGTTCGAACTGACTTTCGGAAGTTATATGACTTTTCGAAATGATGTGCGTATTGATTGACAATTATCGCCTGCTCCGTGCCTCAGAGAGCACGTTAAGCCGTCGGTCCCGGCTGCCATGAACATTTATGGCAGTCGTTATTGGGAAGTCAGTGCCCTCTAATATCCTGACACTGGTCTAGCCTTAGGGTATCGTTAGCCTTCGGGTTGCGGAGGTCAGGTGGCAGTCGCTCCGTGTAAAAGCTGATATCCAGTCAAATCCGGTTAGACTAGAAAGCCGACCCCGAGTGACTTGGGAACAATAAAGGCTAGGGAGAAGGAGTTACATAGAAAACCTAACGCGTAACCGTAACTTCTGTAAGTATGTCCAAAGAAAATGAACTAATAACAAGTGACAAACGGCAATGAATTGCCGTAAATCTTAGAGTTCGAAAAAATGGTTCAAGTTATATGCAAAGGTCACGTGATACCACGTAACCTTGAGGTCAAAGGTCATAGTTGTTTCGGGGGTATATCGACTATGCTGAGTCGAATAGCGTTGATCGAGAGTCTCTAGTTCTTACGGTTCTTGAGTTGAAAGTTGTATAACAGACAGACGGACGGACGGACAAAGCTGTTGTATTAGAGTTTTTTCGAACTCTCAAGGGCGTCACACACGGCGAAGATTCTTTATTATTTTATGTTAAGATAAAATATCGCTCACTATACAGTTTGTATGAACTATCACAAATGGCTAAGATACTTTAATATTTTAGTCGTTTGTGATATTATATATGCTTAAAACTACTAGTTATTTTTTAAGAAAAGCTCCGTGTTTCAATACGAAGTAATGAGATAACAAAATTTATGAGTAATTTGTTCTCATTAGATAACAATTTAATAAGAGCTACGACTGCAAATAACATTATTTATGTTTGCTTTATACGTATATTATATAAACAAATCTTGTGACGAACATTAAAAATTATATCGGCAAATTAAAACTCTAGAAATATTAAATTGTTATTTTGGACTACTCTGTATATATCTAAATAAACTGTAATAAATAATTAATTATGTATAAGTAATTATATATAAGTTATTACTTATGTAAAATAAATTAAATGTATGTAGTAAACATTATTTATTTTTACATAACCTATCCGTTAACAAACATTCGGCCAAATATAAGGTACTGGTTTCGTTAAAATTTACCATTTATAAAATGTTTAGTAATAATAGTAAACATACATACATAGATTCACGCCTGTTTCCCAGAGGGGTAGGCAGAGACTACGGATTTCCATTTGCTACGATCCTGACACATTTCTCTGACTTCATTTACTTTCATCACATTCCTCATACACGCCCGTCGTCATAGTAAATATATGTGTTTGTTTTTCTTTCCTTCTAGAACCACGAAATCTTGACCACGTATAAAATAATAGAATAATAGCCATTGGGTAGAGTCCTGTTCTAATAAAGTCTGCGTTCATTAAAATAAAATTAATATGAATAGAATATTTATATTCCTCTTAATATCATACAGATTGTTATATATTTTTGAATTCTGATATGGATGGACTATGTAGAGGGATTTGACACTATTTAAAGACATTAGACCACACACTATAACAAAACAATCCTAATCCTAAGTATCCTAATCCTAACTAATATTATAAAAGGGGAAAATGAGTTTAATAATAATAATATAATTTATTTTTCTCCCATATCACAATTAAACACAAAAGTACAATGTTGTCAATAAAAGGTATTGGGAGACTGGTTTCCAAGCTAGGTAACAACCTGTGTTCTGGATAACCAGGCTTCCATTCCACGGAAAAGTCGTACTCTGAAAACAGTGAAAAATTGCATTCAACAGTAGACATAGACATAAAAAGAAAATATATAATGAACTTCAAAACATGTAAGAAAATCAAAATAATCACAGACTAAGTTAAAATTAATTTACGTATATAGAAATGTATGTATTAATTATCGAGTTTGTGAGTTAGGTGTGTCTGTGTGTGTCTGTGTCTGTGTGTGTGTGTGTGTGTGTGTGTGTGTGTGTGTGTGTGTGTGTGCGTGTGTGTGTGTGTGTGTGTGTGTGCGTGTGTGCGTGTGTGAGGGTGTATCTGTGTGTGTGTGTATGGTTGTGTGTATGAAAGTTTGTTTGTTTGTTACATTTTCACGCCTAAACCACTGAACCGATCATCCCGAAATTTTGCATTTACGTTGTCAGGTGTACAGAAACGGACATAGGCTACCTTTCATCCCAAAAAAAAATACTGATCCCGAGGAAAACAACAATAACATTCTTATGATAATATATGGCGCCACGTGTCTTTCGAATCATGATTGAATTACATTATTACAAGCAGAGTACAACCCGAATTGATTGTCAAATGCTAAATTAACGCGAGCGAAGCCGCGGGCAAAAACTAGTATTATATAAAATATTTGTGTGCTGTAAGTTTGTTCCAAATCCGCAAAAACTTAACTTTGAGTTCAACTTAAGATCTAAGCTTCGTTCATCAGATACCATTCATCATCATCATTAATCTGATATAGGTACAGTTTATAGAGTTATCAACGTAAATGGGATCGCAAGCGAACCGTATTTTACGCGGACGAAGGCAAGGACTAATATTATTATGAAATAAGATCTCAAATAAACAAAGCTTTACATAAGATGTTTAAAGTTAGGCTACGTAACATCCAGTGTATGGTAGTGTGTATGTTTACATCCATACGTGTTACAAAAGGTTTATGTGTGCGTACACACATAAACCTTTTGTTACGTTCACCAACGAGCACTTACGGAGCCGACCATCGTGAGGTTAACCACTGGCGATCGCCGGAAGCCATGCCGACGCCCTGCGCGTTATTAATTGTGGTCTACTTTAACTAGTTTTAACCTTACACTGGGGCTGGAAGCGGATAAACACATTTGAGCCACGTGCCGGCCTTCTACAAACGTGCCTTTACAAGGGATGAGACAACAGTAACTTCGAGATGGAATAATTTTTTGTCTGGTTCCAAAGATATTCGGGACTTATAATAAATGGATATAAATAAATAAATAAATATATGGATAGCGAAGACGCTATCCGTATAATTAATACAGCCCTGATTGTTAATTCTATTTACATCTTAAGTCTATATACGATATTTCCGAGTGCTGAAAAGTGTACAAAATTTTTCTTCGTGATTTACCTTGTAAACATTTTTTTTGAGTGAAGTTGAACCTTACTGAATTAATATCCAAAAATAGACACCACATTTCTCGTTCAAATATTGATACACTGGCCCAGTTTCTTATCGGGAACAAAACAAAAATACTTTGATCTCTATTTACTATCATATAATGGTAGTAAGAAGAGAAAGTTAAATCAATTATTTTCTTAAAACAACCACTTTGTTTTAGGAAAATAATTGATTTAACTTTCTTTCTGATTGATTTATCATTGTTAGGCGTTAGTTTAACCTAGTTCTTTTATAACACTAGTTTACAAAATTTAACATTTTGTCTGTTGTAATTTTGTGGTTGATAACGTTTAAAAATTTTGAGGGTAAATTTGACCAAAACAAGTCATAAACTTGTTTTTGTCAAATTTACCCTCAACATTTTTTGAGTAGCTCGAATTACTTTGTTTTTGATTTTTATCATTTAAGCATATATATTAATCGATAACAGGCGTATTTTACTGTGTTAAGATTAGTATCTGAAGTTTTTGCGTCATGAGTAGTTCAAGGAGACGTTGTTTAAACAATCTAGCTCATTTTTGCTATGTGTATAGGCGGTGAATATTTGTTTAACTATTGTAGAATAGTTATATCAGAGTTGCTGAAAAATACCTATTTGTTTGTATTGAGTATTTTGGGATGCTCTTGGATAAAAATAAGATGTCTTGGGCTCCCAATTGTGTTTGTAAATTGTGTGTGGAATATTTAAGATTATGGAAAACTGGTAAAAGAAGTGCCTTTAAATTTGGAATACCGACTATTTGGCGAGAACTACGAAATCATCTCGAAGACTGTTATTTTTGTAGCGTGAACTTAAACGGTTTAACACTAACAATGGAGCAACAGGGCAGTACCCAAGTACTAGTGTTCAACGTCCAGTGCAGCGTTCACCTGACTCTTCACTGCCTAAAAATATATCTGAACCCTTAGAACAAAACATTGAAGGACCAAGCTCATCACAAAATGATGCTAATTTTGAAGGTATGTCAAATGAGCCAAAATACTTTTCCCAAAATGACAAATAACTTATCATTGAAATTAAACTACTATATACGGATTTTATCGCGTTGTTTATTTGACACTTTATTACAAAATTTTGAAAAACTGTTACACTACTATAATACTATTAAGTTTTACTAATTTTTAAGCTAATTAAATTATTGAAACTATTAAAACTATCTATTTATACTATTACTATATACTATTATACTGTTTATATTTATGTTTACACTTACCCCGACGTTTCGGTTGCTTTTCAGCAGCCATGGTCACGGGGAGACTAAGATGGTAGTTGTCTCAATGTTCCAGTGTAGTTATTTCAAAGTACCCGAACATAATCCGTATATAGTAGTTTAATTTCAATGAATAACATTCGCGTAAACAGAAGACAATATTAAATAACTTATCAATTTACGAAAGATACTCAATTTAGAAATTCTATAACTGAGTTAGAACTAAAGGCTTGTACAGCTTTCGTCTGTGATGCAGAATTTTCTCGGCAATAAAAAATCTGAAAATTATATTGAACTTGTAGAAGACCTTCTGCTACAATTAAAAAATATGAGGTGCAATATGAGCATAAAACTCCACTTCCTCCATAGTAACCTGGACAGGTTTCCGGAAAATTTAGGAGATATGAGCGAAGAGCAGGGAGAGCGTATGCATCAGGACTTACGCGTCATAGAAGAGCGCTATCAGGGTTTCTGGGATACGAAAATGATGTCTGACTATTGTTGGTCTCTGATACGTAATTTTCCAAAGTCTACACATCAGAGAAGAGCTTTAAAACGAAGTTTTTTAGAAGTTTCAATGATTAATTATTTATTTTAGTAAAGTTTTTCTTAGTAAATACATGTTTTTCCTGTTTTATACCTACATAGCTGAAACTCAGAAACTAGAGCTGATAAAAATCTTCTAATTATATATTTGTAAATAGTATATCATATGTAATCAGCAACAGCTAAAATTTCTTCGGCAACAGATATACTGTAAACTAGTGAATCTGCGTTAAAACTAAATTATTATAAAAAGCGGACATTAATTGTATAGCGTCGTTTTACCATGACTAAATGAACGTAATTTTTCTTAGATAATTATGAAGAAAGGCAGCGCTTTAATTAGAGTGTCGTGTTAAGTATCCGCCAGGCGCGTCCCGCTGGGACCTCGAGTGACCAACTGTCGACCGAGCGGCTGTCTGTCCAATTATGTAGCCGAGTTAGAGACACTACTGGGATGTACACTACGTTGTATGGTAATGGGGATTACGGGGTATTGTTAGTCTTTAAAATTAGCTATACATAGTTACGTGCGTCGCGGGAATCAACGCAATCGTGACAATTTTATTGATTGTGACGTTTAAGTGCAAGTAGGCATACGATGGAAGGGGAAGTTAAAAACTGAAAAAGAAAACAACAACTACGGCTTTTTTCATTTGCTTTGTTTTGTATACATCCGAAATTGTAAAAAATGTCGTGCAAGGGTGTATTGCATTGCACCTACATTTCGCCAGCAATGTTTAGGTCTAATGTAACAGGTGGTGAACAAATTGCCGGCTACGGGACACATCTTCAAACACCTTGCTTGTACTCAGAATTAACTTCATTTCTATATTGTCTTGCTGATGCCGTAGCATAATGTATCGTTGTAGCGTATGTTTGTACGCGAGGAACCTTAAAATATAGTCGGCGAAAGGTGCTTGTACCGTTGTAGTACTCCTCTGCCTGCCTCTGTCGGACCCCTCTGTATGTGTAAGTAAAACAATAATAGTAATAATATTGTATCACATACACACAACACCATCTAGCCCAAACTAAGCAGAGCTTGTACTATGGGTACTAGACAATGGATACACATACATATATACGTCTTTTTTTGTAAATACATACAAATTATACATAGAAACACCCAGACCAAGACAAACATCCATGTTCATGCACACAAATGTTTGACTTGTGCGGGAACAACCCGCGACCTCAGGCGTGGCAGTCGGTTACAATAACCACTACGCTATCAAGGCCGACTTGAATGTTAACTGGGTTCGATTCCCGCACAAGTCAAACATTTGTGTACATGAACATGGATGTTTGTCTTGGTCTGGGTGTTTCTATGTATAATATGTACGTATTTACAAAAAAAAGTATATTTGTATGTTTATCCATTGTCTAGTACCCATAGTACAAGCTCTGCTTAGTTTGGGCTAGATGGTGGCGTGTGTATGTGGTAGAATATTATTATTATTATATCAATTTAAAATTAATATTGATAATGCCAAGGCCTTTTAACTTAAGACCAGTTAAAGCGTCTTTTAATATTATTGACTAATTAACAAACTAACTATAAAGTGCTATTTAGGCGGAAGGGGAACGGGAAGCGAAGGGCGCTAAACGATCTCCGGCCCCCATGAGCGCTGGCCTAGGGCGACAGACTAGGGCAGTCTGTCGCCCGTGCAGAAGCAGGCCCGAGACGGCGGCGCGTCGTGTTCCGCGCGCGCCTGTCAATGAATGAGAATTATAAAAATGCGACGAGGCCGCCACGACCAGGCGGCGCAAATCTGCCGGGGCTGCAGGATGAATGCGCGAGTGATCCCTGCGCCCCGGCCATAGATTGTGAGAAGGAACACCGTGGTACGTTTAGTCGGTATCACCGGGATATCTCCATAACGCCCCCGCGGAGGGGTATGCGCCAATGCATTCCCCAAAGTAAAAAAAAGAGGATAGTGGAGTGGAACACACTGCTTTCTCTCTTAAGAGCTGAATATTATACTAGTATCAGCTCTGCTGGGACGAGCGCCTTCTCAGTATGATGAAGGTCAGGCCACAGTCCACCATGCTGGTCAGGTGCCGATTGACATCATACATCTTCGAGAACAAATGGAGATCTCTCAGAATATTAATTAACTGTTAAAGTATAAACACATAACTTCGAAAAGTCAGAGGTGTGACCCCTGGGGTCCAACGCGAGTTATCTGCGTGCAAGCCACTAGTCTGCTCGTAGGTTATCGCTGCTAGATAGCTAGATAGCTAATAATCCACTAGTCTGCTCGTAGGTTATCGCTGCTAGATAGCTAGATAGCTAATAATCCACTAGTCTGCTCGTAGGTCATCGCTGCTAGATAGCTAGATAGCTAATAATCCACTAGTCTGCTCGTAGGTTATCGCTGCTAGATAGCTAGATAGCTAATAATCCACTAGTCTGCTCGTAGGTCATCGCTGCTAGATAGCTAGATAGCTAATAATCCACTAGTCTGCTCGTAGGTCATCGCTGCTAGATAGCTAATAATCCACTAGTCTGCTCGTAGGTTATCGCTGCTAGATAACTAGATAGCTAATAATCCACTAGTCTGCTCGTAGGTCATCGCTGCTAGATAGCTAGATAGCTAATAATCCACTAGTCTGCTCGTAGGTTATCGCTGCTAGATAGCTAGATAGCTAATAATCCACTAGTCTGCTCGTAGGTCATCGCTGCTAGGTAGCTAGATAGCTAATAATCCACTAGTCTGCTCGTAGGTCATCGCTGCTAGATAGCTAGATAGCTAATAATCCACTAGTCTGCTCGTAGGTCATCGCTGCTAGATAGCTAGATAGCTAATAATCCACTAGTCTGCTCATAGGTTATCGCTGCTAGATAGCTAGATAGCTAATAATCCACTAGTCTGCTCGTAGGTTATCGCTGCTAGATAGCTAGATAGCTAATAATCCACTAGTCTGCTCGTAGGTTATCGCTGCTAGATAGCTAGATAGCTAATAATCCACTAGTCTGCTCGTAGGTTATCGCTGCTAGATAGCTAGATAGCTAATAATCCACTAGTCTGCTCGTAGGTTATCGCTGCTAGATAGCTAGATAGCTAATAATCCACTAGTCTGCTCGTAGGTTATCGCTGCTAGATAGCTAGATAGCTAATAATCCACTAGTCTGCTCGTAGGTTATCGCTGCTAGATAGCTAGATAGCTAATAATCCACTAGTCTGCTCGTAGGTTATCGCTGCTAGATAGCTAGATAGCTAATAATCCACTAGTCTGCTCGTAGGTTATCGCTGCTAGATAGCTAGATAGCTAATAATCCACTAGTCTGCTCGTAGGTTATCGCTGCTAGATAGCTAGATAGCTAATAATCCACTAGTCTGCTCGTAGGTTATCGCTGCTAGATAGCTAGATAGCTAATAATCCACTAGTCTGCTCGTAGGTTATCGCTGCTAGATAGCTAGATAGCTAATAATCCACTAGTCTGCTCGTAGGTTATCGCTGCTAGATAGCTAGATAGCTAATAATCCACTAGTCTGCTCGTAGGTTATCGCTGCTAGATAGCTAGATAGCTAATAATCCACTAGTCTGCTCGTAGGTTATCGCTGCTAGATAGCTAGATAGCTAATAATCCACTAGTCTGCTCGTAGGTTATCGCTGCTAGATAGCTAGATAGCTAATAATCCACTAGTCTGCTCGTAGGTTATCGCTGCTAGATAGCTAGATAGCTAATAATCCACTAGTCTGCTCGTAGGTTATCGCTGCTAGATAGCTAGATAGCTAATAATCCACTAGTCTGCTCGTAGGTTATCGCTGCTAGATAGCTAGATAGCTAATAATCCACTAGTCTGCTCGTAGGTTATCGCTGCTAGATAGCTAGATAGCTAATAATCTTTTAATATAACTCATTAGTTTAAGACTTCAGTACAGTCTCCGCTGTACTGAAGTCTTATTTTGAAATGCCGCTCTCTCTTCAAACATTGAATCAAGTGCCGCAAGCAAAGCCTAGACTTTTAGCTCCACAAGGGACCGTTTTTTGCACGTCATGTCGATTCATTACATTCAATGGTCATTAACTATGATTTGTATTATATATTACTAGTTTTTGCCTGCGGCTTCGCTCGCTTTAATTTAGCATTTGACAATCAATTCGGGTCGTACTCTGCTTGTAATAATATAATTCAATTATGATTCGAAAGACACGTGGCGCCATCTATTATCATAAGAACGTTATTATTGTTTTCCTCGGGAACAGTAATTTTTTTTGGGATGAAAGGTAGCCTATGTCCGTTTCTGTACACCTGTTAACGTATATGCGAAAAATCAGGATGATCGGTTCCGTGGTTTAGGCGTGAAAAGGTAACAACCAACAAACTCATTTACGCTTTTATAATATTAGTTAGGATTAGGTTTAGGATAGGATTAGGATAAACATTATTGGTAACTATAATCCTCGCGGCCTCGATGATGTAGTGGTTAGTGAAACTGGCTGCCACGCCTGAGGTCGCGGGTTCGATTCCCGCATAAGCCAATATTTGTGTGCATGAACATGGATGTTTGTCTTGGTCTGGGTGTTTATATACATAATATAAAATATGTATGTATTTACAAAATAAAAAATATGTATGTATGTTTATCCATTGTCTAGTACCCATAGTACAAGCTCTGCTTAGTTTGGGGTAGTTTTAGTGTACTAGACAATTATGGATAAACATACATATATACTTTTTTTGTAAATACATACTTATTATACATAGAAACACCCAGACCAAGACAAACATTCATGTTCATGCACACAAATGTTTGACTTATGCCGGAATCGAACCCGCGACCTCAGGTATGGCAGTCGGTTACACTAATTACTGCGCAGCATCACCTCGACTGCCTCATTAGTGCAGCAGTGGTGAATGCCACTGCTGTGCAAGAGGTCTCTGGTTCAAATCCCGAGGTGCAAATAGTTCTCAATAGCACCTCGAGGAAGTCGCTCAGCGCATCTCAGGGAGCATCTGACGGCTTTGCGTCCGCACCGGATATCTCTCCGGTCCTGTCGGCCTGCTGTATCATCAAATTATGAGAGAGTTAGGGGACAGGATATGAACTAGTTTGCGCATACATTTGTGCCCTATAATATCTCTTGCGCATATGGTCAGTCTGCGTTAAGATTGTCACCGTGTCTAATATTCAGCCTCGAGGACTTTATTTATCAGGTCGAAGATATGATTGTCAGTCAACTAAGTGGTATAAAAAGTTGGAATATGTTCACGCGTACTGATGAGGCAATAATGACTAAATTCTGCGTATTTTCTTGCAGTAACAGTAAATATTTTTCACAGTTCCCTTGTACGTCCTGTCGGCCCTCAGACATCACCGATGACCTGCAGATAGGGTGCCGTAAAAACAAACACTTAAACAAATAAAATGTGCAGCGCGCTTGCGCTCGCCATTACATCGAAGTGTTTACGCGGCGGCGACTAACGAGTGAAACGACTGACGACAACGGGGTGTCCTGGGCAACCAGCGGGGTGGGTCACAGGCGCCAGCGGACATCTACGGGATGAGCCTCACCCTGGCTTCATTTTCTACTACTAAAGTTTTAGGCCTATATCTTTGAAACGGTCTTCTTCTTTTCTTTTTCTTCTTTTCATGTGGTTAGTGGCCAACCTGTTGTCAAGAGTTGGTCAAGCCGCCCGTAGGCCTCTGAGATGGCTTAACGACTGCTATCAATTTGACAACAACCGGGACCGACTTTTTACGTGCCCTCCGAAGCACGGAGACGCTCAGATGAAATACCACTAAGCGGTCACCCATCTATAGACTGACCGCACCCAACGTTGCTTAACCTCATTAATCGTTTACCGATCAGTGAGTGCAACTAGCTATGAGCGCATCTTTGAAACGGTAGGCAACGATGTATTACATTCATTTATTTATTTTTTATTTCATTTTTTTATTTTTTCGTATTTCGTCTGCTATGGTTTTTTGAACTTTTAGGTCTAACGTAATAGGAGCGAGTCTATTGCTGTGTACCCGGCAACGTTCTAGACTTCCTGCTGTTTACTAAGAATTACAGGTAAAGTTTGGCTGAGCCGGTAAATGGAATAGCTTTAGTCTTCAGAAGTTTGCGGCCGAATATCTTAAGGCAGTGTCCCTGTAACAAGCAGTGATTCAAAATGATCTTTCCAACTAGTATAAATGATCTTTGTTCCTTGCTTTTTGCGCTAGTAACCCAGCGACCTGTTTCGACAGCGAGAGTGAGAGAGAGAGGCACTATATAAAAGAACGAAGCAACGACTACGCGGATAGTACGCCTTACTATCAGGCACATAGGATACCTTAGTTATAAAAACAACTCAAAATAGACTATAAGAAATTCGGCCTAATAAATAAGTTATATATTATGTTTGCTTGTATGCTTTATCTATTTGATAGGTATATTTGTGAGCTAGCGTACTATGATTTATTAACAACACATATGTATATTTATCAGCAAATATTAGATTCAAAGTAAATAGTGACTCAAAATTCTAATATTCGGTCACGAACTAATATTTATGTTATACTTTATTCGTTGGTGCCGCTTATAACATTGGCGTATTAAGTTATTTTCTAGGGAAGCCTGGCCTATGAACAGCGATACCCTAGTATTTGGAAATAAAATTTAATATCCTGGGATAGGATAGGTTGCCAAAAATATTAGACCCAACAATCTCACTGCCCGTACTATTTGCAGATGACGTCTCTGTTTTAATAAAATGTGACAACATACAAAATTACAATCATCTAATCCAAGAAACACTCCAAACTATTCCACAGTGGCTTGCCGATCATAACCTGGAAATAAACTCAAATAAAACAAAACTCATGCAGTTCAGATCACACAAGAAACCTCCCCTCGACATAAACATTATTCATGCAAATACAGTTTTAGAAGAAGTTAATTCGTTTAGATTATTAGGAATAAACATAGACACATATATCAACTGGAAGGCCCACATTGAACAGATAAAATCTAAATTGTCAAGTTTTACATATGCTCTCTTCCAAATCAAACACAGCACTAACTTAGAAACAGCTTTATCCGCGTACTACGCATACGCATACTCATGGTTACGATACGGCATCATGCTGTGGGGCAATAGCGTAAACGTGGAGGAATTATTCATTATTCAAAATAAATGTATTCGAATTCTTGCTGAAATAGATAATACACAAAGTTGCAAACCATATTTTGTAAAACTAAATATACTAACATTCGCCTCAATATATATACTTGATATTTGTACCTTCGTGTATAAAAACATCCATACCTTCTCAACAAAACATGATGTCCACGATATAAACACTCGCAATAAAGATAGACTACACTTACCACCATCCCGAATAAAGATGTTAAATGTAAGTCCTTACTACATGGCAGTAAAAATATACAATAAGTTGCCTAAAACTATTAAAGATGCCATTACCCTACCTTCATTCAACAAGCACATCAGAACCTATTTAATGAATGCCTGCTATTATTCAATTACAGAATTCTTAGAAAATAAATTAAAATTTATAAAACACTGAACATAAACACCTAAATAAATGCGATGACGATCCGCAACCTCGACTAAGACCCTATAAAAACAATATAATAAATAAGCTAAATATAATAAATAAACCTTTAATAAAGAAAAAACATAATTGTGATGTTAGAAATATATTTGATTTGTAAGCGTATGTATGTAATTATATTGTGCAATAATAAAATAACAGACTTTGTATAAACTTATAATATTATATGGATTAGATGTAAGTACTAAGTAATATTAATTATAATTGTTAGTAGAAAATATTTTTTAAATATTCCTTTATTATAATAATATTGCAATGCTTGTAAAAGGCACTAAGTTCTAAGCACTATAATTTTACTAAACACCTTATGTATCTACACTTAGTTCGCAATAAACACTTTGACTTTGACTTAGGTAACAGATATTCCTGGTATGTGTACGGTCTACTTGGTCCTTTAGGCCGATGGCTCATACGCATAATAGTAACTGTATACCTTGTTGCACTAAAGAGGCCCGTGTCCAGCATTGGGGCAGTTTATGTAACTATAGGTACTGTATATGTAACTATAGGTAGTCGGCCTCGGTGGCGTAGTGGTTAGTGTAACCTACTGCCACGCCTGAGGTCGCGGGTTCGATTCCCGCACAAGTCAAATAATTGTGTGCATGAACATGGAAGTTTGTCTTGGTCTGGGTGTTTCTATGTATAATATGTATGTATTTACAAAAATAAAAGTATATATGTATGTTTATCCATTGTCGAGTACCCATAGTACAAGCTCTGCTTAGTTTGGGCTAGATGGTGTTGTGTGTATGTGGTAGAATATTATTATATTATATTATTATGTATATAAACCTATGTATATGATATACCATTTTTTTTAAAAAAGCCTATCCTTCTCTAGGAATAATTACTGTGTCGCGGGGATTTTACAAACATTCAAATAACGGAAATAAAACACACAAAGTTTTGTCCCGTGTGGGGATCGAACCCACAACATGGCGCAGTAGTAAGGCGCCCACTTAAACCACTACGCCGTCCTGTCATAGTCATACCTGTGTTGTTTTGCAAGTGCATCAAGTTGCTGTCTACATTATAGAAAGGGGAAATAGGATACGTCTATTTTTAACCTTAGTCCGAGAGTAAATGATACCAGTGCCGTGTGACCGCACTATGACACCCTATCATTGGATATTCTTCATAGGGTGTCACAGTGCATATAGGAGTCCTGATGAATCAGTGTCTGCTATCCTGAGAACAGTAATCCGATAAAGTTATAGTTATAGTAGTTATATTAATACGTGAAGCAAAGTCTTTGTATCCGGAAACGTCGGGGAAAGTGTAAACATAAATATAAATAGTATAATAGTATAGTAATAGTTTTAATAATTTAATTAGCTTAAAAATTAGTAAAGTAATAGTAGTGTAACAGTTTCTAAATTTTGTAATAAAGTGTGAAATACACAACGCGATAAAATCCGTATATAGTAGATAGTTTAATTTCAATGAATATGTAACATTCGCGTAAACAGAAGACAATATTATGTAATTAATTACGCTTAAACATGTTGATAGAAGACAATGAATAGATAAATGATCTATTCTGTGGCTCAGACTAAGTGAGTGAGAGAACACGTACGCGCATAATAATATTCTAGTCTAGTTGTCTCCTCTAGTTGGTGGTTTATATTTATTTTATTTTATTTTATTTATTAGGTCTACCAACAATTGTTTACACTAATCTTCATATAACAAAAATAATACATGCATTTAAACTCTACACAGTGCAACAATTACTTAAAGGTAAACACCACATGAACAAAAAAAAAAGAACAACAATAAAAACAACTTTTGTAAGTTGTAAGCTAAATATTGTGCAAGTAAACATAGTAGATATTGTTTAACTATTTATGAGTATCGTATGTTAAATATTAAAGCAATTTCTTTAAAAAGTTACATCTACACAAAACACAGTCCAAAAATTTATTTTTATATAAACTTAATGACTGGAACAAATACATACAAGTTAAATTCATAAATTATTTAGGTGTGGATAAGTTGAGTTTCGACCTCTGTCATGCTTTAAAACTGGATATGTTGTTGATAGCGCCTTACCTCCTGGAGTTTTTTATCTATACTAATATTATAAAGCTGAAGAGTTTATTTGTTTGTTTGAACACGGTAATTTCAGGAATAGCCTATTTACCGAGGAAGGTTATAGGCTACATAACATCACGCTACGACCCACGGGGGCGGCGCTGTAATCATAAACGCGGATGAAACCGCGGGCACATCTAGTTAATTTTAACTACATTTTATTTATAAAAAAGAGGTGGCAAAGGCGTATATGGCTCGCTGATGGTAAGCAGTTACAGTCTACAATCGCTTGCAATACATGGCCATCACTCGCGCGGTGCCATTCCAAGAGAAAAGGAATCAAATATAACATGAAAGGAAAGGCTTTTAACAGATAGGTATGATGTAACATTTCGAAACTCTATCTTGCCGAGCGAAACGTAGTAACTGTGAAACTACTTTTACGACGATTAAGTGCAAGAAGTTGATACTTACTTATGCGAGTCGGTTCGTATGTACTGTCACGAAACTATTTTTGAAACGAATAGATAATAATTATTCAAATAAACCAGATATTGGCACATATGTTGTCAATCGTGTGGGTGTATATATGTTGGCACTCGGCTGTAGGCGTTTGAATCAAATCAAATCAAATATAATCAAATCATTTATTTCGGGCTGCATAGGCCTATAGATAAATAACTTAACCAACATTTACATATTATAAAATTTTATAAAAACACACAAAACCATCTAGCCCAAACTAAGCAGAGCTTGTACTATGGGTACTAGACAATGGATAAACATATATATATACTTCTTTTTTGTTTTGTAAATACATACATATTATACCTACATAGAAACACCCAGACCAAGACAAACATCCATATTCATGCACACAAATGTTTGACTTGTGCGGGAATCGAACCCGTGACCTCACGCGTGGCAGTCTGTTTCTGGCAGAATGTTTAAATTATCTTATAGATTTAGTAATAACTAGTTTCTATCCGCGGTTTTACCCGCTTAATTCTCATGGGAAAGCATACCGACATGCATCTACTCTACATTTGAATGCATCGTCAATAAAATACACTTATTATATTATATATTATACATATACAGGTTTCCTAAAATCCAACCACTTTCTTTTTATTGCATTTGTCTTTAAATAACAACTAGTTTTAGTTTAGTCAGGGTTCTTATACTATTTGACGCCGGCTTTTAATCAGCACGTGTGCATTCAAAATATACGGATTTGTGATGCATTCCCGGAACTAAGAAGAGAACGAGCGCAGGCTCCCTGATGCGGTCAATACATGTCAGAGGTATTCCGACCTGTTTTGTTCTAAATATTGGATGTTTAATCCTATAACCGTAACTCTATGAATGTTAATTTAATTTCTATTTTAATTTAAAAGGCTAGATCGGGACTCTGTTTTGAATTATTATTAGGAGGATTATATAATTATGTCATTGTCATAGATATCACAAATAATATTGTTCTAAATTATAATAAAATGAAAATGCTCTTTAATTAGTCACATTTTGAAATTAATATATTAGATTTTATTAGAACTCTATTTTCATATACAATAAGCTATACTAATTTAACAAGAAAAACGAATTAGAAATGAAATTTGAATTTAGTTAAAGTATAGATGACTACAGTATGCTCATTATAGTTAAACTACTATATACGGATTTTATCGCGTTGTTTATTTGACACTGTTACAAAATTTTTTGAAAAACTGTTACACTACCTACTATAATCACTATTAAACTTTACAAATTTTTAAGCTAATTAAATTATTGAAACAATTAAAACTATTTATACTATTACTATACTATTATACTATTTAGATTTATTTTTACACTTTCCCCGACGTTTCGGTTGCTTTTCAGCAGCCATGGTCACGGGGAGACTAAGATGGTAGTTGTCTCAATGTTCCAGTGTAGTTATTTCAAAGTACCCGAACATAATTTAATCATGGGTGTTTCTATTTACGCAGAATGAGCTCAAAGTATCATGAAGTCTAGCTGTGGTTTGCTTCTTCTTGGGTTTAATTTAATTAGCTTAAAAATTTGTAAAGTTTAATAGTGATTATAGTAGTGTAACAGTTTTTCAAAAAAATTTGTGTCAAATAAACAACGCGATAAAATCCGTATATAGTAGTTTAATTTCAATGAATAACATTCGCGTAAACAGAAGACAATATTATGCTCATTATAGTTAGACATTTTCAAATAAAATCTACAATTAAATATTTTATATGGTGTTATTGATTTTATACGGCAAGTGCAAGATAAAATGCTAAAATAAGGTCTAGTGCAATATGATAAATGCATAACACGGATGGTATAGTCACGCTAGCACTTGTGGCTCGCGTCGGTACAATCGCACTTTCCGAGATAACATCTGGGCGGGCCGCCCGCGGCCGCCCGCCCGCCGTCGCGCCAGTAGCAAGAGTGCGCGCGGACGAGATAAACGCATACACAGCCATCACTCATCGATATCGATATCACACAACACTTGTGAAACATCGACTATTCAAATTAAGAATTTGGAAATAAAAGTGACCGTGTGTTTATGGTGAGTGAAAGTGAAGTGTTGTTTTAAAAGTTTGGATGCAAAAACTTTATTGTAAGTATTTAGTTGTTTACTTTAGTTGTTTTGTCAAGTGCACTTAATTAAACGAAATAGAGTTCAGTAACAGTTTAAAAATAGTGTTAAATAATTGTCTCTATTATTTAAGCATGCATATGTATAATTTCATTTAGTTACAGCGAAAAATAAATAAAATAAAATATAATTTTCAGAATATAATTTGACGAAAATAATTAAGTTAAAAAAAAACTTAACTACTTTAAAAAAAAAGTTAAGCAATTATATATTAATATACATAATTTTTTAGGAGCAAATGTTATATTATCGACAACAATAAAACATTTCCAAATTCTCTACATTTACAAGTTTTACACGCGCAAATACAAAAATGTTTAATAAATCAATGTAGTCAAATAATAAATCTACACGTGAACATTGTTTACACATTTTTTATTTATGGCAGAGATACGACTTTGCTGCTCTAATTGAGATGTTTTGAACGTGGCGCCAATTATACATTATCTATTAATATTAAGTAGTGATTCGAGACGACGATATCGTTACTGTGTGTGATACCACGTCGAGTGTAGCGAATTGACAATAATTGAATTGTCACAGAGTTGGCTCATACTCTTTCTGTATACTTAATTAATTGAACACGATTCTCTAAATATAAGCGATGTGATGTCATATTTCATGAGAGAATCACAATTGACTATTTGGTTAGCAATTCATTTTTAAGTCTCATTCATGGTTTATTAAACCTCGCTCTCTTGTCATTATCTTCACCATCAATAGTGATTTAAAGTCTTTCGATAAAAACATTATTTTTCAAGCCCTGTTTTATATGGCTACTTTAAAATAGAACTTTGGAAAAACATTCATACACAGAGTTACGGTCTAATATCCCTGGAGGCCCATGCATTGTAGAGGTGTATGACGCCACCAAGTCGCCAGATATGTTTGAAGTTGCAGTGGGTGAGCGTGAGCGTCTCGTGGCTCGCTTATTGCCAGACTTCGCGCTACTAATAAATTAACTGAAATTCAATAAAAAAATTCTCTACTTATGCTTCGAGCTCATAGCAAACATTAGCGCCATGTTGTGCTTCGGCATCGGCGACCCAGTTATTGAAATAATAACCATTATAATTACTTTAACATTTATTCGATAAGGATAAGTGATACCTTTCTTACCTCTGATCTGACAAGAATATAAACAATGTAACAAGGAAGGAAAGTGTTTAAAATAACCGCTGAAGGTAATTATTACAAAATTGCTTCTTTGATGCCCCTGTTTTCCATTTAGAGATCAATGTCACAGCTTTCAATTTTCAGATTAATGCATCAGTGTTCAATTTTCAGAACAGATAATACTTATATATTGTCAAAATCATTTGATGGTTAAATATTTATATTAAAAAGCCTACTAATGTTACATAAGTGAATTCTCAACTAAATCACATGTAAAGCGCTGTACGGGTTCGAACAAGACTGCAAATTGGTAGACTTTGTCCCGAGTTACAACAAAGGATACTTTTTAATCCGGTAATATCTTTCAGTTGGATACACGCGCGTGAACCCGTGACCAGAAACTAGTTGTTACATAATTGTGAATTATTTTATATTTAATAGTGTTACGACTAACACACACCCTGACCCTACCCCGGTAACCGGTATTTGAATGAAGTTTGTTTGTTTATAGGAGCTGGTGACGCTGGGCTTACGAAACAAAATGTTTGCTTCTTTCAAGCATTAACATTGCCTATTAGGCGACGTAGTACATCTTCCCTATTTTCCTGTTTCCACTTCGTTTAATTAACGGGTCAAATTCGGCGAAATTGTCATTAACACATAAATGTTTTCATAACTTCAAGTCCATTATTTAATTTACTTATCCTTAGAGAGCAGCTGTCGTTAATATCATACATGCGAGTAAAGTTACTTATCGGACGGGGTAAGCAGAGACTACGGATTTGTACTTGCTACATGCTTGCTTGTGGCATGCTTTGTTCTTGTTTCATTGATCATACACTAACTGCGGTATCCAACAATCAATCTATCTCTGGTGCCTGTTTTAGAGATAAGATTTGATACGAGTTTCATACAAATAAAAGTGTTGAGCAAACTGTTGTTTTGCTTTTCTGTTAATACATTTTTAGCCGGAGCCTAGAACAATATCCGGTAGGCTCGTACCCTATTATTTGGGACCTAAAACAATGTTTATAAATGTAGGTGTTATATTAATCTGACTAACTCTTCGGGGACATAGGATTAAGACTATGTTTGCAAATGATGTGAAATTTATATCGCTTATTATAAAATTATAGATTGACAGGATATCGGGAACCGTTGTAAGCACGCTTCCTTGCAATTCAAAAGGTAACTTACAATCATAATTTAACTTTACTGTTTGGGATTTTCTTACAAAATGTTAAACTGCTTAATTTCATTTTGTTTATTCATTCCGGTAACGCAAAATGTTTTATTCGTGACGTCTTAACCTTCAGTCCTTGGTAAAGGATTACAGTAAGTATCTCTGAATAAAGCCTCGCTATAATAATAATAATAATATTCTACCACATACACACAACACCATCTAGCTCAAACTAAGCAGAGCTTGTACTATGGGTACTAGATAATGGATAAACATACATATATACTTTTTTGTAAATACATACATATTATACATAGAAACACCTAGACCAAAATAAATAAATAACAAGTTCATGCACACAAATGTTTGACTTGTGCGGGAATCGATCCCGCGACCCCAGGCGTGGCAGTCGGTTACACCAACCACTACGCCATCGATCTATTTTAAAAGCTGGTGAAACGGAACGCTATGTACTCTGTCTGATATATGAGTAGAATCTCGAGCCAATAAGTGGGTGCGTATTGAAAGACTTCATGTAAATACAATACATATTAATAGACTGTCATACTATCGATTTTATCTTTAAATAAATAACTAAGTAGATTAAGGAACTCTCTCGACTGCCGTGGAATAAATTGACCACTTTGATCGGGTGCCACATCCTAGCCTATATAAATTACACAAATTTAAGATAGGGTTTAATATATACTAAATTCATTTGACCGATTAAATCTGTTATAAGTTTAATCAGAAGTCCATTCAAAAGATTTGTTTGTTACTTTATACTTTGTCGGCCTCGATGGCGTAGTGGGTAGTGTAACTGACTGCCACGCATGAGGTCGCGGGTTCGATTCCCGCACAAGTCAAACATTTGTATGCATGAATATGGATGTTTGTCTTGGTCTGGGTGTTTCTATGTATAATATGTAACTATGTATTTACAAAAAATAAGTATATAGGTATGTATGTTTATCCATTGTCTAGTACGCATAGTACAAGCTCTGCTTAGTTTTGGCTAGATGGTGCTGTGTGTATGTGGTGGAATATATTATATTATATACCTATCTTCCAGAACTTGCCCAGGTTTTAACGTAACGTACACGACATTTTGGTGAAATAGATTTGCGAGCGTTTGAACCGCAAACGTTTCCGCATTTATGATATTAGGATATAAATAACGTAGATGATCTGATATAGAACATGCGAATTAGTTTAGCAGACAGTCTAGATGAGTATTTTCTTGAGCCGTGAGTAGACGGTGGCGGTGGTTACTGAAACAGCGCGCGCTCAGCCGGACGTGACGCAGAGATGTTCCGGGAGGCGGTTGATCTGCGGGACGCCGCATCCTCTTTTACTCGGTCGCGAGGCAGACTGCCGGCTCCACAATCAGATTAAAGTAGCATGCACCCAGTTTACATAAACAAAAAAAATATTTTTAAGCGTCTTAGTAACTGGTGTGTTTAAAAAAATCCCAATACTGGTCCATTCGTTCTTGTTTTGGGTGACAAAATTCATTGATTCAATTATATAGTGTATTTTTAGGACTAATAAGTTTTATAAATAATACATAGCACATTACGGATGGACAAATATTATCAGACGTTTGTGTCTAGTTTTCGTAGGGGCAATAAATAAACCATAGACTACATATTTTTTAAAGAGACTTCCTCTCTAATTTTTTAATCACATTAATCATTGGCATTATGAAGCACTCCGAACAAGTACTTGTGGATCACACATACGTTTTGTCCACTTTGAACGCGCAACGTTTTATAAGTATCCGAAATTCGGATTCGCACATCAGAAATCCCATTAGTTCTACAAAGAACTGAGAGCTACAGAAGTTTATGATGGGGCTGATTGCCACTAATAATACTATAAGGGATTGAGAACTATCATGATATTATCTATACTTCGTATTATAAACAGGAAAGATTTTATTTTTTGTTTGTTTATTTGTAACGATTTAACTCAAAAACTAAACAAGCGATTTAAAAAAATATTTTACAATTAGAAAGCTATATTATAACCGAGTAACGTAGGCTATATTATATTTTTAAAAAGTGGTATTACTACCATTACCTAACCCAATTTTACGCGAGCGAAGTCGCGGACAAATTCTAGGTCCACAATAAAACAATTCAAAATGTCGGAAATGTTGATCAACTTATGTAGCTAGCTGCAATTCATACGCGTACCAAATGTTTAACAAAATTACTAAATAAAAAACCGGCCAAGTGCGAGTCGGATTCGCGCACGAAGGGTTCCGTACCATCCTAATCCTAACTAATATTATAAAAACGAAAATGAGTTTGTTTGTTTGTTTGTTTGTTACCTTTTCACGCCTAAACCACTGAACCGATCATCCTGAAATTTTGCATATACGTTGTCAGGTATACAGAAAGGGACATAGGCTACCTTTCATCCCGAAAAAAATTACTTTTTCCGAGGAAAACAACAAAAACGTTCATATGATAATAGATGGCGCCACGTGTCTTTCGAATCATGATTGAATTATATTATTACAAGCAGAGTACAACCCGAATTAATTGTCAAATTCTAAATTAACGCGAGCGAAGCCGCGTGCAATAGCTAGTTATCTATAAAAACGGCAAAATATCATGTCTGTTATATGGGAGCCCCCTTAAATATATATTTTATTCTGTTTTTTACTATTTGTTGTTATAGCGGCAACAGAAATACATCATCTGTGAAAATTTCAACTGATTGACTATCACGTTTCATGACACAGCCTGATGACAGACGGACAGACAGACGGACGGACAGCGGAGTCTTAGTAATAGAGTCCTGTTTTACCCTTTGGGTAACCCTAAAAACACTACATATACTGAAAGTAGTTTTATTCCCTCTAGGACTGTAGTTTCTTTCTATTACAAATGTATGTATGTCTCGTTCGAGACGAGGTCCCGATTTTCGATTTAAGGAAAGTATAGTTAGTAATACTAGCGGTCGCCTAGTGGTCAAAATTCAACCATAATTTAATAACATTTTAAGTTTGATCGTTATTAAGGTTTTAGTGTCTATAACTTTACCCTTATAATCACATTTCATGTAGATGTCGCCAAGACTACACAGGTTAATTTACCTATCTTTTTCAAACAAATTATTATTTACTTAACTATACTCTTTTATTGACGATATTTCTAAGCTTGTTACTTTGTTTTCTTTTTTCTTTATTACATATAGTTACGAAGAATTGTACGACGTCAGACGAACAATACTGAAATAGTACGAACGCGATTCGACTGCGTGTGTCAAATGCATGGATGTGTGCGTGTAGTGTTTTTTCATTAATTTAATGTATTTCTAATGCATATTTTATAAAAATATCAGGATTCGCCCCTCCTTATCCATATAAACTTTAACTGTGCCAAATTTCATACTCCTCCGTCCGCGCAATTTTCGTAAAAAGGGGTACAAAGTTTTTGCTTCACGTATTATTAAATAGATTAGGTTTTCTGTTACATTGTACTGCTGTGCATGACAGATGATAATTGGCTCGACCTCGTTAGAAAACATCTGTGTCTTTAGTACCAGATTTTTGGCTTACGATTCGAAAGTCAGTGTATTTTCCAGAAATTGAGAGTAAGTCAACAAAGTTTCCGTTACAACTTACAAGCCCAAGGTTGATAGGCAATAGGGACGAATCCTTTGCTATCTGTTGGGTATGCTTTTTATCTCAGTATGTCCACCCAGAATTTATTAATAGATATAGTATAGATATATGTAAATATAACCAACAACACTTGCCAGTAATCGAACCTGGACCTTCACGATTAGCACAAATATAAACGAAACTTATATTTTTTATTACTTCGTATTAACTCTGTTTGTGCTGACATATACTCATACACACGTGGTAACTTGCACTACGTGACGCTCACCACAGCACCTCGTTCTCGTCTGGGTGTCTATGTATAATAAGTATGTATTTACAAAAATCCTAACTTCCTAACTAATATTATAAATTCGAAAGTAACTCGGTCTGTCTATCTGTCTGTTACCTTTTCACGGCTAAACCACTCAACCGATTTAGATGAAATTTGGTACAGATATAGTTTAAAACCTTGGGAAGGACATAGTCTACTATTTATTCATGTAGGTACCATGCGGGCGGAGCGGCGTGCAAAAGCTAGTAAAGTATATATTTATGTTTATCCATTGTCTGTACCCAAAGTACCAGCTCTGCTTAGTTTGGGCTAGATGGTGTTATTGTATGTGATATGATATGATATTACATTATATTATAGTATAAACGAAGTGTGAAAGTCGTATTGTTAAACAAGCATCCCGTACATACAACCTTTCATGCAGTTACTAGGTGAGCCCACAAACAAATAAAACTTCCACCGCATTAGAGCAGCTCACCTGTGATTAACGCTCGTTGCCTTCGTGTGTTAAACAACATATTTGTTCTACAGTTTAACGCCAAAACTAAATGATAAGCTTCAGGTATCCCGTACCCGGGAGCTCACCCACTTTGGCTTTGGCTACGCTAAATTAAATAACATACAAATTAGATTATACCTTTTCAATGTTTCCACTTTGATCTTTTGTACCTACATGTAAATGTACTTGCGCGTAAACATGTACATAGGTAGTCACGTATTGATTGATTGGGAAATTGAAAAAGTTGTAAAGTGGAGCTTGTTTAACAGACCTGTCATGGTTGTCGAGCCTTCTCTTAAAGTTGATACGCAGGTACAGGCTATATTTGTGTTCCAATATTGTGTTACGGTTTAAATGTTATTAAAGCGCCATTTTTGTTTAAACACTAAGCTTCATATTTAAAAAAAAACAACGACAACGTCGCGTCCGGTTTGCATTTTTAAATCAATTACATTAAAAAGGCGTTTGATAAGCGAATGAATAGGTATCACAGACAATAAAAATATTTTTTTTAAATACTGGCAAGAAAAGTAAGCAGTTTAAATTTGACAGGTTTTATTTTTTATGTGTGTAAGGTGGTCAGCGGGCTTTAGTTCAGCTGCTATAACTTGATTGGCTACACTGCAGAACCAAAATATTGTAATATTAGTGCACTAAACGTAGTTGTCTAGTCGGTACTCGGTAGGGTTAATGAGCTACGGTATCTCTTTAGGCATGTCACGTACTTCACCAAGATGATGCTACGTTTATGTACATACGTTTACAAATTATAACGCAGGGGCTATGTGCTACACCTTGAAAGAATCTTGGGTGTATTTCTCTCTTATATATTGTGATCTGTACTAGTTCGTTAAGGTAGCGATGCCCGTAGAGCGCCACCTGAATAATAATGTCTTCACAAAAGCAAAACTTAGCAATACTGACAAACAAAGATGGCCAGTGCGCTGAGACCAGTTTCTTATGTCTGTACAGGCATAACATAAGATTAGAATGCATAACATAATCTTCTTATGTAGTTCAATTACTCAGACAAAGACAGTTACTCAGTTGATACACAGCTAAATATTAGTTAGCAATATCTTTATAAGGATTGCAATGACTAGAATAGCGAGTCAATCAGATTGCCTGTCACGATCAGCTTCATCTTACGTAGTTAATTAATCACAAGTGACATGATATTTCATCTGTTTTATCATTTGACCTTGCTGTTCTCCGAGATAAGTCGCCGGAGCGCTACACTTTAAGTCTTGAAGCCATTCCATCGCGGCCACGTTATCATGTCAAACATAATAGATTTGTTATTGACGAATATTTGTATCGGTACATGTTTTGTTACGAGTACGTGAAACTACTAGTATCTACATTTATTGTAACATTGTTGCCTTATTTCGTTTTAAAAGTTTAGTTTTGTTTACGACTTACTGTGGCGACGACGAAAGATTGATAATTAAAGTATAAAAGACAAATTTGAATGAGACGGTAGCGATAAAATTAAGTGAATGCTCTTTGACTAAATCGGCGACATTTTGTAGATAGGTCAGAAATAATGTAACAAGAGTGAGTGGAACGAAAGTCTTTTATTTTTAAATATATTCAGTATTTCTCTTTCTTGCCTTGTGCTTATTTAAAACATCATGTAAATAACGGCGACAAGTAGCAACTAGTCTAGGCGAAAGAGAGAGAGAGAGAGAGAGACAGAAACTAGAGACAAGACGACCTAAATTTAAACACAGATTATATCAAAATAATTAATGTAGATATTAATAATACATGTTAATATGAATATATATTTCTCATTTCTCGAAATAAAAAGCTATTTTTAGATAACAATTGTATTGTGCAAAGATATTTTGTATAGGAATCTCGAAATTAGATTCAGGAAAAAGCATTTTATCATATGCAAAATACTAATATAATATGTGTTACACGTCATGTACCTACACATGTGTTCACAAGTGTTGGTACTGTAGGCAAGAAGTCTGTCGCCGTATACCGGCTACCGCTCCAGATACTGTCACTTACAATACCTCACTCGGATTATTGGAAATAATGTTGCTAGTGAAGTAATGTGTATCTGTATAAATATAAAAGTATACGGTGAAGGTAAACATTGTGAGGAAACATGCATTTTTTTTATGGTGTAGTAGGCAAACGAGCAGACGGATCGCCTGATGATAAGCAATTACCACCGCCCATGGACACTCGCAACATCAGAGGAGTCATAAGTGCGTTGCCAGCCTTTTAAATTTGCCCCCCTCCCAGGAGGGGAGAAGGTTGTGCCTCCGGTACCCTCACTCACTCGACGAAACACAACGCAAGCGCTGTTTCACGCCGGTCTTCTGTGAGGCCGTGGTATCGAGCCGGCCCATTCTTGCCGAAGCGTGGCTCTCCCACGGTGGAAAATGCATGTCTAAAAGTTCTCTATAATGTTCTCCAAGATATGTGAAGTCTACCAACCAGTATTGTCAGCTATGGCCTTCTATACTCATACTTATAAGATGCCTGTACTCAGTAGTGATACAGTTTATAAGCATAGGTATTTTATTTATTTAAGCCGCGAGAAAATACTAAGTTTTACTAACTTAGTGTTTTCTCGCGGCTTGGCTCGCGTTAACATAGATTTTGTCAATAAATTGCCATCACTCGGGACAGTACTTACCCTATATCCTTTTTTGTACCACTGACAACTTGTATGCGAAAATGCATGATGATCGGTTAAGTAATTAAGGCGTGAAAGCGTAACAAACAAACAAACTCACATTTGCATTCATAATATTAGTAAGCAAGTAGTGATAGTTGTATCGTGTGCTATTCATGTGGACAGGTTAAAATACCATTTGAATTATTTTCAGAATGCGTGACATGAAACAGGAACGAATAGTCCCATGTCACGTAATCGGTCGGCAGCATATATGTCACTACACTTAGCTTTATGAGATATCTCGCAGTAGTGCGCGGATTGACGCGGGTGCGATCCCTGTAAGATACAGTATTTGCTCGATCTGTCACTGGGAAATCTTTCTCGATCATTTCTTTATGTTAGATATGTTTTGTTAGTTTTTATTTAACTAAAGTGATGAAATTGAGAAAATGTGTCGTACCTAGTGAAAATTTGTGGTTTATGAGATCCGGAAATATTGTGTGCATATTTATTTATTGGAACACAAAAGAATTAAGTAGTATTTTTAAGCACGGTAATGACTGAATTAGTTAGAAACTGTGTCGCAGTCATTAACGCCCACCTCCAAGTGCGTGTTTACACAGGAGTTTTAACTCACAAAAACTTGCTACAAACAAAAATAAAATAAGACAAAATTTAAAAGCAAAAAAATAAGAACAAAACGTCTTTATGTAAGTCTAATTAAAATCTAAAAAGTTATTTTTAGAAATAATAGACTATATCTTATATGGAAATAATGTCTTTGTTAACTTAATAGCATAATTGGGAACTTATGTACCAATCGTGAAACTCTGGCGTTGATTTCAGTGTCGGTTAAATTATTAACCAGTTTTATTAGGACCTATGTGCTCTGGGATTATGTCTGAACATGTACTTGCCTCCCAATCAGTTCGACCTAAACAAAGAAAGCAGAAATTAGGTGCGATAAACCTTTGCTTAACTCTTGAGGTATAAACAAACAAGATGTTTATGTAAGTTACGTAGTAATAATATGTTTGGAGTAAAATTGTTCTAAAAGTACTTGCTATTTTGGTTTGTTTTTAAATAATTGCTTTCTTAGTTCGACTGGCACATCTAATAGGTATATTTGCGATTTAGTAAAAATCACAAGGCGTGATTTTTTTAAAACTAAATATTGATGCAGTTAGCAATATACAAACGTTAAAAGTTCTGACTAAATCCAAAGTAGAAGTTCATTAAAAATAAATGTTAATTAGTTGTAGGACGAGTAATTAGACGGCTAAACTTCGTGATTATTAGGTTAAGCCACCATCTGTCAAAGAATCAAAGGATTCAGCCTATTAGGACCAATAAGGACGTGCTTGAAGGTAAGCTCAGTTATATATAATAAGATACATAACGAAACATATTATGATAGAAGAGATCGATAGCTTCAATCACTTGAGCTGTAGCGGATGGTGGTGTGTAGGTAATGCAACTGCCGTGTATTGAGTTTTGGGTTCGATTCCTAAATGGGTCAATAGCAACACGAAGTATTACACCTAGTGTGTAATTATTGTGTTGAAGTAAATTGCCGTCTACCAGGCATAGGTCCAGACTGTTACTGCTACCAAGAACTTATTGATTTCCAATAACTCTTAGTCCGACTTTATGTACACTTCTCAACATCTCGGCACGAAACTACATAAAAAAAAATTGCGGCTGTCTTTGGGGACTGCCGATAGAAGTGAAAACTATAATCCTTGATCATAAACACTTCTTAATAAGCAAAAAAAAAGCGGCGCGGCGGGTCGGATTCCTGATACTCCCTTAGAGGTTATTAAGGGGATCAAAATTTCGTTATTTTTGCGTAGGACGCACCGTTTCTGAGATATTATTAATATTCGAAAATAATTCAAAAATGGAAAGCGTGGAAGCGTGACGATGACGAAGCTTGACGACGACGCGAGTTCTATGATTTTTGTTCACCCAAGAAGTGCTCAACGCGCCTAAAGAAGTTTCACTTCAAAAAAATACCGATCGATGACATATTTTTTGTCCTTTATTATATACTACGCAATAAGAAGTCTTAGGGATGTTCTCCCAATAGCTCAGCTGAGGATGGTTTATTTTGCTCTAGTTGAGTCGAAACTGCGGTATAGCATTCAATTCTGGGGAAATACCTATAATTATAATATAAAAGCAGCCTTCATAATACAAAAGAGAGCCATTAGAACAATGGTGTGCATACATCAGACTGAATCATGCAGGGACGTTTTTTATTAAATTACAGATACTTACTGCACCATCTCTTTACATTTTAGTAATTTTGTCCAACTTAATAAAACATATTTCCGAATTCAATACGTCTCAGTACTCGTAGAAAAGATCTACCAATAAGAATACATCCAAAACCGAATGTGGTGAAACATTGTGCTAGTGTACAAGCAGTCACATTGTACAATAAATTACCCTCCGAATTCAAAACGATAGTAAACCATAAGGTTTTTAATAGTAAATTTAAACAATTTCTTTTAAAAAAATGCTTTTATAGCGTGGATGATTATATAAAGGATGCAAATAAAGGCTTATGCATATAAGGCAACAATAACAAGCATATCATAGTTTGTAAGTTCAATATAAAATCTATATTTGTGTTCTTATAATTTTTTTTTGTAATATGTTTATGTTCCATTTCTTGTCGTGTTAGTTTTAAGAATTTTCAAGACAAATGTATTTTTGTTCAGAAATAAATTAATCTAAATTAATCTAATTGAAGTTTGTGGTAACTACTTAAACTACATGTAAGCATTCTAAACAAAGTATATAATTATACCTTAGTCTTATCTGTACATAACCGTAAAGTTGTCAATTATATCGGTTATGATACGTGTACCTACGTTACTACCAAATAATATGAATCGTATAACAAATATTCTTTTCGATTCCAAGAACTGAACTTTCATTTTGCTCATATTAGCAATATAAATCTATTAACAAAACATTTTCCATACCTACTTATGTGTATATGTATTATACATTAATATATAAAAAATGTTTTTGTAGTTAAAATGTTTTTACATTGCCCTTTGACAATGTTCTAGTGAAAGTTATGTTTAACAACAAAGGTGCGTTGTCTTCAACAGAAGAGACGGTAATTTGTTAATTCTATATCATAATTCATAAGGGAATTTTCCAACAATATAAACATTAATTAATAAAAAAATATTATTTAACATTTATATATGAAGAATTTATAGGTAACTGAGGAAGCTTCGTTTTTTGGACACTGTGCAGGTAATTGTGCAAAAACTTAACTTGTAGTTGCGAGATGTATTTGTAACTGAAGTAGTGCTGCTTTTTATTGTTCGTTATATTCCGTTAGCACGTCTATAATTGTCTTGGATATAAAGATTTGTACATAGAAAGGTTCTATACGGGTCGGCCATCCGCGAGTCATAAATACTGATCATGTTTCAAGTACCGATAACCTTCAGAAGGACTGTAGGCTTCTTAGCCACCTTTAAAAAATAAAGTAGAGCAGGTACTTTATAAAACAATCCTTTATTTTAATCATAGCTTTATGCAGCTTAAGAAGAACTCGAGCATGATGAATTCCTAGTAATAAATATTATGTTTTTTATAAATGTTACTTTTTGTAAAGAGCGAGGACGTTTGCATGGGTCACAAAGAGCCCGTTCGTTAAAACTTTGTAGGATTATGTCGCGTTATGTTTCATGAAGGGTAAGTCGGATATTTTAATTGCGGCAATCAAAACTTTATTTTGTAGCTATAATGTGTAGTCTGCGTATCGCGAAGGCTTATATCTGCCTCTCCTATATCTTTGCTTTCATCTCGGCCACAACGCCTTCTTTTGCCTTTTCCCTTTCCCCTACAATTATAGCCAATAGGTTACAATTTTAGGAGATCCTAGGTAACGGCATCTATTATCATAAAACAAGTTATATTTTAGAAAAAAAAATATACCTACTTATATTTTATGCATATAAAATTGCATCACAAATATTGGTCCAAATGATGATTTTTAACCATTCTACGGTAATCGAATTCATGTAAATGACTGTTACTCTGCGGGATCTCTATGAATTTTGCCACTGGCGCAACTCACACAGTTATTATGAATATTCAATGTGTATAATTTACTTCCCCGCGGCGTGACGTTTTGTGGACACATGCTGTCAGAACATTCGTTATATTTGAAGACAAAATAAAGCTTATATTATGATCTGGTATATGGCTTTTCTCTGTAAATACAGATGTACATTTTTAAATGATTGTGAATATACACTATACAAGGTTAATTTAGTATAAAGTCGCTTCTTTATAGAGACAAGCAAGTATGTCTGCTTGTTGATAAGCGGTTACCGCAGCATTGGGACGCTGGCCACACAGTAGTTGCTGCGCTCCCAGTACAAGAGGTACAACTACATTGGTCCCTCGCTATTACACAGCGACTCATTAGGTAACAACTACATTGGTCCCTCGCTATTACACAGCGACTCATTAGGTAACAACTACAATGGTCCCTCGCTATTACACAGCGACTCATTAGGTAACAACTACATTGGTCCCTCGCTATTACACAGCGACTCATTAGGTAACAACTACATTGGTCCCTCGCTATTACACAGCGACTCATTAGGTAACAACTACATTGGTCCCTCGCTATTACACAGCGACTCATTAGGTAACAACTACATTGGTCCCTCGCTATTACACAGCGACTCATTAGGTAACAACTACATTGGTCCCTCGCTATTACACAGCGACTCATTAGGTAACAACTACATTGGTCCCTCGCTATTACACAGCGACTCATTAGGTAACAACTACATTGGTCCCTCGCTATTACACAGCGACTCATTAGGTAACAACTACATTGGTCCCTCGCTATTACACAGCGACTCATTAGGTAACAACTACATTGGTCCCTCGCTATTACACAGCGACTCATTAGGTAACAACTACATTGGTCCCTCGCTATTACACAGCGACTCATTAGGTAACAACTACATTGGTCCCTCGCTATTACACAGCGACTCATTAGGTAACAACTACATTGGTCCCTCGCTATTACACAGCGACTCATTAGGTAACAACTACATTGGTCCCTCGCTATTACACAGCGACTCATTAGGTAACAACTACATTGGTCCCTCGCTATTACACAGCGACTCATTAGGTAACAACTACATTGGTCCCTCGCTATTACACAGCGACTCATTAGGTAACAACTACATTGGTCCCTCGCTATTACACAGCGACTCATTAGGTAACAACTACATTGGTCCCTCGCTATTACACAGCGACTCATTAGGTAACAACTACATTGATCCCTCGCTATTACACAGCGACTCATTAGGTAACAACTACATTGGTCCCTCGCTATTACACAGCGACTCATTAGAAGCCTCAAAACTTATGCATTGCAAGAATATTATAAGCAGTTGTTAAGCTGCGATTGTAGAGCTACTGTTTTCTTGAGCTGTAGTAGGAGGAACATCTGGGATGTGCACGACTTGCTTCATTGTAATTAAGATTTATCGGTCTAGGTATCGGTTTTTACATGATGAATTTCTTTAAATTTGAAGAAGTTAAAAAAAAGCGACGTCAACAAATACACGAAATTTTAATTGATTGTTCAGCCAAATTTCGTGGAAAGTGTTCGTTCTTAGTTTATATACTGCATACTAATTGTAAAGGCAAACAAGTTTGTTCCACGATTTAAAACACTTCAAATGTGTAACTTGCCGAGTTTTGCGGAGTTCTTTACATAATCTGCTTAGCTCTCAAACACAACGTAAGATACTTATGTAAAAAGGTATGTGGGAATTCTACAGAATAAAATTGTCTAAAACATTAACGACTCGCCTCGAATGCGACGGGATAAACAATAATATGTTTTTATTTATCTGTTTCTCTGTTTGTAATATTTTCACGCCTAAACCACAATTAAATCGCCGCCGGCCGGGTCGATTATGCTTAAATTTGATATGGAGCTTATATATAGGTATCTAAGAAATCATTACAAGTAACATACATCGAAATATCAGTACCCAAGTGCTGCATTAAACCTATGGCATAGTGTCACATCCTGCTATTTGGTTGTCTTCGTTTAATTTTAATTGCCTCTTCGCATAATTCTGTATAACTATTATTCATTAGAAATAGTATTGTATGTGATAAATAAATAAAAAAAACAACGGGTTGCACTCCGGGAGTGCCGGCAGAAGTGAAAACTTGAATATTAACGTTGTGCATTTTTGATATTTTGGAATGCTTAGGGAATAATTTTGCACGAATTGCCTTAATTATATTAGTATAAAAGTACTATCATTTATGTGGTAAAATACAATATTAATTTATTGCGCTATCGTACACAAACATTAAAATTCTCCCTCTGTCTTACGAATTTTCAATCAGGTCACGTGTCCTGACGCGAGTTTGACAATTCTCTTTCCGTCTTACGAATTTTCGATCAGGTCATGTGCCCTGACGCGAGTTTAACATTTTTTACCCATCACAAAAAAAGTGCACAACGCCGCTAAAGAAGTTTTCGCTTCAATAAATACATCATTTTTTATTGAAAATAATAGTTTGTAATACATGTGTGTATTTTTTACAAATCAAATTTTATATTTCCACGATCCTTTGGTAAATAATATTTTCTATAGAAAGTGTCAAAAGAAGATAATATTCCGTCGAGTTTCGCGCTCAATTGAAAAATAAATATAATTTGTTGAGGTACCGCGATAGCAGATAACAGTAAACCGTTTGTATTTTGCGTTTGATAAACTAGAAACGCAATATACAGACGATCGACGGTAAACATATCTTATATTTTGGATACAAATATTGAAATATAAAGGTATAATATTATTTACGTCTATCGCTCAATTACGCACCGTAAGGATTTGATCGAATCTACTTACACAGTTTATATGTTTGAAGTCCCCCACCCTATTTATCCTTCATATCGAGGTAGGTATCAAACTTCTCAGTAGAGGCATATAGCCTGGTACGATGCCCGCAGATGACAACGCTCTCAATTCTACTTTAGGGTTCAAGAGAATATTTAATATTCTACGACAAAGAACAGTTCATGTGTGCTTTAAAAATAATATATTTTAGTCCGAGATTACCCTGGGTTGTATATTTTTATTTGATTGGCTGTTGAAATGATTACTACTCATAATTAATCATTTTTAAATCTATGCCATGGTTTGTTCAAGGGGTTTTTTTAAGACGAGCATAAAAAGGTACTCGCAGGTTTAACATCACTTTAGGGACCCCTCGGGTGTAGTGAGCTGGCGCCTACGGTGCCCGCTGGCCCAATCACAGCTGTGTTTACCACATGAATGCTGTAAAGATATGTAAAACATTAAACTGTTATATTGCAACCAACATTTCAAAAATTGGGGCTGCTGACTTCTCCTATCTTCATTTCATTTTTTGTTTATTTGTTATTGCGACTGAGGCTTTGTGCTTCCTAAAGCACAAGGCAATGCCTCCTTACTTTATACAGCTTAAATAATTTCCAAAAGAAATTTATAATACTATTATGAACACGCTGTTAAAGACCTTAGAATAACGTAAAGAATTAAGATTGGACTTACGAAAATTTCACTTGCTCAAATGCCACACGATAAAAGTCTAAGGGTCTAGATTATTAACTTGTTTGTAAAGCAGAGGTTAATTTTCCACCAAATACTGCAACCAATCATGTTTGTAGAGGTCTTTACATAGTCCACTGACATAATTCCTAGTTACTTGGGCTTGTTTTGCTCCGCCCACGGGTTCGAGCGCGTTCTAATCTTGGCCGACACCGAGTTTACTACTTACTATACAAAGACAAAGGCCATTTACCAACGTATTAAGGAAACCAACGACAATACAGCCGGTGGATCTTAGAGTATTTGAAACGATGGATCTAATAATCCTGACTACAGTATTTTAGTTCTAGAGATCACTATGTAATATGCCGTACGCAATTTATAGTCGATATTAATTAAATAAGATAATTAATAAATATCCTTCTAAAAATAGTGGATGAGCCATGTCAATAACCACTATTACTACATAGAAAGGAATTGATAGACATGTACCTATATGAATATTAGTAAGAATTCTTCGGATTCTAAACTTTAAAGAATGTATGGCCAATGTTGAATTCTATGTCGTTGGCAGCATTTGGCCAGTCTGGGTATCAACACATTTGTGCTTGTGAACTTGTCGTTACAGGCGAGCGTGTTACCCCGCCTTTAAAAAAATACTTATATTTTCTTTCGTTCGTAGCTCTACGGCTTTCAAGCTACGAAGGAAGCCGTAGCAAGCTACGAAAGACGTAGCACCTTTCAAAATAATTGTTGTTAACTATCGTTAATTAGCACGTGTTACTACACGACCTAATTATTGAAATAATAATTGACTGATTTATACACATGTTAGCTGAATCGACGCTGAATCTGCATGTGTTGATGAGTTTATTTATTTGAGAAGGTATTGAATAATTAAAGTTCAGTCGATGAGATATGTAATACGCATTATCATTATACCAAACTAAAATTCTTTTATTTTTCTGTTATTTAAGTTATGTAATAAAAAATAACTAGGGAAGTTGTTTCAGTTTGTTATATTGAGCCTTATTTTATATATTAAGTAGCATTCAAAAGTAACTTTTTTGTAAAATCAGCAACAACATAGGATATGCAAAATAATATGGGCTTAATGAGAGTATCTCGCTATCTCCCTTGCATCTGCTGCCATAAAATAGCCGAACTTTAAAATATTCTTTTCCTGCGTAGTTTTCTTGTCATTTAACAATTATACCAGATTTCAAAGATCAAACGCTTAATATATTTAATGTATTTAAAAAAATAACCTTGCCTTTAGACTTTGGCTGACGTAACTCTTTAATAAAAATTTCATAATGAAATAATAATATATTACCTTAAAGAACTAGCGTTGGTTGATTGTGATTTTGATTATTAATCGTATACGTGGTGTAATATACTAAAAATGATAGTTAATCATTGGTAAATAAATACACGCATATACAGTTTTTATTTTTTTTATTTTTTTTATCGTGCTCGTCAAAATGACCACACTCCACCTGATGGTAAGCAGTCGTGTGGTCTAAGAGCAGTGGCCTCCACACCGCCCTCATAGTAGCCGAGGCGATGTTGAGGTCTCTACTTTGACGGCCTGAGAAGGTGCTTTTTCACGCCCCGCTTAAAGGACCCAGGATTGAAGGAAGAAGGAAACACGTGCCTTGGCAGAGAATTCTATGCCTTGGTCGTTCGGCAGAGATATGAGGACCCAAACTTTTTGGTACGCGCTCTAATCGACTCTACCGTGTAAGGATGGCATCTGAGCCCAGCACGCGTTGTTCTGGATAGGAAAGGGGAGGGCGGGATAAGGTGGAATAACTCTTCAGAGCACTCCCCGTGGTATATTCTGTAGAAACATGCCAATGAGGCAATGTCTCTACGGAGTTGCAGAGGTTCCAGTGAACTCGTGACCTCTGGATCTCCGATGATACGGACAGCCCGCCGCTGTAACCGGTCGAGAGCGTCCAGCAAGTACTGCGCGGAGCCATCCCAAAGATGAGAAAAAGAGTTACTTGTCAAATGTCTTCTTTATGCCGATGACCAAGTAATACTTGCGTCATCAGCGGAAGAGTTGCAGGCGATGGTAACTATTATGCATGGTGCTTTTGAGAGTAAAGGAATGAAAATAAATGTAAGCAAGACGAAAGTAATGGTATTTGAAAAGGAAGAGTGCGTGACGATACGTAATATTATGATTGATGGAGAAAAAGTGGAGCAAGTGAAAGAGTTTGTATATTTGGGTACTTTGTTTACAAGGGATGGTAAACATGAGGGAGATATTGAAAGGAGAACGATTGCTGGCAACAAAGTGAATGGAGCTCTACGCGCTTTTATGAACAGTCGAAATGTATCCGAAAAGGCACGTTTGGCTGTTCATAGAGGACTATTAGTGCCCACACTTATGTATGGTAGTGAAAGTTGGGTATGGCAAAAGAAGCATGAGAGCAGAATAAATGCTTTAGAAATGAGAGCGTTGAGAAGCATATGTAGTGTGACTCTGAAAGATAGAATAAAAAATAGTGTGATTAGAGAGAGATACGGCATGAAAGTGGATATAGTCACAAGAATAGAAAAGGGTATGTTAAGCTGGTTTGAACATGTAGAAAGAATGGACCAGGAAAGACTGACTAAGAAAGTTTATAAGGCTAGTGTGAATGGAACAGTCGCAAGAGGAAAACCTAGGCGAACGTTTCTCGATCAGATCGGAGGCGTTCTGGACAAAGGCCAGGTTAAGAGCTCCTTGAACCGACGGGCGTGTATGAGGAATGTGATGAAAGTAAATGAAGCCAGAGAAGTGTGTCAGGATCGTAACAAATGGAAATCCGTAGTCTCTGCCTACCCCTCTGGGAAACAGGCGTGAATCTATGTATGTATGTATGTATATTTAGGTCTATTTCACTTCCATTCACTTCTGCCTAACCTATTGATATTCGTCTACTAGCTTTTGCCCGCGGCTTCGCTCGCGTTAATTTAGAATTTGACAATCAATTCGGGTTGTACTCTGCTTGTAATAATATAATTCAATCATGATTCGAAAGACACGTGGTTCCATCTATTATCATAAGAATGTTATTATTGTTTTCATCGGAAACAGTAATATTTTTCGAGATGAAAGGTAGCCTATGTCCGTTTCTGTACACCTGACAACGTATATGCAAAAATTCAGAATTATCGGTTTAGTGGTTTAGGCGTGAAAAGGTAACAAACAAACAAATAAACAAACTCATTTTCGCTTTTATAATATTAAGTTAGGATGTCATGTTTACGCAATTGAATCAACGAGGTGTTTTATTAAATTACGCCTACGTCTACGCTATTAAATAAATGAACATTGACAGCTTATTAATTAAATAATCAACTTAATAATGCCGTTTGATAGACTAAATACGTGATTCCGTGTTGAAAATATCGTCGTCTTACTTTTATGACAGTTTGTGGTAGATTAGCGAGTAGGCCATGGTAACCAGTAACCGCCTCTCATAAACATATGGCTATGTTTTGAAAGTAACTACATAAACGGATTATTTATTTGAAAATCATTATCCTAACTCCTAACTAATATTATAAAAGCGAAAATGAGTTTTTTTGTATGTTTGTTTGTTACCTTTTCACGCCTAAACCACTAAACCGATCAATCTGAATTTTTGCATATACGTTGTCAGGTGTACAGAAACGGACATAGGCTACCTTTCATCTCGAAAAATATTACTGTTTCCGATGAAAACAATAATAACATTCTTATGATAATAGATGGAACCACGTGTCTTTCGAATCATGATTGAATTATATTATTACAAGCAGAGTACGACTCGAATTGATTGTCAAATTTTAAATTAACGCGAGCGAAGCCGCGGGCAATAATAATAATAAATAATTTATTTGTCAGAATATGAGTTCAAAAATGATGACAAAAATACATGGTAGTTCTGTCCATATTCTGCCATTAACTGGCGTGCAAATGTTTTTCGAGTTAGGTAAATTTATCTGATACATTTCTAATTTCTGTAAGCGTTATTATTATTTCGATATCTATATTAATATTATAAAGCTGAAGAGTTTGTTTGTTTGTTTGTTTACTTGAACGCGCTAATCTCGGAAACTACTGGTCCGATTTGAAAAATTCTTTCAGTGTTAGATAGCCTATTTATCGAGGAAGGCTATAGGCTATATATCATCACGCTAAGATCAATAGGAGCGGAGCACAAATGAAGAATGTTTCAAAATCGGAGGGTATTTTTTCCTTTTGAGAGTTTCCGCTGCGTGCACTGCCTAAACAGTTAAAGTTTCGCAAAAATCATGTATCACAGAATTGTTCCCCTTTAAAAGTTCTAAAAAAAAGTCCGGGACAGCATATGTCTATCTTTTAAGGTTGGCTCACTGTAACCATTTTTATGCTAACAAAATTTGTTCTAAAATAATGCATTATTTGCGAAGGTATTTTTATAACCATGATATTAATCCTTATCCAAATAAATACGTTATTCATCACAAGTATTTAACTTAAAACAAAATTGCGCTTTACATCATTCGATTTCAATGAATATCTTAGGAGATATCGCAGTTTTAAAATAACATCGCAGCAAAATAATTACCCATTACAGACATAGTACACACGATGTTTCTCCTGGTTTATTCTGCGTGATTACTACTGGTTCGATTTGAAAAATTCTTTTAGTGTTGGATAGCCGATTTTTCGAGGAAGGCTATAGGCTATATAACATCACGCTACGACCCACGGGGGCGGCGCAGTAACGATAAACGCGGGTGAGACCGCGGGAACATCTAGTATTTTATATTATTCATTTAACAAAAGCTAGTCTTTACATAATTTTGAAACTATTAGACTAGCACTGCACTTTATTACTATTTTAATAGTTTCAAAATTATGTAACAGCTGTGTTTTGTGTCTGTGCTTCCAATTAAAGAACGCGATAAATCTATACTAATATTATAAAGCTGAAGAGTTTGTTTGTTTGTTTGAAGGCGCTAATCTCAGGAACTACTGGTTCGAATTAAAAATTATTTTAGTGTTGGATAACATATTTATCGAGGAAGGCTATAGCCTATAACATCACGCTACGATCCTCTGGGACCACGTAGTAAATATAAACGCGGTTGAAACATAGCTAGTTTTGTGTAACATTCGTGTAAACGCAAGACAATTATATGGTTATATTATCTTTACATCAGAGAACAACTTTTAGGAAACACAACCAAGCCACAGCCTACCGGAAAACATAGGTAGCAAGTACACGTTCTCCTACATAGTTAGTGTTCACTGAAGTCTATGTGTGGTGGACGACTGGACAGAGGTAGGTATCTAAAGGGTAATTGGGCCATCGACGCTTTGACTACTGAACACTACGCAACAGTACACTACACTACATACAGAGTTTACTTCCTTAGTCGTTGAGCGAAAAGTACTTCGCTGGTCGAACCGGCTAGTACCTACGCGCTGAAACCAGCAATGCTTTTCTACTTTAACACACTTTCAGAAAAATACTTCTAATCCTTATTTCCGCTTAGGTATCAAACCCTCATAGCCCGTTGCACTCACTGATCGGTAAACGATTAGCGAGGTTAAGCAACGTTGGGTGCGGTCAGTCTATAGCTGGGTGATCACTTAGTGGTATTTCATCTGAGCGTATCCGTGCTTCGGAGGGCACGTAAAAAGTCGGTCCCGTTTGTTGCCAAATTGACAGCAGTCGTTAAGCCATGTCAGAGGCCTACGGGCGGCTTGAACAACTCTTGAGAACAGGTTGGCCACTAACCACACGAAAAAGAAAGAAAGAAGAAACTCTTGTAATCGATAATTGTGTAAACATTAACAATAAATACCATAGGACCAATGGGACAGTTTTCTTTTAGTAGAGTTACGAAGAGAGAACGCGGTACAGTGTGATTAAATTAATAAAAGGGTCGGCACCACGATCAGCATATTCAAATATCAACATTTTAATTTCATAACTTTATAAAGATCACTTCTAATTAAGCCTCTCATAAATAACTTCTATAAACTATCCAAGATATTAATGAAATATTCATGGTGAGTGGTTTGTTACCGACGAGATCGATCCAAGCGACTCTAAATATTTTTATAGTACATTGAAATAAAAACACTGGCACAGATTGGTTTTAGATTTATTGCTAGTACTTTGTGATTATGTTAAAAAATGACTAAATAGCGCTTTGCCCAATGCTGGCACTGAACGTCATGTAAAGCAGTTGCATTCACTACAGCTACGCTGCGGAGCATTGCCTCCCCTTGGCAGTCGATAAGAACAATAATAATACGTATGTATTTGCTTTTATAAAAGTGCCGTTTTGTGTAAAGAAATCGGTAACGTTGTGTTTTCGATGCATACTATTAAATCTTTTAAGCCTCGCTGATTTCAGCTTGAATTTGCCGACTCGACCGGGAAAGGACTACCCTCTTACAGAATATCGACGTGAAATACCAGTATTCCTACTGTTGTGTTTCATTCGGTGAGTAAGAGTACCGGAGCCCCAATCACTCCCTTACCCCCTTCCCGCTCCTTCTCCCTCCCACTTCTTCCTAAAGGGTCGGCAACGCGCAGGTGATGCCTCTGGTGTTGGAGGCGTCCGTAGGCTACGGTGACCACTTACCATCAGGTGGTCCTTATGCTTGTTTGCTATCTTAGATGTAGAAAAAAACAATGGGTTGCACTCCGGGAGTGCCGGCAGAAGTGAAAACTTGAATATTAACGTTGTGCATTTTTGATATTTTGGAATGGTTAGGGAATAATTTTGCACGAAAAGTACTATCATTTATGTGGTAAAATACAATATTTATTTATTGCGCTATCGTACACAAACATGACAATTCTCCTTCCGTCTTACGAATTTTTGATCAGGTCACGTGTCCTGACGCGAGATTAATATTTTTTACGCATCACAAAAAAGTGCACAACGCCGCTAAAGAAGTTTTCACTTAAAAAAAAAAACTAACGTATTTGAATTCTATGATATTTTATATATACCTATTGCTTGATTTTAAACCAAATATAGTTTGTCTTATGTTAATAACTGCAATCTTCATTTAATTATGTTGAATCGAAACTACGAAATCCGAAATCTATTAAATTACAGAACATAGAACGCAAATTACATAAAAAAGATTTATGTAATTTATTAATATAATATAGCATTAATTAAATTATCGTTTTATGACTAATATATTTATTGGTAATATAACGATAATTTCTTTTATAACCTTGGTGGTAGCTAATTAGAGACCTAGTCAAGGAATTAGGTACAGAAAATCCGTGAATTTCATAGGTAATGATCCAATATACCAATACCGTCTGTCCTTTGTGAACTGTTTCACCGTTAAACACAGTCCGCTTTACAAAGGGAAGGGTAAGCTCGTAATCCACAATCAGTATAAATAACTAAAGCCAAAAGAAAACGTGAAATTAGCTGATGGACGTGAGGCCGACAAAGTAACATAAACCATTGTAGTATTGTTTGCCTTTGTATCTGATTCTCTTTTTATACAAAAAGAGCTTTCACAATAAACTCAAACCCATAAGAACATACCTATCACTTATGTAATAGACTTATGCCTTGTATCTTCGAATGTGTAATAAATAATAATAATAATAATGTCCTCCAGACCGAATTTTGGCCACGGCGGCCAGTCTTAACGGAGACTGGCCATCTGCGCAGGAGATATTATAGTGCACAAGCGTGTGTGCAAACACAAGAGCACTTTCTGTTCCCTAACTCTCATAATCCGATGGGACGGTAATCCGACGCGACCGAAGAGAATTCGAAACGCAGGACCAAGGCCAGGCTTTAGCTGCTTGCCGAGGCACGGAGGTGTCTACCACCGCCATCTTCCTAACTCCGGACAGACCAGAATCTTAACAGACAAACCCAAGATCTTTCTTTCTTTAGATTCGAACCTGAGTAGTTGCATTCACTACCGCTACGCCACCGAGATGTATCTTCGAAGGATAGGCAGATGTTATATACCTACGTTTCGCAAGCTATACTTTAGGTCCCACGTAAAAGAGGGCGCGTTATCGTTGCGCCAGCGAATTAAGCATGTAATAGAGAACAGGAATTAATGTAATTATGCTAAGTATTCATATAAGTTTTTGGAATGCTTGTTTTGTCGGCTATGTGGCATTTGCCTCGACTAGAATGCTTGTGACCAGGAGCAAAATAACCTGGCATAAGACGCAGCGTATAAAACATGTACGTAAATACATTATCGTAATAATTTCTAATCTATCCTAATATTATAAAGCTGAAGAGTTTGTTTGTTTCGTTACCGTACATACTTATTCTGTCGAGGCAGCAATACTAAAATGAGCACACAAGATCGTTGCAATTTACCTCATATTGCTGTGATATATAATGATGTAATTCATAATAACATTAGAGTACATTTATAACTATAAAACTATACACTTGCCGTGAGAAAGATCACACTTATTAATTAACTTGTAAACATTTTACTTTAACTTTTAATAATATAACTTTTAAACTTAACTTGTGGTTCTTTCTGTGTACTCCAACAACTTACATAAATCTTCGAGTGTAGGAAAACTAACTGGCTCCTACACTCAGGAACTACTGGTTCGATTTGAAAAATTATTTTGGTGTTGGATAGCCTATTTATCGAGGAAGGCTATAGGCTATATAACATCACGCTACGACCCACGGAGCGGGGCAGTAATGATAAACGCGGGTGAAACCGCGGGAACATCTAGTCATATTATAAAAATTATGCAGCACGAATGTATAAAGTTATTATGTCTATAGCTTTTAAATGCTGTTCTATTTATTGTTGTTAATATAACTTACTTGTTAAACGAACATGCATACTTACTGCTATATAAGACAGATAAGTTACTTAGCGGCATTATCATCTCGGAGTATAAAATGAGATTACTGTTTGAATTGACTTTTATCATGATCAGGTACAAACCCTTTCCATTTGTAACATTATATTACACAAAACATCCAAGAACTTATTTATCTGATAAGGGAATGATGCCTGTTATATTATCGAAATAAAACAATATATTGAATCATACAAGTCGTATCTATCTGTAAGCGAAAACCTGAAATCATTACAGACTGAAGCTATAAATAAAAACTTACATCCTTTAAATGGGTTTTAATATTACAGTGAAACAGATCCAATTACTTTTTTACAGAGAATAAAGCAGCAACCGAGCTAAACACACGTGCCCACATAGTCATATCAAAATACGGATATTTTATATTATGTAAAAATAATACCTTCACGAATCACTTTGTTAAGGTATTCTTTTTACGAGAAATACTAATAATAATATTAATAATATTCTATCACATACACACAACACCATCTAGCCCAAACTAAGCAGAGCTTGTACTATGGGTACAAGACAATGGATAAACATACATATATACTTTTTTTTTGTTAATACATACATACTATACATAGAACCACCCAGACCAAGACAAACATCTATGTTCATGCACACAAATGTTTGACTTGTGCGGGAATCGAACCCGCGACCTCAGGCGCGGCAGTCGGTTACACTAACCACTACGCCATCTTACAACAACCTCACATTTGTAATGGAAGCGTTCAACTGATTACCAACAACTAGCCCCAGCCATAGGGCCATCATATTTTTGATTGTGTGACATTGAGACCGGCCCACTCTCAAAAAATCAAATTGCTATTCATATTTTATCTAAAGATTTTTATCAAACGTCACCATGAAGCTGAAAACAATACTCTAACTCTCTTTCTCTCTCTCTAACTCTGCTTTTTATTTTCATCGCCCAGTGGCTTATTTTGGTCCGAAAATATTTAATAAAAGGCACGCGAACATTTTGTTCAGTATTAGTGAGGCTTTCGTATCACTGGGTGACATTTTAATATAACGACATGTCACGTAGGCGACGCCATTTGCCTCTAATAACAAAAGGATCGGCCGTTGCCCTACTGCGCCCTCAGAGCGGGTCATGTGCGCTACCTTATAAAAGGGCTACCCATAAAAAAAATAAAAAATATTGACATTACATTCTAATCTTATTTTGACATGACTTTAAAATGTATACTTAATATTAGGATCTATATATCACCTGAAAATTATTGATTTATAAACTTTTTGCTACTTATAATTATTATAAATTCGTTGCATGTCGGGTAAGCCGGCGAAATATGTGAACATTTTGTATCATGTATATTTTGAACAACTTACTACCATGTTTCATGCAAATAAATAATCGTTTCATTTCATTTCAAACAAAGCTATTGCATAAAATTATAGTTGATTAATTAACTAATTTAAGAATAAGCCAGTAGAGAGGTCAGTTGGAAGACAAATAATAAGTAATTCAATAATAATATGCTATTTATTTTAACGAAATTTTCAAATTATAGTAAACAATTAGCTGATACAATTTAATTACATGCGTAATATATTTGGGTATACAAAAAACTGTCACTGATAATTCCATAAATGTAGTATTAGCATCTAAACTAGGCCGAGCCTGTATCTCAAATACTCAAATGAGCGTTTTCTAACGTTGGGAAATCGGGGTCTGGATATAGACTGAGGGCATAAAGAATGAAATGAGAACGAAAGAAGTTAGAGATAATATTGTATAATGTTACTTTAATGTCACTCATTTAAATTAAATTACTATAAACTTATTTTAATTATTAACGGCCTCCATGGCGTAGTGGTTAGTATAACCGACTGCCACGCCTGAGGTCGCGGGTTCGATTTCCGCACAAGTCAAACATTTGTGTGCATGAACAAGGATGTATGTCTTGGTCTGGGTGTTTCTATGTATAATATGTATGTATTTACAAAAAAAAAATGTATATAAGTATGTTTATCCATTGTCTAGTACCCATAGTACCTACAAGCTTTCCTTAGTTTGGGCTAGATGGTGTTGTGTGTATGTGGTAGAATATTATGTATATATTTATAGCAGTTAATTTAAAATTTGAGGTGGTGTCTAGTATCTTAGTCTCTTCGTATTCATGGCTGCTAAAATTCAATCTGGAATTAATTAACGCAAGGCACAACAGTGCTTTCGCTTTAAGCCTTTATTATAAAGAAATAGAGATAATAAATGAACTATAAGATCTAAAATAATCAGTTGCAAAAAATAGGTTAACTAAAGAATAATTGGCCCTATTTCATATTGAGAACAAAACATAAGTGCTTAGGTATCTATTGTTATAACAACTCCTTTGTGTAGACTAATAATTAATTAATTAAATGATGTACTCGAAACAGTTAAAGCTGTCAGCTTGTATACTGGTATCTAAATTCTCGTTAACGTTAGATAATCATTAATTCTGAGAGGTTCTGGGAATAAAACATTGCGTGAATAATTATTTGTTGCGCTATTATTCTACACGATATTAAGGAGAATTTTGAAGAAATAACTTTTAAGCGTTTTTAATACGAAATAGATATCGACTACATAAACTCGTCAACGGATTACACAAGGTATAGATTTTAACTGGGTTTGTAAAATATATATCGTATATCTGATTTTGTGCAATAAACAGAAAGACAATCTAGCTTTTCGACAACTCTGCGTGAAAAGGCTGAAGAGAGAACATTAGTCACTACACAAGTTCCAGAGACAGGTAAACCCCGATGAAGTAAAGAGTGCTTTGTGAAGAGAACACATAAACTAAGTGATCTAAGTTTGCGTTAATTGCCCTTTGCTTTGCTCGAGTACTGTGAAGCAAATTAGATTTTTGATGGAATACTAATGTCTAGACTAAATTGCAACACCGTTAAATAATGTATCTCGAATGCGTGATTCGGTTATCTTAATCCTATCCTAACTTTAATATTATAAAAGCGAAAATGAGTTTGTTTGTTTGTTACCTTTTCACGCCTAAACCACTGAACCGATCATCCTGAAATTTTGCATATACGTTGTCAGGTGTACAGAAACGAACATAGGCTACCTTTCATCCTGAAAAAAATTACTGTTTCCGAGGAAAACAATAATAACGTTCTTATGATAATAGATGGCGCCACGTGTCTTTCGAATCATGATTGAATTATATTATTACAAGCAGAGTACAACCCGAATTGATTGTCAAATTCTAAATTAACGCGAGCGAAGCCGCGGGCAAAAGCTAGTATTTGAATATAATAGATATTATAACATGTGTCGCATGGCGCCTTTGTAAACTAACTAGCTTTCGCGTGCGGCTTTGCTCGCGTAAAAGTTGGTTAGGTTAGGTTACTAGCAGTACCTGTTTTAAATAAGATAATAAGAGAAGAGAATTTAGAAATAAATAAGATATAGCCTATGTTACTCGGTGACAATATAGTAAAAAAGGTAAGTAAAAGTATTTTAAAAATCGTCTGATTTGTTTCTGAGTTAAATCGTTACAAACAAACTAACAAAAAATCAAATCTTTCCTTTTTATAATATTAGTGTACCTATTGCAATTAAACTACTATATACGGATTTTATCGCGTTGTTTATTTGACACTTTATTACAAAATTTTGAAAACTGTTACACTACTATTACTATTAAACTTTACTAATTTTTAAGCTATAAAATCCGTATATAGTAGTTTAATTTCAATGAATAACATTCGCGTAAACAGAAGACAATATTATATTAGTGTACCTAGATAATTCCGTAACCGTTGCAATAAAGCGGACGTAGCTTACTGGTGACGTGTTTGGACTTGTGATGCAGAGGGTGAAGGTTTAATTGACACTCATATATATTATATACGAACCGACACGTAATATAAACATTTACTTAGCTGAAGGCAACCCCTATTGGAAAAACAAAATAAAGCCTGCATCGTTGATGTGCAAACTTCATTAAACCTGCGCTTTAATTACACACAATTTTTTTCCTACGACAGTTATTTGCGATTGTCGACAGTACGAAGAATCCTTGAATACTACACCGCTGCTTTTCGGTAGCAATCTAGCTGTATAATATTTAAATCGCTGTCCGCCCATACTAGGACCGACCCAACTTATCAAAAAGCTTTGTGAAACAGTATTGGTATGCAAAAGGTTCCTTTGTGAAACAAAACACGCATGTGAACGTCAAATATATAATTAATAACTTATTTTTTAGGAAATAAAAGTACCCCGGACGAATTTACCTCCGTCGAATGAATTATGATTGCGTTCTGAAGTCTTGGTTTAAACTGTACGTTTAAGTGCATTATAATATTATTTCTAAACGTATCAATAGATAGCACTGTCTAAAAATTCCTTCGCTCTTTTATGCAGGCAAAGCCTCGGATCGTAGTATGTTAGATTAATACGTTCTAAATCCTGTGCTAAATAAAATTTGTGCACGTTAATGATGAGTTAAAATAACATTAAATTTGAACTATTATCCCTCGGGAACGCATTACCGAAGGTAGAATCAAGTAAGACATACCTAATAGTCAAAGCCTACTAATTTACAGCTATTGGTTTAATTTCAATAGATTAGTCTTAATAGACCGACAGTGTCTTTCGATTTGCTAGATGAGATCTGATATTTCTATCTCTGCGTTGCCATAGATACAGAAGTTTCTATAGATATGCATTTTTGGTACAAAAACGTAATATTAGTACGCTACGACCACACCGTTGGTTGATAAATAAATGTGTCCATGAATAAATGTTTAGGAGTATTTAAGCTACGTCTTCGTAGAACGGGAAATTTTGTTTCATCCTATTTAGGTCACTATAAAATATATTAAGTAAAATTAGGTAAAAGCCTTATTATGTGCTTGTCCCATAATATACATAGCCGGTCCAACATTTTAGCTTTTTTTGATTAACCAAATTACGAACCGCATCCACGCGTACAAAGCCGTAGGCGACAGCCATAAACGTGTGTAACTTATATTTAGAGATCTAATTCGTATGTGCCCAAACTGCCCGGTTAAAAAAACATGTAACCAACCATCACGAATAAGGCATTGAATTTGCGATCGCGATATCGTGTGTTCCAATTATATCCATTGCAGTACCGACATGAACAATAATAATAATAATAATAATAATTTATTGTTTCTCTCTCACATAGTTACATATTACAAAAGAAACTTAGTCTAGACATGTTTTTGCTACTATGTGAGAGACTGGTATCTGTACTAGGAGACCTGTATGACAGATTACCAGCCTCTCCAAGAACTGGATTCATGCAGTACAAGAATGTCAGGTAAGTGTCTCGGTGGTATAAACATTACTACCAATTGGCAGTATGCATAAGCTTGTGAATGAGAGTGAGTATATGTGTGTGTGTGTGTATGTGTGTGTGAGGGACGGGGGTGAACCTACTCTACATCCTACAAGCATCTAATTCAGCTGGAGATATTAACAAGTAATACTAATTTGTAATGCAAATTGAAATATTTGAAGCTTTAGATGTACATATGTTAAATTTTATATGAGATAAAAAAAATATCTAAATCAAAATGGAGTGTTTTTAAAATCCGTATACAGTAGTCAAATTCAAAAGGCTAGTAATAAATCAACCAATAAATACTCAACAAGTAATATAAAATAGATTCAGCGAGTAAGTGGACAAATTGTATTGGGATCGCTATAGGCACCAGCTACTCACGTGCATCAGTACCGGATAGTGAACACATATATGACACCTAAACAGATCTCGAGCACATCTCCAGTAAAAGGGTGTATCGCGGCGTTTTAAGCTCCATTAGCGATCACTTTGGACAATTTGAGAGGAACCGAGCCCCAGGTCACGGATAATGTGTCTGTTTCTAAATTAAATTAAATTAAAAATATCTCACATCCGAATTGAAAGGATCTTTGAAGTAAAGACGTTGCTCCATTTATGTGAACTAGTTTTAACTAGCTAAAACAGGTATTTATGTGCCCTTTAGGTCACATAAATACCTGTTTTAGCTGAAACAAACGTGTTATATTGATTGAGGTGGTGCTCAGTAGGGCCAGGCGAGATGAAACAAGACTGCATGTTATAAAGTATGTCTTGTATTTGCGCACGATTGCGCGGTCCAGGGTGCGATCCCTGGATCGGGCCAATCTACCGCCAATGACTTAACTTATACACCCAACATTTTGTCAGATCCGGGAATCGAACCCGAGACCTCATGAACAGCTGTTGCATTCATTATTGCTGCGCCGCCGAGATACAACGAGGAATTCAGAACTTGACAGATTCCATACATATCGCGGCAGTCTAACAACATCTAACAGTACAAAGGCCGGTCACAAGTGATATTTTCAAGGCAATTTGTCATAGCAAATTGGCCTTATAGCTGGGAAATGATAATAATATAAAATGACTAGATGTTCCCGCGGTTTCACCCGCGTTTATCGTTACTGCGCCGCCCCCGTGGGTCGTAGCGTGAAGTTATATAGCTCATAGCCTTCCTCGATAAATAGGCTATCCAACACTGAAAGAATTTTTCAAATCGAACCAGTAGTAATCACGCAGAATAAACCAGGAGAAACATCGTTTGTACTATGTCTGTAATGGGTAATTATTTTGCTGTGATGTTATTAACTGCGATATCTCCTAAGATATTCATTGAAATCGAATGATGTAAAAGGCAATTTTGTTTTAAATTAAATACTTGTGATGAATAACGTATTTATTTGGATAAGAATTAATATCATGTTTATAATAATACCTTCCCAAATAATGCATTATTTTAGAACAAATTTGGTTAGCATAAAAATGGTTATAGTGAGCCAACCTTAAAAGATAGACATATGCTGTCGCGGACTTTTTTTTAGAACTTTTAAAGGGGAACAATTCTGTAATACGTCATTTTTGCGAAACTTTAACTGTTTACGCAGCGCACGCAGCGGAAGCTCTCAAAAGGAAAAAATACCCTCCGATTCTGAAACATTCTTCATTTGTGCTCCGCTCCTATTGATCTTAGCGTGATGATATATAGCCTATAGCCTTCCTCGATAAATGGGCTATCTAACACTGAAAGAATTTTTCAAATCGGACCTGTAGTTTCTGAGATTGGCGCGTTCAAGTAAACAAACAAGCGAACAAACAAACTCTTCAGCGTTATAATATTAGTGTAGATTGGAGACCTTATATTAACAACCTTGGGCGCCAGCTCAGCGGTTTAAGGTTGCGATAACCGATCAGTTTTCAAACTTTGATCACTTTATTATTTGTAGCTTCGAAATCAGACTTGATATCATTCTGTGTAATCTTATATTATCTTACGTAATGTTGAAAAGAGAAAAGTTATTAGCTTCGAAGCTACCGCGGCTTCTAGATTATATTAGTACCTGTACTTTGTAAAATAAAATATATTAGTCGGCCTCGATGGCGTAGTGGTTGGTGTAACCGACTGCTGCGCCTGAGGTCGCGGGTTCGATTCCCGCACAAGTCAAACATTTGTGTGCATGAACATCGATGTTTGTCTTGGTCTGGATGTTTCTATGTATAATATGTACGTATTTACAAAAAAAAAAGTATATATGTATGTTTATCCATTGTCTAGTACCCATAGTACAAGCTCTGTTTAGTTTGGGCTAGATGGTGTTGTGTGTATGTGGTAGAATATTATTATATTATTATATATACATATATGTTTCACTTACGTGATAATATGTGTTCATACTCCACTGAAGACTATATACCTAAACCGATTCGTAAAACTGTAAGCGTACGAACGCGCGCTTGCTGCTTTAGTTAGACTACAGAGATAAAAGATTGAAGCGGGCGGTGGTATCCCAATGGATTACATAGAAACACCCAAACCAAGACAAACATCCATGTTCATGCACACAAATGTTTGACTTGTGCGGGAATCGAACCGGCGATCTCAGGAATGGCAGTCGGTTACACTAAACAACCTATTAGTGAACCTTTGTGAACGAGAACGCGCTGTAAAGTAACTTTGGCCGCATTATACAAAGAATACAAAAACTTCGCAACTATTTCGCTAAAAACATACCTAGCTCAAATATTCAATATTATATTATATTCGAAATTTCAAACGTTGTTTTTGAATAAATACATTTAACAATTTTATAAAAGCTTATCAAAGATCAATAACTCTTGTTCGTTTTCAATAAAAAACATTAGACGACTATTTTTTTACATATTAATGACGTAAGTTTAAAATAGAAGCATGTCATATCACCGAAGGGTAATGTGGGTTATCACGTTAACATGGCATTGTATCAATTACAGTGACCAAATACAAGAAGCTGGTTAAAAGTTAAGGCCTGGTTTCTATATCAAGAAACGCATCGTATTACCTGACACTGATATATATCAAAACTTTACTTACTGACAGTCAAAATTTGATATATTTTTCAAACAAATTGTGTCAAAAAATATCTGACCGTAGGTAAAACGACTCGTTTCTTGATTGGCACCGGACATTAAGTAGGCTAATGTATACTTAGCAGTCACAAGACTGCACGCAAATGGTAAGAGGTCACCTAGTCAACGCTGCTGCTGTGGTGTGAGTTCGATCCCGCTCGGGACTATTTTCGTGTCCGTTGTTTGAATGTTCGTGTAGAGTCATCCATGTCATAAGAAATAAAAAGAAGTCTACAGATACTTATTTTGGTTTTGGTATACTTTGTACATTGCATCTGTATGTAGCCTGCTCAACGACATGCCACAGCGCTGGAATAGTTATTGTATAATGTAGTAAAAAGTAACCGGTCAGTCGGTTAAGCCTCGCTTTAAGGCATCTTAGAACCACCACTGATGGACATTATTGGTTTCCTTGCACTTCCAAGTGGCCTGAATCAATACGCGCCAGTTACCGTGACCGCGTGTTGAGTTACGGCGAGCAATTGATTCTATTGAGCGCACCCGCCGCGCGCCATCTCGTCTCGTATTGCGGATTAAGTAAAGAGTTTTAAAAGTCATTTAACTTTTGTGAAATAATTTCGTTTTTATTTTATTTTGTTTTAACTTTTTAGGAAAATTTACAGCTAGAAATACAATTAATATAATACTAACAAGGTGATGGCCAATTAAAAGTTTTCACTGATGAAATATATAACCGTGAATATACGTAAAAGTAGTATATTACTCGTTTAGATTTAGTGAAATATCACGTTGCATAAATGTTTTGTTTTTTAAAGTGAAACTTCTTTAGGCGCGTTGAGCACTTCTTGGGTGAACAAAAATCATAGAACTCGCGTCATCGTCACGCTTCGTCATCGTCACGCGTCCACGATTTCCATTTTTGAATTATTTTAGAATACTAGCGGTCGCCTAGTGCTCGAAATTCGACCAATAATATTGCTGATATATGTCATTATATATTGATATATGTAACCATAGTTACGCGCTTCGACTGCGTGTGTCAAATGCACGCTTTCCATTTTTGATTTATAATTTCGTTTATACAGAAGTGTTTATGATCAAGGATTAAAGTTTTCACTTCTATCGGCAGTCCCCAAAGTCTGCCCAATTTTTTTTAATTTAGCGACACTAATCATGAAATTGGCAATAACAACATTGCGGCATGTCGAATTGTAAATGCGACTCGCTCTGATCAAGTATGAGTTTGCCTGTAATTAGAGTCTGCAGGTTTTACTCTCATTCTTATAAAAAGTAGATATATATAGACACGCAACTATTTTACTATTACTATGTGCCCTCACGTTCTACGTATTCTTTTGAGGCATGTGTATAGAAGCTTGTCCTTTCAGATTCACTGAAAATTGCTTGACAGAAAATCCCTTGCACATTATATCTGAGGCAATGGTCAAATTTAACCATAGATTTTAGCTATATGACTGGCAGCGGCGGTACTTACACCTGATTGGTCGATTGCCCGCGTTGAGCTGACGCTGTGCTGAGCCAGAACAAAGACCATTGTTCTTCTGACCAATATCAAGAAATGCTACCCAAACATTGGAAGTTTTAAGCCGTGATATTCTGCAAGATGGAAACACTTTCCTTTTCCCGGTTTGAGGAATTCTCTTGTTCTTCTTCTAAGAATTAAATTAATCTGAAATTTCATTTGTGTGACCATTTTTAGGAATTTTGTATTTGTAATTAATGTGGTAAATAAAAACTAAGTCATCATACGACTAATTAAGTGTAATAATTCTGTTCCACTTTATTAATCGTATGATGAGCGGTTCACTGCTCGGGTAACGTCTTATGCTTATTTATCAAATTAAAACTAAACAAATATGTGTGTAAAGTCTACGTATAAGCGAATTAAACTACATATCATAATCGCTTACATTGTTTTCGAGAGTTTGGGTTACGTTAAAATATGTAATTACATTTTAATAAGTTAATGTTATCAGCCAATTTTGTATCCAGCCATAATCTGTTTATATCACACAATATTTTTAATCTATAAGCATTTTACCGTCTAGACGAATTCAAAGAAATATAAATTACAGCAATGACAGCCATGTCAACGTGTGCTCCAGCGCAGCGGCGTCAAATGATTGTAAGGACACTTTGAGGACATAATTACAATGAACTTGAATGATGTTTGCAATCCTATGAATGGCATCAACCTATTGATCTACGCGCCTTTAAATATTTTCTTAAATTTTATGAACAACTTCGAATTTATAGTATTGAGATTAGTACACAATTTTTGAAGTAAAAACTTCTTTAGCGGCGTTGTGCACTTTCTTGTGATGGGTAAAAAATGTTAAACTCGCGTCAGGACACGTGACCTGATCGAAAATTCGTAAGACGGAGGGAGAATTGTCAAGTTTTTGTACGATAGCGCAATAAATGAATATTGTATTTTACCACATAAATGTTAGTACTTTTATACTGATAATTCAAGCAATTCGTACAAAATTATTCCCTAACCATTCCAAAATATCAAAAATGCACAACGTTAATATTCAAGTTTTCACTACTGCCCGCACTCCCGGAGTGCAACCCGCTGTTTTTTTTTAACACAAATGAGGTTTTGTTAATAATGTTGTATTCTGTTTCAATATAGTATACTTAAGTTTAGTGTAATTAAGTGCCGGGTTGTAGAGAGACCGAGAGGCGGCGCAAACATCCTCAGAGCAATATTAAACTTTAGCCTACGAATTGAAGACAACTTGGGGCAAAGAAGATTGAGTGTGATCTCTTTCTTTAGCTTTTTTAAAGGTCGAAACTGCACAAATTCTGATATTAGCTAGCTTATAAGTCGGAGTGTATGACAACATACAATTGTACAATGAAAGACCAATCTACCGTCTCCATGTTGACTTATTCGCCGCCATTGTATCCACATAAACTTAATACGTACGAGAGATATTCAAATAGCGTTTGTTCTATTGTACTTCTCGGTGATAACGTAACTTATGACTACATAATTTTGACATTTTGAAATCAGAATAAAATGATGTGTAAGTAAATTTGAATATTTGTGAATTGATACTGGTATGTTTACAATGAGAGCTTAGCTTATTAAATTGGTATTCATTGCGACTTATTTACTTTAAAGGCCCCATATACGGAACGATTTCAATTCAATTCAATTCGTTTATTGCACTCCATAATGTATATACAGGTCTTATAAATTTGTCGTTACGATCCGTCGTTTCAGACCGATCTCAACGACGAATCGATAATGTATGTCCAAATCGTTAACGATTTACTTGATGGAGGACGATATCGTGATCGCAACAGAAACCAATACAATTATGAATATCGTGACGACAGATCGAAGGTGTATGGCTCTTTGCGATCGACGATTCGATTTTTGACTCAGTTTCAGTCTGTCTAAATGAACGATCGCAACGACCAATCGTTTCGATAAATCGTTTCGTGTGTTGAGTGACAATTCGACGCGATAGACCATAACGATTTTCTTCAGATCCATCGTTACGACGTATCGTTCCGTATATGGGCCTTACGAAGGAGCCTACAATGTTATCGACTATTGGTCATCAGATATTTTATTGTATAACTTTTGTTAAAAATATATGTTGTGCTATTTATACTAATTTTTATTTACAATTTATTTAATACAACTTGCAGATTTTTCATGAGATTCAAGTCTTACGCAGTATCGTAATCATTATTATTATTTTCTTTAACATTTAAATATACACGCCTATATATCTGTTTAGGGGTGGGCAGAGATGTTTTAGAAAATGAGGCCGTATGTTTTTGAGGTCCTACGTTATAAAAAGGAGCCTATTGTCATCAAATGTCAAGGACTACTTAACCTCTTTAAACACTCTTAGAAAAACTGGGTACTAGCAGGAGGTCATTGCTTCGGTTTTCATCCCGACGTGTTATTTCAAATAAAGGTTTCATTATTTCCAAACATATTTTGGAAATAGTCTTCTTCGTAGATTTACTATAGCTAAGCTTACAGGAGCGACAGTCACCTGCGACTGGTGTGCGACCGAGTAATAATGAGAGTTATACATAATACTCATATCATTATTGGAATTTGGCTTTAACAAATTAACTTCTTTCTGTAAACAATTACCAGAACTTGCGAGCTGTAAAGTGGATTAACCTTGCCTTGTTCACTTAGAAACATACTCCGTTACCACATGTCGATGTCAATTATGCTTAATTAAAGCACTTTGTGTGTCAATAGCGATCAATAACGTCTTATGTCAGTCGGCGCTCACGAACCACAATTGAACCTCGGAGTTAGCACGGAGCTTATAATTATCGCTATAATGGGTATTGTATTGCCTCGGCGACTCGGTAGTGAGTGAGACTGCTGTGCATGAGGTCTCGGGTTCGAAACCAGTGTAGAGAAATTTTTATTAGGTTCTTTGTCAAGAAATTCTTGGGTAGCGGCACGTAGTCTAGCATTGTGTTCCGTAGACGTCAATCAGCTCGCCCCTTATTTGAAACTACCTAGTACATATTGACTTCATGAATGGCGTAGCGAGTAAGCGGTTCGAATCTCACACGGGGTAATTATACCTGTGTGATACACAAATCATTGATTTGGTTCTATACTTAGTGTCCGTTGATTATATGTTTGTATGGTCCCTAATACGTAGGCCATATTAAAAGCCTTATAAAAGATATAAGTATATAATGATAGGCCTGAGGCTACTTACGCATGTAATATGTATTATTAAGGTAATTCAATATGGATACATCATACATCTAACATTTGTTTCACGTGACACCGTTTTGTCTCATATGAAAACTAGCTGTGTTCCGCTACTATCTCACAGGACCTGTATATTTTACTGAGATTAAAAGTAGGCTGTCGTTCTCCTTTGAATGCTTCATGAATATGTTTGTATTGTTCTTGTATACTAAGAGTGCGCATAAAATCGACACTTTTTATTTAATACAAATACCATAACAATTAATGTGTTTACAATTACTCCGTGTAAAAAACTTAAAATAATTAATATTTCCGCCTACAAAATTACATAAATTTGCACAAAAATGCATAAACGTAAGCTCGTGTTACGTGATTTTTAGATTATAAGAGTAGAAATCTATCCTATTTTACAGCTTAAACGAAACATAAATAATTATATTACAATTTGTCCGTCCCAAATATTTAAGTTATTGGTTGACAAAAAAGATACATTTTTATCAAAAAAGCATTTCAAATCCTCGAGCTCTGTCATTCAGTCCAACCGCGTGTCACGCTCGGCGCACTCTTAACAAACTTCTTTCGCATTCATAATATTAGTAAAGAAGATTTAAACAGAAATCCAATAAGGTTCACCGGACCTGGGAAGTGATCTCAAGATATCACAATCGTCATACGACCATAAGCGTAACATTTTTATTACAAAATAAACGATTCATCAATCTTCAATTTAAAGTTACAGCCAGAAAGGAGAGCGACATCTTATACTTAAAATTTCATTCTCCTCATATGAATCGTGAAAATTGCAAATCTAATCATGCTGACACGAGCAGGCTTGATAAAACGACGTTGTCATAGAGCGAACGAACTATTTGAATGAACTACTATGATTGTACTAAACTCGAGTTCAAACTTGTGGAGATCGCTTAGCACTTGCCACTCAGCAAATACTTCAGTTCAACGAACTTTCAGTTGATTTCTAGTTTCTAGTGTAGAAAACAAATGGTTTTAAACTCTTTGAAAACTTCAACTTTACTTTCGTTTGGATAAATGTAAAGTGTGTGTGCTTTGGTGCGTGTGATCATAACGACAAACAATTATTTTCTGTAGCGTAAGCTAAGTTTACGCTTATCTGTTCACTGTTTCATATTTCAATGAAATTAACGATCTGTTTATATATTTAAAAACTATTGTACTATACTTAATTATTTTAATATATTTTAGTATTCCTACTATATTTTATTCCGAGGCAGGTCCTCGGTAGCCATTGTTAGTGAATGTGACTTCTTCTTACGTGGTTTTCAGTTAAAATACTCTCAATAGCAGTACGCAGTCTGCAATTGCCGGTAGACAAAGATATTTCATTTCGAGCCTATTAGCTCGCCCTCTATTGTTTGAGATCTGAAACCATAGTTACCGAGATGTGGATGGAATACAACTGAGCCTCCTCTTTCAGGATTACAGCTGTAAGTCTAAGTATGTATGTATTTTATAATTAGAAAAATGCGTAATAAGACGACTCTGTTTGTATATTCCACTATTCGCTTTACTATTACCCGACCATTACTATATATTGCCTGTGTAAATGTAAATGAGGCTTTTGTAGCATGCAAATAACCTAACCAAATCTTTTTCTCCCTAGCCTTTATTATTTCCAAGTCACTTGGGGTCGGTTCTAGTATTACCGGATTTGACTGGATATCATTTTTTACACGGAGCGACTGCCATCTGACCTCCACAACCCGAAGGCTAACGATAGCCTAAGGCTAGACCATTGTCAGGATATTAGAGGGCACTGACTTCCAACTATCGACTGCCATAGATGTTCATGGCAACCGGGTCCGACGGCTTAACGTGCTCTCCGAGGCACGGAGCAGGCGATAATTGTCAATCAATACGCACATAATTTCTAAAAGTCATATAACTTCCGAAAGTCAGAGGTGCGCGACGTGGATTCAAACACGAGACCCTCTGCATTGCAGTCTCTTGGTCTCCCCACTGAGCTATCGCTGCTTTTTTAATAACCTAACCAAATATACTTATAGATCAGTTTAGTTTACAGAATAGGTATAAGTAGTTGTACATTTTTAACATAGTACTGATATGAATAAAAGCCAAATAATACTTTGACTGATCTGAAAATCGAAACCGAACACAAACGAACTTATGCTTGAGAACGAATGTGGCAAACCCTGTTGAATAAAAACGTTTTTGACGTCTAGAAACACATTCAATCCAAAGCTTTATATGTCCTGCGAGAATCTATATATTAATACGTTAAGCAAAAACTTTGTACCCCTTTTTAGGAAAATCGCGCGGACGGAGGAGTATGAAATTTGGCACAGTTAAAGTTTATATGGAGAAGGAGGGGCGAACCCTAATATTTTTATAAAATATGCATTAGAAATACATTCAATTAATGAAAAAACATTACACGCACACAACCATGCATTTGACACACGCAGTCGACGCGCGTAACTATGGTTACATATATCAATATAGTATAATTATATCAGCAATATCTTACAGACAAACTTTGGTCGCATTTCGAGCACTAGGCGACCGCTAGTATATATGAATATATGTTAAATTATGCAGAAATAGTCTTAATCCCGCAAAAGGACAGGATTTAATCCTTTCTGTGTAAAATCGCTTTACAAAACCACGCTTCACGCCATGTGATCAAAGTTGTTTACGAACTCACCCCGCGCCACGCGCCCAGCTGACGACTTTGTAATTAGTTTCTTTGCGATAACAAAATGTTCAATACACGCACTGATTTATATTAAAAGTGTAATTAAAAAGGTTTCGTGTGTTGAATTTTGTTTTTCAGTAGATTAATGATGGCGTCTCTAGTTAGTAATAAAATATGCTGCGCAGCACGAGGTGTGTGGTGTATGATAAACATATTTTATAGTTTCCCTTAGGCTAATAAACAACTGATCGATTAAACTTGTTTGGTATTTTCTTATTTTTATGTTTTTAGCATCTTCCCCCTCTGCCTAACTAACTGCCTTCATGGCGCAGCGGTAGTGAATGCGACTGCTGTGCCCGGACTGATGACCCGGAATTCGAACTCGAGACCTCATGGTCTCGGGTTCGAATTCCGGGTCGTGCCAACTAAAAGTTATTGGGTTTTTCTGTTACGAAATCTCAATACGAGCCCGGAGTTAGGAAGTTGGCGGTGTTAGACACCCCAGTACCTCGGAAAGCACGTAAAGCCGTTGGTCCTGCACCTGATCTCTCTCCGGTCGTGTCGGATTATCCGTCCCATCGGATCATGAGTTAGGCAAAAGAGAGTGCACTCGTTCACGTGGAGTCATGGCAGTCAACAAGTGTGTGATGAGATATTTTATATGCTAAATATAATAATGTCCTCCAGACCGAATTTCGGTCACGGCGGCCAATCTTAACGAAAACTGGTCATCTGCGCCGGACATCATTATTATAGTGCACAAGTGTGTGCGCAAACACAAGTGCACTCTCTGTTCCCTAACTCTCATGATCCGATGGGACGGATAATCCAACACGACCAGAGAGAGATCAGGCGCAGGCTCAACGGCTATACGTGCTTTCCGAGGCACGGGGGTGTCTAATACCGCCAACTTCCTAACTCCGGGCTCGTATTGAGATTTCTAAATAGAAAAACCCAATATCATTTTGTTGGCTCGACCCGGGATTCGAACCCGAGACCTCATGCACAGCAGTCGCATTCACTACCGCTGCTTCACGGAGGCAGTTACGTGTATATTATATATAGATAGTGATGTGGAAGAGACTGATATCATAAAACAGCTTACTTCAAAATGCCTGTCCTATCGTTTAATATATGTATAAAAGTAAACAAACTGCGAGTGTCACGTTTATAGAAATACTAGTTTTCACCCGCGGCTTTGCTCGCGTAAATGTAGGTTAGGTTAGGTTAGGTTTGCAACAGTTCTTTTTTCTGGATGAAAGGTACCCTATGTCCTATTCTGTACCCCTGACAACGTGTAACCAAAATTTCATGTTGATCGGTTGAATAGTTAAGGCGTGAAAGCGTAACAAACAAACAAACTCATTTTCGCATTTATAATATTAGTAAGGATATCCTGTACATGTAACAACATGCTACTACGCGTTTCTATTTTCGTATAATCACAGCGAGTGGGCTAAAATAATCTTACAGCCAACTATTTCTTTGAAATAAATTAATGTATAAAAGAATTTAATTGTGCGGTATCGAGGTCACATGTGGGAACGCCACAAAGAAATGTCTTGCATTCTGTAGTGTAGGGTTAACAGGAATGTTGGGTCATACAAGTAACGTCTGAAACATTGGCCTCGACGACCGATAACACGATTTGAAAGGCTCACGTATGTACCTTTTCACTTGTGTTATACGGAGTTCATGGTAATATATCAGAAGGTTCTTATTCCATTTCTACTAGTGTAATGTTTTTGTTTGAACAAGCTTATAAACGGTCAATACTTATATTGTAATATGTGGCTGCAACATTTGCAACTAAAGTCATCTCAAACATAATTGCCAGGCAATATAACTGGGCTATACGGGTATGGCTATACTGGGCTATATACATATGTATGGGTGTCGACAATATTGCCGGCCACTTTCTTTTAGCCATTTTTTTTCAAATAATGTTCGTCTTACTCGGCAACGCGTAAATCGTTGAACGTATTTCAATAAATAACACAAATAAACAGTGTTTTTGATTAACGGGTTTTATTCTGAAATGCGTTCCCGTGGGATTCCGAGGCCGCGAACCCGATAAGCGAAGCCGCGGGCAGAAACTAATCTATGGCTATACTTATAACAGTTATAACTTATAACACAACCGACAGAAACTAATCTATACTAATATTATAAAGCTGATGAGCGTGTTTGTTTGTTTAAACGCGCTAATCTCAAGAACTACTGGTTCGATTTGAAAAAATATTTTAGTGTTGCATAGCCTATTTATCGAGGAAGGCTATAGGCTATATAACATCACGCTACGACCCACGGGGGCGGCGCAGTAACTATAAACGCGGGTGAAACCGCGGAAACATCTAATAATAATAATAATAATTTATTTACCAAAAAATTACAATTTAGTACACTTACAAATGATATTGGTGAAACAATAATATTTTATAAACAATAAAAGTAAGTGTTTTTGTTGAACTCTGGTACCCAATGTAAGATCTAACTTGTGTTATGGGTACCAGCGCTCTTCAGTAACACGTCATACAATATGGCATATTCAATTGGCAATGACAAAGGTGTGTGTGTGTGTGAGGGTGCGTATGTATGTGAGGGTGTGTGTGTGTATGTGCGTGTGTGTGGTGCGTATATGTTGTGAAGTGTTTAGCGTGTGCATATATATCAGTACATACATATATCTTTTATTTTATTAAACTTTCTGTCTCATCATAATTTTGTGTCTGTAACCATTTTAAAACTTTTGCCTTGCATTCTTTTAAAGTGAGGGAATAAATTTTGCAATGTTTATTAATCATATTGTAAATGTGACCACTAATAATCCGAAAATGTCGATGAGCTAGAGTTGTTCTAAAATTGAGAGAAGGACATACTCTGTGAGATGTACGTCTATTGATAACACTTGCATCAAAAGGGAGGGAGCGGTGTTTTCGGAGAGTTGTTTGGAGAACAAAAAGTTGTCTTACCGTAAGGACTTGACAATCATTGTAGAGGACTGCTGTGGGATATCTAAAAGGCTTAAATGTCATAACCTTCAAGACAGCTCTTTGTGCTCGTTCCAATTGCAGAAAATGTGTCTTATGGGCCCCACCCCATGCTGTGATGCAATATGTCAACAAGGACTGGCATAGTGCAAAATACACCATTTGCAAAGTGTTATAATCAACAGAGTGTCTTAGTTTTTTAAAGATGTAGATTAGCTTACGAACCCGTGAGATGAGATTTGCAAGATAGTGCTTCCAGTTCAGTAAGTTATCTATTTCGACTCCAAGATATTTTATAGTGGCCAATCTTTTTAACTGTGGGCAATTACACTGTAAATTGGACAAGTTATGGCTGCATATATGGGCTTTAAGTACTAATGAATCTGGATCAGGAAGTGAAGTAGATTTTAAAGAAAAAGGCAAATATACTGTTTTTTCTAGATTCAAAGTTAAAAGATTTTTAGATAACCAACACATTATCGTTTTAAAGGCTTCTTCTGCGTATTTTAATGTCTCGTCCCAATCATGACCATGTATAAGTAAAGCGGTGTCATCAGCATAGGTAAATATTGAACAGTTATTGATAGTCAAAAATCTAGTAATTAATATTAACAAGTATCACTTTCTCTATGTATAGTTTAAAATCCAACTTATATATTGGTTTTTAAAGCATAAAAGAGCAATCTCTTTTAAAGCAAAAGTGGCAAGAGCGTGAGGATCGTGTGGAATGACGCCGACGTTGGAAATGAACGCACTAATTTAATACTTTCTCGGCCGACCGTAAACAGTAGGTAAATGAAATACAACATTATTTAAACGAAGTTATGTAACCTTTGTTATAATTTACAAAAATGTAAACAGGAAAACAATTCCATTTACGTTACAAACTCAAACATTTGATACTTAGGAAGAATGTAATATTTTTTATCTTCCGTCCACAAGGCTGCGGTGGTTCTGTTAGAAAATACGAGTTAGGAATAGGAATAAGAATTACTTAATATAAATCCTGTTTAAAGGGGTACAGCAAGATGGTGGAGGCGTATGTCCAGCAGTGGACTTACCTACGGGTTGGTTCATTGATTTTTATCGTCGAAAACCATTATGAAGGCCACAAAGAAACCCTTATGATCGCCAAATTACAGTGATTCATGAGTGTACAAAATTAACTGAAAGTTAAATTTAGCTTAGTCGGCACCTTTAAGCAGTTCATTAAGTAGGTTTTCAAATACAAAGTCAAATTTTAGTCAGCACCGGCTTTTCAGAACTGTCTGAGGGACGAGTGTGATTGGGCGATATTCAATATTGAGGAAACGATTGACTTTGGAACGATTAAGTAGGTTAGTTTGATTTGGATTTCGCTGACACACACCAATAGCACTCAAATCTTTTAGTAATACTCAGCAATTCAAATTGACTACACAGTACTATTTCGTCTGCGCAAAAATTTAGAAATAAACAATTTGAGAAGACTAATATCCAGTTATTGCATAACAGGTTGTTTATGGTAACAAGTCCATCATTATATCGTTGGAATGTTGTCAAGCTGAAGTAATTATAAGTTATGAAAACAATTTAAATAAATCGCGAGCTCCTATGATATTTACTAAGGTTAATAAACATTAAAGCTATATTTAAACGATGTAACAAATTACCATATTTACTTTAATTAATTATTTTATTAATCTAATTTGTTTTCTAGACTGATTAACTACGAGATATATACCTATACTTAGTACAAGATATGACAGCCATCAGACTTACGTAATTTTAACAAGGCTGAATTGTTTATTGCAGAAAATTTGTAATATGAAAAGGGGAAGCTAATTATTTTTATATTAGTTTACTTGGACCTGATTGAATTTTCAGAACGATCTGTCCACTTATGAATAGGCTGAAAATAGTCACCAAAATGATATGTATCTAAATATATAAAATGATATGTATCTAAATATATAAGATCCAAGTTTCCAACTTTAACATAAGCAGTTTTAAAGTTTAAATTTTTCTTAGCTTACCGTCAACGGGACGCAGTTTTAGACTTCGAACTGGTACTAAGAATTGCTTAACAGGAAAAAACAAGAAAATAGTTACCCGTCCCGGTAATGAAACCCTACCCTACTGCTACGCCACCGGGCCAGAGCGTTACTATATATTCTGACTTAAAAGTATGGCCGACTTTAATGAGCTCGCTCCTTGTTAGGTGGGGGTGTGTCTGAAATAATTAAGAAAATGTACGTCTGTTACATCGTCTCTGCTTCCCTGCTTATCTTATTTTAGTTGAGACGGCAATCTTTTATAACGAGAAACATAATCGCATAATTACCGATTAAATCAGTGACTTCAAAAATTAACTTCGTCTCAAAATGTGTTACGCTTCACCGCTCAGTTTACATAAGTCAATCACTTTGCATCGAATCGCCAAAATTGACTTTTAATATTTAACTTTATGGCAATGAGCACTAGAACAACAGTTAATAATTTACAAAACAGTTTCACGACTGTCTTTTGAGATTTAGGCGAGCTGTTCTAAGACAACTTGCTTAAGAGCAAACATGGCAACACTTTTGTGTTATATAATACTAGCTTTTGCCCGCGGCTTCGCTCCCGTTAATTTAGAATTTGACAATCAATTCGGGTTGTACTCTGCTTGTAATAATATAACTCAATTATGATTCGTAAGATACGTGGCGCCATCTATTATCATAAGAACGTTATTGTTGTTTTCCTCGGGAACAGTCCTATGTCCGTTTCTGTACACTTGACAACGTATATGCAAAATTTCAGGATGATCCGTTCAGTGGTTTAGGCGTGAAAAGGTAACAAACAAACAAACTCATTTTCGCTTTTATAATATTAGTTAGGATTAGGATTGTCTTACATTTACGCGAATGTTATACATACATACATTAAAATTAAACTATTTTATACAGATTTTATCGCGTTGTTTAATTTAAAACACATTCATTACATAATTTTGAAATTATTAAAATACAGCTGTTTAACTTGACTACTTTATATTTATTTTATACTTATCGTTGTTTATTCAGTGTTAAGTGTATTCCTAATAGTACAAAACACAAAACTCCTCGCCAAGCTACATAGCTTGTAGGCAAGATATGCTCGTTAAGACTTTATTTATTTTAAATCCCTCAAACTATATATTATGTAATTGCTTCTATACATACACAAAAAAACTATAGATCGTCTGCTCCGCGAGAATGGATCTCACTGATAGTAAGGTCGATTTCTTCGAGCAGTAGATCCTTTAGATTCGATTTTAACAAGTTTTTACTTATTTTAGGTACTGTTCTTAACAGTTTTATTTAATTAAATATTTGAGGTATTATATACTCAGTCATTCTCTCTCCGTAATAATTACAAATTTTTGGTTTAAACAACTTTCCTTGTTTTACATTTTTTTTTTTATATTAAACTATTTACATTTAGGTTTACACTTTTCCCCGCGTTTCAGTTGCTTTTCAGCAGCCATGGTCTTGGGGAGACTCGGGACGGTTAGGTTACTCTGCGGGGATACAAGCATTTGATTAATGTATGATAGATCTAAAAAGTGTTTAGCAAAAGTGTAACATCCCGGTTACCCGTTACCGATACCGTATTATTAGATACAAGCAAAAACATACCCTAATCCTTCGTAACTAATATTATAAAAGCGAAAATGAGTTTGTTTGTTTGTTTGTTATCCTTTCACGCCTAAACCACTGAACCGATCATCCTGAAATTTTGCATGTACGTTTACAGGTGTACAGAAACGGATATAGGCTACCTTTCATCCTGAAAAAAATACTGTTCTCGAGAAAAACAATAATAACGTCCTTATGATAATAGATGGCGCCACGTGTCTTTCGAATCATGATTGAATTAAATTATTATATACTAGATGTTCCCGCGGTTTCACCCGCGTTTATCGTTACTGCGACGCCCACGTGGGTCGTAGCGTGATGTTATATAGCCTATAGCCTTCCTCGATAAATAGGCTACCCAACACTAAAATAATTTTTCAAATTGAACCAGTAGTAATCACGCAGAATAAACCAGGAGAAACATCGTTTGTACTATGTCTGTAATGGGTAATTATTTTGCTGCAATGTTATTTTAAAACTGCGATATCTCCTAAGATATTCATTGAAATCGAATGATGTAAAGGGCAATTTTGTTTTAAATTAAATACTTGTGATGAATTATATTTGGATAAGGATTAATATCATGTTTATAAAAATACCTTCGCAAATAAAGCATTACTTTAGAACAAATTTTGTTAGCATAAAAATGGTTATAGTGAGCCAACCTTAAAAGATAGACATATGCTGTCGCGGACTTTTTTTTAGAACTTTTAAAGGGGAACAATTCCGTCATACATTATTTTTGCGAAACTTTAACTCTTTACGCAGCGCACGCAGCGGAAGCTCTCAAAAGGAAAAAATAACCTCCGATTTTGAAACATTCTTCATTGGTGCTCCGCTCCTATTGATCTTAGCGTGATAATATATAGCCTATAGCCTTCCTCGATAAATGGGCTATCTAACACTGAAAGAATTTTTCTAATCGGACCAGTAGTTCCTGAGATTAGCGCGTTCAAGTAAACAAACAAACAAACAAACTCTTCAGCTTTATAATATTAGTATAGATTATTACAAGCAGAGTACAACCCGAATTGATTGTCAAATTCTAAATTAACGCGAGCGAAGCCGCGGGCAAAAGCTAGTTGTTAATAAAAAAGAAGAGCTAGTGGCACGTGTGCTGTTTTAACTAAACAATAATGGCAATGTGTTTATGAACTGTTAATTACAATGTCACTGATAAGTTAACCGAAACTTATCGTTTATTACTGGTTACGTTATCTAAGCGGGGCAACAAGCTCGCAACAACCTTGACTATCTACCAGATAGAGAATATACCTTGCCTGACCCGCAGATCGAATTTGAAATCTCGATATTCAGCCACAATAATAGCAATAATAGGTAGCTTGCAATCGATCTGACCACAGAGCATTAAAATTCGACTGGTTAAACGTATTTATGGTCAAATAGGTATTTTTTTATACAACTAAGGTAGCAAACAAGCGTAGGCCCACCCGATGGTAAGTGGTCACCGTAGCCTATGGTCGCCTGCGACACCAGAGGCATCACTTGCGCGTTGCCGACACTTTAGGAAGGGAACTGGGAAGGAGAAGGAGCAGGAAGTGGGAAAGAGGGTGATTGGGCCTCCGGTACTCTCACTCACCGAACGAAACACAACAGTAGGAATACTGCTATTTCATGTCAATATTCTGTGAGAGGGTAGTCCTTCCCCGGTCGAGCCGGCCCATTCATGCTGAAATCAGCGAGGAGAAACTACTTTGTCTAGGCATAGAGTATCGGTCATCATCATCATCTCAGCCGACAGACATCCACTGCTGGACATAGGCCTCCCCCAAGATTTGCCACACAGACCGGTCTTGGGCGCTTCCCGCGACCTTTACCAGGTCGTATTGGTACTAGGTAGTATTGCCACTCTACGGAAGATTGTAGCCAAATTATTTCATGTTGTCTTCTTAAAGCGAAAAAAAATTAAGAATAAGGTGTCCAAGCCTTATAACAAGTATTATGCTATTAGCAGAAGGACCAATGGTCAGTATATATATTTTGCTATCACTGCAAAGTGACTCGTTTTGATAGGGAGGGCCACGCGCATATGATTCCTCAGATGTTGATTTGGTTATGGCTCGACCTATATATAATATTATTACGAAAAATCACGTAATCATAAGAGCATATGTTTGAAAGTCTAAATAGCACTTTCATAAAACAGTTGAGTGTATATTCAAATTGAAATCCATGCATCACGCAATAAAAATAAATATTAGAAATATCCACACATAAAGCACTTTGTACGTTCATTCTTTCGATCTGACACCGTAACCGATTACGACATTACTGAAACAAGCTACATAAAATACAATAAATGAACTTAACATTGTATTGAGTTTTATTAATAAACCAGCTGATCTCCAATCTGCTAAGTAAATAATTGTGTTCATCGGAGTCGGCGCTCGCCTATTAACGTTAATGGCTGTGTGCCGCACACACTAAGCTCATAGATATATCGGTATTTATAGACTTCCTTTACTTTTATTTTATTGAGAAGATGAGTGCCTTCTTCTATAAATAGCAAATGGAAGGGGCATATATTTTTAGAAGTAATGTTTGTAAGATTATTGATTAGAATACTACTACGACAGATCTGCGATGCGCCAAGTGTTGCGGTTTGGACAGTTCCATTCTCACACCGGACAATTATTAATGCACAAATGTTTGTTTTAAATTTACGTGTTGTCAATTATTGTGTATGTTGTTTGTATGTCTGTAAAGTATCAGTAACAGAGGTTTTGATTTATAGTCCGGGTTGCATTTATCAGAAAATTAAATATAATATTGATATAAACTTTTTTATTTCCATCGTCCCTTGTAGGGATCAAATCTACAAAACTTAGTGCACTTATGTAAGGACACACTTTGCACATAATGGTTTGGTTAAGGTGACTTGTGAATTATGGCTGCCACGAAAATTGCGCGACTTTTGTGAAATGTTAGTTTACATAATATTGTCTTCTGTTTACGCGAATGTTATTCATTGAAATTAAACTACTATATACGGATTTTATCGCGTTGTTTATTTGACACATTATTACATAATTTTGAATAACTGTTACACTACTATAATCACTATTAAACTTTACAAATTTTTAAGCTAATTATATTATTGAAACTATTAAAACTATTTATACTATTACTATACTATTCAATTCAAAATTTTGTAATAAAGTGTCAAATAAACAACGCGATAAAATCCGTATATAGTAGTTTAATTTCAATGTTAGTTTACGTTTTGTCCAATATGATTCGAACACATGCTAACTGCGTACAAGATGCGAACGATTGTGCGATCAAAGTTCAAACTCCATCTATTATGGCACATTAAATCTGTTTATAATTACATTCATATAAATAGTGCAATATGTTTACCAATTTTTTTATTATTCCCCAGGAAGCGCTCATAGCCAGTTGCACTCACTGATCCGTAAACGATTAGCGGGGTTAAGCAACGTTGGGTGCGGTCAGTCTATAGATGGGTGACCGCTTAGTGATATTTCATCTGAGCGTCTCCGTGCTTCGGAGGGCACGTAAAAAGTCGGTCCCGGTTGTTGTCAAATTGACAGCAGTCGTTAAGCCATATCAGAGGACTACGGGCGGCTTGAACAACTCTTGAGAACAGGTTGGCCACTAACCACACGAAAAGAAGAAGAAGAAGCCAGGAGGGTCAGGCAGAAATTATAGATTTCCACTAACTATGACCTTGACATATCTCTCTTGCTCTATTCACTATAATTACATTATCTATACCATACCAAGGAGTACCCTAAACCGAGAAGCGTGTAAAAATGTAAATATATTACGTAATCTTAATCTCAAAGACCGTTCGTCTAGGATTTCGATATTCTACCATCGCATTAACATTTGACTTAAAAATGTCCACTTTTTTATTTTGGTTCCGCTCACACACACTGTCTACATCATCTGTCAAGATTCTCAACGTTATATGATGAGTAAATAAATAAAAATACGTTTATACTGTAAACTAAAAACAAGTTGGTGCTCGAATGTTATTAATTAAACAGTAGCTACTTGTCATCCTTGAATCAATGTGGGTCTGTCTCGCTAAATCGGTTGCCCCAGAATTGCGATTAATTCATTTTTCTTCTCGTATAATTTGTTTGAACTTTAATATTGAGCTCTTCAGGACTAATTTCGTAACAAGTGTTCCGGCAAACCACTACACAAGTTGGGCAAAGTTGTTTGTGTGCGCCTACACTTACTAATGTAATTAGGTTCCATTAGAAAAGTGCTACAGCGCCAGCCGCGAGCTATATTGTAACTTAACTACTAACGTTTTATCTACTTACGGAATATATTTGCTGGTTCGGTCAGTTGGTTACATATTTTAAAATCGCGCAATACAGTAATCAACAATACTTAAAATGGGTATACTATGGTACTACGATTTCTTCATATATTACCTATAATCTAACCCTACTTCAAATTACCGTATCAATGATTTCACGGATGATGTACTTACTTACCTTAAAATAGATACTCGCAGGTACAAAATTAATTGAAAACCATGAACATGTAGGTACATTTACAGTCTAATTTTCATCTTTGGTTTCATCTACGGAATGTTTAAGAAGACTACATGTTCGAATGATATGCTGTAAGCAGCATGTCATTCAAACATGTAGTCTTCTGTGCTTGAATGTTGCCTTAAGAGCCAACATTCAAGCACAGCTACTAGTTGATATTATTGATTATGTTTGCTGCTAACAACCTGCAAGTACTCCGTATACAGCGTTATCAAACCGGATCACTCACTGTACGCCGGTTTCAGATAATATATTTCAGAATCTTTACTACACCCACCAAAGTACCTTTTAATTAGATCAATATCTAATAATCTGTGTTCGATAGGTATTTAATTAAATACTATTATTTTGCTAATAAGGTCTTTATTAACTAAAGGATAAGGTACATATTCCCATGTTACAACACGCCGCAGTTAGAGTCGGATATCATAGCATAACAATCGAATAAGTAAATGACATCAAAATTCAGATAGCGTTCGGGAATCGTACGTTCTTTCTGAGGAACTTGTTCAGAGTTTTGTTTACTTGCACTATAGGTACCTACATTTATTGGCATTTTGTATAACCTCATAAATTTACACTGAAACATATGGTTAATTAACAATAATATTAATAACTAGCTGTACCCGCGACTTCGTCCACGTGAAAATTTGTATAAAATGTTATATGTTTTAGGACAGAACTTCTGTGTAAACGATGTTAGATGTGGAACCATTGGGGACGTACACATACAGATTTTGGGGATTGCTAACGCGAGACAATGCGACATAGAGTTGGCCATGAGTCATGAGTAAAACAGCCCGTACTGAGATCTACACCTGCAACGTGTAATCTCTGACCTTGCGCTTTATTTATTGTCATTGCATTACATAAACTTACTGGGAATTGAACGCGCTTAAAGCTGAACAGATAATTATTTGGTATGATGGGGTTTCTCGGAATAAAAATTATTTCACCGGCGCCACATCCTGTTAAAATTTCGGCTTCAACTAAGTTACGTTGCAAGATTTTTACTTTAAGTCTGGTGCCGTTACAATGCCTAGGTGGACTTAAATTTCTTAGCAAGATTATGGGAACGCCCACTTGTAAAGAAATTTTATGGGCTGGAAGACCAGATGCGCGTCAAGAATTAAGAAACTCTACTGGATAATGGAGTAATGTCGTCTTCTGCTATGTCATTGTGAATAGACGTATATTCGACACTATCACCGTTAATTTGCCTTAGCATCTCAGAATTAATAGCTGTTGCTTGGTCGTTTCGAGGCGGCAAAGTTGTAAGTTGCAGCTTTTTTTTTTACTTGGGCTATATATTATGAAACGGCAGGCCACTATACGAAAAGACCTACCCTAAGGTCACCACTAAAAGAAATCCCTACTGTCCCCCTCCCCCTCCCCCTAGAGGGGAGACGGACACGACACAGAGGCGCGCGTGTTAACACGCACGCCGCTTCTCGGACCTGGTGCTGAACAAATGGCGGGCAGGCCCACAAAGTCCGCCACCCCCAGGTCAGACCTCAGGGTGGCTGGAGGTCGTCTTGGGCCCTCCGGCGCCTGGCTCTGCGGTTGGGGACAGGGGTTTAAACGCACCCTCTCCCACTCTGCCGCCTCCTTGATGGAAATCACTTCCTCGGCGAGGCGACGACATTCCACGACCTCTCGCTCCGGACCATAGACTGGACTACGGCCGGGAGCGAGAGGGCAACAAATCCGACTGCCGCGACCAACTCACGGCGCTGCGATGCCCAGGTGGGGCAAACCGCCAAAGTGTGCAGCGCCGTGTCCTCGACAACGTCGCGGCAGTCGCCGCAGTGGTGACAACTGGGCGTCTCTTGCCGGCCTATGCGACACAGGAACTGGCCAAAACAACCGTGGCCAGTCATTACCTGTGTCAGCCGGAAGATGAGGGCGCCATGCCGCCTTTCCAGCCACTCCTCGAACACGGGACTTACCGCCACGATCGTGGCGTGCCCGATAGCCATGCAGCTGTCTGGTTTATTGTATCTGTAGGTGACCCATATACTGACGAAATTAAAATTTGCAACGATGGAACCATACAACATAAACTATCTGATAAAATTACCTTATTTTCTGCTCGCTGCTGAAAAGTACCGTCTCCTATTTTACAGTAAACCGATTTTAATGAAATAAAGACTAAATGTTACCCGAGGATATTCTCTATAGTGTTCTTACTGAGTCTATCGTATTAACTTTGTACTTTAGGCGTGATGAAGTAATAAACAAACAGACGGACAGATTTTTCTAAAATGATTGAAATGTGTTCAGTTAATTATTCTGAGTCCCCTTAATTCATTTATTTCGCAATATTCTAAAATGTACAGACACGTGAAATTTAGAGTTTTATATTCCTATTGCCCAAAAAATACCAAAATCGAAGCGATTATTATCTCCATATACCGATTCGGTTTTGTATTAATCTAATAAACAAATTTTAGGAAATCGGATTACAACTTTTATTTACATTATATCTCTAGAACAAAGAGTGGTTGTTGAAAGCCAGCATGCCATACAAAGGCGTAAAACCTTAATATCACGATTTAAAAAATGACGTCATTTGCACAGTGCCATCTATCGTGATATATTTGTCTGTATTTTGTGTACCTATATTTTGAAAAATAAAATTACTTACTTACTTACTATATGTATAAATCATTACGTCGGGTCTAGTACTAAACACATATTACTAACAAATTAGAGATGTCATTGTCAATTAGTAAACATTCAACATTGTCTTAGAATTAATTATTATTTATATATACGATCCTGTATACGATCCTGATCTGTAATCACAATCTATGAGCTTAAATTTAAGCAAATCTCAACCTTATTTGTAAAACATTACGGCGGATCTAGTACAGTACGATCACATTGCCTACATTAAAATTTAATTTAACTTCAAATGCTCATAACTTTTGGTAGAGAAGACCGATTTTAATGAAATATACACTAAATGTTACTTAAGGATATTCTTTATAGTGTTCTTACTGAGTCTATTGTATTAACTTTGTGCTTCAGGCGTGATGCGAGAACAAACAGACAGACAGACTTTTTAAAAAATGATTAAAATGTGTTTAGTTAATTATTCTGAGCCCCCCTAAATCATTTATTTTGCAAAATTCTAAAATGTACAGACACGTGATATTTACAGTTATATTATGCTAGATGTTCCCGTGGTTTCACCCGCGTTTATCGTTACTGCGCCGCCCCTGTGGGTCGTAGCGTGATATTATATAGCCTATAGCCTACCTCGATAAATAGGCTATCCAACACTAAAAGAATTTTTCAAATCGAACCAGTAGTAATCACGCAGAATAAACCAGGAGAAACATCGTTTATACTATGTCTGTAATGGGTAATTATTTTGCTGCGATGTTATTTTAAAACTGCTATATCTCCTAAGATATTCATTGAAATCGAATGATGTAAATTAAATACTTGTGATGAATTATATTTGGATAAGGATTAATATCATGTTTATAAAAATACCTTCGCAAATAATGCATTATTTTAGAACAAATTTCGTTAGCATAAAAATGGTTATAGTGAGCCAACCTTAAAAGATAGACATATGCTGTCCCGGACTTTTTTTTAGAACTTTTAAAGGGGAACAATTCTGTCATACATGATTTTTGCGAAACTTTAACTGTTTACGCAGCGCACGCAGCGGAAGCTCTCAAAAGGAAAAAATACTCTCCGATTTTGAAACATTCTTCATTGGTGCTCCGCTCCTATTGATGTTAGCGTGATGATATATAGCTTATAGCCCTCCTCGATAAATGGGCTATCTAACACTGAAAGAATTTTTCAAATCGGGCCAGTAGTTCCTGAGATTATCGCGATCAAGTAAACAAACAAACAAACAAACAAACAAACTCTTCAGCTTTATAATATTAGTATAGATAAATATTAAAAATAGTATTACTTGGACCAAGTAACATTACCAGATCTTTTGAAGTTATCAACAAGAAGATTTAATATTTTTACCTCTAAACAATATCACTAACAAAAACTTTTTGTAGGTTGGAGGATCTTCTCCAGTCGGAGTGTTCAAGAGACGAGAGGGCTACTGTACTCTTTGTAACTTTTTGGTACTATAATTAGTTTAATAAAAATGTATATCTATACTAATATTATAAAGCTGAAGAGTTTGTTTGTTTGAACGCGCTATTCTCAGGAACTATTGGTTCGACTTGAAAAATTATTTTAGTGTTGGATAGTCTATTTATCGAGGAAGGCTATAGGCTATATAACATCACGCTACGACTTACGGGGGCGGCGCAGTAACGACAAACATGGGTGAAACCGCGGGAACATCTAGTATTGTTCATAATTTTATGAGCTAATATCGTAAGAATGTGAGATGAGAATATTATGGGGATAAAACGATGTCAGCCAGTATGTCGAGTGTCTGAGGCAAAATATATTAATTATATACATTATCAACGAAACAAATAACGTACTTTTATACTTGTATAACGTGATTGTATTTATCTAAAGTGTGGGATTCACGCGGGCAAAGCCGCTGACCGCCTTGCCCGCGTGAATGCCATGAAACCACATACCGTTAAAACTATATATCATAATCTGGGACATGATTTATCTGTGTGTCAAGTTTTCAATAATCTGTTCAATACTTTACCAGTGATTAACTACATCCAAATCCCAAACGTTTTGTTTTCTAGTCCGTCCATACCGAGTCTGGACTCGGAACGACTGTTTGTAGATTATACAAATTTTTGTCCCTTGTGTCAGGTCAACCCATACCTCTCGACGCCGCGCCGTAGCGAGGTGACCACAGACCAATTAAACCACTAGACCATAGAATATACTTTATGTACTTTAATAACTAGGAATATATATGTATGTTAATAACTAAGAAGCTATCATCTTGTTTTTGGATAATATTTACTTAGTAACTAAAACTTAAAATAAACAAGCCTTATGTAATATGTGCTTCGCTTACGAAAAGTTTGCAGTTTATCGATCACTATTAGTAGCCCTCCATTCACGTGGTCAGCTTATAACTTTTCGGTAATATAGTCTCTTGTACTATATGTTAGGCAATCTATTACAACCTTTCTCAATAAGTGGACTATAAAAAGCAAAATGTTTTTAAATCTGACTGCCAGTTCCAGAGATTGGCGCTTTCAAATAAACGAGCAAACAAAACTAACTCTTTAACATTACAATATGGGAATTGAATATCTGTAAATTGTATTTTGTTATAACAGGGCTTAAAACTGCGCCGAGCGAAATGTGCTAAAACAGGCGGTCACAGTTAAGTTGATAAAATCAACACTTGTTGTTTAATACAAATATAAAATATACATTGACCATAACAATGAATGTGTTCACAATTACTCCGTGTAAAATACTTTAAATAATTAATATTTTCGCCTACAAAGTTACGCAAATTTGCACGAAAAATGCAAAAACGTAAGCTCGTATTTAGTGATTTTTTAGATTAATAATTTATAACAGTAGAAATCTATTCTATTTTACAGCTTAAACGAAACATAAATAGTTATATTACAATTTGATCGTCCCAAATATTTAAGTTATTGGTTGACAATAAAAATACATATTTATCTAAAAAGCACTTCAAATCCTCCATACAATTTTACTATGGCGGCCGCGCGCCGATTTGAATATCGAGCTCTGTCATTCATTCCAACCGCGTCTTACGCTCGGCGCAGTCTTAAATGCGTTCTAGGTCAATGAATAATAAATACAGAATTTTATAAATATATTTTTATTGTAGTCAAGGTTCGGTAAGGCACAGTGAGACTGGATCAGCCCGCTTCAGCGGAGAAAGTGACCCAACCAGGCTAATGCTCCTATTGGTAAGCGGTTATGATTGTCATAACACCAATAAGTTTGTTTGGAAGCTGGTTTAATAAATACTTATTCGCAGCCTAACCTGTTTTGTGGTATTTCAGGGTTTAGGATAGTAAGCGGGTCGTGTGTTGTTAGCACTAAAGGCTTGTTTGTTATATCTCGATTTCTTAGCTTAACAGTTAGTAGAGTGCTGCTACTTTGTGACCTTGGTAAACAAACGATTTCTATCTCTTAGTGAGTAGGTCCAAGTAACAAGATTTGTAACAAATTGTTATTGACAAGAAATCTGGCCGCAAGTTGTAAACAACAAAATTCAGAATAAATTAGAATTCGTGTACTTGTAGGTAAATGTTACAAGTACCATTAAGTATTTGTAATATTTACTTTATAAGTAAATATTACCTAGTTTACTTGTAAGTAAACATTATTAGTACTCCAGCAGTTTATTTTAGAGACTAACTATTGCATATGTAGTGGCTGTGCTGACACATCAAATTGTATCGTGTGAAGTTCTTATAACTTGTCACGCCAGTCGTTCCGTACCGCGCACTACCCACACACGCGACATACGCGATACTTGTATTACTGTAACTACTTAACGTAATATATACAATTTCGGTCATGTTAGTAAGTTTATAAACATATTACATTTAGGTTACTTGTTACGCCAACGGTGAGCCCCTCAGAGGAGTTCTGTAAGAAATACATACATAGACTTACATACGTCACTGAAGTAGGTAGAATTGTAGTACACTCATAGCTTTATTTTTAGACCGCACTTACTAGAACGCGAGCATATTGCCCTCAAACAGACATATTAAACATGAATAACATGAACTTGACGTAGGGATAACTCATATTCCGACGCCCTATGTAGTGCCGGGGCGTCGCCGAGGAGCTGCAGACTGCTGGGTGAGTCGCTGAGGTAGTAACTTTTGCCAGCGGCCCATCCACTACAAGGCAGCGAACGTGCACACCGTGGGGGTTTGGTCCGTAGGCACGAAATACGGGAGAGCCAGACATAACCCTCTCACCTCCCCTTGTGGCGAGAGGGTATGCATCAGGCGCATATCCGCACGTAAAAAAAAAAGAAAAGGGATAACTCATATACATAAGTTGCATACTACTACTAAAAAACACAAAATTTAACGCATGAAGACCAGTAAACTAAAAAGCAAGATATAAGTCTAAACAATAGGACCTTTTCCTCTCAATAGGCGACCTCTACCCGGCTCAAGACCCCGCCATTCCGTCTGATATTCAGTGGCCGTCAAAGACCTCTCGGCTTATGTTGGCATTAGGGGCGTTTAGCTTAAGCTCCAGAGCTTAGGAAGGATTATACTTTGGGCATATTTCAGGCCTTTTGAATGTCTATATTTGAGTCGTTATTGAAGTATTATATCGCTGATGACTTGTTTAAGGAGCGGCAGCGTGATTTACGAGACCTACAGCTACATTTCGAGATCAAAGCTTTACGAGACCAGAACAGTCGATTACCTATGAAGGTTACCTATGAAGAGTAATATTATCATTTATTGCAGAATAAGTATTATGTACATTCATTCACCATCATATGTATTCTGAAAAATTCTGAAAATATATTTTCCATTATCATATTATCATAATCATTTATTTGCATACTTCTATAACTTACTAGATGTTCCCGCGGTTTCACCCGCGTTTATCATTACTGCGCCACCCGCGTGGGTCGTAGCGTGATGTTATATAGCCTATAGCCTTCCTCGATAAATAGGCTATCCAACACTAAAACAATTTTTCAAATAAAACCAGTAGTTCCTGAGATTAGCGCGTTCAAACAAACAAACAAGTATTCTTAAGTAGTCTTAATATTTTATAATAGTTGTTTTAAACTTAGCGTACTTTTCCAGCCATAGCAAATTAAGTAGGTTTAGTTAATTATTTATGTATGCCTGTACTCAAAACAATAATTTAATTGATCTCTTATACAATCTTCTCGTATCTTGGGGTTCAATTAAATAACTAAGCCACGCTTTATCTCAAATTGTTTAATAGAACTACCATGTGGTGTAGATTGTGATTCATGCGAACAAAATGATGAGCAAAGACTCACAGGCTTTTTGAAATGTAAATACATTTGAAGTAGACATACAATATTACTAAAAAAGGTTCTGAAGTGTCAATCCATTTTTTCATTTATCATATTTCTGAAAGTGTTAAGATGGAAAATTCATGTCCATTCCTAAATCCTAATTTTAGGTAGGTACATTAAGGTTCAAAAAGTTTATCGACTTCGCACGTATGGGCGTCAAAATAAGGTATCTGGTTGACTGAATTAAATAATATAAATTAAGCTTGGGGTAGAATGTGGTTGGTTGAAATATTATTATTTTTAACAGTTATTATTCCATTATTTAGCAGCTCGATACTTCTGCTGTGCTGACAGCAGGGGACCAATAACCTGTGTTCTTTGCGCTGAATTGTATTTTTTCCTATTTAAGTCGGTCTCCACCGCGCGAGTCATTTTTCTAATGTTCCTGCGGCTACAGATTGCGGTAATCAGCAAAAAATAGAAAATGTAAATGAATGCTGGCACTAAATGATTTGGAAGAAACGGAGCACATAATGCTTATTATTGTAGTTGATTATGTTCAGTAGAGCTCACGTATACATACGTTCGGTGTAGAGTTATTTAGTAATAGTGTCTAGGTGATAGACAAGGGCGTCGAACTGTTGCGCATAGCTATTGACTATTTCTTTTTACGAAATTATGCGCGTAGGTACTTAGTAGTTGGTTATCACTCGTTTAACGTCGAAGAAAGAACGTGAAAACATCTACAATTCTGTGTCAAACACCATATTGTCGAGAAGGTGTAAAATCTACCAACTCGCAATGTCACCATACTATAGCTTAGATATTTAGAGCTAATAAAGATCTGCTGAATTGATTGTTAAAGTAAATTTACCCATATATATTTTAAACAAAGGCTTCGTACGCCCCGCTGACTTTGCTGTAGATGTTAAAAGTCATATTATAATACATCACATTATTGTGCGTCAATAACAAGTTTGGTAAATCTTCGCAATAAATATGAACTCATAAGTTAAACTCGAACGTAGAGAGAATTTCATAACATATTTCTAAAACTTATTCTGTTCTTTGTTTTATTCTGTTTCTATTTCACGGTAAAAACTTCTAAATGCATGCAAATTTTTGAAAACTTGTCTCTATTACTGGAGACATATCTCTAGTTTAGTTTAATGGTATTGAGACATTTTAAGTTGGCAAAAAAATGCCATAGATTTACAGTCATAGTTTCACAGCCTTATATTGAGACTTATCATTGGCTCTCTGTTGCATATTTATTTTCACTACTATGTATTTCAAAGCTGTTGGTCTTCCTAATAAATAAATAAATAAATATAATACTAGATTTTGCCTGCGGCTTCGCTCGCGTTAATGTAGATGTATGTTATAATTTGGACACTGCTGGGTGGGTCGCTGATGTAGTCTCGATTCCAGTAACCCATCCACTAAACAAAGTAGTGAGTTAGCGCACTGTGGGGTTTCGGTCCGTAGGCCCGAAGTATGGGAGAGCGGGGCATAACCCTCTCGCCTCCCTTTATGGCGAGGGGGTATGCATCAGGTGCGTTTCCCCACGATTTTTTAGTAGCCCATATGTTATTCTGATGTATAAAGAATAATACTATAAAGTTTCATTAAAGTCCATTCAGTAGTTTTTGCGTGAAAGAGTTACAAATATCTAACCATTCATCGTCACACATTTTCACATATATTGGTAACATTAGTAGGATAGTGGATAGTCCAAAGAAATTATAAGGAAACGTACTTTCTTATATTATACAATACAGTTGGTTTACATATTTATTTATTTCATATAACGTTACCTTTAAATTGTCCAAATAAACATGATGTGTAAGGTTTAGGCGGTCGAGTGAACCGTAGCGTCTTGATTCTCGAGTCTCGTCGAGAATATCGTACTAGCGGCCACGCTAGTGTTTTCCTTTAATTTCTCGAGCAAACAGTTTAAATGAAGTTTCTTTATACAAGTACGGTTAAGAAGATGCTTTGATCTGTTGAATAGAATAAACAAGTCCATGGACGAAGCTCATGAGCTTCGCTTCGCGATTTTCTTAGGAGAGACTCAATTTAAAACAGTATTCTAAAGATTTCTACTGTAGTTTTATCACACAAACAAAGGTAGAATATGTAGATTCTGGGAGCAAGAATTAGTTAAGTACATACTCGTATATGTACGCAATTATTATATGTTTTGTAGAACTGCTACTGCCGCATAAGATCTTCGCATGGGATTTTATTACCATTAATACGTGGATGTTGACTACCTCTGTGGCGAATGGCGTAGCTGTAGTATGCGATAGCTGTGTGTGAGGTGTCAGGCGCACACGGAGTTTAGGACTGCGCCCGACAAGCACCAGTAGACTCGCTGCCTGTCACGTGGGACCACAAACCGGCGAGTTGTTGGTGAAATAACCTCTGCCACTCCATACAGTAGTGACATTATTTAAATAATAATTTATGTAAAATAAGGACTGATGAAACTCAGACTAGAAAACACAATCTTGAGATGAAATGCAATAGTCGCAGCCGCTCTCAGCTCACTCCTAATGGTACATTTTCACGCTGAAGTCTTCACTTTCATCAAGTGACAACAAATTTACATTTTAAATTTGTATCCTGTTTGAATTTAAAATGACTCAGACACCCGTTCCTTGATGTTAAACTAAATATTCATCGTATTTAAATGTAAGTGATTTTATTGGTTTAAACTGTCTGTTTGATGCCATGGCATAAGTTTGTACTTACTTCGGCGCCGCCGGTCGCGACGAGCCGAGTTCGATAGCACTTAGTGTTATTGGACTTCCTTTATAGGAAATGCTCAGTAGTAACGCAGAGACTAGAAAAGTGACGCGCAATGCATTTGCTCTCTATACTAATGACTCACCTATAAATGCCCAAAGATTTTGTATCCAATATAAATATAGTTTAATGTACATACATACATACATAGATTCACACCTGTTTCCCAGAGGGGTAGGCAGACACTACGGATTACCATTTGCTACGATCTTGACACACTTCTCTGGCTTTATTCACTTTCATCACATTCCTCATACACGTCCGATGTAAATACTTATTTATTGCAATTTGACTTTAAGATATAAACATCGTAGTATACATAATACCGAAACATATTATTATGAAAATGCTAGTTGTATTTGTATGAAAAGCACAACACACAAGAAGCAAATACAGTATTTTCAAATATATCCGGAGTCTATCTTATTGTTCCCCACTTTACTACAACATCCTTATATTATATGACGTCACTGCTGTGATACACTCCATACATAGGAACAAACTTTTGTTATTAAACTAGTTTTACCGTACGTCCCGTTCCCGTGGAAATATCGGGATAAAAAGTAACCTATGTGTGAATCCAGATCTCCAGCTATCTACATACCAAGTTTAATCGCAGTCGTTCCAGTAGTTTTTACGTGAAAGAATAACAAACATCGATACATTCATACAACATTTTGCGTTTATAATATTAGTAAGGATGTTTTAAAAAGTCCTATGTTTATATGAATGAACGCCCCACATAAAATGGCGTGTACTACGCAAATCAGCATTATTTAGACAGTCTCCATTTAGAGCGACTTATTTTTACCAGCTTATTTCAAACATTAACCTACTGAATTTTATTTTCATCTTTCGTATTGTAAAACTGCTATATTTACAGTACATGAAGCCCTTTTTAATACGTTTCTGAATTATTTATATTTTTAAAAAACAACAATATACATCTAAGAAAATGATATTTATCATTAAAATAACAAAACAGCGCATAGTATTCCGACCTAAATGATTAAAGACAGCAGTCTATTATTTCGTTACTATTCGTTTTTTGTGAGGTTAATCATAATCAAATAGTATATGCGATTGCTGTAAATGAGGTCTCGGTTTCGAACCCCGGGACAGACACGGTGTTATTGGTTTTTTCTGCATGGAAATCCCACAGCTATCGCAATGCAATACTTTATTAATTTATATCCAAGTTTAATAATCGTAGCTATTGTATGGTCAATAAAACCGGAGTTCTCTTTTAAACTGTATGTGTGTAAGTTACTTTGCAGGCTATCTGTAGTAGTCGCAGACGAAGTCGCGGGTGTAATCTACTTTTATAATAAACTAGATGTGCCCGCGATTTCACCCGCGTTTATCGTTACTGCGCCGCCCCGGTATGTCGTAGCATGATGTTATACAGCCTATAGCCTTCCTCGATAAATAGGCTATCCAACACTAAAATAATTTTTCAAATCGAACCAGTACTTCATGAGATTAGCGCGTTCAAACAAACAAAGTCTTCAGCTTTATAATACATATTAGTATAGATTTCGCCGCTATTGTATGTGGCATTATGAACATCATATATATCAATGAACTAATTTAATTGATACTTGGAGAGAGTCCCCTGTCGAGTTTGTATTCAAGTGTTGATCTCAGTATATTTTCGTTTATAATAAATATTGTGTGTTCAGGGTATCGTGCGCGTTACCGCTTCAGTTACCTATTATTCTCGTAGCCAATATTTGTTTACTATATTTAGTTAAGAAATCTCCCACGCAGTGCTATTATTATGTTGTAAATAAGTTTATAAGTCTGCCATCTGTCTACTTACAAGCGTTTATTTACTTTTATGCATTGTATGAAAAGAATCACAGGCAGCTTATATTTTTACAATTATTTAATCTATATTTCAGCCAATTCGAATTTAATCTATTCTAATATTATAAAGCTGAAGAGTTTATTTGTTTGAACGCACTAATCTCAGGAGCTACTGGTTCGAATTGAAAAAATCCTTTAGTGTTGGATAGCCCATTTATCGAGGAAGGCTATAAGGCTATGTAATATCACGCTTCGACCAATAGGAGCAGCGCATAAATGAAAAATGTTAGAGAAACGGGGAAAATGTTCTTATGTCCAGCAGACGAAGTTGCGCGGATCAACTAGTAATAAATATTTTAGAGTAGCGGTGGCTCGGTGACGTCCGTTTACAATTTTTTTTATATCACTAAATTGGCAAACAAGCTTACGGCCCATCTGATGATAAGTGGTCACTGTAGCCTATGGACGCCTGCGACACCAGAGGCATCACTAGCGCGTTGCCGACCCTTTAGGAAAGGAAGTGGGAAGGAGAAGGAGCGGGAAGAGGGTAAGGGGTGATTGGACCTCCGGCACTCTCATTCATCGAACATAACACAACAGTAGGAATACTGGTATTTCACGTCGATATTCTGTGAGACGGTAGTCCTTCCCCGGTCGAGCCGGCCCATTCATGCTGAAATCAGCGAGGAGAAACTACTCTAAAATCTTGGCTTTGAATAATTTCTTATACACAAATTGTATAAGGACTAATTTATTAATACCTGTTACGAATTATATAGATATGATCATTTCTTGAAATGCAATTAACTTTTCAAATGTAGTGAAGTAATATATATAGTGAAACTAAAACTGTTATGTTTGAATGAGTTCCGGGTTGCTTCGTGGACGTCGACCTCGTTTTCAATAACATCTTCACGTGTGTCCCTGAAAGTTAGGCTGAAGTACATTACTATATCGTTCTGAGAATCAGCGCGTATCAGCTGCATGCTGACACGCGCTGATTCTCTGAATGTCAGGACTGTTCAAATAGTCCTACAATCAAGAAGCCGACGCAAATTGACGTGAAGTTCTTGGAATCGTTGTTAGCTACGTCTAAGAAGTGCGGACCTCTGATCCTCTTAAGTGGCAAGTTAAATATCTGTTTATTTAGTTATAGAACAAACATGACGAACGAGGAATTCTGTAATACGCGCCATTTAAATATGATCACCCTCTGCGTGATACCATTAGGTGACTTCTAAGAATTTACGTTGTCAAGCGAGAGGAGTTGCGATATCAAAGATATTTAGGACACACTTTGAAGGTGCTATACCACTTATAAGTTGGTTTCACTTGTTGCTAAATTCATACTATTTAAGCACAAATGCGGCATTCCTTAATTTTACTGGATGTGTGATGGGTGCGCATCGAAATAATTATTATTGCTGTGAATAGGCTACTTTTTAAATTTTTCGCTAAGACGAAGGGTCTATTTCTGAGACCTATAGGAGAAGTTTACATTCAATTGAACTCAGTTAAGTCGTTAATTTTCTTTTTTAGGTATATGGAAAAATTATTGTACAGCCTGGTCGATGGCAAACGATAGCCTTTATTGAGGTTTTGCCAAAATAGAACCAGTACCATCGCGGCGGCATCTAGCTTCCTCAAATACAACACACTGATCCTATTCTGTCACAAATATTCTTTTCACATAACACAAAGCAAGTACTATTAAGCAGCAAAGTATAACGTAGAGCTTCTGTTTGACAAACAACATAAATTAGTTTACGAGGCACTCGAGAACGTACGTAGTAACAAAACCAAGCACGTCTAGAGTCCTATCGTGCACGATATCAATCGGATATTCAATGAAACATATATTTTCTGTAACATTTCTAAAGTGTTTTTCAGTCGACATGTTGACAAATAGTTGTAATTCAATACTATATACATAAAGGTTAAGTTTTCTTTGAGTAAACAGTGTACAGATAAGTTTTATTTGGCAATTTATCAAAGGGAATTTGTCTTGACTTTGCTTCAACGTAATTTACTTCAATCAACTTTTTGTTTTAAATTTTCCAAATTCTCTTTTAAGCAAGTATTCTTATCGAGGCTTGAGTTATTTTTATTAAATAAGCTGAATGTCATGATTTTGCTTTATAATATTTAAATTAGTGGCCCCATTGATGAGTCAACTTAATGGGGATTTGTGAACTTAATGTTGGTTTTTGTCCATAAATCCCCATTGCTAAGTTGATGATTGGTCAATGGGGATTTGTGGACAAAAATTTCACAGACACCCATTGATGGGGATACTCAATGGGGATATGTGGAATAACCCGTGGTATAAAAATTTAGATATGTCACTTGCTCCGATATTAATAATATGCCTATATGTATTGACTGTCAACGATCGTCTACAGCTGACGTAGGTACCGAGTAACCAACTGCTCGCAACTGTAGCTTGTTATAATTAGTTATAGCAAGCTAAAGCTAAAGCGTAGCTTTTAGATAGACGTATAGGTTTTAATATTGTTTGTAATTCGGATTTGGGTTTAAAGGACATCGAAGTTTTGTTCGAAACTTTGAGTAATAAATAAGTATTACGCAATTGCGATTAAATAATCTAATTAATCTTTGACTTAGTTTGGTCGTGGAAGCAACTACTTGACTAAAAACTAATTAAATCGTCTATTTTCACATTTGCCATTGATCACTACAAGGTTCAACGCAGTTAATACAAAGGTTATTGAAGCGTGAGGGTTCTATTGATGTCCGGCCAATACACGAAACCTTACTAGCATAATTTATATTAAATGACTTTACTACGATATACAGTGATGGAACGAAATTACTATTAAAACAGGTAGCTGCAACTATTAGTAAAGTTAACTGTTTATTTAAATTAAGATTTATTGTTTAGAAATATAATTAATACACAATAATACAATAATAGCGAATGGAATATCACTATATTTATGACGTGGCAGGCCGATTTAAATTCAATAACATTGATGATACGAGTGACACTTCTGTGAAATATACTTATAAATCGTTCAGAAATATTCAGAAAATTGTTAGTATTGGAAATACAATTTGCTGCTGAAGCCAGGGTGATTTGTGCAATCTGAAGAAAAGAACCCTTATAATAAAAAGAAAGAGGTCTCATTGAGGTTTGCTGGAAGATAATAATAATAATAAATATATATATACCCGTGAAAGAGAAATAAATAATAATAATAAATTCTTTATTGCAACAAAAAGTTTAAACATTTACAGTGTCAGCCTTGATTCCCAAACTAGCGTGAGCTGTATGTTGGGAAACAGAGGACTGTTTCCCAACATACAGCTCACGCAAGTTAATTGAATAGTGCATCAACTGGCACTCAATTAAAATCAAGTGCTTCCTCTGCACATACCATACACAGCTGTCAATCAATAAGACCGACGACGTAATTCGGTCACTAAACGTTGCACTTTGTCTACGTGCATTGATTGATAGATTCGATTTGGACGTACAAGTGGTTTAATTAATATATATAATTATATATATAAATTGTAAAAAATAATTAATTAGTCAAGTCGACAATGATAGTGCGTTGAGTGTTACCAGCTCGATTGTAAAATGTGACAAATATAGTTTAACCAGTTGACTTGATTGGTTAATTTAAGTATGGGTTCAAACATTATTTATTTGCGGAGAACAATCTGCGTTGTTACAGGTGTTGTAGGAAAACATTCAGGTACACGTAGACAAGAGTCGCCAGACATCACGTGTAGCGTGCATGTCGTAATCAAATAATGCAGTTTCATGAACATAGGCACCATTAAAACATTTACTTATCCTAACTAATAAAAGCGAACATGAGTTTGTTTGTTTGTTTGTTACATTTTCACGCCTAAACCGCTGAACCGATCATCCTGAAATTTTGCATATACGTTATCAGGTGTACAGAAACGGATATAGGCTACCATTCATCCCGAAAAAAATTACTGTTCCCGAGGAAAACAATAATAACGTTCTTATGATAAAATAGATGGCGCCACGTGTCTTTCGAATCATGATTGAATTATATTATTACAAGCAGAGTACAACCCGAATTGATTGTCAAATTATAAATTAACGCGAGTGAAGCCGTGGGCAAAAGCTAGTCTAATATAAAATAATAACAAAATGAGAAAAATAATTAAAAATATGTTTTAGGAATCATATTAACGTTTCGAACTTATCAAACTTATCGTCGCCATAGATAGTTGTCGCCCATACGTTTTAATATTTTAGTAATTTACGTTTCATAAATATTATACATAGTTACCTACGATAAATTAAGGAGGTAAGTATACACTGTAGTTAGAAGACAATACGCGTCAAATAATCAGCTACAAATCATTCGCCAGTTAGAACTACCCTTTATATGTTGGCTATCATGCGTTGCGTGCGTCAGTCAAACGGTGATGTTTTGAATTACGTCAGATGCGTATATGTGCGTGTAAACGAAGTGCTTATCAAAATAAACGTACGAGGTTTGTGTTGACTGTATGCGTTTGTGAAAAGGCTACCCGAGCACTCCGCCTGCTGTAAAGGGATTCTAATTTCGGTGTTCGGATTGAAGCGCCTTTGTGACGCTGTGCACGTCTGTGTTACATGCTAGGTGTTACAGTAAGCAGCGAAGACTGAAGGGTGCTATGTTTCTGCTAGCGGATTGGTTTTCTCTGCATTCTTTTTTATTATGTACCGTGGCCTGATTTTTACCTACTGCTATATCTATATTATATTATCCTATAAATATTGTATCATTATTTTAAAATTCTAAATCGTCTTGTCTGCGAAAGAATAGTTAATAATGAATGATGGCGCGCAGTGCACTACAAAGGGAAGAAATTACTTTGACTTGGGTATTAACATAATCTACTGAAGTCTACAAAGATCTGCTCTGGCGTAATTTAAGTTATTAGTACCTATCAGGAAAGACATGCTATCAGATAGGGGTGGGGTGTTTATCAAAGTCGTTCAAATATAATCATGGCAGCTGATATGTTCTTTTAAATAACGGTAGGCCTACCATAGTAGTTAGTCTACTACCTACAGCAGTTAGGCAATAAGCTATAGCTCTGTCACCGTTCCCTACAAGAAGTTGCTATAGGACCGCTCCTCACACTTGTAGCGATGTCTTAATACTAATATTATGAATGTTAAAGTTCGTTAAGATAATATTTAGATGTTTGCTTCTCAATCACACGTAAACCATTAATTTTGCATTGGACGAAATATTTTACATACCATTATATCCAGTCTAGCAGATTGGACACTTTTATCCCGGTATGCGTTCCCATGGAGTTCACGCGGTCCAAGCCGCGGTCTTGTTAATTATTTTATAAATGTTACAAGCAATATATGAAGCAAATTACTTCTATACTCTTTATTTTCTTGCGGTTATGTGAGTTGCCATTAAAAGAATCGATCATAGAATTATCATAAACATATCGTTTAAAGTAGAGCTCACCTTATAAAGTCTTTTCTATAGAAAATTCGGATATTGTTTCTGTCAACGTACACACTTAGGGCCATTAATTAAAAGGCAGTACTTTGAATAATTAAGTACATAATCACCTGTAGAAATTTATAATGGTAATGAAGCCACTTTTAGGGAAATATACAGTATTATATATGAGAACTTTACGCCTACTATACACATTCCACGGAGAATTTTAGATTCAAGAAACAATTGGAACTGTAGACTAAAGCGACATGTACAAGTGTTACGTCATTTGGCAGCAACTATGTACCTATTGCACTCACAAAATATTTACCTAGAATGAGATTAGGACATTTGCCTAAAAGGAAAATACTTCGGTGAACGTTTCTCGGACCAGAACAGAGAACATCCTGGAGAAAATACTTCGGTGAACGTTTCTCGGACCAGAACAGAGAACATCCTGGCGACAAGCCAACTGAAGAATACCCACAACTTAAGAGTGTTTATGAAGAATGTACCAGAGCGAACAGGCAAGCAGGCATGCCGTGATGATCGTAGCAAATGTACCAGAGCGAATAGGCAAGCAGGCATGCCGTGATGATCGTAGCAAATGTACCAGAGCGAATAGGCAAGCAGGCATGCCGTGATGATCGTAGCAAATGTACCAGAGCGAATAGGCAAGCAGGCATGCCGTGATGATCGTAGCAAATGTACCAGAGCGAATAGGCAAGCAGGCATGCCGTGATGATCGTAGCAAATGAAAATTCGTAGCGTCTGGCTACCCTTTCGGAAAACAGGTGTAAGTCTATGTATGTAAAATTGCAGGAAATAAATAAACTTAATCATTAGCTCTATATTGGTGCTATAATCACATAAAACACTAACATATCGCAAATGTAGGTATTCGCTCACAAGCAAAGAGGCTATTTTAAGGTCTGACATCACTCATAATTTATTTTCCTCAAACTTCATGAACAGAAATGTATAGGCGGCCGTAATCCTTGGGGAGTTATTAACCAATAAACTTTGGGATTTAGCAAAAAAAAAATATTCTTCTCACACGTACACTCTTGACCCTCGTTATGTATTAAGCCTGTAGTATATTTCCTGACCCTTTTCGTAAATCACCTATTCTTATCAACTCATAAGTTTATCGACAACAGAAGTATCTGCAATTATTAGATATATTATATTCAAAACATGCCACGGACATTAATTTATAAGAATTTAGAATATTAAAATGTATTATTGAACAGAAAGTATAAATAAATTTCATTTATTTGGATAAGCTGCAGAAATGTAAGAGAAATATTTATGAGTTCTTTAATTTATTACCTACGACGTGTAAATATAATTTATTTTTAAATATGTATCATACCACACCATTTTAATATTAAATTATTTTTATAATTTACTTTTAAGAGTATTCCACGAAGACTTGAACATTTTCATTCAAATCGTTATTCCCTTCAGATAGTTTTTAGTCGTATTTGCTCGTAACTCCTACTACGAGTAGGAGAACATTAGTTTAAAGTAATGGTGGCTGCTAACTCTATCGTAAATTAAAGCTGCACTTAGTTTACAGTTGTAAATGCGTATTTAAACGTAACACTATTAAATAAATGAAATTGCTCTACACGGCTGTAAACCAATTACTCTCCGCTCGTACTGAGTTAGCGTACCATTTCAGAACATTATTCATAGACATTGGGTCCAATTATAATCACCACATTCACTTGTGGAACTGCGTTATAAGCATCGACGGAGAAAACAAACTCTATACAGGTTGAATTTGAAATCGTGTAATTCGTTTTAACCACGTATTCTACTGATGATATAGAATAACGCTGACCATATATTTTTTATTAAAATTATATTTTTCGAGAAATTAATGTACCGATTTTTTTCGTGAAATGGTTTCAGATAGTCATATTATGTTAGCCACCCCACACAATCTTAATATTTGACTAATTAAAAAAAAAATAACATAACAATAACTGATGTCGTAAATAATAAGAGGCAATAAAAAGGACCGCCTGTTATTATATTTACGACATTAATTATTGATATATTATTTTCTTTAATTAGTAAAAAATTTAAATTGCCTTGGTTGGTTAACATAATATGACTATCTAAAACCATTTCACGAAAAAAAACGGTACATTAATTTTTCAAAAAAAAATTCTAATAAAAAAAATATGGTCAGGGTTATTCTATACCACCAGTAAAAGGAATTACACGATTACAAAATCACCCTGTATATAGCATAGAGGGTGCTGATACTGCGCATATAAAGTTCGAAGGCAGTGAAGGATGCGATGGCCTACAATGATAACAAGACTATATTTAACTACAACCAGGTGTATTGTAATTGTGTATGTCTACAATTAACTACAGCTTTCCCGCGTTGTTTACTACCTTGAAAGGGTCGTATGACGTCGTTGTGTAGCTACGGAAAATGTGCTAACTAGTACTTTCTTGAGTAGTAGAGCCTCGCTGATTTCAGCATGAATGGGCCGGCTCGACCGGGGAAGGACTACCCTCTCACAGAATATCGACGTGAAATACCAGTATTCCTATTGTTGTGTTTCGTTCGGTGAGTGAGAGTACCACAAGCCCAATCACCCCCTTTCACCCATTCCCGCTCCTTCTCCTTCCCAGTTCATTTCCTAAAGGGTCGGCAACGCGCAAGTGATGCCTCTGTTGCATGCGTCTATAGGTTACGGTGACCACTTACCATCAGGTGAGCCGAATGCTAGTTTGCCACCTTAGTAGTATAAAAAAACAAGAAATAGTAGCTATGTACGCAGTATGCAAGCCAGTTGAAACTTCATAATATAAGCTTGTGATACAGCATCGCTTTTGTGACTTGTGACAGGCTAGTTATATTTTATGAGTAGCCTTTACCTGGTCATTAGTCATCACCATTACCATGTCGGCCTCGATGGCGTAGTGGTTAGTGTAAACGACTACCACGCCTGAGGTCGCGGGTTCGAGTCCCCCACAAGTCAAACATTTGTGTGCGTGAACATGGATGTTTGTTTTGGTCTGGGTGTTTCTATGTATAATATGTATGTATTTACAAAAAAAATAAAGTATATACTCGTATGTATGTGTATCCATTGTCTAGTACCCATAGTACAAGCTCTGCTTAGTTTGGGCTAGATGGTGTTGTGTGTATGTGTAGAATATTATATTACAGGCAGTATAATTTGTTAAAAGTTGTGAGAAACGAACCGTATACACACATAGTTTCACGCTGATATTCCCGAGGGAGGCGGAGGTTTTAATACATCCACTTTTGCATGGTGTTCTTTTAGATATCACGTAATTCTACGGGGCAAGCCTGTTGGTAGCAATATGCTAATATAATTATTATAAGGTAATAAGCCTACTAAGAATTTTATGACAGAGAAACAATACGACGCTACCCGACCCAAAAATTTTACTGAGTTTTTAATATAACCCTTACTAAATACACACACACCAACCATACATACATTCACACAAATCACACTAACTCACAAGGACAATTATTTGTAATTACCTTTATTGATGATTGATCACTCGAGTGGTAACAGTTTTTAACGATATCTTTTTAAATATTATACTATTTAATGTACTAGTGAAGTCAAAACCAAAATGTTTTAGATTTTAATTTTATTTCTCTCTTTTCTTGATGTGCCTAAACTATTAAATGTTTTGTAACAATCTCAGGGTGGAAGGCGCCGGCGACTGTAGCACAGTTTATACTAGTACGGTCGTCATCGAATTCCCTTTTCATATTTCAAACGCTTTATAAAATATATGTATTAGATTAAGAGAACAATTGTTTAAATCAAATGATGAAAATTAATTATTATAACAACAAAATTAATTTTTTAAATGACAAAATAAATTATTATAACAACAAAATTATTTTTTTAAATGACAAAATAAATTATTATAACAACAAAATTATTTTTTTAAATGACAAAATAAATTATTATAACAACAAAATTAATTTTTTAAATGACAAAATAAATTATTATAATAACAAAATATTTTTTTTAAATGACAATATAAATTGTTGCAGGTATACCTAGGCAGAGTGTGGCATAGTGTTCAAAATATATTGGGAGCCTAAATCCCTCACTGGTTGCACAACATAAAAGCTTGGTAAGTCCGTTATGCATTACTAAATATAATATGTTTAACTATTAGTATTGAGTGGAATGTTGTTTTCTAAGTCGATCACGCTAGAACTATCCTGAATACAGGTCCCGGTGGAGCTTGAACCGAAACTAGTTTGATAAAATAGAACGATATAAAGTTTATTTTCACAATAAAGCTTATGTTCACACGATTGAGTTTTGCTCCAGACAATTTAACAAGATAGTTGCGCTAACAATTTTTATATTTACTTTACAAATAATAATGTTAAATTTACAGTTTTATTTATTTGGTATATTTACGTTTACATTTGTATTTATTTCAAATATTTTGCGAATAGTTTACAAGTACCTATTGTAGAACGATACCATTTTAATATTTAATTTCTATTTACAGAAGAAATTATATTAAATGATACGAAAAGGAAAAAGTAATAAAAATATAACAGCGTCATACTCTCGTGTACGAAGGATGTGATGTGATGACGAAAGAAAATTTGCTAGGATACCAACAATTCTTTTGTTATTTCATCACCAGTACTGACTGTAGATTTCCATCCATTCCTGTTTCCTAGAAGGTTGAGCACATTTGTAAATATGCGCAATGCTGATGACGACCCCTGTCAAGTTAAATATTATTTACCCTTCGCCTTTCGGACATTTTACGTATCTGTATTTTGTGTTTTCAAACATACAGCTGAGTTCATACGCACTAACAGAAACAATCTTGGCCTTTTGAGAGTGAATGTAGGAAGGTATCATTGTCTGTCATAGCACTATAATTGCGCCAATCATAAATGTCGTCACGCGAATTTTATTGCGCTAACTGAGCCCGAAGGCCGGTAATATAAGTTTAAAGTTCACAGTAGTTGTGGGTGTGTGTTACTTTGTCCAGTCAGATGGGCCATTTTGTGATGTCAGTCTTTGTTTACTCGTTGTGTAACCGCATCGGCAATATTGGGGATGAAAATGGAATTGTGAAGTCAGACGTGTGATAGTTCTTTTAGATGTTCTGTTAGATATCATGTCCGGGTTATTGGATTTAATGGGATTGTATTGTTTCGGCTTCGAGGATACAGCAGTGATTTTTAACTTGTTGTTTTGCTATTGTCCATGCGCCGAGTTTGAGGGGTTTGATTCTTAAATGTTTGAGGGGTTTGATTCTTAAATGTTTGAGGGGTTTGATTCTTAAATGACCCAAACAATTTGGTGACTTAGAAAACTACCATTTCTGTGTATTCTTGTGACTACTATTTCTGTGATTCGTCGGCCTCGATGGCGCAGTGGTCAGTGTAACCGACTGCCACGCCTGAGGTCGCGGGTTCGATTCCCGCACAGGTCAAACATTTGTGTGCATGAGCATGGATGATTGTCTTGGGCTGGGTGTTTCTATGTATGTATTTACAAAAAAAAAAAGTATATAAGTATGTTTATCCATTGTCTAGTACCCATAGTACAAGCTCTGCTTAGTTTGGGCTAGATGGTGTTGTGTGTATGTGGTAGAATATTATTATTATTATTATTATATTATTCTTTATTTCAATGTTTGTGAAGTAATCTGCAACGCAGAGCTAGTAGCGGTAGTTGACTATATTTTATTAAAAAATTGGGCAGTCTTTGGGGACTGCCGATAGAAGTGAAAATTGAATCCTTGAACATAAACACTTCTTTATAAACAAAAAAAATGGGGCGGCTCGGATTCCTGATACTCTCTTAGAGTTTATTAAGGGAGTCAATTTCGTTATTAAAATAATTCAAAAATGGAAAGCGTGGAAGCGTGACGATGACGAAGCGTGACAATGACGCGAGTTCTATGATTTTTGTTCACCCAAGAAGTGCTCAACGCGTCTAAAGAAGTTTACACTTCAAAAATAAATCATCCAATATAGTCTACCACCAAATTTCTAAGATTTGGTTTATTAATAGTACGAAGGTTTTACATCTGTGACTGGTATGTCTGCCATATTTTGAAACCGCGTTGTGTTTTTAGTGAATAAAATAATTATACTAATATTTTTAACCTATTTAATTAATTTCGTCCGAGGTTGAAATACAGTACCATTAAATTATCTCAACGATGTTTAGTTTGATAGACTCATCGCTGTTGCGAGTGATGGTGACACAGATATACAATATCTATGTCTGTCTAGCTAGTAATACTATTTGCATTTTTTTTGTTTTCTACTTCTAAGGTGACAAACAAGCACACGGCCCACCTGATGGTAAGTGGTCACCGTAGCCTATGGACGCCTGCGACACCAGAGGCATCACTTGCGCGTTGCCGACACTTTAGGAAAGGAAGTGGGAAGGAGAAGAAGTGTGAAAGTGGAAAAAGGGTGATTGGGCCTCCGACACTCTCACTCACCGAACGAAACACAACAGTAGGAATACTGGTATTTCACGTCGATATTCTGTGAGAGGATAGTCCTTCCCCGGCCGAGCCGGCCCGTTCATGCTGAAATCAGCGAGGCTCTACTACTACTTGTTATGCGTTGTATTTAAAATTTAGTTAATTACAATTTTAAAGATACATTATCCTACAAAACAACAATTGCAGTATGTTTATTTGTAGCTTTGCTACGTTAAGCCATAGTATGTCACTTTAAAATATTATTTTAGTTTTTATATTCTTTTTTCTTTTGCCGTCATAACAGTCGCTCTAACTACCACTTTATCGATTTTCTTTAAACCTTATTTAATATGTGTTTGGAGGATAAGTGTGTCAGGTTCGGCTGACGTACTGGGTGTAAAGAGCGAAGGTCAAGTGGGGAGCGTATCACCGAACTGTCGAAGCATGTCTCATCGACTCAATAAAGCGTTTGATGACGCACTCACCGGCGCGGCGCGGCGCGGCGACTGTGTGGGGAGAATCATCGCTCTGATTGAAAAGCGAACTTATTTATATAGAATTTCACCCGCGTTTATCGTTACTACGCTGCCCCCGTGGGTCGTAGCGTGATGTTCTATAGCCTATAGCCTTCCTCGATAAATAGGCTATCCAACACTAAAAGAATGTTTCAAATCAAACCAGTAGTTTCTGAGATTAGCAAACAAACTCTTCAGCTTTATAATATTAGTATAGACTACTAGTTCTATAATATCGAATATCGCAAGCAACCGTGATACTAAAATCTATAGTTTTATTATGTCTGGGTAAGATTAAGAGTGCGTATTTCAAATGTTGTTATCATATTGTAATGTTTTGATAACGAAATATAAACGCGTATAAACGCGGAGGCCGTTATTTCAATGTAACCTAATCTCAGACTGTTAGTTAGCAGAATTTTGAATTATTGAGTCTATGAAAGTTAAAAGTAAATTTTACTATTACTGTGTTGTGTCTATTACTATAAAGTTTCGATTAATAATAAAATGATATATATAATGATATGGCTTAGGTATTATTTTATCTGAAACTGAAGTCAGTCAGTTCGAGAAGTAATGCTATTATCAGAAGAATTGGCCAAAAATATGACCTCTCATTTCGATCGCCAATTTTTTACTAATAATTCTTTCATAATAATGCAATTTGTATATTTAGATTTTTTCATAAACACATATGAAAAAATGGCAGTGTGTGTTTGGTTAGTAGGTAAATTATAAAACAATGAATCATAGTCTATGATATAATTGTTTGTAAAGCATACATGTTTCTTTTATAGAGAAACCTGAATAAATCGACAATATAGAGGTATGTTGCGTCATTTTTCACACATCACAAGAAGTGGGAACGCGTTGGGTTGTGATACCGGCCATCACCTTCGTCCTGCAGACCCAGGGACAGACGTGAAAGCAAAAACAAGTTCCTCATTAGCAAAAAATTTCGTTTGATCCATGTTATCGGGTTTTCTAATGCGAATTAATTTTGTACTTCGACGAACACTGAGCGCTCTTTATAATACCATTGGACCCTTCAAATCCGACGGATTTTTGTTCGTTAATTCATAAAAAAATACGCAAGTTCTATACGGGAATAATGAGAAAATACAAATAAAGTTTACTTTGATTTTGGTTTACATGTGTGGATTATTATAAACATAATTATTTGAGCAGTACTCGTAAGAAAGCGGTTGGAGATTGTTAAGACGATGAGCTTACAAAAAGAAAGCGATGAGAGTAAATGTAGCCAAAAATTTATGTCACAATAAATTTACACTTGGTAGAAGTGTAAATTTGTATTGTTTACCAATCCCGGCGTTGTCTATGCATGTAATTGTACGGGTTATAAATAAGATCATATTATTATCGAAAGGTGAGGCTTGCTATTGGCGGGTCGATCAATATATACTTTGTAAAAGAAACTCGCTGCTACTTGAGGTGCTACGCACGTGCGTACAATAAAAATGTTGGTAATGAATAATGATGCTTGGGGCTTTGCTACAATATTGGGTATTTCTGTAAGGAAATAGGAAATAGCAACGCGGGTCCTTGATATGTGACGAGAGGCAGTGTAATACTTCCGTATTAAATGAGATTTAAACATAGTTGGCGATATAATGGTGGAGTTATTATACATTTCTGCTTAAGACTACGCCGAGCGTAAGACAGATAATGACAGAGCTCGTGCGGCGCATAATCAAATCGGCGCGCGGCTGACATAGTAAAATTGTATGGAGGATTTGGAGTGCTTTTTTGATAAATATGTATCTTTATTGTCAATCAATAACTTAAATATTTGGGACGGACAAATTGTAATATAGATTTCTACTGTTATATTATAATCTAAAAATCACGTAACACGAGCTTACGTTTTTGCATTTCTCGTGCAAATTTATGTAATTTTGTAGGCGAAAATATTAATTATTTTAAGTTTTTTACATGGATTAATTGTAAACACATTCATTGTTATGGTAAATGTATATTTTATATTTGTATTAAACAAAAAGTGTTGATTTTATTCACTTAACTGTGACCGCCTATTTTGGCACATTTCGCTCGGCGCAGTCTTAAGTTTTCTGAGAGATACTGACATGATGTTATGTGAAATATAGCACAATATGAAGCAACGTCTGTCTTTCATATAATTATATTAAAGACACATTACTGTGTAGGGAGTGAACGACGTACCGAAAAATTTTACATTATGTCTTCCTACGGGTAGGTATTATCCCGAGACAAACTTCTATTTGTACATAAAAATGTCAGATTAAGACTGCACGGGGCGTCGAACTTTATCCACTGCGCTAGTGTACAGCTTATTTCGTTAAAGGTTTACAAAAAATATATTTTGTTTTTAATAGTTTGTGGTATTATAAGTTATAATAAACAATAAGAATATATATAATATGTAACGGGCATTAACGCGATCATGCATAATGTTTACCTTTTATAGGCTTGACGTGTCGACCAGGTTACACCGGCCGTGGTCACAAGCTGACTGGTGCTACGACGTCATGTCTCCGTTTGTGAGGCAGAGGAATCTTGATTCACTCTCACTTTGGGCATATTTTTGTTTGTCCATGTATCGTCACAAGAAAAGGTAAACATTATACATGATCGCGTTAATACCCGTTACATATTATATATATCGTGCAATGCGAAAAAAAAGTTAATAGGAAAATTATAAAATTTCTGAAAATAAATTGTTTATTTTCTGAAGAAATTGCAACGATTTTAACTCTGGATAAGATTAGGAGCAGTTGGTTGGAATTCAGTGTTCGGTACGCTGTCCCTTACAACCGGATTATACATCTGATAGAAGCCGTCGTCAGGGAAAATTTAAAAAATAATTTATATGATGAAATACGGTTCGCCTCCATTATTATCAGACACACATTATTATCGCCATCCATGGCATCTCAGTGGCACCTGAGGGCACATTATGAAACCGGTAGGTATACTTCATTCAGACTAAGTATGTATACATTAATATCTGCCATTAATACCTATTAATAAAATAACTAGATTCAAGTACAAAGCGGTAAACAAATGAGGTGGCTGAACAAGTCATTAATTAACGGACAGATAGCGGGGTCGCGCGGGTCATGTATGCGGAATCTCAGGGGTCACTCACGGATAAACACTACGGTGCCGTGATTTATGTTTTAGAGAGAAAAACAACTGGATTGCTTCATCATTTCTTTGATAATGTTTACGTAACAATTTGAAAGCGAGCGAACCGAAGTTATAAAAGAGTTAAAAGCGAGTTTCCTATGTATATTCTGTCGGTAGTAAGTATGAAGGGCATTGAGGAGCTGTGTTCTGAACAATTGCATGAGATAATGCCTACAGTCACTTTTTACCTTCGTAGCGCTTGCCATCGGCAACGGATTTACCATCACGACATAATAATTATTGTTTTACGTGTATGTCATAACAAGTGGTGAATGCTATCCGAAGGAAAAAACTTTCTGAAACTGCCTGCAGCCACTTAAGATTTTAAAGCGGTTACTAAAACAATTGAAACGTTGAAAAAGTGTACATTTAAGTCGTTTAAAAATAGAAAATAAATCGATACGTTGAAAAAAGTGTACATTTAAGTCGATTAAAAATAGAAAAACAATCGTAACGTTGAAAAAGTGTACATTCAAGTCGATTAAAAATAGAAATTACGATAAGATCCATAAAAAGTAATTTAGTTGTAGCTTGATGGCAAGCGCCAGGGTAGCTGAACGGCTTATTTATCATCTTTTTATTAAAGTTTGTAAATCTGATCTTATTCAGTTTGTATATTAAATCTACTGATATATTTTAACTCCGACTACCATTCGTCACGTTTTAATTAAATTTAAACTCAACATGTACTTTGCCCAGCGTTACTATTCAATGTACTGCCTCTCACTCAATTTCGTAAACATATAACTTGAAATCCAAACACCAGTAAAATCTCATTACAATGTTTGTCCAAAGCTGAGCTGCGCCATTTCCAAAGACCCATTCAAATTTGTGTTGTTAGTTTCTTGATTAGATGACGTTCGTCGTGGCATCCGTAGTTTCGGCTTACGTTGAATTTCCAACATTGTACATTGAGTCTATTAGGTTAGGTATTAGAGGAGACAACTCAACTACATAGATTGTTTATATCACGTCAGTGCATAATATCTAACTCACTTAGTCTAAGTTATACGTTATCTGCAACGATACGCGTTTGAAAATAATTAAATAGTACCGCAATATCCTAATCCTAACTTAATATTATAAAAGTGAAAATGAGTTTGTTTGTTTGTTTGTTACGCTTTCACGCCTAAACCATTGAACCGATCATCCTGAAATCTTGCATATACGTTGTCAGGTGTACAGAAACGGACATAGGCTACCTTTCATCCCGAAAAAATTACTGTTCTCGAGGAAAACAACAATAACGTTCTTATGATAGTAGATGGCGCCACGTGTCTTTCGAATCATGATTGAATTATATTATTTCAAGTAGAGTACTAGAATTGATTTTTAAATTCTAAATTAACGCGAGCAAAGCCGCGGGCAAAAGCTAGTACATGATAATTGGAATATTCAAATATTGCACTCAAACGTGCATTATGCACTTGGCTCAGACTAAATGCGTTAGACATTATGTACACAAACGCCTGTTGCAAACAACTTGTCTCCTCTAATACGTAATACATATTAACTCAATAACATTGTTGTACAGCCACGTGCAAAAGTATTAGGCACCCCTATTGTTTGTCTCTATCTCAACAATGAGCGCTCGGATAAGGGTTTTATGGTCTTACTATTGCATCGGCGGCATTTTTAAACAAAAATAAAACAATATCAAATATTTATGACACCCAGGTGCAGTTTAAAACAATGTTTTTACAAATTTGCAATTTTAAAGTTTACTCTTTTAGTGTGTTATCAGTGCTTGCAGTGAACAGACACATATCGTACGCAATTGTTGCTACCATATTCCTGAAGACTAATATTCATCGAGTTAATAATGCCTAAAAAAGCAGAACTTAGTGCAGAGCAGCGCCTAAAAATTAAAATTTTACATGAACAAGGCATGTCTCAAGTGAAAATAGCCCGAGAAGTGAAGTGCTCGCGTTGTGCAGTGCAATATGCACTAAATCGCTTCAAAGAGATCGGTACTCATGAGAATAGGCCAAGAACAGGCAGAAGAAAAATAACTACAGATCGTGAAGACCGATTGTTAATTAGGCAGTCTCTACAGGACCGTAAAAAAACTGCTTTGGAGCTCGCTGCAGCTTTATTTGAAGGAAAAAGCAGATCAGTGAGCGCGTGTACTGTGAGAAGAAGGCTTATTGCAGCTGGGTTAAAAGGTTGCAAGGCAAGAAAGAAGCCGTGGCTATCGGAGCACAACAAGAAAAATCGGTTGCAGTGGGCCCTCAGACATAGAGATTGGACAGTGGAGGATTGGTCCAACGTACTGTGGTCAGACGAATCTAACTTTGAGGTATTGTTATTTAATTTATGTATTATACCAAAACACATAGCCGTCTTTGAAATCACGTCCTGCGAGGGAAATACGCAATCTTGAATTAAGTTATTTTTTTGCTTGTTCCATAGGTGTTTGGAACACCCGGTGTTACTTACGTCAGGCGAAGGGTGGGCGAAGAGTACAACCCAGATTGTGTAGTGCCCACTGTTAAACACGGTGGAGGCTCAATAATGATCTGGGGTTGCATGGCTGCCGATGGAGTGGGCGAAATGATGTTGTGTGAGGGGCGAATGAATAGCACCAAATACACAGAAGTTCTGGAAACAGCTCTAGCACCGTCTGTTACACAGATTTTTGGTGATACAAACACCGACGGCGTAAAATTCCAGCAGGACAACGCCACTTGCCACAAGTCAGCACACACTATGGCATGGATGGCTCAAAATGGAATAGATCTTTTGGACTGGCCGCCACAATCACCGGACCTCAATCCTATTGAACATATTTGGTCTATTTTGAAGAAAAATATCCGTAGACACTCGATAAGCAACAAGCAAACACTACTCGCCGCGTTAAAGCATGAGTGGCAAAAGATATCCCAAGAGGAATGTTTTAAGCTGGTAGAGTCAATGCCAAAAAGAGTGGCTGCTGTCATTAAATCCAAAGGTGGACCGACAAAATATTAATTATTTTATTAAAATAAATCTTAGTAATCATATGTTTTGTTTTCTTTACATTCCCTATGCTCAATCACCCTAAAACTGACATTACTATAGGGTGCCTAATACTTTTGCACGTGGCGGTATATATTCTGCACGATAATGTCGGGAATTTGCTCTTTGTTTAGTTAAGGAATGACAGAGTTAGGAACGCTTCCTTCGCTAGGAAGTTACACTGGTGGCAGTTGCCACTGGATAATCAAAGTTGTATCTGTATTAGTTGTACTGATGATCATAGTGGCGAACTAGCGTATGGTCTACATGAGAGTGAGCGAGCATCGTTGCCTGTGCATGCTTACGGAACCAAAACACCACTGTAACAATGTTTTCTGCAAATTAATAAATGATTTGATTTGATTTAAAAAGGCATCCATCAAAAAAAAAAACCGGGATTGCAGGGTTACAGATAAAATGCTACTATACCATAATCTTTTAAATTCGATCGGCACGTAAGACGCTTCTGTCTTACGATATTGTCCACTCTTTTCATTTTACCATCTGAGGGCAAGTATAGTCATACTTTTGAACCATTCTTTTGTAGAGTTACTAAGCGACTCGTACCGACATCATAGGTATCGTCAAGCAAACAGTTTATGATTAGGTTTATCTGAAGTATCTATTTATTTAAAGCAGCGATAGCTTAGTGGAACACAGTTGAACTGCCATGCAGAGGTCTCAAGTTCGATCCCAAGGCACACACCTCTGACTTTTCGATGTTATTTGCGAATCAAATAATTAATTATCGCTCGCTTTAACAGAAAAGAAAAACATCGTCGCGCAACCTGCATGTATGAGATTTCTACGAGATATGTAAAGTCTGTCAGACCGCACTGGGCTAGCTGGGGAACGAACCCACGACTCTGGGCGCAGCGACAATAGTAAGGCTATCAGTTACATCACTATGCCATCCGTGCGATGATAATGAAATCGCATTAAAGTTCTGGGTGTAGTACACAGACAAACGCGAAAAGTGACTTGGTTATATATTTTAACCCCCGACGCAAAAAACTTATAACACCCCGTCGGTGTTATAAGTTTCACGTGTCTGTGTGTGTGTGTCTGTTTGTGGCATCGTAGCTCCCGAACGGATAAACCGATTTTGATTTTGTTTTTTTGTTTGAAATGTGAATTAGTCGGGAGTGTTCTTAGCTATGTTTGTTGAAAATCGGTCCAAGATGGCCGCCGCCACAAAGTGGCGGATTACATATATTGTCACAACTCATTACAGAACTCTATTTCTATATTAGTTATGCACATAAATAAAGACGAACTAATGAAGTAGAAAAGCTTTGCTAATAACTTCTACAGATGGTATAATTCATTTCCAGTATTCCACTCTCTCAAGACGATCAGAGTAACGCGTGTAATCGTTCTGGTACGCAGTTCAATGTGGCGCGTATTGGCGAAAATAATCGAATTCCACGAATATTTCTTTGTAAACAGAAACCGTTACTTTATTGAAATTGCCCATATTAACCGAGCTTCATTGGCATACTATTAACCGAGCTTCATTGGCATACTATTAACCGAGCTTCATTGGCATACTATTAACCGAGCTTCATTGGCATACTATTAACCGAGCTTCATTGGCATACTATTAACCGAGCTTCATTGGCATACTATTTTGATCTTTAACAACAAATAAGGTCTCTATAATTTATCTGTACGGAAGGCGTAGTGGTTTAAGTGGTCGTCCCGGCTTTGCCAATGCGCCGAGTGGTGTGGGTTTGAATACCAAACGGGACAAAAATTTGTGTGATCCACAAATGGTCGTTCCGAGTGTGGGTGTCCTTTGTGTCCGTTGTTTGTATGTTTGTAACGTCCTTCGCGACAAAACAATGATTCCTAGTGCAGGAGTTGTCTTTTAGAGTTCGAAAAAACTCTTACACAACAGCTTTGTCCGTCCATCCGTCCGCCCGTCTGTTTGTTATACAAGTATCAACTCAAGAACCGCAAGAGCTAGAGACTCGCGGTCAACGCCATTCGACTCAGCATAGTCGATATACCTCCGAAATGACTATGACCTTTAACCTCTGACCTCAAGGTCACATGATACCATTTTTTCGAACTCTAAGATTTACGGTAATTCATGGCCGTTTCTCACTTGTTTTAAATCAAGAAACAATAGTTTAGTTTTGATATAATACGTATTAAGGTACATTTGTTCTTTTAATTAGAGTCTTACAAAGCTGTTATTAAAAGCAGCAGTGACCACAGTGCAGAGAACTTTATTTGTGTTCTGTGACAATGTGCAGAGGAGTCGCCGCCCTTATTTAACATCTTTCAAGTTTGAAATAAGAATAAGGATGAATTAAAAGTCTTTGCTTTGTGCTAACCTTGGAGGTTCTTTTATACAAAAACAAGAGATGATCAGAGCCCTTTATATCTGTGAAGCGAGCGGCAGATGTGAGCGAGCGGCGGGTAATGAAAATCTTTGTTACAAATATTATGTTAAGTTACACAAAGGAAATTATAAATCCGTCGGCCGAGTTTGGCTGTAATTACATGGCTGTAGCATTTATTATCTTTTATAGACGCTGAACAAAATATATTAAGTATGGTTTGGAAATATATATTCTTTATTGTTAGCTAAAGACAATACTGGGCGCATATCTTACGGCGTAGCACCTGCAATTTTTATTGTGTAGTGTAGTGGTAGAGATGGAAAAGATACCTACTTGCTAATTGTTTATACCTATTCTAAGTAGGTGTTAATTTAATGATTGCTGAAGCTGAAGAGTTTGTTTGGTTGAACGCGTTAATCTCAGGAACTACTGATCCGATTTGAAAAAATATTTTAGTGTTGGATAGCTTATTTATCGAGGAAGGCTATAGGCTAGATAACATCACGCTACGACCCACGGGGGCGGCGCAATAATCATAAACGCGGGTGAAACCGCGGGCACATCTAGTTATAGATAAAAGTATAGTGCTTACAATTAAAGATACAACTTGTTTGTAAAAATTTAATCTACAGGATAAATATTTTTTAAGGCTATTGCTTTAGTGCCTTACGAGGAATAAATCCAGTGTCGCGAACGGCTTTACAAACATTTAATCTACAGACACAAAGAACCATAAAAACAGCAATTAATTGTGGAGCACACAAGTATTTGTTCTCCTAAAGTACTAATTAAAGTATAATTGCTTATTTAACTAATTAAAATCAAACATTCAAACTTATATAGAAAGCGGTTGCTTATCAAAGCGGAAGTAACTGCTAATGTTCTATACCTCTTCAAAATCCGTAAAAAATATCCACATACAAACTATTAGTTGATAGCCTGGCACATGCTAGATACACAGTTATGTAGAAAAATACTCTCACACACTCATATTTATTTATATATACACTCATACACACTCAAACATCCTTATAAACACCCATCCACACACATAAACACACACACGACACAACAATTATTATAAATCTCACACTTTATTAAGCAGACACTTGCAGATTTTGTATTCCTTCTATACAATAAAGAAATATAGTTTTCTCCATTTTCTCTAGCCCTATTTTGTACTTAGTATTTTCTCACTATTTATGAGAATATCAATGATTGTAACCATTTGTGAGGCTTATATTACTGTAACTATCAGAAGGTAGCACTGGCTTCTAAGATACAGGTCCATACCTAGTTTAGAAATCAGAGTCTCCAGTTTGTTATGTATTCCTTAAGCCCTAAGTTATGTATCTAGATTAAGTGTTTTTCTTATGAAGTAATAACATAAACTAAACTAAAGTGATCAAGGGTCTTCGGAAGTCGAATATTAATTTGATCAATTTCTAAGAGATTTCAGAATAGTTTAAATCCTTTCGTCGTAGTAGAGATTATGGCTTTCCTGTTTTTACGATCCTTACTGATTACTTCATTTATTATGCCTTCGTCGGTCTCTCACCCCATTCTGCCTCCAAAACGTGTTTGGTTTGATTTGGTTGAACAATAATTGCCTTCAAAGTAAGGATATTAGGCTACCAGCTGATCAGCACATCTGTCTCAACTGACTAACAATTTTTTACTCGCAGTTCTGCTTAATACATAAAATTACAACTAATCTTAAAATAATTTCAGTTTACCTTTTCATTCACGTATTCATTGCTCCAAATACTCAAACCCAGCATTTAAGTGTTCTTGATTTAAATGTAAATACCCTGCATTAAGTATGTTAAGTGTCTTGTCACCCACAATTTATGTACTGTCACGTTTCCCGAAGCTAAACATTCGTTTCACACAAAAAATACTTAAGTACCTAATTGTTTAACATCGCTTACTGAGGAAAATAATTCTTCAATTGTAATCTTACAGCCATCCGACATTTTATTGTAATACGTTTTAATACAAGTCCTTAATATTTCAGATTAAAATGTTAGTAAAACTGTTATTTTTTAGGCCAGCGATAATTCCTAGAGTCTTAGTTTAATAACTGCCTAATTACTTTTTGGTAATTAAATTAAATTTTGTGAATTAGAAAATGGCAAATTTTTTTTCGGGAATCGGTATTCGGAATTAGAAAATCGTGTGAATTGCATTTAGATTATAATTAGAATGTAGTTTTTTTTCTTTTTTTATTGTATAGGAGGCAAACGAGCAGACGGACGCCTGATGGTAAGCGATTGCCATAGTTGTTCTTATTTTATTTAATACGTGAATAGCATTGCGCCTACACCTGAGCTAAGCAGATTATATTTCACTTAGATCGGATTTTTTTGTACTGCCATAGATGAGCTCATTCTAATGATAACAATAAAATGAACAAATAAATACTCAAGATAAACACATGATTTGCATTATTTTAAACAGCGTATTCATATTATATATTATATTGACAATTATCGGCTGCTCCGTGCCTCGGAGAGCACGTTAAGCCGTCGGTCCCGGCCGCCATGAACATCTATGGCAGTCGTTATTGGGAAGTCAGTGCCCTCTAATGTCCTGACACTGGTCTAGCCTTAGGGTATCGTTAGCCTTCGGTTTGTGGAGGTCAGATGGCAGTCGCTCCGTGTAAAAGCTGATATCCAGTCAAATCCGGTTAGACTAGAAAGCCGACCCCGAGTGACTTGGGAATAATAAAGGCTAGGGAGAAGAATATTCAAAGCTCGTAGCTATTATTATCTATTAATGAATTGATTACGTTGGCGAATAATACATAAATAAACTACTTAAGATTTACCTTCTCAGGAAATAGTAGATGCACGGTAAATGTATGTACAATTTATAAAGTGTTACGGTCATTGATCATTAAAAATCTGGTACGGTAGATGTAATGCCATAACATGGTAAGAGGTGAGTTTGTCATCATTTATTGCCGTTAATTTTGACTTCGGTTGGAAATTTATTTTCGTTTAAAGCCAATAGAATGTAGTTAATGCCAAATATAGACGAAACTTGTCACGTAAGTTTCCCTAAACTTAACTCTTGAAAATTTTACCTATCCGCTCTCTCTACGTCATCGTCAGTACTAGGCTGATATAGAGGCCCTGCGTTTATATAGAATACATTTCAATTAATTTAGATTAATTTAAGGGAATATATTATCTAGTTTAAAAGCGTTTGGTCGTGTTTCAAGATTAACCGACTGAACTCAAAAAGAGCATCAATGTCGTCGCAAAATGGCCAATTTTGTACACGAATAACTTGGCAGTCTACTCGGTCCCTAAATCCTATGCTGATCATAATAAAACGGCATGCTTGACTGCAAATCACTAAGCGGATTTATTTCACATTCGGGTAAACGTAAAAATTTAATTCGATACAAAACAAATCATTTGTACGAATCAGATTTGTGTTTATTAATTGAACATGGCTAAGCTAAGCAGTATTGTGCTGCGGCAGTGAGTGAGATAAGGGCGGCTTGTTCATAAGGGATTATATAATAATAAAAGGGATAATACATAACGGTATTGTTTGTCACTTAAGATTTGTCCTCTGCCGAACTTATGTTTCTTGTCGTTTGTTCCCTATTAGTACGCGCTTCACTGGCTCGGAGATAGATTCAAATATAGGAAAACTGAATATTAAAGCTGATGGAATTATTATAATATGGTTGTGCGATGAAACAAATGTTATGTAAATTGATATTAGTCCTTACATACTTTTGAAGAAGGAGGTAGCCCAAAAGACTTGCTACTTGTATCTCTAGAAGAATCACTTGCGCGTTGTACATCATATATGACCTTTTGTAACAGGCTCATGACTTACTCGTATTATAATACGAGTAAGTCATGAGCCTGTTACAAAAGGTTATTAGTGCCGCCTCAGCAAAACTTATGGATGTTTGTTTGTTTGATCACGGAATGGATAAAATTGGTGTGAGTCACAGATCTGATCATATCTGTAATATCTTATGTATGTTAGACATATTATCTATACTATCTATACGAATATTATAAAGCTGAATCTCAGGAACTACTGGTTCGAATTGAAAAATTCTATTTAGTGTTGGGTAGCCCATTTAACGAGGAAGGCTATAGGCTATATAATATCACGCTACGACCAATAGCAGCGGAGCAGCAATGAAAAATGTTTCGAAAACGGGTAAAATTCTCCTATATGAAGCAGACGAAGTTGCGCGGGACAGCTAGTAATAACATACATAAGAATATACAGACAGTACCCGCAATCTAGCGGATCATGCTGTCGGTTCAGATATTGTTATCCATGGGCTTGTGTCAATCGTTATAAACCTCCACTAGTGGCTCACAGCTCACCAAGGCCATCTATCGCGCAGTTTTGGCAACAACACGACCAACACGTTGATAAACCCTGTATTGATGAAAGCCGCCCAATTTATTAATTATATCTTAAACCAAAGTGAAACACCAAACTTGTAAGTATTTATCAATTATAAATAGATGCTGTATACCATTCTATTTGTATGTAAATAAGTAGTTTGTTTACTCAATTATCTTTTCAGTAGCGGGCGTTTTACATACTTATATATTTGGCGATGTGGGGCAATCCCTATTAATTAATATAATGATACTGATTATTATTATTAGGGGGATAATGATAATCAGTGTTGTTGTAATTCACGAGCACTGGAAATTATCTGTACACGTGCTTACGTATTTGTGAATGGAACTATTTCCAAGAAATATGTATTTCCATCTAATAACACTCCACGTTTGTGTATAACTAGTTATTTTGTTAAATAAAGGATGTAAACCAAACATATGTCCTCCCGGCTTCAAGTAAGGTTATAGCAATCTCACTAAATTTACTTCAACGGTTTAAATATAAAATAAAATGATACAAAGCGCACAAACTAACCTTAATGGGCATTTCTCGTTTATTCATTTTTTTTTATGTTGTTAGTAAGTAGTATAATTCTTGACATGTTTTGTTAATCAATTTATATATTTAATGCCAAACATAGATGCTATCCAAAACGTAAATTGGTCACTGATGAAATGTACCAAATAGTTCTATCCGAATTTGTACTATAATAGTACTTAATTTTTTTTGTGTAGTAGAGCCTCGCTGATTTCAGCATGAATGGGCCTGCTCGACCGGGGAAGGACTACCCTCTCACAGAATATCGACGTGAAATAACAATATTCCTACTGTTGTGTTTCGTTCAGTGAGTGAGAGTACCGGAGGCCCAATCACCAAGGGGGTGATTGCGCTTCCGGCACTTTCCTCCATTCTCGCTCCTTCTCCTTCCTATTTCCTTTCCTAAAGGGTCGGCAACGCGCAAATGATGCCTCTGGTGTTGCAGGCGTCCATAGGCTACGGTGACCACTTACCATCAGGTGGGCCGTATGCTTGTTTGCCACCTTAGTTGTATAAAAAAAAACTTATCAAGTATTTTCTCTAATTAATAAATTACCTTGGCATTGAGATAATCATATTGTTTGATAGGCACGACAAAAGCTGTGCTTGGGTGGGATATCAAAGTAAATGAAACATGTGTAACAAACGGAAATACACATTATTACTTACTAGCTTTTGCCCGCGGCTTTGCTCGCGTTAATTTAGAATTTGACAATCAATTCGGGTTGTACTGTGCTTGTAATAATATAATTCAATCATGATTCGAAAGACACGTGGCGCCATCTATTATCATAAGAACGTTATTATTGTTTTCCTCAAGAACAGTATTTTTTTTCGGGATGAAAGTTAGCCTATGTCCGTTTCTGTACACCTGACAACGTATATGCAAAATTTCAGGATGATCGGTTCAGTGGTTTAGGCGTGAATAGGTAACAAACAAACAAACTCATTTTCGCTTTTATAATATTGGTTAGGCTTATAGTATCAGTGTATATACAAACAAAATGACATTTGATTCGTTGCGACACACCGAAGTGTCTGACAGGAACAGCACGTATAACGTTAAATTAGTTACAGTAACACGAGAAAAAACGCTTCCTCAAAACACAAGTGATATAATATTCTGAAAGGTCACAAACTGTCATAATTCAGGGGTGTGAGCATCAAATTACGTTTATTGTGTTGAGTAAGGAGGCTGTGAGGTCGGTGGCACTCGTCACGCGACCTCACGTGACGACTAACGTGGACAAGCTCCATGTTCTTCATGTTACGAGCTTGAGGAGTCTATTTATGATGTCTGTTTAGTGTCGTCATTTAAATCCGTAACTATTACTAGATGTTCCCGCGGTTTCACCCGCTTTTATGATTACTGCGCCGCGCTCGTGGGTCGTAGCGTGATGTTAATATTAGTATAGATAAGACTTTTCAGCATTTCTGTTATGTTATTTCTCTCATGTCTTAGAATACGAAACATACATACATACATAGATTCACGCCTGTTTCCCAGAGGGGTAGGCAGAGACTACGGATTTCCATTAGCTACGATCCTGACACACTTCTCTGGCTTCATTCACTTTCATCACATTCCTCATACACGCCCGTCGGTTCAAGGAGCTCTTAACCTGGCCTTTGTCCAGGACGCCTCCGATCTGGTCGAGAAACGTTCGCCTAGGTTTTCCTCTTGCGACTGTTCCATTCACACTAGCCTTATAAACTTTCTTAGTCAGTCTTTCCTCGTCCATTCTTTCTACATGTCCAAACCAGCTTAACATACCCTTTTCTATTCTTGTCACTATACCCACTTTCATGCCGCATCTCTCTCTAATCACACTATTTCTTATTCTATCTTTCAGAGTCACACCACATATGCTTCTCAACGCTCTCATTTCTACAGCATTTATTCTGCTCTCATGCTTAACATAATTCGTTATATTCTGATTTTTATTCTTCTATTAAAAAGACAAATTACGCATCTATACTAATTTTATAAAGCTGAAGAGTTTGTTTGTTTGAACGCGCTAATCTCAGGAACTACTTGACCGAATTAAAAAAATATTTTAGTGTTGGATAGCTCATTTATCGAGGAAGGCTATGGGCTATATAACATCACGCTATGACCCACAGGGCGGCGCAGTAATCATAAACGCGGGTGAAACCGCGGGCACATCTAGTTTGGAATAAATCCAATGTCGCGGAGAACAACAACGGACACAAAGAACTCCCAGACTCGGAATCATCTGTGGAGCGCACACAGCTTTGTCCCGCGCGGGATTCGAACCCACTACACTCGGTATAGTGGCAGTGGCGAGGCGACTACTTAAACAACTTCGCCATCTATGTAGTCAATAATTATAAATCTATAGTGACTGGCCACCGGTGTGCTGCTGCGACTCAATTGGTTAAGACATTATGTAGAGAGACTAATTCTTGTTTCTGAGAGGCGTAGTCACAAAGACTCATATTGCCTTGTTGCTACAATTCTGGCAATCTCTCTTGATTCATTCATTCTCATTACATTCTTCCTGCGCGCAAGTCGGCTTAGGGTAGTCTCAACTTTGTTTAAAATGGCTCTAATTTAAAACGTTGAAATTTGGTTAGGCAAATCTCCCTTTTCAGATTGTCTAATACTTATTCGCCTTACTTATTAATTACTTTATCTTTTGTCATTTATTTTTCTATAGGTACTTATGTCCAAACCATCTTAATACACCCGTCTCAATTCTTCTCACCATACCTACCTTTACGTCACAGCGCACACAAGACCTACAACTCATTTCCTCCTTCAATCCCCTATTTAAAGTAATAAGATAAAATAGCATTATATCGCGTTTTCCGCATACTTTACAAAGATATCACACACGTTTCACTGCCATGTTTAAGTTATGTCGTTTATTACAATTTACCGGACTCATCTCCTGCTACTACCAAGAATTACACACATACATACATACATACATCTACCAATTCAGCCAAGATTTAGGTGAAGGCGTATCATACAAACATTTCGCCAGCTGTAGGTTTAGATTCTACGAAATAGGATGCGAACTTACTGCCGAAAATGACTTGGTTGGCAACTCCAAAATAAGAGACCAGAATCAAAGGCGGAAAATCAAAATCGATCTTCCCGCAAGTTGTTCGACGAGTAGTTAATCAGCGCGTACGGAGTGGTGGTTTAAGTGATCGCCTCGCCATTGGCCACCGCGCCCAGTGTCGTGGGTTCAATTCCCACACGGAACAATCATTTGTGTGATCCATAAATAGTAAGTAGCTCCGAGTCAGGCGGTTCTTTGTGTCCGCAGTTTGGAAGTTTGTAAGGTCCCCCGCGACACGGGAGATACTACTAGCGGGGAGGTAGTCTTTAAAAACAATTTGGGGCGGTCTATGAGGACTGCCGATATAAGTGAAAACTGTAATCCTTGATCATAAACACGTCTTTATAAAACAAACAAAAAAGGGGGCGGGTCGAATGCTAGTTCCTGATACACTGTTATGAGTTATTAAGGGGGTCAAAATTTCGTTATTTTTTGCGTAGGACGCACCATTTCTGAGGTATTGTTATTAATATTCTAAAAAAATAATAAAGCGTGGAAGCGTGACGATGACGCGAGTTCCATGATTTTTCTTCACCCAAGAAGCGCTCAACGCGCCTAAAGAAATTTTCACTTCACTCACAAAAAATATTGTATTTATCATTGTGAACGTCCTGTGTCGTTACATTACATATGTACATTTATAGACTAACTACCCTGTATATCTGTCGAAGTCTCTTCGTGGTTTAAACTATGATTGATATACTGGCTCTAAATATTTGAAAAGGGCAGTGTAATATTGGCGTATTCCCAAACGTATTAGCCTCGACTCTAACTTGATACGGTTGAGTGCGCTCCTCAAAGAAGGCACTCATCCACATCACTCCGCGTGTTTACAACTTCAAATATAATTAGCACAAATGTTATATATCATATAGTTAATACATTCTTATTATATATTGGATTTAGTGATGCGTTGTGTCCATCTATTGGATGAAAGAATGACGCGCTGTTTTGATCGCCAAACTTATTTGCTAAAATTAGAGTTACTTGTTAGACACATATTTACAATTAATAGCAAATTCGGATAAATACTTTTACTTACATCATTTAAATTTAATTTTAGGAGAGTATTTTGAAGTTAATACTTTATTTTAAACAACGCATAGTTTTAACATTGCTTGTAAGACTAAACAACAATAGTAAAAAATATACTACTACCAATTATTCGCTTCTAAAAGAAGCCTTTTTCCTAATCAAGTTTCATTAAAAACTTTTTAGCAGTTTCGAACTAGCAAGATCACAAACGAAAAGAGTTATCTGACATGTATGATATTAATACGAATACGATGTATTATATGCCTTGGTTATTCAGCAACAAATTGGAATGATAACGGATGCTTTGATATGGATGAACATGCTTCCTTGTAATATATTCATAATACAGTGATATCTAAAGGGAAATCCGGTAGAAGTTGTTCATACATTTAATCTATTTAATGTTGTTGAAAGCAAATAAAATGAAAAGCACATGGCGTAGTCGCAGGAGGTTAAAAACGGATTACCGCGACAAATTGGAGATCTTTTGAATGTCAAGTACATTTTCTCATCTTTAAGGAAACTGTTTGATAATATATTCATCAAAGAAAAAAGCTTAGAGTAGGTGCGTCGCTGATGTTATACGTCTGTTGTTGTTGTGGTTTGGAAATGATCACTAGTAATGTTGAGAGCAGGACGTGTTGCTGGTTCGACGCTTGGGATGTTTATTTTGTTTGATTAATGGAAAGCGAGTCTCAGCTCATGATATGTGTTTACAATAAAACCCAAATAATTTCTCTAAAACTCTTGACAAGATTGAATAAAAAGTACAAGGTGAAGGATTATATTATGTGTAAGACTTTGTCTGAACTAGGCAAACTTGTGTTGTTCAACGAAGGTCACGTAGACTCTATAATAATCATCTAGATACTTATATTACTATAGTATATATATATATATTATTAAAACTACAGAAGTAGCAATCAGGACTACGGTAGGCCGCTGCTTAAATTCTTACTTACTCGGAAACTCCTGAAATTCTTTCTTGCCCAGCAAAACAAGGGACAAAAGAAAGGTTAGGAGTGATACCAGCTCTCTGTAAAAGTTTAGCAATACTTCGACCAAGCCGGCTCTATCCAACAAGAAATAATTGCTAGGCACGGCAGCCGTGGGTGCTATAACTATAGATTACTTTAACCTGTCAAGCCTTAGATTGCCAGACATAATTAAGTACCTGTTGTGTTTGGCCGCCTGTGTGCCACTGTTCAGTAGGGTAAGCATGATGTAAATATAACACGCCTTCTATCTCATTCAAAGTTCAAGCAAAGGTGTCATTTCCTCACACATCAAAACTCTGTGATCACAGCCGACAATGTCTCGACAGGTAGAACCTAACCTTCGCCATTACACTTGAAGCTTGTAAATACACATATGTACAAATTCAAATTAACTTTATTCAGAATAAGTTACTTTTTAATGGTAGTTGCAGATATATTTGGATAGTGGTGTAAAAGATAGTAGATAAATGAAAACTTATTTACCTACATATTTCAGTCAATATAAGTAAATAAAGTTATTTTGATTTGATTTGAGTACACAGTTGGTCTTGTAAAACACAGCACCAGCAAATTGTTACAAAATTCGTAATTAAAACTTAGTGGGGTATGTCAAAGTGAAAGTCATAAATCATTTATTAATTTAGGTCACAAAGTAACACTTATGAACGTCAAAATATACAGGTTAGTGAGTTTACTGAAGCTACATTTAGGTTTGTTCCTAGGTTCAGGCAAAGGGTTGAGCCTATGAGAAGAAATAGGCGAGAATCTTATGACCGCTCTTTTAAATCGCCAATTAAACTATGTACAAGTTAGTCAGTAAACTATGTACAAGTTAGTCAGTAAACTATGTACAAGTTAGTCAGTAAACTATGTACAAGTTAGTCAGTAAACTATGTACAAGTTAGTCAGTAAACTATGTACAAGTTAGTCAGTAAACTATGTACAAGTTAGTCAGTAAACTATGTACAAGTTAGTCAGTAAACTAAACTATCGCAAAACGTATAACAAAGTACCATAACCTATTACTTCTACATGTCCTTCCGACCAACTTTACTATTGGACATTCGATCGCCAACGTTTCGAGTGCAAGCATGATTCGGTTTCTATTGATTTATCATCGTTTCTCTGGTTACGAGCCTCGCGATTTGGTTACGGATGTATGAAATCGCAATCCATGGAGTATTTCATCCAATTACGAAGCAGAAAAGGATTTTCAGCTATTCGTGTATGACTTTATGTCATGACTTGCGCACAACATGAACATTATTTTCAAATACGTTCGGTAATAAGAGTGTGATTTATTGATGGTGTATACGTGTATGTTTATGCCTGTGTATACTTTTATTGAGTTGTCAGAAGTATTAGTAATATAATCGTGAATATACAGCCGCATGAGATCGTTGGACTGCTACGTAGAAATATCAAGTTCGATCCCACGACACGCACGTTTGACATTTTTAAATGTGTATTTTATTGTTATCGCTCGTTTTAACGGCGTTGCACTGTGAAAAAAGCTGTTCCTCTAAAAATGATTCTATAATGTTTTAAAAGATATGTAAAGCGGCTCTGGGCCAGCGTGGTGAACAATGGCCTAAAAAGTACATTGTTGCCTTGTACTAATAACACTCAAGCAGTAAATACAAAATAAAAAATTAATATTATGGATAATATTATACCAATATCTATTCCGTCTACGGAATAGATATTGGTATATTATCCATCCAATCTTTGATAATGTCTGCAATGTAGCCTCTAGGCTACATTGCAGACATTATCAAAGATTGGACATTTTGGGAAATGGAGTTTTAGGGAATTGGACATTGTGAGAATTGGACATTTAAGGAATTGGACGTTTTGGGAAATGGACATTTAGGGAATTGGACATTCTAGGAATTGGACATTTTGGAACCGTTAGACATTTCAGGAATTGGACATTTTGGAACCGTTGGACATTTCAGGAATTGGACATTTTGGAACTAAACGCTCTAATACTGTCAATAGCACATGTGTTCTGTCATAGCTCTCGTCGCGTGATCGTACGTAAAGAGCCCCATATACGGTACGATTCGTCTGTACGATCGATCTGATAAAAATCGTGACGATTGATTGCATCAAAAATGACGCCCATACATGAAACGATTGTTCGTAACGATCCATCATTTACTTGTTTGAACACTGTCGACTCATCGTTACGATATTCATGATTGCATGGGTTTTCGTTACGATTTCCGACATCGTCTTCGAAGAAGTAAACCGTTAACGATCTTGACTTACACTACCGATTCGACGTTTCGATCGGTCTGAAGCGACGGATTGTACAGACGAATCGTACCGTATATGGGGCCCTTAATCATAATCGTGAGAGATTGTACATCTGACCGCTTTTCCATTACTTACACAAATTGTTTCAGCCGAAATAATTTACATAATATTGTCTTCTTCTTAATTTCAGCTGAAATAATTTAGATGTGGAAAAGCAAGCTTTCTTGGTAAAAGCCTACAGGGGCCAAAACTTAATGAACATTTCAATATATTATGTTCATACTTCACATACTTTAACGGTGAAGGAAAACACCGTGAGGAAACCTGCATGTCTGAGAGTTCTCCATAATGTTCTCGAGGATATGTGAAGTTTGCCAACCCGCAGTAGGCCAGCGTGTGGACTATGGCCTAACCCTTCTCACAGTGAGAAGAGGCCCGTGCCCAGTAGTGGGACAGTTTAATACAAGGCTGATATTATTATTACACACATCACACGCATGTATTCCTGAAACAGTAGGTAAGTTGCATTATACCCACATTTTACTGGCTATGGCTCTTGGTCCAATATACGAAGATGAGTCTACTGTCGTCTATCTATGCTACTAAGAAGTTCTCTCATTGATTTATTCAATCGGATAAATTACAGAAAACAAAAAAAAAAACACATCAACATTTTGCCTGGAAATTGACCCCGAGGCACAACAACGCACAACAGTAGTTCCACTATCACTGCACCATCAGCCAGTTTAAATATAGATTGCGTAATTCAGTGACAACATAAACGAGATGGGTGTCTCTTTCTTCTTTCTTTTCGTGTGGTTAGTGGCCAACTTGTTGTCAAGAGTTGGTCAAGCCGCCCGTAGGCCTCTGAAATGGCTTAACGACTGCTGTCAATTTGGCAAAAGCCGGGGCCGACCTTTTACGTGCCCTCTAATGTACGGAGACGCTCAGATGAAATATCACTAAGCGGTCACCCATCTATAGACTGACCGTATCCAACGTTGCTTAACCTCGCTAATCGTTTACTGATCAGTTAGTGCAACTGGCTATGAACCCAGGATTCAATCTCTTCGTCTTAAATGTACATCATGTGACCTTGTGACCCCTACATCTCGAGGTCTTTTGACCCACAGGGCCCATATTCAAACTCGACCGAGGTATGATCCCAAGGTGTCTGCACACCAAGTTACAAGTCAATATTTTTCCATTTAAAATATGTGACCCCTATATCTCAAGGGTCTTTTGACACATAGAGCCCATATTCAAACTCGACCGAGGTATGACCCAAGATGTCTGCACACCAAGTTACAAGTCAATCGGTCTAGTGGTTCCGGAGTTATTCCTGTCACTAACATCAATCTGTCACTAACAGACAGACACACAGATCCACAAAGTGTTTTCATTAACCTCTTCGAAGAAGACTCAGAGGTTAATGAAGTTACTGCATGTCCTCCTATAGCTGGGGAAACTCCACTAGACACAAAAATGCAAAGCCACAACGTCAGTAAACTCAAAAAGCAGACAACATTCTAACAATATATGACGCCAATCGAGTCAAGCTTTTTTTAAATTTTGTTTTTTACAACTAAGTTGGCAAACAAGCATACAGCCCGCCTGATGGTAAGTGGTCACCGTAGCCTATGGACGCCTGCGACACCAAAGGCATCACTTGCACGTTGCCGACCCTTTAGGAAAGGAAGTGGGAAGGAGAAGGAGCGGTATGGGGAAAAGGGGTGATTGGGCCTTCGGTACTCTCACTCACTGAACGAAACACAACAGTAGGAATATTGTTATTTCACGTCGATATTCTGTGAGAGGGTAGTCCTTCCCTGATCGAGCCGGCCCATTCATGCTGAAATCAGCGAGGCTCTACTACTTTTATATTATACTCTTATACTGTAGTGGCCAATACAACCTTGAACCTTACCAAACGTTCTAAACGACCGAAATGACACGTGTCAGCCTAATGTGTGTCAATAACCGTGTCAATTACATGTGTCAGGTCAGGATCTGATGACGCGGACGCCCCGCCCACCGCACCGAGCCGGCGCATACGTCACCCGCTCTGACGCAACCACTTCAACGATATCAATTGTGCCTGGCAGCTTATCTGATACTTAAAACACTATATAGTTCCAGATTGTATGACTGCAGCTCTTATTGATCTTCTATTGGCAAGTAGCAGCTTTAAGTGCTAAGGTGGCAAACAAGCACACGGCCCACCTGGTGGTAAGTGGTCACCGTAGCCTATGGGAGCCTGCGACACCAGAGGCATCACTTGCGCGTTGCCGACCCTTTAGGAAAGGAAGTGGGAAGGAGAAGGAGCGGGAAGAGGGAAAGAGGGTGATGGGGCCTCCGGCACTCTCACTCACCGAACGAAGCACAACAGTAGGAATACTGGTATTTCACGTCGATATTCTGTGAGGGTAGTCGTTCTCCGGTCGAGCCGGCCCGTTCATGCTGAAATCAACGAGGCTCTACTACTATACTGTTAGTTGTTTAACAACCGTCTATTTCCCTGCCTCTGAGTTAAACTTGGTCAGTTATAATCTTGCAAAGTGATGTCACACATCAAAATAGTTTTGAGTAAGTTAAAATGGATCCCATTGACCGGATTTTACTAAGTATGTGAGCTGACCTTGTGAGAAAGCCCTTCGTCGGTCTCTTTCAGTAGCAGTTGAAATTGTGTTAAGTGGTGTCCGATATCCGTGACTGTGTCCTTTTGACACGTCTTATTCAATAGGCTACATGTATCCAAGACCCTCGTTAAGTCGGGGATAAAAGGGTAGAATGTTATTAGGTACTTAGAGACAGTTGCAGAAAAATAATACATATGAAAAATTTATATCCATACTAATATTATAAAAAGGAAAGATTTAAGGTCTCCCCGTGACCATGATTGCTGAAAAGCAACCAAAACGTCGGGTAGAGTGTAAACATAAAGAGTATTGTGTTAACTTGACCTACTTTTACGCGAGCGAAGCCTCGAGCAAAAGCTATGTTTTGTAATTTTGTTGAGTACAAGTCATGTTTTTATTTGCCAGTCAATAAGCACGAGAGCTTTATTGATATCATTATGCGATAATATGTTTGTTAATACGTTCAGGTTTTTTCGATCAGCAACCTTTTCAATATAAGCTTATTAATTCGTAGGATAGATTGCGTCAGAGGCGTAGCGGTATTGAATGTGACTCGTTATGAGGTCGATTGGGGATACGTTTCTCAGGTCGGTAGAGTGCTATTGGGTTTTCTTTAAACAGTTTTTTATTTAAAGACTCATTAACTCCAGCACGAGGAAATAGTTTCTGTACCTACTGCGGAGGACTTTACAAGCATTCAAACAACGGCACAAAGTGGATGTACTTTGGGAGACTCGGAACCATATGGGATCACATAAATATTGGTTCCGGATTCGAACCGACAACACGGCGTAGTGGCAGTAACGACATATGAATGTAGTTGTTCTCCGTCTAACTTATCACCTTTTCAAAGTGTGTCCTTATGCTTGTCATTGAAACTGAGTATGTCATGTTGCGCGAGTGTAAGGTACAAAGAATATCACATACTCGTAAATTACTTTTCAAAAGAAAGAAGCCGTTTAAATAAATTAAACGTGTACAAGTAGATAGTAACTTATGTATATCAACCACTTACGGATGAGCTTAGTAAGTGATTCGTGTAACCGGATCTAAGATAAACCGCTTAGAGAAGCGTGGAGACGAAAAAAAGATAAAACTTACAAAACAAGAAAGGGTTCCAACCCGATAGTGAGATAGAGTATCGAGTCACAACCAGCATATGTAGCTTTACAAACGCAGATACAAATATTCTATTCCTACTTATCTTACTAAGATTTTAAGATCGCCAAGTATTTAAATCTTACTCATATTTTCAGGCACATTTATAGTTTTTAACTACAATAATAAAAATATTGACATGTAGGTATATTTATTTAATTTATCTGCAATCTATTTCTTTATCTGTAATAATAAAGGAAACTTTTTTTTTTTTTTGGGTTTTGTTTGTGGTTTGGTGGTATTCATTTGAACTGTATTATTTATTACGCTCATAATCACTATTGAGGTGTTGCTGAAAATCAGCGCTGTATCGCAACTCGCATGCGGTGCGGCATTATGCTGAGCAACATCTCTTTTTAATGAACACTGCGACGCACATTGAACAGCAAGGACTCCATATATATATTATGTGTATTCTATATTATTTATAATAATGTTGGTATATAAGTTTTATTATTTATTTTAAATTATTTATAATTTTCTCTTTAACTATATTATTACTGTTACACATTTTTGTTATGAAATAGTTTTGATTGTGTGTTGCAATGTTACATTAAAATAAAATATTTCTTTCTTTCTTTCTTTCTTTTACTAATATAATAAACTTGATTTTTCCCGCGGCTTCGCTCGCGTAAATATAGGCTAGGTTGGATTAGTTACAGTTCTGTTTTCTGGATGAAAGGTACCCGGATAACGTGTATGCAATATTTGATGATGGTCAAGTAGTTAAACCGTGAAAACGTAATAAACAAACAAACCTACATTCGCATTTATAATACTACTTAGCATGTGGAAGATAGCATAGATTTTTTGATTTGAATGCTAAAATTAAACCAATTTTGATGAAAGTTGGCACACAGATAGGCCATCTCCTGGATTAAAACATATTATGATTATTTTTATCTAGGTGTACGTTCTAGTGAGATTAAGTTGGGCGAAGCCGTGCAGCATTTAGTTATATAATAAACTAGATGTTCCCGCGGTTTCACCCGCGTTTATCGTTACTGCCCGCCCCCGTAGGTCGTAGCGTGATGTTATAGCCTATAAGCTTTCCTCGATAAATAGGCTATCTAACACTGAAAGAATTTTTCAAATCGAACCAATAGTTCCTGAGATTAGGGCGTTCAAACAAACAAACAAACTCTTCAGCTTTATAGTATTAGTATAGATGTGACAGTTAATAAAGATGTTTGTTATTCAATCACGATGAAACTTAGCGCACATATTATAGATAATCTCCTAGATAAATACAAACGTTTAATCAAGCAAAAGCACGGGCAGAAACTAGTATAAAAGATATTAAAGAACTCGTTGGAGCTCACTAAAACTCATAACGTTTCAGTACTTCCTATTATTTTCCTTCATAGCGAGCTTCATAACGTACAATAGCGAAGTTTTAAAGGTTGTATGTCTTCATTTAATCGCGATTGTCTCGACAACTTCTGTCATAACTCGCCGCGTGTTTGAAAGGATTTAGAGAAGGAAGCTCGTTCGTTAGCTCAACTCATATGATGTGTTTACGTGTAAATGTTACAACTTGGGTTTATTATTCCTGTTTGAATATAATGAATAATGAACAACCTAGTTTATTAGTGAAGAGCTTACTTTCAAAGATTTTTGAATGCACGGATGGCGTAATGGTTTAAATGGTCGCCTCTCCACTACCACTGCGCCGAGTGTTGTGGGTTCGAATCTCACACGGGACAAAAATTTGTGTGATCCACAAATGGTTGTGCCGAGTCTGGGTGATTTTTGTGTCCGTTATTTGAAGGTATGTAAACTCCCCCGCGACACAGCGGGAGTTGTATTTCAGAGAAATTTAAAAAAAAAACTTGTTACATTACATAAGCTTGTAACTTAGGCTTAAGTTGAGCTATATAACAATTTAAGTTAAATATCAGATCTCTTGTGCCCAATAAATGAAGTTAAGTTTAAGTGATAGGAAATTCGACTGCTGTGCATGTTGGTTTGATTTTCAGTTTAGCCGCAGGGCTTGTGAGGCTTTTGCCAGGAAACTCAGTTTATTATTATTACTTCATAAGAAAACACTTAATCTAAGTACAAAACTAGGGCTTAAGGAATACATAACAAACTGGAGACCCTGACTTCTAAACTAGGTATGGACCTGTATCTTAGAAGCCAGTGCTACCTTCTGATAGTAACATTAATATAAGCCTCACAAATGGTTACAATCATTGATATTCTCATAAATAGTGAGAAAATATTAAGTACAAAATAGGGCTAGGGAAAATGGAGAAAACTATCTTTCTTTATTGTATAGAAGGAATACAAAATCTGCAAGTGTCTGCTTAATAAAGTGTAAGATTTATAATTAATTGTTGTGTGTCGTGTGTGTGTATGTGCTTATGTGTGTGGGTGGATGTTTATAGTAGCAAAACAGTCTGCAGCTGTGCCCAGTAAACGGTAATAGGTTCGGTCCTATTGTGTGGGTCCTAAAATTAAGCTGGTAAGATGTACGAGTAGTTTGTTTTCATTATGTATGTGTTATGTATGTAGTTTGTTTTCAGTAATGTCCTAGGGTAGGCTTGGATTACAATGTGTGTATTGTTTAAATCGGTTGAGTAATATACAATGTGTTTGGTGAGTGGTGTCGGAGATTTTAATGGCATACTGTATGGTCATTTATATCTACAATCCATGCTTCAGTATTATTTTTTATGTTACTTGGGCGAAATGGCGGCCATTATGTTTATTTTGTTATCTAATCACGGACACACGTGGTAATTTAGCGATATAGTCGCTTGTGATAGTCCAAAAATATAAAAAACGTCTTGTTTTACAGCTCATAGTATAGCTAACATGTTTATGATAAAACATTTTTAGAATCTACCTCAGTTCAATTTTTAAAAAAATATGATAACAGAAAATTAAGAAAATTTTTCCTGTAATTTTTTTGTTATTTAACTTTTTTACAAAAACAAAGTAACATAAAAAATAATACTGAAGCATGGATTGTAGGTATAAATGACCATATATTATGCCATTAAAATCTCCGACACCACTCACCAAACACATTGTATATTAAAGTGCGTTGGGATATAAATATGGTTAATACATAATTATGATGGAGTTCAATATGAGCTCGTACAATATCACGATAATGTTTGATCGAATAACATTTCTTGACTAATTTGCCGTCATTATTAAGTTATGAACCGTTTAAAAATACCCTTTCATATCATAAAAGTGTCTCGAACTTCTATTGCCTATTTCAAACATAATTTTAAACAACTTTTATTAATCTTCTTAAAGCTTTATTTACTTCATGTTAGACTCAGAGTCACCTCTTTATGTCTCACGATGATATCCATTGAGCCTAAGGATAAACTTCGCAAACAACATGATTACTTTGTGCTCTCGACAACGATTTACATAATAGACTTATGTTATCATTTCATATAATTTTGTACTTAAAATCTAATTAATTTGACCTAAGCGAGGATTATCGAGGCTCAGTTCTCCAAACAAAATGGATTTAGAGGGCATCATACGAGTTGAAAAACCGCCGCAAATCGAATTTATGAGCAAATAAGTCCTTGTTCATTTTGAGAGGGTAAATTATGTATGTTATATATTGTATTTATGTTGTTATACTGTATTTTTGTTCTACTGCAGTGCTTGGGTAATAAATATCCGAATATACGTAATAGTGATTCATTAAAATGTTTATAGAGGGCCTAATAATTAGAAGCTACAAGTAAAAGAGAAAATATTCAAAAGAGACTCGGGGAAAATTTAATAAAATCTAAACAGTAAAATAATTTTAAAATATATAATACTGTATTCGTTTTATAAAAATAATATTTTCCTAACCAGTATCAAACAGTGCGAGGATTTTTATAATTGATTGTTGAAATCATAACAAATACTAGACGTTGGTATTGCTAATAATTAATTATCAAATTCTGCGACGTAATGACACTTGGCAAACTAAAAGGTAGTGTTTAAATAAGCTGTTTATTTGTAACTTAATAAACTTAATAAGTCTTTGTAACTTAATAAAGTTACAAAGACTTCACTTATACCTTAACTAATCCAATTGTTTGAAATTATGTTTATTATTATTATATTTATTCAACACTCAACTAAATCCGACGACGGACTTTTTCCAAAGAACTTATGAAGGCAGTACTTTCACTTTCTTTGAGAATATAATCTGGAACAAAGCAACGCGTAATAATAAACTACCGTATTACCGACATAGTCTTTTGTAATTTGAACTTTTTGTGATTTGAGTTATAAGAGAGGCTTCACGTCTTTATATAAGTGAGTAAGTAGCTAGCTAAGGTATAATCCTAATGATCAATTCTGTTTGTTCTTTGCCTTCGGAACTCTTACTAATTGGACGAAATGCTGTAAAAGTGTAACGACTTTTACGTCGATTTCTGTAAAAGAGTAGTACCTCCCATGGTGGGCCGACTGATTTGAATTGCCATTAACATGGTAGCGGAGGTACTGCCAAGATTTTAATCCATTTAAACATTTTTCGTTGGTTTTGTCTTCTGCTGTAACATTAGCATTAAGAGAAAGTGAGAGAAAGAAGATAGACGCTTCAGAAATATGGTGTTGGAGACGAATGCTTTGCATAGCCTGGACACAATTCCGAACCAACGACGTCTAAATCCTCGAAGAACTGGATATAAAACAACGTCTTTCTTCCATCGTTCAAGGTCGTGTTCTCACTTTCTTTGGACATATTACACGCCAAGAGGACACGTCTGTGGAGCGACTCGTGGTTTATGGCAAAATTGAGGGCACGAGGGCGCGCGGTAGATCACCAATGCGCTGGACCGACCAAGTCAAAACTGAACTAAATGGTCCACTCCACGAATGCACGAGGCAAGCAACAGTACGAGAGGAATGGCGGCGAATTGTGAAGCTTGCCACCACCCCTGTCATGACGACCACGACCACTCTGCCAAGAGTGTGACGACAGAGATATGTTATTCTTCTTCTCTAAGAAGAATTATAGACATCTAGTTTCACGTTCGCTCCGTTGCTTCGTAAGAGTTTCATAAAATGTAGTTGTAATGTGATAGCCACATTGTCAGTGAGTTAAGTTTCCTTGGCAACAGCTGCTTATCCGACATAATCTTTGAACCAATAAATCAAACGAAATACCGTGGCGTTGTAATTAATTATTGAACTGTTTACGCGTCACTAAGTCTCCCAAATTGAGTGTGTTAATAGTATTGGTTAGCGCCGCAATCAGCCGAACATCGACCCTCATTTACTACTTTATTGTACGACAATATCTACTGGTGGAAATCTCGACAGAATTTCCTTTAATTTATTTATTTACGCTTAGAATTATTCGCTTCGGGTCGACGACCTTCTAACCTCTTTGAAAAGACACCGATTTTAATGTTATATGATGAAAAAGCGAGTGCTCGGCGGACGGTAGGCAGAGGCTTTGCTATAGCTTTTCATTTACGATAATTAGGTTTTGAGAGTCTTGGTTGCGTAGTGGTTGAGTGGTCGTCTCGCCTCTGTTCTTTTAGATTATTTATCTTAAATACATACATACATAGATTCACGCCTGTTTCCCAGAGGGGTAGGCAGAGATTACGGATTTCGATTTGCTACGATCCTGACACACTTCTCTGGCTTTATTCACTTTCATCACATTCTTCATAGACGCCCGTCGGTTCAAGGTGCTCTTAACCTCGCCTGTAAATTTATCTTATTATTTTAAATTGATATATGTATGTATCTACTTAGCTATGTTAAGAAGAGCTTATATAGTCAATGTTAAACGTTCCTCACAATTTAATCCAATTATGAGGAAAATATCAAAACAAAATCATAACATGAATTTATTTTATAGACATGTCACATACGACAACATACTACGCTACAATAAATTATGTTTATAAAGAGACTCTTATGTATTTGCATAATTTTTATTATATCAGTATCTTGTTTATTGAATTTCTTAATGTTTAGACATCTTGTTTTATCCTTCTGCATTCGTGAGTACGTGAAATGAAATGAAAATTTATTGTTTGTCACAGGTACAATATAGACACAGGTGGTAAAATTTAGCATGTTTCACTGTGACGCAATAAATGCCTTCTAGCCAGATATTCCGAGGGCTTGAAGAATCTGGGAGTTGACAGCGGTAAATCCAATGTAATGGCACCGTCTGTTCTAATTGACCAGTTTATTGAAGTGCGTGTGTCGATAGGTCATTGTTATAGGATAATGGGTGGGTTATTTTATTCCGTGAAATTGTTAATAACAATTGGAATTAAACGAGGTTGGCAATTTCTTGTTTGTTTGTCATAATAAGCCACCAAAGTTTACTCGACATCAATGAAATTTGCTATCTATACTAAATTACTGAAACCAATATTCAGTGTGCCATAAAAAGACTTGATGGCTTAAAAGGTGCAGGACCTGATATGATCCCTCCTATTTTCATTAAGCGGTGTGGACGATCACTTGCGTTACCCCTTATGTTAATTTATAACACTTCCTTATCAGAGGGAACATTTCCTAACGAGTGGAAAAAGGCACGTATTTTACCCATCTTCAAGAAAGGGGACCATGCTAATGTTAAAAATTACCGGCCCATATCCATACTTTCGTGTTTTTCTAAACTATTTGAATCCATACTTTATAGTCAATAATAGTCTCACTGAACATCAGCATGGGTTTAGAAGTGGTCGATCAGTTTTAACGAACTTAGTTGACTTTGTTTCCGATTTATCTCAGGAAGTTGATGCCGGATCTCAGATAGATGCAATATACACAGATTTTAGTAGTGCTTTTGATAGGGTGAATCACGAAATTTTATTAAAAAAATTAAATGCTCACGGTGTAGGCGGATCGTTACTCAGCTGGTTTAAATCCTATTTGCAAGATAGATCTCAAAAAGTAGCCATCAATGGATTTGAATCACAAGTTTACCTTGCTGTATCTGGCGTGCCTCAGGGATCTCATTTAGGACCAGTGCTGTTCCTTATATTTATTAACGATATAAGTTCTCGCATCAAACACTGCAAAATATCCCTATTCGCGGATGACCTAAAAATGTATCGTTCAATTAAAACAACCAGTGATTCCAAACTAGTCCAAGATGACCTGAATGAAATTCTGCGTTGGTGCAGCGCTAATTATATGACGCTTAACGTCAATAAATGTTTTTACATTAAATATACCCGCAAAAAAAAACCACTTGCCTCAAAGTACCTGATTGGCGGCACTTATGTAAAAGAAGTCACTGAAATTCGTGATTTGAGCGTTATCATTGATACAAAGCTGACCTTTAAAACACATATTGACCAAACTGCCACAAAGGCTGCGCAAATGCTCGGCTTCCTGAGAAGAAATACAGTAGGCTTTAAGAAACTTGATACTAAATTGCTTCTGTATAACACACTAGTCCGCAGCAATCTTGAATACGCCAGTATTGTCTGGTCACCATACTATGCTGTTAGTTCGCAACGGATTGAAAGCATTCAGAGAGCCTTCACCAGAAGTCTTGCATACTCTTGCAGTGGGTTTTCCCATAGAAACCCATACGATCAACGACTATGTAAATTTAATATGACCACTCTAAACAATCGTAGACGTAAGCAGACCTTTGCTTCCTCCATAAATTGATCAATAATCATATACAGTGCAGCTTTCTATTAAATAAAGTGTCTTTAGCCATTCCTCACTCTTATCCCCGGCGTAAAATCTCAAAAAATTTTCACACGTCTTTTTGTAGAACCAACTTGGGTCGGCAATCACCAATACATAGACTTCTTGATCAGTACAATAGTATACAAAGTCGCGACACCGAAATTGACATCTTCAACGATTCCTACAATAATTATAAGACTAAATTGTTAAAACTATTCTCCCTAGATTAATTCTCCACACATTTCGAATTTATTTGTTGTTATTTGAATGACTAGTAGATATAAGTTAGAAAATAAGTAACTACCTTATTATAGCCAATGTTATGCATACCGTAACTGTCATATGTATCAGATGCAATATTATGTAATGTTTCCTATAAATGTATAAATACATATGATGTGGTTGTGCTAAATAAATAAATAAATAAATAAATAAAAATAAATAAATTACTAATATTATAAAGCTGAAGAGTTTGTTTGTTTGTACGTTTGAACGCGCTAATTTCAGAAACTATTGGTTCGATTTGAAAAATTATTTTAGTGTTATTAAAATTTACTACAATTTAAGCTATTTAAATTATTAAAACTAGTTACACTTTCCCCGATGTTCGGTTGCTTTTCAGCAGCCATGATCACGGGAAGGCTCTTCCCGTAGTTTAATTTTAATGTAAATAGTTCTTCAGTTATAAGCATGCAAGGTGACAGACAGACAGACAAAGATACAATGTATTTATATTATGTAACTGAAAAATATTGAGCAACGACTTTGGGCATTATACTCCAGACTGTTTGTCAACAGGTCATCCTATCACCTTGTTCTTATCAACTGTGACCTGCATCTGTCCGTAACTAATAGCCGTAATTACTGGGTTGTGACGTCACACAACTTATGACGTCACTGTATGGAAGGTTTCTTTGTAACTTGTTTTGACAATGTTACACAAAGGATGACATTGTTATGTTGATATTGTGTGCGCGTAAGAGATTGGCCATTTTGGTGACCTATATGTTATATTGAAGGATATTAGAAGTACATCTTATTAATAATTAATCTTATAGGTAACGTCATGACTAGAAATAAATTTCGTAAAAAAACGATCGTGCAGGCAGTTTTCTTCATATTTTCTGCTTTATATACATACTAGCTTTTGCCCGCGTCTTCGCTCGCGTTAATTTAGAATTTGACAATCAATTTGGGTCGCTCGGGTAATAATAATTCAATCATGATTCGAAAGATACGTGGCGCCATCTATTATTATAAGAAGAACGTTGTTGTTGTTTTCCTCGGGAACAGTAATTTTTTTCGAGATGAAAGGTAGCCTATGTCCGTTTCTGTACACCTGACAAAGTATATGCAATATTTCAGGATGACCGGTTCAGTGGTTTAGGCGTGAAAAGGTAACAAACAAACAAACAAACAGACAAACTCATTTTCGTTTTTATAATATTAGTTAGGATGTACATCTCATACTCACGCTTCATTCCTGATAAGGTGAGCAGTGGTGTATAATACCAACATTTTGCCCGGCATCAATTAGATTACATGTTATAGAAGGGCAAGCTTATTGCCATCCACCGGGCACACTTCATGCTGTAACTGAGTATTTCTTGTCAGAATAGCCGCCTAACACTTTACCAGGGAATTGATCTTGAGACCTCATACAGCAATCGTATTCAATGCCACCAAGGCATTCTGCTTTAGTTTCTGCTTATTTTATTCAATATATATGAGATATGCATTTCGTTGATAAACTCAGCATCAGTGTTGTTGCAATAGCGATAGTTTCGCTATCGATAGTTGACCTTGAAAAATAGTCGATAACGCGAATAGTCCTATCGAAAATATCGAAATGCTGCAATACTATCGATACTATCGATAGTATCGATAGTGAAAATTAGGCGATACTATTAAAATTTGTTGATACTATCGATTCTATCGATACTATCAAGTTACGATACTATCGATAGTATCGCGTCAAAAAGTCGATAATATCGATACTACCTATGATCTAGCGACGCGTTTCGATAGTACCGATAGTTTTGTTTTAGTAACTATCGACGTATTTTCGATACTATCGACTGGGTATAAAACGACACCTGGTCGGTAACACAGGAACACAAATATAAGCAACTATATGAATGAACTGCGAATATAAAGTATAAAGAATAAGGTGATAGATGAACTATGTAAACGCCAGCTATATTACACCTTATGAGCAAGCAATACTATCGTAAAATGTTCGACTATCGATAGGGCAAAACTATCGATACTATCGGTAGTATCGATACTATCGAAACGCATTCTATCGATAGTTTCGATAGTATCGATAGTATTTATGGTGTTTGTACTGATACTATCGATAGTATCGATACTATTGATCTTTAGCAATAGTATTACTTATTTTTATCAATCGATACTATCGATAGTATCGTTAAGGGTCGATAGGACTATAATCTATATAATATATAAATTTGAATGTTATGTTATTCTAATGTTTTTGAGAATTGAGAAATACAGTAAAGTAAAATAAAATAGATTGGCAGAGAAAATAGAGACTGCAGGTTCAAGTTCAGAGTTACAATACATTGTTTAGTTTAAAGTAGTGTCCGACCGAACTTTCGGTTTCGGCCTAGGTTCGGCAAAAAAACAAGTTTCGGCTTAGTTTCGATTTCGGCCGCCATTCAGCCGAAACTATGGCCGAAACCGAAACTAATTTCGGGTTTCATGCTGCAATCAGAAATGCTCGGTGCACAGAGCTGCGAGTGATAAAGTGTAATTTTGCCGCGTCATAGTCGTGTCATAACTTGTTTGTGTTTACGCCGTTTATTTAAGAAACTGCTTATTACAAAAAGCATAAATATTTATTTGAAATACTTAAGGAGTGATAATTTGTTATGTCATCAATCATTAGATTAGTTCAAATATAAGAGACTGAATAATTAATACATGATTTAAAAAGAAAACTAATTATGACTATTTTTTTCCCCACGAAAATATGACCTTAATTGGAAGTTTCGGTTTCGGTCGTAAGAACTAGTTTCGGTCGAACACAGTTTAAAGATGTTATTTTTTGTAAAAACATAATTATTGCTCCATTTATACAATTTATTATTGAGTTTTAATGTCAAAGATTTAAATCATCGATGTGCCGATACACCGCACGCAAAAGTGTCCAAAGAAGAGTGTGTCACATTTTACATAGAACAATAGTGTAGAAATACGAGTGAGCGAGATAATACTACATTTACCTATAATTCAGATGTCATGATATCATTGTGTGGTAAATGACAACTTAAAGTACACAAAGATGAGCATATTTAAACAAAGTAGGGCGCATGCGTGATTTGAAACTTTGCTTGAAGTGTATTTTATTATGGGATTAAATATAATGACCAGCAAAAATACTAATTGCGCAGCAAAATATGCTTACTAAAATGTTAGGAATCGGATGAGACACAGCTTAAAAAATAACAGACTCACTTTAACCTTTAAATAATCATTGACTTATTCAAGAAATGCATTAACAAATAAAGTAAGAAATAATTGATATCACTCAACAGCGATCACACAGCACGTCCGTTCCGTCCGCCGCTCAATGTCAAACTGAGTCATTGCGCGGCGAGCGCGCTTTTATAGCTCGCTCGATCGGATGATTCGTGACGTTACTTGTTTACGTCGCATTCCGCAACTAACAAAAATATATCATAAAGAGCGCCTATATTGACTGCATTCACTGCATTCCGTCTCGGAAGGGTTAGGGCAGTCCGTCTCGGAAGGGTTAGGTTATGTTAGGTTCCTTCTTAAACCCACCCAAAAATAGGAGCCCCGCGAGTCGGGGCTCCTTTGAAATGTTTGCTGGCCATGAGTTGCTGATCAATTAGCTATTTCTGCTCACAGATTATATTTTTCTGCTCACAAAAATACCAGTATTGGTATTTTTGGTATTTTTGCTAACCATTTAAATAACACCCTTTTATTATTATTATTTGACTTTGTTGTGTAGTTAATAGAAATTAACATACAAGTTAAAGGTCCTACTTATCGCACGTCTGATGTCAGGCTGGTCACTAAGGGTACGCACATCAGTCTGGTTGTTTTATTTTTTATAATCTTAACGGCCAGAATAATATTTTTAAGAAATCTTATCGTATGCATTGCATTTTAGTACTGCATCTAATAATATCACAGTGTCCTATTATCCTACTATAAATAATAGGTATTATTAATGTAAAAGTTTGAGCAAGCCGTTAAACGGATTTGTAAGCAAAATCTGCATGTTTCATCTTAATACATCACTAGAAGTTGATTATTATGAGTGTAAAGCAGCTTCTACTTACAACGAAAAGAAGGAAAACATAACATCGATCGAAGTTGCAAACTAAAGCTAGTATCTCATAAACCTGGTCCTGGTAACATCTTTACCTGTCCTTCCAGTCACAGCAGCGACACTATGACATATGACTATATGACACATGACTAGCGAAAAGGATCATTCTCCTTCCACGTGCACGACACAACTGTCGATATCGTACCGTCCGACAGTCATGTTGTTATTTACCGAATGTCGAAACTTTCCGCCATAACATCGGTATTACTCATATCTGATCATAAACGGACTACGATGACTTGTTAAAAGCTTTCCTAACATAAAATGAAATAGTCTGTAATATTATTGCGTTATCGTCTCATTGTACAGGCGGATTATGATTGTGATAATATTTGACGTGGGTGGTTGTGTGTCGAATTGAAATTAACTGTACCCATGCACACGATCCATCCATGCACACGTAGCATGCACGTGTTCCCAAAATGATGAACGTTCGTCGTAAGACTTTACAAACATCATAAAAAAACAATATATAATAAATTATTATAGATTAATATATATTCCTTATGATGTATTTATTATATTAGAGATTAATTGTTACCTATACACCCGATTATTACATTAAAACTTGACAGACTTCATATAGACCTACTTCATGTATATTTGCACCACCAAAAGGTCCTCGCTGATTTCAGCATGAATGGGTCAGCTCGGCCGGGGAAGGACTACCCTCTCACAGAATATCGACGTGAAATAGCAGTATTCCTACTGTTGTGTTTCGTTCGGTGAGTGAGTGTACCAGAGGCCCAAGCACCCCTTTTCCCCCTTCCCGCTCATTCTCCTTCCCACTTCCTTTCCTAAAGGATCGGCAACGCGCAAGTGATGCCTCTGGTGTTGCAGGCGTCTATAGGCTACGGTGACCACTTACCATCAGGTGGGCCGTATGCTTGATTGCCAGATAGTAGTAAAAAAAAAATGACTAAGATAATGCTTATTGGCATTAAGTCCGCCTATGTACATTGTATTTGTATTGTGCATAAAGTTTAATAAAATAAACAATTGTCACAAGGACTCCGTCTCGTAACAATCTAGCTGGACCTCGTGCAATGTTTTATTCTAAACAGAGATCGCACCTGGCAACCGCCATTGGTGACATAAGACACTACACAATCATCACCACCCGCGTGTTGTCAATTAAATTGTAGACATACTGGGTGTTCCAATGTGATTATCAAACAAAATACAATTTTTATATTTGTTTACGAACGGCTGAAGTTGGACTAATTAACGGGAGGTTAACCACGCGGCCATACTGTGATACAACCTCTAACCCTGCACTCATTAAATATGTTTTTAAATCATTATTATTCATCGTGTTGTTCATTTTGTAATCGTTTACTACATAGCGTAATTGATTGGTTTAATAACTATATTTCTTGAGCTCTTATTCGCCTCTAGGACAGCTGTTACGATAATAGCTAGAGATATTAAATCGATATAACTTTTCGATGTATCGTAACATTGTGAAAACCACCGTATTATTTATATTATCAATGATCAGAACTCGAGGAATTATTACTTAGAGTTTGTACTGCCCACTTATTTACACTTGACGGACTTATTAATTACAAAATTGATTAACAGTTGACCTCTTAACATGATATATATCAAGTGAACAGTATCTATATTTAGTCGATACGTTCCCTCGTTGAAGTTTAATTGTGAATGTTTACAAGTGTCAATCATTATTACTCGATCAATATTACAATAACGTTGGCGAGGTATTTTCATCTATTCTAATAGGTACTGCAAACATGTGGCGGATGCTTATAAAATTATTTATTTATAAAGACAACCCGCGCTGGAAATAATTTATATTCCACGCTGGACTCCTCAAACATTGGAGCACAAACACAAAGACCATTCAGACTCTGAACAAATATTTGCGGATCAGACAATTTTTTGTACTTACAGAACTCGGCTCTGACAGCGCCCGGGGGATTGCTTGCTTGCTATACCATCTTTCTAATCATAACTTGCCACTAGTGTCCTACCCGAACTAGTTTTTCAACCGAAACCGAAAGTTCGGTCGGACACAACTTGTCACTATCAGTTGCCGAATAAGATCTCTCTAAAGTATAATAAATAGAAGAAGATCGAATTACTTGTTCACTACTATAGTGAAACTTTTGCGCCATGCAATAGTGCTGTCACGCAATAGTGTTAAATTGGAATGTAAATGTTATTGTTTCGTAAAATCATGTGCTCAATCTGTCAGGTACAACGACGTTTGTGTGGGGAAAACTAGTTAACGATTTATTTTTAGTACGTGTGGGAGTGACGCTTTATAAATTAGAACCATGAATGAATGAATGGATTTAGAAGTTAATAAAATTTGACCATCTTCAAACTGATTATTTCTGCGCTTTATAAAATACTAGCGACCCGCCTTAACAAATTATACACCTAAACCTGTCTGATGAATCACTCTGTCTATTGGAGAAAACCGCATGAAAATCCGTTCAGTAGTTTTTGAGTTTATCGCGAACAGACAGACAGACGCGGGGGGTTATTTTGTTTTATAATATGTAGGTAGTGATTAGTAGTTTACAACATTTAGAAATTCATGGTCACGAGCGTGTGTATAATTTATATGAGACAGATCCACTCACACTGCTGCACACATTTAATAAAAAATTGCGTTACCTTTAAGCGAGTAATCCTTCGACAATCGAAGTCATTGCTACTAAATAATTTTGCCCACAGATCATTGTGTACTATGATTACAATGACCTTTCTAAAGCTATGTAACAAAATCGTTTTTTCCTTACTTCATTATCATAATTGACTTCTTTTCGTTTTGAATAATTGATTCTTATCATTTTTATTTACTTAGAGTAACAGAATCTCCAATTTAGATTTTAATCAAACTTGGCATTTAAGCACCTATAATTTCAATAGAAATACAAATTACAATACACTGTAAAAGTGTAATTAAAAATACTAAGAGCTAATAATCATTTATTCATACGAAACTATTAAAACTGAAAGTTTAGTCTACTCCGGTTTAAATCTTCTCTATTTTATCTGACGTGAGCTCTATTCCTAGTCCAGGCAATATTATTGGCTTCCAGTTTTCGCTACTGATATAATGTCTAAAATTACTAATTATTCACATACAATATGCTATATTACATTGTATTGCTTACTTGAGGTGGGATTCGACAACTCAGCCCAAGCCTTATTACCCACATCGCTTTGCTTATACAAATATTTGTAACTAAGTGTGCATATGCTGAATAAATGTTTTATTTTCTTATTTCTTCTGTCTTACTAAGTTAAATATTTGAATTTGATTGGCAAACGTGTTTACATTGCCTATGTCATTAGAAGTAAAAATTAAAATTATACCTGAAAAATAATCAGTTATTGCGTGTTTGTACATTATTTTATATACTAGCTTTTACCCGCGGCTTCGCTCGTGTTAATTTAGGATTTGACAATCAATTCGGGTCATACTCTGCTTGTAATAATATAATTCAATTATGATTCGAAAGACATGTGGCGCCATCTATTATCATAAGAACGTTATTGTTGTTTTCCTCGGGAACAGTAATTTTTTCGGGATGAAAGGTAGCCTATGTCCGTTTCTGTACACCTGACAACGTATATGCAAAATTTCAGGATGATCGGTTCAGTGGTTTAGGCGTAAAAAGGTAACAAACAAACAAACTTATTTTCGCTTTTATAATATTAGTTAGGAAGTTAGGATTAGGATAGGTTTAGGAAGGATTAGGATAGGATTAGGATATATGTAGTTAGGAAGATAGGATTAAGATTAGGATTGTTTATTTAATTAGAATGTAGCGACGAATCATAAATAAACTGTGTTTCTATTACGTTTAGCCAAGTAATAACATTCGCGGTTTGCGATGGAAGCTTGCCAACAGGTTGTGTTACGTTTTTAGTTTATTTATTAAATAGTTCGATATACATTTAATGAATAGTCTCTGTCTGACGAGTCTGTTTATGTCTGCAGGGGTCGAGAATAGGTGGCGCTAGTTGCCGTGTTTACATCAGCTCCGTGATTTTTAATGTTGATAAAATATGTAATAGCGATAAACGTGACTTTTTATGTTAAATATACGTCAGTAATTATACAATGCTCATCATCTATCGTTTGTGAAAACATACATATAGTCATATAAAAAATAAAAGCGGATCTCCTACCTAGCATCAAAACAGTGAATTACTAAACAAAAGTGAATTTAATAGCCAAAATTACGTTTAAATATCAATCTAACTACAATAGTGCAAACTTATCAATAGTTCAACTGTGAAAAAACAACTTAAAACCAGTGTATTACAAAACTGTGAAAAAAGTGCTCGTTAATTTTATTTAAACGTGTGCATCGATAATGTTCTGGCCAATCAAAACATTGCATTCGCGTTGTTGTCTCAAATAATAAGCTATTATTTACAGAAGTCCAATTTCACATTTTGTACTAGTTGTGTAGTTGGCGTATTGGTTATTGCCTTCGCTCTTACATTGAGAGGTTCACGATCGATCCTGAGGTATTTGTAACACTTTTTGAGATTTATTCACAAATTTAAATATGAATTTCTCTGATAACATATAACGTTTAGAAAAACACGTAATCGATCTGTGACAGAGATTATTAGCTGTGATGAAAACAGTTTCAATAATTCTAAACTAGATGGCAGCACTAGTAGTCTTCCTAACATATCAACTGATGAAAACAATGCACAGTTTCAAGAATTAAAGGAACAAATTGAACAACTTACTCTGCAATTAAATGCAGCTCATGAGGAAATAAACAACCTGTCCATAGAGAACCAAGAATTAAAGGAAACTGTTGAGGTAATATCGTCAAAACATGAAGTACTAAAGAAGGCTACAAAACATCTAACTTCTGATATTGAAATTCGCAATAAAAGTCTAAAAATGTCTACGCCACGAAGCAAGTTTACAATAATAAAACCAAAGAGGATTAGCAACGATCACTGTACATCAATGAGCCAAAAAGCGAATACCCAGCGAGAAGATAAAGTAATGAGGTCCCTAGATAGCAGCGTACCATATGATAAAACTGTTTCTACGATGTTAAAGGATAATTCTTCAAAGTGCCATAACTCGATGACAGATAGCGCCTATTCAGAATATATACTTCCACGAAAAACTAATTTCCAGTGTAATAAATTAAATAGTAAAATAATATTTAATAAAATGTACATACTTAGCGATAATAATTTAAATAATATTCTAGGTCATGCTGAAAGATTGTTTCCATATTCAAAAATATGTCATTATTGCTTACCAAATGCGGATACATTACAAATGATAGATACATTAGATAAAAAAGTAGTCAATTTTACTACTCAGGACTATTGTATCATATTTCTAGGTGAAAAGGACTTTTTAGTTTCAAAAAATTATGTGAGCTTGTTAAACAACATTAAAAGTAAGTTGGAAAATATCACACACACAAATGTAATTCTGTGTTCTCCTAATTTTAAACTAGGTTATTATACTAATTGATATAATAAGAGAGTAGAAGCTTTCAACAGACTTCTATATCAAAGTAATATGAATTATGAATATGCATACATGTTTGATACTAACAAGCATCTGCAGTATAATTATAAAATGTTCTCAAAATATACAGGGCAAATAAACAATGTAGCTATAGTTAATATATTTGAACACTTGCAAAAATACATCACTTATTTGAGCAGTTACTATATTAATGATATTAGTAATAACAATGATATAACAATACAAAGTAACAAATATAATAAGAATAGTCTACTTAAGCCTGGTACTATTCCCTATTATTTTCAGAAGTTAACCAATACCGAAGCTATTGCGACCAAATATACAACCATGTGTAATAGTAGTTTTGTAGATAAATCTATGGAATATTATAATGATAAAAATTGTTTTCGTCAACAATAAATATCTATATGTACTCCATCAGAATATTGCAGGTCTTGTGAACAAATCAGACTTGCTTTCTATTTGTCTAGATGAGCTTTCAGAAAAAAAGCAAAATGTCGATGTGTTATGTATCACCGAACATTTTATGATGTCAGGTCATGAGACCTATTTATGTGTACCAAACTATACTTTGGCTGTGAATTTCAGTAGACCAAATAGTAAAAGAGGTGGATCCTGCATACTCGTGCGTAATGGACTTGTTTGGAAAGAGATCCCAGATGCCTCAATGATCTCATTAGTTAATAACTTTGAATGTTGTGCAATTGAGTTAATTCATTATAAAATAATTATTATTTGTATATATAGAGTACCCATAGGAAATATTAGAATATTTTTTTGTAAATTAGAGGAATTGTTAATAAAAATTAGTAAAAGAAAATATGAACACATTATTTTAGCAGGAGACTTAAATATTGATGTTTTAAAAAATAATAATGTTACAATTGAACTGAAATGTCTACTGAAAAGTTTTAATTTATCCTTATCTATACAACAGCCAACTAGGTTAAAAAGTCAATCATGTTTAGACAACATTGCTCATAATTTTAGTAAAGGGTGTAAGACGGAAGTGATCGAATTAGCCTTGTCTGATCATACTGCACAGTTGCTTAAGTGTCCCATAGTTCGAAAATGCATGTTTGATTATTGGTATTGTCTGCAAAGAGATTATTCAAATGAGAATATTAGAAAATTTTGATCCTGTTTAGAAAAAATATCTTTCTCTGAGATATATGACACAAACAGCCCAAATGAAGCTTATAATTCTTTCCTGGAAACATTTAAGTTATTTTATAATTTATGCTTTCCTTCTGGATATAGCACTATAAAAGTTAATAAAAAGTCTAAATGGATATCACGTGGAATTAAATTGTGTAGTTCAATAAAATGAGAACTGTTATGGCAGGCTAGAGTTAAACCTACATCTAGTAATAAATTAAAGTACAGTAGATATTCGAAATTATTAAAAAGAATTATAAACTTAACTAAACGATCTCAAAATATTAATAATATTAAAAATTCGAATAATAAAAATAAAACCACATGGCAAATAATAAATTCCTCTAAAATGCGTATCCCCAGTGATTCAATAAATAAACTTGTTATTAATGATAAAGCTTTTGTTGAACCACAAATAGTAGCAAATAAATTTAATGATTATTTTATAGATAAAATTGTACCTATGCCAGAATCTGGACAAAACGCTACTAAGTATATAGTAAACAATTTAAAATCAATGTATTTAAATCCCAGTACATCAAACGATATTTTAAATATTATTAAAGACTTAAAAAACAAAAATAGTGTAGGGTATGATGAAATTTCTACAAAAATAATAAAATCAATGGGAGATTTAATATCTGAACATCTCAGTTACATTTTAAACCTATGTATTGGCCATGGTGTATTTCCTGAACAATTAAAAGTTTCTATTGTAAAGCCGTTACATAAAAAAGATAATAAGGAGCACATGCAAAATTATAGACCGATCTCACTTTTGCCTATTTTTTCAAAAATATTTGAAAAATTCATATATTGTAGAATTTATTCATATCTTGAAAACTACAATATTTTATGTAAAGAACAAAAAGATTTTCGTAAAGAAAAGACCATAAATATGGCGATATACGATTTTTTAAATATAGTAATGATGAATATTGATAAGAGAATACCTATCTGTGCCATTTATTGTGATATGACACAAGCATTTGATTACGTAGATCATAATATTTTACTAAAAAAGCTTGACGCCTATGGCCTAAGAGGTAATGTTTATAATTTGATAAAATCTTATTTATCAAATAGAAAACAGGTAATTGCAATAAAAAAGCTAAATCTCAAGACAAAAAGGGAAGATATATACCTATCTAGACAGCGTAGAATATCATTCGGTGTGCCCCAGGGCAGTGTATTAGGGCCTTTGTTGTTTATGTTATATATAAACGACTTACCCAAAGCAATAAAACATCCCTTAACACTATTCGCTGATGACAGTACTGTAACTATAGCTTGTAATAAACCCGACTCATACGAATCTGATATTAATAACACACTCGGCTCAATAATTTTATGGTTAAATAATAATAATTTGAAAATAAATCTCAACAAAACTCAAATAATGCACTTTTGTCAAAGACAACCTAATTGTTATAAAATTAATATTAAATATCAGAATAGTAATATATGTGCTACAAATAATGCAAAATTCTTAGGATTGACGATTGATAACCAGCTAAATTGGAGAGAACATATAGAGGCTCTTTGCAAAAAAATCAGTAGTTCGTCCTATGCTCTTCATAAACTGAAACATATAGTCAACATGGAATCTCTACTAACTGCTTATCATGGTATTGTTACATCCGTACTCAGATACGGAATAATTTTTTGGGGCAACTCTACACATAAGGAGATCGCATTTAAATTACAAAAGAGACGCATAAGGGCTATGTTTGGGCTTCAAGTAACTGACAGTTGTAAACCTCACTTTATCAAACATAAAATTCTAACGCTTCCGTCTTTATATATATTTGAAGTCGCAATATTTGTTAAAACAAATCCTCATTTGTTTCCTAGTCAATCCGATGTTGTTCTACGTAATAGACGCAAAAATAATTTATGCATAAGAAGAGCTAAAAGTACCCTTATGTGGAACAGTATATTCTGTTTAGCTCCAAAACTCTATAATAAGCTACCGGAGGAATATAAACAATTGAATTTAAAACACTTTAGAAAAAAGCTAAATATTTTTTTGTATAATAAATGCTACTACTCTATCAAAGATTTTCTAAATGACACGTTTTGTTAAATTTTATACTTTGATTTTGTTTTTGTGTTTATGTTTTTCTTATAATATTTTTGTACGCCGATTGTATTGGCAAGACACAGTTTGTACTTTCATTTGTTTTTTGTAAGATATTTTTTATAAACCTGTGTCTAACAAATAAAAATAATTTGAATTTGAATTTGAAAGGGGTAAGCAGAGATGTCGTGTCCACATACTTTGTCAGCCATATTTTAATATAAGTCATAAGTTATTTATTTCTTAACAATATAGATTGTGTTGTAAAATATTTTATACAAGAAATAATAATAAAATTAATAATAATTATAAACTACACAAAACTTAATAATAAACCACAATTTCGATAATAATTTAAATTTCGATAACAATTTGCAACATACATTTTAAAATAATTAATTAATTTAATGGAAGATGTCAACAGGTTATTAAATAATGTTATTATGTCTACTGTTTGTCATTAATAAACTCGTCAACACTATAATAGCCTTTCCCCAATAAATATGTTTTAAGTTTATTTTTAAATAAATTTGCACTATAAATACTTTTAAATTATGTGGGCAGCTTATTATAATTATAATGAAACTGATTGAACTCTTGAGCTATGTGGCACTACATTGAGTATTGGTAGTATTATTGAGGGCAGATCCTTTCTACGAGTGCTACACCTACAATTGCAATACGATGCAAGACTACTAGCTTCTACGGGTGTATATCTTCACAACTCGTGCTGCAACTAACAACTTTATAGCAACATATATATCAATGACTTGGTTTGACTCTGGAATCGAACCTAACACATTACAATCGGTTGTAAACATAACCGCAAACTTATGTTATGAGACCTGGGACCTGGGTCATATTAGTTTAGAAATTATTCCAAGATTAAATCTAAAATATTTTTTATTTGTTCCAGAATTCTGCGATACTATTAGTGCCGAGTTTATCTGGCATATAACTGGTAAGCCCACTTTGACCAAATTATCTAAAATACACAAACAAGCTGAGAGTACTTAACTAACACTCGTTCGGTTTTTTATATAACTCATCTATACTTTTTAATTTTAACTCAAAGCCAATTGTTTTATATGTACCTATAAGTCATGACATATGAAACAAAGTCCGCCGCCACGTCTGAATGTCTATTTGTTCGCAATAAACTCAGAAACTACTGAACGGAGTTTCATGTGGTTTTCACCAACAGAGTGATTCATGAAGACGGTTTAGACTGCCCGTGCAGAGCCGAAGAGAGTCACTAGTTACAAAATAATATTAGAAAATAACACCTGAAAATATTTTTGGTATTATTCGGCTACATAAAGTGCTTTTAATTACGACGCACTGTTTGACATACTGTCATTGTATAATATCAACTAAAAAGGCTTTCAGACAAATTGTTTTATATATCAAACGAACTCCAAGGCTGGCTGTCACAATAATCCCTTCAGATTTTATTTCGTGTCAGAAAACTTGTCATTTGTAAGTTTAAAGTTAATTCATGCCACGACATTCAGGCGTTTATTAAAATAATACATTAGATTGCCACTTGACTCAAACTAGATATTTTTGAACTTATTCACGCACGACATTCTAAGAGCATGCTCATTGGTTTAATAGATTCTGAACTTTGTATTTCTCTAGAATATCTAGTCAGAGAATAATCGCCATTTAAATCTTTCCCTTTCGATTGCTTCTTATAGCCCGGTGAACGTAAATAAATCATTGCGTTCACTAATTCGGGCATATTCTAATAATGTATTATAATATATCACAAGGTAAAAGTTTTCAGTGTTTCATAGGTAGGGTCGAGACAACGCATTTTACACTTATAAGGTTTATTATGGGGACTTTTTGCTTTTTGAGATGAAAACTTTTTTAGGCGCGTTGAGCACTTCTTGGGTGAATAAAAATCATGGAACTCGCGTCATTGTCACGCTTCCACACTTTATTATTTTGTTAGAATATTTACGAAATCTCAGAAATGGTGCGTCCTACGCAAAAATAACGAAATTTTGACCTTTAATAACACCTAAGAGAGTATCAGGAACTAGCATCCGACCCGCACCTGTTTTTTTTTGGTGATAAACGCTAAAGAAGTGTTTATGATCAAGGATTAAAGTTTTCACTTCTATCGGCAGTCTCCAAAGACTGCCCCAAATTTTTTTTTAATGTTCTCTTCCCGCATTATTTAATAATATTAACTATTTATTTATAAAGACGGTTGGTGCTGCGAATAATTTATATTCCAAGTTGGACTTTACAAACATTCAAACAACGGTCATAATAAGCGTCCAAACTCGAGACAACTATTTGTGGATTACACAATTGTTTGTCCCGTGTGGGGCACGCGACCCACGACACTCGGCGAGGCGACCACATAAAACACTACGCCATCCGTGCAGTCAAAAACTCATAGCTTTAAATAAAGTGATCCCTTAAGGACTAAACTTAAAAAGACATTTATGCATAAGCGAACACACACATTGGAAAAACACACGTGAAATTCTGAGAATGCAGCTACAGCGAGGCAATTACATAAGGTCTTAATATGCTGCAGCGAGGACACAGGCATTTCTCTCATTTAACAGAAGGTTGGGTAACTTTAAAGAGTGCTTCTTCTTCAAAAAATCTTTTCCCTTATGCAATTCATGTAATTGAATTATGTCACAATCGTCTTAATACACTAACAAGTAATCCGATCGAGGCGATATGCGTTAAACACATCGTGCGAGGCGCATACGAAAACATTGATATCTGGTGTCACGTGGTAGTCGAGATGTGACCCCGGGGAGTATCGGAGTAGAGCAAGTTAGTTCGTAGTCTTACTTCAGTATGTTGTGGCGACGAATACTTCTTAATTCTTTGACAGATGTCAAACATCATCGCTATTTTGATGTGGCCGTGGCTGTCTGGTCCCCTCCGCATGTTGTTTATTTAGCACTTTAATTACATAATATTGAAACTGTTACACTACTACTTTGAAACTTTACACATCTCCCTAGGAACATGGCTGCTAAAAGCAACCGAAATATCGGGGAAAGCGAAAACTTAAATATAAATATGTAGTTTAAATAGCTTAAACAGTAATTAAGTTTAATAGTAGTAGTCTAACTGCCTCCGTGGCGCAGCGGTAGTGAATGCGACTGCTGTGCATGAGGTCTCGGATTCGAATCCCGGGTCGAGCCAACAAAAAGTTATTGGGTTTTTCTGTTACGAAATCTCAATAGCAGCCCGGAGTTACGAAGTTGGCGGTGTTAGACACCCCCGTGCTTCGGAGAGCACGTAAAACCGTTGGTACTGCGCCTGATCTCTTTCCGGTCGTGTCGGATTACCGTCCCATCGGATCATGAGAGTTAGGGAACAGAGAGTGCACTTGTGTTTGCGCACACACTTGTGCACTATAGTATCTCCCGCGTAGATGGCCAGTCTCCGTTAAGACCGTGTCCGAAATTCGGTCTTGAGGACATTATTATTATTAACAGTTTCAATTTCCTTACTACCCTACTTTAATATTATAAATTCTAAAGTAACTCTGTCTGTTTGTTACCTCTTCACGTTTAAACCGATTTGGATGAAATTTGTTATTGAGATAGTTTAAAACCTGGGGAAGGACATAGGTTACTTTTTATTGATGTAGATACCATGCGGGCGGAGCTGCGCGCAAAAGCTAGTTATGTTCGTCGGCCCCGATGGCGTAGTGTTTAGTGTAACCGACTGCCACGCCTGAAGTCGCGGGTTCGATTCCCACACAAGTCAAACATTTGTGTGCATGAACATGGATGTTTTTTATGGTCTGGGTGTTTCTATGTATAATATGTAAGTATTTACAAAAAAAAGTATATATGTATGTTTATCCATTGTCTAGTACCCATAGTACAAGCTCTGCTTAGTTTGGGCTAGATGGTGTTGTGTGTATGTGATAGAATATTATTATTATTATATTATATTATGTAATAAAACTGTGAAATCATACAAATCGCCTAAAACGTCGGCTTAGTCGAGCCAGTAAACGAAGCATGACCTAACCTGGGATCAGATAGATGGAACTACACAAGTTTAATTGCTACGATGTCAAGTTCGCTGACAAACTATTTTAATGAAGGTCTTCCTAGCAACTAGTACATATTTAACTTGTGATAGCTCAGGCTTGTGGCTCAACGATACATGCGGGTAGCCAATAATTCGGAATTTACAATTATTTAATAGCTTCTGTCCCCGGCTTCGCTCCGTAAAAGTAGGTTAGGTTATTGTCTTCTGTTTACGCGAATGTTATTCATTGAAATTAAACTACTATATACGGATTTTATCGCGTTGTTTATTTGTCACTAAAGAACACCGATTCCTACCAAGGATGCTTCGCGAGGCTATTGAAATCAAGAAACATCCTAATTTCAATAGAGAAGATGATTGGAATGTACCACCAGCTTGGGATCCAGTAATTCAAATAGTCAAACCCAAGAAGAAGCAAACCACAGCTAGACTTCATGATACTTTGAGCTCATTCTGCGTAAATAGAAACACCCATGATTAAATTATGTTCGGGTACTTTGAAATAACTACACTGGAACATTGAGACAACTACCATCTTAGTCTCGCCGTGACCATGGCTGCTGAAAAGCAACCGAAAGGTTGGGGAAAGTTTTCAATAATTTAATTAGCTTAAAAATGAGTAAAGTTTAATAGTAGTGTAACAGTTTTCAAAATTATGTAATAAAGTGTCAAATAAGGTGTTAGGCTATGTCAGTTTTATAAAAAATAAAATGTAACCTATTTTACTTGGTATATAGCTTTCTAATGAAGAAATAATTTTTAATATCATAATAATAAAAAAAAAGTCCTTACAAGCAAGTAAAAAATCTTCTTCCCTCTTTATGGTATTGTTTATAGTACATAATATGATGTATGTATATTATTGGTGATGTTTCATTAGTTAGTGTTTGCTGCTGATTGTGAGGTTGTAAGGTTGATTCTTACTGGTTTTTCTAAAAAGTTTAGTGGAAGCATGAAGTTTAGAAATGTTCCTGGTAGATGGTGAAGTATACTATTTATGACTTATAAAACTTATTGGTAAAATTTTAATGTAATAAACAGCTGTCTAGCCCTTCGGTGATGTACAATTGGTGACGAAGCGTGATTCTATGTATGTACTAGGTTTATTTATAGTTCGAAAATCGGATAGTTTTAATGAGGTATTTATCCTAATATTATAAAGCAAAAGTATTTGTTTGTTTGAACGCGCTTATATTTGGATCTACTAGCCAGATTTAAAAATTCTTTTGGAATTTTATTAACTATTTATTGAGGAAGGTGGAAATCTAACATCACGCTACGACCCTTGGAGCGGGGTAAGGGTATAGCTAGTGCGGAAATAAGGTCTGGAAGAAATCACATAAAACTTGAATATCATACTAATGTTTATGCTTTTTGTAGTAAGTAAACCCGGATAGTATTATTATTCAAACAACATATTCCATCGAAATCATTGTGAGATGAAGCGAGATTTGCTGGCAGTACGTCATGTAATAATGTCAGACTTTGGTTAACATCGAGAGAATACTGTGACTTGAATATTTTACCGCGAACGTCGGCGACGGCTGAGTTATGTCCTGGCTTGTGTGTCAACGAATATTCACAGAATTATGTAGATGTTAGTTAGAGATAACGTTATTACGTTAATAAAAGCTCGCGAAGTAACCCCTAGGCTAGGCCCTTGTACACAAGTGACATTAATTGTTAAGTGTGCTTTTGTAACTACATACTCGTAAATTGTTTATTCTACAAGGTAGTTAATAAAACAAATGTTTTGTGTTGTTGGTTATATGTTCATATGAGAGGTAGCTAGAGGTGTATACACAAGCACATTTCGCATGCTATGGGTGTATGTCTCACGTAAAACCTATGAATTGTTTGTCTATAATTATAACCTAATAAATATTTATTTTCCATCTGGCTTGGTATACGTCACGTCTACTAGGACCCAATTGAAATCCAGCGCTGGGCACATAACTGTGCCGGCATCAAACTGAACTGGGTACCTATTTCAGTACGGTCACAAGAGCTTTCTAAACTACCTCTTTGTCCAGCCTGTTTTGGATAATTATGTATACCTATGTTAATGATTTTATTTTTCCTTGGTTTTCTTCTTGGTGTTAATGTCTTTATGATTTTATGTAATGTTATCTCGTGTGTTGTATTTTCTTCTTCTTCTTCTTCTATACTACTTCAGTATTAGACTTCGAACTGCTATTAAAAATTTCTTAACAGTATTACCCAAAAACAGTTTGCTGGATCCGGTAATTAAACCTGAGACCTCATGACCCATATTTATGTAAATATATCGCTTGTATTTTTAAAAACATTGATATCACAGATAAACATGATGATTGCATCACACATGCAATAATCTAAGTTGTTCCGAAAATAGGTAGTTATTAGCTACTCGTAATAATATAATATACTGGCTTCGTGATACAGTTCCTAACTGTTTTAACGAAATTTTGAATCTATCACAATACGTTTCAATAAATAAATAAAATGCGCTTCATATATCACAATGCCAATGATAGTTCTTTCAAAAATATTAGAAAGCTGTACTAAAATACATTTCTTTAGCAGTACGGTTCCGTTGAGTTTGAATTTTCCATGAGTATGTAACGGTCATGTAGAACAACTTCAATGGCTCCACGTGAGGCAAAGTTAAGCTTCTTATGACCAATTAAACGGCTATAAACATGCAGACAATTTGGAGATATTTAGCTGACAGACTTTTTCTTAATATTCTCGAAGACATGAAGGCTATTAATGTGAACTAACATATTAACATAGGTAGTATGTAGCCTAACTTGTATCGCTCTGCCCCTCTAAGCAACAGGTCACAAACAGACCTGTTATCAACGAACTTAATTTAGATCCATACATACATTTAAACTTTTATTAGAACTCGATATTGCACTGACCTTTTAGTATATTTTCACATCCGTCTCAGATTAGATACAGACCCGTCTCCGAGCTGTTATCGACTCTTATAACTCTACAAGCTGTTTCAGTGCACTAGCACTGAGCAAAACAACTTTGAACTGTTATCTCCTTGTCACAGAGTATGTAATAAGTAATAACAAAGCTACTAATTTATTATTACATATATTATACTCTGTGACTTTCAGGTATGTTCTTATAATTATATTATGCTAAAGAATCGACTTTTCCCTTTCGATTTAATATACTCTTATTGAGATTCTATAGCTATGGAATTCGTGGAATACATTTTGATTAGTTTCAGTGATCAAACATCTTGTTTGAGGTTATGTTAACCTACTCTACGTAAGCTCATCGGGGACACATTCGATTGAAATGTGCTCTAAAATCCTATAATCTGAAAACTGTCTACGTGTCTTTTCCTACAGAATCGTGAAATGAATCAAACATTTATTTTAAAGCTCGTCTGAGTCTTTTCCTACGACGAGAAATCAAAATTAAACCAACCAGAAATCTTTATGCTGCCGTCAACATAAATGTCAAATTAATACAAGTTCAAATAGAAGTGAATTCTATGATAGTTAAGGATACATTTCTTGCTGATACTTGCGATAACTTGCTCTGTGTTAATTGAGATTGTGCCGCGGTAACATGATACAGCTCTCGTTTACACAGCGTCGTCAAATATTGTAAATTAATACTTTTAGGAAATTGTCTATCATATTTCACAGGAAATTGAGACATTTTAATCAGGAATGATAGCCACGTGAAGTATATTTTTCTGATCATAATTGTCAGCTATGGCTTTTCCTTATTGATAGTCTTACTAGATATTTGTTTATCATATCTCTAATTTATTATCGCGTATATTTATTCAGTAACAACTATCTATATAATATCCAATGTCTAATCCACTCTCTCATCATTCCTTTTCCTCCTGTATATTTACACACGAATATAATCCTACCAGCAGTATTGTTGAACTCTCAGGAACTTATAAAAAGGAAATTAGACATTTTAGTAATAGCTCTACGTTAGGCAAAGTTAAGACCAATTAAATGGCTATAAACATGCAGAAAATTTGGAGATACTTAGCTGACAGACTTTTTCTTAATATTCTCGAAGACATGAAAGCAATTAATGTGAACTAACATATTAACATAGGTAGTATGTAGCTTAACTTGTATCGCTCTGCCCCTCTAAGCAACAGGTCACAAACAGACCTGTTATCAACGAACTTAATTTAGATCCATACATACATTTAAACTTTTATTAGAACTTGATATTGCACTGACCTTTTAGTATATTTTATTAGTGCACGTCATTCATAAACTTACATTAAAGTAAGCTCTAGCCTCTAGCCTTATACATTGAACTTACAGCTTAATGTAGTACTGGTTGTAAGCCTAATCAAGATATGTGATGGAGATGAGAGGATAATATGGGAAGAAGGACAATAATAGAAATTCGTAAGACGATCAACTAGTCATGTTTAATATCTATTTGTGTGACACCGCGCCGCGTTTAGGGGCACACACAGCAACACGGCTAAATGGTAGTTTCGCACGAATTATAAAAAAGTATATTTAAAAATAAATATTTTTGTCCTTTCACACAAATTTCTTTTACAGACGGAGTCATTTAGCGCTCAAATTATATCAATGTGTGCGCATCGATAGGTAGTTTAAAACATTTTTATTTAAATTTCGTTTTGCATAATTCCTGCAAATGAATTCGTGCGAATGAAACGACCACTAAGCCAGCAACACAAAATACAAATTTCTCGCTTTCAATGTCAAAAGAAAATGTATAAACTTATAAGTATAGGTGATTTCACACGTGTTTAGAACTCGTGGCTTCAACAGAAAGACGTAGTACATGTGTGGCCGCCGCGCCGACACAGGCGGGCTGTCTAGATCTGCCGATACCGACTAACAAGGAGCTGGTGACCGACGGATGACCTTTGAGGACACGGCGACCTCTTGCAGTCGCAGTAATTGTTCCGATGTCGACCGATACGAACTATGTATTAGATTGTTAGAAAAATGTTATAATTTATGGTAACTGCGCGTTTCCAGTTAAATGTTCCGTCGACTTTACCTTGTTAGTTTCGTGTTTCGTTTAGTTTGGCTAACAAATTTAGGTAGATTTCCAAGAACGTCACACCGTATACTGTATTCTTGAATAGAATAATAGATAATAAAACGTAGTACTTATAGAAATTTGAGCTTTTTCTTCGAAATATGAAGCAGATTTTTCTCGGAAGAAAACTTTTGATTTAACTATCGCTTTCAATTATAGTTCAAAGTATCCCTTGAAATAACTACCAATGTCACATACACAACAAACTCAAAACAGCTAGTTTATATGAGCTTTGATGTGCCTACATGTGGTCTGATAGCGATAGAGTACATCTAAGTGATACTCCTTTAAAGAAACAAACCGATGACTTGATTAACGCTTGCGCTTGCACTTAAGGTTCCTCTTTTAAACCAACGAAGCAGTTCTCAATGTTAACGAAGATTATATTACATATCATTACAACTGTTTAAATATTATAGACTAGCTTTTGCCCGCGGCTTCGCTCGCGTTAATTTAGAATTTGACAATCAATTCGGGTTGTACTCTGCTTGTAATAATAATATAATTCAATCATTATCTGAAAGACACGTGGCCCTATCTATTATCATATGAACGTTATTATTGTTTTCCTCGGGAACAGTAATTTTTTTCGGGATGAAAGGTAGCGTATGTCCGTTTCTGTACACCTGACAACGCATATGCAAAATTGTAGGATGTTCCGTTCAGTGGTTTAGGCGTGTAAAGGTAACAAAGAAACAAACAAACGCATTTTCGCTTTTATAATATTAGTTAGGATAAGACAGGCTTGTCTCTGTACCACATGTCTCCACCAACTACACCGATTGTCGTTTACGTTCGGCTCTGTTTATACTGTTTATAGTAACAACTAGACCGATTGTCGTTTACGTTCGGCTCTGTTTATACTGTTTATAGTAACAACTAGACCGATTGTCGTTTACGTTCGGCTCTGTTTATACTGTTTATAGTAACAATTTAGGGATAAATACTTTAACTTTTGTTAGACTTGGGAATCAGCCCCTAGACAGCCGGTATTCGTTAGGTTACTGATTAGGTTTAGCTTTTTATTAAGTAGTGGTTGGTTTCAAAATTAGGTCAAGGGGACAACGTGTTTTCGTCCCGACAGATCATTAATAAATATAATGTATGGTATAAATTTGGACGTGCTACATCTAACTGGGTCTGGTCCCTGCGGAACAAACGGTTCAGATTATTATCGACAATCGGCCAATGAACCGAGTAATCGGTCATTACGTACGTCATCCTAAATTGAGCTACGTCACATCTAGTTATTTCGATGATAAGATAGAATCAGCAATATTTTTGTTGACGTATTTGTATTATACTACTGTGGCGGACTCCACACGAATACGTTACAACTAAAGCCAAAAGATGGCATTTTATTCAATTAAGCTACTTCATACAACTCATATTAAGTTCTGAATCACGCAAGCGAAGTTTGCAGAGCCAGTTACTATATATACAAGTTTCCGACATCAACTGTCGTGCTCGCCAGGCAACCTGGTCTGGTCGAATGATCCTTTTCATCACGTCACAACACCTATGCAGTCTGTAGACCACATAGGTGTTGTGACCGTTCTACTTGAAGCTTATCATCAAGGAGGCCATTGAACATTTACAAGCCCAGAAGTAGCGCAAGTGTATTTACAACTCCAAATACCGATTTATACTTTTTTGAACACTAGATATGTATTTATTCTTGTAACCATAAGATATTCTACGAACTTGGTAACTTTATAAAAGTAACTATTACCTGTTGGTCAGTCACATTCATAAGCTTTACTCCCTTTACTTAAACTTGAACATGGTAACAGATAAATGTTAAAAGTAACATCTCTTATTTAAATTAAGAATTTACGCGTTGTGCCCTAAATGTATAAACGAATTTGGCGGTGTGACCGTTAAAGTTATCGAGCTAAATCTTCATATAATGACTAAATCCTCCTGTGGGTACATGAAGCTTGTCTCAACGAAATACTTACTTAATGTAGTTGCGAGACTCGAATGATCAAGTAGAATTAACCTTAATCGTTTGTTTCCCAACTGCTATGAACTTAATGAAGAGACATTTATTTAGAAGTGACTGTTCACGTGTCTAAAGGACAATGCTAACTTATAGTCAGTGCGGTCATTGGCTTCAGTTAAGATGTTAATTATGTTTAAAACAATTAGACTAATTGTTTCATTGTTTCTGTGGTATAAGATCGCAGGCTACGCCTATGGCCGGTTGTGAGAGCGCAGATTCGATGTACGAGTAGGATAGAGTGGTGGTTTTTCTTTTTGGCGATTCTTATAACTGGTAGCATGTCACTGTTTTAAGCTGCGGTCTTGAGTACCAGTGCAAGACGAGAATGATTAAATAAGAAACAATCAAATAAAAACCAAAAATCGTATTAATAATTTTCAAATCTATACTAATATTATAATGCTGAAGAGTTTGTTTGTTTGAACGCACTAATCTCAGGAACTATTGGTTGGATTTGAAAAATTATTTTAGTGTTGGATAGCCTATTTATCGAGGAAGGCTATAGGCTATATAACATTACGCTACGACCCACGGGGGCGGCGCAGTAACGATAAACGCGGGTGAAACCACGGGAACATCTAGTAATTTATAAAGCATTCAATCAAGGTCATATTTAATTATTTTATCAAAGAACAAGCTTTGATATGGAATATCTATGAGCGAATTACATCACAGAGCAAATAATGTTTATTCTGTCATAAAAGAAAATTTAACATGTTATGTATCTATTTTTGCAGACATTTTCATATTTCGTTTAGAATATTCGGCTTAATGCATTGTGTAAACTTCTTCTTACTTAGTATAAAGCTTGACCATTTATTTATTATAAAATATATGTAGGTACCAAAGAGCTAGCTAGCAAGTAGCTTCTACGTGGAGCATCTTGCTCACCGATTTCCAGCGACTCTGCTAATGTTTATTTTAAGAAATGGAAGAGGCGACACCATCCGCATTTATTGCCCGGCCAGTTCAGTCCGGCTTTATAGACATTTGGAGCAGAGATTCGGCAATAATACATCTTCCTGTCTTACCTCTCAACGCGGGTCCATATGGATTGTTGTATGGTCACGGAGCAAGTATAATAGAGACATTCTAGCATAGCACCGATCGAATGTGATATTGACTATCGTTGCAGAGTCCCCGTGTTCAAGCGTAAGGCTTGAACGTAGTCCAGAAAAGTCATACATAGCTGCTGATTGTATTCTTCGATCTTCTATATAATATTCCAAACAGCCTGTAAATGGTTTGCGTTATGAAGACTTGTCGAAACCAAGCTTGTTCTGGTATCTGGAATTTGTCGCTACAAAGAATCTCCTAACAGAAAAATCCAATAGCGATTTGCCCGACCCGGATCAAAGACAATATATGGATAACATACCTTATCTTACTCTAGACAGTGTACTATATCGTCACAGGGAGCGAGGTCTGTAATTTAGTACCAACTAGCAGATTTAGTACCATTCCGTAGTTGTTTGGCAAGACTCTAATTTATTACTAAAGTATCCAGGTGAATTAACTGGACGAGCAATACTGGGCACTCGGTATTTTACCTAATTGTTATTACTAAGTTAAAATGAGGTTACTAATAGTCTGGTAGATAATTGATTTTGTTGTAAGAAAACAAATACGTACAAAAGCTTTGTAGTATTGCTATGAACAGCTAAACAATCTATTCAAAACTATAGTTGGCTGTACGCCAGGCCAGAGTAGAATAGAATAGGTATCAATAGATTGTTATAAAATAATAACGTTATCTACAGACGCATAATTAATTGAACCAGTATTCAATACGTTTAGTCTAAGACACAGTTTACTTAACATTACATAAGCCTTTGATAGTGAACAAAATGGAATAATATTGTGTGTATATCGCCATTTGTGTTAGATTTTTGTTTGTTATGATCTGGAATTTATTTTACACTTAAGGTAAGTTTCGAGCAGTATCTCAAGTAAGTTGCTTATTATTTAAACTGTCAGCTTAACTATATAAAAACATAATGATAAAAAGCAATGTGTTTGGAGACCGGCGTTTGTACGTCGATTGACGAATTAAATACATTTTCATATCGTTTCACGATCTGTTATGACAACTGACAGTTTATTTTTAAATTTACTGTTATTACTAAAAAATAACTCATATAAATTGTCAAAGGTACTCATAAATTATAGTGTAGCTGACAGGCATCAATAATTGTCTGACAGATAAATCTAATAAAATGTTGATCCGTCCAAGGCTTAAACTCGGGATCAAAATGTTCTTATGATAAAGTTATCGACTAGATTAATCACACATTACAATTAAATCGTGGCTCTACTTACTCAGCCTTACATTAATGTACTCTTTCTATCTGATTACTTTGAAAAATTTCCCTTGAAAATTACTTATTATGCGGGTGAACTTCATCGGTCACGGGATGGTTTTTAGGGGTTTTATAAATCAACTCTTGATAATACGAGTCGGGCTTTGATCGAACGATCTATTGACTTACAAAACTTTCCTCTGTTGAGACAAGAATTTAACTTGGACCCTTTTTTATAAGTAATAACTAGCCGGGATCTTATGAAAGCCTCTCATTGGTTGGTCGAACAGAAATAGTTGTTTGTTTTAAGGTTCCTTGATAAGGCGGTCGCCTAGTGGTCAAAATTCGACCAAAATTCCTAAGCTTGCTAGTTTGTTTTCTGTTTTTCTTCATTACATATAAATAAGTTGTAACCATAGTTACAAAGAATTGTACGACGTCAGACGAACAATGTCGAAATACTACGAATGCGATTCGACTACATGTGTCAAATGCATGGTTGTGCGTGTAGTATTTTTTCATTAATTTAATGTATTTCTAATGCATATTTTATCAAAATATTAGGATTCGCTCCTCCTTCTCCATATAAACTTTAACTGTGCCAAATTTCATACTCCTCCGTCCGCGCAATTTTCGTAAAAAGGGGTACAAAGTTTTTGCTTCACGTATTAATATATAAATGTTTCCTGAAAAATACAGCGGTGATATTTATTACTAGCTGACCCCCGCAACTTCGTCTGCTTCACATAAGAGAATTTTCCCAGTTCTTGCAACATTTTTAATTCTTGTTTCGCTCCTATTGGTCGTAGCTTGATGTTATTTAGCCTATAGCCTTCCTCGAAAAATGCGCTATCCAACACAAAAATATTTTTTCAATTTGAACCAGTAATTGCTGAGATTAGCGCGTTCACCCAAACAAACAAACACTTCAGATTTATAAGATTAGTATCTAGTCTAGATAAATTTCTCGTGATGTTAAAAATACCTTAATTACATTTCGTTTCTGTTCTTTCTCTAATGTTTTCTTTAAGTAAAAACTCCAAACATTTGATCAGAGATATTCTCGCACATATTACTTAAGACTGGTTAGTTTTGTTTAGCAATGTTATTTAAACATTATAATATTGTTTATCCGTCGTGTTTATATTGTCGATGTTTTGAATTCCATTTGTATACGAAATCCGGTTCTGTTGACGTTTATAGTTGCATTTATAAAGCTCAGTTAATTTAAGTATGTATATGAAACATAGATTTAAAATAATACGTATGCATGCGCAATAGTCTAAGGAATAAAATTTTTAATTGTGTGATTGGTACGGCAATTTGTAATGTTTGACTGCACGGCATAGTGGTTTAAGGGGTCGTCACGTCATTGCCATTGCGCCAAGTGTTGTGGGTTCGAATCCCACACGGTAAAACTTTAATCCTTGATCATAAACACATATCTACAAAAAAGAAATTGGGCAATCTTTAGGGGACTGCCGATAGAAGTGAAAACTTTAATCCTTGATCATAAACACATATCTACAAAAAAAAAAATTGGGCAATCTTTAGGGGACTGCCGATAGAAGTGAAAACTTTAATCCTTGATCATAAACACATATCTACAAAAAAAAATTGGGCAATCTTTAGGGGACTGCCGATAGAAGTGAAAACTTTAATCCTTGATCATAAACACCTCTCTATAAATAAAAAAATAATTAAAATAAAAGGGCGGGTCGGTTTCCTGATACTCTCCTAGGAGGTATTAAAGGGGGAACAATTTCGTTATTTTTGCGTAGGACGCACCATTTCTGAGAAGATATTGTTAATATTCTAAAATAATTCAAAAATGGAAAGCGTGTAAGCGTGACGATGACGCGAGTTCTATGATTTTTGTTCACCCAAGAAGTGCTCAACGCGCCTAAAGAAGTTTTCACTTCAAAAATTGTGTGATTCAGAAATGGTTGTTCCGAGTCTGAATGTTCTTTGTGTCCATTGTTTGAATGTTTGTAAAGTGCCCCGCGACACATAATTGATTTCTAGTGCGGGAGTTGTCTTTTGTATAAAAAGAAAGGAAAATGTTGGTCTCTACGAAACAATATCTCTTAGTATAAACCTTACTAAGAGATATTCCTATATCCCACAGTAGGAAGTATATAATACATTTCATCGCATTCATTATATCAAAACTAAATGTCTGCTTTATACCGGGCATTTGACGTTGTGCTTGTCATGTTCATGTTCATGTTAAGAAAATGTATTTGATTCCTGGATCGAGCAAAGTATACTGAATTGAGATCTTCGAGACGGAAAATCCCACTCTACTCAACTCGAATTACGACTCAACCCTCAACTCGATTCTCGAAAAGATTGATACGCGACTTGTTAGTCGTCTTAACACTTGACTCATAACTCAACTTGCTACTTGACTCATAAAGCGACTTGTCACTCGACTTGTTACACGACTCGACATTCGACTCATAACTCGGCTTGTCACTTGACTTGTCACTCGACTTACCAGTCGACGTATCACTAGACTTGTCACTTCGACTCGACACTCGACTCATAACTCGACTATTCACTCGACTCATAACTCGACTATTCACTCGCCTCGACTCTCGACTTCTTATTCGCCACAACACTCGATTTGTCACGCAACTAGTCACTCAACGCGACACGCAACTTGACACTTGACTTAAAACGCGACTTGTCTCGACACTTGAATCGACACTGAACTCTCGGATTTTATTCCCGTGATGAGCAAGTTTTCATTTACTACCGATGCGCTACTGAGGTACTTTCTTGATTTATTTACAGTCTTAATTAACCACGTGGCAGCCCTACATCGTCTTAAGCGAAGTACAAAAGGCTCTTGATTCCTTTATTTCAATTTGAGTTTCACGATACTTGATATTTTAGATCGCCAATATTATTTTATTACATCAATATACCGCGAGGATTTTCCAATCATTATTGTCAGTAACGGGACTAAATCACGTCCATTTTTAGAGGGGAATATTTACTATTGATTTTCATCCAATTGTGGATAAAGGGATTTTGTTATTAATATTGCCTTCTGTTTACGCGAATGTTATTCATTAAAATTAAACTACTTTATACGGATTTTACCGCGTTGTTTATTTAACACTTTACTTAAATTTAAAGTGTTAAAAGAACAATGCGATAAAATCCGTATAAAGTAGTATAATTTCAATACTTCGTAGCAATCAAGCATATGGTTAAACTAATCTTACGTGGTTACTGTAGCCTTTGAGCGTTGGCAACATTTAGGGAGTAACATCACACTCGAGTTATCAGGGCATTGGACAAAAATCAAACTGGCTCCCGTGCTGACAGTATGCGGACTTCTTAAGAAGCCAGTCAGGCTGTTTCAGTTAGAGTGAACGGGGTAGCCTGCCACGATGGTGACTCCTGTGCATGAGGTCTCGTTGCAGACAACGTAGTATTGGGATTTCCTGACCGATACCCGATAGACCATAAATAGTTGGCGAATTGTGAGTGAAATATACCTTTGTCTACACCATTAGTTCCCAAAGTGGTCCAGGTGTACCCCCAAGGGTCCACGGGAGACTCGACGGGTGTCTACGTTGGCGTGACAAAAAAAATCAACGGGTTGCACTCCGGGAATGCCGGCAGAAGTGAAAACTTGAATATTAACGTTGTGCATTTTTGATATTTTGGAATGGTTAGGGAATAATTTTGCACGAATTGCTTTAATTATCAGTATAAAAGTACTATCATTTATGTGGTAAAATACAATATTCATTTATTGCGCTATCGTACACAAACATGACAATTCTCCCTCCGTCTTACGAATTTTCGATCAGGTCACGTGTCCTGACGCGAGTTTAACATTTTTTACCCATCATAAAAAAAGTGCACAACGCCGCTAAAGAAGTTTTCACTTCAAAAACCTTTGTGTCGCAATATAACATTTTTAGTTTTCTTTCCCATAGCAACTTCGGGATAAGAAGTATAAAAAACACTTTTATATGTATAGAAATGCAAAAATTAATTTGTATGTAACTGCAGTTCTATACATATAAAATAACTAAAATATCAGATTAAGCTACAACGATACGTGGGCGAATTTAGTTAGTAAAATTATAAATTTGAAAAATTTCGGATATGTTTGTGATTTTGCTACTCGACAACACGTACACCATCGCATGAATTTAGATGAAAATTGACACACAAATAGGCCATATCCTGCATAAATCCTTTTTATACCGCTTTCGCGCGGGTGAACCAGCGGGCAGAAACTTGCATAAGGAATAATGAGTAAGTGATACGTTTCAAATGATGATTGTTTCCGAGTAGAATGACGTGGACATCAAATACGTAGAGCTGTTGACACGTAATATTGATTATCTATCTGCTTTTATTGTATCTACGTCAAACATCATGAACTTAATAAATAATAATATTATTAGCAATTTTATTATTTTTGTTATTGCCATCATTGGTGGCAGACGAGCAAGTGGCCCACTTGATGGAAAGTGGTAACCGCTGCTCATGGACTTCAGCAATATCAGGACACAGCAAAGCCGCTGCCTACCGTGAAAGAAGAACTCTCTTTAAACCTCGTTTGGGGAAAGACATATCATAGCGCTCTGGAAACACCGAAGCAGGCAGTTCATTGCAGAGCTTGCACGTACGTGGGAGAAATGATCGCTGAAAGCGTACCGTCTTGGATTTGAATGTTTCCAGGTGATATGGATGAACCCTGCTTCGCTGTCAAGTGCTACGGTGATAGAAAGGGCCCGCTGGTACCAAATCAAACAGTTCTTCAGAGCAATCCCCGTGAAACTGTCGGTAGAACACGCAAAGAGACCCAAAGTTTCTCCGTTGCTCCAACGACTCTAATCTATCCGTGAGATTGGGATCAACGACGATTCGAACTGCCCGTCTTTGTAGGAAGTCAAGTGGGTCGAGCTGGTATTTGGGGGTCCCTGCCCAAAGATGTGAGCAGTACTCCACGTGCGGCCGGACCTGTATATATTGTAGTTTTCGCCTTTGTCACGCGGACCGCTTGCCATGCTGCCTGCGCGCGATCCGACGAGTTAGCGGCGCCCCTCCCTCGACCCTCCTGCCGGTGGTCGCCGCCCTATATAAAAGGACCGCGCCTAGATGCTCAGCGGCGGTGGACATCACGCAGCTACCAAGTTAAGTGGTTCTTCCTTACAAGAACCACGCAGCAAGTCCTTTTTTCACGAACGAAATGGATATCCGTAGTCTCGGCCTACCCCTCTGGGAAACAGGCGTGAATCTATGTATGTATGTATGTAATTTCCAATAATGCTTATGGTCTAACTTTGACCACTGGGCAAACACTAGTTGTAAATAAGAACATTACTGTGGCTTTTTTATGTGTAAGAAGATAGGCTGATGTATAAACATAGACGACAACGAAAATAAAAATTCGTCAAAATCAATTCAGCGGTTTTGCCGTAAAAACATAAAAAACAAAGAGTAATTATTTTCACGTTTATAATGTTGATATAGAGAGTTTGTAATGAAGACTGATTATTCGAATAACAATTTGTTACTTTTGATGATAAGCTTAATAGTCTGACAGTATTTTGGTATACCTACCTACCGTCGTGGTACTGGTTGTCTAATTAATTACTCAAGTTACTTTAAAACTTACTTTGCAATGCTTGCCTTTGATATATTTAACATCTATCTTTAAAGAAAAGCATCAGCAATTAATCATTCTACACGACAAAGTAACATTTAATTACATTTCACACGTTTGAAGTAGGCAGTATAATAAGTATGGCCTATAACATAAATGAGCGCGTTCGTATCAAGCTTATTAATTTTATTGTCGTTGCTCTTATCATTATATTAATGACATCTAAAACGAACACACCTCTCTACAACACAATCAATAAAGTAACTTAAGACGAATGGTGAAGGTTGACATTTGTCTGTGTAATGTCAGTAAAGGAGTAAACGCCGTTGATAGTTGTTTGTAATCATACAATTAATGCAGATGGGGTCGTAAGGTCCACTTGTTTGTAGCAAATGAATGTTTTGCACTAAATAACTTTGCATCTTATTATCGAGTTATTTTAGTTGCTGGATAGTGCACGATTTTTGCTATTACGTTATCTTGGTGTGGATAATCCACTAAATAATATTTTATTTAGTATGGTCCTGTGCATTTTTTGATGTATAAAAGTTTAACTTACTTATATGTCTTGCTTCAATCACTCACAAAAAATCCTCTTGCGCACTCGTCTAGTTTAACATACTCTTGACATATTTTTTGTTTAATACGTAGTAATGTCTGGTAGTAAATACCACAGGCAAGTCATTTTAAAACGTTGAAGGAATAAGTACTTCACACATTCCCTTTTCAAAATATTTGTCGAAACGTCTAATCAAAAAGAAAATCCAATTATCTAATCAAGGGCAAATTTCAAAGGGTACAATATGCGTTTCAGTATATTTTGACGAAAACATGATTCCTGTGACACCGGACCGTATCATTAGAGAATTTCCCTTTGATATTGCTATGGCATTTTATTAATAGCTTGTAATTACCAAATCTGAAAATAAGGGGAAAAGTCGGGCAGTGTTACGATACTTAACTTTAGGCGAAAATATATTCAAAGTCAAAGTCAAAAATCATTTATTCACTTAGGTCACAAAGTAACACTTATGAACGTCAAAGGGGTTAGTGAGTTTGTTACATTTACTGAATTTACTTTTATGTTAGTTGCAAGGTTTAGGCCACGGAGTACCTTCACATAACTAAATTGATTTATATAATAGATACATTGTTTGAATCCTGTATGAAACAAGCAACTAGTTCCATGAGATTTTATCATTTAAATAATCATTGATTGAATAATAGCCCTTCCGGATAAGCTGACTTTTAACAGCACTTTTAAATTTGAGTAAAGGTAAATTTATAATATCAATCGGTAGTTTATTAAAAAAGCGTATAGGTACTGAGTCCCGCAAATGAATTGTGAACTTTTTGTTTTTAGTTATATAATTGTTCTTAGTTATCTGACAAATTAACAGTAGTAAAGGAAAAAGGTATTTTTGAGTAATATAAATACTGAACTGATACTGATATTAAAAACTACATTACATAAATACATTCCCATCTGACTTAATACATTACTATTTAATTTCAAATATTTGTAACCAGTGTGTGTTGCCTGTAATAAATTACATACATAAATACATAGATTCACGCCTGTTTCCCAGAGGGGTAGGCAGAGATTACGGATTTCCATTTGCTACGATCCTGACACACTTCTCTGCTCATACACGTCGGTCGGTTCAAGGTGCTCTTAACGGCTTTAATCAATTACGGCTTTTAAATATGGATTATGACTACCAGCCTCATAGAGAAGCACGAAGTGGAGTCAGCAAGTGGGTAAAAGGGATAAATCTCATAGTTCTGAGGACTGACAACCGAGAGACAAGAAAAGTTCTTAGCCGTCGACGAATAGAAGACCAAGCGTAGGGCGCCTCTGGTACTACTAAACATAATATATTTATGCACATACACACAAGTAATATGACTATACATTTGTAGTTTATAGCTTCATTAGTAATTGGATAAACAAACTCATTACGCAGAAGTACATTGTTTACTGATAACCTTTTAATAACGAACAATTAGTTATAAATACTGTGTAAGTAAGCGATGCATTTCATATAAAGAACCTTTTATTAGAGTTCCGTACCGAAAGGGTAAAACGGGATCCTATTACTAAGACTCCGCTGTCCGTTTATCTGTCCGTCTGTCACCAGGTTGTATTTCATGAACCGTTATAGTTAGACAGTATTTCCGTTGCCGCTATAACAACAATTACTAAAAAACAGAATAAAATAAATATTTAAGGGGATATGTGGTGTGACTCTGAAAGATAGAATAACGAATAGTGTGATTAGAGAGAGATGCGGCATGAAAGTGGATATAGTGACAAGAATAGAAAAGGGTATGTTAATCTGGTTTGGACATGTAGAAAGAATGGACGAGGAAAGACTGACTAAGAAAGTTTATAAGGCTAGTGTGAATGGAACAGTCGCAAGAGCAAAACCTAGGCGAACGTTTCTCGATCAGATCGGAGGCGTTCTGGACAGAGGCCAGGTTAAGAGCTCCTTGAACCGACGGGCGTGTTTGAGGAATGTGATGAAAGTGAATGAAGCCAGAGAAGTGTGTCAGGATCGTAGCAAATGGAAATCCGTAGTCTCTGCCTACCCCTCTGGGAAACAGGCGTGAATCTATGTATGTATTAATTAAGGGGGCTCCCATACAACAAAGGTGATTTTTTTTATCGTTTTTGCTCGATATTGATAACGGCAACAGGTAGACGCTTGAAATATTCACAGAATATTTAGTTATATATTCACTTTAAAAATAAATAATAAAATTAAAATAAAACAAATATTTAATGGGGGTCCCATACAAAAGACATTTTTTTTTAGCCGTTCTTTTAGATAATGGTACGGAACCCTTCGTACGCAAGTTCGACTCGCACTTGGCCGGTTTTTATTTTAAGTGCAACTCTCATCACTTATTTATATTTGACTGATGTATACGGCTGTGGGTCATGAGATTCTGGATTCGAATGTCAAGTCGGCGACCGGCGACCGCTAAATTTAAAATGAATAACCTTAATAGCAGTTAGGAAGTCGACGGTGTTTAATTTCCGTGTCTATGAAAGCACGTACAGTTGTTGGACTCTAAGACTAAGAGAATAGAGAGTGCACTCTTTTCAACGCACACACTTGTGTACTATTATTTTCTATCCACAGATTGATAGTCTCCGTTAAGATCGGCCGCCGGCCGTGACCGAATTCGGCCTGAAGGATAACATTATTATCTATTATATTGTGGCGCAAGACTGACATCTGTGCGAGCCGCAGATCATTATTCAGTCTATAAGTACTTTGTTTAAATAGTCATTAAGTTTCTCGTTCCATACATACTAGATTTTGCTCGCGACTCCCCTCCCTCCGCCTGCTTTTTAGTCGTTAAGTATTTTTAACCTATACCGGAGTAATTTAAAAAAAGTATTGATTATATTTATTAGTTATTATCTGTTTACCTGCCAAGTTTTAAGTCTCTCGTTATAAAATAATAAATTAATAAAAACAGATAATAAGCAATAATCCTCGTTATTCCCTACCCCGCGAGATTTTTGAAATATCTTATTCCTTGTCTACATCAAAAAGGGGAATCTTGGTAATCATTTTAGGTTTTCATGTCCAAGGGCTTTGGCTAAGCGTTAGCGAATCAATCAGTAAGTGAGCCAGGCATATTTCTTTTTATATCAATTGATATTGAGGACACACCATAAATACATTTTCCTTTTCTACAATTCACGTATGTGTTCGCAGCAACATGAGTACATTCATGTACTATCCAAGCGTACATTTTTGAGAGCGCCACGGTTCAGTTGGTCGTAATGACGTGTACATTACGAACACATTTATCCAAAAACCTCTTTATAATGAATTTCTAACCATTGCAGAATATATATAGAACGTACTATTTACCTCTATTTAACGAATTTTGTCAACGTATAACCTTTACATAACGTATCCTATCTCTCTCTCAATTCCACAATAATTCATGTCTCGACAGGTTCAGACACAGTGCAGTTTTCATTAAAATGCGTTTCATTTATTAGTTGAAATCGTTCGCTTTAACAGGGTAAGCAGATGAGTATCTACGTAATGTTGAGGTTAATAAACAAGTTTCCTTACCAGGTGGACAGAAAAGAACGCAGAGTACCTTTCATGCAGGAAAAAGTACTGTACCTAACCTAATTTATTTACGTGAGCGAAGACGCGAGCAAAATCTAGTCATATATATACATATATGACTAGATTTTGTTTAACGAGTGATATATACATATCACTCGTTAAACAATCGTAAGTTATGGTAATATCTTAACATCAAATAGCCCGTATGTATTTGCCATCATTCATATATAAAAATACAAACGTATTATATTAGAAAGCTTTATTTTAAACGATTCGTACATAACATCACCCTTCACGCATTATTCCTAGCTCCACTAAATCATTGTTATAAATACTTTTAGCCCAATCCATTTCAAACAACGCAAATTTATTCATAAAATCAAAATTTTACTTCAGCTTTGATTATTTCAGTAGCGTTTTTGTAAAGTGATTCTGGAGCGAATTTATATGTAAATAAGTTGCTAAAAATATTTCCAAGGGTATTTATTTGAAAACCAGATGTTCAACAAAAGTAAAGATTTGTTAGTCTAGATTTCGCTGAACATTTGACGTATACAATTTTGATATATATCGATAGTTCCTCAGAATAATATAAATAACAGTTCAAACCTTTTTAAAAGTGCTAATGAACTAATTCTAACAGACTCCAATGGTCGATTTATGTCAATGTTGCCTTAGTTCTTATTTTACACTTTTTTTGATACGTCTAAGATGGCAAACAAGCATAGGTACGGCCCACCTGATGGTAAGTGGTCACCATAGCCTATGGACGCCTTCAACGCCACTTGCGCGTTGCCGACTCTTTAGGAAAGGAAGGGAAGGAGAAGGAGCGTGAAGAGGGAAAGAGGGTGATTGGGCCTCCGGCAGTCTCACTCACCGAACGAAACACAACAGTAGGAATACTGGTATTTCACGTCGATGTTCTGTGAGAGGGTAGTCCTTCCCCGGTCGAGCCGGCCCATTCATGCTGAAATCAGCGAGGCTCTACTACTCATAATACTATTTTTATAAAAGGACTTGCTGATGCCCCGTAGCTTTTGTCGGAAACAGTCCTTTTTTACTACATGAAAGATACTTTGTTTATTTTTATGGACCTCTGACAACGTGTATGGTGATCGGTGAAGTAGTTAACGCGTGCAGGCGTGACTATCAAGCTTACATTCGCATCTATAATGCTCGGATGGCGTAGTGCTTTAAGCGGTCGCCTCGCCTCTGCGCCGAGTGTTGTGGGTTCGAATCCCACGCGGGACTAAACTTTGTGTGCTCCACATATAGTTGTTCCAAGTCTGCGTGTTCTTTGTGTCCGTTGTTTGAATGTTTGTAAAGTGCCCGCGACACAGGATTTATTCCTAGCACATGCGTAGCCTTATTTAAAAAAAAAAGGTTATTTCAGACATAATCCATATGAGTTAGTAACAATTTTCTTACAAACTAAGTTAGTAAAAAGATAGAAATGAAGTACATAATATACATTACAGTTTGCCCGTACCGATGTCCACCCAGTGTGCCTGTATGGGACAATCATTACGGGAAGCAATAAAATGAATTATTTTAGTTTACTACGTCGATCTCGTGGCAACAGTTTGCATTTGTGTAAGCGGCGGACACGAGGCCTCGGATATGTTTCCCCGTTATCGTTAGGCAATTCGTTGTAGCACAGCGTTGTCTGCACATGTGCGCGGTACTTGACAGTAAGTTTAGTTCCTATTAAACAAAAAGAAAAGAAAAGAAAAATGTTTTATTTGCATCTCCATATATACATAATTTTAAAAACAATATTAGATAATACAATTAACCCGAAAACGGTACATGGAGATCAAATTAGGCAACTGCGTCAGCTATTGTTGCAGTATAGACTGCAACGCTGGTATTCTCGCAGGCCTACTAACAATAATTTATTAATATAGATCAATGCATAAAAAAGTAAAACATATAAAACATGAGATAAAAATAATAAATATAAACTTAAACAATATATTTATTTATACTATATTTATTCATACATAAAAGTGTATATAAATATATACATGTATATATAGTAGTCTATAAAAAATTAGTGTAATATAACCATATGATATACTACAAAACACTGCATGTGAACAACAAAACACAAAACAGAAAAAAAATGAAAAAAGCAAAGGAACATTGTCTTACAGATTGTGTTTCCGAACGCCACTTATAGTTGAGTGTAGTTGTTACGTCTGTCATGAATAACAAAAAAAGTGTGGGGTCTTATGTGGTGGTATTATGTGGGGTCTAAGTGATAGCCGACGAAAGATAGTGATGACGCCTCTGCCTACTTCATCAAATATACAGACGAGAGTCTGTGTATAATCCTAACTAACATTTGATGCTAATGTGAGTTTGTTTGCTTGTAAAGCTTTCACGCCTTTACTACTTGGCAGAACTTTATGAAATGTTGCGTACACGTTGTCAGGGATACGGAAGAGGACATAGAGTTCATATTATCTGAAAAAAGAGGATGGAAGGATTGAAATTTATTGACAAATCTAAATCAATGCATGTGAAGCCGCAGGTTAAATCTAGTGTTTGATATAAAGTAAAGCGAATTGGCGATTCTCCTATTATTTAATTATTAGGCGCAGTTCTAGACTGTGCTGACATTGACAATGGGCTGATAGAGTAATCCGGTTATACGTAGTGATGAATTGACTCAAGTATCGATAGTCTCACAATTCTTTATGCCACAACATATCCCGCGCAACAGGCAGGTATAACAAAGTCAAATAGGTTAATACGACCCACAATAGATTTATGCCTGCTTAAGCTTTTCCATGGCCGCTGTAGTCCAATTATCTCTATATAGTAGGATTTACATAAGATCAATCTAGTCCATTAACTATATCTAAATTCTATCTCTTAGATCGGATATTTTTTAGTTATCTATTGTCTTTGAGGCTCGCATCCGATCTATGATTTTAAGGACAGTAGTCTACAAACTTGTACACATAGTAAAAGTGTACTGCAAACTTCGCTCGCGTGATTCAGGACCTAGTACAAGCTTCATGGAGCAGTGCATAATGGTCGCTATATGTAACTTCTTCGCATGCGTGAAGCCCACAACATGTTTATATCGTGATTTAATCCTTGATAAACAAAACCTTGAGATTCACTCACATATTCTTGAAATGGTGAGAATATATTCTTAGAATAACGACAAGTTAAAACCTGATAAACTTATGTACATATGTAGTCGTAGCGGCACAGCGACGCACTACGTACCGTCTCAAAAATAGGTTTTGGGAATGTTTGATATTGAATATTTTGTTAATATTTAGCTGACTGAATGTCTAATACATATTATATAGTATTTAAAAAGACTATATCGCATTTTTTAAATAAATCTTATCTTGCAAGTTGACGCTCAAAATAATGTCGATTACGTAGCACTGAATGCCACCAGTTTACATGACCATATTTTGATTATTTACAATGCCAATTTTCAATGCATATATGGTTACAATGGTTACTCTATTTAAAAAGTATTTAAGTGGACTTGTATGTAAAAATTATCTAATATACTACCCTTATTAGAAACTTTAAATAGACTTTTGACAGCGATGTTTGCCAATGTCGTAATTTTGATAGCATCACATAAAACAGCTCATATAGAAGTCAAGGCTAAAACATTTTTTTGCTCGAATTTGCTTCCCTTGAAATGAGACGAAGTCTACGTACTGCTTATGCGTGCAATCTGTTAGAGACGGTCACCGGTTGTTGACAGGTGAAAATATATTGGCTAGTCAACGGATATAACTATCATGGTACTTAACTCGTCCAACTTGGCCTGCTCCCCCTTGCAAGAAGTGTTAGTGCGATCGATCACAGAACGTAATAATCACCTTTTGTTCAACTATTAACGACAAGGTAGCCTATATAAAATTGTTTAAGACGATTTAAATTAGGAATTATTTTATTTTTCTTCGAAGTTTATATATTTCAGATTTAAGTAGCAATTTACCAACTTAAATCATCATCAGAAGGTATAGCTAAGAGGCTTGGTAAAAATGAAATTTACGGTAGTTAAGCCAAACGAGAATGTACGTTTTATATTTATTAACAGTTGTTATGTTCTTTCTAAGAACATGTTGCCTCAAGCCCAAAATTTACTTCCCAAATATTCATATTAAATATTTTATTACATGATGTATTCTAGGTAATGTATCCTTATACAATCTGTTTCCTACATTGTTATCGTATATTTTCTCGTAACTGAAAATCTATACTATTCTGTCAGATGTCGCGCACTTTGATTTCTCAGTAATAATCATTACATGCTTTCGTGATATACAATGTAAACAACAATAAATGTTTGTGTTATTCAAAAGAACTTGTATGGAATCGGAAAAATATAGTGACAGTGTTTACGCGCGCAAACAATGAAACTTCTACGGCTTATGTTGTACGCTACAGCGCAATGAGCTTTACTTTCAAAAATAGTTTTAGTGACGCGTTTCTGTTACACACACTTACCTATGTTGTTTGAAATCATTCATTCATTAACGGCCTCGGTGGCGTAGTGGTTAGTGTAACCGACTGCCACGCCTGAGGTCGCGGGTTCGATTCCCGCACAAGTCAAACATTTGTGTACATGAACATGGATGTTTGTCTTGGTCTGGGTGTTTCTATGTATAATATGTATGTATTTACAAAAAAAAAAGGTATAATGTATGTTTATCCATTTTCTAGTACCCATAGTACAAGCTCTGCTTAGTTTGGGCTAGATGGTGTTGTGTGTACCTATGTGGTAGAATATTATTATTATTTCCTTTTCGCCGAAATATAATACATTTTACACAAAAAACGCCAAACTGTGCACACATCTCACACTTATATCGACCAAGGCACAAGTCTGCCAATAACACACGTGGATTATACCCACATTTATTTAGTTTATTTGGTTTGTCAACAGTCCTAAATATTATTATTATATTGGAGTAATATACATAACACAACATGACAATAATAGGCGTACCAGCACTTATATACTAATATCACATGACACTGCCTCATTACTCATATTTAATAGGCATTGATAACAATAATTTAGATATAAAAGAAAATAATGAAAACAATAAAATATAAAATAAATAATATTATTGTTTTATGTTTACGGGAATGTTATACATTGAAATTAAACAAACTTTATACGGATTTTATCGCGTTGTTTATTTTATATATAACACTATTATTACATAATTAAATCTAAGTAGTTGTATCATTTAAATAGCTTAAATTGAAGTAAACAGTAACTAGGTAGTAAAAGTGTTTAACAATAGTAGTTTAAAGTTTCAAAATGATGTAATAATAGTGTTTTATAAAAAATAAACAACGCTATAAAATCCGTATAAAGTTTGTTTAATTTCAAAGAAATAATATTATTTTTTCATATTTGGCCGAGTATGGTTTTATGTCCAACAGGCAAGCTGATTGCCGTCCACCGGTCACAGAGCCAGACCTCGCTCTGCGACTGATAACTTCCAGAATTATAACACGATTAGCAATGTCAGCCTCTTGCGATTCATATAGAAACAACAAAACCGAAATATGACACTTAAATTGCAAATGTGAAGTATCTCAAAGATCATCAGATCAGTTTTTGTTAATTTATCAGAGATGATAAACATACAATGAGCTTTCATATCGTACCTATGTTGTAAAACTAGAAGATATTGATTACGTACAATATTTGTTTAACAAATATATCAGTATTTGAGAAAGGAAACACGAGGCAAACAAAATGTAAATAGAGTAATTAATTAATTATTATTTGAAGTTTTTGAAAGAAATATGTGTATTTCTACAATATATAGAAGATATTTTTAAACTAATTGGTATCGACTATTAAGCATTTTAGCATTTTGTTTGTGTGTATCTTTGTTCCAGCATCACTCCAATATCAATTAAGTATATTTATTTCGAAAAGATTTTAACATAATTTCCACTTAGAATCTAAGATATTTTCATTTTATTCCGCTCAGCAGAAACGCGAAATGTGGTACATGGCGTGATCTACGTAAATGGAATTGCGGGCCAACTAATGTTTACGCAAGCAAATGCAGCACGAGTTATTATTTAAATATTTCTCATCGCGGATATTATACATAGCTGAGCCGCATAACTTCGTCTGCTTCATATAAGAGAACTTTCCTCGTTTTTGCAACATTTTTCATTGCTGCTCCGCTCCTATTGGTCGTAGCGTGATGATATATAGCCTTCCTTGATAAATGGACTATCCAACACTAAAATAATTTTTCAATTCGAACCTACTGGTTACTACTTTTCCTGAGATTAGCGCGTTCAAACAAACAAACTCTTCAGCTTTATAATATTAGTATACATTGAAATTATATTATTTCATATAAAATGTACAAATCCTTATAAATCATATATTTAAAGGTTTGAAATAAAATATCAGTTTCAGTATGTTGCTAACTTCATAAAATACACGTGTTTAAACATCATTAGAACAATATACCAATACCTACAATATTCACAATTACGACAATATAGCTATGATTACCGAAGTAAAATTATAATTACGTGATATTTAAATAAATTTTGTGCATTTGTGAGAAACAGTTGGACTGCCAAGCAGTGGTATCGAGTCTGAACCCACTCTACCACCCACCCACTGACTGACTTTTTTGAAGTTATGTTTGTGCTAAATAGTAAATTAATAAAGATAAACAAATATATAAATTCTTAGAGATATGTATTAAAAAGTAATCAGATCCACTGAAGGCTTAAACGATTAATACAAGTCCCAAATTAAAATGGATAGCTATCCTTCACCATTTTTGATCAACCAATTACTGAGAGCCTTTTATATATGTTGGATCACTAATTATATACCTGCAAATAGACGTGTGAATTTATGAAAGGACAACATGAAGTATGATTTAAAAGAAGATATTAGGTATATTCATTTCAAGGTATTTTATTAATTTAGGTAAACCTACATTTGGCTAATAGCTTCTACCGGGGAGTTCTTCACAGGTCAGTTTAATCCAGGTTTGATCCGAGATCATATGGCAACATTATCATAATCAGGTTAATTGTTGATTGGAGTGTAGCAAAGTTAGACCACATGATTCACCACAGATGTCCTACTTGTACTTGGCTCACACGACGCTCGACGAAAACTTATCATAGTTATTTTTCCTCGTTGCGATATTTTGACTCAAGCCTATCCTGAGTGGATTTATAGAAGAGAGATATCTAATTATTTTCTGCTGAGTACCACTTTAAAAATGAGCCATGTTGAGGATAAAAACTTACTATTAAAGGATAAATCCAAATTCTTTCATGTTTATATATCTATTATTTGTGCCGACCTTTGTTTGAGTCTGTATATAAGGCTTAGCATATCTTATTAGTCTGTATTTTGAAATGAAATATGAATGTAGAGGCTTTGTTGTATAATGGCGATATCTTGGACCTAAATCTTGTGTAATCAATCACAATATTTTGCAGAAATCGGGTTCTAAATCTCTTCAAGGGAGAGGTTCGTTAGCAGAGGCTATCACATGATACAACATATTAAACTAAATACACCTTGGATAGTCTGGACTCTGTTATTATTGCTTTAAAACAAAAGGAATCAAGTACATATTGCGTGGTCTCCAAAAATCTTACAGAGAAACCCATCACATCAGCAAGTACGATTTTAGATTCCTCGTAACAAATGGCGATTCACCACCTGTTATTTCCGGCACAGTTACAAACTCTCTGCTGATACAGAAAATTTCTTGAGTATATAACTCAATAACACTCTGGCACGACCCAAGAATCAAGCCCTAACCCATACCAGTCGTATTCACTACCGCTGAGCCACGAACGTAGACAAAACCTATATTAGAATATTTATCTTTCATATAATATAGCCACCGAATAATGTATACATACATACATAGATTCACGCCTGTTTCCCAGAGGGGTAGGCAGAGACTACGGATTTCCATTTGCTACGATCCTGACACACTTCTCTGGTTTCATTTACTTTCATCACATTCCTTATACATTCCTGTCGGTTCAAGGTGCTCTTAACCTGGCCTTTGTCCAGAACGCCTCCGATCTGATCGAGAAACGTTCGCCTAGGTTTTCCTCTTGCGACTGTTCCATTCATAGTAGCCTTATAAACTTTCTTAGTCAGCCTTTCCTCGTCCATTCTTTCTACATGTCCAATAATATACATATATTATTGGACATGTAGAAGGAATGGACGAAGAAAGGCTGATTAAGAAAGTTCGTACTACACATATAGTATAGCTGATATAAGCCAGGATTACAAATCTAGAAACGAAATTCATCATGAACATCGCGTTTTTAAATCTTTAACCTCTCTTAACAAGGCACTGTGCTGTCAACAGATGATCAAAGTCATCGTTGCTTTTAGAGCTGGCAATACAGTGACATATTATATTTCATAAGATAACAACACGCGAGTAATACCTCTGGTGTTGCAAGCATTCTAAACGCCGTATACTTGTTTGTCACCTTAGTAGACACTATAGCTTACGTTTTCCTTAAACTGACAAACAACCAATTAAAAAGTTTAAGCAGATAATCTGAGATCACATTGTATAAAACATGTTTATTAACGAACGACGCAAATTAAATTACAAAGGATGATCGCAAACCGCTATGGGCTTGACATTTACTTCGCTCTCGGCCGCAAGTGGTTCATCGATTTGTAAGTCTCAAGGCGACGCGTGAAGCCTACTATTACTCACAGCTTATACCAATAATCATATTCTATTTATGCGAATCTAGTCATCAACACTAGACACAGAAACTTACCTAGTTATCTAATTCCTTAATTGTAGAATACCAGGGTGCAGCAATATACTATGGAAACAAGTTCTAGCAAATTAAATCGGAAATTAAATATGGAATCTGAAAATTATTATTTGCTTTTGATACACTTAAAATAGACAATGCTCGCTCTAGAAATATCAGATAAAACACACGAGAGATGGGACGTCCGGCGTCCGAACCCACAACTCACGGCGCGGCATAGTAGCATGCTCCATGTGCTCATTATTATGTAACACGATATAGATAACTGATTAAATAAACCTTAGCTTGTGGGATCCTGGTCTTAAGTAAATAACGCGAGGCTAACTTTAAAAAAAAATCGCTGCCCTGCCAACTAGAGGGGAAACTGACACCACAGTTTCTCATTACGGAGAAATAACAAGAAGTACTACAGTTTCGTTTAGGATACAAGGAATGCAAAATATTTCTTTCAAGAGGTCCGATTGTTTTAAACTACTTCTTTTTTTTATCTTTTTTAATTTAGAGGCTTTTATTACAAAATAATATGTTAGCCCCATCGTGGCTTATTCTAAGATACTTACTTACTATGTAATGATAGGAGACAGAGGAAGTCGTTGATCTACATATATTTCAAATAGGTCTAACGCCGCATTTGAAGTAGGGTCACTTAGAATACTAATGAAAAGTCCTACATCGTACACGTTAAGATTGTATTTGAACATCAACGAGTTCCTTTGGCGCTGGTATTTGGCACAATCCATCAGTAAGTGTTGGACATCATCAAGGACTCCGCAAGTTTCACAATCGGGCGTATCGACCTTTTTCATGAGATGTCTAAACTTTCTAGACGGATAGTGCGCTGTAACAATAATATTTCCATTTAAATTACTATTGATAAACCAGGGCACCCTGGTAGGCTGATGTTGAATGGTTTTATACCAAATGCCCTTTTCTTTACTCCTCTCGTCAAAATATTCTTTATAATGTCTATTACATATCTTTTTAATGTTACCAAAGTATTCAGAGTAAGACATTTTAAGAGCGTAATTCATTCCATTCACGCTAACTTAGCCAACATATCAGCCTCCTCGTTACCCTGGAGCCCAATATGAGAAGGAATCCATTGCAATTTCAAAGACTTACCAGATGAATTCAATTTTAAACTACTTATCTCCGCGTTTACGCTTACTGCTCTACTCCCGGGGCTCTTAGCGGTATGTTTTATAGTTTATGTTACTTTTGTATAATGTAGCTTTTAATGGTGAAATAAAATTATTAAAATTGGCACAGTACTTTTAGAGTTTATCGATTATAAATAAACAAGTCTTTCATCTTTATAATATTAGTTTAGATTGAATAGGGGCCAACCTTTATGTACAATGCTTGCGTTTAATCCGACCAAACCCCCCAATGCAGATAGTGTATATTTATATGCAGAGTATTAAAGTTTGTGTAGGGACATAATAAGGGTTATTTCGTGGAAGAGCCTCGCTTCGATCAAACCGCCATTGACGCCGCACTCCCGAGTGGGTGCCTCGAGTGGGACGAATGCGAGCCTTCGACGAATTTGAATTTTAGTTTTACTGATGTATAGTTTGTAGTATTTACTCATACTATTAACGCCGCTCTTGTAGGTTTATTTGTATAACATAACACGGCGCCTGCATATCCTCGAAGGATTACGAGTAGCCAGAAATCAACCACATTCCCCCTCACCGGCCATGTTTATGTTGAATTGCCCGGCTTCTATATAACACCATCGCTATGAGCCAAAGCTCTTCTTGCATGTTGATACAAGTCCGTTTCATTTCAAGTTTAAGTAAATTATTATGTTTAACATGTGTTAAGTTAGTAAAAAAAGTGTTTTATATAAAAAATAAACAACGCGATAAAATCAGTATAAAGTTTGTTTAATTTCAATGTATAACATTCGCGTAAACATAAGACAATATTAGTAAAATTAGTTTATTTTATGAAATTATTCTCATTATATTGTGTCCTCACTCCGATTTTTACACGAAACATACATGAGTAACTATGATAAATATTTATGCCGAAAATATTTACTTTAAGCCCGTCATATGTTCTGTTTGTGAGCCCTAACGTGATTTCGGGCTGTAGGTAAGTTTCCAGAGTTCTGAAAGATGCACTTTGCTATCAGCAGGCGTACGCTCCTTTTTCTATTGCTTCGGCAGCGCAGCAACTTCACTTTTCAACGATCGGTAACTTACAGCTACATTGAACTTATCGCTTACCACCGTACCAGCCATATGATCGCTCGCGCTGGATCGCTCTAGTAATTAAAAATCATTTGTTATTAATCCTAGTAATACTCAAACTAATAGATCCCCAATAACGTGTGCATTAAGATCATGCAATCTCACACCCCAAGGCAATTACGGCCACGTTTTTTATCGCTAAACGATCCTATTTCTCGGAAATAATTTGCTTCAGTAGGCTTAAAAGGTCGATAAAAAGATTTGGCGCAATCTCGCCCTTCGGCGGCACATCCGTGAACATTGAGCGAACATAAATACCCAATTTGTAGCCAGCTCCAATCAATCACTGATTTCTATTTAAAATGTTTATACACATCATTATCATTGTTTACTTTTGCTTAATTATTAGTGGTATAACTATTTGTATAGAAGGATTTATGCTCAGACTCCCCGTGACCACGAGCTGAAAATATTATATGGATTGATATATGGGATTGGGACAGAAGAAAGATAAAACGCTATAAATATAACATAATGAAACCAACATAAAGTTCGTTTTGTTACGTAACGTTTGCACATTCGTTAATTTGGAGGTCCATGTGCAGACCAGGGTCTCTCTTATGTAGACCCTGAATAGCTGATACTGCTTAAGCCCTTGACTATAAAAGTCGTGATGCAATAAGGAAATTGTGAAAGCCAAGCATGTAGGCGTCACTATTATAATTGCGCGTAAATAATGACAAGACTCTTTTGTACCAGCTGCTCTGACCCAATTCCCTTTATTTGCGCATTATTGAGCCATGGCAACGTTATCAGAAGTCGACAAAAATAATCCTTTTTATCTGCTAATTAAGTCTGTTATACGAGAAAACGTTTGTTTTCTTTTCTTACTTAATAAACCAAATAATTCGTTTATAGAGTAACATTATTAAGGAATATATTTTGTGTAAGAATTACTGTCATGTAATAAACGGTAGGAAGAAAAATTAGGAGTGAGTTCGTAGTTTTTGTGCCAACAACACATAACAAATTGCTATTAGCTGTTGTAGGAATACCAAACGATACACATAGAAGTTGCAATGCTGTTCGTGGCATTTCAATTATTATTTGTTATACTATCGTAAAATTGTTACGAAAATTGATCGAACAAATGGCGCAGGAGGGCTTTATAAACTCAGTATTTACTACTGTGTGTGTTTATTTGACTCAGTTCATCTATGAGTAATATACGCCTTGCTGTTGCGTCTGTATTGTTTAATAAACAATTATTCTCCGTCTTCTTATTAAAATATCCTTGTAAACGTGACCCTTTTCTATTTGTGGAGAATACTTTTTAACGCGCTATTTGCATTTTGTATTAAGAGAAAAATAAAAGTTTAGATTGCCTATAATTCTTAGCAAGTGATCTTCAAGTGGGGCAAATGGGTTCTGAAGCGTAGACGGTTTAACGGATATCGATCGTTGTTAAGAACCGAATAACAAGCAAGTGATTGAATGAGGCTAATACAATATAATATAATTATAGATACTGGTGCGCATTGGCCAGAGGATATTGTTTGGCAGTTAGTCCAGATTTTGAGATCCAATTTTACCGCACAGCTTATCTTAAGTGGTCACGTCATCCGTTATTTATGTAGATTAATTTTTTAAAGTATTATTTTATGTTATGTTTGAAAATAAGCGTCTTCAATAGTTTCAAAAGTTGCTCATAGAGTACGGTGTGGCCGAGTACAGATTGAAAGGCTTATTGGAGAACTTGAAGCAAAACAAAACATTTAAATATAACTCCCATTTAAACTTGCCTTCGAAAATTATTTTAAAATATGTATAGAATAATTAAAATATTACGCAACCGTAATTAAGCTAATGTATATTCATGAGTGTGTGAGAGTATACCTATACAAAACGTATAGTTAGCACACTTGTAATTGAAATGTAAAGCAAAGTGCCAATTGTTTACGTGATGTTATTGTAAGCTTCAGTTAAACCATACAAGACTTGTTTGCAATTATTAACGATTAACTTAACGTCATATCTTCTTCTCGCAGGTATTTTCTCATAGGCTCAACTCTTTGCCTGAACCTAGCAACACAGATTCAGTAACTTCGTAAACCCACTTACTTATATATTTTAACGTTCATAAGTAATAATAATATTGTATCACATACACACAACACCATCTAGCCCAAACTAAGCAGAGCTTGTACTATGGGTACTAGACAATAGATAAACATACATAAATACATTTTTTTGTAAATACATACATATTATACATAGAAACACCTAGACCAAGACAAACATCCATGTTTATGCACACAAATGTCTGACTGGTGCGGGAATCGAGCCCGCGACCTCAGGCGTGGCAATCGGTTACACTAACCAATACACCATCGAGGTCGTAGTAAGTTTTACTTTCTGACCGAAATTAATAAATAATTTTTGACTATGACCACACTCGTACTTTTTGTTTTCATTGAAAATACGAAGATGAGTTTTTGATATAAACATTAAACAGTTCTGATCAGACGGTGTGCCTTACTCGTGTGTATCCGTGACGTCTCAGAAAGGGGCTTACACTAAATTTACTCGGTTCGCACATCAAACAGTCTTCACATACCTTTTAAGATGTTTAGTTAACCTGCATAACTAACCATCTTGAAAGGTACGTGAAGACATATTTATTTAATGTTTAACAACATATTATTTGTAAAATTTTGACGTCAATTAGCTGCGCAGTTATTATGTTTTATACAGCAGATAAATAATTTATTAATCATCAGTGGCATAACAATTAGCATGAATATTATTTTGTAAAGTTATTCAACTACATCAATAATTTATGCGAAAATGCGTATTGTGCGGTATAGATATACTGTGAAGCCGAAATCAACATATACTTACTGGCGCACTTCTTCATTGAACATACCTATTAGCAAATTATCCTTATAAAATAATTGTAATGAACCGTCACGGGACGCCTGGCAGATGTGAAACGTCGAAATTATTTGGTACAAGTAATATGCATAAAAGAACAGATTACGACAGGAACTAATATGGCATAATGTAAAATACTATCATAATAATATAGCGTTGCGACGCGTCGCCGCGGCATGCGTCGCCACGCCAGCAATCGGTTTTACGTGCGACTATAGATGTTTCACATCAAAATGTCTTTGATTTTCTTCTGGGAATTGTTTTTAGGACCATTCAGAAGTAATGGTTACATTTATATCGCCATTCGTTTGTGTACTCAGGCACTTCGTTGTTATGTTTATTTCACACAAAATCTGGTGTTTTTTACGAAAAGAGAAATTGTTATTGTGCCGGCCTATTCAGCAAAATATATCTGAATTAAGTTGAATAACTGGAATTTATGGTCACTCTACTTGTACACGGAAAACGAATTCCGTGACCACATTTTTATTAAGACGTACGGGAACATTTATACTCGAATACGAGGTGTTTATATGTATGTTTCCTGATGAAAATATAGCATGTGAAGCTTTAAAATTAATATATCTTGTATTAACACATAGTAATACAAAATAGTTAAAGTATCTCGTGGTTGCTTCTACATATCTTTCTTCTTTTGTGTTTTTTAAAATATATATCTCCCGCACTAGGAATAATTCCTGTGTCGCGGGGACTTTACAAACATTCAAACAACGGACACAAAGTACACACAGACTCGGAATAACCGTTTGTGGATCACACAAAGATTTGTGTCGTGTGAGATTCGAACCCACAACACTCGGTGCAGTGGCACTGGCGAGGCGACCATTTGAACCATTAGTTCCCAAAGTAGTCCAGGTGGATCCCCAGGGGTTCACGGGAGACTCGAAGGAGGTCTACGTTGACGTGACAAAAAAATGGAGGTTGACAATTCGTAAGCGGGGTTCCACGAAAATTTATTTGCTTTCGATAGTGAAGAACTAAAATGTTGGCTTTACTTCACACCTATCAATGTAGGCAGATAATATTTTAAGAAGCTAAAAAAAAAGGTCAGCCCGTAGAGATTTGATCAATTTTTTTAATTGCGTGAACTTGTTTGATTCTTCACCAATATAAATACGAATGTCAAGGAATATGGTAGAAATGTAGCTGCAGGGGGTCCACCGGAACCAGCTAAATTTTGAAAGTGGTCTATGAGTAAAAATGTCTGGGAACCTTTGGTCTAGATGCACTACGCCATCCGTGCAGCCAATTTAAAATTAATATATTATGTGGCGACAGGTACATACTGCTTAGTTAAAGTATCTCGTGGTCGTGTCTGCTTATCACGTCATATCTTTGCTTCTTTGTAACGGTTTTAGTTATGGTTGTGACTAGTTTCGATGTTGCAATAGTGCGTCGAGATTATTCTTAGACGCGCGCGTGTTGAACATTATTAGTAACTACACAAATAGAGTACAGTGTAAGGGCCACCATAATGAGCCGCGTTGAGCACAGAGTGCTCTCACCGCGAATGAGCTCGCCAAACATTGTAATTGCAGTTATATTTCATTCGAGATTGCGGATATTGCACTTAAATTGTTTATCTTAAAATCAAGCAATCCGCGAGTATGTATCTTATTACTAATTTTATGGGTTTGTCCACCTTATTGACCAGCAGATCGAATGCAGCCTTTGTACACTTTGAACAATTGCATTACTATAATTTTAGTTCCTATGAAAAAGACTGCCCAAACAAAAATTTCTGACTACTTAGTTTCTAGCACAGCTTCTCAAAAACACAAGTTATGTAAAATTATGCGTCATAGCTTACTTAGATGAGTCGTCAGGTAAGAAAATTCACTATCTATACATATATTAATACGTGAAGCAAAAACTTTGTACCCCTTTTTGCGAAAATTGCGCGGACGGAGGAGTATGAAATTTGGCACAGTTAAAGTTTATATGGAGAAGGAGGAGCGAATCCTAATATTTTTATAAAATATGCATTAGAAATACATTAAATTAAGGAAAAAACACTACACGCACGCAACCATACATTTGGCACAAGCAGTCGAATCGCGTTCGTAGTATTTCAGCATTGTTCGGTTGACTTCGTAGAATGCTTCGTAACTATGGTTACATACATTTATGTATGTGGAGTAAGTGACTAATTATAGACAATAAAACCTTAATAACGATCAAATTTTAATAAATTATGGGCGAATTTCGACCACTTAGCGACCGCTAGTATTATTAAATAAGTAGTAAGTTTTCTTACCTGTGTGCGTACTTTATGTATTTTACGTTTTATCGGTATGTTTTACATATCGATTACTTAATCAATAATTCATAACAAAGTAATTTATATTTCTACTTGTATTACGTTTCAGGTTAAATGATAGTTACTATTAAAGGATAAAGCAATCCTTTATAAAAGAGTTAGAACTAACAAATTTTCTTAGCAAAAACGTCTAAAACGCAATTTTATCTATCCATAACACAGATTCACGATTTGAAGTAATAATTATAATCTAGACCAGAGGTCCCAGACTTTTTTTCACTGACCACTTTCAAAATTTAGCTGGTTCCGGTAGGCCCCCTGCAGCTACATTTCTACCATATTCCTTAATTCGATCAAATCTCTACGGGCTGACTAATTTTTTTAGTAATTCTCTACCGAAATCTCGAAAGGTTTGAGACCGCTGGTACTAAATATGGAATATGCAAGTTTTCAAGTAACAGTCGCTGGGCTTCTTAACCTTTCGTGGACCCCGCTTACGAATTGTGAACTCCTATTTTTTGTCACGCCAACGTACGCCTTCGAGTCTTCCGTGGACCCCTGAGGGTCCACCTGGACCACTTTGGGAACTACTAATCTAGACTGTCAGTTCGAAGAATATTTGATTTTTAACTGTCTTAAGGGTCAAAGGAATAGTTAGAAAACAGAATATAATTATAATTTCCCTCGACGAAAGATGAAGAGACAACACTATCAGAAAAAATGTTCATGATAGAGAACATTTATTTACAATTATAGTAATATTCTAATTTATATTCTCTTTCATTGAATAATACTGCAACCTAATAAGTAAAATATAAACACACAATAAGATATGAATTGTCTTATCGTTGACGATTTCCATCGCTAGATAGACTTCGATAATATTATGTCAAAACTCACAAGCTCGGTAAACCCCTGTGGTAATTTACTTTGTCACCTAACACGTGAATCCGAATCCACGCATGGGTTCACAAATTGAAGGGCATTCTGAATAGTAAGGGTCCATCCACACAAGCAATTAGAACTAAGTGAAATTTTAATAAAGGAAAATAATGGAAAGATACATAAATATATTATGTAGTATGTAAATAAACCATAAACCATAACTCGGTCACCAAAGCAGCTTAACGCTCTCTTGGACTTTGACCATGAAGTTGATATTTTTGCAAATGAATGGAAAGTATTATTATTAGAATGTATGAGGTACTGTGAGCAGAATGCATCAATGCTTGATTTTTAATTTATATATTTATATTATATTATTGTTGATAAAATAGTGTAATTAACGCGAGTCGTTCTATTTGATGTAAAATAAGTAAATGGTCTCAAGCCTAAATCTCCGAAAAGCAAGGCAGAGTTCTACACTACATTTCGCAGGTATAGTTTTAGGCCTAACGAAATAAGGGGCGATGCAGTAGCCATTTATTGGTCGAAGTTTCCGTGCAAGTACTGTATCATGTCAGTATCATTCTGCACGACCTAGGAACCGAGGCGCTACGCCATCGAGACACTCTTTCAACATACATACTTATGATATATGGTTCCTACCTTAAAATTATAAGCGAAATGTAAGTGTAATAGGCCTCTTCTTAAGCCTTCAACAATATACAGTGTGATGTCAGGTATTAGGATTAACGATTATGTAGGACTACAATTAGCAAAACAAATTTCCTCCCAGAATGCTAGAATGTTTATCCATTATGTAGGTCTTTAGAGTAATCGTTGTAATTTGTACCTAGACCCAAATATTTAGGGCTTAGGAAACGGTTATCTTCCTTTAATGACGGCCTCGATGGCGTAGTGGTTATCGTAACTGACTGCCACGCCTGAGGCCGCGGGTTCGATTCCCGTACAAGTCAAACATTTGTGTGCATGAACATGGATGTTTGTCTTGGTCTGGGTGTTTCTATGTATAATATGTATGTATTTACAAAAAAAAACAGTATATATGTATGTGTATCCATTGTCTAGGACCCATAGTACAAGCTCGGCTTAGTTTGGGCTAGATGGTGTTGTGTGTATGTGGTAGAATATTATTTGTTTCTCTTTCACGGGTATATTTCTAATACGTTAGGAAAATACCCGACTCTTTGGGAGACTTACACGGAGACATGGGTCCAACGTGAAGAGCCACTTCGAGAGTTTTAATCAAAGGTGGGATGGAACATCTACAGCGGCACTAGCCGCAGCAGGCGTAGGACTATTGCTATCTATGGATTCTAATATATGGGCTATGGGTATGGGTGTTTGATGGACTGGTATATTAGTAACTATGGATGATAAAACGGCATCTGCCCTGAATACTCTAATAGCATCAATCGAATGGATAGACGGTGACTCGCCAACTCACTAGATGGGCCCCCTGAATAGCCACGATAGGCATACAAGCCAGCAGCAGAGGGCAACATCGGTGCGAGCGACTAGGAGTGTCGAGCGGTGCAGCGCCGGTTTCACCATCACGGGTCTCGTGAAAACGGAGACCCGGAGCAGGTTTCTCCGTAGTTATGCCCTTGAAAATGACACTTCCACCCCCAAGCATGTAGCTCTAGCGGCCCCCCTCTGACCGGCCGATCCAGGCAAGCCAGAGTTGAGAGTCCTACGGGCGCTCTTGAAGTTCTACCCCAGCCAACCAGTAATGGCAAGCTGGGGACGAGGCCCTTACCGATTCTCTGAGGCATTCAGGACCGCAGTGTCGCCACTCACATTCAGCTCGCCACAAGCTGCCCTGCGGTTTGTGCGCTTTTATTTAACCTGGTGATACATTTTATGTTTATATCACAAGGCGAAGGTGGTAGTTTAAAAGCTAGTGTACTGTGCCCTCCGGTATCGCGTTAGTCTCATGAGGAGATAACGACTGTCCCAGAGGGGTTTATTATTATTATTATTATTTAATGTTCGGTACATAATTATGTCAGTGATGAGCGCTTAGCAACTGCGTCTATTTGTTGACAACACATTGTAGACAAACGTTAACTTTGGGTAACTTGATTATTGTAATTTATTTATTTTAAAATCACATTGCCAAATATTTTGGAACTTACAAAGCACTTTGTATACTCGCTCATGCAAAGCACTATAAGAATGTTCGAGCTGCCCGCACGATACACAATATTTAGTTTTACATCACTTTAAAAGAGACTAGGGGCACACTAATATCCCCTCGCCTATTGTAAGAAGTTATAATATTATGTAACTAAACTGTATGCTTAGTTTAACTTAGCTTGGGCTTTGGTCAAATTTATGAACACCAAAAAGAGTATATCCTTCTGTAAAATATTCAATACCATACGAACAACTACTAGAAAAATATAATATCTTGACACTTGAAAATAGACGTAAACTGCTCGAATCAATGTTGCTCTACGACATTTCAAGTAATAATAGATATGAATCATCTATAGTTAATCAAATTTGTTATAGAATACCTACTAGGACGCATTGCCGTAACCCCTGTAAGCTATTCGCAACAGCCCGCTGTCGTACTAACGCAGGTAAACGTTCCCCACTATACCGTATAGTTCATTCTTATAATATTAATTTCAAATCTGTAGATATTGCGGCGATTCGTCCTAGCACCTTTAAATGTGATATCATGAAGCTCCTAATATAGTTCTTACAGTTTTTATCATATTTGTTTAACGCTTAAAATATTGAAATATGTAAGCTGTGGTAAACGGTGTTGGTGACACAATTGTCAGCACCTTGTAAAAATGACTCCTTGTCTATATGTATTGCTGTCACTGTTGCTTTAACCCAGAAAAGAGAAAAAAAAACCTATCTATACTAATATTATAAAGATGAAGAGTTGTTAGTTTGATTAGATTAGTTGTTTGTTTGATTTTAAAATTCTTTCACCATTAGAAAGATATATGTTACTAACCTAATCTCTTCTACTTTTACGCGAGCAAAGCCGCGGGCAAGGCTAGTATTAAACAAATAGGTATACAATAGTGTGTGGGACCTTATATTGCCTCGTCTCAAAATTGCCAGACAAGCAATGTTTGCCAATCTTCTTGTCACATTCCACTTGGGCGTAAGACTATACACGATGCATACTTAAGTAACAAACTATTTGACTTACGAAACATTTTGTTTTAGACTTTAGGATTGATTTTACAGAAATATTTAGATTTCTGGATTGGTTCTATTGTGGCAATAGGAAAAAAAGGTAATTTAGTTCCATCCTTAATTTTTTGTTACAGTTATGGCAAACCAGCTATTCACTTTAAATGCGGTTTTAAATAATATTCTCATAGTCCTCATAGTATTAGAACCGGCGATTTTGGCCGTAAAAATGTTACGAGTTACCGAATCCGTGCTCGTCCGTACAGAAACCCCAATAATAGCACTGCCCGACCCGGAAATTGAACTTATTGCATACCAGTAGCATGCATTACCGCTTTAACATGCCGACTATTAAGTACCAATCGTTTATCCCTAATGTTTCCAGGAATTTGACGCATCGCCCCGTTGGTGTGAGCTAACCGTCAAGTGCCGCCAGTTAACCAAATAAATACTGGGGTATAATCGTCCCTAATCGCGGAACGGAAACCTTACCATCTCCTAACTCGGAACAAATCCAATGATGCTGTTTAGATTTTCTTCTTTTTAAAATACAATTTGATGTTATGTACCAACAGTTATCAACCTTTTGTGTAACATAGAATAAATATATTGAAGAAAGGGCAAAGTAAATATGGGAAATGTTGAGACATTTGTAGAGAAGAGATTAATTTTATGAAAAGTTCCTGAAGAGAAAAATTATAGGCATTACACGAAGTTAGGTGCTGAATATATTACACTAGATGTCGCCGCGGTTTCACCCGCGTTTATCGTTACTGCGCCGCACCCGTGGGTCGTAGCGTGATGTTATATAGCTTATAGCCTTCCTCGATAAATAGGCTATCCAACACTAAAATAAATTTCAAATCGAACCAGTAGTTCCTGAGATTAGCGCGTTCAAACAAACAAACAAACTAAACAAACTCTTCAGCTTTATAATATTAGTATAGATTAGTCAAATTGAGGAAAATATAATATTTACGGGAGGTAACAGTGCGCGCATATTTTAAACTTATGACGAAATAGTGAGGTTTTGTCACGAACCTGAAATATCTACGCGAAACTAAAACGCTGAATCGATTTTTATATAATTGTGTCTTTGTCTTAACTTACGTATGTTTTGACTTTACAGTATTTGCACGGCTTGAACGTGACAACAATACTCTATACTATCGAGAGTAGTAGAGCCTCGCTGATCTCAGCTTGAATGGGCCGGCTCGACCGGGGAAGGACTACCCTTTCACAGAATATCGACGTGAAATACCAGTATTCCTACTGTTGTGTTTCGTTCGGTGAGTGAGAGTACCGGAGGCCCAATCACTCTCATTCCCCCTTCCCGCCCCTTCTCCTTGCCACTTCCTTTTTCTCTTCTTCCTTTCCTAAAGGGTCGGTATCGCGCAAGTGATGCCTCTGGCGTTGCAGGCGTCCATAGGCTACGGTGACGGCTTACCTTCAGGTGGACCGTATGCTTGTTTGCCACCTTAGTTGTATAAAAAAATTACTAACATTATATAGATTTGATAGATTTTTGTATGTTTTTATTTGTTTGTTTGTTGGTAAGTGTAACTCAAAAACTACTCAACTGATTTTAAAGATTCTTTTACCAGAAGCAAGCTTTATTATCACCGAGTAACACAGGCTAGGCTATTTTATTTAAAACAAATATTGTTACTAACATAACTTAACCTACTTTTACGCGAGCGATGCCAAGAGCAAAAGCTAGTGTATCATACCTACAAAAAATGTTATGAGTCACTTTGGTGCGTGTCACAGATGTTCAAACTAAGCAACGTGAAACAGACTGCGCAGATAGCGCAGCGGTAGAATTGCCACTGCTGTGCACGAGGTATCGGGTTAGATTATAGAGCATTGTCTCATTGAGTTTCTTTAAAGAAACTGATCTCACAGAAGATTGCTTATCCTTACAGTTCAATTACCAAATTATGCTGTAGCGTTACCTTTACATCTATCAAAGCCCTTTTACAAGTAGATCAGTAAAACTGGCCAGAACATTTATCCCCATGTTATATAAGCAAACAACAACGTGAAGTGGTCCCAGTAAACCGTGAGTATTCATTTATTGTTAGCAGTTTGAATTGTACTTGAAGATGGACCCAACCATAGACCAAATGAAAATAATGTTTGAATTAATTAATGTAGTTTAATACTATTTATTTCTAATGAACACTTAGATATTAAATTAATAATTTCATAAAAGACAATTTTATAAACATAATTATAATTAACGGAAAGAAAGTACTTTCAGACTGAGAAGTGTCAATTGTGGATCACACAAATAATTATCAATTCTCTCATCAGCTCAAATTTTATTTATAAAATAATGTATATTCTATTTCATTTATAAAACTAGCTGACCCGCGCAACTTTATCTGCTTCACATAAGAGAATTTTCCTAGTTTTTGCAATATTTTTCATTTATGCTCCGCTCCTATTGGTCGTAGCGTGATGTTATATAGCCTATAGCCTTCCTCTATAAATGGGCTATCCAACACTGAAATATTTTTCTAATTTTTACCCGTAGTTCCTTAGATTACCGCGTTCAACCAAACAAACAAAATGTGAGTGAAGTCGGCGCGTGAGCGCCCCCGCCTTTTTATAAATGCAGCGGATGGCCGTTTCGCGCGTTAAACAACAATCAACCGTATAGCCGTACCCATACTGGCGCGGCGAGATTTGGAAGTTTTATTTCATCTATATCTTGTGTGTTTATAAACCGATTCCTATATTTCTTTTTATAATACAAATATTAAAGTGTACTTTTTGAATATGGGAGTTTGATAAAGATATATCTATGTGAAATACAATATATTTATGTATTTTAATACACTTTGAAGAAATGCCTAACGATTAAACTCGTTATTGTGGCTAATTTATAAAAGATAGATATATCCTATTAAGGACTTTTTTGTAGATCTTTTGAAGACCATCATCTTTGTAATACATACTTTTGGTGTATGATCAACGTATGCGAGGATAAGAGCTCGAAAGCGCATTTTCGTCCGACTTGCTTCAAATTTATCGTCACTGCTCAGCTCCTATGTGTCTTAGCGTTATGTTATATAGCCTATAACCTGCCCAGGAGTATGGACTACAATCGTACCAAGTTTGGTTAAAATCCCTTCAGTAGTTTTTGACCCATGCGTGCACATACAGACAGACAGACAGACAGACAAAAAATTTACTGATTGCATTTTTGTCATCAGTATCGATCACCATTCATCCTCCAATATTAATTTTGAATATATATTCAATGTACAGAATTGACCTCTCTACAGTTTTATTATAAGTATATAGATAATGTATATTCCATTTTATTTATAAAATAATGTATATTATTCTATTTTATTTATAAAATAAGGTATATTCTATTTTATTTATGAAATAATGTATATTCTATTTTATTTATAAAATAATGTATATTCTATTTTACCTCACCAACAAGATTTATCATCAAGATATAAAATTAATACAAATACATTTGTAAGTTGAACAAAATACTATTACGAACAAAACAATATAACATAGTAATGATTGGTGCTTAATGGCTAAATTAAAGAGACATTATGATGCCAAGATTGTATATACATATAAGTATTTACACATAATTACGTCTGTATTCATAATAACAATGGAATCTTTTAATTGTACCGATATTATGACCACTTTTAGAGGTAAACGCGATTTTTATAACTCGACGTCTAAAGTGGCTTAAAATTAGGTCAAACATAATTACATCAACTATATGTTTATTGTACATATATTGTAAGTGGGTCACTTCAAGTATCATCGCTATCCACAAAATTTTCATCGTTTTAGATCGTATTAAGGCGCTACATCGCTCCATTGGCTGGGAGAATCTAATTTTTTTTGTAGTTACGATGAGAGTGAGAGCCAAGGAAACAGGCAACAGGTAGACATACTACTACTGTCTGAAGGCATGCGGTAACCAAAACCCATACAGCATTAAAAAATCACAGTGATACTACTTTGACGCTGTTTTCCTATAATAGGGACTACCCTATTATAGGACAAATACGAATCAGCTGACTCGCTTGGGTATGTACCAACTTGTCCAAGCGAGACAACTGATTCGTAGCGTCACTAAATATTTGCTATCAGCGGCGCCTTGTATTCATAACATGCTCCTTTCTCATTATCGATAATTCTCATAATTAACCCTACAAACCACAAAACCCTCACGCCAATACTTACAACTCTGGCAGAAGAATCCCAGCACGTACAGAAATCTTCCATTACGTAATCTTTGATCCGTCAATTAAAGTTGCGTCAGCACGTCCCCAATCGGGTTAATATCTGAAATGGTTGGCTTGCAATAATTCAACCCTTGTCCGGCCTATTCATTAATTAATTATCTCTATAACAGCCTTGTCAAGTGGCAAATTAATATGCCGCCTCAGTACCGAGTGGGGGACAAATCAAGGACAAACTAGTTTGTTTCTTTGTTCCTTAAGTAATAACTCTCGGAAAATAATATATGTATGTATATCTTAATACACGAACTCAAGCATAGTATGACAAACATTAATTCACGTAGCAGCACAACTGGCAGTACTGCAATGATAGCGTTATTCGTTCGAGCGGCCAATTTATTGAACCAATTTCTAAGTAAATATCAGATTTCACTTCTGATTTAACTGGAAGAAGGCAATAATCCGGTATCTCTAGTTATGGTACGTATATTTTATTAACCTATAAAAGGATCGAATTTTTTAGAAATGAAGGATTACGGAGTAAGCTTCCTTACAAAAATGGTGGATTATTTAAAGCCGGGATTCTTGCTAGCATGGCCTTAAATCAATGGAACGCTACCAAAATATAGCTAATTATAGCCTCGACGTTGAAGAGAGAGCGGCGTAATCTTTGTTTGGCAAATTCGTCACTATTTCCTTTGATCCTAGCAAATAACTAATAAAATAGGTCAACTCAAAGGCGAGGTAAATCTGTACACGTTATGGAATCCTTTGTTGGAATGGTAATCGGGCAATGCTAACTGAAAGCCTTAAAATTAAGAGTTAGGTCGGCTGCATACCTATGTAACTGCAAGATCTACTAACTAATCTTTATATATATTAATCTTCTGTGTGTGTGTTTGTAATTAAACTCCTAAACGGCTGGACCGATTTTAGTGATTATTATTGTGTGTGTTCAAGTGGATTCGAGAATGGTTTAGATTTGTTTTTTATATCTTTTTTTGTGTGTACAGGACAATGTCTGTCGGGACAGCTAGTTTAATATAAAATGACATATTTACATGAGCATATTTGCACATTTTTATGATTTGATTTGAAAGCAAAAAAAGTATTAATACTATCAATCTGTTTAGATACCACGTCCTGCCTCTGACTAGGCAAGTACCTTCACCCTATACAGCGAATGCGTAAGTAGGTACTTTGATGCAAAGCTCACCAACGAGATAATGGTAGCGTGGTAGTGCTCAGCTTTGATCCACATTACTAAATATCTTGGAAAAACCTGCATACCTGGATGTTCTCCATAATATTGTAGGTACATGTTAATACAGACAATCTTATGAGCACACATATCATCTTATGAAGTGTGAAGTCTAGCAACTCATTCTTGGCTAAGAGTGGCAGACTAAACTCTTGTATTCTAATTATTATCAATGCTGTTACTTTATAAGCAAGTTGATATTATATTAATATTATTAGATAATAACTTTTAAACTTTCGCGTTGCATGATAATATATATATATATATATATAATATGTAACGGGTATTAACGCGATCATGCGGTACATGGACAAACAAAAATATGCCAAAAGTGAGGGTAAATCAAAATTCTTCTGCCTTACAAACGGAGACATGACATCGCAGCAGCAGTCAGCTTGTGACCACGGCTGGTGTAACCTGGTCGACACGTCAAGCCTATAAAAGGTAAACATTATAATACATGATCGCGTTAATGCCCGTTACATATGATAGATATGAAACACACGGCTTGTAGACATAAAGGTCATCTGAATGCTTGCGTAAACCGACGAATGCAAACACTCAAATGGACTTTAAACTTGCAGTCACATGTGACATTGCTTTAAGACATTCGATTACTTGTAATCCGACACCCAGCCTGTTCACTTATCGATCGGTAAACGATTAGCGAGGTTAAGCAACGTCGGGTGCGGTCAGTCTATAGATGGGTGACCGCTTAGTGGTATTTCATCTGAGCGTCTCCGTGCTTCGGAGGGCACGTAAAAAGTCGGTCCCGGTTGTTGTCAAATTGACAGCAGTCGTTAAGCCATGTCAGAGGCCTACGGGCGGCTTGAACAAATCTTGACGATAGGTTGGCCACTCACACACACACACACACGAAAAGAAAGAAGAAGACTGCTGTATGTCACTACAATAAACCTTCCTTTATAGGTTACTTAAAGATATAATCTAGGTTAATCCTATTACAATCCCTGAGGAATGTATTAATGTGTTACTTCATTGTCCTAAAATGTGTTGTATTACAAAGCCAGCAACAGTTTTTTGTCAATGCGAATCTGAATCCGTAAGATCCCTTAATCCCGACTCAAGCAAGGCATTATTGTGTTTTAGGCAGCAAATTCTCATTCATGTGTGAATCGCATTCAGAGAGCATGTAAAGCCTTCCGTATTCAATATATAATGTCTTTCAAACGGTAAAAGAAGCCCCGATGCTGCAGTGCGTCGACGATGTTTCGTAGCGATCTGCGACTGTAACTCGGATAGTAATTAAATATTTGACACTAGACTGGTTGATGGCATGAGTATTGTCGAATTTTTGCACGTTCTCTTCCACTGTGGATGACGTGACGACCTTTTAGGTTGTTCTCTCAGTATATCTATATGGCCTATGCCTGATATTTGCATTGGAATGATTTAATGACCATTCATCATCATCATAATGTCAGCCAAAAGACGTCCACTGCTGGACATAGGCCTCCCCCAAGGTTGTCCACACAGACCGGTCTCGGGCCACCCGCATAACCATTACGAATAAACAATTTGTATTTAATAAATAAAATTACTTACAATTTTAATGCATAGATAACTGTTTTTGATCGATAAATGTACACCACAATCATTGTATAACATGGAAACGGAACAATATAACCATGAGAAAAGGAGTAATCGTCCCACTACAATTAAAAACTTAAGACGTCAGGCACACAGCGCAATCACCAAGTTGTTATCTGACACGGCCGCGGCCGGATTTAGTAGCTACGGCCTCCTACGGGGTGAAACGCAACGAAAGGAGTGCAAGACGTATATTCTAATGTAAGAATAAAATACTTATTTCTGTGACATGAATCCAAACGAATATAGCTTAAGCAAATATTGTGAACACGGGACTTTTATTTCGTCAATCTGATTATAATAAAACTAGAAACACAAGAATGGGCGACGTCGCCCGTCGTTGAGAGACAAGCGACTGTTGAGGGAGCAACATTTGCAAATAGATTTGTCTAGCGAGGGCACGCGCTTTAGCGAAATCGTCACAATTTATCTGAATACAACTCGAAGAGATAAAATCTTTTTATTCCCAAGCGGAAAAATATAAATATAACATTTTATTTTGTAGATACTTACGGTAACGATTCGGTTCTACGTACATATTAGTTTGTAAATAAGTTGGAACGAAGTAGATTTTATACAAATTGGAGACTCTTTACGGATTTTGATCGTATGTTATCTAACTGGCTTATAGACTTAGAAGTTAGAAGGTTTAGTGCCTTTGTTGTGAAACTATATGTGTCAAATAGACCCAAATATATTAGAACAATAAAATCTCCATGTATGTTGTGTATAAGATGAATAGAGAGACGATTATGACGGATTGTATTGACAATAAGCAATTTAGTATACTCAGTAACTTGATCGAGTTGTATTTATCTTTTCACAAGTTGTCGAAGCAAAGTCGTCAATGGAATATTTATCAGGTTCTGGAATTAATTGACCGATATGTCATATTGTATTATCCTTGAAACAGTATTTGGATTCCTTACTTTTGTATAAATGCGGAAAATATAGAATAATAACAAATTAATGATCTTTTAATTGGTAATTTAAGTATTATGACGAAAATCATGCGGCATAAAAAAGTTAAATTAATTAATTATTAATATTTTCTTACGATACTATTTTTCAGGTTGCCTCAAAAGAAAGTTTTAAAGTAATGAAATATTGTTCTGTGCAAATAGTATAGCCTTGATGGCGTAGTGGTTAGTGTAACCGACTGCCACGCCTGAGGTCGCGGGTTCGAGTCCCCCACAAGTCAAACATTTGTGTGCATGAACATGGATGTTTGTCTTGGTCTGGGTGTTTCTATGTATAATATGTATGTATTTACAAAACAAAAAGTATATATGTATGTTAATCCATAGTCTAGTACCCATAGTACAAGCTCTGCTTAGTTTAGGCTAGATGGTGTTGTGTGTATGTGGTAGAATATATTATTAATTTGTCTGCTTGTAAGTAGTTCTGACTCACGGCTGTTACAGTTGACTACTACTGTAGTATATTGCAGCTCAGTTAATAGCAATGAAGTAATCTGATCCTTGTCGCTGCGACGGCGTTGTTCACGAGGCTGTATTTAAACAGGCACTGTTGAACAATTTCCTCTTAACGTATAAAGTGGCCCTCGTAGCCAATTTTATGCAAGGAAGAAATTATTTAAAGATAAGTCGCAGTAGTCTTATCGTTTAATGACTTCTCGAGATGGGGATTATGTTGGGTTTTATCGAGTAATCTGTCCTCGATGGACACCCTCAACATGATTAAGGGAAATGTAGAACTGATCTATAGGGTAAGTTTGGCGTCAAACAACACGAAAATTACTTTTTTATGTTGCACGATAATGACTTCTATAACATGATTAATTGCATGTCGATATTGATACTGATTTTAGTACACGCTAAGGTACCTCGATGCTAATATTCATATCATAACAGTTTACAACAAGCCGTATCATCGAGGAATATCCATTCTATTCCAATATGAACTGTTGTATATTTACCTTCTGTCGTATAGAAATCGATATAAAAAAGGGGGGGAAACGAGGCTAGCCTACTATATTTGATTTTTTTTTTAAAGAAACCTCTCGCTCTAGGTTTAGTTTTGTATCGCGAGGGACGTCACAAACATTCAAACATCGGACACAAATCACACAATTTTTTGTTCCGTGTGGGATTCGAACCCACAACACTCGGCGCAGCGGCAGTGGCGAGGCGACCAGTTAGACCACTATGACATACGTGCAGTCAATAATGTCGCTCTTATAGGCCATATTACATTATTGCAATAACTATTCATTGATTAACTAAACACATTGTCTAAAGTACGCTTGGCATAATTTACTCAACACAAATTTTGAACAAATTTTCTTTCGTCTGTAATACAGGCGAAAGAAAATTTATGAATTGTGAGTATATTAATACAGACTCTGTATTAATATACTCACAATTGATTCAATATTTAAGCACACAATTGATGGCCAATGGAAACTAAAGCTTCATTATATAAACGATATTTTTCTGGGCGGATGATTTGGAATAATTGTTTGCCTGAAGCGTATTTTTAGGTCTGAAAGATTGGATTTTACGTGTCGATCTTGTTGTGCGCCAAATTTAGGACTACTGATGAATCCAATTTTATGGATCAACGGTATATGCTATTATCGAAAGACGTATTTTCATTATTGATTACACAACGCGTCTTAGAATCAATCCATTTGTAACCTTTTGAGGTAGATTTAAGAAATGTGTAAAGCAGGCAGTTATCTTATTTATTTTTATTTATTTATTTTATTTATTTATTTATCAAAACTTACAACTACCATTACAGAAACAATCCAATACGATAGTGAAGCCGTTACAGACAATATAATCTTATAACTTAACTAAAAGGTATACTTATTATAACAAATTACAATTAAAGCTATTCTGTTAAATTCACTCAAAGTACATGCAAACAAATCCGAAGTCTCGTGGATATTATTCATAATGCGTAGAATTCGCGTTACCGGAGCTTCTTTTAATAAATTGGTTCTTGCGCTCGGCAGCTGCAGCAGCGCAGCGCTCTTAATTACATAATATCAAGTTTTTGTAACCTATAGATAGAAAAAAGGGTATGTTAAGCTGGTTTGGACATGTAGAAAGAATGGACGAGGAAAGACTGACTAAGAAAGTTTATAAGGCTGGTGTGAATGGAACAGTCGTAAGAGGCAGACCTAGGCGAACGTTTCTCGATCAGATCGGAGGCGTTCTGGACAAAGGCCAGGTTAAGAGCTCTTTGAACCGACGGGCGTGTATGAGGAATGTGATGAAAGTGAATGAAGCCAGAGAAGTGTGTCAGGATCGTAGCAAATGGAAATCCGTAGTGTCTGCCTACTCCTCAGGGAAACAGGCGTGAATTTATGTATGTATGTACGTAGATATATATAGAATAGTGCGGGTGTATTATGACCAAATTTAACCAATTATAGTTATTAGATCCCATTTAATAGGCCTAGTGCAGGCTACTGGGTATACCTAGCTGCCGAATACGTGTGCTACTTAGGAATTCTTGACAGTTATTTTATTACTATATTGCAAGTTTGCAGGTACTTACATCCATAGTCACGGATTTTTTGCGATGCAAAAGGCAGCAGCGCAAATACATAATAGTATCTAATAACTAGACGATTAAATAGACATTTGAATGGTTAACTTAAAAATTTTAGCCTGAGTTCTCTCGTCATTAATATTTCAAACTAGAAGCAATATTAAAATTTTTCCCATGTTCATACATAAACACAAGCGAACTATTTTGAGTAATGCATTAATCGTTGACAAGGAAAGGATTTTAAGTCAAATTACAAGCTAGACGTGAACAAAGAATGTCTATAATTTATAGTAAGAAAGAATTTTCTTCTTTTCGCATTTTTTGTAAAAGCTTTCTCGTGTCATCGCCGTAAAATTATTGGAATAATTTATTGCTCTAAATATTAAATCCTTTAGATGCTTAGTTGCGTTTATGGTGAGAAACGTTGAGGTATTTAGAATTCAAGTTGAATATTTAACCTGTCAAGTCTTGGGAATACCAAACATAATTTTAAAAAAATCTTGCCGCCTTTGCCTTTCTGTTCCCTATTCTTATAAACTTCGTTTAGCTAACAAATTTGAAAGATTCTATATAATTATTACATGGCAATTTGTTAGTCTGCCTAACTGATATATCAGGTAGACTAACAAGTGAGACTTGAAGGCACGGAATTTATTTTGCCGAAACAATACTTCTTACACTTCTCAAAACCAGTGTCCCACCTACCATAAAATATCTATCCGAAACTTCGAGAAACGAAAGAAGTTTTTTTGGGTTTATTTTGTTTTAAATAGACATTAAGGCGTTGTTTCGGATCACTTCATAGTATTTATGGTCCGAATTTGTTTTTACCAACAGTCAGTCCCAAAACTTCACTGCGGTAAAGTGGCGGTGGCAATTTAATACGAGCCAACGTTTTGTATGTGGATTCTTACCGGTTTAGTCTCAGTACGACGGCAACATAAACAGCCGAAGAAACATATTTGTTTTAAAACAATTTATCTAATCTCTCCTTTCTACAATACACACACTTATTCGTTTATAATAATAGCAAAAAATCACATTCCCCATTCTCTTGTTCCAGATCACAACGAACACGTCATTAAAGACTCAAAGATGACTTCAATTACAATTTTGGACACCAAATAGTTCAGCAACATGGATATAGACGAGAAGGTTTCAGGCCCCGGCGGGGCCTCGCAGAGGAACTGGACTCATCTGAACACCAGTGATGAACTGCCTCTTGACATGAGGTTCAACCATGGACACATGGTGTCTATGACCGTGTATAGTGTGTTAATGTTGGTGTCGGCCACTGGGAACTTGACAGTGCTGTCGCAGCTGGTGAAAAGAAAACGGGCGAAGCGAGCCAGCCGGCTCGATGTGTTGTTGATGCATTTAGCAGTAGCCGATCTCATGGTAAGCTAACCCAAATATACTTATTTTAATCTTTGCTGCTAAACTTAAACAGTAGTCCATGGAGAATCATGAAATCAATACACACATTTCTATATAAAAGTGTTTGATCTCGAAGGTATCACGGGAACCCGAATTAGTTCTCTTGTAAATGTTGTTATCTTGAGCCACAGCAAAATGGGTAGATTAGTGAATTAAATTATGAAAAGAAAAACTGAGCCCTAAAGAACTTAGCTGCTACGTTGGCGATCCATGGTGTCGCGTCACGTCACCACTAAATTACCTATGGGTTATAAGTGCATAATTATGTATGGCATTTTTTATAATAAGAGAGTTGTTGGCAGTGTTGCCATGTCAAAAATCGGGACGACGGCGATTCCATTAAAAAAACGGTAGATTCAAAGAAATTACGGTAGTTGCAACAGGGAAAATACGATGTAAAATACAGTGTATTAATTTTTAATAAACCAACAATTTTACCGCAGAAATCACCGATATACATCAACTCATCATGCGTTCTTATAACGTAATTTATGCTGTTTGGCTTTTTTTACAATAAAATATTCTTCACAAATAAAGGCAGCAATGTAACGATGTTGTCAAGACATCATTCTGCTTAAAAGCATAGGAACGTAATTTTCAAATAAATAAACATTCCTTCAGTATACCTATGTATGTCGAAAGATGAATCATGGTTAAATTTGAATTTGAATCTCTCTTATAATTTGAAATAAATTGCGCTGCAAGGTAATCATACAATTATTCAGAGATATCGTCTGCACTCATTCACGGTACAATAAACATGACAACATAAATTTGTTCCAATAGTGCAAGTTTCTTAACTCGACCCGCGAGTAACTTTAGGCGAATGTAACAACACCGAAGTTGGCGTTACTTGCGGTAACTTTACGAGTTATTGTCCAAAACTAAGTCGGAGACCCAAATTTCGTCAAAAAACACGGAAATATAGTTATCTCTAATGATAGGTGAACTGTTGGTAATTTTGTTCAATATTTAATAGTCGCATTCTGATGAGCTACTGAGCTTCGCGGGGATAAGTAGATATGATTAGACGTAGGTGTAGAAACTATTATGTCACATGACAGTGCAGTTTATATTACTGACTAGCTGTCCCGCTTAACTTCGTCTGCTTCATATAGAAGAATTTTTCCTTTGGTCCATTTGGCCCGTTTTCACAACATTTTTCATTGCTGCTCCGCTCCTATTGATCGTAGCGTGATGTTATATAGCCTATAGCCTTAGAATTTTTCAATTCGAACTAGTAGTTCCTGAGATTAGCGCGTTCAAACAAACAAACAAACTCTTCAGCTTTATAATATTAGTATAGATAAGGCTGCCCAATTCCTGGCCCGACAATCAAAAAGTTGCCTCTAATGTATTTGATAACCACGCTAAAATTAGAGATAGCAGTAGGCTGGCGACATTAAAGACTGTGCTGAAGTCCAATTTTCAACGTACGGTGATAAAACAGCGAAAAGCAATACTAATACTTGCTGGACAACGTACAAATATCTTTCTGAGTAATACTTCCAGTTCTATAAATTGGTGTTTCGTTTATCCCTATAATAAATATTCACTCTTCGTTCACACATCTAAATGTTCAAATAACATCGCTAAAATCATATACATAAGGCTATATGCTATTTTAAAAATCAACACACCTACACTTAACTCAATCTACACCTACATCTACCTCAAACTCCACTTATATCTATCTGAATATATCTAGAAGCTATATTGATTAAACTTAGCGCTATATTTATATTATACTAGAGCGAAATACATATTATTTGCTCATCACAAATTGAATATCCCGCTAATCTAAACTGATAATAGCAAACTATCGGCAAATTGATGTTGAAGTGGAGCCCACTTACTAATCTGTGTACCATAAATCAGTTCTAGTTTACGTAACTAATAAATTAAAACTGCTAAGAAATAATACGAATATTTATTAAGAGAATAGAGAATAATATATATCTTAGTAAGAGAAGAATATTTAGAAAAAGATTGTTGAAATCTTCATACAATGTATACATTGTACACTAAACCAAGTCGATGTTTGTTAATGCTGATCGTGATTATAATTGTATCACTGTATTATAATAAAAGCAGCGATAGCTCAGTGGGGAGACCAACAGACTGCAATGCAGAGGGTCTCGAGTTCGAACCCACGGCCACGTCGCGCACCTCTGACTTTCGGAAGTTATATGACTTTTCGAAATTATGTGCGTATTGATTGATAATTATCGCCTGCTCCGGTCCGGTTAGACTAGAAAGCCCACCCCAAGTGACTTGGGAATAATAAAGGCTAGGGAGAAGAAGACTGTATTATTAATAAAACATTAAATCAAACCAAAATTTTTATTTCGTCACAATTAACAAAGTAACACATATGTGAGTTTCCTCGAAAAGATACATGTTAGAAACACGGCTAATACACAACAACTTTACGCTCACCAAATTTCATCAGAAATCTAAAAGCTAAAGAAATATACGGGTTTGAGTATTATAAACGGTAAATGTCAAGCGATTTATAACCAGCCAACTCAGATTAAAAAAGAGAAATGAGCAAATTTGCGAAGTGTTCACTGCCTTATAATATATTATATACAACTTTTATTGGTATAGATCTGTAGGCCTGCGATGAAAAGTGAATGACGAAGTTTTGGGCCGATTCTTCGTGCTATTCGTACCATGAAACGAAATGTAGCGGCCCAAACAACGGAGTAATGTTACTTTGAAAGAAAGAAACTTCGTGGTATTTCGTTTGCCACGAAGGATCAGATAGATATTTTGATGGTAGGCTCTGATTTTCAATATTCTACGCCGGTAAAGCCGGCATTGCCAGCTCGTATTGCCATAAAACCCTAAACGTGCTAATATAGTTTTAATAAAACTTTATAATTTATATAGGCAATTAAACGCACCAGACATTCATAGACGTCATTGAAAGGTTATTTTATTCTATCTAATCGTTTTAGAATTGACACATGAACGTTAAGTTTATTAATTAACATTAATTACTAACGCTATAATATCTTATTTGACTTTATACACCTTTGTTCTGAACTAGATTTCTAGGGACGAGTCTGTATAATTATCTCATTGCTATCTCAATGGTCGCACGGGACAAATACTAGGTGACATTGTAACATAAAGTACCTACCTAATAAATGCGTGTTATATGAATGAGCAGAATTGTTAAGTAACCTTTGATGACATGTGTGTATAGTGGTGATCTTTTTAACTGGCGAAAAAATGGAGGAGGTTCTCAAGTCGACGCGTATTTTTTTTTATGTATGACCACGCATAACTTTTTGCAGAGTAGTCCAATTTTAATATTTCTTTTTTTATTGTAAAGGTTATACCCCGCAGTTGGTCCAGATCCGAGAGGCGGCGTGCGTATTCCCACGCGCGCCTCTGTGTCGTGTCCGTCTCCACTCTAAGGGGGGGGACAGTAGGGATTTTCTTAATAATGACCACAGGGTAGGTCTTGTCGTGTAGTGGCCTGCCGTTTCATACGGCGGCGGCGGGCCGAAACCTCGGCGGGGTCGCGACCGCATGTGCAAGTGATTCGCGCGGCCCCGCCGATAGTTATTTTGTCGAGGAACACCGTGGAAGGTTTAGTCGGTATTCTGGGAGGTACATTATTCTTATTCCATCTTTCTCTTTTACCCCGGCGAGTCCGACATAACCCTCCGCCCGCCTCCGCGGAGGGGTATGCGTCAATGCTTTCCCCCACGTAAAAAAACAGGATTATATAACAGTTAATAGCTAAAGTAAGGTAGGTAGCTATTTTAAAAGTAATCAAAACTTAAGCATGTAGTAATTAGTAGGTTATAGCCACAAAAAATTATAAAATAAAAACTTTTTAACAAAATAATTAAACCGCCGAAATACTGAAAAGCAAAAAATAATAAACCTTTTTTATTTAACCTTAATAACTTGGTTCAATATTTCTTTATTTCTTATTAAAGACAATTACATTTCGCTTACTTATGTAAATGAAAATACAAACAAATGCATTACACAATAACTAAGTTCTAAATTAATCACTAAATTACCTTAAATTGAAATTAGTAAATACATGCATATTATGTTTGTGGGGGTTAATGAAAAGTTCTTGTTGTGGAGTCCAAATAAAATACTTGTTGATAGATATGGTTAATATTTACTGGTACCAGATATAAATACTATAAATACATATTGGACTACGACCTAACTGAGTGGTTGCGGGGAGACGACTGCCGCGCGGCGCTACTGTATACTTGCGCCTGACTACACAAAATTAAAGCGTCAGCAGTGGCGCTACAGTTTTGCTTTTCAGATTTTTCGGCGGTTTAATTTTTTTGTTAAAATGTTTAGTATTATAAAAAGACTGGCTTCGACCCGCAGCTTTCCTTGCTCGGGAACAGTCCTTTTTTTTGGATGAAAAGTACCATAAAAGGTTCTATACGCTTGATAACGAATATGCGAAATTTAATGATGATCGTTGAAGTCGTGAAAGCGAAACAAATAAACAAACTCACATTGACATTTATAATCTTAGCAAATCGGGTTGCAACGCTTCTGAATTACAAAATATAGTGATCAGTCTACCCGTTCGATAAAGGGCGTGGTTAACTATTTCATAAATATTGTACTTATTCGTTCTATATCGTCGTCTGGCGAGCGGTTACTAGGTTGATAAAAAGCTAACAATGATCCCTCACTTAAATAACTTGAACTAGTTTGTGGTAGTTATTGAACAACTTTGTGGTATTGACTAAGTTTGACATTAGTGGTGTTCAAATATCGTACAAATCTCTATAATAGTTAATCAATGCAAGCATAACCTTCAAATATTACCTGTCTCGGTAATGAGTTTGTTGTGTGAAGGTCTTGGGTTAGCACCCGAGCTTTTTTATTTTTTTATTTTGCTCGTCAAAATAACCACACGCCACCTGATGGTAAGCAGTCGTGTGGTCTAAGAGTAGTGGCCTCCACACCGCCCCCACAACAGCCGAGGCGATGTTGAGGTCTCTACTTTGACGGCCTGAGAAGATGCTTTTTCACGCCCCGCTTAAAGGACCCAGGATTGAAGGAAGAAGGAAACACGTGCCATGGCAGAGAATTCCATGCCTTGGCCGTTCGGCAGAGGTATGAGGACCCAAACTTTTTGGTACGCGCTCTAATTGACTCTACCGTGTAAGGACGGCCTGAGAAGATGCTTTTTCGGCCTGAGAAGATGCTTTTTCACGCCCCGCTTGAAGGACCCAGGATTGAAGGAAGAAGGAAACACGTGCCATGGCAGAGAATTCCATGCCTTGGCCGATCGGCAGAGATATAAGGTCCCAAACTTTTTGGTACGCGCTCTAATCGACTCTACCGTGTAAGGATGCCAAGGATCTGAGCCCAGCACGCGTTGTTCTGGATAGGAAAGGGGAGGGCGGGAAAAGATGGAATAACTCTTCAGAGCACTTCCCGTGGTATATTCGAGTCAGGCAATAATAAGTTGTATTACGTTTTGTCAAAACATTTGCAGCATTCTTTGACTAAATCCTAACTTCCTGATCCTAATCCTAACTAATATTATAAATGCGAAAATGAGTTTGTTTGTTTGTTACGCTTTCACGCCTTAACTACTCAACCGATCAACATGAAATTTTGCATACACGTTGTCAGAAGTACAGAATAGGACATAGGCTACCTTTCATCCCGAAAAAAATTACTGTTCCCCAGGTAAACAATAATAACGTTTTTATGATAATAGATGGCGCCACCTGTCTTTCGAATCATGATGGAATTATATTATTACAAGCAGAGTACGACCCGAATTGATTGTCAAATTCTAAGTTAACGCGAGCGAAGCCGCGGGCAAAAGCTAGTAAACAATAAAACACATACATGCAAAAACATAACACTTTTGAATAAATCTGCTAAAATAATTACCTGTGATAACTCGTAGATTTTTGCAAGACGAAGTTATGCGTAAACCACAGCTCTCGGTGCTGTTGAGATAATTTAAATAGCATTTGAATACTTGTGTACAAAGATCGAGCGCCGAGGAGGCTGTTACATGCTCATGTTTTATGTATTTTGGTAACTTACAGCGTTTTCCAACGAGCCGACTTGTGGAATTGTTCAAATTGAATTTTCACGATATTAAACGTCCTGGCCCCTCGTCCGGAACACAGGCTCATAATGTTCGGTTCGCTGGACGGTTTTATTGGGCACCTAACTTTTTCTACAGATTTCCATTCTTACCGTCGCAGATTTGTTAAAGTTTTAAGTAAGAAATAGAGATTTTCTAAGAAAAATGAAGGTGGATGTTTTTACAAGTTGCTCTTATCTACATCTAGTTAGTTCGGCCTCGATGGCGTAGTGGTTAATGTAACCGACTGCCACAATTCCCGCACAAGTCAAACATTTGTGTGCATGAATATGGATGTTTGTCTTGGTCTGGCTGTTTCTATGTAGGTATAATATGTATGTATTTATAAAACAAAAAAGAGTATATATGTATGTTTATCCATTGTCTAGTACGCATAGTACAAGCTCTGCTTAGTTTGGGCTAGATGGTGTTGTGTAATATTATATAATATGTAAATTTAGGTTAAGGTATTTATCTTAACCTATATATTTTTATTATTATAAAATTATATAATATGTAAATTTAGGTTAAGGTATTTATCTATGGGCCTATGCAGCCCGAAATAAATGATAAATGAGTTACGTTATGTTTTAATGGTTTAGCTGGAGTGAGTGATCGGTTTGTTTTCACTTAACCGTATCTTGACACTATAAGAAACGATAAAACCAGAGCCTAACATGAAAACCCTACTTTGTTATTAAGTTGGCTAACTTATCTACATAACTTTTAAATATATCTGCGTCAGTTCTACGCATATTACGTTTATTTCATTTTTAGTCTGTACAGATGGCAAATATTTAAAAATATAATATAATAAGTTAGTTTTCTTTTAAAAAGAACATTTTTAATTTAAAACACAAATGATAATTATGATGTTATAAATCATATTTCTTTTATTTAAATAAACAAATGTGTACTTCTTTTTATATAAAGACAAAATATATTAGAAAATAATAGTAATAATAAAATAAAATTAACTATTCTTTGGTAAAACGACTCGCTTCTAGAATATAGGAGTCGAGCCTAAACAAGCGACAGAACTAAGAAGTTAAAATGAACTACTAGTATCTGTATATTAGATACTTATAATATCAGCGCTGTAATAAACTGTCCCACTGCTGGGCACGGGCCTCTTTTCAGTGTGAGAAGGATTAGGCCATAGTCCACCATCCTGGCCCAGTGCGGGTGCATGAGGTCTCGGGTTCGTATCCCGGGTCGGGCCAACAAAAACGAATTGGTTTTTTCTGTTAAGAAATCTCAATACGAGCTCGGAGTTAGGAAGTTGGCGTTGTGAGACACCCCCGTGCCTCGGAAAGCACGTAAAGCCGTTGGTCCTGCGCCTGATCTCTCTCTGGTCGTGTCAGATCATGAGGGTTAAGGAGCAGAGAGTGCACTTGTGTTTGCGCACACACTTGTGCACTATAATATCTCCTGCGGAGATGGCCAGTCTCCGTTAAGATTGGCCGCCGTGACCGAAATTCGGTCTGGAGGACATTATTATTATTATATCTTTAAGAACATTATGGAGAACTCTCAGATATGCATGCATGTTCCCTCACGATGTTTTCCTTCACCGTTAAAGTGATTATTACCTATTTAATACGCGTATAACTTCGAAAAGTTGCATTGCAACCGAACCCGAGACCTCTGCATGGCAGTCTAACGTTTACCCACTAAGCTACCGGTGTTTGACTATTTAGAACTACTGTTAACTACTAGTTTTAACCATTAATTTTACCGTCTTACTTCTGAACTATTTCCCTCGCATGATTGAATTCCTTATTTATTTGATTAAGTTATGATGGTGCTAAGATTAGGTGCATTGTTGTGATTGCAGGTGACATTCCTGATGATGCCGCTGGAGATCGCGTGGGCGGGCACGGTGCAGTGGCTGGCGGGGGACCTCATGTGCCGCGTCATGATGTTCACGCGCACCTTCGGACTCTACCTATCCAGCTTTGTACTCATCTGTATCGCTGTCGATAGGTGAGTACACATTTATCTAATTTTTATTCAGAACTTCTTGTTAAAATACAACTCCCGCAGTAATGCCTGTGTCGCGGGGACTTTACAAACATTTAAACAACGGACACAAAGAACACCCAGATTCAGAACAACTATTTGTGGATCACACAAATTTTGTCCCATGTGGGGATCGAACCCTTAATACTCAGCGCGGCGGCAGTGGCAGTCGGTCACTTGAACGACTACGTCATGTGTGCAGTCTGTGTTACTGGTTAAACGAGGGACATATTGAAGAAGCGACTTAAGCCGATACTCGTTCGAAAAATATATAATAAATAGGACTTTAATAACTAAATCCTAACTAATATTACAAACGCTTGTGTTTAACTTATCACCAGATAGATATAGTAAAATGTAACAGTCAAAAATAGTAAATGATCACCAAATTGCACAGCAAAATATATTTAAAGAAATGAAATTATCCCCGCTTCGTGGGGCTCCTATTTTTAGGTGGGTTTAAGAAGGAACCTAACATAACCTAACCCTTTCGAGACGGAATGCACTGATTTGAGGCGTATAGGTGCTTATTATAATATATTTTAGTAAGCATATTTTGCTGCGCAATTAGTATTTTTGGTGGTCATTATATTTAATCCCATATTATGAATGCGGATGTGAGCTTGTTTGTTTGTCTGTTACGCTTTCACGCATAACCTACTCGACCGATCATCATGAAACTTCGCATACACGTTGTCAGGGGCACAGATAAGCACATAGAGTAACATACACGTTGTCAGGGGCACAGATAAGCACATAGAGTAACATACACGTTGTCAGGGGCACAGATAAGCACATAGAGTAACATACACGTTGTCAGGGGCACAGATAAGCACATGGAGTCACTTTCATTCGGATAAAAAGTACTGCTTTCAAGGTATAGAAAATGCGTGAGAACCGCATTCACTGCCGCTGGAGCATCGCTACCGAGGTTCTCAGAAACAGCGATAAGAAATAATCATCCCGCACATAACTTCTACTCGTACAACACGTGAGAATAAAGAAAACTCGATCACGAATTCCAATGAAACGTTGACAAACTCGTGACCTAGTCAATTAAATTAACAATTTTCCTCACCTTTAAGGAAAGTGACGATACTTATAATTGTTGATTGATACATTGATTTCATTAAATTATATAATCTGCCGCTCGCCTTTCAAGCGGAACTAATATTTATTTCGATTTGCGTACTTTTGTAGGTAAAATATTTGTGTTATTTGTATCACACTGTCTATGTATGCTTTTGCCAAATTTCATCGCAAACCAATCGTTTATTTTTTAATAAGAAATAGATACGTGCAATTGCTGAAAATTATTGTGTAGGCAGTTAAAAATGTAGTCTGATAGCAATTTTACGATCGGCCATAGTTGAAGTTGCACTTCATCACTGACAAGGGAAAATCTGAAGACTGAATATAAAATATGCATAAGATGGAAGAACAAGACTTTTGTTTTCTAGTGTACTTAAGACTAAAGAAAAGGCGGCGGTGTTCACTAAAAGTATCTTTTATGTGACTCAAACCAGTACCTTGACAAAGCAGGTACAGTGTCGAGTGCCACACGGCACTTTGTAGTCGTACTAAATTGAGCAGATATAGAGGGCGCTCCACTCATTTGAACCACAAGAGGCCAGCTGTGCACAAAGAGTAATTAGGAACAAAAAGTCCTTAAACATTTTCAAGTACGTATATAGTCAGAATTATTTACGAGTAGGTTGTATATTGACCATGCTTGTTCTTTATTTAAGCTGAAGGTCAACTTGTTAGAATTGTACCAATCGCTTGAAAGTCTTTGTGAAACGTATAATTATATCTAATGATCTGAGAATTTCTGATCCCAAAATTCATTTCAGCTTCATACTCAAGGCGACAGATTCTAGCGAAATTACGGGCACATTATACGTTAAGTCGATGTTTTGAGAAATACAACTTTAAGCTAAGCGTCCACAGGTCGGTATCGTACGCATCGGACACATCGCATCAAACGCATTATTTTTTCATACTGCGTCCACTGTATCGGCAGCGACGGATTGCCGATGTAAGTACCAGCAATCGGATTGCCGATGCCAGTTTTATTCGGATTTTCTTAGTGATCGTACGTGTGTTTGTGAGAATGAAGGAAAGCAAAGAAGAACAATTTGTCGTTATTGCTTGTTTGTTAGCAGAAGAGGAAGAAAATGCAAAAACATCTATAAAAAACATAATATCGGAGCGAGCACGCGGGGCGCGTCCACTGATCGACATTCCGTATGACGTCACCGGCACGCATCGCAAAAGTTGCCTCTCGGAGCATCGAGTCGGCATTGCCGATGTGCGATCCGTACAATGCGGATCAATGGACGCACTTGTGTGACTTTCTATGCAATGAATACTAGGATCCGTTAAATGCGATGCGTCCGATGCGTACGATACCGACCTGTGGACGCTTAGCTTAAAGTGAAGCTCTTTGAATCATGGCACGTACACAGATTCACGTGTATAAGTTGCGAAGGTAGTTAGACGGAGTGAGATCGTCATTACGTCAACTAACATTAAAGTAAAACCTACACATAAAGTGACGTGTGACATTTTTTCTAGATAACAGCGCAACAAAAATAGCTTCTGAAGTGTATAAAAGATCTTTGACATATCTATTCCAAACATCTCTCTGAGGGACAGCCAAAGTTAAGCTTCCATAAAGACATTTATATTAATCTATACTAATATTATAAAGCTGAAGAGTTTGTTGGTTTGTTTGAACGCGCTAATCTGAGGAACTACTGGTTCGTCTTGAAAAATTCTTTTAGTGTTGGATAGCCTATTTATCGATAAAGGCTATAGGCTATATAACATCACGCTACAACCCACGGGGGAGGCGCAGTAATGATAAACGCGGGTGAAACCGCGGGAACATCCAGTAAATAAATATAATAAATTAATTATTTATTGCAACAAAAAAATTATACATTTACAGTGTCAGCCCTGATTCCCAAACTAGCGTGGGCTGTATGTTGGGAAACAGTATTTCCCAAAAACAAATTATACTAAATTGCTACATACACTAGAGCTGACGTAAAAAAAATAAAATAAAAACTAAGTAACTTTTTTTTAGTTTACGGTTGAATTTAGTGGTGGTAGCATATGTGTGCATGGGTGTGTGTGTGTGTGTATGTCTGTGTGTGTGTTTGTGTGAGTTCGTGTGTGTGAGCGAGTGTATCGTGAGGGTGCGCGCGCGCGTCTATATGTATGTATGTGTGTTTGTGTGTGTGTGTGTCTGTAGGTGCGCGCGTGTAAGTATATTTGTGTGCTTGCGTGTGTGTGTCCTTATGTTACCATTAGTAATAAGTTTTCCACATCCTTGTAGTTAAAATTCTTAAGCCAAAGTTTAATAGTGTTTTTGATTTTGTAATTTGTTAAAGACTTGGTTTTATGCTTTAAATTAAGTTTATTGTACAGTCTAGGTGCAATATTACTATAGTGTTGTTGGGCAAATTTGCTTTTGACACTTGGGACTGGACATTTGTCTATCCTTTTAATACATTGATAGACAAACAACTTTCGCACGCTTAGCACTTATGCTTTCTCAAACACTAAATGTGCGGTGGCGAAACGGTAAGTAGAGGAGTACTTTAAGTAAAGCCTTTCGACCTCAATCAAACGTTTCTTGGCCGCTGAACCCCATGAACATACACAGTAGGTGATTAAGCATTCAGCTAGCGCTTTGTATGTTTGTATCAACAATTTAGTGTCAGGTATAAGTCTCAAGTCCTTAAAAATGTAAATAAGTTACCTTAACCTATCACTGACCGTAGTTATATGCTTATTCCAATTTAGTTTATAATCTATATTTACGCCTAGATATTTAATTTCATTTGTTGCTGTGCTGCAAACTCAATGTTTGATCGGTTACAAGGATAAGAGTGCAATCTTAGATTGAAAGTTTTTGGAGATGAAGCCATAGTTTTACTATATATATTAGCCAATGAGAAGCTCCACACCCTTAAGGCTAATCGCATCCATCACAAATGTGTTATGACTGGCGTACACCCGGTCGATGGCACGGCCACCCGCGTCACCTATTGACTTTGATAACTTATATACATTCCATACAAACGTACGCGTGGAACCTCTTGTATGTCATGTGTACACAAAGGTCAAGTACTTTCCTCACGTCGTCGGTTATTCTTCTTAGTAAGCTGACGTTCTCTTTATTATAGCCTACTAATTTTAACCCGTGGATTCGCATCTTCGTGTTCAGAAAAATAAAATTGGGGCAGTCTTTGGGAACTGCCGATAGAAGTGAAAACTTTAATCCTTGATCATAAATCAAATCTTTATAAACTAGAAAAGGTGCGGGTCGGATGCTAGTGACTGATACTCTCTTAGGGGTTATTACGAGGATCAAAATTTCGTTACTTTTTGCGTAGGACGCACCATTTCTGAGATATTGTTAATATTCTAAAAAAAAAAATAAAGCGTGGAAGCGTGACGATGACGCGAGTTCTATGATTTTTGTTCACCCAAGAAGTGCTCAACGCGCCTAAAGAAGTTTTAACTTCAATAAATTCAATAACTGTTCCGCAGGAAATTACTATTTTTGAGATGGAAAGTAGCTTTTGCCCATCTTTGACTATAAAACAGACAAACATCAAACTCACTTCCACGTTTGTAATATTAGTAAGGAGTTATCGTCACCGAGTTCGACTAATAGATCTCTGCATAGATTCTTCTTCTCCCTAGCCTTTATTATTCTCAAGTCACTTGGGCTCGGCTTTCTAGCCTAACCGGATTTGACTGGATATCAATTTTTACACGGAGCGACTGCCATCTGACCTCCGCAACCCGAAGGCTAACGATACCCTAAGGCTAGACTAGTGTCAGGATATTAGAGGGCACTGACTTCCCAATAACGACTGCCATAGATGTTCATGGCAGCCGGGACCGACGGCTTAACGTGCTCTCCGATGCACGGAGCAGGCGATAATTGTCAATCAATATGCACATAATTTCGAAAAGTCATATAACTTCCGAAAGTCAGAGGTGCGCGACGTGGGTTCGAACCCGAGACCCTCTGTATTGCAGTCTGTTGGTCTCCCCACTGAGCTATCGCTGCTATTTATAAGATCTCTGCATAGATTGATTTCCAGAAAAAGGAAATCCCACTAATATCATAAATGTGAAACTCTGTGAAAATGTTTGTATGTTTGACACTTAAACATACGTAAACATACGTAAACCGTATACATTTGACGTATTTGAATAGAACTTAACAAATAGATAGACGATGGCTTGTGATTGGACACATAGGACACTTAATCATGATAGTTGAGTAGGGATTCATTCAGGTAAACCCACGGGCAGAGCTTAGTCTCATATAATTAGTAAAGTAAAGCGTATTTTGTCTATATTCTCCCATAATTGCTTAAACTTAGCAATTATGTGACAGATACGATATATTTATGTTGGAAACAAGATTGTTTATCTGGCAAACTAAGTCCCTGTTATAATAACTGAATCTTGTTGCTTGAGCTACGCACCGCCATCGCCACGCTGACTTGAAGAAGACAACTCTTGCGTTTGCATTTAATCTATACTAATATTATAAAGAATTTTTCAAATCGAACCAGTAATTCCTGAGATTAGCGCGTTCAAACAAACAAACAAACTCTTTAAGTGTTGGATAGCATCTTTATCGAGGAAGGCTATAGGCTATATAACATTACGCTACGACCCACGGGGTCGGCGCAGTAACGATAAACGTGGGTGAAACCGCGGGAACATCTAGTATGTAATATGCACGGATGGCGTAGTGGTTTAAGTGGTCGCCTCACCACTGCGCCGAGTGTTGTGGGTTCGAATCCCACGCGGGACTAAACTCTGTGATCTGCAATTGGTTGTTTCGAGTGTGCATGTTCTTTGTGTCCGTTGTTTGTATGTTTGTAAGGTCTCCCGCGACACATAAATGATTTCTAGTGAGGAAAAAGTCATTTTTAAAAGAAAAATAAATTAAAAGAATACATATTTCTTTGATTATTTGACGATGGCCTAACCCTTCTCACACTGAGAAGAGGCCCGTGCCCAGCAGTGGGACAGTTTAATAAAGGGCTGGTATTATTATTATATTATTGCTTTGTACTGACTTTCTATATACAAAAGCGTCATCGAAGCGTCAACAGAGACTGTCGGTGTAACGTAGTTGAATGTCCTTGTAGAAGATGGAAATAGTTTTAGGAACGCACATGTATGATGCGCAAAACATCACGCGTATGACGCCTTTGAAGGTGGCGTGAGTCATTGAACATGATCGATCAATCATATACATAATTATGTACCTGCGTTTCGGCGTACTTACAATACAATACATTATCAAGTTGACTGCTTATCTTTAAAAGGTAAAAACCAAAGGAGAATGCTCTGGCTTGTACGGATTCCAGTATCGGTATATAACGGTATAAATATTTTTTGAGTCGAGATGCAAGTTACCTCATTATATAGGGTATAATTAATACTTAAAGAGAAATCAATATGATTTACGCAAAGCTCCGAGATTTTTAGAAAATGCTCTTTTCGATACAGTTACTCTTACTTTTAACTTTATCTTAGATGTAAAAAAATCATCAGTTAAGTCATATGTGTAACGAAAGTCATATTTTTAATACCACTACATACACATTTAAGAGCAAGGAATTGCAAAACTGAGTTATATTTCACAACGTTATAAGTTAATAAAACTACCAAATCAAGTTTTCACTTGCAGTGTTGCTCATGTATAGGGCAATATCAAAATCATAATATAGGGATTGATATGGCCTCCATTTTGTTTTACTTTTTAATATCTTAATGCAATTATAACACGGTCTTAATTATATCGTTCTTTATTGCTGGTAACCCTGATAGCCCTTCAGAACTGTTTTAAAAACAGCTGTGAGGTCAAAATAAAATGTTGTGACTCGTTTTAAATCTTAATTTACCTATTGAAAAAAATCGTATAGCTTTAGAACTTAACACACTACAGGACAAATTATGAACAATTCAAAAATTAACGTGGGTTTTCGGAGCATAGGTACACTATGCCTAGTTCTCTTTCAAGGGTGATATTACGATTGCCTATTCTCTTTTATAAAATTGCTTCGCATCGAGAAATAAATTATATCTGACGAAATATTCACATTCGTAACCCTTTTGAGACTGATGCAGCGTTATATGTATAAGACATATTAGTTATATTAGTACAAAAAGCCGTAAACCGTTTTACGGTACAGTATATGCTACATTTTCTCTATTCTGTTACGCACAATGGCCTAGTCAGTCAGTCTAGCAGTGCAAAACCTTTGTAATCCTACAACCGTCATAATTAATATCTGTGGGAAGAACACTAACATAGATTTTCTTTTTTAATTCAGATACTACGCAATCCTAAAGCCGTTGAACGTGGCGTGGGAGTCGCGTGTGCGCAAAGCGCTCACGTTCGCATGGGTGTGCGCCGCCCTGGCCAGCCTGCCGCAGAGCTTCATCTTTCACCTGGAGGAACACCCTGATGTCAAAGGGTACGTATCACCTAAGTTCATCCAACCATCTGTATTATGATAATAGCTTTATAATAGTTTTCAAGTACTGACTATAGTGAAGGTACTACTTGAAGGTACTACTAGCGCCACAACGGACTAAAGCTAAACTAACAATGACGTTAATGACAGTTCCTAATTCAAATACAACGTAAGTAATCAAGACTGAATAATATTAAATGAGTGATGTTTAATTATGTTAATTGTATCTAATCAAAGAGAAGTGTACTTGACAAATTTAACCTTTAATAATTGAATAGAGAAACTCAAATAAAGCCATATTCACGAAGTTTCCTATTTTAAGTTCAGGCATCGACTTCATACAAATCAACCTCACTTTTAAATCAAAAAGGAATCTCAATATTTCATTACATATTTATAACTCAAGCGAATTTGTACTATAAATAGCTTGTATTTGAGAACAAATCAATTCTAAGATATATTAAGATTGAACCCGCGACGCTGTAGGCGTGGGCAAGTAAACCGCAACGGTACCTTTGCAGTGAATATGGAATATTGTCATTAAAAGGCAGAATTTCATTAATTTTGAACTTACTATTCCGAAATTATCTATAAACTACATCAGGAGAAACGCAATCAACTTTCGATTTACTATTCCGACTACGAGAACTTGCAAAGGTAGTTTTTGCGATACGTTTTTCTTTGTAAAATAGTTAGTTTCTAAAGCACTAACTTCTGCTCTACGCTTGTGTAAAACCTATAGTTATAGATACTGGGTTGAAAACTATTCCATGTGTATCACGTCCATTTAATGATTTAGGAGTTATTGAGCTATAAACACTTAAATATCCACACTTTCACAATTACAATAAGGAAATAGGTATGTTATGAGCCGGTCTTATATTTAATCTGCTTACTTATACTAATAAGGGTCAGCGCCGACGGAAGGAGTGGGGGCGAGAAAACTAATTCAGTAACAATTTAAATTCAACCTAAAATGATTCAGAATACGACTGTATTTGGTACAACGAAATAAAATTACCACGCTTTGAGTCGCTCGCCGTCATATTATTTCGTTATACCAGATTTACACATTCTGCCTGCGCAGCAGTAGTGAATACGACTGATGTGCTAGACGTCTCGGGTTCGAATCCCAGGTCGGGCTAATAAAAGCTAATTGGGTTTTACTGTTAAGAAATCTCAATACCAACCCGAAGTTAGGAAGTTGGCGGTGTTTGACACACATCTGCCTCCGAAAGCACGTAAAGCCGTTGGTCCTACGCCTGATCATGAGGGTTAGGGAACAGAGAGTGCACCTCTGTTTGCGCACACACTTGTGCACTATAACATCTCCAGCGATGAATTTGACAAAAACCTACAACGCCACGACCCTAACGTCGCAATTTAGTCTGAAACTGCTTTACATACAATGTTTTCTTTAGTTTTCAAGAAATGATTGTGACGAACATAGTTATGATACAGGCTGAACTCTGTTTTGTTACGTTTAGGTATACCTAACATAAAAGCTAATTTCCTGAAAATACATTTACCCTTTCGAGGGATAACGGACGTGACCACTACTTTCACTTTATCCATCCGATGAAAAGATAATAAATGTAATATTTTTGTGTACCACGGCAGATTCTATATATTTGTTGAAAAATATATAGCTTATGTTTAACTTATCACCAGATATAGTAAAATATAAGTAAAATCTAATAGTAAAAAATAGTAAATGATCACCAAATTGCACTGCAAAATATATTTAAAGAAATCAAAATAAGTCGACGGAGCCCCGCCTGGTGGGGCTCCTATTTTTGGGTGGGTTTAAGAAGGAACCTAACATAACCTAACCCTTCCGAGACGGAATGCAGTGAGTTGAGTCGTATAGGTGCTCGTTATGATATATATTAGTAAACATATTTTGCTGCGCAATTACCATTTTTGGTGGTCATTATATTTAATCCCAAAATATATTTCTTTTAACTTCGATTCTTGTTTGGGATTATTCGTTAAACATTTAACAAATCTAAAGATTTCTACCCTGAAGGTAATGAAAATATAAACTGGTTTGGGCGCCCGGGCACCGCGCCGGGTTTCACAGAATTTCGACATTAAATTTTTTTTATCTTTTTGTATTATATTTTGATATATCAGATAAAGTATCAAAGTTAAATAAAAGTTTTGATGTTAGCAAATGACAAGCTCCATCGTGAGTTCAAATTATTGTAATACCTACCGACTTGAATTAGAAATTCGGCAAGATGTCTTTTATTTAATTAATTAACTTGTAATAAAGTATTTAGTTAATTTTACAATGTTGCTTAATTAAGACTAATGAATAGTTCAATTTTAAAACTAAAATTCTAAAACATAATTACAACTTAGTTAGTCTTAAAACAATTTTTTTAGTTTAGTTATCGTTAACGAGACTATAGTTTATTTATTTGTTATATTTTGATAAGTTCAGCGAATGTGGCTGTTATACATGAGGATACACTCAAGCACAGCTGTCACATTGAGTACTCCTGAGCCATCAAGACAGTACCAATTTCGTTACAGAAAATCTCAATAAAGGGGCTTCTAAACAATATTTTACTGAAATATTTTGGACGATGTCAAGTTCGGCCATTTTAGTAATTTAACGCGCCGGCCATCTTATTTTATCTTGGAAGGAAAAATAGAAGACAGAAGGGGAAGAGGAAGGCCAAGGAGGACGTTCATAGATCAAGTGAAAGAAAAGGTAAAAGTTACGTCGTATCAAGAAGTCAAAGCGCTGGCTGCAAATAGGACATTATGGAAGAGACTCCACCGACAAGAGCTTGGCTCTTAAATTGAAGAAGAAATGCCAATGAAAATGAAATGGCCATCTTATCAATTTAATGCGTCTGCCGTACCCAATGGCCTTCCCAAATGTATATATTGCCGTGTATTGCATGCACGGGTATTATTGCTTGTAATGTTTCCGGCCATTATATTGCAGCCATATATTGCACATAAGTAAAGTCCTTTAACACTATGACCGGCCGCTTCGCTAACAAACTCTTTCTGACTTTGACTGTAATATACATATTTTTGCGTTTTTTTTAAAAGTCATCGTTCGCACTATGTATTGTTCCTGTGTCGCGGGGGGGGAGGGGACTCTACAAACAACCAAACAACGGACACAAAGAACACGCAGACTCGGAACAACTATTTGTGGATCACACACATTTTTGTCCCGAGTGGGGATCGAACCCACAACACTCGGTGCGGTGGCAGTGGCGAGGCGACCACATTAACCACTCCGCCCTCCGTGCAGTCAAAAACAATGAAATACCTAATATATAATATCGAAGATGATCACAACTCTTTAAGTGTTGTAAGAAGAGCCTCCAGTTACTTCGGCCTCATGAATATTTGACAAGATATCGAATTTTAACACAATATTTGAACCAAACTTTGAAGAAATGAAAGACATTTTTAATTCTCTAAAGATTGAAAATTATCATTCTTAGAAGATATTTTGCAATTTTGACTGCCTTTAAAATTACATTTTCTGTATTCTATAATAAGGCAATAAAATTTAAATCATTTGTTCATTTGTTTACTCAGTGTCACACGCTAGCTAACCTTCTTGCTACTACTCACTTCCATTTAAATATTTTAAACTCAAGTTAAGAAAATGGCTAGTAGATAAGTCTCATTGTAACTATAAAATAAAATAAAATAAGAATATAAAAATAAGAAAATAATACACGCTGACACACATAGACTTCAACACACACACACACACACACACACACACACACACACACACACACACACACACACAAACACACACACATACGCACACACTCATATACACCCTCACACTCATATACACACTTACACACCATCTGCATGCAACCCTTTTTTGTTACTATATTTTGGTGCTTAAATATTTGTTTTCTTAACAATAGTTATCGTTACTTTGTTCATACAACCTTAGCCACATTAAATATTGTTAATAATGTCTATATAATAGGGAGAGGGCCTGGAGATTTGTCATACAGGTCTTGAACCTAGTACAGACTCCAGCTCTCTCAAAGGTTTAAATTCAACTTGTAACGAATGTATTTACATGTATGTACCTTTGAGAGAAAATAAAACATATTATTATTATTATTTATTATTATAAGTGCTTTTACACAATAGAAGAGTTCATGCAACATAAAACCAATGAATCTGATTATTTATAAATGTTAATATAATAATGATTAATATTCTAAATAATAATATAGTTTGCCATTGTGTAACTAATATTTTAAATGTTTTATATAATTATTAGTACTTGCATGCCTAATATAGGCAGACTATAGCCTGAACTATTCACCATTGTTAAATCTGGTACCACCTGTACTCTGTGCAAATAAATGTTCCTTTCTTTCTTTCTTTCTTACACATGATACTCTTGAGTCCACTGAAACGTGAACAGTGTTGTAAATCGCAAATGACCACTACCAGATGGCCTAGAATAAAAATGTCTAAGTATATATACGAGTTACAAACATAGTTGTTTCAAGCATTAGTGTTTTATCCGTTGTATTCTACATGCATACACTCACATTTATTTCATATCAGTGCGTAGTATGTTTTGTGGTTTTAATGTTAGTAAAACCTTATGACTAGAACTAGAACTTTAACCTAACCTTACCTCAAACTCCCTAACCGATGGTAATGTAGAGGAAATCTGCCAAATGTACCGACATTCGATACATATTTAATATTAATTGGCATCAAGGTGAATGGCCACTCAAAGATTAGATGAGGTTTACGTGAGGCCAACGAATTAGGGTTGCGACTTACAACAGATGAAAGTCAAAGAGTTCCTAAACTTATTCGATTTTGGGTCACCATATAAAGCCAACGAGAATATTAACCTCCGCGACTTTTTGCTACTTCCTCATTAGATATTTTAATTAGAATTGAAATACAAATACATCTACATTAAGAAATTATAATTTGCCACTTAAAATATATTTGAATTATACAGTAATTAGTAAATAATATGGCCAACATCTTGTACAAATGAGCGATGTGGCCATCGTGTGCCAAAGTTTGACAACATTACTAGTGCCTGCCTTCTCGACAGTGTAAACCAGAGGATCCCAGATATTTTTTCTCATAGACCACTTTTAAAATTTAGCTGGTTCCGGTGGACCCCTGCAGCTACATTTCTACCATATTCCTTGGCATTCATATTAATATTGGTGAAGTTCATGCAATTAAAAAATTAATTTGATCAAATCTCTACGGGCCTTTCTTTTTTTAGTAATTATCTTACGAAAATTCGGTAGAAGCGAGACATCGCAAATAAATTTTCGTGGACCCGCCGCTTACGAATTGTGTACCCCCATTTTTTTGTAACCCCAACGTAGACCCCCGTCGAGTCTCCCGTGGACCCCTGGGGGTCCACCTGGACCACTTTGGGAACTAAGGGTGTAAATTATTGTATAGTCTCTGCACAATACATATGCAGGATTACTTTTATACAACTAAAGTTACAAACAAACTTACAGCCCGGATTGTTTGCTAGTAGCAATGTTATGAGTTTGATCTCCACACGACAACAATTGTGTAGTTTAGAAATAATTGTACCGAGTTTTGGAGTTCTTTGTCCGACATGTGAATGGTTGTAAATGCCTGACACAGGAAATATTTCTAATGTGTGGTTTGTCTTTTTAGAAGAACGAAGAGCTATACTGACGAATTTCTCTTACATATCAAAATTATACCTTAAATTGCTTTTCTTATTAATTTGTTTTTATTTACATTGCATGTCTTTGAATATATATAATAATATAATATCGGCCCTGTATTAAACTGTCCCACTGCTGGGCACGAACCTCTTCTCACTATGAGAAGGCTTAGGCCATAGTCCACCACGCTAGCCCAGTGCGGGTTGGCGGATTTCATATATCTTCGAGAACATTATGGAGAATTCTCAGACATGCAGGTTTCCTCACGATGTTTTCCTTCACCGTTAAAGCAAGCAATAATTAACTATTTAATACGCATATAACTTCGAAAAATCAAAAATGCGCGCCTTGGGTTCGAACTCGAGACCTCTGCGTAGCAGTCCAACGGTTTCCCACTAGTCTATCGAAACCAAAACTTATTTTAGACACTTAAATAAAATCATCACGCCCCTAATAATATCGAACAGACTTTGAGATGATGTATGCTCATATGATAAAATCGTGAAATATAGCCAGAACAATGATCCGCGCCAGAGTACATTTAGCTTACTACGAACGTGCGTGACTTACAAACAAGCGAACTATTCGTAAACAATGTCGATGATCGTATTTCGCACAGAAATTGCTACAGAATGAGTCTGTTTCATTATAATAGGGCGCATGCTCACTAAGATGTAACGACACATGATTGTCCTAACTAAAATATCGTGGCTCGTATATATGAAGTAATTTTCATATAGCATAAGTTGAAAACGACTGTTTTGCTGTGTGTTGACAACATATCAAGACAATTTTGTATCAATGTAGATAGCTTTTATATACCGTAGTCATCCAACGATATATGAAATCAAAAACTAACGCGGTGCGTTACAACGTGAGTGAATAGTGACGATATAATATAGTCATATCAGAGAATAAAAAATGTAGATGATACAGGTGGGAAGGCAGCCTAGGCAAAATGTTACTTATTGGGCTAGTTGTATAATTTTGCGCTTATTCTAACGGTTAACACTAGGTTTCGCAAAGTTTTACTGTGTTATCTTGTGTGGAAATGAGCCCAGAACAATTGACTTGGGTTTTTCAAATCCAGTAGACTGTTCACTCCCTATTTCGTTCGCCTAAAACAGAACTTCCAAGTAGTTAAAGCTAGACTCGTAAGACCCGACATGCACGCCGACACACATAGTTAGAATATTTCGTTGTTGCAGGATTTAATTCGTAATAGTTACATAATAGAAACACACAATTGTACAATACATTGCTCTGGCTGTTCGAGTCGGTTCCAAACACTTGGCGTTACAATACTTTCAAAACACAAGAATAATATTCATACGTGTCAAAATCTCTGTGCACATGTTCGTTATCGTGCAGAAAAGATGACATATTGTGCAAATTTTATTCGAATATCATGTAATGCTATTTGTGCACATCACAAGTACAAAACAGTGTGCCTCGAATATAAAGAGCTTGCAGTCGTAGTTGAACCTAACAAACGCAAAAGTAAATAAATATCCTTCACACTAATCTCAGTATGATGTAGTCTAAGTGTAAGGATGTTTTCTTTTTCTTTTGATACGATTAATGTGGCAAACAAGCATACGGCCCACCTGATGGTGAGTGGTCACCGTAGCCTATGGACGCCTCCGGCACTCTCACTCACCGAACGAAACACAACAGTAGGAATACTGCTATTTCACGTCGATATTCTGTGAGAGAGTAGTCCTTCCCCGGTCGAGCCATTCATGCTGATTTTAGCCATTCATGATGATGGGTCAATAAATAAATATTCTTATTAAATTATTATTAACTAATAATATTGGTCAGCATATTGATAGCCCGGCTTACATGATATATTAGTTTACAGCCAGCGTTTTACTATTTTATTAACGGAATAAATAATATAGAGCGACGTACAATATCTGGTACATTTTATACACTCGTATTTAGGTCAATGTTGCTTTTAGATTGAGTCACGTTAGCCGAGCGAACATACGTTAGAATTCATGCTAGGAAAGCTTACGTCAGAATTAGTACTGATTTGTTCAGAAATAATGCAGTATATGTCAGCAAAAGTGGATAAACAAAGTAAAATGCCCCTGGATATGGACCTCGCAAGTCAACATCTTAGAAGCAGACAAAATTACGAAACCGCGGGCAAAAACTAGTATAATAATAATTTAAACTCATATCAATTCCTGTTTGTCGTATTATCTATAGTTTAAATATTGTAGGTACGTTTGGGTTAGTCCTGAAATTGTCACACAAACAATAATGGCCTTACTCTACGATTGACCCATAGACACGCCATTACATCCGTCCATTATTCCGGCAAACCAATGTAACTTAATAGGTAAATACACAATAAAAGATAAATTGCTACAGATTAAATCCTTTAAATCGTCTAACCGCTATCTCTGCTCAATAATCTTAATTACTACCTACCTATACATATGGCTGCCGTAATACATCATCGGTGTATATAATAAAAAGCAATTTAGATAGGAGGCCTGGCCTAATGCGATCGTATAATGCCCAACATACACAACAAAATTTGGTAAACCAATTTATGTAAGTCTACATAAAATTAATGGAGCAGGAACCATTTTGGTTATGAAATTTATTGTATTTTAATAAATCTAGCTTAATCTTGTTACATAAATAAATGCTGTAGAAATGAGAGCGCTGAGAGACATATGTGGTGTGACTCTGAAAGATAGAATAAGGAATAATGTGATTAGAGAGAGATGCGGCATGAAAGTGGATAAAGTGGATATAGTGACAAGAATAGAAAAGGGTATGTTAAGCTGGTTTGGGCATGTAAAAATAAATGGACGAGAAAAGACTGACTGTTTATAAGGCTAGTGTGAATGGAACAGTCGCAAGAGGCAGACCTAAGCGAACGTTTCTTGATCAGATTAGAGCCGTTCTGGACAAAGGCCAGGTTAAGAGCACCTTCAATCGGCGAGCGTGTATGAAGAATGTGATGATAGTGAATGAAGCCAAAAAAGTGTGTCAGGCTCGTAGCAAATGGAAATCCGTAATCTCTGCCTACCCCACTGGGAAATAGGCGTGAATCTATGTATGTATGTAATCTTGTAACAATGTCTTTGAAATTCACTACACATTAACGCTTTTTAAATCAGAATATTATAAAGCAGACGCAGATATTGTTAACTATATGAATATAACACTTCTACCCGCGGCTTTGCCTGACACCTCTTTAACATAATTATATAAAATCCTTAATCGGGATAGAAAGTATTCTGTTTCAATGAAAGATAGCCTGTGTGCCAAATATCGTCAAAATTTGTTAAACAAACAAACACTGAAACACAATTACATTAGCTTGTAACCTGTCAGGATTGTGTGGGATATGTTTATAAATAAATAAATAATATTTATAAGCTTTTACATTTATAACACTCGTAGGATAACACAATATCTCGTTTGTGCATCGCAAAATGGTTAGAAAACGAGGAAATCATAAGAATCATATTAGTAGAATTAGGATAGGATTGTATTACTTCTTGGTAAAGTGAATATCTGGTGGAAATCCTTAATATAAAAGTGTTTGAATTCTATTACTTAGTCACGCGGCAGTCGTTAGTCGGATTCAGACTAATCTTGACACACAGATCATATCCTGGATTAACACATACGATATACATAGTATCATATGTGTTGTAATATGTAAACGAACCGGGAGCAGATGCTAGTTTTAAGTACATTTGGCAGTTCCAATATTTTACTTTTATGAACTACATATAGATAAAATATATTTTTAAAATATATTTAGAATATATTTATTTCTGCCTAACCCTCTGAGAAACAGGCGTGAATCTATGTATGTATGTATGTATATTCTATTGAACTGGTTTGTTGGTCAAGGGTCAGTCAATTATTTATAAGGCTGCAGATTACGAGGTTTTGTTTACGAAACCCGCACCGAACCTACAAAACAGATTTTCTATTAAGATAATTAGAAAGCTGTAGGTTATTATTATCAGTGATAATTAGGAAATTCACAATATGCCTCGCACGACTAAACTGTGGAATGAACTGTCGCCTGCTGTATTTGCGGATCAATACGACCTACAAACCATCAAGAAAAGAGCGTACTCCTTTTTAAAAGGCCGGCAACGCATTCGTAACTCCTCTGGTGTTGCGGGTGTCCATGGGCGGCGGTAATCGCTTACCATCAGGCGATCCGTCAGCTCGTTTGCCTCCTATATCATAAAAAGAAATCATAAATGTGCCTCATTGGCATTTAGCAGTGAGGAGATTATGAATGCACTTGTGTTCTATAACGTTACCTGCGCACACGGCTAGTCTCTATTAAGATTGGCATTATTATAGAATGTGTGACTTGTTGCAGGTACTACCAGTGCGTGTCGTACGGCTCGCTGCCGACGGAGAGCCACGAGTTCGCGTACTTCCTGGTGAACATGATCCTCATGTACGTGATCCCGCTGCTCTCCACGCTGTACTGCTCCTCGGCAGCGCTGCTCGAGATCATCCGCAGGGCGAACCAGTCCAATGGTAAGCGTCCCATCAAACTAGCTCACATGAACAGTAGACTGACGGTAGATGACTTGCCGTTTTCATTATAAATAGGTTGGATCGACCGACAAATATGCTCAAAGACGTCTACCAGCCGTAAAATAAATACAGCCCGCCTGAGTAAGCGATTGTTTGGTATAAAACCAAAACTACAGAAGTATCACCGGCGCCTACCATGTAAAACTATTTCATACTCTTCTTAAATTCTCATGCGATAAATAATATACAGCATCAAGGCCAAACCATGCATAGTGGCAAAGCATTTGGTTTTAGTTCAAGTAAAATAAGTATTTTATCTCTGAAGAGTTCCCAAGATTAGTAGAGGTTTTTGCAAAGAATCTAATTTGACAAAAATCTATACTACCAATTTTTTTTATATGATAGTTTACTAAAATGAGAGGAGAGCACGTTAAGCCGTCAGTCCCAGCTGCCATGAACATCTATGGCAGTCGTTATTGGGAAGTCAGTGCCCTCTAATATCCTGACACTGGTCTAGCCTTAGGGTATCGTTAGCCTTCGGGTTGCAGATCAGATGGCAGTCGCTCCGTGTGAAAACTGATATCCAGTCAAATCCGGTTAGATTAGAAAGCCGACCTAAGTGACTTGGGAATAATAAAGGCTAGGCAGAAGAGTTGCTAAAATGTGTGGATACTTGGATGTAGAACCATCCACGTGGAGTACTCACTGTTGACTACTACGCACGCTGTGTTGGCTGTTTTCGACGCGTAGATCGTTAAACCGATTTGGATGAAATGAGATATGGCTTACAGATAGACAAAGTCCTAAATTAACACGTACTGTAAATTCCGCTTTACGTGGCAGAAGATGCGTACCTATAAAAAAAAGTATTCTATATTGAAACTATTTTAAGCTGAAACCTTGTTCTATAAACAAATCCTATTCTATCTAGTAAGTTCAGTTTGTCTAAAAACTTTTATCATAACAAAAAAACTTCCTATTACAAATTCAAGAAAGTCTGCCTATCTAAATCTATTGAGAAATATTATGCAGTATGGAAAAATTAGAAGGCACATAACCTTGTTTTGTAGACAGACAAGCAACACCTAAACTGTTTCTTTTAACAGGTAATGTCGTTAATGCTGGTTGAAATGACCGCTCGTCAATGCTAGAAGTCAAAAACCTCATCTTGTGATAATGGACTAAGAACAAACTCGTAATCAAATCAAAGATATTCAATCTGCTTAAAATTCAGTTAAAGAATAAACAATCGAACTCAGTTATAATAAAAAGCTCTCCTTATCTTGTTCATAACAGAAATCATTCAATGTATTCCCCGAATTTAATTAAATTGAAATCATCATTATGCATGTCAAAATTATTATCTGCTTGCATAATTTCCTGAAAATGTCATGAAGCTCTTTGAATATCAGTTAACAAATGTCAATAACAAGTAATACATTTTGCTACATCTATAAGAAGCTGCCTGTAGGTACGTCAGCGCCTAAAAATCGAATGACTAATTTTCTATATTTGATCCCAGTAAACATTAGTAGTTATATAGCGTAATACAAAAATATCTACTAACTTTGTAAATATGATATCTCGGTCGGTTTGTAAACCTTGGGATACCTGGACCCTACATTGGACATATTATAAATCTATATAGCAAATAGCAGCTAGCAGCTAGTATCTATAATATAGTTCGTTTTTGATTTTCCACCTTTACACTACGAGATGCATTTCAATCGTAGGAAGCATAGTGGGTGTTCATAAAAATGCTAAACACAGTACCTTACTTGCACCAAATTCAAATAGTAGATTTGTAACAAACTTTGTGAATATTCTCGTTATTAGCTTAGAATCTAATATTTTTATTTTCCTCTCGCTGTAGTCTGTAGTGAATATTTAAAAATATTACGAGTAAATATTAACAATCTTAATTATGCGTATATCCAACAATAATTCTATTATGGACATTTTTGGACCATTGTGGCATATCTGCGAGCATTATTATAGACCCATAACCTAATTATGGTTGTATTGTTTCCAGATAAGGTACGTCGTAGCGGCGTGGGCATCCTGGGCAAAGCGCGCGCGCGCACGCTCAAGATGACAGTCACCATAGTTCTAGTCTTCTTCACCTGTTGGTCTCCTTACTACTGTTATTGTTTATGGTAAGTCATATTCCTTAATTATCCACCTCAAAAGAAAATATATTGAGTATATAGGAGTTTACAGTTAATTATTTAGGTAACTTCACAATCTTTAAATAAAAGATGTTTGATTTTCTATTCTTAATTAAACGCCATCTATCACATCACAAACGTAACTGTTATAGACAAGTAGCGCTATCTATGTCCTATAATGATACAACTCATTACTGTGCAATAATTTCGCTTAATTTGTCTACATTGTTTCAGGTACTGGATAGACAAAGATGCGCTAAAAGACCTGGATCCTGCCATCCAGAAGGCGATGTGGTTGTTTTCATGTACCAATTCATGCGCGAACCCCATAGTGTATGGCGTGTTCAACCGAAACCGGTGGACGTGGCGAGCCGGCCGGGTGAGTTACTTCGTAAGTTTGAAACAACTCTCACTAATATGTGTATTGTGTAGTTAGAGAATAACCTTTCCTTAAAGGTTAAATGCTATAACAGTGTTAAAAATAGCATGTTATATTTAAATGAATTATAATAATTATATGTAACTGTTATCTGGATATGGGTCGTTATAGTTCAATATCTTAAGTCACGTGTACTACTGTATATATGGTGTAGAATCAGGTAGTATTTTCTCAAAAATTAGTTCCTTGTATATGTAGCTATCTATCCAAGCCAAATTTAATGCGTTTCATAAATAAAAACTGATATTTTAAAATCAATGTAAGTGCCTAATAACTTATTGAAAAATATAATTATTTTGAATTTACAAGTCGTTTGTTTATAAGCATTATACATTGATTTTGGCTCAAGTAGAATTCCTTAGATATTGCATAGGTGTGTTTCTGTACCAACTATTAAGGTTATGATGAAATAACAGGTAATATTATTTTCTCAGAACGTCCGATGTAAAAGTGGCAGCATGAGACGTGGATCAAGACTACCTTACGGCGAATCTATGGAGATATCAGCAGCGACCCTCACTAGAGCGAGAAACTCTCTCGGAAGCGATCGTAATGGCAGGAGAGACTCCGCCTACGGCACACAAAATGGAAATCAGAAACATTGGAACAACATCAACAATAACCATGTCGGCAACGGCATGGTGTAGTCTCGGTTTAATTTCTTAGCCTTAATATTGTGTTATGAAACGACTGCTAGAAGTCTGAAGGTGCTTGAAAGTCACGACTTTCGTTTTAGGAAATATTCTTAGGCTGAAGTGAAGAATTGTGCACTTATCTGCTAGTCTTGATGATTTAAACGAACATTTAAATGCTATTTTATTTGTTTATTCTTTGACTGCTATTTATGGTCTGTGACTAAGTGAAGTGACATTAGTGAGGTGCTTAAAATAACGGTTAGCAGAAACGAAGAACGTTATTTTATTTTAACGAGCTGCTAGCTCGTTGACGAGATTGTAAATCGTTACTGAATTCCTAAGTGTGTAATAGAAAGCTTTAAGGAGGAGTCTTGAAACATATCTAGGACGCGCTAGGTTTAACGAAGACTATGGTTCGTGCGGTTTGTGCCATGCCTTGAAACTAGTTGTAATTATTGTTGAGTGTTACGCACTGAAATGTGACATTCCTATAAGTGAGTTAGTTATAATTAGCAATTATTAGCTGATAGCTACTCGTAGCTTAAAGAGGCTGCATCGGTTGAGGTAGTTACTCGTTACCATTGATTTAAATCTCAGTCATAATGGACAGTTGCAACTGATACTCTGGTTCCTCAACACGACTAGGATACTCGTAGCTTTCCAAGTTCATACATTCCAATGAGAACACGATTAAGTTATTACGTATATATTTATTCAATAAGACTGACTGACAAACGATAAGTCCTTAGAAGGTATTTTGATACCAGACACTAATTGTTATTTCTTTAATGGTTGTTTTTGTTGAAATATAGTTTAATATAAAGTTTTAAATTTTTTGTTTAGTTGTATAAAGTGTACCTTGGCTGTGAGGTAGTAGAGACTCAGCTCTATACATACAAATAGATATGAAATTTTGTACCAAATCTTAATCCTAAGTTTATGCAAGAACTAATTTCTAATAAAAAATTAAAACAACATGTGTACTTATTGATACCGATTTCCTGATTTTGATCCGATTGGACGAGTCCACATTAAAAGATTGTATACACACAAATATTTATTTAAAATAACATCCATTTATAATAAAATCAGATAATTATGATTCGACGTCAATAAATATTTTGTACTCACATATTTATCATATTTGGTATGATCTTCTTGTTTAAAACCGGATACATAATACAATTTAGAATCTTGGGGCGACAATGCATCAAATACTGTTCACACTGATGTTCATTTATAATAACTAATACGACTTTTGAACTATTTCGATCAATCAATTATGTTCTGAAACAATAAAGTGTCACCTGAGTCAATCTTTGATAAAATTATCGCTCTAAGTTCATCATTACAACAGACTAAAGATTAAAGTGAGGACTAGAAACTATTATGAACATTACACCTACATAAATATGGTTATACAATACCATTAAAATATTAAAATATCTTACTATACCTAAACCTTACAGCTAATATTTGGCCACAATTAAATGACTTTCCCTCTGCTGTGGTCGATAAATAAATTATTTAATACAATTTATTATGTCGTGACTAATTCGAACTAAATTATTACTAAATTAAATTGCTTTCAGAGAATCTACTTAGTAACACATACACTACTAACAAACTATTTCACCAGATCTGATATAGAAAACGAATCTCACCAATTTTCTTATTTGCATGAGCTTGCATTCTGTAAACAGATTGCTGATATTTCATTTTCGATATCTAATAAATCATACATTAGTAAAATAGCGAAGAATACAATCAATAATATTCGAATTAACACTAATACATTTTACATCGTTTGAAACGATGAAAACAAATGTTTAACAAATGTAAATAAATAGAAGTAAAACACTAAGTGTTCACTGACTCTGACGTGAAACAACTGGAATGCAGGCTGTCTTTAACATTACGTTACCTTTGAAACATCACTATCTATAAATTTGATTTTACCAATATTGAAACGAATAATATCGTAAGTGAACAGAAATATTAGGGACATCAAAAGGGTATGATATGACATTAAGTACTTTTCCTTCATGATACAATTTGGCGAAAAGTACTAGCGAAACTAATTAAGGAAATTCAATGTACACAATGACTCTAATGTTGGTAAAATCAAATACTTCTTAGAGATGGCACATACATTAACCGCAGGTACTTACAACACTTAAACACTCACTAGTTACACATTGACAAATGTACATTCATATAAAAATAGATGGAAAGATTTCAGCTACGGATGGTTCATTGTTCGTTTTCAAATATTTCCTGTTCCTTACTTTTGTATGTAAACATTCCCGCTACTCGTAAAATATGTGTAAAATCTGAAGAATTTTAAAAAATCCGTAAATATGGCTCGAAATTTTGTAGTAGCAAAATAGCTGCTCTATATCTCTGAAATTGCTAAATATTTCTATAAAATGTTGGCAAAATCTTCCTAAACAAAATTGTAACACAGCTTTGTGGGCCCGAATATCTTATTCAACAAGAATAATATCATCTTTACGAACAACTACAACATTAACTCCTTAAAGCCAATATGATATTTGACTTGTACGCTCAAAGAGACAAGTTTGCACATTTGTATACATCAACACGTCGCGACGGTATTAAATATAGAGAGTGTAAAATTCTAGACATCTTGACAATAGCTACATTAAAGCTACATAAAATGGCACATAGAGAACACGCTGACATATCATAAGCTCCCCTAACACTTTAATAAATACTTCATATTCAGAATCTCCATACATATAATATTTTGATTTAAAATTTTACATTGCATCTTAGACACAAAATTACTTTTTAGAAAATAGCTTCCAGAAACGATGATGTAATTTGAATTTCCAAAACAACAAAAATAACGCTGTAATATAAATATGTTTAAAATAAGATAACAATATTATCTCGTTATCATTACACAACAGAATCATACTCTTCATCACAAAATAACAGTTTAAGCTACAACTTAATTGTTCTCTATCTAACGTTATAACATCATTTGAACACAGTAACATAATATTTAAAACGCTATTTACTGATTCTAATATAATTTGCTAATTAATATTTTTTTATTTATAGAAAATATGAATTATTTAAAAATTAAAATTGTAAAGTTTTGTATATACGATATGGTTTGATTTTATAATTTACTCCCGCATAATTGCATTGAATATACCGAAACATATTCGACATTTATCGAACTTTTAAATAATTTAAGTTCATGTATATAATTTCTTATATCAGCAATATGAGTCCTTGCGGAACATATTTTGTTACAATTCTGAGCTCATTTTTGTTACGTGTTCCTGTCGGAACAAATTTATGTTATTTGTTCCGAGAGCTCAGTGATCCCCCTTCTCCAGCTCGGTGAGTTCGTGCGCAGGCGCGACGGCGGCCTCGCGCTCGTTGGCGAGTGCGCGGGTCTTCTCGATGTCACCCTGGGACAATGACGTCACTATGATGGCGCCCAGAGCATCACACACCACGTTGATCGTTGTACGGAAGCGGTCGCTGCAATGCGAGGAGAATAAATTCTAAGTTATAATAGATTAATACAGAGGGCACTCAACATCCTAACCTAGCGAAAGTCCCAAATGCTCAAAGGCCACGAAACATACACCCCGAACAATAGAGTGTGTCTATGCTCTATGCTGGTTGAGCTTAGGCTTTAGCGTATGTTCAGAAGTTTTAACAGTTTACAAAAGCTATGAGTTGCTGTTTAATTCTATTTTATTAACCGACTTCATAAAACGAGGAGGTTTCTCAATTCAACCGTATACATTTTTATAGATAGATGTTTCCGCGGTTTCACCCGCGTTTATAGTTACTACGCCGCCCCCGTGGATCGTAGCGTGATGTTATATAGCCTATAGCCTTCCTCGATAAATAGGCTATCCAACACTAAAATAATTTTTCAAATCGAACCAGTAGTTCCTCAGATTAGCGCGTCCAAAGAAACAAACTCTTCAGCTTTATAATATTAGTATAGATTTTAGTGCACATAGTGTCTACTAACAGCGCAAACATTATATAATATCATCCTTATAGTGGAACACATAAAATAAATACCATATAAGTCATCCACGTTTTGGAATGATTCAAAGAGATGACTTGACGGGTTGATAAAATTATTAGTCTTATTCTGTAACATATCCATTACAAGAAATGTAATCTTCATTACATTGCGTCATAACTGACATTGCGATATCATTCTAGTAACCTTTGCTAGCACTAGTTAACTAGTTAACCTATACCCGCTATCGTTAGAGCACCAACATCATCAGTCATATGCGCGTGATTGTTAAGAATTAACTTTGTATTCAATTAGAAATTAGTGCTACAGAATAGTGATTCGAATATCATATTGTGAAGATCTTGCAGAAGTAGTTCTAGCGCTTCGAGACAATAAAAATATGTAAAAGTCAAAATGCAGTAAAATTAAAAAATCTTTAAAAAATACATATTTTCTTATGATTGACTTTAAGAATCAAACCGAAAACAGACATAAAGAAATCTGTTTCTTTATATTAACCAACTATTAAGGTATACAGTCCAATAAGTCTAAAAAGTTACAAAAGGGAAAGAATAAATTGTTTCTTGTATTGTTTGTAGTATTAACAAGAAAGCAGTACGCGTACATAATTTATTGCAGCAAAAATGAATTTGAAAGCCCTACAAGATTAACTTAAGCCCGATTCCCATGTTCAAGAAACGAGTCGTTTTACCTATTCACTGTTAATTTTTGACACATATTCTACAAAATATTTAAAAAAAAGCAGCGATAACTCAGTGGGGAGACCAACAGACTGCAATGCAGAGGGTCTCGGGTTCGTACCCACGTCGCGCACCTCTGACTTTCGGAAGTTAAATTATTATGAATTTTCGAAATTATGTGCGTATTGATAGACATTTATCGTCTGCTCCGTGCCTCGGAGAGCACGTTAAGCCCTCGGTCCCGGCTGCCATGAACATCTATGGCAGTCGTTATTGGGAAGTCAGTGTCCTCTAATATCCTGACACTGATCTAGCCTTAGGGTATCGTTAGCCTTCGGGTTGCGGAGGTCAGATGGCAGTCGCTCCGTGTAAAAACTAGTATCAAGTCAAATCCGGTTAGACTAGAAAGCCGACCCCAAGTGACTTGGGAATAAAAAGGCTAAGGAGAAGAAGATTCTATAAAATATTTCTAAATTTAATTGTCCTTGCTAAAATGACTCGTTTCTCGGATACATATAGAAACCCAACCTTAGGAGACGTACAAAAACTATTAAGTAAATGAATGCACAAAAAGAAAGTTAGGGAGTCTTACAGCAGCCAGTCGACAGCGAGGATGATGGAGACGTCCTCAGCAGGCAGGTTGACGGTATCCAGCACCATGACCATGGTGACCAGCCCCGCCTGCGGGATGCCCGCCGCACCTATACTCGCCGCCGTCGCCGTCACGCTGACACACAAACATAACATTGTCAATGGTAAAAATAACATGACAGTCTGCACGGATGGCGTGTGGTTTAAGTAGTCCTCTCGCCGCTGCCATTGCGCTGAGTGTCCGAATCACACACGAGACAAAACTTTGTGTATTCTACAAATGGCTGTTCCGAGTCTCGGTGTTCTTTGTGTCCGTTGTTTGAATGAAAGTCCCCCGCGACACACGAATTATTGCTAGTGCGGAAATTAGCTAGAAACATATTATCAATGAAACCTGTATAGTTTTGATTAAAGAGCATCTTTCATAAACTTCTTATGTTTATAAAAACGGGCATAAAAATAATACTCAGATTTGGAGAAACTACTTGGACATCATACATTTTTATAAGTTGTAAAAATCGAAATCGCGAAAAAAATTAACAGTAACAACTGAAATGCTCAAAATACCAAAAAAATTAATTACAATACATTTATTAATTCACTGTTATTAAGAAGAGCAATAAAAGCACACGCTGCATCTGCATCTTCCACGTACTGGCTATGACTGTAGACGGCTGACGCAGCAGCAGCCCCGCCACTGCGTGGCCACTGGCTCAGAGTCGTGGTTTCCGTCCCAATATAAGACATACTCTTGTACATTACTTCTATCTTTCGAGTCCGAATGTACTCTGTGAGCGTAATCTGAATGTTTGTAAAGTCGTCTTAAAGATTGTCCATAGTGCGGGATGAGATGTCAGGGGATATGCGAGAATTTTCCTACCAAGAGTGAGTTGGCGATGATACCTGACAGCGATAATCTTGCCAAAGGACATCTCGACCCGTCGCAGCTGCGCGATGAAGATGGCTGCGACGGCCTCGTACAGCGCCGTGCCGTCCATGTTGATGGTAGCGCCGATCGGGATGACGAACCGTGTGATGCGCGGATCCAGGCCCATCTCGTCGCAGCAACCGATCGTTATCGGCATCGTTGCTGAGCTGGAAATGGCAAGACGTTGAAATTAGTAGGGTAGACTCAATATATAGTGGAGATTGTGAAGTGGCCTGTGTCTTAAAATCTTACTTTTTTGGATAGAGTACAATTTAAAGACCTCTTTTAGTCTTCTACAATTAAGCTAACGATAACATTGAACGATACTCGCATAATTACACGTGTTATCGTTCCAGATCGGCCACGATCGATATTTGACAATGTCAACAAATATTTGTAGCCCAATTATAATTATTAGACAAATAAATATTTAGTGCAACATGATTTTTAAACTAGCATTTATCGTTTTTAGCACGTTCAGCGCCACGTGTATATGTCCTAGTGCAACTCTCACAGGCCAGTGAATATCTGAACACTTTGAGTGGTCAACTTCAGAGGTCAGTGTATCATTGAACATACACCGCGCCGAACATTTTGTACCCCAGATACACCAAACGATTTGTGAGGGCCAGGGCTACAAATTCATATACAAAATGTTCGGCGCGGTGTATATTCAATAATACACTGGCCTCTGAAGTTGACCACTCAAGATGTATAACCAGATATACACTGGCCTGTGACAGTTGCACCAGGGTGTATAATGACATGTATACGTGGCGCTGAACGTGTTAGACCTATAGTTAGTTTTAGTTTTATTAGTTCAAAAACATAAACGTTGAAGACTAATCTTACTGAAGCTATATGTAGGTTAGTTGCTAGTTTCAGCCAGAGGCCTTCGAGAAGACACGTGCAAGGATCTCACGGCCTCTCGTTGAAGTATAATTTGAGTATTTTGCAACTGATATCAAAACTGCATTTACTCCCGAAACTAAAGATTTAAACCTATGATAAAACTACAACAAGATTATCAATGACGCTGATATATCCCACACTTGGAAAGCCTTGCTTACCTCGAAGCAGTACCGAAAGCAGTAGCCATGACCTGACCCATCTTCGCGATGTATCGGCAGGGGAGTTTCTTCGTCGCCAAGATGAACAAGATACTCAGCGTGCCGAAGCCGTGCAGGAACAGTCCCAGTAGCACCGTCATGAAGTACAGGCCCAGTCGACCGACCAGCTCCCCGAACGAAGCGATCTCCATAATCTTTGCTGTCACTAAGAAGAACACACCGAGCGGTGATAACCTGGAAACGAAGATTTTTATATCATTTAGAATTCAAAAAAGCATGCAGCTTGCCTGGTAACCTATAGCTTGCAACACTAGTTCTTTTATTATAACACTAGCATTGCTCCCGTGGTTTTAATCGCTCTACTCCTAAGGCTCTGATTTGATGTTATTTAGCATATAACCTTTCCCAATAATATTCTACAAAATCAGAAAATTATTTTAAATTCAGAATAATAGTTTCAGAGATCAAAAGCAAACATACTTAGCTTTATAATAATGTATATGTCGGAACGGCAATACTGTTAGTTGGGACACTAGCGCTATCTAGTGACACAGAAAGGCATTAAGGCGGAACGCCAGCGCCGCTAGACGGAGTCTGCGAGGCGGCGCGAGGGGCGGACAGAGCTGAGTCTTCGTGTTACCGTCGACCAGTGCACACCTCGTAGGAACTGTCTTGCGTTTCATAGTGGTAATAACTGCTCTTGGTGTGAAGTAGTTGTTAGTTGAATTCGAACACAAGTTATCTGACTATCTACGTGTTTTCTATTGATTGAAACCAACATTTCCCACTGCGCGCCCACGTGCTTTGATCCTATAAAATAGCTGATAAGGACGAGATAAACGCTGCTACTCCGACATGTACATTGATATATACATAATTTTACGCCTATATCCAAATGCCAAAGCCAAATGGGAAAGCAGAGTAAATCATTACACCTTCATTTTTACAACTATGTTTTTGGTTTTATCTTATAGGTGGCGCCTGTTGCTACTGGGCTTACTTAGAGGCTCCGTGCTGCTACGCAGAATTCCTTGACAATAAAGCCCAGTAGCGCTCTGCCTAACCCGGCAAATCGTAATCGAAACAGAGACCAAATTCTCAACAGTCCAATTGACTACAGCTGTACCACAAAATGTTATTCATTGCTTACCAAATAACCCATCCAGTGATGATCATCATAGCTTCAGAAAGCGCGTGGAAGAAGTCCTGCAGAGGTTTGCTCTGGTCGCCCATCTTGCCGAGCGTGATGCCGAGCACGATGCTGAAGCACACCAGCCCCAACACGTTGCTGCCGCTCTGGTACTCGCCTTTGATTTCGTACGTCTCCAGCGCACCTGCAAGCCGTCATCATACACATATAAATGATAAGATAAAGCCTTAGTTAAGACTGAATTTCCGAGTTACCAATCTTAACGGTGACTAGACATCTACGCAAGAGACATTACAGAGACACAGTCAAGTGCACTCTCTATACACTAATTACTATAGTCGGACGGCACGGCAACCCAACACGACCAGAGGTACTTCAGGCCAACGACCAACGGTTTTACGTGTCTACCGAGGCATGGCAACACCAAAATTTTAAAATCCGGGCTATTATTGAGGATTTCTTAAAGGCGCCTTCAAATTTGCCGCAATGTACAGCGCGGCTGCAGTGCTGCGGCCACGCTGCTTTGTAAATCCATATAAATAAAAACGCGCGACTGGAGCGCTGCACCCGCGCTACTGCCGCGCGTTAGTTCATCGATAGACTACTGACGGCTGCGTGGTGGTAGCGTTGCCGCCGCGCTGCCGCCGCGCGGCAAATTTGAAGGCGCCCTAACAATTAAACCAAATATTTTTTGCTGGCCCTGGCTAGGAAGTTTTAGACTTTGTTCTGGGCATTACTAAGCAGACGATGTCAAAAGACTATGCAATCAGCCTTATCTAAGCATCTCAGGTTCTCCCAATCAAAAGTTAAATTATATAAGTAGATAAATCATAAGGGCTCTGATAGTTATGCGATCACAAGAACAATTGAATATACCGAATTATTAGTAGGTTTAAAGTATTTATTCTCGAAATGAAAAGACAATTTAAATAGTTGTAACACGCGAGGTATTTTCATGCTCACTTAACATAATATATTTATTTGGTCATTTAGTAGCGAATTGCTCAAATATATAATTCGCAATTCAGATGTATTGTAAATTTATCGCTTCAAAAACCTAGCCTAAGAAATCTTCAAAACATATCACTGGCGACAACTCAAACTCACTGTTTATTTCCCTTTTTATTATGTTTCGAAGACATTAAAGAAATACGGATATGAGTTTTATCGTCAGGAACAAATAGTTTAACCTATTCGAGCATTTTGGAGATAATATTCACAGATTGCATTCAAATAATCGATTCGATTTCGTATCAAATCGCTAACCCGTGTGTCTAAAGCGATATTTATTGGCAGAGGGGATTTAGTTTAATAGCCAAAAGAGGAACCGCGTAAACAAGTGTTGGAAGGAAGATTTATCGCGAGTTAAAAGATTACAAGTGCGGCTATTACTCACCTTGGACCATTTTAGGTTCGTTTTGATCGTAAACGAGCCGAGTGCGGTACGAAGCGATGGTGGCCTGCGCGATGTTCTCCGGGAACACATTTCTGAAACAAATAAAGTGAGTATTTTAATATTGTGGCCAATTACTTTTACTGTATTGGGCTACCAATGTGTCAAGACATTGTTTATAGTCTAGATATTCTTTGTGATTACTATTTTAATTTTAATTAAGTTCCCTGCGACATGGGGATTAATTCAAGTGCTTGATTATTAATTACAAAAACAGAATAGCTCTAAAGGAACAGAAACTGCACGGACGAATGACGGCGTCCAGCCTGTTTTTTTTTTAATTTGATTCCATCTCTGTAGCACGTTATCTTGAGATTTACTGCCTTTAGAACGTTTCTCTTTGCACGATATATTTCCTGAAGCCTCTCTTTTCGTCTGAAACTGTTATCGTAAAATATTTTTGTTCTCCGTCTTTCGCAAGCACCTTTAACATTAGTAATTTTAGTAGAATAGGCGGTCGTTTCTACTAAAATTACAAATATATTTGGATCTTTTCTTGTTCCTTACTAGATCATGCGCAAACAGTTGAACAGATTTGGATGGTACATGGCATACAAATAGATCATGTACTACTTAATTAACAAATAGGTTTTTTTTATCCCGTTGATATGTGATTTACGCGAGTGATACTGCGGCCAGAAGCTAGTAAATCTTCCATATACAACTGCATATTCTAAAACTAGAACGAAGGACGAATGCATTAAAGTTATTAAAATCGTGTGGTGTATTGAGTGGCGACGTGAATGGCAGAGGTCGCCGGTTTCCGGCGAGCCATTGTACTTACGGTCAGAACTATTCAGGTGCACTTGACTGATCCAATTATGATATTATTGCTGCTCGTACCACGTACTGTTTTTGTTCATTTCTGGCTCGTAGCTCTCGGGACATAAGTTTACGTATGCGGACGTACATTTACGAACGATCATAGACAAAGTATTTGAGGCTTTCGTTAGAGATTTCTCGTCAGCACGGAGTACGGCAAGATGTTCGGTAGATGGCAATAAGCTCCACGTAAGAAAAACCACTTTGTCTTTCTTACTACTACTTATCTGCTGATAAAATGCCAGTATAATACACCCCTTGTATATGTTTTGAAGTTATAACATAAGTAACACATGATTTGCACACTAGTAGTCTGTCGTCGGTCCGTCATCAGTCCCAGCTGCCATGAACATCTATGGCAGTCGTTATTGGGAAGTCAGTGCCCTCTAATATCCTGACACTGGTCTAACCTTAGGGTATCCTTAGCCTTCGGGTTGCGGAGGTCAGATGGCAGTCGCTCCGTGTAAAAACTGATATCCAGTCAAATCCGGTTAGACTAGAAAGCCGACCCCATGTGACTTGGGAATAATAAAGGCTAGGGAGAAGAAGAGAAGAGTCTGGTAGATTATAATTAGCTTTAAACCTATAAAAATCAACCGTAGGTACCAACAATCAGCAAATAATCGCTGAGCAACTGAGACAGATCTATTTCGTTCTTCTTTAAAGCCGACATTCGCACTTTAAATAACTCCTGTGTCGCGGGGACCTTATAAACATTTAAACAACATTCACAAAGAACACTTACATTTGGAACAACTATCTATTTGTGGTTAACAGAAGATTTTCTCCCGTGACGAACCCACAATAATCGACACAGAAGCAGTGCGAGCCGACCACAAAACAAGAAACAAAGAAAAACAATATGTAGCTTAGTCAAATAGGTTAATGATCGTTGTCGTCGTGAAGTTGAAGCGGAACATCAATCTGTCACCACTTGCGCTCTCCTGCAATCTTGTGCGAGTCATTGTGTTCGCGAATGCGGTTCAAGGATTGTCAACAGCGTCTTATGTAATGATTGCCATTACCCGTGACTTGACTCCTGAAGAACAACCAGTTTAAGTAGACCTTTGTTTCTACAATGGTGTATAGGAACGAAAGCTCAACCAATTAGACTGTTTTTTACGATTCCGAATTTTATATCGGCTGATAAAATCCAGTGTAACTATAATAATAATAATAAATTCTTTATTGTAACAAAAATATATACAATTAAACTGTTAGCCCTGATTCCCAAACTAGCTTTAGCTGTAGGTATAATAGCAATCAGTTCCTTCCCAAAAAAACAAACAAACATAGTTTACAACATAATTAAGTTAATTTTGTGTGTGCGTATGTGTGTGTGAGGGTGTGTGTGTGTGAGGGTGTGTGTGTATGAGGGTGCGTGCGTGGGTGTGTATGTGTGTGTGTTTACGTGCGTGAAATATTACTTCTTCACAAGCAATACATTTTCTACATCATCGTAGCCAAAATTCTTAAGCCATGTTTAAATGATGTTTTAAATTTAATAGTTTGATAGATGTTTAACTAGAACTAGTATTAATACAGACCGTCTCGATGTCGTAATGGTTAGTGTAACCGACTACCACGCGTTTGGTCGCAGGTTCGATTCCCGTACAAGTCAAACATTTGTGTGCATGAACATGGATGTTTGTCTTGGTCTGGATGTTTCTATGTAGAATATGTATGTATTAGCTTAAAAATTTACAAAAGTTTAATAGTAGTAATGTAACAGTTTTTAAATTATATAATAAAGTGTCAAATAAACAACGCGATAAAATCCGTATATAGTAGTTTAATTTCAATGAATAACATTCGCGTAAACAAAAGACAATATTTGCTATCCTTTTATTTTTCGTATTACTACAATAATATAAAAAAATATATAATGTATGCCTGTTAAGTTCTACCTGTCATTAAAATCACAAAATATTTTGGAGGCAACCGAGAAAATGAAAAAGAAAACGAATTCGTCAGAAAATGATTAGGCTAACAGAATTTGTGATAAATTGAATCAGTCCATTAAATGAACGAGAGTGAGGAGGCACAAGCGGCGACGAGCCCGCGGTCTTAATGGCTTTATACACCGTGGAAATTTACGGGTAGAGACTCGGAGCGGGCACGTTACAAAAATAAATAAACTAGTGGTCGCCTAAGAATCATAACTCGATCGTAATTCATTGATTTCATAAAGAAATAAATAAATTACGGCTTATCTTATTTTTGAAATGTCTGTTTTTTGTCATTCTTCGCCATATAGATTAGCTTAGATAGCTACACCAAATATCACACTCCTCCGTGCGTGCAATAGGCCTAAAAAGGAATACAATTTTTTTGTCTTTACTTTATAATAATTTATTAATAGAACTGTTTTTAAATACGCTATTTTATCTAAAGTGGAATTGGGCAGGCCACGTTTGTCGTATGCCAGGAGAGTTATGGGCGGAAACAATCACACAGTGGATGCCAAGTAACGGGAAGCGACAACGAGGCCGGCCCAAGAGGAGATGGCGAGATGAGCTCGATGCCTTTAAAAGGGATTGGGAACTTAGAACAAGCGATCGAGATAGATGGAAGTCGGAAGGGGAGGCCTTTGCCCAGCAGTGGGACGCCAATTAGGCTTATAATAATAATAATCTATGTTCTGCGACATAAGTATTCACTAGCTTTTGTCTAGTGATTTGCTTGCATGGATTGCGAAGACGCATGCCGGAATAAAAAATATCTGATAAAAGTCTATACTGTCTATAGCATGGTACATATGTGCCAAGTTACACCCAAATATCTTAACACACTTTTACTTTTAGGATCTAAGTCAAAGTCAGAATAATTTATTCATTTAGGTCACAAAGTAATACTTATGAACGTCAAAATAATATATATAATTATAGTTAATCTCTTACTTAATTATACTATAAAAAAATCTCGCAGAAGCTCGGAGTCTGTCACTCGGTAGACGCATGACTGAACATGGGACCTAATTACATACTTGACAAAATGTGGTTGCAATATATTTTAACCTACCCGCTACCCTAGTCTCCTATCCATATAGGAGACTAGGGTGTACATATACGGTATGTAGGAGACTAGGGTAGAGGATAGGTTTCGGAAGCAAGTTATATAAAACTGTGTATAGATATGTATCTATAATATAAGCCATAAATAAATAAGCTATAAGAATGTTCTTTATAGCTTATTTATTTATAGCTTATATACATGTATGATTCATTTTGTGTTAGATAACAATTCTACGAATCGATATTTGCAAACAGGAATCTTCATCTGCCAAATAGATTCTAAGAATCGCTTGTCAATACTCATGTCGCATAGACTAAATAAGTAACAAATGCTTTAATCATAAATTTATTATAATAACAAACTGCGATTGATCATGCAGCACAACAACATACCACTTGCAAATAAACCCGACATATGCAGCTGCTAGCGCTAAGTCACAACTTTTACAAAAATAAAGACCATGAGCAGAAAAAAATTGGGGCTGTCTTTGGGAATGACGATAGAAGTAATCCTTGACCATAAACACTTATTTACGTAGAAAGAAAGAAAAATATTGGCGGCTCGGATTCCTGATACTCTCTTAGGGGTCAAAATTTGGTTATTTTTTGCGTGGGACGCACCATTTCTGAGATATTGTTAATATTCTAAAATAATTCAAAAATGGAAAGCGTGGAAGCGTGACGATGACGCGAGTTCTATGATTTTTGTTCACCCAAGAAGTGCTCAACGCGCCTAAAGAAGTTTTCACTTCAAAAATATGACTAGCATAGTGATATTTTTTTGCTCATGGTCTCAAGCTAAGCTCAAGGATAGCGCTTTTACTAGTTTTGCTAATACGCATCTCTTAAGAAGCCTGAAAGTACTCCTAACAATAGGAATCTTGTATCATACTTACAAGATTTTACTGCGGTCTTCTAATCTGTAGGGCAGAGTTGCTTTCCAATAGAATCTGTACCACTGCCCTGGTTTGAGCGATAACCTACAGTTAAATATGTTTACCAGAATGCACTTTTACTCACAATCCATGTACAATAATGTCTATATGTCTTCAACATTTTTTATATTTCCGTTGTAGTGCGCTGTGAGGACTCATAAGTTCTTTTTGTCTCTCTGTTCTCTACTGTGCGTAGTAGGCGTAATTGTCTTTGCGATGACAATACAGCAACCTCAACAAATGACAATGCGTGGCAATAGGTGACCATGGGTAATCATAATAAAACTACAGCGCATCAAGCAGAAAGTAGTCTGTACTAGCTTTTGCCCGCGGCTTCGCTCGCGTTAATTTAGAATTTGACAATCAATTCGGGTTGTACTCTCCTTGTAATAATATAATTCAATCATGATTCGAAAGACACGTGGCGCCATCTATTATCATAAGAACGTTATTGTTACGAAACTCAAAACTTTCTCCAAAAAACATATTATGATAAGTTCAAAATTACAAGCGTCTTGCCTCCCGTACTACGTCCCCAGATACCCAATTATTTACTCTGTATAACAAAATATAATAAAGACTAGATTTTGCCCGCGGCTTCGCTCGCGTAAATGTAGGTCAGTTTAGGTTAGATTTGTAACAGTATTTTTTTCACAATGAAAAGTATGTGAAATTTCATAATGATCATCCATCTCATCATTATGAAATTTAGCGTAAGCGTAACAAACAAACAAACTCACATTCACATTTATAATATTAGGATTAGGATTTAATATTAGTTAACATAATTAGGACATGATTGGGATTGGGATTTTATAAAAAACTAGATGTGCCCGCGGTTTCACCCGCATTTATCGTTATTGCGCTACCCCCGTGGGTCGTAGCGTGAAGTTATATAGCCTATAGCCTTCCTCGATAAATAGGTTATCCAACTCTAATAGAACTTTTCAAATCGAACCAGTAGTTCCTGAGATTAGCGCGTTCAAACAAACAAACAAACAAACTTCAGCTTTATAATATTAGTATAGATTAAACTTGCACTAGAGCGTTTCTGTAAGTAGAATATTTTTTACAATATGTGACACAATTTGGCAACATGGCTTCACGTTGGCGGAGCTTCCATACATACATATTTAATGAAGTCAAGGTTCCCATAAAGGGTCCCAGAAGGAAAACCGATTCACTAATTAAAATTAGGGTAGTTCATGTAGCATCGATAACACGCCGTTTTATTCTGTCTTTATAAAATATTTTAAAACTATAGAAATAGCAAAACACATAAAACGGGACCATTTGATTAATATTACTATATTATGAGTAGTAGAGCCTCGCTGATTTCAGCGTGAATGGGCCGGCTCGACCGGGGAAGGACTACCCACTCACAGAATATCGACGTGAAATACCAGTATTTCTATTGTTGTGTTTCGTTCGGTGAGTGAGAGTGCCGGAGGCCCAATCACCCCCTTTCCTCCATCCCGCTCCTTCTCCTTCCCCCTTCCTTTCCTAAAGGGTCGGCAACGCGCAAGTGATGCCTCAGGTGTCGCAGGCTCCATAGGCTACGGTCACCACTTACCATCAGAGGTGGGCCTGCATCAGAGGTGGTATGCTTGTTTGCTACCATAAATGTATTAAAAAAAAGAAAATCTCGTCAGGCGACTCCAGCAGGCATAATGTACGAAAAGCTCAGTGTGCGATCACTCTAAAAGCACTTTAACACTAATTTTAATAATTTTATATGTATACTTTACTCTTTGCGAAAATAAAACTCAATTGATAAACTAATGTGTCGGCCACACGCAGTCGTGTGTAAACATACATAAACCTAAGAAGCAAAATGTCATAATTTGGAAGATCTATGCGTCTAAATATCAGAAAGCTGTGGTACTACAAATGTAAAAGTACCTCCATTCTGCAAATTTGCATTGGTTTTGTATTAATTTAACAGTATTACGCTTATATCCTGATGGGATAGGCAGAAGTGTATTGGATGTATATTTCACCGGCTCTCTCGCTTTAGATCCCGCGTAAAAGCGTGCGAGTCTTGTCCTCTAATGGACGCCTGTTTTCCTTTCTGGATACAATTAAAGACTCAGTTTTACTTTTTTTATTCGAGGCGTTCTGGACAAAGGCCAGGTTAAGAGCACCTTGAATCGACGGGCGTGTATGAGGAATGTGATGAAAGCGAATGAAGCCAGAGAAGTGTGTCAGGATCGTAGCAAATGGAAATCCGTAATCTCGGCCTACCCCTCTGGGAAACAGGCGTGAATCTATGCATGTATGTATCACGCCTGTATTGTTAGTCAAGGTACGCAGAGGTGTCCCACACACACCCACATTCTGTCTGTTATAATTAGCTCCTACGTCATAGGGAGCGAGCCTATTGTCGTCTACTGGGCACCGTGCCATATTTTGTACAACTGTAGAGCGATTCTTAACAAAAAGATCTAATATCACTCCTCAATTTTTCAATCAAACGCGACTGACTAACGCGACTAGGCAATCACAGAATTTTAATTCTAATATTACTCGAAAAGCGTTGAAATTTTGCGCCTCTCCGAATGCTAGAGCTTAGACGGGTAAAAAAATAGACCTGGTGTGGTAACCCAGTGGTTAAAGACCGACCCTGCGATCAAGAGATCATGTATTCGGACCTATCCGTTACATTTTGTATGTGACGTACTAATAGAAGCATTTAGTTTAAGAGGTAATTACAAGGGTACAAGAAAGACGCAAGTAATCTTGAAAAATATTTAAATGATACCTATTTAATTTTCTTTTATATCAGCCACAATTACTTTAACCATTATTTCAATGCAAAGGAATTCTGCCTGCTATAGTATAAAGATGAAAATTAATCTAAACATTTTATGACAATAAATAATTTTGAAGAACGTTACAGGCATTAAATGTGCCCGGAAAACAATTTATTTTAATGCCTTGTAAAGGAATAAAAATATCCAGGATTATTTTGATCCTACTGATTAACCTAAAAAGCAAACATTAGCAATGTTATTCCACGCTTCTAAGTTTTCGGAAAATGTAGGTAGGTAATAAACTTGTTATTTTAAATTACTTAACCGTCCAGAAAATGCCATTTCGTACAATTTAACTGTCATATAGAAACTTTAGGTGCATATAGAATATATAAACTTTAGTGCATAGTAATGCTAAAATGAAAACATATTGTAAAGAGTATTAAATCTATACTAATAATTTAAAGATGAAAGGTTTCATTTTTGTATGTTTGTTTGTATCGATTTAATTCAGAAACTACTAACCGATTTTAAAAATTCTTTCCCCATTTGAAAGCTATATTATCACCGAGTAACATAGGCTATATTTCATTTAAAAAGTACTTTTACACCTAATCAAACCTAGCCTACTTTTACGCGAACGAAGCCGCGGGCAAAGGCTAGTGTGTACATATGAATAACGCCATTATACATCAATTGCGATAATTTACCTATAGACGCGAAAAGCAGCGATAGCTCAGTGGGGAGACCAACAGACTGCAATGCAGAGGGTCTCGGGTTCGAACCCACGTCGCGCATCTCTGACTTTCGGAAGTTATATGACTTTTCGAAATTATGTGCGTATTGATTGACGATTATCGCCTGCTCCGTGCCTCGGAGAGCACGTTAAGCCGTTGGTCCCGGCTGCCATGAACATCTATGGCAGTCGTTATTAGGAGAGTGTCGACACAAAAGATCCCACTGGGTCGAAGTGTCGCCGGTCTGCACTGACTGGCCCCCACATAAGATAAGATAAGATACCTATAGACGCTGTCATTACAGTCACGTTCATCACAAATCTGCAACCTGCCTAAAAGTAGCACCCGCAAATTAAAGGCGTCATGGCACGTGACGGAACACCATCAAAAATTAAGCGATAAATGGCACGTTGCGTGTCATCACCAGCCCTAATGAGAGGTGTATATAGAGCGCTACAATAAGGTCGGATGAAGACTGACTAGCGGGAACTCGCGCCCGCGCCACTTCTCTTCGACACCGCGAACGACCTTCAATTGACAATTACCGATGTCGCATATTTCATAACACGCTCTGGATGTGCTCTCGGCTCTCTCACTAGAGCTCGCACGTAGGGAGCCAACTAGCTACTGACTACTGTAGAACTATTAGAGAGATAATATTGTCTTACGTTTACGCGACATTATACATTGAAATTAATCTACTTTATACGAATTTATAGCAGTGTTTATTTTAAGAATATTTATTACATAGTTTGTCTTCAATCTCTAAATATAAAACGTTTCGGTTACTTTACAGCAGCTTCACGGAGAGGCCGTGGCTGCTGAACCAACCGAAACGTCGGTGAAAGTATAAACGTAAATAGTTTAATAATTACAATAAATTATTTAAGGGCCACTTGCACGACAACTCACAAAATACGTTTAGCACTAAATAGATGTAAAACATCGTGCTATCGCAGTCATCCGTGTGAAGGTGACTGAGATGCTAATAGTGTTTTTAATTAAACAACGCGGTAAAATTCGTATACTTTTAATTTCCATAACAGACAAAACAGACAGTATGTTTAGCGTATATCCACAATGATCAATATTATGCCTATGGGTTTACGATCTACCTAGAATATAGTACTTCTTATTGACGCAAAGACTAATTAGTAGATGCGCCCTACAACGTTTAAACAATGCAAACATACGAATTTTTTTATATTACGCTTACTCATATTGAAAATTGTACGCTATCGGTCCCTGTCTAATGTGTGAACGCACTTTTCTTAGGGCAGACACTTTTATATGCAATCTTAGTACGGCGACTACACATCTATGATCTAAATGTTAACATGAATCTTGTATTAAAGTCCTGTCTCGGACGCGGGCACCGCTTGTAGGTCGGTAACCTGGTAACGCCGTTAATGAAACGCCGATAATCCGCTAAACGTGACATGTATAAATTACATTTACATAGAAATTTCCTTTCACTTATATTAGAGTCGGAGAGTGGTATTTATCCCTTTCGATAGCAGAATATTGTATTTATGTATGTGAATTATTTTTACAGAATCAGTGATACTTAAAGGTACCTTTAATGGCAAGCCGCGGTGCTTATTTGCCACCGCGATGTTTATTTACTAACAAGTTAAACTGAGGTTGTTTTATAATTGTATTAGTTATGATAAATTAATTGTTCTTCTTAGTCCACTTACACGCTATACAGAAATAATATATTTTCTCAATTTTTATCGGTTAATAACAAAATATTTTCTCAATTTTTATCGGTTAATAACAAAATATTTTCTCAATTTTTATCGGTTTACCGCCATTTTATATGTTAAAGTTAAACAGAATATTTATTTTTATTTATACATTAATTTGCTAAATGTTCTAATTTAATATAGTCAAATATGTTTAATAGTGTAAATATGTTTAACTGTAATGATTGTATCTGTTTTAAATTATGCTGTCTACATATATGAAACAGAACACATTGTAAACCTAGTATTAATTTATCTATGAATAAAGTTTTATCTTATCTTATCTTAACAAAACATTGATGTAAATATCGCAAGTATTGCAATTAGCTATATCATTTTTTCAGCTACCAACTGAAAGTTCAGCTTGATAACTTGTTAAGTAACTTTGCTCGTTAAACTTGGCAAATATCTAAGTAACATAATGAAAGTGCGTTGGAACGTGAAACATCTGTCCTTTTATGAATGTTTTCCAGAAGTTTGGGCGAACAAAAATGTATTTTTTGCTATAATGATATACGTTTATATTAAGTATAAACAAGCACAGGAGTTATCATTAATTTAAGACTCAAAATTGTAATAAACCTCATTTAAAATCATTGTTCTGATACTAGCTTTGTACAACGTGAACCCACAACACTCGGCGCAGTGTCAGCGGCGAGGCGACCACGTAAACCACTGCGTCATATACTAATATTATAAAGCTGAAGAGTTTGTTTGTTTGTTTGAACGTGCTAATCTCAGGAACTACTGGTTCGATTTGAAAAATTATTTTAGTGTTGGATAGCCTATTTATCGAGAAAGGCTATATAACGCAACGACCCACGGGGGCGGTGCAGTAACGATAAACGCGGGTGAAACCTCGGGAACATATAGTTAAAATATAATTCACTAGATTTTGCTCGCGGCTTCGCTCACGTAAATGTAGGTTAGATTAGGTTAGTAACAGTACTTTTTCTGTATGAAAGGTTTCCTTTTCTGTTTCCCTGACAACGTGTATGCAAAATTTTATGATTATCGGTCGAGTAGTTAAGGCATGAAAGCGTAACAAACAAACAAACTCGGATTCGCATTAATAATATTAGTTAGGATTTTTAACTGCACGGACGTGTTTTACGTGGTCGTTTCACAACTAGCCCTTCACCGAGTGTTATGGGTTCGAGCTCTACACGGGGCAAATTTCATTTTCTAAATATACCTAAAGCGCGCAAAGAATGACTGTTTGTTCGCATAGATTGAAGACGGCAACAGCCAGTAGCAACCACGTGTTTTGTCATAAATAATAGTAGTAATCTTCTCGTAAACGCATCTCGACGATATCTCAATTGCTAAAGATGTTGTTTAGTTGTATTGCGTAGGCTTAGCACGACACGTTCTGTTAAGTAGCGAAACAAGTTTATATAAAAATAAATTAAACTACTATGTAAGAAACGATTTAAGCCAAATCCTTACTAATCCTAATCCTATCCTATCCTAATCCTAACTATCCTAATCCTAATCCTAACTAATATTATAAAAGCGAAAATGAGTTTGTTTGTTTGTTTGTTACCTTTTCACGCCTAAACCACTAAACCGATCATCCTGAAATTTTGCATATACGTTGTTAGGTGTACAGAAACGGACATACCTTTCATGCCGAAAAAAAATACTGTTCTCGAGGAAAACAATAATAACGTTCTTATGATAATAGATGGCGCCACATGTCTTTCGAATCATGATTGAATCATATTATTATATATTATTACAAGCAGAGTACAACCCGAATTGATTGTCAAATTCTAAATTAAGGCGAGCGAAGCCGCGAGCAAAAGCTAGTATTATTATAAATTCGAAAGTAACTCTGTCTGTCTGTTACCTTTTCACGGCTAAACCACTCAACCGATTTGGATGAAATTTGGTACAGATATAGTTTAAAACCTGGGGAAGGACATAGGCTACTTTTTATTAATGGCTATGTAATTTGGAAGGACTAGACTTCTGTCTAACCATTGTACATTAAATAAATAAAAAATCTATACCAATGGAAAACTAAAGAATTGTCGGAATTTTCAACTTAATCAAATCCAAGTGCCACCTAATTCTGTTCATTGGTGTCAGAGATATGGTATGTCGTGCGTGCCACTTACATGAAGTCTTTTCGAGCTGAAATCCAAGAAAAGTCGCGGGTACAAACTAGTACTAAAAAATCAGAGGAACACTTGAACAAGATTCAGAAACGATAAATTAATCAGATGGCATACAATTAAGGTCGGTGATATGATCGGCGTGACCTCTGAGCCGAGCGGACGGTGAGCGGCGGTCAGCCGTGGCGACGATTACGAGACGTGACCGGGACGTGTCAACGACGAGAACTACTCACAAGTGATTGATCACTTTTTAAATGCATTAGTTTGTTCTAGTATCACACCGATCCTATATGGTAGCGGTCTAAGGCTTCCTTTTTGACAACCAAAGTAGTTAATAACCATTCGCTCCACCTAACGCTAAGCGGGTACTACTAGTCTATGATCGCTTATTATACCAGCTCACCACGCATTGCCGAACCTATAGAAAAATAAATTAATATGAAATAAAAGGAAAGGAATAAGAGAGCTGTGAGTCTCCAGAAATTATCTTAACCTCGCGAAACGCGCAAACAATGTTATTAGTCTTACGTTAGTTTTCTGTAAGGAGGTACCCTTACAGAAAACTAATGTAAGAATAAAAATGTAACTTACATTGTAAGTTACATTTTTATTCTTAGTGTTTATTTTTGTATTTGTGTGTGTATTTTAAACGAACTGGTTATTTCATTACTCACAGCAAATAATCGGCAACGGCGGGCTACTTTTGATACTATTCAACATTGAATAGTATCAAAAAAACTTGAGAGGTGTCAAGGGACACCCGGATGGAACGAAGTTCCTTTCGATTAATTAGTGACGGAATTGTAATAAAATTTTATTTTTTTAAGTTATAATAATATTTTTTTTATTATTAACAAATATAATGTAATATAAACTTAATCAGTAGGCTCAATTTTAGTAATAATTGGCTTGTGGACATTAACAATACATACATATTAAGAAATAACCTTAAACTTACAACTTTAGCAAAAAGTGTCGTTACAACTTATGGTCTTAAAAAAGTGTCGTTATAACTTTTGGTCTTAATTTTTTCCGTCTAGCCCCCTTTCGCAACGCGCGATAAGGAACTTCGTTCCAAAAGTAGTAGTAGTAGTCAAAAAACATTTGTGGTAACATTACACACAAATGTTTTTTGATTTTATATCGACCAATTGACAAGAATTTCCGTACAAAAATTAAAGGTATATCTTCTCATATCCTCAATCCTTTATCAGAAACGATCAATTAGTTCTAATGTAACTGTCACTAATTATTAATGTTTAAGTACATAAGTGTTACTTTGCAAACACACAGATAAAGGAGCAATCTTTCTGACTTTGATTTACCAAAAATACAGCGCGAGAGTCTGTGTCCAATTCAACAAAAACGATGCGATAATTTAATCAGAACTAAAATCGCAGGATTGGATGATGCGCATATAAGCCAATTGCTATTTGCCGCAAAGTTCCAGACTTCATTTTCCTTATAGAAAATTTCCCAATTAGAAATTGTAAAATGAAGAAAATTTATAACACTTTTATTTTCATGGGTACCAAATGTGGACCTTACGATCGGCAGCTATCCACACATCCACACAATTATGCCACTACATTATCGAATCTCATATTTCCAATTTTCATCTTCATATCGATGATCTAATAAACAAGTCTGCAATCTATTTCCTCATAGGTAGTTAGCGATAAGGAAGGGACGTCGACCAATTTCCACGCAATTTACGTGAAACTGCCGCTCTATATACTTATGTATGTACACATACATAAGTGTTAAATCTAGCGTTATACATTATTTGATAGCTTTATTACACGTGTGAATACAAACAATCATATTTGTATTCACACGTATTAAGATGCGTATCGTAAGATTCCCGGTTCGATACCCGAACAGACAAATGTTTTTTGTAGAGTGATTTTCAATACCAACATGATATCTAGAACGACCGATTCAGTGACTTTCTATTATAATCTACAACAATAACCTAAACAGCTGATGTGTAGATGTGTTCACAACCTGATATTTTATTAAAATAGTCAATGCTCGTAATAGCTGCAATTTCAATGTTGCTAATAACATCCAAACTCGTAACAACTACTTGTGATCATACAAATTTTTGGGATCGAACCCACAAGACGTGCGTTGTTTAGTGGCGAGGCTACCACTACGTCGTCGTCTACGTCATCCGTGGATACGTACATTACGATTAGAGAAAACCACGTACCTACATATTGAACCTGACAATCCTAACTAATATTATAAAAGCGGAAATGAGATTGTTTGTTTGTTACCTTTTCACGCCTAAACCACTGAACCGATCATCCTGAAATTTTGCATATACGTTGTCAGGTGTACAGAAACGGACATAGGCTACCTTTCATCCCGAAAAAAATTACTGTTCCCGAGGAGAATAATAATAACGTTCTTATGATAATAGATGGCGCCACGTGTCTTTCCAATCATGATTGAATTATATTATTACAAGCAGAATACAACCCGAATTGATTGTCAAATTCTAAATTAACGCGAGCGAAGCCGCGGGCAAAAGCTAGTTGACAATAAACGAAAGCGTAATCATTTACCATGAGGCGACATACTACGATAAATATTAAATATTTTATCACCATGGATAAACCTATTTATTGTCTAATCCTGACAAAATCTGTGTTATCTTTCGACACTCACAGGATATGAGGAGCCTATTTATAACTCCGGCCATAAGGATCGTCCTCCAAGACGTATATGCGCGCAAATCACGCACAATGATCTACCAATTGACGCTGTATGGTAATACAACAATATGATAATGTGTTTATATCAACAAACGTTATGAGAACATTTTAAAACCAATACGTAGGTACATATATTTGGAGCCCGGTTGAATATTATAGTCCAAAACTTTGGGCATGTCACGGCATCTATGGCTAGGTTAAGTCGGCTTTGGGTCTTAATTATTAGATATTCTGGAGTAAAGTGCTTTAAGTTCCTAATATTAATTTTTCTATGTACTTATGTATGAATATAGTTAGATAGAAAATCACATCTTTTAAACCAACTAAAACATCAGAGAACTTGTAAATTAAAATAAGTCCAAAAGTAGCGTGTTTTTAATAATAAAGTTATTAACAACTCCGTAGAGACATTGCCTCATTGGCATGTTTCTACAGAATATACCACGGGGAGTGCTCTGAAGAGTTATTCCACCTTATCCCGCCCTCCCCTTTCCTATCCAGAACAACGCGTGCTGGGCTCAGATGCCATCCTTACACGGTAGAGTCGATTAGAGCGCGTACCAAAAAGTTTGGGTCCTCATATCTCTGCCGAACGACCAAGGCATGGAATTCTCTGCCAAGGCACGTGTTTCCTTCTTCCTTCAATCCTGGGTTCTTTAAGCGGGGCGTGAAAAAGCATCTTCTCAGGCCGTCAAAGTAGAGACCTCAACATCGCCTCGGCTACTGTGGGGGCGATGTGGAGGCCACTGCTCTTAGACCACACGACTGCTTACCATCAGGTGGCGTGTGGTCATTTTGACGAGCAAAATAAAAAAATAAAAAAAAAAAACCGTATATACTCGTAGTGATTTAATATAAATATTTAAATATTCTCTTATAGCAAAACGGCCCGGCCCTATGAAACGTCATGGGGATGAGCCAACACGTCGCTTGCAAAATCTATACATATAATAAAATTGTAGGAAAGTCAAAACTGTACATTAAATATTTTTTTTAAAGAATACTTAGGGCGTGATCTACAATCGATATCGAAGCCAAAACTATAGTTTTTAGAATTTTTGTCTGTTTGTCTGTATGTATGTCCGGGCTAAACTCAAAAAGTACTGCATGGATTTACTTCAAATTTTGCATGAATATTACTAACAGGTCGGGTCAACATATTGGCTACATATTATCACGCTATCACATACGGGGGAGGAGCTGTGAATCTTTATTTTTCTTACGCATTCTGTGACAGCGTGTAATCTAACGACGCATATTTAAATGTTGTTTTTGAGTAAGCCATGCTATTATCTAGCTTTACACTATAAAAACTACGCCATTTAAGTAACTTGGGCAGAGAAATATAGTTGGGTTCCGACAAACACTTTTTAGTTAAAATCTACGCGGACGAAGTCGCAGGTAACAGCATGTATGTAATAAAATTTTGTGTAGTCTCTAAGATATCTGCATCCTCCCATTCCTTATTAGGAATACTACAAAAGCGTTTGTCAATAATGCGCATAATTTCGAATGTTATTGAGTAACTAACAACTGTATTCGGACATCATTCGAATACACATGCAGAATAACGTGGTAAAGTCGCAGCACGCGCACTTTTACCTACCTATACTAATATTATAAAGTTGAAGAGTTTGTTTGTTTGAACGCGCTAATCTCAGGAACGAGGTTCGAATTGAAAAATTATTTTAGAGTTGGATAGCATATTTATCGAGGAAGGCTATAGGCTATGTAACATAACGCTACGACCCACAGGGGCAATGCAGTAACTATAAACGCGGATGAAACCGCGGGCACATCTAGTATAGTAATATAGTAATGTGTATAAACATCATAAGTACCCTGTATTGGACACTGCCCCAACAACCTTGTCGTCAATACATTCGAATACAATCGAACACCCCACCAGTTTTAATCCTCATCAGTCCTGACATTTTACCTGTCTCTAAAACCGTCTGCCTGGATTTGTGTTATGTGCTAATATACTAACATAGTGTAACATAATCCACATTGCCAAATAAAGCGTGTCATGTTAACATGCAAATTCATGCGGGTCAGGGCGGATGGCTGAATTACACGCATTATGTGGCACTTATTAAGAACATTAGGCCAATCAAGGGGCGTCATGTAACGCGAAATGTATGACGCCACTCAATTAATCATTGTACAGATATGTTCCAGAACTGGCCTGTATGTGGAGCGGCTCATTAGGACTGCTGACTCAAAGCTGGGAAGAGCGCTGTTTAACTTTAATGTGACTAATATCAGCCCTGTATTAAACTGTCCCACTGCAGGGCACGAGCCTCTTCACAGTGTGAAAAGAGTTAGGCCATAGTTCACCACGCTGCCCAGTGCGGATTGGCAGATCACATATCTTTGAGAACATTATGGAGAACTCTGAGACATATAGGTTTCCTTACAATGTTTTCGTTCACCGTTAATCTTCTCCCTAGCCTTTATTATTCCCAAGTGACTTGGGGTCGGGGGTCGGCTTTCTAGTCTAACCAGATTTGATTAGATATCAGTTTTTACACGGAGTTACTGCCATCTGACCTCCGCAACCAGTAGGCTAACGATACCCTAAGGCTAGACCAGTGTCAGGATATTAGAGGGCACTGACTTCCTAATAACGACTACCATAGATGTTCATGGCAGCCGGGACAGACGGCTTAACGTGTTCTCCGAGGCACGGCGCAGGCGATAATTGTCAATCAATACGCACATAATTTCAAAAAGTCATATAACTTCCGAAAGTCAGAGGTGTGCGACGTGGGTTTGAACCCGAGACCCTCTGCATTGCAGTCTGTTAGTCTCCCCACTGAGCTATCGCTGCTGACTACATTATATTACATACTATAGGTGTGTATATATGTATATACGCACATAGTTCCCCACAATCGTATTTGATTATATTTGATCTGTACGACCTTTGAAAATATAACCGTCGTGCCCGTTTCAAGTCAGCCCTGGAGCCCGGGACACATTCCCTCACCTGTACTATATTCTATATATTCAACTGCGCAATAATACGGGAATCGATTCTCCATGGTAACGATAGGAGATATTAAGAAGATGTTCTACTAGGTACGGGAAATTGAATCACTAAAATGAAACCTTTGGCATTTTATTTCGCTTGCTTTGCCGCGGTGTTATATAGATATTATTAATAGGCAGATTGTGAACAGCGGGTTTTCCTCGCGATTTGAAGACCGCAGAGTGTTGCGGACTCGATAACCAAACAGGCTAATAATTATATCATTTATAAATAGTACTTAGCCTGGATGCTCTTTGTGCGTGTCATTTAATGTTCATAAAGTATATGCAAATGTAAGATCCAAAAAATAAGTTGCATAACCTTCATGAAGAAAATTTCTTAGAGAATACATAGTCTGTGGAATAATATAAATCTATTACTCACACTTGAGCATTACGGGCGTGATGATAAAAACATTTTCACTGTTAAGGAACATAGTACTTAACACTGGCAATTATTTACATAGACCACGAAAGATCGGTTATGAATAGGAATAAAAAACTAGCCATCGATAAAATTACCTACTATTAAAATAATAATATACAAAACGAAACTAAAATAATACTCAGCATCATTAAATATTTAATAGACATCACAGATATTGTGACTAAATAACTCATTCCAGAGACAAAAATATAAGCACCTGTTATAAATAATTACTAGCGGTCGCCTACTGGTCAAAATTCGACCAAAATTCCTAAGCTTGCTACTGTTTTCTGTTTTACTCTATTACAAACAATGTCGAAATACTACGAACGCGATTCGACTGCGTTTGTCAAATGCATGGTTGTGTGCGTGTAGTGTTTTTTCATTAATTTAATGTATTTCTAATGCATATTTTATGAAAATATTAGGATTCGCCCCTCCTTCTCCATATAAACTTTAACTGTGCCAAATTTCATACTCCTCCGTCCGCGCAATTTTCGTAAAAAGGGGTACAAAGTTTTTGCTTCACGTATTAATATATAGATAACCCACATAGCATACATAATACATGATCTGCCCTACGTACCCGAGGTTATGTTTGTTTCGACTTTTCTAAGGTTAACAGATAAATGGAGCAAAGAATACAGATACCATATAAGATTGCCATTGCATTCAATTAGAATTACTTTGTTATACTTTAATCACCAGATATTTAATAAAACCCACGGTTTCAAATCATTTGCATTCATTCAAAACTGCTATTTTGTACTTCAATTACCAAATATTTAATTAAAGCCACGGTTTCCAATATTCGTATATTGTTATTAAAATGTTATTTATCTTTGGACCAAAATTGAGTAATTGTACAGTTCAATCAAGTAATATCAAGAAGTATATTTAATTCGAAACATTAGATCTAATTTGTAAAGTAAGCCTCAAATATTTGTTTTATATTTTAGATTTAATTTCATTCTGTCGCAAATAATTTAAAGTGCCAAAGCAGACTTGACGCGCGTAGTAAACTATGTTCCATTCGTTGTTTGAGAACCGTATCTATATAAAATAAATAGGGAGCCATGGAAAAAGTAAGTATACTATAGTATAGTAGTTAGTACTCTTACGCACCAGCGGTTGGTTGCACCATTTAATACATAAATACAGATGATGTTATAATAATTTACCTTATCAAATCCAGTAGCGTGTCGGAGGTGAGGGTGTCTTTGGTGATGGTTTTGGTCGCGTTGGGCTGAGTGAACTGCTCAGGGTCCTTGCCTGGCTTGATGGTGGTGACCAGCGCGATGCCCAACATCACAGCGCATATCGTCGTCGTCATGTAATATATGATAGCTCGAAGGCCGACCCTGAAATAATAATTGTTGGTTAAAATATTCTAATTGCGAAGAATAACGCTTTCAAAATATATATTCTGATGAGAGAGTTTCAGAGAAGAAGGAGTTTAAAAAAATGTCACGCGGAGGACTTTAGTTCAATTGCGTGACATTTAATGTATAATATTCGAAGTAATATAAAACCTTAATATTTTGTTGTCAGTCGTTTTAACAGTAAAAGAAAATATTACGAGGATATCTGCATATCTAAAAGTTCTTAATATTATCGAAGAAAAGGTCTACCAAGCCGCACTGGGCCATCACAGTAGGCTCTATAGCCTGCTATTTTTCGAGAGGACCCAGTAAAATTCCTAAAATTATCTTCATCAGAAGTACTGTGAGGATAGCCTCACAGTACTTATAATAAAGATAATTTTGGCATTTTACTAAGACATCTCGAAAAATAACTATGTTATATTAGATTTTTGGATAAGGCACTTCTCACTTTTGAAACTTCTATAAGCTTAATTTGTTTAACTTTTGGACACCAATTGTATTTATTACGAAATATATGATCCTCTTTCTTTCTTAACTTTAGGATTCCGACTGTCGCAATCATTACACTCATTATAAGAGTTCAATCTGCAAGTGTAAGGTCAAGCCTGAGTATCATACACACTATGAATTCCAAACACGATAAGTGACCAGTTTATATAGGTAAAAAGGTATCTCCAATCCCTTAATCTACTTCTTACAAATAAAAAATTCAACTTACTTGCCAGAAAGACTAAGGTCCAAAGATCCAATGGCGGATACAATCGAGGAGACCAGCAGCGGCACAATCAAACACTTGAGCATCCGAAGGAACAGCTCTCCTGGGTACTGGAAGTACATGACATCACGCCTGGACCACTCAATGCCGGTGGCCCGCAAGCTGCAGCCCAGCACTGTCCCGGAGACTACACCTACCACCGTCAGGATAGTGAGGAGGTTGTCCCTCATAAAGCTTGTGCAGCGGTTTCTTCGGATTTGGAGCGGCATTTTTGGTTTTGATGTTTCTGGAGAGAAAATGTTGTTTAGTTTTTTAAATCTTATGAAGGCAAACAGGTATACTGTCATCATGTGATCAGCATCAGCAACCCTTTGGATGCTTGCAACGCCACCTGTTGATATGCACAATATGAGACTGTCTCATATAGTCTGGTTTCCATGCATGTATTGACAGTGCTTTAAGAGTTGGAGATAAAGCCCTCGTTTATATTCTAACAACATAAGCTAATGAGCTCATTCATCATATCAATAAAAATGTGCATCATAGATTACTCACTGGACCATTCAACTTTAATCAAATTTAATTAACGTTATTGTTACTAGTTTAAGCAGATGTGTTGCATGTCGCAGTTTAACTCTAATTAAACGTTTTAAATATTATTTACTGCTAACATCCTCATATACTTTCACATCTATACCAATATTATAAAGCTGAAGAGTTTGTTTGTTTGAACACGCTAATCTCAGGAACTACTGGTTCAATTTGAAAAATTATTTTAGTGTTGGATAGCCTATTTATCGAGGAAGGTTATAGGCTATATAACATCACGCTACGACCCACGGGGGCGGCGCAGTAACGATAAACGCGGGTGAAATCGCGGGACATCTAGTTTATAACATAAGTAGGAATAAGAACATACTAAATGACATCTACTTAGCACTCTTGGCTTACGTTTTATACAAAATATATCCGATTGAAAATTTACTATTTTATATGAATTTTATCGTAGTTTCTTTTTAAACACTACCTTTAACTTTGAAAATAGTTTTCAATCGTTATATTTATACGTTTCCCGACGTTTAGACAGTTTTTCTGCCGCCATGGTCCCCGATAGACTGCAAATAGTCCGAAACAATTTACTAGATACTACTATACTACAATTTACCATACCGATTTTATTCAGGTTGCTCATTACATTTGACACTACATACCTTTATTATTAACCTATGTATTTATAACAGTCTCATTGTCAATTCCAAATCCACAGGCATCTTGACAGTTGTTTTGTGGGCTGTTTAATAATAATAATAAAGAAGCGAGCCAGCAGTATGTCGGTAGTATCGCAAATACTAAGCAACGTGTTGGATAGATTGACCATTAATCACAATCATTCAGTCAGCTAAAATACGGACACTATGTGTATCACTTTCTGCAAATTCGGCTCGCATAGGATGACTATAAATTGTACGCATATTTAGGACAGACAATTTGAAGTGAAAACTTCTTTAGGCGCGTTGAGCACTTCTTGGGTGAACAAAAACATAGAACTCGCGTCATTGTCACGCTTCCACGCTTTATTATTTTTTTTGAATATTAACAATATCTCAGAAATGGTGCGTCCTACGCAAAAAATAACAAAATGTTGACCCCCTTAATAACTTCTAAGAGAGTATCAGGAACTAGCATCCGACCCGCTCCTTTTTTTTAATATTTTTTTTGTTTTATAAATAAGTGTTTATGATCAAGGATTAAAGTTTTCACTTCTATCGGCAGTCTCCAAAGACTGCCTCAAATTTTTTTTATTATCTAATGATATATTTATTTATAAACTAAATAATATTAATTTTAGTAATATCATCCATAACTTAAATGAATTATTTATATTTGTCGGCCTCGCTGGCGTTGTGGTTAGTGTAACCGACTGCCACGCCTGAGGTCGCGGGTTCGATTCCAGCACAAGTCAAACATTTGTGTGCATGAACATGGATGTTTGTCTTGGTCTGGGTATTTCTATGTATAATATGTATGTATTTACAAAAAAAAAGTATATATGTATGTTTATCCATTGTCTTGTACCCATAGTACAAGCTCTGCTTAGTTTGGGCTAGATGGTGTTGTGTGTATGTGGTAGAATATTATTATTATTATTATATTATTATCTCTTTATTGTTCAATTTGTGGTGGGATAAAATAAAAACAAACCATGAAATAAATTCTATATGGAACCACTCTTACTATGGGAAAGCGTTGAGTCAATAGAAAATCTATACTAATATTATAAAGCTGAAGAGTTTGTTTGTTTATTTGTTTGTTTGTTTGTTTGAACGCGCTAATCTTAGGAACTACTGGTTCTATTTGAAAAATTATTTTAGTGTTGGATAGCCTATTTATCGAGGAAGGCTATAGGCTATTTAACATCACGCTACGACCGACGGGGTTGGCGCAGTAACGATAAACGCGGGTGAAACCGCGGGAACATCTAGTTTATTATAAACTGATACATAGATTGATTCTTGCTAACAAAATACATCTATAAATTAAATTATAGAAATACATAAATATTATTTATCCTTTTCAAAAAATCATTAAATATGTATTTATTTATTTAAGCATACATTAAATACATATATACGATTAACAAGAACTAAAACATTGTGCGTCTCAAATTTAAATACAACTTTATGAAATGGCGGATGCCATAAAGTATAATTAGTAGTAGTTTTCTGTATTGTTCAGCCCTATTATAATCGCGCACGTGGTCACAATACAAGATGCGTTGCATGCCTCAGTTAATATTAGTAGTAGGTCTTGGCAGTCGCGACAGACTATTGTGGTCGGATCGCCGGCCGCCACGAGAGCGACCGTGTGACCGACCCACCACGTGGACCGTTATTGTTTTACACATCTACTGCGACAGCATCACGTACAATTCGCCGAAGTAAATTTTCTATTAAGCAAATTAAGCGTTTAATCTATTTTTGAAGTGAAAACTTCTTTAGGCGCGTTGAGCACTTCTTGGGTAGACAAAAATCATAGAACTCGCGTCATCGTCACTCCTCGTCATCGTCACGCCTCGTCATCGTCACGCTTGCACGTTTTCCATTTTTGAATTATTTTAGAATATTAACAATATCTCAGAAATGGTGCGTCCTACGCAAAAAATAACGAAATTTTGACCCCCTGAATAACTCCCAAGAGAGTATCAGGAATCCTACCCGCTCCTTTTTCTTTATAAAGAAGTGTTTATGATCAAGGATTAAAGTTTTCACTTCTATCGGCAGTCTCCAAAGACTGTCCCAATTCTTTTTTAGTAGTTAACGAGGTCGTCTGACACTCTCCACGCATCGTGTGTGATATTAAGGTGCCTAGTGCGAGTTTGGTTTACGTTGACGCGATCGACATGTTTATGACGTTCGACGCTCCGATTGGCCCGCTCCAAGCTCTTAACCGATCAGAGCCGAACGCGCTAAACGTTTCGATCGCGTTAACAAAAGCAACTCGCACTAGACATAATTTAATCTTTGGTGTTTCTATTTACGCAGAATGAGCTCAAAGTATAAGTCTAGCTGTGTTTTGCTTCTTCTTGGGTTTGACTAATTGAATTACTGGATTCCAAGTAGGTGGTCCATTCCAATCATCCCCCTGTTGCCCGTGTTCACACACAATAATAGTAGTGTTTAAGTTTCAAAATTATGTAATAAAAATGTTTTAAAATAAACAACGTGATAAAATCCGTATAAATTTTGTTTAATTTAAATGTTATACATTCGCATAAACATAAGACAATATTATGTCAAGATGTCATTCTTTAGACCAAAAATATATTTGAGAAAACTCTCTATTTAAAAATCTCTGCTCTATTTAATTATAACTGTAATTTAAAAACAAATCAAATCATCCAGCAAAGAGCTTGAACCATGACATTGTATACTTACTGCTGAAACCAGTCACTTAATAAGTAAAACTAATGTGACTATGGTTGCCGAAATGTAACCTAAACGGCAGTTATAGTGAAAATAAAAATATCATTACAAAATAAACTGTGATAAAAGCCGCAAATAATAATACAATATAATAATAATAATATATAATAATATTCTATCACATACACACAACACCACCTAGCCCAAACTAAGCAGAGCTTGTACTATGGGTACTAGACAATGGATAAACATATATATATATACTTTTTTTTTGTAAATACATACATATTATACTTAGAAACACCCAGACCAAGACAAACATCCATGTCCATGCACACAAATGTTTGACTTGTGCGGGAATCGAATACACTAACCACTACGCCATCGAGGCCGTCAAAATATGTATACGGAGTGTACTTAAATCCTGCATAAATAAATATAGATTTCAAGCTACTTTATAACCTACATGAAATATATGATACTTTGAATTGATTGTACCTATGTATAATTTAAATTAGTCATAGTGATAAGTGATAATAATAAAACAGGCAGGCGTTGTGCCAAAAATGCGGTCGTCTCTGCAAGTTTAATTAATAATTAATTAATTTATTAGTTTCAACAATAAACAGTGCTCTATTTATATAACTTTTACTATAGTTAAGTATATACAAACAAACTCATGACTGCGCCTGCGCGAACTGTGCCAAAACAGGCGGTCACAGTTAAGTGAATAAAAACAACACTTTTTGTTTAATACAAATATAGAATATACATTTACCATAACAATGTGTTTACAATTACTCCGTGTAAAAAACTTAAAATAATTAATATTTTTGCCTACAAAATTACGTAAATTTGCACGAAAAATGGAGAAACGTAAGAAAGAAAGAAAGAAACATTTATTTGCACAGAATACAGGTGTTACCAGATTTAACTATGGTGAATAGTTCAGGCTATAGTCTGCCTATATTAGGCATGCAAATATTAATAATTATATAAAACATTTAAAATATTAGTTACACAATGGCAAACTATATTATTATTTAGAATATTAATCATTATTATATTACATTATATTAACATTTATAAATAATCAGATTCATTGGTTTTATGTTGCATGAACTCTTCTATTGTGTAAAAGCACTTATCTACTAGCCATTTTTTTAACTTGAGTTTAAAATATTTAAATGGAAGTTCTCTTAGACTCCTAGGCAGTTTATTAAAAACTGATATGCACATGTGATAAACATTCTTTTTATTTAAGGTTGTTCTACAAAATGGAATTAATATTTTAGTAGGATCTCTTGGTCTGTATTTAGTAACATGATCCCCCTTAAATTTGAAAAAATCATTATACTTCCGTACAAATACTGATACTTCAAGAACATACATGCAGGTCAATGTCAGCAAACTAAATTTTTTAAACAAAGGTTTACAGGAGTCAAGTGGATCTACTCCACAGACAGCTCTTAAGCATTTCTTTTGTGCAATGAATGCTTGACCAACATCAGTTGAATTCCCCCATATTATTAAACCATATCTAAGGATTGATTCTACATAGCCTTTATATGCTATACCTGCAGTCTTTTCATCTGACACGGTCCGAAGCTTTCTAAGGGCGTAGACAAATCTGCTTAATTTGAGGCAAACGTCACTTATATGTTTTTTCCAGTTACATAATTTATCCAGAGTTATACCTAAACATTTTATACTGTCAGCTTCTTCTATACTGTCATTTTCTATCTTTATGTTAATGATATAATCAGATTGTTTACTTTTATTCGTACCAAATTTTATTAATTTTGTTTTTGACAGATTTACATTTAATTTGTTTGATTTTAACCATCTTAACACCGTTTGTACCTCGTTACTTATTCTCATTTCGTGAGATGTATCTTTATCCTTATATGGCACTATTATAGATATGTCGTCCGCGAATAGGACACTTTGACAATTTATTGAATCTGGTAAGTCATTTATATATATTAAGAATAACAAGGGGCCTAAAATGCTCCCTTGTGGAATGCCATATTTATTGACCCTGGATGGAGACCTGTGTACACTGCATTCCTTCATAGCATTTAAACTAGTGATTTCAACACATTGCTTTCGATTGGTTATAAAACTTTTTATCCAATCTAAAGCTACACCTCTAATGCCATATTTTTCGCATTTGGTGAGCAAGATCCCATGATCTACCAAATCAAAAGCCTTACTCATATCAAAGAATATGGCTACCACCGAAATTTTCTCATCAATATATTCAGTTATATTTTTAATAAGAGAGAATGCTGCTAAAGAAGTTGATTCATTGTGTTGAAACCCATTCTGTTCTTTTTTAATGATATTATGTTTATTTAGGAATTCAATTAATCTGTGGTAAAAACCTTTTCAAAATTTTTGATATTATAGGTACGTAAGCTCGTGTTACGTGATTTTTAGATTATAATAGTAGAAATCTATCCTATTTGACAGCTTAAACGAAACATAAATAGTTATATTACAATTTTTCCGTCCCAAATATTACATATTTATCAAAAAAGCACTTCAAATCCACCATACAATTTTACTATGGCGGCCGCGCACCGATTTGAATATGCGCCGCACGAGCTCTGTCATTATCTGTCTTACGCTCGGTGCAGTCTTAATAACTAAATCATTACCTATGTATATTTAATGGGATATACTATAATTTATATGTATATTTAATATTTTTACTAAGACAGGTTACCAAAAATTCGGACAAGACATCAGCAATCTACCGACAGTTTATTCAGTCATCTATCAGATAAGAAAGCCGTTATCGGTAGTTTTTTAAATAACAATGATTTTCATTATTATTTTTATGTATATACTAAGTGAGCCAGAGAGTCCATAATACGACCTTAATTAACCAAATCTTATTCTTACATGCAGTAATACCGTCTTTTTACCAAAAAAAGTTTCGATGTCATACTCGTAGCTAGACTACTTACTAGACTGTAATTAAAACACTGAGTCCCTGTTCCCCATATACAAAGAAAAGGTCCATATTGGGTCAACTTTTATAAATCTTTGGCCAAGATGCTACGCATAGAGATACGAAGTGTTTTTTGTGATTAAACTACTTTATACGGATTTTGTCGTGTTGTTTATATTAGAACACTTTTATTACATCTATAATAATATTATAAAGCTGAAGAGTTTGTTTGTTTGTTTGTTTGAACGCGCTATTCTCAGGAACTACTGGTCCGATTTGAAAAATTATTTTAGTGTTGGATAGCCTATTTATCGAGGAAGGCAATCACGCTAAGGAACATCATGCTACGACCCACGGAGGCGGCGCAGTAACGATAAACGCGGGTGAAACCGCGGGAACATCTATTATGTAATAAAAGTGTTTTAAAATAAACAACACGATGCAATCCGTACAAAACAGTTTAATTTCAATGTATAACATTCGCGTTAACGTAAAATAATATTATGAAGTGTGTTTATAAAATATGATTTAAAACTAATTATGAATATGAGCGATGCCAATTAATTATGAATATGAGCGATGCCAATTAATTATGAATATGAGCGATGCCAATTAATTATGAATATGAGCGATGCCAATTAATTATGAATATGAGCGATGCCAATTAATTATGAATATGAGCGATGCCAATTAATTATGAATATGAGCGATGCCAATTAATTATGAATATGAGCGATGCCAATTGATTGCACGCGGACGGTTTGTCCTTTACGGTACCAAACAGTTGGCAACGGCACTCTTGATATATAGTATAATAACGTTATATATAGTATAATAACGTTATATATAGTATAATAACGTTATATATAGTATAATAACGTTATATATAGTATAATAACGTTATATATAGTATAATAACGTTATATATAGTATAATAACGTTATATAATATCGACTCAAATCTTATTTATATCACAGATAATATAATACCTACTCTCTTATTCCTAATTATACCTTTATTATTCCCAAGTCATTTGGGGTCGGCTTTCTAGTCTAACCGGATTTGACTGGATATCAGTTTTTACACGGAGCGGCTGCCACCTGAACTCCACAAAACCAAGGCTAACGATACCCTAAGGCTAGACCAGTGTCAGAATATTAGAGGGCACTGACTTCCCAATAACGACTGCCATAGATGTTCATGGCAGCCGGGACCGACGACTTAACGTGCTCTCCGAGGCAGGCGACAATCAATACGCACATAATTTCGAAAAGTTATGTAACTTCCGAAAGTCAGAGGTGCGCGACGTGGGTTCGAACCCGAGACCCTCTGCATTGCAGTCTGTTGGTCTCCCCACTGAGCTATCGCTGCTTCACCGTATTTATATCGCTCGAAGTAGCGTCCACTGTTAAAAGTTTGACCTCGCACTTTACATTTATATGATAAAGGATGATAGTTTAATATCTATATGAATGAGAGTAATATAGCGTTATATATCATCTGAGAGTTCTTCATAATGTTCTCGGAAGATGTGAAGTCTGCCAACCCGAACTTAGCCAGCGTAGTGGACTATGGCCTCACCCTTCTCATACTAATAAAAGGCCCATGGGCAGTGGCAGTTTAATTCAAGGCTAACATTATTTTATACATTGGCATTGGGTCTCAGATGACAATCTAATGTCCAGAAAGATCACCATATTCAAACTTACTAGGGTGCATGTAGGTTCTAAATATACTACACAGACTTGAGTTGCCAAAGCAGAGGTCTAGGTTCATAAACTACGGCGCTCACTTCCACTTTGTGGTGAAGTACAACATCGTGAGATAAACTGCGAGGTGAAAGTTGAAGTTGTGTTAACTGTGGTAGACTAGAGCTTACAATTCTATTCCCATTAAGGATATTGAATACGACCTAGTAATCTATTAATCTATACTGTAATTATCATGCTGTATGGATTGTTTGTTTTTTTTTGTACGCGCTGTTCTCTGGAACTAGCTGTTTGATATAAATATTATTATTACATTTAACATCACGCTAAACCTACCCCTTTGGGAAACAGGCGTGAATCTATGTATGTATGTACATCACGCTACGGGTCACGCGAGCGGCGCAGTAATCATAAACGTGGACGAAACCGTAGGGGATAGATAGTGTCATTATATAATTACTGATGAACATTTTCCTGTAATTAGCAGCTCTCCAGAGTTAATTTTAATGTACACAATTTTAAGAGTGAGGTTGAAGTAGATTGCCTGATTCAACATAATGATAATAAAAGTGTTTTATTTAAATTTATAAACTTAATCTGTTATCCTAGTGTGATAACCAATCGCGTAATACCTACGTTCATGCCCGGGTCAGGCAACCAAGGCTACCTCAATAGTAACAACTGTATCCGGTAGACAACATAACCGACGTGATGCGAGGTCTAAAAGTATCCAGAGCTAGTCACCTCTGATACAACCCATAACAATCTTTACATACAAAATCTAGAGGATACCTAAACTATATTTTAAAAAAGTAGTTTTTAATAACAAAAAGGGCATTAGTCTATGGTCCAATGACAGCGGCTGCGTAATATTCGCGCGCTAGGCGCAGGCGCACGTGGGATCGGCGCAGACCCCCGCGGATCCGCGGATGCCGTGGCGGAAGTCTTACTTAGCGTATCGCGATCAATCCGCGGTCCCCCAACGCTCACACGCACCGCATTTCATCAACTACCTACGTACCTGATATACTGCTTTGTTTATACTTTATTTACTATTTACTTTATTGACGGAAAGACATACATCATGGAAAAATCCCCGACAACGAAGTTAGGTAATTATCATAGGCCTGTGTTATTTCTATACGGTGAAGAAGGTAATAAGGACTTGACTTATGGTAAGTGGTGAGACCTGGTTGCTTGGAACAGCAGAGCTGTGAATCGTGCCTTGCCGATCCTTCAAACAACCATTGTTGTAATGGACCATGCCACCGCAACAGACAAAGAGGGGCGCCTTCTGACAGCACACACGTAAACACGTAAACACTCTGTTATGTAGTCGTAACAGAGTCAAAACCCTCTACTCACAGAGAGAACACAACATAACGTTGTTTCATCTTTGGAGTGAAGAATTTTACCTTTAGTTGCTACTAGCTTTTGCCTGCAGCTTCACTCACGTTATTTAGAATTTGACAATCAATTTGGGTTATACTCTGCTTGTAATAATATAATTCAATCATGATGCGAAAGATACGTGGCGCCATCTATTATCATAAGAACGTTATTATTGTTTTCCTCGGGAACAGTAATTTTTTCGGGATGAAAGGTAGCCTATGTCCGTTTCTGTACACCTGTCAACGTATATGCAAAATTTCAGGATGATCGGTTTAGTGGTTTAGGCGTGAAAAGGTAACAAACAAACAAACAAACTCATTATCGCTTTTATAATATTTGTTAGGAAGTTAGGATTAGGATGTCCGTATGGATTGAGGAGCCATTTCGTATCTTATTGAAATTGATAGGTATACTTATTTAGTAGTAAGTTTAAAAAAAATGTAGGATCCATCCTCGATTTTGTAGTATAAAAGTTATATGAATATAAAGGTGGCTCCTCGATCTAAATGTTTTGATTGAAGAGCCACGTCAGAACTAGGAACATCATGGATGAATATTTATCATAATTTAGTATGATTTTGTAGGATTTGAGAGTAGTTGGAAGACAAAATCGGAACTCGATAATGTTAAAATTAAAAAAGTTATCATACATTAGATGTGGCTCCTCAGACCATACATACGACTCGTAATTTTTCAAAGAAGCATTAGTTCATTTAATGCGCAATTTCTTCATCATTTAGTTGTAAGTATATTAGATTAGTGGGATAAAAGTCAGTAATTAAAAATGAGTGAATTGGGAGATACGGCACATTTCAACCGGCCCCACATTTGAGATGCTTCGGTAAATATATTTGCCTCTAATCTACTTGTACTTGTGACGAAATTAGGAACAAAAAACATCTATATTTTGTATATATATTATACTAATTGATCGTATAATCCTGTCTTAAAATATCTAAGAAGTTATTAGCTATCATTTAATTTCCTAACAAATTGTTTTGAAGGGTGTCCATGAATAAATTATATGAAAATATTTATTCGTAACGTGTCTTAAAAACACAAATGTATTTTATTTTATGTCATGTCACTATTTGGGGGTAACTGCAAATTAATGTCGTTACTTACCTACCCTCGAAAATATTTATTTAGTAACCTGACATTCATAAGCGATGAAGCTTACTTGCTTGCGCACATATTTATGTAAAAATAAAATTAATAGATATAACTTACAGTTCTACTATATTATTAATATAACTATATTATTAATATAACTATATTATTATTAATGATGTCATGATTGTTGACCTGTGGGGATACTATTTGCTACTGCAGTAGTACGTAATAAGCGACTGCTAATTAACTTCAGTTTGATTTCCTGTTTTCTATGTAAGTACCTATATTTGTATCGATTACTATTAGTTAACTTTACAAAGAATGGTATAAGTCGTGTTAGGAATATTGTTGTTTCAGAACTATTATAGCGAAAGGTCTCAAATCAAATGTCAATCTTGAAGATTAAAAACAAGTGTTTACTAAATATGCTGAGATACTAGAAAATCCTAACATTAAAAGTAGCGACCGAACTTTCTCAACCATCTCTAAAGAACTTAATTTTAAAATGTCCCCATTAACCTTGTTTATATCATTGAAACACAACCGTCATATTTTTTTTTAAATGACGATTCACTTCTTGAGTAACAAACAACTGGTAAAAGCGATACTATTACAAGTGTTAGTAGTAGCAGTTGTCTAACAAAAACATCATTTGAAGGTAGGTAACGATTTTGGTTTAAAATAATTAATGGCTCCATAATAACCGTAAAAACACAACAGCTTCTCATATTAAAATATTAAGTAGTAACAAAGATCTAGCTCGTAGCAGTAGCCCAGAGGCTATCAAGCAAACATAATTTATCTCTAGGTGGCAGCTCGTCAATCCGAAGCATTTTCTTCTTTAATTTATTACCGAAAAATCATTAAAACATAATAATAATAATATAAGCCCTGTATTAAACCGTCCCACTGCTGGACACGGGCCTCTTCTCACTATGAGAAGGGTTAGGCCATAGTCCACCACGCTGGCCTAGTGCGGGTTGGCAGACTTCACATATTCATCTTCGAGAACATTACGGAGAACTCTTAGACATGCATGTTTCCTCACGATCTTTTCCTTCACCGTTACAGCAAGCGATAATTAACTATTTAATACGCATATAACTTCGAACAGTCAGAGATGCGCGCCTTGGGTTCGAACTCGAGACCTCTGCGTGGCAGTCCAACGGTTTCCCACTAGGAAAGAACACACAAACCAAAAAATGTATATTCGCTATGGTCACAAAGTAACACTTATGAACGTCAAAATGTACTGGTTAGTGAGTTTACTAAGTTACTAAAACTACATTTAGGTTAGGTCCTAAGCTCAGGCAAATAGCCCAGGCAGATACCTGCAAGAAACAGACGGCAATTAAATATATTTTCATTAATTTAGAACTTATATTAACAAGGTGTTGCAGCCATTATACCATACATGTTTCGATTACTTTTTATTGTTTTCTTAAATATATCTAACAATACAGGCCAGGTTAAGAGCTCCTTGAACCGACGGGCGTGTATGAGGAATGTGATGAAAGTGAATGAAGCCAGAGAAGTGTGTCAGGATCGTAGCAAATAGAAATGCGTAGTCTCTGCCTACCCCTCTGGGAAACAGGCGTGAATCTATGTATGTATCTAACAATACAAAGAAAACTACTGATCGAAACTAGCATTATACTCTGACATTTATAATACATGTGTTGTCCACCACACATAACATTATACTCTGACATTTATAATACATGTGTTGTCCACCACACACAACATTATACTCTGACATTTATAATACATGTGTTGTCCACCACACACAACATTATACTCTGACATTTATAATACATGTGTTGTCCACCACACACAACATTATACTCTGACATTTATAATACATGTGTTGTCCACCACACACAACATTATACTCTGACATTTATAATACATGTGTTGTCCACCACACACAACATTATACTCTGACATTTATAATACATGTGTTGTCCACCACACACAACATTATACTCTGACATTTATAATACATGTGTTGTCCACCACACACAACATTATACTCTGACATTTATAATACATGTGTTGTCCACCACACACAACATTATACTCTGACATTTATAATACATGTGTTGTCCACCACACATAACATTATACTCTGACATTTATAATACATGTGTTGTCCACCACACATAACATTATACTCTGACATTTATAATACATGTGTTGTCCACCACACATAACATTATACTCTGACATTTATAATACATGTGTTGTCCACCACACATAACAACGTCCAACGCCGCACAGATTTGCCGCGAACGTGTTTGATCCCTCATCGGTATTCACCCACACAATCTACAATGTGTAACGATACAGGATTACCAGCACTAAACCCTTTACAATATGACACATTCTATGTAGTAATCCTTCTTCGAATAATACAGCATACAGTGGGTTCTGTTCACATCTTGGGTTCGCATAAGTAGATGAAACCTATTGCTAAAGCATAATTTTTGACGGCCTCGATGGCGTAGTGGTTAGTGTAGCCGACTGCCACGCCTGAGGTCGCGGGTTCGATTCCCGCACAAGTCAAACATTTGTGTGCATGAACATTGATGTTTGTCTCGGTCTGGGTGTTTCTATGTATAATAATATGTATGTTTATCCATTGTCTAGTAGGTACTCATAGTACAAGCTCTGCTTAGTTTGGGTTAGATGGTGTTGTGTGTATGTGATAGGATATTAATTATAAATGTATGATAATTTCCCCAACTGTGATTTTAAGTTTCTATGTAAAGAGAGAAGCCTCTTCTTTGCCACCGTGCACATTTTGCCCAACCCGGCAATCGAACCAAAGATCTCGTGCACAGCAGCATTAGAAGCAAAATTACTGATATACAAGATGCTATTTATTACCAATACTTTACATACCTACACGCCACACCGTATTATTACACTCTGATCTTACTAATAAATATTACGCACCTTCTTTAAACGATATTTACAATCCTAATCCTAACTTATATTATAAAAGCGAAAATTAGTTTGTTTGTCTGTTTGTTTGTCACCTTTTCACGCCTAAACCACTGAGCCGATCATCCTGAAATTTTGCATATACGTTGACAGGTGTACAGAAACGGACATATGCTACCTTTCATGTCGAAAAAAATACTGTTCCCGAGGAAAACAATAATATCGTTCTTATGATAATAGATGGCGCCACGTGTCTTTCGAATCATGATTCAATTATATTATTACAAGCAGAGTACAACCCGAATTGATTGTCAAATTCTAAATTAACGCGAGCGAAGCCGCAGGCAAAAGCTAGTTTATAAAAAAATATTACTTTTTACCGTGACCCAATTTTCTTTATTCATCTGTACCTTTAAGTCGTTCTCCAGTGCTCAAGCTTTCTCCATGGTACGTTTTATTGAAGCTTTCTCGCTAACAATTGTAGTCTGAAAGTGTGGTTTTATTAGCACTGATAATGCATCGACTAAAGTACTCAGCTATTTACTATTTATGTCGTAATTCTCACGGCTCTGTCACGTATATATGTCCACATGTATACATTAGCAAAACTATATTACCACGATCTTAACATGTATGCATTCTAAAGATTATTTGTTTGTCAAATTGACATTAACCAGCCTCTGCAAACATGCGCCATGACATAATCAGATTTCAGATTAAATTTGACCTCACTCTATTACGCCCGTCTTTACTTCACTACGGTGAAGCTACACTCAGCCCTCATAACTGATCAAAATAAATATAAACATTGTGAACCTAGTAATGCTATCGAATAAGATACAACGAATGTATTCTCTTACATTTATACAATCTTCTTCTCCCTAGCCTTTATTATTCCCAAGTCTTTTGGGGTCGGCTTTCTAGTCTAACCGGATTTGACTGGATATCAGTTTTTACACGGAGCAGCTGCCACCTGATCTCCGCAACCCGAAGGCTAACGATACCCTAAAGCTAGACCAGTGTCAGGATAATAGAGGGCACTGACTTCCCTATAACGAATGCCATAGATGTTTATGGCAGCCGGGACCGACGGCTTAACGTGCTCTCTGAGGCACGAAGCAGGCGATAATTGTCAATCAATACGCACATAATTTCGAAAAGTCATATAACTTCCGAAAATCAGAAGTGCGCGACGTGGTTTCGAACCCGAGACCCTTTGCATTGCAGTCTGTTGGTCTCCCCACTGAGCTACAATCTGATACATATTTTAAAAATAATGTATAATTTCAGATTTGAACGCGGTCTATTATGTTTACATGTTTTTAAGAGCCCTTATCCCGTTTTACATACATAGTTTACAGGAGCCTGAATAGATGGGCAGATAACATTATAAATAAATACATTTTATGAAAAAACAAATACTGGGTCGCCTTTTCTATATCAATCTCATGATTTTTATTATACAAAAGCTTATTTTATGATAAATACTTATACATTCTCAACACCGCATCGTTTACACCAAAGCCGCGCTTGTCCTACTTCTGAGATTCTTTACAAAAAGCTGTCGACCTGTATTTTGAGCGGGATTAGAAGCTAATAACTCTAGCTCAAGTCCCTCTTACTTCACTCTGCCTCTATGTAAAACAGGGACGATGTAAATCCAAAATCTCGAAATATTACACGGTAAGAAGAAACGGGTATGTTAATTAATTTGGCATTAACTCGGTTCGGCGATGTTTTTCGTTGTTCGAATGGGCGATAAATGCTGATAAAAGATTTTTTATTATCATATAATATTTAAAACAAAGTAATAATATATATAAATTGAATTTGGGCTGCACCGATAGCGCAAGCATTCGCCTCGCCTATCGGTAGTCGTAGTGTCGTGGAAGCACAAACAGAACTATTTATGATACTTTGTATGATTTCGTCCCGCGCGACACAGGGCTGGGTGCTTATTGTGAGAGTTACCTTTAAAAATAGACACAGACTAACATAGACCAAACATGACATACCGATAGACCTCAAAATACACTTAGGACACTTTTATTCCGGTATACATTCCCGTAGCATGCACGCGGGCTATGCCGCGGTTATATAGTTTATACAATACCTAACAGTTTATATAAACATACATATGATGATAAACTTGATGAATAATATAATTAAACGAACTATATTTAAATTCTGTTACCTCAAACTGTATGATATACATATATTTAAAAACAAAAAGTTTTCCTTTAATCGACACGTCATTGACGGTAAACTAAATGGCACTAGTCGTATCCTGATAACATATTACCATAAAACTTGCCTTAATTTTGTGAGCGCTCTATGTACATACACCAAATCTAAATTGTGCAAATAATTAGTATTCTTGATAAACATTCCCACTAAAACTTAGAGCAAGGATGTGTAGAATATTTTTTCATATATTTATATATAGATATCTAGGAATCTTTTACCTTGCCGGCGATTCAAAAGTACGGGCATCGACCTTCAACCACTTGTTGAAGTGGATTTCCTACAATCAAATGCATTCTAAGAAGAAATAAAACATGAGTCTTTGACCACCATATACCGCAAAGGCGTGTCGGTGATTATAACAATGTCGAGACAGCTATTTAGAAAAAAGGAGGTCATAATGAATTAGCCACAAGTCATATTTTGCCTGAATTACCGAAGCTACGTGCGTATAATAATAATAATAATATCAGCCTTGTATTAAACTGTCCCACTGCTGGGCACGGGCCTCTTCTCACTGTGAGAAGGGTTAGGCCATAGTCCACCACGCTGGCCCAGTGCGGGTTGGTAGACTTAACATATCTTCGAGAACATTATGGAGAACTCTCAGACATGCAGGTTTCCTCACGATGTTTTCCTTCACCGTTAAAGCAAGCGATAATTAATTATTTAATATGCATATAACTTCGAAAAGTCAGAGATGCGCGCCTTGGGTTCGAACTCGAGGACTCTGCGTGGCAGTCCAACGGTTTCCCACTAGGCTATCGCTGCTATATAGCTACGTGCGTATTAAATAGTTATTTATTGCTTGCTTAAATGGTACCCTATATTGAGGAAACCTGCATATCTGAGTATTCTCCACAGTGTTCTCAAACATATGTGACTTCAGCCCACCTACGCTAGATCAGTGTGATAGATTATGGGTGACTTTGGTGACTTTCCATGCTGAGTAGAGCCCTGTGCTTGGTTATTGAACAGTTTACAAACCAGACTGATAAAACTTAAGGACATTATTCATACGAAAACATTGAATTAGTCTATGTTAAAAATTAAATATTAGTTTTATATAACAGCAAACAATACATTATAGACAACCTCGATGGCGTAGTGGTTAGTATAACCGACTGCCACGCCTGAGGTCGCGGTTTCGATTCCCGCACAAGTCAAACATTTGTATGCATGAACATAGATGTTTGTCTTGGTCTGGGTGTTTCTATGTATAATATGTATGTATTTACAAAAAAAAAGGTATATATGTATGTTTATCCATAGTCTAGTACCCAAAATATAAGCTCTGCTTAGTTTGGGCTAGATGGTGTTGTGTGTATGTGATAGAATATTATAGTAATAATATTATTATAATATTATTAACAGATTCTCGTAAAAGTTTATTCAGGTATTCAGAGAGCACATTATATATATGACTCGACACTCTATAACTCTACGAACCATTAAAAATTATATATTTCGCGTAGTATACACACGCAACAAAGACGTCTGGGACACTAAGCACACTTGTTGATCGCCACCCTCCCACCTCGCGTGCTGAGAGGCAGGGAGGGAAATACCCTCTCAACCTCCGCCACAAAGTGCCTTATTAAAGCCCTTTGTTGCTCTCCGTCACCGGAGCTCTACTTAAAATATATGCAGCATGGCTAATTAGAGGCTCCATTTTTGAGGCTCTTAGGTGTCTTGTTGACGTGGGTGGTGTCCAATATTTTGGTAAAGTTTTATGATATTTTTAAGTATATGTTTATTATTTTGGTAATATACTTATACAAGAGTGGATAACATATAAAGAAAGAAAGAAAAAAACGTTTATTTGCCACAGATACAAAAAAAAACAGAAAAAATAGAATAGAAAGTAAATACAAAAACGAACTTATACGTGCAATCTGTGACAAATTGCTAAGCACTCAGCATATTATGCTGTATTATGGTCGATAGGGACCCACAATAGAGCGTTGATTTTCAGTGCGGACCGTTACCGGATATAGCAACATCGTTTTTAAAATTCGTTTTAAGAGATTCCTTTAAAAAAAAACTTTTATAAAACGATTTCCACACTAGGTTTAATTCCTGTGTCGCGGGGACTTTACAAACATTCAAACAACGGACACAAAGAACACACAGCCTCGGCACAACCATTTGTGGAGCACACAAAGATTTGTGTTTTTGTGTTCCCACGTCAACATTATATAATTTAAATTATTTATTTCGTTGTAACAATTTTCCTATAGTTAGTTTGTGGAGTCTCCTTTTAAGCATTAAATGCTTGTGTTAGGAGGTCCTCCGCTCTTCCATACCGACCTTGATTCGTGGTTGATTATCATTATTAATTACAATCATTAGAATTATAAACGTAGTGATGGAATCTAATATTAATTACCTACTAAGCGTAAAGAATTATAATAGTTAAAATTATTTCTTAGTTGGAATATTTTTGCAGACCCACTCCATGCCCTCCTTGACTCCGGTCCCATCAGTAGCGACACAATGAAAAATGAAATTACAGAATACTATTATATAGTACAATGTCGTAGAATGATAATAAATGAAACGAATTTATTTATGAATACAGCACAGTATTGATATACAAACATGTTTTCGCGATTGTAATATTAGGTAAACAATAGTTTGTATACAAAACCTCTTAGGAAATGAAAACTGTCTAAAAGTTCCTTGAGCACTTTTATACGTTAAAAGTATCATAGATTCTCCTTTCGACGTGAAGAAAGTAAAACGAATATTACCTCCTAGGTCCAAAGCGTGTAGTGGTAAAGTATTCTCACTTATCGTGAGGTCTCGGAATCGACACTCGGGACAAGCAAAATGTTATTCTTAGAAAATGTACAATATAATAGAGTCTATATTTTTATCAGAAAAGTGAGTTGAGGCGCTCATAGCCAGTTGCACTCACTGATCGGTAAACGATTAGCGAGGTTAAGCAACGTTGGGTGCGGCCAGTCTATAGATGGTTGACCGCTTAGTGGTATTTCATGTGAGCGTCTCCGTGCTTCGGAGGGTACGTAAAAAGTCGGTCCCGGTTGTTGTCAAATTGCCAGCAGTCGTTAAGCCATGTCAGAGGCCTACGGGCGGCTTGAACAACTCTTGATAACATGTTGACCACTAACCACACGAAAAGAAAAGAAAAGAATCAGAAAAGTGATTGTTAAACAGTAATAAAGTATCTTCCTATTTCATATGACTTAAAATATAACTAGCAAAATGTGGGTACAATAAAGACCTCTGCCAACTCCTTAGGGGGGACACAGGAGTTCATAAATGTATGAACTACGTATATGTATCTATGAACAAACATATACGTAAATGTTTTAAGCACAAAGCTTTGTGCGTCTTGCAAGGACATAAGAAAATGAGCTGTGGCCTAACGAAGTATGGCAAATGCAATTTGCGTCAACAAGCGTTTCCGCCCACGTTGCCAAGGCGAAGAAATAGCACCGTGAGGACATGCTCCCAATCTTAACCTCTACCTACTGCCCAACTAAGCTTTGATCTGTTAAATCGTAATGTATAAAGATAACATGCCAGTAAAAGCTTATGATTGTATTATTTGTATAGTTTATGTAATAGAGCGTACGTAGTCACCGGGAGTGGACTGCACGGAGGGCGCTAAAGTCAAAAAGTCGCTTTGCCGCTGTCGTCGCGCTGAGTATTATAGTATCAAATGCCACCCGTGACAATTATTTGTCATAAATTATTATTTTATACCTCTTGAGTTGTATGTTTATAAAGTTCTTCGTAACAAAAAAACGCAGGTAGTGCTGACGCCGCAAAAGAAGAGAAAATATTGCTGCATCGTAAGGGACCTCTGTTTACGCTATACACAGCGCAGTTTAAGAAAACTTTTAAACTGCGCTGTCTATAACTGGTAACTTGTGTATTATATAGTTGGTTATAAAGATAGATTGATGATGAACAGTAGCAATTTCGTTAGAAAGTTTTAAAGGTATAAATAAGTATTTTTCACGACGCTTCGGCCGACTTGCATCGACGAAGACCCCAATCTCAGAGCCAGTCCATGACCACGATGGAATCAATTCAGTCGTAACGTCAAACAATAAATAGGTATTAATACCTACTTACCAACGCATCTTGAATTAAAATAACATCTTTAACCACATTCAATATCCATGCAAGGTTAATGTCGTCAGGAGACCATTGCTGATTAAAACGTATGTACCGAACTAATTTTATTATGACAACCGAATCAAATACGGTGCGTATAACTGCATACGCTAATTAACTACCGTTTATTAATTATTTAAACTATATGTAGATTTCATACTACGCGTAAAGACAGGATCTACGCCAGTAATATTTTATTATTTATCTAGTGTAATTAGAACGGCTATCGGGTACTATATTAACTAAACATAAGGATATAATAAGATTCAATACAATAAAATGAAACAAAATAAAAAAAAGAAACAATAAAGAAATCCGAACATACATCTTTGCTACAAAATTTCAAACATGTTTACAAAATCATCCATCCACAACGAGATCAGAGATAGACGAGTCTGAACTCAGGAGTTCGTTAAGCGCATTGAGTATGCGTGCATTTACTACTGGCTAATTTAAAACACGAATTGAATTAACGCATATATATAAATGCAGGGTTCTTTGAAATCTTCTCTTAAGCTTTGGGTAGTAGACTGAGACGCTCAGTCGCAGAATGTCCACTTCTTAAAATTTATATGGTTGCAAAATGTCCCCTCTCTCAAAATATATCTTTCGTAAAATGTCCCTTGTTTCTTGACATTCTGTAGACATTAGAAGTGGAAATTGTGCGACTGAGCCTACTGAGGAGGTACCACCCTACAGACGATCACAGCCAAGTAATCTTGCTTCTGTACCAGCATTAAGTTTGCTAGTTGCAGTGTTTTGCTGTTTGCAGTTGAAGTAGTTGCTCATATGCTGGCAGCACAGTATCACCTTATTTGTACTATTGACTACCGCTGAATTAGCATTTTAGTGATAGAAAATGTACGCAAGCAAAGCTATAAAAGTATTCTTTAAACTAAAACTCGCTACCTTCCCAATTCAGCAGTACATATCAAAACTCTACTATTGGAATCAAACACGACTTTGACAGAAATCTTCGGAAAATTGTGTGTAAGCGGTAACGAACTCCTAGTTGCCTGTTAGTGCGGACCTTAAGATAACTGCCAACATTTGTATACGTTCCTTGGGGTTGGCTATATAACTTTCCAGATTTCTTTTAGGCAACTGGGCTGCCCTCTAATACTTGAGATGTGAACCATAGCTGGTGAGATGTACATTAATATAATATATCTGCTTTCCTTCTTCAAAGATATGCAGGAGTAGGTTTATGTAGACATGCATTCATGTCTATATATCTAAGTTAAAATGACACATAGCGGCGTAGAGAACGTTGACAATGTTGCACACAGACACACAAACACACACTCAGCACAGTAACCTATTTCTATCAATTGTCACTTACAATTTACAGGGGACACAGCTGATACTATAATATTAACACATCCTATTGGTATACAGTTACAAGTGATAAATATCATAACTATAGAGTAAATACATCTCTACATGATCACCTACCTCTTTGTCTATATATGTCTGAGTTAAAACGGCTATAAATAGCTCATCTTTATATTCAAAGAAAAATATTTTTTATGTTTGTGTGCTCAAAACTCGGAATGTAGTCGATGAATTGACTTGAAATTTTTAAATATCGATTATCGTAAATATCGATTATAAAAGAGTATTTCTATATATACCTACTACCTACTTTTTATTCAGAAGATCCCATAGGAACGGTCATATAAAAATAAAAGAGTGAGGCACCGCAAAGCATGGCCAGGTTAAGCTAAAACTTACATAAAATTGAAACATTATATGTATATTTGTACAAAATATAAGCTATTAGCTTTCAATATCCCTGAAGGATATCGAAAGCTAAAGTCTATAAAACATGTCTTCTCAAAATAAGCTGGCGAAATAAAAATGTGAGACTTCACACTAGATACATAGGTTGATGATTTCCTTTTTTATTTTCATACACCTAACAATGGCGAAGGCAGTACTCCCTGCTAAAACGCGAAACATAGCAATCGAGAGATTTTTTTTTTATCTAGTTACAATATATTCGGCAACGCGCAAGTGATGCCTCTGGTGTTGCAGGCGTCCATAGGATACGGTGACCACTTACCATCAGGTGGGCCGTATGCTTGTTTGTCACCTTAGTCGTATAAAAAATATATTTTTTGCTAATTTATTGCTTTTCCATAATATAACACATACCCTAAAGGCACTTGCTCGTCCTTTTTAATCAGGAACGAATTAGGCCTTCCCTCTAACGAGAGATTATACCTAAACCATTTATATCCAGGCCTACATCACAAAATGTAACCGATGTAGTTACGTGGGGATAAACTTAGTGCTTATATAGCGTGATACATTCAGTTATGATCTTATTTATTTAAACACTAGCTGTTACCTGCGACTTCGTCCGCGTAGATTTTAACTAAGAAGAGTTTGTCACCGCGGAACCCTATTTTTTTCTAAAATCAAAGTCGCCTAAGTTACTCCTTATAACATCAGCTATCTGCCAGTGAAAGTCCCGTCAAAATTGGTTCAGCCGTTTCGGAGATTATCCGGAACAAACAGACAGACAGACAGACAAAATTTTTAAAAATAGATGTTTTCGTATAGGTAGCATATATACTTTCATATGCATTAGATAAAAAGCTGTTATTATGACATTACAAACAGTCACTTCAATTTTATTTATTTGTATAGAGTATATAGCGAAATAAAATAAGGTTTCTGTTTTCGTACATGCATATGAAAATTTACATTTTCTATATTTAATCATTGTTATTTTTGTTATTTTTGTATGTATTATTCAAACTTCGTGCTGCTACTGAGAATTTCATTTAGTAAATCCAATGATACTTTGCTTGAACTAGGAATCTTGTACGGGCAATCACCCGTACATCGTGGTGTCAGCATTATGCCGACACCTGCCATTTGTTTACTTTAGACATAATTATATATAATCAATTTAGTACCGAACAAGCATCGTACTCAATCGGTTGACCTAGCAAGCGTGTCATTGACCGTAACACATATCATATAATATAGTATTAAATAGTATTATATTTTAACATTACTTTGGTAGAGATAATGAAAGTTATAACAAGTTAACTTATCTCTATCATTTCATCATCCTTGGTGTATGGACCATTCATCATATTTGTCCGTACAAATCTAATCCGATACCTTACACACAACATTCGCACTCACTACTTACTGTTGGGCCACTACAGCATTTTAATTTTATAAAACCGAATTGTCAAAAATATAGCATCACATAAGATCACTCCTATCATTCTTGAAACCTTTGATAGAAGTACATTTAACACACTTATGTTTCGTCAATTATTAGGTTAGTAGAGTTTAGACGGGACCGATTATAGAGACCATAAAGTAACGTATAAAAATAATACAATATCATTATCACTTTCAATCATCGTTTAGATTCCATTTTCATTAAGTATGACTCCAAAACGTAAACATGGAATAAAACAACCTTAAAATATTATATATCTTTCTTTCTGTGGAGTTTCGTAATACTCCAAAAGTTAAGCATTCAAGCTTAATCTTACAAATCCCTTAAGACGCGACGCGTAAATAACAAAGTTAAAGGAATGTTTTAAAAGTTAAAGCAGACTTAGTCACATATTAATAAGATACTAGCCTTAGCCTGCGACTTTGTCTGCATGAACGTTTTATACTTCGTTTGCGCTGCATTTACGGGGCAGAGTGAGCCCCGTAAATGCAGCGCAAACGAAGTACAACGCTATTTTAAAATCAAATGATTTCTGGTTCAGTTTTTTAGTTGAGTCACCTCAAGTTATTATGCCATTGGGCTTTGATGGCAAATGTGCAAATCAAATCGTGATTTATTTCCTCAAATGTGAAGAAATTTATAGCAATGCCATTAAATTGCTTCACAAGAATGGTTTTGATTAGATTAGGTTTTTTTCTAACAATAAAGTTCGGTACCTTCTGAACTAGTTGAAACTGTATCTCAGAAGGTAACTGTTCATGAGTGCTAATATACTAACTGACAAAACACGTGTGTTGTTCTAATCTTGTATCACACCACCTGTATAAACTAGATTTTCGCAAATAAACAATTTGATATGATTTTATTCATATACAAGTTTGTTTAGAGAATTTTGAGTAACACGGGAACAAACAAACAGACACACAAACATCTTAATTATTTTAGGAGTCACAGTCGTACGTTTTCAGATATGTCTTTGACTATATGCTGCCCTTGGTTTTGCCCGCGTGACTTCAACAAGAACGCATACCACAATAAAAGTATTTCATGTACTAATCCAATACATAGTCTATTGGACTATGTTGCATCCAAACCCGTTCATCAGTTTACGTGTGATTTAATTACAAGTTCATAATTTTAATAGGATAAACTGAATCTTGTTATAATTTTAAAACCGTATAGAACTATAGACAAAAGAAACCTTGCTTATAATATGTTCAAAGTTTGACGTTGCGAAAAGGGGGGACGTCAGAAACAGTCACGATTGAAGTCCCTCTCACTGGTAGTTACTGCCTGCCTGACGATTGATAAAAATAGACAGGGGGATAGAATTTGTCAATCTATCCGGTACGAAACCACTTGAGTTATTATTGATATTCATAGCCTGGAGTGGGCTAATCCGAAGGTGAGTAGTTCATATCAATTCTCTTGTAGAACTATTGTTCTATTTGTAGCAATATAGACTTATATATCCTTTCTAAGATTTAATTAGATCGATGGGTCTTGAAATTAATATGAATCTCCGATCTTAGGTAGAACGAAGATCATGATAAAACTCTGTTTTATAACTCATAGACAATTATCTATGAATTGTTTTAGTTTAAACTCGTTCTGGCCGGTAGGATTCTACACGAGACTTTATAGAATTGAAGATTTATAGTAAGTAAACTATAGTTGTTCTAGTCATTGATATATGAGGAACATCACTTGCTCGTAGAATGGCACAGTAACAATAATGTATCTCTATTTATAAGTGATGTCGTACTTGACGAGTAGTTCTCGTACCAAATAACACTCGTTTGACTAATGCCACACTTAATTTACTTCCTTATTACACTTTATTCCTTTATGAATGAATGCTGTATAATATGTTATTATTCACTATTACTATATTGTACTATATTGTACACTAAAAATATTTCTAAACTATTGTTACACAGACACGCAACCATTATCAGTGCCTATTTTCCGCTTATGGCTGACGGGTTTTTCAAAGGATCCAGATTACAGATTAGTCATGATTAAAATTTTTATTAACCTCATTTTATTTACAAATTATAAGCCTGTATTAAACTGTCCCACTGCGGAGCACGGGCCTCTACTCACTTTGAGAAGGGTTAGGCCATAGTCCATCATGCTGGCCTAATGCGGGTTGACAGACTTCACATATCTTCGAGAACATTATGGAGAACTCTCAGACATGCAGGTTTTCTCACGATATTTTCCTTCACCGATAAAGCAAGCGTAACTATTTAATACGCATAAAGCTTCGAAAAGTCAGAGATCAGCCTTGGGTTCGAGCTCGAGACCTCTGCGTCCAATGGTTTCCCACCGGGCTATCACTGCTAATAATTTATTTTTATACAGGGTTTATTATACAGCCACATCCTTCTATACACCTCAAAAACAGAATTGTTGATTGTATACAATTTTCCTGCCCAATGTATTAAATCAACCATCGGAATTGTAAGTACCTTTCGCGCGCTCTCATTAATTCATGTGGAACCAATTTCCTTATTGTATTTGGTTAATCCTTTGAAACGATATTTCTCGCTTCGCAGCTACCGTGATAACGACTAATCTGGTGGTTGGGGTTCAATTCCTCGTTTATAATGAAGTCTGTTCAAAGCAAACCCTCATTTATATAACTTCGACTTTTTATACAGAATATATATTTGTTTTATGGAACTTAGAACGACAGTGTGCATATTTAAATAAAACATATACACATTGTAATGTTTCGGGATGCGTTTGTTCGATCGGATGTAGTTTCCGTGTTTACACGATATACCTACTATAGGTAGTCGGTAAAAACCCTAACTCTCTGTAGATCTCTGTCTGCAATCTGTCTGCAACAGTCAAATGGGTTCATAGAATTAATAGTAAAGACTATAAATACATATAAAGCTTATAATTATATTCATAAAATGTAGAATGTGAGAATCGCTTTTCCAAAGTACCTATAGTGACACTTGAACTTTATAATTGAAACATCAGATATGCGATGGAGGGGTTGTGGATGCCATCTTTTCCCATTATGTGACTAATGTAAGCCTTCTTATAATATACTAGATGTGCCCGCGGTTTCACCCGCGATTATCGTTACTGCGCCGCCCCCCGTGGGTCGTAGCGTGATGCCTATAGCCGTCCTCGATAAATAGGCTATCCAACACTTAAAGAATTTTAAAAATCGAACCAGTAGTTCCTGAGATTAGCGCGTTCAAACAAACAAACAAACTCTTCAGCTTTATAATATAAGTATTAGCTGGACATATTAGAATAACAACTCAAAGTTTTTTAAAGAATGTGACTTCGTTATTTGTGTGTTATAAAATGCAGTTTAACTGTGACACAAAGTTCAAAGTGTAAATTAATTATTACTATACGTACTGCGTATATATTTTTGTTAAAACCTCTATGAAAAATAAAGAAGCATTCCCAACCATAAAATAATATTAAAATATATATTTCAATAGAATTGAATCATGTCTTGAGATTAAGCAGTTGTCTTTATGAACGTTGATTAGTCGTAACCCCAAGCAAGAAAATATGAGAAATCGTCTCGGTAATTTATTTAAATAGTAACAAAGTAAAGATACATAAAAATAAATTTGCAATTACCAGTATAGTATAGACAATCTATTACATTCCCGTGTACATTGTACACAGACAGTTGTAAATCTCTACAACGACTAACGCGAGACAAACGTGAAGATACTAATAATAGACCAACGATACGATCATGACATTAATCTAAAAGACAATTGAATCACTGAACATTTTTTTTGTCGAATGAATGGCAGGCACGCTACACCTAAATATAAAAAAGAAATACTTTGACGACACTTGCAAGAATACTGACATTAAATCTGAGTGATAGAAGACATCCTGTCTATTATTCTCTAGCGACAAACAACAATAATTAACTTACAATTTAACCCATTGGGTTAATTCTTTATTCAATGAGAGTTACAGGTTACAATCTATTACGCATTTTAATTCAAGAAACACGACTTACAAACTACTCTCGACAATTTCGCGCGTATTCCTTTGTTTGTCATTTAAAAAGATATGGTAACTTAAATTTAAAAATGGAATAGCGTTTTGACCACTTACCGTAGACAATAAAAACAGCAGAAAAAGTTTTATCACAAAACACTAGTACGTTTTATTAGTACACCGCATCACTGTTCGTGTTGGTTCGAGTGCGGGACGGCACGTGCGTCGCGGTCGACTGCCGGGGACTCACTGCCATACAGTCTGGATATCCTCCACTCTAGGGATCGGAGTGGGGGGACGTGACGATTGATTTGTGCTTCCAGCTTCCATGTCCTGAATGAAAGCCGCCCTATCTCATACGCCCTACGGCGGCCCTCGCGGGATAGCGTGCACTTCGCACTATTGAAATTTGACAAAGAAGTCTGGGTTGGCATGCGGATATTATTTACGTGTTCCGCTTATGAATTAAATATATTATATGTAGGTGTATATAATTATAAGCTATAACTTTTGTTTTAAAGATTGATGATTCAATGGTTTAAATGATCACTTCGCCACAACGCCGCGCTGAGTATTATGAGTTCGATGCCCACACAAGACTAAAAATTGTGTTATTCATAAATACTGGCATGGATGTTTTTAGAATGCTTGTAAAGTCGCCTAAAACACAGGATTTGAACCTCACAGGGTTGGCTTTTTAAATTTCTAAAATATATACTGAAGTCTCAGAATAGGTACTAGTAATATATTAATGTCTTTGTCAATATAACAATTCTAGTAGACAATAGTGAGACACGGTGTTCGATTCCCGGCTCGGGCATCGAGTTTTATTCTGTACTAAAGACTATTAATAGCAGTATATAGTTGGTTAATGGTGAGATATACAGCAGGAGACTTGCTTCCTATTACGTGAAGTCTTAAAATATAATATGTATGTAATACACCTGTACCCACACAATACTAACAGTAATACCTACCAAAAGTAATATTAAACAATGCGTAAACTTTTTAAACCTGCCAACAATTGTTAATTACTAATAAAATAATTAGATATCTTACTTTAAATCTTTATAATTATTACCTTGTAATATCCATAAATAAATTGTTCAAACCTTGCATTGTTTCTAAGCAGAAAATGTATTATACAAATTAAATCGACCAAGATTTTTTTATTTTTTATTACCGTGATTGCTTTTACTCGTTATACCTAATTAAAGCAATGAACCAAATAATAAGCAATCAAGTGCACATGCGACTGAGAACTGTGACGGATTTCAGAGATTGTTGTTAAGCGTAGAAAAGTACATTCACCGACATAAAATGTAACAGAAAGGTCGCATTCAGTATTTTATTGTGTGTGCCTATGTAACATTTAACATGGACTGCACGGAAGACGTAGTGGTGTAAGTAGTCGCCTGGCTAACGCCCCAGCGCCGGGTGCTGTGGGTTCGACTCCCGCGCGGGACATCACACAAACAATTGTGTGACTCATAAATACTTAGTCGTTTATGTCTGGGTGTTCTTTTGTGGAAATATTCCAGCGAGGATTTATCTTGTGAACATCTTTTACGTAATTAAATAAGTAGGTTTAGTAAAATTTTTCATTTATATTTAAATGTTTATACTGCATGCACGATAAACAGTTTCAGGAACAGACTAAGTATCAAAGTATAAAAATTAAAACCATAAATTGCAATTCAAAGGTAATAATCTACTATAAAAAATTGTAAAATGCAGTCACTTACGCAGTGTTCAGGTACAGTTAAAACTAAGACCAGTGTCTTTAATAGATCCTACAACAAAACTGAAATAAAAAGATCTAAAATGGTACATCAAGCTTCTCACCATTGAGTCAGGTAGTATACACATCAGACACAGCCAGACAAATATTTTGAGTATGCCATACACACCCGCTTGGTGAGCACTTGGCACCTGACCTTATTACAGTACGTGACCGATAAGGTCTGCATTCGTCCTTCGAGGGAGTCCCCTCCCGGCGCTCACAATTACATCCGCGCTTTACGTACCTTCTGTCACTCTCCTTTCATTCAACAGCTGATCGTATTCAATACTGGCGCATTTTTAAGAACTATGTCTCTCAAGATAAAAAAACATATTAATAAATGTGTTATGCGTCTATATGTCAGATACTCACTAGAAAATAGGAAAGTACTTTCCAACTTTTCTTTGGATTATTGTGGTTTTAAGCAACCTACCTTCTTCCTTTGCTGCTAGCAGAGCCTGCCTTAATTAAATCGAGATTATTAAAACTACCACAAAATACTTCAAAAGCAGTTTTCGTACTGGTTGAAACGTTTACGCGTAAGTTTACATTTAGACTATGTTAACATTTGTTTGTTTCCATGATAAGTTATTAATTATTAAATAATAAAAACATGTACATAGTCTTTCAAAGTAATTAACATTTACAAAACCTCGTGCTAAAACACTGTTTAATATACGACTGAAAATATAACGTACAGGAACCAAACGCTAACTAACCGAAATATCGAAATCGAATCACGTAGAGGGCTCGTAGCGTTTACTTAATTTACCGTAGGCTTTGCTACCCACGCGTAGCCTTCGTAGACGAGCCTACGACTTCATCTACAGCTTCCAATACCTACCGTAAGTAATATCGCCTATGACACTAATCTACCTAGTACTACACTATAATTCAGCTGAAATGTTTGATTTATTTTATTGTTTGAATGCACTAATGTCTGCAACTATCAGTCGAATATGAAAATGTGTCTTGCATTTGAAATTCCAAATTTTGAGGCGAGTTAAAGGCTATATACCATCACGCTACCAGCCACGGGATTGGAGCAGAAATCATAAATATAGAGGAAACCGCGTGGAACAGCTAGAATTATATAAATAGAAGTTATCCTTAAGTGATTCTAAACATTAAGGGTTGTTAAGTAACATAAATATTAATTTTATGTTATTTATATAAGCGACTTATAACAAGAAGTCGCTTATGCAAATACATTAATTCATGTTAGTTGCTTACGAACGCGAAGGTATATTGTGAGAAAACCTAAACGTGTCAAAGTTCTTCAAATTTCTCCCTCAAGAGGGTATAATGTCTGCCAATCCGCAATACTGACAGTATGGTCATGTTTCGTACCGAGGTAACGCCCTTGTCTATTAGTACGCCACTTTATAACCAGTTAATTATAATGGTCATGACATCGTTATAATGAAAAAGTACTACATTCGTAATTGTTTTTATATTCTTGAACGTACTAAATGCAAAATCCTGCTCAAAATAATATAAGCTATGGGTGAAACACAAGCACCTTATATTGTTCTAAAACTACCAATATTACACAAAAAATGTATTTGGTCATTCAACATCCATATCTATCATTATTACTATATATTTATACGGTTAAAAATATTGGGTTCGGCCTCTATTTATTTATTTATTTTGGCTTACCAACAACTACTTATACTAATACACTTTTCTTTTACATAATTAATAACTACATAATAGTATAGTAGCCTTTTACAGGCAAACACAGCATGCACAAGTTTTGTAAAGTTAATAAAGCGAAATTTAGACAATCAATTTAGAAACAATATATTGTATGAAAATAATAATTTACGCAATATATAAATAAGAACTATAAAATTATTTAATATCTAATAATATATTATATATATAGATATATATATATATATATATATATATATATATATATATATATATATATATATATATATATATATATATATATATATATATATATATATATATATATATATATATATATATATATATATATATATATATATATATATATATATATATATATATATATATATGTCGGAGGAAGCTATGAGTCGGGTTGATTGTTATTTACACGTATAATTCACAATATAAATTGTCTACGTCTTAATTACTTTTAAAATTCTTAATTTAATTTAATTTGATTTGTTAAATTATTCTATAGCTCATAAACATTATTAATCTAATAAAAGTTACGAATATTGTAATTCACGTAACGACCAATCAGAGCAGAGCGCGTGCTTGAGTGGGGTCGAGGCGCCATCTTTACTTTAGGAGGGCCGACAGTTGTTGAGACACATTTGAGCGATAGCGACTGATCGAGTCGGAACGTTGAGTTGTGAGTTGTGTAAAAAGAAGTAAGATCAGTGCCCTGAACCCACTGCTCGGTCTTAACTGTTATTTTTCATTCGACATTATTGTGAAGTGAAAATACTGTTTATTCTAAATACAAATAGTGTAAAACCGGCATCGTTGTGTTTTGTGCTCGCATATTACCCAGATAACGCCCACTAAACCCGCAACCACTACTCACGTTGCCATAGAGAACAATACATCTCCGACACATATATATATATATATATATATCTCTCTCTCTATTAAGTAGACCCTAAGCAAATTTGAGGAAATTTGGGTGTCATACACCTGTTCCTACCTCTTTGGGGATAGAAACGGGCAACTATAGTATTTATACTAATATTATAAAGAGAGATTGGATTTTTGTTCGTTTGTAAGAATTCCACAAAAAAAATGCGCTTTTTTAAAAATTACTTCACCATTATTTAAAACAAGTACTGTTACAACAAAACCTAACCTACGTTTACGCGAACGAAGTAGAAGCTAGGATGTAATAAAACAACAAACTACGTTATAAACAAACAATATGTAACAAATCATACAGCGCGAACTTCCGTAACTTAATTTGTGGTCTAGTCTCGTAGCAAGTTGCTACGAAGAAGTTACGAGTCTACGAAAATACTTAAGAGTAAGCGTAGACGTTTTTTGGCAATATGGATTCTTAAGCCATTGTGTAAATATTGTTAATTCTGAGAATTTCTATGCTAGGTGTGGATTTACGAAACTAAGATACCTTTGTCATAATCTCAGTTTTGAGACTTTCAAGAAAATAAATTTAATTAAAGACAACTTTTTGACATAATATACCTAATAGGAATAATAATAGCATTTGTGTTACTTTTGAAAATACAATTTATTTAACATTTATGATCGAACCCACGATACTAGACGCAGTGGCAGCAGAGCGACCACATAAACCACGACGCCGTCGTACGAGATAACGACTTTTAAGTTGACGCCATAATTGAAGTTGATTTATTTACGTTTTTTTAATGTTAAAATCTATTTGGATTACAAATCACTAGTAACTGGCTAAGCTTTATTGCTCGTATTTTGACGTCGGCAGTGCAATGGACTAGATTGTTACACGAACTCTCGATCACATTTTTGATTGTTTAACATCTAGATTCTTCGTTTTTAACATCTAAAACCTGAAACCTCACCTCAATACATAGCCTATATTTTTCTACGACGTTGTCCAATTAATGGTAGTTTCAAGTTTACCTACAAAACTTTTTTGAAGTTTGTTATATTATATGCTGAATTTGCGTCGCAAGATAGATTTTAAATCATTAACATCATTTAAATCGAATCGGGACTTTGAAGACATTTATCTTATTTAATAACTTACATTTTTATTACTGAAGTACTTTGTTACTAATTTACATGGTTTTATTTAAAAAAATATCATCCCTTAACAGAATAAGTTAAAAATATTTGCCGATTATTGCAACGACACATTTAAGTGCAAAGCTTTTATGTTTAAATAAGCCATCATTATGTATTACGCTACCACTCAATTAATATGGCATTCAAACGCTTGGTACCAGTAGTCGTCTGGCTCCGATTGAGTGAGTAAGAGAGCATGCACTCTAAAGCGTGCTACAAAATCATTCAGTTGAGTCGTCTCCTCTACGTAGTATTAAATCATTAAATGCGTCAAAAGTTATTTTTATTGCATTTACATCATTTAAATCCAATTGATTGATATCTTTTTTAAAAAGACAAGTTCCGCAATAGTAATAATTCGTGTGTCGCGGGGACTTTACATTCAAGCAACGGACGCAAAGAACACCCACACTCGGAACAGCCATTTGTAGATCACACAAAGTTTAATCCGTTTGGGATTCGAACCCACAACACTCGGCGCAATGACAAGGCGACCACTTAACCCACTACGCCATCCGTGCAGTCAACTTCAAAATCAACAACAATTAATGAACTTATACATTATTTTTTTTACTGAAATATGTTGTTACCAGTTAATAGAGTATTGAAAAAAATATTACAATCCCAAAAGAAAAACATGTAAAGAATTTTAAATTAGGAATTTAAAAAGAAAACTTTTAATTAGTGGGATGTCTGAACTAAGTAACAACTAGTATTTCGCACATTAAAACTTATTCCCGTTCAACTTAGTGCCCTGGCATGGGGCCCTAAAGTGTCCAACCCCTTATTGTATTTGCTAGTTTAATTTAATACAGTATTTAATTGTATCGACATCGTTGAATTTACAAAAGGTATCATTTAGTAAATTAGGATTTGCATTGTTATTCCACTTAGTCGTAGTAAAATTAAGTAATAATTTACAATTAAAGTTTAGAAAACAATTCGTGATCATTTGTTAGTTTTTTGTTTTTCATTTCACGTCTGGGTTCACGTATCGTCATGCTCACTCAAATGTCATTGTGGTGGCGACATGGACCAGGTCATCCCCTCGTCTTCAATATAGCGAAGCAGACGATGGCTTGTCCATGCGTCGTAGTCGTGAACAGGTGCTACTTGTGGTGACTGGACGGCCATGGTTTTGTGGATTCTGGCAATATTTTATTTTCTCTTATCTTAATATTTTAGAGTTCATCTTGTACTGCAATATGGTCCTGTAAGTGGATGCTCCTATTACACCATAAACTACTATCAGAGGCTACTTACTGCTTGAGTGTTTTATGAGTGGTAAGTGGTTTAATGATTTGCAGCTCCTTACACAAGACTTGTAAAATATACAATACTGTAAACTTGGCGATTGAAAAGAGTAGCTGAGAGTTTCTAGCCAGTCCTTCTCATTGGTTCTGCGCGCTTGCTTTGCTGACCATGGCAACAGGTACATGTAAATGTAGATAAATTGACATTAATAAGTGTAAATTTGTTACCTACGTGAATAAACATATTATTGATTTTATATATTATATTTTATATATTATATTTCATAATTATATTAGCCCTATATTAAAGCAACAGTAGGACACTGGGCACTGGGCATACTCCACCACGCTGGCCCAGTGCGAGTTGACAGACCTCACATATCTTCAAGAACTTTATGGAGGAAAACGTAGAAAAACGTAGTGAGAAAACCTACATGTCTGAGAGAGACATGTAGGTTTTCTCACTACGTTTTTCTTTACCGTTAAAGCGCAGGCACGTAACTTGAAAAAGTCAGAGATGCGCGTTTTGTGATCGAACTCGCAATCTGTATGTGGCAGTCCAACGGTCTCCATGTAGGCTGTCGTTGCTATGTGTATTTTATTAATCTAAGTATTATATAACAACCTCGCTCTAAATATTTGTTTATCCGTACAGTTATACACATCTATTAAACATAATGAACACTAATTACGTCGACCTTAACCATTACAATTAGAACATCCGATATATTTTAATTATATACAATGTCGGTTCTACTTCATAAAGCTATGGAACGAGTTTCCTGAATTGTGGAATTTTGACAAATATTAATTGTCGAGTTTGTGTTCATTCATAAAACTGGTACAGTTTGTCGTTATATAATAATATTTTATATATCTTTATATATATAATTCTACTGTACGTGTGTATGACACTGAACTCCTAAACGGCTGGACCGATTTTGATGAAACTTTTTGTGTGTGTTCAAATGGATTCTAGAATGGTTTAGATGTTTTTTTTTTTCTTTTTTTCTCTCTTGTGTACAGGTCAACGTCTGCACGGCAACGGGACAGCTAGTTATATATAAAATATGTGTCAGTAAAGTACGACATAGTTTTTAAACGATTATAGGTACAGTCTACACAGTCGTTTTGGAGATTAAAGCGTAAGCTTAGTAAAGTAAATCTAATGTATAACATTTAATAGTTAGAATAGAAGTAAACAGTAACTAGTAAAAGTGTTTAACGATAGTAGTCTGTAGTTTAAAGTTTTAAAATTACGTAATAATAGAGTTTTATAAAAAAAACTAGATGTGCTCGCGGTGGCACCTGCGTTATTGATTACTGTGCCGCCGCCGCTAGGAGGAGTTTAATCACAATGTGCCTGCAGCACATTTCCTGTGTCACAGAAATAAATAACGGAACGTATTTCGGTATTTCATTGAAGAACCTTGAGTAGGAACCACCGCACACAGACAGCCGAGTGAATAAACACTACAACAAACACACGCACAGAAGATTTATATATATAAAGATAGATCGATAGTAATATGGACAAATAATTTATATTTTCTTTTTATAAGCCTAGGTACTCCCTAAGGCACGACACATAATGCCCGGACCGGCAACTTGACATAATTGACCCTGAGGCTCAAAACAAGCTTTTGTAGATTACACATTTTTGTCCCGTTTGGGATTTGAACCCACAACACTCGCCGTAGTGCCAGTGCACAAACAGCTTCTTAATGAACAAAGTAACAGGTAACAAGTTATTATAATAAAGTAAAGCTTGATTATTTTAAGTTACTAATTTAAAGTTAGCATTTATATACTAACTAGTTTTCACCCGCGGCTTCGCTCGCGTAAATGTAGGTTAGGTTAGGTTAGGTTAGGTTAGGTTTGCAACAGTTATTTTTTCTGGATGAAAGGTACCCTATGTCTTATTCTGTACCCCTGACAACGTGTATGCAAAATTTCATGTTGATCGGTTGAGTAATTATGGCGTGAAAGCGTAACAAACAAACAAACTCATTTTCGCATTTATAATATTAGTTAGGTTAGTTTATTTTCACCTGAACGGTTGATTTGTTCTGCAGCTTCTAAACAATATCTACTGTTCACTTCACAATCAAAGAATTCGCATTTATTATCATTATTTTAAAAATTATCTCCAGGACTAATTTTAGTACTAAATAATAATAATTAAGGTAAATTACGTCACGGCAGCCAATCTTATTGGAAACTAGCCATGTGCGCAAGACATCGACATGTAATAAGTAGTACACAAGTGCACTCGCTGGGCCCTCATTCTCATGGTCCAGTAAGATGGCAATCCGATATGAACGGAGAGAGATCAGGCGCAAGACCAATGGCACCCCGCCAACTTTTTAACTCTGGGCTGCTATTGAGAATTTCTTGCCAGGTAAACTCAATAATTTTTGTTGGCCCAACCCGGCATACGCAAATCCGAGATCTCTTCTGCCCACCACTAACTTGTTATGGAACGCATATGGCCTAGCGTCTATTTAGATAGCGGGTCTTGCACAGAGATAATGTATATACATATGTACATACATAGATTCACGCCTGTTTCCCAGAGGAGTAGGCAGAGACTACGGATTTAATGTATACATATAATATAGGTATTATAGTCAGTAACACCTTGCTGATCTGAGTTGTAAAGTACCTACTGAAATTATATTTATATTAGCGATTTAAAGAGTGGCCGTGAGTTTTTGGCAGGTTTCTCCTCATAGACCTTTGCCTAAACCCAACAACTAACCTAAATGTAGCTTCAGTAACTTAGTAAACTCACTAAACTGTATATTTTGACGTTCATAAGTGTTACTTTGTGACCTAAATAAATAAATGATTTTTGACTATGACTTTTGACCTCATATAATAAATATGATTCACTTTGCTTTTATTATTTCTTAAATACGAAAATATTAGTTTAACTGTTACCGAAACCAAACGAAATTTACTCTGTTGTGTTAACTATGTGATAAAATAAATAAAAAAATGCTGGCGACTGTGATACAGTTCATACTAGTACGGTCGTCAACGATGACCTCTTATGAATGTATAAATTTGTTAATGGTTTTATTTTTGTGTACCTAGCTTAAGAGAAATTTGTAAATCTTTTTACTGTAATAAACTATTTTATTATTATTATTATTAATGTTTATGTGAATTGTATATGCTTAAATCGTCTTCTTTTTCAGCTATGGCAAGCGAGTCGTGCAGCTGCAGATAGGCAACATAATTACTGCTAGCACATTCTAGGCATGCGTACCAATCTAAGTTTAAAAATAAACTATGGAAAGTATGGAAGTATGGATCAATAAAATAAGTCAGTGTCTAACTGTCTATTGAAAGCTGTCACATAGCACCCAGTGTAGCCAATTTTAAATTTTACCTTAAATAAACGGTAAAATGTTTTGTGTATATTGTACTGATAGAAAAGATAATGAAAGCAAAAAATAAATGAAAAGAAAATGTAATGCTTACATTGACTAGTTATAAAAATATATACCTAATAATATAATATTGTATTATATAATATTAACTGCCTTCTTAGCGTAACTGTTTTGACTGCTGAAGCACGACGCATGAGTCGGTTTTAAATATAAACAACAAACAAGGATTATGAGAGGCAGAGAATATAGTGTACTGGTGTTTGCGCACCCGCCTTTACACTATAGTATTTACTGCGTAATGGCCATCTACGCAAGAGATACTATAGCGTCTCTAGTCTCCGTTAAAATTGGCCATTGTGATCGAAACTCGAAATGATGGACATTTTTGAATAATATGATATGCCATGTTCATTTTAAATTACTTTGATATTTGTATCGACAGACAGCTAAAAAACCAATTTAGCACGTTGGTAAACTGGTGATTATAGACCCAATCCAGTTCAAAAGTATATTATGTATTTTTAATTTATATTTTTAGGATCTTCCAAAAAGTTATAAAATAAATACTTTTAGGTAAAAATAAATCAAATACCTGGCGACACTGACAATTGACAGCTGTTATGTTAGCTAGGTATAAGATTTGCAAAATAGACCCCTTGTTGTTTTCGGTTACAAAATAATCTGATGTTACTATATCATTAAACGTTACGTTTGTAAAGTTAATACAGTATATTATACAAAATAAGTTCGTGAAGTAAACGTAACCAAATCTAGTTTTAGTAACTAATCTATTAATTAAAAGTGAATTCTTATTGTCTTTGTATATGTACTGAAAATCAAGTAAAGGATTAAAAATGAGTTCGCGTAAACTGTGGGGTGAGATGGAAGAAGAAGAATATGACGAAACATTACTACAAAACGTTAATTTCAACCCTATTATAGAATTGGGCATGCAAAACATTCCCGAAATATCCATTACCGTAAAATCATCGCCCATTGAACTTCCAAAGCCGAATTTAATTACTCACACAGTACAACTGCACGCTTACGCAAGGCAGCTATCGGCGATACTGGAACAAACAGAAAATGCAGTATTTGAAGGTGCTCGTCTGGATCCGTTGAGTTTGCCTGCGCCACCACCAGAACCGGATTTGAAGTCGGAACACGAAACGAATGCACCAGTCAACTTCCTTGAAAAACTTTATTGCAACTTTTCGCTTGGCAGAGGACCAGTCATTCTGCCTTTTACTCCAGAAAGCCATAAACGAGCTGTTCGCCAATGTGCGGCCATAGCTATTGGCCATGTTGGTATCCCTACTTGCACTAATTCCGCATTGACTGCCCTTGCAGATGCTTTAGACATGTATATGACAAACTTTTGCAAACTAATGAGAACAGTGGCTGACAAAGAAGCAAGTGGCTTGAAATCTGGATATCCTGATGTTGTAACAAAAGTACTCACTGAATTAAATGTGGGCAACTTACATGATTTCTATGAAAACCGAGTTGTGAAGTACCATGCCAAGACTAAGAAGAAATGTGAGGACTTAAGGGCTCGCTGTGAGGCTTTAGCCTTGAGAGATATTGCACCTCAATTGAAATTGGAAGAAGTGCCCGAGTTACACTTTCCTGCTGCACTAGATGGTGCATTCACTCCTTCTTTGGAGCCTGGCTTTCAGATGCTTCACAGCTTGGAACAAGAACAGCTGCAAGGTTTAGAGCTGTTAGATGCGGTATCTACAGAAGACATAAAGATGGAACCGATGGAGTTTGCACAACCAGAGACGTCAACTAAACTGCCTATATTATCCCCTAGCACCAGCATTGCTAGCACTAGCGGCGCCAAGAAGAAAAGGAAGTAAAAATGTATCTCCTAATTCATATTATTTGTATGTTATCCCATTATGCCTATTATTGCTTAGCATTAGAAATAAGTTGTAATTTAAATTTAAAATAAACTGAGCAAACTTATTGATCACAATTTTCCTTTCATTTGTATTTGAATAACTGCCATGGTGTTTCAGCAATAGAAGATAATGATAGAGGTCTTAGATTCAATTTGGGACTGTGCCTAGTAATGGCAATAGTCTTGTCCCTATTTTGTAAGTATTACTCATAGCTGGCGAAATTAATTAATATGTGATTATACTGCCTCCGTGTCGAAATTATAGGCATGGGGTTATGTGTGTAAGATACGGCCTCGATGGCGTAGTGGTTAGTGTAACCGACTGCCACGCCTGAGGTCGCGGGTTCGATTCCCGCACAAGTTAAACATTTGTGTGCATAAACATTAATGTTTGTCTTGGTCTGGGTGTTTCTATGTATAAAATGTATGTATTTACAAAAAAAAAGGATATATGTATGTTTATCCATTGTCAAGCTCTGCTTAGTTTGGGCTAGATGGTGTTGTGTGTATGTGATAGAATATTATTATTATTTTAAGAATTAGCTATTGAAACATACTGCAAAATTGTAATAGTGTTGTGCCTGCTGAATATGAATTCTTACAAAATCTAACTCAAACTTATTGCTCACTTGAAATGGACTATGCTTAGCTTAGTTTCACTAAATATGTGCCAAGTGTAATAAATTCAGTTTATATTGTAATCACCTATAATAATATCCTCCAGACCGAATTTCGGTCTCGGCGGCTAGTCTTAACGGAGACTGGCCATCTGCGCAGGAGGTAATTTATAGTGCACAAGCGTGTGCGCAAACACAATTGCACTCTCTGTTCTTTAACTCTCATGATCCGATGGGACGGTAATCCGACACGACCGGAGAGATCAGGCGTAGGACCAATGACTTTACGTGCTTTCCGAGGCACTGGGGTGTGTAACACCGCCAACTTCCTAACTCCGGGCTGCTATTTAGATTTCTTAACAGGAAACCCAAAAACTTTTTCTTGGCCCGACCCGGAATTCGAACCCCAGACCTCATGCACAGCAGTCGCATTCACTACCGCTGCGCCACGGACGCAGTTGAAATTGAAGTTAATCACCTATAAGAAGCAAAGTACATATATTGCCAACTCTATAATCTAACTACATATAACCATTCAATGGTTTCAAAAATAATATAGATTCATTCCAAAGAAAGAAATTTATTTCCTACTGTAATCAAGCTTTGTGTTGGTATAACATTTGTAACTTTGTATGAGACCAAAGTCAATACTAGATGAGATAAATTAATTACGTACGAGATTTTTGGGCGATGGAACTGTCGCCATCATATTATTATTGCACTGTAACGTAGCTATACCGAGATATAGTTTAAATAGCTTGTTATTTGTGCATCTATACTGCCTGTAATAATATGGAGTAATCACACAAAGACATAAATTGACCAAGTAGGAGGTTAAAAAAAATAATACTTGTTATGTTACAGTTTTAACTAGTCTCTTTCGTCCGTTTTATACATATATGTATACATCACACCTGTTTCTCAGAGGAAAGCCTTGCTACACACTTAATCAACAGCCAAAGTAAATAAAACATTGTTATAACATAGCACCAAATAATTTATTTCAATTACTGTGTTTAACAAAAAGTGCTGCCGAAAGCTGATAATTACATCACTGTATTTACAACATGCAGGTTATATGATTGTCTCAATTATAGTCTAACGATTACTAGTCACAGTTACATGGTCACAACACTGCCAACCGATTTCATTACCATACTTTACATATACATGTCAAATTACAAAAGAACTTTTATCACAAAATGTTTTATAAAAATACTAATTACTAAAAGGCACTATGTGAATACTAAATATATTATGTATGTATCAAAAATGTCACAAAATTACAGTTAACTGTTACTGTTTAAAAGCTCAGTTATTTACACAAATGTTAGTTCAGCCTTCATATTCAAAAGCACTGATTATTTATCATAAAATGGTCAGATTGGCTTAAAGCAAAGATTGATGCTCTAGTTAGGTGTCGTAACAATCGTATTTAAGCATTTCTTAAACATTTAATGACTAAAAGAAATAGCGTAACATAGATCTAGAATAAGATTATTCAAAACAAACTTTAATCTACAATTTATGATGAAACTATTTATGTCATATCTAATCAAAAATACATTCTAGATCCATGTTTCTTTAGAAAAATCTTAAACTATACGGAATGAAGATCAGAGACGCCCATAATATAATATTGATAGTAGATTACTATAATACAATGTCAATTGCTAGTGCCAGACAACAATTTTTATTAGAAATGAACCTGCAAACTATCCAAAGATGTATCAATACAAAATGTTAAAAGATGCAATTTCAAAACTGCAGGTATATTAAGATAACTAATACTAATATTTCAGTTAAATCATTTGACCTATTAATTTATTGCCCTATTTATTCATTAACATTAGATAGAATTATTGAAAAAGAAATAAAATAAATTAAGTACAAAAAGTGAGTAATCATGGTTCTAAAAAGTTATGCCAACTCATCAATTAACCGGACACAAAAAGATTTTATTTGGATCCCAGGTCCCGAGCATTAGCCAAAAGATGAATTAGCATTATAAGTCTTGTGTATGAAAATATATATTTTCTATTTATCAAAGAAAACCCTAGCATTAGCACCTTGTTATATCTGTCCCCTTTAAATTAAATATATTCATTATGCAAAAATGTAGTTTATGAGCAGTAAGTCAGTGAACTCCCTATGTTACAAAATAATAGATATTGATAAAGATTATTATTGTAAACACAACAGAACATTACACTTTAATTAGTAATTAACCTTATAGGTTATAACATGTAATGGAATTTTATTGAATCAAATCTTTCACTGAGCATTGTAATTTTTTAAGCCAACCCTAAATAATATCTAGTAGATTCAACATTGTGTATTATACCTTTGGACAGAATTGGGTAAGTTTACAAGAAATGTGAGCAAGATTCATCACCGATTGATTTATTATGGGCAAAATTATTACTAAGCTAAACCTAATATTAGTTAAGAACTATACATTTACACCTTAATTTGATTGATTTCACTTTTTCACTGGAGTCTTCTTTCGCCTGAATAACAGGATATGAGGCTCTGTAAAGAAAAGTATAACATATAAAACTAACTATACTACTACCTTATAAGATAAAATTATTAAATATTTCAGTTTACTTTCAGCACTGATGATTCATATGAAAGCTGTTTCTGTATTCTATATGGAATTGCAAGTGGATAGATCAGTTTGTAAGCGACAATTTGTGTAATTTACTAATTTGTTCCAAGTTTCTCACAACACAAGTCTTATTTCTATTGCAGGTGATGCATATAAAAACTAAAATTATAATTTGGCATGTATCATAATTGATATTTCCAAATAATATAAAGCATATAATATTATAATCAATACACACCGGGACCTTTCCAATAGGTTTAGGCATTCCTAAATCATACTCATATTTATATTTATCTCTGATTATAACTATACTATTATAATCCATATTAATATAATGAGGCTGAACAACATGTACGTTTAAGCATAATAGTCATAGAAAATACCAACCTTTTATAATTATTTTTGACCTATACAACATCACATTGGAATTCAAAGATCAAAGCAAGGTGAAAACATGAAGATAGTAAATTAAAATCAATCAGTGCTACGTACCAGGTTGGTGTGTCATGTAATGCACCCACCCCTGGCTCTGCTGCACTCCGATGCCGCGCCACTCCTGCTCTGACATCAAGTGGTTTTTGGGCACCAGCTTCACCATCTCTTTGGGTAACACCACATGTCTGAAAACAGTTATGTCAGAAAATCAGTTTTTTTTTTTTATATTGAGGTAAAAACCATTTACATAATACATATACATGGTAATTAACATCAGACTTTGTTATTCAACTATATACATGTACAACTAGGTATATAATACAGTTAAATCCCTTGGTCAGTTCCTGGGACCACACACTATGCTTTTTCATAGTATCTGGTTTCCAGCTATTTGATAAATTAAGTTGAAAAATATAATGTACGCAACTACACAAATTCATTAATTAAACTTCTCGCCTTGTTCTTGTCATTCTACTTCTGCAATAGACATCATTCATCAAATCATTGAGTGCTTAGTTGCATACTGCCCAAAATATAAATAAATATAATATCAACTTAAATTGAATCATACTCAATACATTTTTGCATCACATATTATGGAACTGACTTAACATAAACTAAGTCTTGTACTGACCACTACTGAGGTAAACAAAATGATGACTGGGATTTGAATGTATGTAACTAACAAAATTTTAAATCTCACATTTTCCAGCATAATTGTTTATACAAAAACAACTTTACAAAATGATGCATAGCATAAAATATTTCATAACAGTATTGTTGTTAACTTTCTCCTGTTATGTAGTGGTAAATAATTGTTTTATTTATAAAATACATGCATAAGTAAAATACCTTGAAATTGTTACGTTAGGAGTCCTCAAAACAGAGGCAATATGTGACATTCAAAAATGTGTGTGTAATCAACTAAACAGTACAGCAATTATATACACTTCAAGGTACTCATATTTACACTATTACAAATCATATCATATTAGAATAATTTTCAGTCAATGTATTCTATTCACACAGAAACGATTCTAGAGTTCTAGAATTTTGCAGATAAGTAACCAACAGGCAACCACTGAGTTGCTGTAAAACTTTTTATGAATAGGTTATAAAAATTAAGATCGTAAATAGGAACTTAAATAAAAAATTAATAAAATTATAAAAGCATCAATAACTAATAAACCAATTACCTGTATTCGTGTTCTTCATCGTAATATTTCTCTGAGTAATAAATTTCTCTCGCCGACATAGTGACAGAAACTTTCAAAGTGCCGGTACACGAGACAAAAGCGTTTCTGCTTAATTCCACTACTCCTACAAAATTGATCGACAATTTAAATCAATGTATGTTTTATATTAGACAAACACTTCGGTCAGAGATCTAGTAAATCACAAAGAAAACTTGCACTCGCAACAAACACGGCAAAGAAACGTTAACGAATTTCAAATTTCGAAAATGTTAGTGTTGTTACATCTTGAAAATAAACGTGTAAAAAAACCGTATAATAAATAACCGATTGCACATTATATTCTCGATCATATTAAAGATCAGTCAATCAAAATAATCAATAGTTCTTTTTGCCGCCTTGTTTCAATAGCACGTTAAAATTATTCTAAAAGAGGTATCAGGTATGTAGGCCATTGCGAAATCTTTAAACAGTCGAATTATTGTCATGCCTATATTATTATACAGAAGATTTTAAATTGTATTTTGTTTTCCTGATATGGTCAGGGTAACCAAGTTTTTTAAAGAAACGCTGTGATACAATAATAATCAACTGACTAGATTTTGTCACTCGAGAACAGTATTTTTTTTCTGGATGAAATGTGTCCTATGCCTTTTTCGGTACCCCTGATCACCCATAAGCAATATTTTATAATGATTGATAGAGAAGAAGGCGCGAAAGCGTAAAAACAAACAAATTCATATTCGCATTAATTATAATATTAAAGTTAGGATTTAAGCCACTTGTCTTGGAACAAAATGGTTTGCTATCAGAAAATTTAATGTCGGCTGCAAAGTAATTGCTGCAGTTTTTGTTCTGAAAAGTAGATACTGCTGCTTGGTGTTTTAAGCATCCGTAGATTATGATTATTCAAAGCACAATAACCATCTAATTGTATGCATTTATAGTACAAAAAATATATTCCTACAATCTACTTTTTATATATCTGTGATTTACAATCTAATAAGAAATGCAAAGTAATCAACAGTTCAACGTTACGATCCTAATTTAGACCGATTAGTAAAATTGTGTATGTTTCAAAGCAAAATTGATGCGGAAAAACGTAGAGTTCAGTTTATCGAAAAACAACACTTTATTATTATTAGTCTCTGTAACACGTTAGTGCAGTCTAGAATAGTATTATATTATCAGTGTTGCACTGTGCAGTATACTACAATATCTTGGATAATATATTTAGAGATGTGTCATTGACAGTTTTTTAATTAATTTAATGTAACTATAATTCGTCAATGGTCAACAGGTTAAAAAACTGTTAAATCATTAATCGGATTTTCAATGACCTGATTATTCATTAAAGTAGAGACCTCAACATCGCCTCGACTGCTATGAGGGCGGTGTGGAGGCCACTGCTCTTAGACCACTCGACTGCTTACCATGTGGTGGAGTGTGTAATATTGTCTTCTGTTTACGCGAATGTTATTCATTGAAATTAAACTACTATATACGGATTTTATCGCGTTATTTATTTGACACTATTACAAAATTTTGAAAAACTGTTACACTACTATAATCACTATTAAACTTTACAAATTTTTAAGCTAATTAAATTATTGAAACTATTAAAACTATTTATACTATTACTATACTATTATACTATTTAGATTTATTTTTACACTTTCCCATAATCATGGGTGTTTAAATTATGTTCGGGTACTTTGAAATAACTACACTGGAACATTGAGACAAATACCATCTTAGTCTCCCCGTGACCATGGCTGCTGAAAAGCAACCGAAACGTCGGGGAAAGTGTAAAAATAAATCTAAATAGTATAATAGTATAGTAATAGTATAAATAGTTTTAATAGTTTTAATAGTTTCAATAATTTAATTAGCTTAAAAATTTGTAAAGTTTAATAGTGATTATAGTAGTATAACAGTTTTTCAAAATTTTGTAATAGTGTCAAATAAACAACGCGATAAAATCCGTATATAGTAGTTTAATTTCAATGGTGGAGTGTGGTCATTTCGAGGTGCAAAATAAAAAAAAATCGTATAAAGTTAAATTATTGCATATTATGTCAACGTTATCGATCGCAACTTTGAAAACCGCTTTGTAGCTACTAATTGTATTAGAACAAAACTGCTTTCGTTATTTTATTAGTTGTTTTATGATATGAAAATTATTTATACACTATTGCGAGTTGCGACTTGCGTTGCGAAGACGATGATAGAATTTATTAGGATAATATTTTCAACAGGTGTTTTCATTGAAGAAAAGCAGTTGATTCGTTAAAGAACAAAAAGCCGTTAATAAAAACAATTTATTGATTTAACGTCCACCTCTAAATAATATATTGGATTCTAAGTTGGCATCTCTGCCAATGCTGTCTTGTCGGCAGTTCTGTGAATTGTGATTCTGTCAGTGTCAATTTATGACAGTAAACACTATTTAGTATTTACACGAGAGTCGAGTTTACTCTTTGAATAATGTTTATTATTTGCTTTTTGAGTTATTATTGCTCTCTCCTATCCTAAAGTATTTGAATGTTTATATGGATAAAATTCTTTAAAATGTCTACTAATATATGCAGAGTATGTTTAAATGACGAATTACTGATAAGTATCTTTAAAAAGAATGGGCTTTTAATGTTATCTACCAAACTAATGTCTTTAGCCAAAGTATATGTGCGTAAAAATTTAAGTTAACTATTAGCAACACGTATCTTTGTACATAATACGTAATAAATCCGCATTTTTATTAACTTTTAGATAACCCCTGACGATGGACTGCCTAATGTTATATGTTCAAAATGTGTTCAAAAGTTAGAGGACTGTTTAGAATTCGTAGAACTTTGTGAAAGCACTGATAAAAAGCTCAGAGCTTTATTAATTAACCAATCCGATGACGACAAATTATTGACAGATTATGACAAAAGTATTTTGGAAAATGAAAAGTTTCAATTTGACAATGAAAATACATTGTCACCTAAGAGTGAAACAGACAAAGTACTTCTAATAGATGAGAGTGTTGATCATAGTGCACAGGCGGTATTAACTGATGGTCTTGTAGAAAAGGACACAGACACATTATTAACAGTTAAATTAAGTTCTAATAGTGATAACAAAGCAAACTGTAAAAAGACTCAAAAACAACAATGCTTTACTTGTGGGAAAGTAATGTCATCGAGGTTGGTATTTTATATCACATGCTACAGATATACCATACTGGTAGCTTCCACTGATTTCAAGCACTGTTTTGTTTTTATTCAGCAGTTTTCATACTTTTCCAGTAGTATTGACTTATCACCAATATTGTTAATCGATAGATGTTTTATTTACAAGAAATGTTATTCTGGAGAAGAGGAATCTGGTAATCATAGTAGAGTAAAGTAACATGTTTATAGATGACGTTAATCCCAAACGCGCACAAATAGTAAGTGGTGGTGAAAGTAGTAACTATCTTTGATCAGTAAAACCAATTTTATATTTTAATTTACAGATTTCGTCTAAAAACACATTTAAGGACTCATACTGGAGAGAGACCATTTTCTTGTGTACACTGTGGCAAAAACTTTTCATTGGCACAGAATTTAAAAGTTCACTTAAGAATACATACTGTAAGTAATGAAATGGATCTCTTCATTGCTTCCAAAGCCTCCATTAAATCGCGATTGATTTATATATTTTAATAATTGAAAGTGGCCCGAGTATTGCATAACATTTCATGATTGTGATCTTTGAATATTGTTAGTGTAATTGATTATTTACTTTCTTAATATTATATGCATGTTATAATCACATCTAGTAGATGTCAATCTAAAATGTATTCAGCGCATGTGAATTCAATTCTATTTAATTCTCAAAACTGACATACAATCATACTTTACCACAGAGTAAAGTGTGATTGTATGTCAGTTATGAGAATTAAATTTAAAAAAATGTGATTAAACAAAAATCCCTGTAATAAAATGGTTCTATGATACCTGTTCTGTAATGGCTCTGTCTCGGTGTACTTGGTGGACTGGGTAGCAGTGATGTATGCAGTATTGTATATCCATAATAGCGTTCAAATGATATGCAAATTGTGTGCAACATAATAAATAGGTACTGTATATGGTCAATTGTATATTGTCATCTAAACATTTATTCAATCATATAATTTAAATACAACTGTGCACATTACGACTGCCTAGAAATACTTGTCTTATTATTGATAGTAATAATATTGATTACTGTTTCACCCGCGTTTATCGTTACTGCGCCGCCCCCGTGGGTCGTAGCGTGATGTTATATAGCCTATAGCCTTCTTCGATAAATAGGCTATCCAGCACTAAAATAATTTTTCAAATGGAACCAGTAGTTCCTGAGATTAGCGTGTTCAAACAAACAAACTCTTCAGCTTTATAATATTAGTGTAGATTAGAAAAGTGTTTCTGTATCTGAAAATAAACTCAGCTGAAAATTATCTTAAAAGAAGAAGTGTGTTATTAAAATGTATGTATTAACACATTAACAATTAAAAAATGACTTTATTTCAGGGTGAGAAGCCCCTACAATGTACAGTGTGTGGTGAATCATTTGCACAATCGGCTGGTCTGGCTGCCCATCGACGAAAGCACACAGGCCAGATGCCATACCAGTGTATGTTATGCCCACGCAGATTTCGGACTGTGGGACACTTGCAGTATCACACAAGGTGATTAAACACCTAAATAAAATGATGAATGAAGCCAGAGAAGTGTGTCAGGATCGTAGCAAATGGAAATCCGTAGTCTCTGCCTACCCCTCTGGGAAACAGGCGTGAATCTATGTATGTATGTATGTATAAAATGATGGAATATACTGTTACAAATTTATTGTCTGATCGTCTTTTAGACTAACACTATGTCCAGGCAGCATCCATTATGCACGGCGTCGGCCAACGCGCAAGCTGCGTTTGTGGGATTTGGAGGCTGAGGTGGCGAGTACCTATGCTTCAGAAACATGTCCCCACGTAAAAAAAGAAAAAGGCAGCATGAATGCACGATTCATTATATCCAATTAAATTTAATTCATAGTTAAGATTTATTAAAATAATGATAAATAAGACATTTTACTAAGACAACACACATTACCAACAAAGATTTTTTAATAAAGGGGGATGGTTAGTAATTTAATATACAACTACTATGTAATTTCTGCCGAACTGCGTCCGTGACGCAGTTAGGCAGTGAATACGACTGCTGTGCATGAGGTCTCGAACTTTGATATTGGCCGCCGTGACCGAAATTCGGTCTGGATGACGTTTTAAAATACAACCATTTTCTCATTGTTTTCAGACGACACACGGGAGAAAAGAATTTCGAATGTGATACATGTAACAGAGCTTTCATCACTCGCAGTGACTTGAAGCAGCACTTACTGACGCATACAGGAGACCGCCCGCACGTGTGCTGCGTCTGTGGCCTTAGATTGACGAGAGCCTCGCACCTCAAGCGTCATATACAACTGACCCACAACGGAAAAGGCTTCGCCTGCGATACGTGCTCGGCTAAATTTACGAAGAAAATTGATTTAGAAAGTCACATGAAACAACACGAGGTACTGAAGGAGAATGTCGAAAAAATATAGCATTTTACTTTACCGGCCATTTCTACGACTACCTTCAAGCTTAAGTTCAAAGACTGGCAGCTCATGCTGAAAACGAAAGCTGGCTTAATTCAAAAGAACTTATAGTAACAAACAATAATAATAATTGATTAGTGGCAATGAATAATCGAAATTCGAATACAAGACCGTAGTTTTTGATACATTCGATAACCCTTTTTTTGCAAGAAACCCGTTTCTTTCTGTACGTTTTTGATGTACTACTCGACTGCCTGGGCACTATCGCCATGCCTCTATTTAGGCTTTAAATATTTTAGATTTTATTATAAGACCAAACTCACAGCTAAATATATATTAGCTCATTGTTTTTTACTGTATTCTGTGATATAATGACATTAATAAATTGTTATCTTTTTATAATCTTCTCTGTTATTTTACTTGTACCTTTTTGCACCCATTTCACAACCCTTGTCTTACTTAGAAGTAAGTAATTTCGTACTAATGGTTAAAAATAAAGCATAGAAAGGTGTGAAGACCAAAAATGAAAATAAAATACAGAATTAGATAGATTTCAAATGGAAAGATATTTATTATACATCTTACAAAATATATTCTTGTTAAAACTTACATCTAATTATATACTATAAAAGTAGCATAAACGGATAGCAATACAAATGAATGGCTTTGTTTAGAATTAAATCTTTTGAGACAAGACCAAATTCTTCGATCAACAATACAACTAGATATCGGGTCACATACAAAATCAAAGCTAAATGCTGTCCGCGTAACAATAAGTATACAGCTACATTTCTTTACTAACAAACGGAGAAAAGTTTTAAAACAGTTTTAAGTTCAACCTAATTACAGCCATGGCACCTAGTAATAAAGTCAAATCTTCAAAATATTATCTAATACTTATGATCACTCGTCACATAAAACGAGCAAAGCAACAACATTTAGTGTGAAATCAACCTTAAGCGGCAACAAATAAAGTACTTTTTCCCGTTATTGCCTTGAGAGCTACAACGTTTTGTTTCGTTTATTTTTGTTACAAAATTTTGTGCGTGTGTTGGCGAGCCTTGGCCAAACATTTGTAGCGGTGGTTTAAAATCGGTAATTTTGTTCAAAATTTGATATTAATTGTTAGTTTAAAGCTTAAAATATAACTTATTCTTTATGTACTTACCGAAAGTAAGATACTCCGGCCGTTAAATTGCTTTTTCGGGCATTATTTTTGCAACTTTTGAATACACACTGCGGCATTGTGAAACGTGTTTACATTGGCTGTGTTTCAAGCGAACTAAACAAAATAAGAACTTGCATCTCAAGTGCGCTGTTATTTACCGAGACATATTTTTTGCGCCGAACCGATATCTAGTTGTATTGTTGATCGAAGACTAAATCAGTATACCTAAATAGTAACATAAATATTATTGCGTTTTATAAGGCCTAGCCTAGACGTTTTTTGTGTACTAACTTTAACACTGATTATAGAAAATAATATTAAATTTAAGCTAGTACCTATGGACCAAAAATTAAATTGGTAGTATTATTTTCCTTAGTATATTCCGTTGTTATCGTATTCTTTCATTTTGAGCCTCATATAAATCGATAATTAATTAATGAAGCAGCCACAGCCTGTTAGGACAGAGGGGGACTTGTGATTGCTATACACAGGTCTCAAGTGTGAACTTTTCAAAGTTATGTGCATACTAAATAGTTCATTATCACTCACTATAATGGTGAAGGAAAACATCGCAAGAGTTGCCATATTGCACTGAGCAAGTGTAGTGAACTACAGTCTAATCGTTCTCGCTCTGAGAAGAGACCTGTGCCCAATAGTGTGACAGTCTATACACAGGACTGATATATACATCAATCACTTAGTAAAGACCACATATAGTTTATATTGAGCTACTATTGGCAATGATTATTCATATTGCATATCAGTATAATTGCATTACATATAAAACTTTAAAACTAATTGTTGCTCATTTCTAACTTTCCTTTTAATAACAGTTTCAGATTTGTATCCATAGTCAGACATAATTTTTATAACCTCATCTGGAATGTTCTCTTCAATAAGCAAGAGGTAAAAGACTCCATCATCTGCTAGTTTCTTTGGTATCATCTCAAGTAATCTGTCTGTTATTTCACGGCCTTTAACCCCTCCGGCCCAACTAGCGGCAATGTCTTTCCCTCCACACTCTTCACTCTCCGTCACAACATATGGTGGATTAAATATAATAATGTCAAAGCGTTTATTTACAAAAGAACCAGCCAAATCCATATTACAGACATCTAAACCAACTTTATTATAAGTAGCTGTTTCTTTAGACATTATGCAAGCTTTCAAATTAATATCTGTGCTTATACAAAAGGTTTGTGGAAACGCCATACCAAATGCAGTTACAATTATGCCACTGCCTGAACCAACTTCTAAACAAAATGTAGGACTTTTGGCTTTTAAATATTCTAGATCTTTCTCTAAGGCATCAATGAGTAGAAAACTGTCTTCAGCTGGTTCATACACATGATCAAATTCAGCCTTATCAATGTGGTTTTGATATGGGGTCTCCATGATTTATTTTAGTTGATGCTTCCTCTTTCTGATACCACTCCACTTGTGCCTTGTTCAGGTTCTTGGGGTGGTAGCTCAGGCAGGACAGCAGTACGTACACTCTTTTCTTTGTTTACCATTCGGCGAATTTCATTCAATCTATCCTGAAATCAAACCAATTCATTTTATCAAACAGAATTATATTATTAATAGGTTAGGTAGAGATGTACCATTCACATTCTAACTATTAGTTTAAGGATTCATGGACAGGTTCCAAATCACTTAGACAATTAGAATTGCTTGAAAGAAAATGTCTGCAATTTGACTAGACTAGACATCAGGATTTGTAATTGGATGGCTTTTATAATGCGTATTTAGTACCTGGGAAGCTTGCAGAACATTTGTAATTGGATGGCTTTTATAATGCGTATTTAGTACCTGGGAAGCTTGCAGAACATTTGTAATTGGATGGCTTTTATAATGCGTATTTAGTACCTGGGAAGCTTGCAGAACATTTGTAATTGGATGGCTTTTATAATGCGTATTTAGTACCTGGGAAGCTTGCAGAACATTTGTAATTGGATGGCTTTTATAATGCGTATTTAGTACCTGGGAAGCTTGCAGAACATTTGTAATTGGATGGCTTTTATAATGCGTATTTAGTACCTGGGAAGCTTGCAGAACATTTAGTACAACAGTCACTTTGTGTTTACAAGAAATCAGCTTCTTCACATAAGGATCTAAGTCTGGATGATCGTTTAAAGCCGCGCGGACATTCTGCAGCTCTTCATTCAGTGATTCTATTTGTTGCTTTAGTTCCAGTTGAGATATCCTGAAAGAAAATTAAACAAGTATTAGACAGATGATATAATACTTTCTTTGATAATAAATTGAAACGATATCCCCAATTTTCTTATTTGACTTTGTATATTTTATTATGAGGATTTTAAGACGAAACTTTGTAAAAACATGGACAAATATTGCTTTAATCTTGATCAATATGTGAAAGCTACTTTGTATATTTATTTTTAAATTTACCTTGTAGCTCTCACTCTATCGTCTAGTTGATCGACGGTGGGCTTTAGAAGGCCTAATAGGCCTTCAGCAAGTGTATCCCTTGTTGGGTTATCGAGAAGGTTCCCAGTGTTCTCATCAGCTGAGGTAGTGGTGCTTTCAGTGTCATCCATTGCGCACTTATTAGAATTATAGTTCCATTTTAATTACAAAGTTATTTAATAGTAATCTACAGTAATCTCTAATAAAAATGCGAAAACAAAATAATTTTTTATCGGAGATAGTGACTGAGATGCTTTGACACGATTAACGAATAACGACTGTCTGTGACAGATGACAGTGACACTAATCTGTCCGTCTGTTAGTAATGATCTGTCACCCACCTGGATCCTATTCAATAAAACCAAAGATATTGTATAAATATCTTTGAATAAAACTTACAATCCGACAATTTTGTCAATAAGTGACATAAGTGACTTAAATTGTCAAATTGTCCTACATGTGTTGTTCAATAAAACCTACAAATATGTAAAAAAATTACCGTCAAATAATTATTGGAAATTGTCACGCCTGTAAACTCTGTTCAATAAAACTTACATTAGTAAGTTTTATTGAACAGAATTTGCAGGCGTTTACAGAGTTTACCTATAATAGTGTCAAAAGATATACTGATAGTGTGATGCTGCCTGACCTGCAGGCACATCTCCAAAGATCCGATCAAATAAATAAACAACACTCTCCCAAAGGAACGGACATAATGTCTGTGGAGTGACAATACTTAAAAAAAAACAATAATAATTACTGCGTGTACGAGAATACCAAGGCAGGATAGTGTTTTCTGCGTTTACAATAATTAAGCGTACACGTTTCTGTATGCAAATTGTGGGTAAATAAAATATCAGTATAAAAGATCTATAAATTCTTTACTATTAAAATTAAAGAGGCACATGCAGGGCAGTTCATTACCTAGTATATAATAATTGTTACTTATGATTAAAATATATACTAATTGGTTATCATCGCATCTACGTGATTACAACACATTACACAATGTTTTAGCTGTTCAGTTTAATTTACTATCTAGATTGAGCAAGTTAACATTGTTCAGTCAAAAATTACAGGATTACATTTTTATTTGAATATTTCAGACTACGATCTATTAATAATATAAAAATAATAAACAAGGATTCCGTGTCATAAATAACTTTGCCAACACTATTATGCAGTAATAAAAACATGAATGACATGGTTTTATTTGCCGGTGTTCCTACATTTTTAATTTCTGATATTGTGTGAGGGTTGGTATTAACATTATCTAATTATTCTATATTTTGGCGACGCGACGTTTGACACTAATTCTAGTCTATATAAAGCTTAATTAATGATATAGTGTAGATGTAAACATAATTTACATAGTATCCATAAGCATTTTCATTTGTTCCTTTACATGAGTTTCCATGTCGGCAAAATCCTTTAAGATGTCTTCTATCATTTCAACTAAAATCGTTGGCCATTGTACTTCTAAGGCACGGAGTCTTTGTGCAGCACCACATGCGAGTTCGATTGCGTGTGACAGCTGACCGCGACCGCGAACACGCCAGCTCATATCCTCCTATAAAGATAAAAGTAGGCAGATATTAAATTTTATAACAGTCACTATTTATAACTATAATTTTATTATGTAAAGCTTGACATTCATAAGTCTTCCTAAAAGCTTTCTTCAGTGATCAATGTTGTGCCTATGCATTTAATGGTTCCTCGCTTATTTAAATAGGTTGTTAGTATGTAGGTAGTAGTCTTTTGAAGCAGAGTACTAATAAAAAGCTACTTGAAGGCAGCAAAACATGAACACATTTCCATAGATATTTATCTAATAAGCCTAACGTTACCGTTACCTGAGATACGTGTCCTTTTTTGTACTGCAGTGCCTCTTTTGCTATAACATCTCTCAGCGCAGGATCGGCTGCTCTTAACCAAGCTTTAGCGCTGATTGAACTGTTACCACTTCGTCCCAATCTAGATAAAAGAGGCTGCAGAGGTGCGTCGGGTAATGCTCGTAGTACAACGTCACTTAGGCCAGCGTATGTCCTATTTGCCGACTTAATTTCGTCCTCCGTGACCTAAGGGCATAACCATATCGATGTAAGACGTAATTATAAAGGAAAACATGCGAAAAATAAGAGATAAAGCGATTTTTACTAACCGGTTCATCATTAATTTCTTTTAAACCCCAATGGGCAAGCCGATAGACAGCATACTCCCGCCAAATTTTTGCGTGGATGGGATTACCTTCCGGTAGTACTGTTAACCCAGTAACTCCGCGTAGTTCAGCTAATGCATGTAATTGGCCAAGCCATTGCAAGCCTGTAGCTCGGACAGAAATATGGCAAACATTTGGGAACCTGAAAGTAAAATTAAAATATAATTATATTTGTCAGATTTTCAGTGAAAAGTCAGCAATTTATATACTTATTTAATACTTAAGTACTTGGCTTTCAATTCAGGCAGTGACTGTGCCACTGCGTTGTAATGTACATAGTGAAACGCAGCCCGGGTGACAGTACGTGCGCGTTCCCAGTCCCAATCGCGAGCAAGACGACGCACGGCGCCTGCGCCCCACGCGCTCACCACACCGTCACAGACTTCTACCAGGTAATCCACTCCTGCGAGTAATCAATAGTTAAAATACGTAAAAATATGTACGATAATATTGTTTCCTTCAGTGTTACTTTACTGACCTTGTTCTCTATCCTTAGATGCAGGCATTGACTTCGGCACGGGCTCAGAAGACTTGAAATTGGCCAAGTTTATATTTTTGACCACTTTCGATCTAGCTGTTGAGGCTCTATTAGCTGAAGACGCTCTTTCACTTCGACGCGTTATTGTAGCACTTCTTATATTTCTACTCATCCTGCTATTAAGGGAGCCTTCACGTCGAAGAACTTTGCTGTTATGGTCACTACCCGATGTGGAAGAATTAGCAACGGAGCCAACATTAGTACTACTCGATATGTTGCTGGCATTTTCACTAATGTCTGAATTTTTAGATTTAGATCTGCGACTCTCGGGATCACAAACTGACTTGGATCGCATTGTACTAAAATTTTCTCGTCGTCTAGAAACAGTTGGTACTCGGCGTACAGGTCTTTTTGTTGTTTCTTCCTCGCTATCACTACTTGAAGAAGGAAGTGAGCTAAATGATGAGTCAACTATTGGTTCTACACTGGAAATACTCTCCCAGCGTTTAAGTATAGGTTCCGCGCCCTCAGAGAGCTTTACATTTTCCAATGAGGATATTATTGGAAGTAATATTGGTGGCAATCTCAAATCACTGCTAGTAGATGTGGAATGCGAAGCATCTGTATCTTGCGAAGCACTTCGATCAGAAAAATTAACCCTTCTCTCAGTAGGTTTTCTGGCAGTCGAACTTCTTTGCAACTTCTTCATAGGTGAAGGTCGCGGAGCATTGTCTGTCACTGGTTTTACATTGACGTCGCTGTTATTATTTCTACAATCAGAGTCCTCGGTTTCAGGCTGTTGTAACGATGCTACTACATCGGGCAGTCCTGCTACATCTATAGTTTGCGTGCCACCAGTTTGTGTGATAGTTGTACTGGCATCTATAGCAAATTCTTTCTCTATTTCTGGATTTTTAGTTGGACTTGTTACAGTTACAAAACATTTATTTTCGGACCTAATAATATAAATACAAGGATTATTTTAAACATACAGATCACAATATCTACGGCCTATTAGATTAAATCATGTATAGAACCTGAGTAATTCCCAATTAGTGCGAGCATTATTGATGATTTGATCGCGCCTTGCCTCTTGTTGCGCGGCACCACCGAGAGCACAGTACGCTGCGTGTGCTGCTTCTTTGTTACTTCGCCAAGCCATGGCAGCTCTACGAACCTAATCATGACATCAAATATCGTTTACAACATGATGTGTAATGTCAAGGCAATAATGGCAATAATATAGGATACTCACCTGTTCTGTGACGTGCATGTTACTCAAAGTAAGTAAATTTGGTAGGTAAGATACAAGAAATGGTATACAATCACCACCTAAAGCCACTGGATTGGCATCGAGAGAAACATCAATAAGAGAAACCGCTTCAGCAAGAGATGACATATCTTCAACACTGAAATTTTAAACCCTTTTTGCTATTAACGATCTTACTTATAAATATCCAACACATATCGTTGTGATAGGCCATAACAATATTTTTACTTTACCTTTGTAAATCGTTGTTTCCAAGATACAACTTTTGTAATTTGGGCGTGTTTTGAAATCCAAGCAATTTTCTTAAGCGATTTCTTTTTAAATTTAGTTCCCTTAAAGAAACTAGACCCTGAAGATCCGTTTGTCCGATACATTTGATTTGATTACCAGCTAAATTGAGCACTTTTAGTTCACTTAAGTTAGATAATCCGCATACTTTTCCTATCCTATTGCCGTGTAAATCCAATACTTCTAATTTCAAAAGATTTGTGAGTCCTTCGATTCTTTTTATCCTGGAATAAAGCCAGCCATGTTTAGAAAATAAAGAAAATAAAATGTAACATAAATGCTTTCAACTTTAAATTCACCTGTTTTTGCCCATTAGGAGCACCCTCAAGCTAAAAAGTCTTTCCAAAGACGTAATTTTGTCGATTTGGTTGTCATAAACATCTAGGAACACAAGTTTACCCAAGTCTAAAGGGGATAAACCTGACAAACTATTGATTAAATTATGTTGTAAGGACAGTAATCTTAAGCCAGGTTCGCCGACTATATGAGGTATGGATGAAAGTCCTCGCCTGAAAACAGGTTTAGTTTAATATTAGTTATTTTTTGTTAGTTGCAAAAGCTTAGTCTAATTAAGCTAGTATATAGCTAGTATTAGCTATGGCGTAGTGGTTAGTGTAACCGACTGCTACGCCTGAGGTCGCGGGTTCGATTCCCGCACAAGTCAAACATTTGTGTGCATGAACATGGATGTTTGTCTTGGTCTGGGTGTTTCTATGTATAATATGCATGTATTTACAAAAAAAAAGTATATATGTATGTTTAGCCATTGTCTAGTACCCATAGTACAAGCTCTGCTTAGTTTGGGCTAGATGGTGTTGTGTGTATGTGGTAGAATATTATATTATTATTATATTATTATATTATTATATTATTATATTTTATAATATACCTATCAAGGCTGATTCTGTCAGGCAGTCGATCTTTCTCCTGTGGTGTTCTAGAAAGTTGTACTTTTCCCTCCCCCACAGCTTGCAAGTTAATGGCTTCATCTTTGCCATCTTCCTTGTGCAAGAAGTCATTGCTGCAAGAGAAACGATGTTTTCAGTTAAGCGCAGCAATTATATTTACCTATTGCTACTGTTTTTTTACTGTACCATTTATTATATTTTATTTTATTTTTACGATACAAATAAATAAATATAAATAATATACCCGGATAGCGTTGTGTATGATCTTTGTGCTAGTGCTGCTCGTGGATCTGATAAAGCAGGTCTGATTTGAAGGAACAAGCGACCGTCACCACCAGCGCCCGGGTCTACTCGAGGTCCACCAGCATCAAGGGATTGTGCTGATCTTCCTCTTGTACGAAATGCTATCTTCCTTACCTTTAGTGAAAAAGATTATCAAAAAGATAACACATGGATCTATACGTGAAAACAATTTAATTTACATATTTACGTAATTTTAGTCGTTGTCGTAGTTACTTACATTTCCGCGATTAAAAGTTATAGGCATTATTTAATAAAAATATTTAACAACAACTTTATAAAAAGACTTAAGAAACAGTTGGCCCCATTTGATACAATTTTATTTTATGAAAATAAATTCGTACAAAGGCAGTTTTGGTCCATATTATCACTTTCAAAAACAGGTTGCTAAGTTACGATACTAACGACCTTGAATCATCCATAATGCTCAAGTCCGTAGTACAGAGGGGTTGTTTTGTCACTATTCTGTGATACATACTAACAGTTCTTTCGATATTAAATAATACAGTGTGAGTCTTTATAAAGTGCACATATTAAAAAGGGTGAAAATATAAACAATTTTATCGACGGAAAAAATGTTTAAACAAAATCAAAAAATTTAAAATTAAAAAAAATAATTAAATTTAAATTTAAAATTTAATAAGAAAAAAGTAGAGTAAAGGGGACATTTTTTTGATAAATTTTACATTTATTGCAAAAATTGGTAGAAATATGGTAAATTTTCTTCAAAAATCATTAATAACTAATTTATGAGGTTTATTTTTCAAAAAGTTATGGCTTTATTAGCTCGGCCTATTATTCGAGATTATTATTAATTTTGTTTTGTTTTAATATCACATTTAGTTTAAAAGTAGTAACACTTTGTTTGCATGGGGTACTAAGACGAGAATAAAAAAAATTAAAAGTCCATAAAAAATTTTTTAGATTTTTTTAAACATTTTTTCCGTCGACAAAATTGTTTATATTTTCACCCTTTTTAATATGTGCACTTTATAAAGACTCACACTGTATATATTTTAATTGCGTATCTTTAATTACCTTATCATAATTATGTCCTAATTTTAAACTGGTTTAAAATTAAAATGTGATCGTTCTTCGCGGCTAGAAGAATTTTTAGTTTATATCCTGTTGGTAGCAGAATAATAAATTGATATGTCATAAGTTTGGCGTATTCGATTCTTGGTGTATTATTATGACATAATTAGAGTGTTTCACGACAGTTGGCAACACTGCTTCTCGAATGTCATTATCAAAGAATTCAAAGAGTATAATAACTAGGTATGCGTAGCATCTCTACTTAATCTGTGAACTAGGTATTCAGGACTCGTACTGAACTGAACGTACACGTTTGTAAGATAGCACTAATAAATATTAAGAAACAGTGTTAATACACTGTATTAATATACAAATAATAAATAACCACCGAAGACCTATAAAAGCCTTTTTATTAAAACGACCAACAATACATTTGAATCAAATCAAATTCAAATGTCAATTAGCCATTAGGGTTGCAAAACCACGAAATAATCGATATTTAAATCGAAGCCTGAAAATATCGATGATCGATAATATCGTCAGTTTAGTTTAGAGATATTATCGATAATTCCGAACTTTCAAGTTAGGCTTAGGAGTAAAAGTGGTTATAATATAAGACGCAAATAATAAATATTACCAAATATTATTTTAAATATTTCGATATCGATATTTAATTTTTTGTCGATATGATAATACTGTATCGATGATGGTTAGATATAGATAAAAATGACAATATTTTACAGTCGATATTATAGAATATATAATATATCGATCGATATCGATATTTAATTTCTTGTCGATATGATAATATCTATATATTAATACGTGAAGCGAAAACTATGGATCCCTTTTTACGAAAATTGGGCGGACGGAGGAGTATGAAATTTCGCACACTTATAGTTTATACAGAGAAGAAGTGACGAATGCTAATATTTTTTAAAATATGCATTAGAAATACATTAAATTAATAAAAAACACTACACACACACAACCATGCATCTGACACACGCAGTCGAAGCGTGGTTACATATATCCATATATAATGACATATATCAATATCTTACAGGCAAACTTTGGTCGAATTTCGAGCACTAGGCAACCGCTAGTCGTATCAATTATGGATAGATATCGATATTAATAGGGTCGATATTATCGAATATTTGATATATCGTTGCATCCACAGAGTACTTTTTTATTGGTTGCATCGCTAATGTCAAGTAGTGATGGACCAAGTTGGATTTTTTTTGACTCGAATTACTCGAGGTGATATGGCTACTGACTTGAGTCGCAACTTGAGTTGACGCGAATCGGTGTCTCCTGTAGGGAAAGAGAGGGGACTCGAGGAACTCGAGTCAGCTTGACTCGAGGCTGATAGGTTCTGATCCTGGCCGAGCGAGCCCGACTCAGCCGGCAGCCCGAGTTCTATTTCACTCAACTCGCATCGAGTTGAGTGAGATGCAATGCATGATGAAACATTGAACGGCGGCGGCGCGCGCGGGTCACGCGGTGTGACTCGTCAACTCGTGAGGCCCCGCGCACGCCGCCGCGCCGCCCGTGCGGTGTGCGTTCGATCGACCGAGTTGATTTGAGTTGTTAAAAACTGAACCCGAGTTGACTCGTTTACGGTATGATTTGAGTTTTGTGTTACTCGAATTAAATAACTCTACTCGCACATCACTAATATCAAATTATAAAAACAAAATAACATCGTACATAACAGAAGAAAGATGTGCTAGAATATCTATTGAAAAATAACAAAATTATTAAAACAAACGTAATAATTATTAATGAACAAAAATTTCCGAAAAATAGCATATTCATTGGATTCTTATAAGTGTTTACTGTGTACTGCTGCCATTGGACATAAGATGGTTCGTTTCTTTCCGAACCCGTACGACGACTATAAAGTAGGTGCTGGTGTCGTGATTGATAAAGACCAAATAATAAGTCAAATCAATGATAATGTAACAAGTATTACTAAACGCCTCCGTGCAACGGCGAAGAACGTCGACGGAGGACTCTATGTCGGCATTACCGGTGTTGCATACATGTTCTTGTATCTATCTAAGAATCCCTTGCTGTCTGATAATAAAGCGTTTTATCTGCAGAAGAGCCTCGAGTACCTTAAACCCGCAATAGAAACGTCGGCTGGTGATAAAACTTCATTTTTACTCGGCGACGCCGGTACATGCGCAATAGCAACAGTTTTGAACAAAGAACTCGGTTCCGATAATGTCGCTGAAACTCTCAAGATGTACAAAATCCTTTATCCCCACTATCTCAGCCCAAAGTTCCTCAAATGTGGAGGAGATGAATTCTTTGTAGGCAGAAGTGGGTACCTTGCAGGTGCATTGTGGATGAGCCGTGAACTCAAGACACCAGTATTCACAAATGAAGAATTATACAAAATTTGCGATACGATTGTGGCTTCTGGTCGAGAATACTCCATCAAACACGAAAGTCCATGCCCTCTGATGTATCATTATTATAATACAGAGTATCTGGGAGCAGCACATGGAATTAGTTTTATTTTACAAATGCTCCTTACTGTGCCTGGTTATCTGCTGTATAATAAATCAGCCGCCCAAGATATTCAGACTACAACTGCATATATAGCTTCATTGCAAACTGAAGATGGAAACTGGCCCTGCTGTATGGTAGAAGTGGGGATGACTGATCATAAACTTGTGCATTGGTGTCATGGGGCACCTGGAACTATCTACCTAATGGCTAAGGCATATCTTACTTACAAAGACCAAAGGTACCGTGATGCTTGTGTTAAGGCTGCTGACTTTGTGTGGCGTAAGGGATTGCTACGCAAAGGACCTGGCATTTGTCATGGAGTTGCTGGCAATGGATATGTATTCCTACTTTTACATAGACTTACTGGTGATGAAAAATATTTACACAGGGCTAAAATGTTTGCTGAATTTCTAACAGATGCTGGTTTTATAAGAGATGCACGATTGCCTGACAATCCAGAAAGTTTGTATGAAGGAGCTGCTGGCACAGTCTGCTTTCTTTCTGATTTGTTAATACCTGATAAGGCTGAGTTTCCTTTCCAAGATGTTTTCTCCACTTTTTAACTACCTTACTTATGTTATTTCGACTTTATAGTATTTATTAAATTGTCTTGTGAAGAACACTCTTTCACTTTAGCTATCAAGAGTTGGGCAGATAGTCAACTGAAAAGTGCATGGCCTTCTTTTATAAAGTATCTAAATATTGCAGTGTATTGATTTTCGTTAAAATACACAATAACAATATTTTACTCCTATTTCTATTGAAACCATTATAGCTGTTACTTGTCTACAACATGCCATGTTAATAGGCTAGCTTTGAAGTAAATTAGTCTCCGCCCTCATTTTATATTCAGATTCAGTCTAACTGTTGACAGTAATAAGAGTAATTTAATTAATAGCACCTATTTTATTGTCAGTCTGATTTAAAATAGAGCTTTAAGTGACACAGCTAGTCAATATTGTCTAGGTTCAAGGGATTGTATACCAACTTTAAACAAAATGAATTTGTTGTACAATTTATTGACTGCTTTGTCAATAGCAGAAGTTCAATTTATAATCGACATTTTAAGCCATAAATTCATTTACAATTCAGCAATTTTTCATTGTCATAATAAAAGAACTGCGAGCATAGTGCATAAGTTTTTTAATCACCAAAACATCCGGGTATCGGTGGTTAATTTTGGTAATGATTCGGTGTATTATATTTCGCCGTACTATCGTACAAAAAGTGGGATCATTATAGATGCTAGTTGCGATGGATGGACAGCTGTTTTAGACTCCCACACGATGTCGTTTCAAAATTATTCTTTGATTATAATTACGGAGCAGTTGCTTGCTACCACGGCAACTTTATCCCGCTATCCCATTCAGGTAGATTCTGACGTAACTGTGGCACACAAAATAGACTCTAGCTTCGAATTATACGAAGTATATAATACGGGTTATCATTACAATGGTACATTTAATACAGTCAAAGTGGGCAACTGGGATCCCGCATCTTCATTATGCTTAAGAAAAAGTGACAGGAGGAATCTGCAAGGTCTGAAGATCAGAGTCGCGGTGATTATTCTACCAACGCCGAAACTGATCAACGAAACCGTCGAACAATACATGGAAAAGGCTCGGACAAAAGTAGACACGGTTCACAGAATGAAGTTTTTTATACTTTTAAAATATATGCGGGATATGTATAATATTAGGTGAGTATCAAATAAGTAGGTACGTGTTTGACCAAATTAATGGTATTGCAATATTTGCACTCAAATCTAGTATTCTTTAAGTATTTACAGAAAATCGCTGGCAAAAATCTCGTGTAGAACGCTTACATACCTATAGCTCCAAAGCTTTAAGCATCATACCGCAAAGGATTGTCATTGCCTGCGAAAGAATGAAAGGACAAGGAAGGACAAAAAGACAATACATAGTATATAGTTCTGCTTTGCTAGAGATTTTGGGAAAGCTCTTTAATCAAGCGACTTACAACTACGACATAAAAAATAATGGTAAATGTTTGAATTTTAGATATCTAAATTTATTTGTAGCTACGTCATGCACCGCTCTAGTTCCTGGGGATACCAGCGTAACGGCACGTTTGACGGTATGGTAGGCGCTCTAAGGCACGGTATGGCCGACATCGGAGGTGCACCTTGTTTCTTTCGAAGCGACAGAGCTGAAAACATTGACTATATATCTGAAGTCTGGATGTCTAGGTAACATCTCATCTAATGCTAAATTAGACGTCAATTGGCAGTAATCCAAAACAATGAATAAGAAAGAACATTACACGGTTTGGCATAGAATTCGACATAGAAGGCCAAAAGTCTCGTGTTACGTGCCATAAGTATAACAGAATATTGTACATTTGAAGTAGAATATAAGAAAATTTCTAAGTATTGAGCCAGATTCAATCCATAAACCTCCTGAAGTTTTGTGAAAAAACTAAGTAGGCTATTTAAGACATTGCTAATTCGTTGATCCGAGTGAGGTTGGAGGCGGGTGGTACCCGAATATCCTGAAAAGCAGAAGTAGCCAGTATTAGCCGGCATAATAAAAAAGCACAACTTTGATTACCAAGTGCGGGAGTTATGTTCCTGATTTCTTGAGAGGTACTAGCTGGAGTTGCGGAATGAGCTTCCTACTACTGAGCACGGAGTCCGCAAATGTGCTCAGTAGACGTCAACAGGCTCGCTGCTTGTTGGGTGGGTCTGAAAAAATAGCTGGTTAAACATGGTTGTAATACACCCATTGGTCAGAATAGGTTTACCTATATTCCGAATGGGATCTAACCTTTGGATCTAACCCATAAACAGCGATGACCCTAATACAACCCTAGAATTTTGAGAGTGGGCTCTGGACATTTCTGGGATGGGCCCGGACTATCTGACTCCTCTTAAATCGGATTTAAGAGGAGTGACCCCTTAATCTCGCGAACGGGTGTTCTCGAGATTAAGGGGTCATTACGGCGTCTAACTTTAGTATATAATTTAGGCACAGTTTCATATTCCGCCATCCGAAGCATTCTGGCGGCTTCTACACGATATACACGCGCCCCTTAAGCAACATAGTGTGGTGCTGTGTGGTGGCGCTGTTGGTGGTGACCGCCGTAGTCACGTGGATCATGCTCCGGATGCAGGACAACCAAGTAGAGGGGCAGGACTCCTCGCTTAGTCTGGCCGGACTTGTTATATGGGGTGCGGTTTGTCAGCAAGGTAATGTACCTACACAGTATTTAAGTTCACAGTTGAGGTAGTAGGTAGTTTGGTAGTCAAATAACGTGTTGGTTGTGGGTAGTAGACCACTCTTAGTATTGGTTTTAAAGTGACCAAGAAACTGCTAATGCATCGATCCCCACTTAGGCCAATAATTATTTATGATCCACTATTATTTTGGATAAGTCTAGGTCTTTGTGTTCCATATTTCAATGGTGGCAATGCATGGCTAAAAAGCGGTCCAACATTTTAGCACTCCAATGGATAATAATTTTGACAGGTTTACACAGAGAGCAAATAAGTTGATACCTATGCAATAAGTACTTCATCATTAGATAAATATATACTACTAAGACCAAGTTAGCAGACACAATCTTAGGATAATTTAAACCATTACCATTGTTCAAAAAGGACTATTAATTTGATAGTGTGGTTGGGTTAGATTAGAAGAGTTATTGGATTTTGGTTACTAAATATAATCATTATCATCCTTATTACCTAACGAAGAAGAGTCAAGGGCAATAGAGACGTAATTTTATGATTTATTTTCCCTTCGTATAGGCATGTTCATTCGTCGAGAGTCAACATCAGTGAAGTTGGCGACATTTGTAACGTTCGTGTACGCGGTCACCCTTTACCAATACTACAATGCTACTATCGTGTCTTCTCTGTTGATGGAACCGCCGAGGAACATCAGGACGCTTAAAGATTTGTTGGACAGTGACTTGAAGGTCGGAGCTGATGATATTGTGTACAATACGGATTATTTTAAGGTAAAATACGTCTTGTCGGATAGAATAAAAGAGGTAACCATCTGACTTCTACATTTAATCAAAAAATGATGTAGAAGTATCTAATGGTGGTTTTGAATTTAACATTATTACATAGATACCTAGGCATATTTAGCCTATTTACGCATGAATGAACCTAGTCAGTTTGCTTAAATTATAGGTAGGTAGGTATCTTTGATAATTTATAAGCTTTTAGTTTTGAATCCAGCCCTAAACCATCTGCCTTTACTACGTGAATTGGAGCAGCGATAGCTCAGTGGGGAGACCAACAGACTGCAATGCAGAGGGTCTCGGGTTCGAACCCACGTCGCGCACCTCTGACTTTCGGAAGTTATATGACTTGTCGAAATTATGTGCGTATTGATTGACAATTATCGCCTGCTCCGTGCCTCGGAGAGCAAGTTAACGTTGGTCCCGGCTGCCATGAACATCTATGGCAGTCGTTATTGGGAGAGTGTCGACACAAAAGATCCCACTGGGTCGAAGTGTCGCCAGTCTGCACTGACTGGCCCCCACATAAGATAAGATACTACGTGAATTGGAGTGAAAATCTGAGCGCCCCGATGGACGTTAAATGCTAAAGCGAGCTAATAGATCTCGAACTTTTCTATTGCCGATTTGTCCTCTCCAGATTTATGTTTGTCTAAGTTCAGTAGTTTGTACCTACTTTTTGCGTAGGCAAAGTTTTATATATCTTAGCTTTGAACAGTAAGTAGCATAATATGAATAAGTATAGGTACCTACATATCTTTCATAGTAGTAGTAAAATGGTACCTAGTAGGTTTAGTAAATGGTAGCAAAAATAAAATTCTAAGTCTATAAATAAATGAGTACCTAATATGAAGGTAAACGCGTATGCATACCTACTCGATACTTTGAAAGAGGACCAAATTTTATTATTATTTTTCTTGGAGCTAATACGTCTTTAGACCAAGTTATTCACTTGATAATGGCATTGTAAAAGTCACCCAAATAATATAATACATAACATAGAACTTACTACCGCCCTTTTCTAATGTTAAATTTCCATGTAAATTAACCTTTCCAGCGGACGACAGATCCTGTTGCCATCAAACTGTATCAGAAGAAAATTGTCACCTCCTCACACTACAACTTTATGAAAGCTGAAGTGGGCATGGCTTTGGTCAAGAAAGGGGGCTTTGCTCTTCATGTGGACACTACCGTTGCCTTCCCCATGATTAAGGACACGTTCCAGGAGAGAGAAATATGTGACACACATCTGGTACAGATGTATCCACTGCAGAAGTGCGGCGTCGTGATTAGGAAGAATGTGCCTTATAAGGAACATATCACTTACGGGTAAAGTATAATGAACTGAAACAGCCACGTTGCATGCGGTGGTGAACAAATGCGAATATAACTAAGTTTTTGTAAGGTGGAGGATTTAAATCCCACTCATGGCACTATCGATGTGAACCCTGGTTGCGAAAGCTTTGAATACAAGCATATTAGCTGGACGGACTTGACTTGAACAATTATTATAATACAGAGAATTTCGAGAGTGACGTCATATCAGTATTTGTCCGAGTAGAAAATAAGAAGCTAAATTACTGTTACCTATTGACACGCTTACTTATACAGTGTGACTGGTTAAACATTGTGTATACTTAAGAACATAATAATTTATGGTCAGACGTATAAAAAAGAAATAAAAATAAAATCTGTATAACCTGCAAAGAAAACCTTTATGAAAATTTGTATGAAATATACATAAAATCAATAAAATGTGGACACTGCACACACAGCTGTCGAGGCTAATGACCTTTGATAAGAAAAGGACGGGCGGGGGTGCAAATTCGGGAGAGTGCGGGGTGCGGTAGCTGGGGGCGGGGGCGGAGGTTTTGTTTAGCTTTGGTATATGCGCAAGAGTGTCCGCACATTAACTTTTAATTGGATAGGTAAAATTTTAAGTAGGTACCTATTTTTTAAAATAGTCGAGTCCAGACTCGAGTATTGAATACCCTCCTTCAATACGTCCAGTCTTTTACCAATCAGCCTGTGTAATAAACTGCGGTTAGCATTATTTTATTTAATAAAGAATTGAGAACCTCAACGGAGAAAACAAATATGGATTTTTTTATGAACCTAAAATGATAAATATATGACCACATCTTTATAAAATATATTATATCATAGTAAAGATTATAATAATTCCTACTTGATGCCTTCGTTAATTTTATCTCTTTTTATTAAATGTTACTTTCGTCATTGCCATTCCAGCTTAATGTCAGATATAGATCATGCAATCTTTGACTGCAGGGATGCCGCAGTGGTTTAAGCGGTCGACACTGCCGCCGCGTCGAGTGTTGTGGGTTCGAAACCCACACGGTACAAAACACTATTTTTTTAAATCTGGATGTTATTGTGTCCGTTGGTTGCATATTTGTAAAGGTCCTCGCGATACATTAAAACATTCCCAGAGCAAAGTATCTTAAACAAAAATTCATCTATCTATTATCGTTTTTTGCTCAAATTGCTATTTCCATTTGTTTGCAACATCTTTATGTTACACGTTGTTTTTTTAAATTCATTTTCTTTTTATAAAATGTTGTTTTAGTCATTGCTATTATTGTTTCAATGTCAGATATAGATCATGCAAATACTTACCTAGTCAAAATCTGCAGGATCCGTAAGATGTACGAGGCGGGTTTGCTTCACCGCATCAGGTCAGTGACCGACGTGCCGATGCCCGAGTGTGCCCACACCCCTGACTCCAGCGTGTTCTGCGTCAGTATTAAGGAGTTCTCCACGCCGTTGCTCGCACTAGTGTTTGGCATACTGTTTTCTCTGACCATATTTTTGGGAGAGGTGGTAGTGAGCAGAATTGTGAAGAAACGGCGCAGGAATTGAATTTATAAATCAGTGTTTGTAATGTTTAGTATTTACACTGCCGCTGGCTATGTGAACGCTCTTATATATTTTAGTAGGTACATATTACAACACGGCGGGATATGCGCACGATCCGCTCATGTAGGGTTGCCATCTGTCCGAGTTTCCGCGGATTTGTCCTAGTTTAGAGGGCATCCGGGGAGCGTCAGGGCGGGGCTTCATTTGTTATCCGGGTTTAAAAATGTTGTCTTGGGCCGTCCGCGACACACGCACAGTGCCCGACTGCGCGCGCCGCGATCAACCGACGGACCGACTCGCTAACTTCACCGTGCCGTAACTGTTTTTTATTACACTTAGTTTAAAAATATCTGTTGACATGTCCGGGTTCTGGGCTTTTAAATCCGGGGTTTTCACGCGTCTTGTCCTGGTTGCCAAATATAAGAGATGGCAACCCTACGCTCATGCCAGCTTAAAGCATCGGACTTACGATCATGACCTCTGCTCGATTGCTACCTATTGCACTATCGACATGAATTCACTTCTAACACAAACATAACAAGTTTAGCTTGAATAGATAAGTATATTAGTCATTTGTAAAAGTAATTGATAAATAATCTTTACTTATAAAAAAACGATTTGGTCGATTATGTTATTGACAACTTTTAAGGTTATTCAGCACTTGTTTTAATATATATCATAATACTAGATGTGCCCGCGGTTTCACCCGAGTTTATCGTTACTGCGCCGCCCCCGTGGGTCGTAAAGTGATGTTATATAGCCCATAGCCTTCCTCAATAAATAGGCTACCCAACACTAAAATATTTTTTTATTCGAACCAGTAGTTCCTGAGATTAGCGCGTTCAAACAAACTCTTTAGCTTTATTATATTAGTATAGATAAGTATTATTTAGTAAACGTAGTGTAATACCACAATAATACAATGTATACAAATAAATAAAATTGAAGTGTCTGTTTGTAATGTCAAAATAACAGCTTTTATCTAATGCATATGAAAGTATATAAGGCACCTATACGAAAACATCTATTTTTAAATTTTTGTCTGTCTGTTTGTGCCGGGTAATCTCCGAAACGGCTGAACCGATTTTGACGGGACTTTCACTGGCAGATAGCTGATGTTATAAGGAGTAACTTAGGCTACTTTGATTTTAGAAAAAAAAATAGGGTTCCGCGGAGACAAACACTTTTTAGTTAAAATTTACGCGGACGAAGTCGCAGGTAACAGCTAGTAGTATATAAAGTTCATCGTTGGACACAATAAAAGAGAGTAAAGGTGACTAAGTTAATGGTATTTAATTTTGACCTGTGATATGTCCATCTACACTCGCGAGCAACCAAATCGACTCAGCCTTTTACTGCGCACACATACCTACACAAATTTCACAAAAACTACACGTGGTATTTATGATAACAGTATGTCATAGGAAAGCTTAAGATGTCAGCTTTAATTTGGTGTCATTATTATTGACATCCCATAATTAGTTTTTAAATTAATAATGTCTGAACTAAAGTGTTGGAAAAAGGGATACATATTTAGGACAAAGGGCTGTGTTTCACAAATTAAACAAAAAAACATTGGCGGGGTATGCTTTGTGACCCATCACAATCCAATGCTTGCATGACGTGATGTAGTAACATTTTGTCGACGTCACAGGTTCTAGTTCTGCTTCATGGATTGTCTTCCTCATTACCATGAAGAATGTTATAATAAAACAAAGTGATCATCTTCCATCTGTTTATTTATTTGGGTACATAAGTTCCTCGCGTACACTGTTACATTCCTGTGGATTCGTGAAAAAAATACAAACGTCCTAAACCGTCCGGATATCCACGTTCATAATAATTTATACTAAATATCCTGCAGTATATGATACACAGCACTGCAGTCGCTCAGGTAATGGCCACTGAGCGACCGCATTACATCCTGAAGTTACACAAGTTCTTCTGTACACTGCTAACTATATCAGACGACGTTTTAAATACGAACATCACACAAAACTAATTAATATTTATGATAATTAACAACCCATCTCAATTGAACCAAGGATATCTTTTGTGACGAAATGTATACATCCATTGCCGCGCGTATAAAACATCGTCCAATCATTATCCCAGTCAAACAATCAATGTACAATATTAAGCTATTAACCATTTATATATAAATATAAATGAGGATATTGAACTGCACTGAATATTCGATTTCAGTTCTGCTACTGTTCAGAAGCGCGCAGCTAATACTCCGTCCGCAACGCATTATAAACACTATTATTTGTACAATAAGAATCCATTTTTAATAAAATAATAACAGCAAATAATGCAAGATATATTCATATCGACTTATATGGAAGAAATTTCACAATATTTTATAGGGTGATACCAGACCGATGCAGATACAATTATTTACCTCAAACACAAATCAGATACAAATTTCTAAGGTAAATTTTAAAATGATATACAACATGGCAACTAGATATGCAACGTTATTTTATTGCTGTTGGTAAGCTGCAACTGCTGCTTATGAACATGACTATATTAACTTGACATCACAGAAGTAATTTCGATGCAACACAGCCAAGTAACTAACCCACCGCAAACCACATAGGCGCAAACAAGCATGCGGATTGCTGCGGATTGCTGATTGTGCCTCCAGCCCTCTCATTCCCTGAATGAAACATATTAGTAGGTACATATACTGCTATTTTATATTGATATTGTGTGAGAATGACGTAAAGTAACATCAATAGAATAAGGAATAATAAACTCTGTGAATATAAATATACAAGCGAAGTAATTGTAAACTGAGGGGTATAGTTTCAAATCCCACCAAAACGATATCAGAACAAAAATAATGTTCCGATTGAATATGAAGCTCGTTCGTTGCTTCTATCGCATTGCACTGATAGTTTTCAACGAAACCCACTCAGATTCTATTAAATCAGCTCACAAAAGTAGCAGTTTGTTGCAAACACCGCTAAAATAGTCCATTTATATTTATGTCTTAAATGGTTTTTTGAGATTTACCATTATTTTGTGAAAAGTATTTTATAGGATTTTGAAACTGAACTACTCAACTATGAACTGAGAATTCTACTTGTTCTTTCTTTCTTTGCTTCATGTATAAATATATAATTTTCTTTAAGTAAAAGTTTATAAACGTCGAGACATAAGTTTTCGATGTTCATAATCTTTTAATTAAAAAATGAGTAAACCATTTTGGTAAATGTTTGTACAATCACCTAAATTATTATAAAGTGCAATTGATCTTGAGATTTATCAAACCCTGCATATCGAGATACCATGTTCTTCGGTCCGACTCTTGTGTTAAAACATCTTAAAATAAAAATACATAAACGCACTAACGGTGGTTATAACAATAACTAATACTAAACTACGCACATTTTTGCTCAACTCGAGGCGTAATCACCGGTCTGGCCACCCATAGATTACCACAAGAATTCTCATATAATTTAGCTAAGAAATAAACCAAAACGTGGACACGTATGTGAACGTTTGGTTACTCCGGACGGGGCCGCCTCGCTCTCAGTAATAAATGCCTCGTGTCGCGGAATATTTTGTGCATAGGAATAACAAACCTGCCTACTAAACGCCAAATATATCGCCGAGGCTGCCTCGTCGGGAGTAATAATTGAAAGTCGCCTCGAGGCACTATCTATCGGAACTTGTTATTTAGTCTTATGCATGTATATTTACCATCACCAACAACTTGCAGACTTTACAAAGTGTCATTAGTTTATTTTAGAATATACTTTACTTTATTACCAATATATCGTTATATAACAGCAAGATAACTATATAGTCTGTATTATGCTTTCTTTAAGATGTATTTTATTTATTTTTTATAACCATTGGCACATACAAAACATATTCATCATTATAAAAATTATGTATACTTATTGAAAAATTTACATTGCTGGTTGTAGAGTTTCTTAATTTGTACAATAGATGGCATGAGTAATGTTTTGTTTAAAAAGCTAGTAGAACATTTTCATGCTTTACATAACTTAGTTAATAAAGCGTTGGCAAGATAAATGGATGTCCTAGGTTCACGTTGTTTTGGATGAAATAAATGATTTATGAAACTGTATAGCTATGCATCTGTTATACAACAAGTAAAAATAATTTTCTCAGCATAGACTACGAGTATAAATTCTTGTTGTACGACTATTTGAAACACTCACAAATAATTTTCTAGGAAACACGGGCAGCTCAGTACTCCACTAAGGCGAAAAGCGATTGACGTACCTACGATTAGTAAATAAGAAGTGTTTTGTCATAAAACATAAAAAGCTAAATTGTAAACCTGTTTTTTAAGTTTTATGGTAAACTATTCACGGTACTTTTAACCAAATATCACTTTGCCGATTATTCGGTTTTGCCGTTCCAAATGTCGTAGAACAAAAATTTATCAAGAAGCTATTCTGAGGAAATTGATTTGGTATTTATGATAACCAAATAGTATACCAGTAGTATGGTTAGTGTACCGCTTGTGAGGTTCGGTAGTGCAGTCTGCGAGTGGTCGGTGCGTGGGTCGCGGGGCGCGGGGCGGGGGCGCGCCGGCCCTTTCACCGCTCCTCCAGCATCACCGTCTCTTGCGGGTACATCTTTAACGTCTTCAGTGTACTGCTATGAGATTCCATTGTAAGCTGAGAAAAATAAAACACCAAAATATAAGCTTCTTGGGCCTGTGCCACACCTCCCTCCACATAGCATTTATCTATAAGACAAAAGTCTCGCCATCTCTCTTCTTTAACCTAACAAGAATGAGACAGCATAGGCGATTTATCTTTCGGGTAACAGTTACTTGATAGTGGGGAAACTGGCCGTCAATATTGTAATTACAGAAGCATTGTATTGACATAACCTGTATTAAATGATGCAGTCTAGAATTTTGGCCGACGTTCTTCAATAAAAAAAGAGAGATAGAAACATCTGTCACGTGTTGGTCGTATAGTTTCCAAAATTGCATGATGGATGGCGCCATGTGTATTGTGTATCTAGTTGTAAAACTTTTGGTGTGGTAAATTTATTAATGTTCTGTGTTAATTTAATTAAATTATTCAAAATCAAAGTAAGAAAAACAATTCCATAAAAAGGTGTAAACAATTCTTGGACACGTCAATTAATCGATATATTAATAAAAAATAAATAAAAGGAAATAAAAATTTAGCATCGAACAAAGCCTGTTCGAGGACTAGAGCTTTCATGGGAGGAAGCAGGCAAGAAATTCATGACCACTCTTTTCAATCGCTAAATGCTTATTAACAATACACATACATATATTGACAGAGTCGTACTGCCATTGTGAAATTATTATTAGAGTAGAAATTGAAAATTTAAATTATATAACATGAACTCCCACTCGCATAAAAACCCTCGTGGTTTAGCGAGTGGTCTAAGTTGTTGTAAATTAGAACAACAAAAAAAAAAAAAACATACATTTCATTTTTTTATACGAATGAGCTGCTGTGTATAGTTGTAACAATCGTTGAATTTAATAAAATTTAAAAATTAAATGTTTGGTAAGATACATATCAAATAAAGTAAACAAGCCTAGCGGATCTATGTTAGTAGGAATATGGCGATTTTTTCTGACTGCGTACGCTGAAGAACTGAGCCTATTCGACAATTTACTAATTTGTGGGCAGCTTTGAATCTAGTGTAATCCCTAGAAAATGGCTGGTATCAACAAGGTCCAACACGCCGTCCTTAATTTTCATAGACGTTTTCACTTGTTTGACATTTGGAGTTAAAATGGGATACATTTGGTGTTTTCGCCATTTAAAAGTAGGTTGTTAACAAATTAAACCAGTAAATTACTTTGGAGATAGTTTATGATGACATCATCCAGAACCATTTCTTGGCGATTTAAATTAAATAATAAGGAAGTATCATCCGCAAACAGTACTATCTCATGTTTATCTCTCCCAAGGAGAGGATTCATTAATATTAACTAAAACAAAACGGACCGAGGATTGATCCCTGAGGAACCCACATTTTGACCAGCGACCCCAGAGATCGCTTAGCATTAACATCAACTTTCTGAATCCTGTTACTAAAGTAGGATGTAAAAAGATTCAGTACTGATTTTTTATCTCCATAGCGATGTAGTTTCCTAGTTAATGTTTCATGAAGTACACAGTCAAAAGCCTTAGACAAATCACAGATAATACCTAGCGCGTCTCGTGATTCCTCATAGTCGTTCAAAATATGTTTTACATGCTGAACACCGGTGTCAGCAGCTTGTAAAACCAAATTATCATTATTGCAAATGAATTACACAGACTTTATAGCTATAGATACCAGTTTTGGTACAATACCTACAACAATAATAATATGTAGTAGTAAGTATACTCACATCTCTCCTAGGCCAGCTAGCGATAACCTTATACATTTCCTGAGGATAACCTTGGGAAGCTAGGAAGTCTAATAATGCCTGAAACAAATATTTTGAACATTTAGAAAGTTATATTCTTTTTCTGCCAGCAAACGACAAACTAAAAAAATATGTTTTATAAACTGGAGTACAATATCATTAATTTTATTAGAATAATTTGAAACTTACTCGCACTGGACGCACGCAGCACGAGGCACGCGTTGGGAATAGAGTGAGCATATCATTGTGTACCTTACGGCGAGTGTATCATACGTGTGGAAGCGTCTCTCGAGGCAGTTATCATGCGGCGGCGGCAGGCGCACGGGGCACTCGTCGTGAATAGAGTGAGCATGTGTACTTACGGCGAGTGTATCATACGCGTGGAAGCGTCTCTCGAGGCAGTTATCATGCGGCGGCGGCAGGCGCACGCGGCACTCGTCGTAAACAGTGTGAGCATGTGTACTTACGGCGAGTTTATCGTGCGTGTGGAAGCACCTCTCGAGGCAGTTATCGTGGGGCGGCGGCAGGCTTACGCGGCACTCGTCGTGAACAGTGTGAGCATGTGTACTTACGGCGAGTGTATCGTGCGTGTGGAAGCGCCTCTCGAGGCAGTTATCGTGCGGCGGCGGTAGGCTTACGCGGCACTCGTCATGAACAGTGTGAGCATGTGTACTTACGGCGAGTGTATCGTGCGTGTGGAAGCGCCTCTCGAGACAGTTATCGTGCGGCGGCTGCAGGCGGCACGCGGCACTCGTCGTGAACAGATTGAGTGTTTACTTACGGCGAGTGTATCGTGCGTGTAAAAGCGCCTCTCGAGGCAGTTATCGTGCGGCGGCGGCAGGCGCACGCGGATGCGCGTCACGTCGCTTGCGCTTGTCGCCGGCTCGGCCGGCACTCGCCTCGCGGCTACCATACGTTCCGCCTGGACATAATTATTAACTCGTTATAGAACTCTCAGTCTAATTCTGTACGTAAACAAATCGCGTTAATTGACAGTTAGAAGATTAACAGAAAGATTTTTGCTAAGTACGTTTAGGCAGAGCACCGAACCCTGAGGGACACTGGTTTAAATAGCTAATTGCTCAAATTAATATACGTCAATGATAAACCAGATCACGTGATTCCTCAAGAAATCCAATATCTAATTACACAAACAACAGGTTAAGGCTAGAAAGCACTTTGCTAGTAAAAAAAATCGTATCAAAACCTGTCAAATGGATTCGGAAATCAAGAGAAGAGAGGCGCATCGCCATGTTTCTTGATAGGTTTAAATAAAATAATAATATAGGATATTAAGATCGCAATAGAATAAAAGCGTCAATTGATTTCACTAATTTGGTCAAACTTCTTGTTAGTAAGCGATAAGAAATAGTTGTCAAAAAGTGTAAAGTTGATCTGAAAATTCCAAAGATCACTGTCGTGTTACCTATGCGGGTACTAAAATAATGACGATGGACTTCTTTGACAACTATTTTCGAAATAATGGACAATTAACCTCTAGGTATGATTGTATTATAAGTAATTTAAGTCTACTGACCTCTTTTTTCGCTTCTTCCATAAGCCTTTCTGATTCTGCTCGTTCTATTTCTTGATTTCTTTCTAGTTCCTGTTGTTTCTTTATTTCTTCTTTAGCTCTGGAAGTCAAAATATTATTATATTTAGTAGGCATGATACTACAAATGAATAACGAACCGTGTATAGTTTCATATCTAAACGTACTCTCAAAACAAGTATTATTGACAGATAAATGGGGCTTTCGAGATGAACTAAAGGCGCGCACGAACCTGTCTGCCTCGAGGCTCTGCTGGTATGCCTCGTCCTGTTCGAGCTTGACGCGCTGTCTCGCGTCGCGCTCGCGCTCCATCCGCGCCTCTTCCTCGCGCGCCGCGCTGAACCGCTCCAGCGCCTCTACCAGCCCGCCCAACAGCTCCGACACTCCCACGTTACCTGCTCACAACATCGTGCGTTATCAATATTACATCAACTAGTTAAATAGTTTTAACAAGACTATTCTTTGGAAAGATACAAAAAAATAAAAAAAATAAAAATCTTTTCGCTTAAAAATCTGTAAACACATTTATAACTATATGCAGCTGTTCTTGCTGATGCACCTGTTCTTCAAGCAAAATAAATATTCTTTTGATTTATACGACTGAAGCCTAGAAACTCATTTATAAATTTTCAAATATTATTGTATAATATTTGCACGCCCTTTGTGGCAAAACTCAGCGCACTCGTGAAATTTTGTAACATCTCTGTAAACCTGTGTTTAGCAAATAAAATATTATGATTATGATTAAAAACCTGCCTACGAGCAGTTCTTAAAATGGCCACTTTGACCTCTGTCTCAAATCGACCGAATTAATATCTTTAGCGCTGTAAGCTAAGGTCGAATGGTATGTGAGTTACAAGCAAAGATCAACAGTCGGCGATTTAACAAATTGCATTCTTTAATGTGTCTAAGCTCTGTATAAATTACACGCTAAACCATGGCTTCTCTTAGTGCGACTGGATCTGTGATTCTCTAGTAAGTGCATTGTTTTTGTAACTTTTAACATTGATGCTGTGATTGTATATAAGAGGATTCTCTTGCACGAGCCTTATCAGATTACCTTAGATGAGAAGCAAGAACAAGGTTGGAGCAAGTATGAATCCCTGAGGGACCCCAGCATTATTAATCAGTTGATCGAATAACAAGCGTTTAATGAAATTAAGGATTGTCTGATCTTTGAAGAAGTCTGCTATCTCTTTGCAGTACCAGTATGGTAGGCTGTATGAAGGTAGCTTGCTCATAAGAATACCGTATCAAACCCTGTTAAAAGCTTTCGAGACATCATTTCAATTTCAATTTTGGCTCCCATGCCTGTATTTCGCGATGGTTTGGCTATAAATGTGAATAATATGCCTAAACTAGTCAATAACTACGAAACTGATTGAGTTAAACTCTGTATTAACAGGCACAAATAATTAATTTGTAACGAGATATGCCAGGACCCTGTTATCATCTGTCACTCGCCTCGAAATTAGGCAATTTTCTTTCTAAACATTTTGCTAATGTGGGAGACTTCGAGAAAATAGATCACGAAGACATTTAATTTCTTATTTTTTGTGTTTGCATTAAATCTTTGCCAATTTATTAAGCTTTTGTCGTTAATATTCAAAACATTAACTTACCATTAATAACCGAATATATCTCCGTGTTGGATCTGACGCGCATGATTATAACTAGCGCCGGTAACCGGTCGACAGGTATGCTACGTATCGTCATACTCGCTACCGGCCCGAGGGCGGTCGCCACTGATGTTAATAACCTGAAAACAAAAATATTATGATATACTTATTGTACACTCTGCTATAAGCTCATTGGATTTTCGACAGCAGGTAAACAGAACATGTTTTCCTTTTGAGGGTGCCGTACCCGAAGAGTACAACGGAGCCCTATTACTAAGACTCCGCTGTCCGTCTGTCACCAGGCTGTATCTCATGAACTGTGATAGTTAGACAGTTGAAATTTTCACAGATTATGTATTTCTGTTGCCGCTATAACAACAAATACTAAAAACAGAAAATAATAAATATTTATGGGAGTTCCCATACAACAGACATGATTTTTTTGCCGTTTTTATAGAGAATGGTACGGAACTCTTCGTGTGCGAGTCCGACTCGCACTTGCCCGGTTTTTTTAAATAGCTTAATTTATTGTTGTCTACGTGCAATTGATGGCACGTATTTTATTACTTTTTTTCGAGTCACAACTAGTTTTAGTCGCTTTTTTAAAGGTAATATTAAGAATACCGTGTTGTGGATGATTTAAGGACGTTGTGAACTTTTTGCTTAACCCCTTGTCTATAGGTGAACATACGGGGTTCATGCAATAGTCAACAATATAAGCATAAAATAAAAGAAAATATAATGCGATAACTTGTTAATACAATTTTCGAACATTGCATGTCAGATGAACAAACACGTTTGCATAAAAAATGCGTTTTTCGCTAACGTTTAACAACTTAAGCGTTTTCAATTATTGAGTATACCATAATTATGCAGTACATGAACTTTGGTATTACCAAATATAATATTTATTTTGAAACCTATTACAAATGTAGCAGTACTTACATATTATTATTATCGGGATGCGTCAGGTCCCAGCCGTAGACGACGAAGTTCGCTTGTAGTGTCTGCAGCACGGCCTCGCAGCCGAGCAGTTGTGCACAGAACACGTTCGATAGTACCGACTGTTCGTGGTGCAGGTATACGCCTAATAGTTTTCTCTGCAACAAATATGTAATAGTTTTAACCTCTCAACCAATGCAGTTATCAAAAATACAAAAAAACTATTCAAACAAAGGAAGACTATCATAACAAAATTTACATTTTAAATAGTCTGGTTAAGCTCGGATGCCGGCGTCCTAGCGTTGGTTGAGAGGTTAATACAATAGACGCAGGAATAGTATATTAATTGGAGTAGTAGAGGCTCGCTGATTTCAACATGAACGGGCCGGCTCGACTGGGGAAGGACTACCCTCTCACAGAATATCGACGTGAAATACCAGTATTCCTACTGTTGTGTTTCGTTCGGTGAGTGAGAGTGCCGGAGACCCAATCACCCCCTTCCTCCATCCCGCTCCTTCTCCTTCCCACTTCCTTTCCTAAGAGGTTGGCAACGAGCAAATTATGCCTCTGGTGTTGCAGGCGTCCATAGGCTACGGTGACCACTTACCATCAGGTGGGCCGTATGCTTGTTTGCCACATTAGTCGTATAAAAAAAAAGAATAGAAATTATATATGGACACACGCCTGTTTCCCGGAAGGATAGACATAGATGGCGGCTTTCCACTTGCTACGATCCTGGCATATCTTCCATAACCTGGTCGTTGTCTAGAGCGTGATCAATGTGGGTGGACAACAACAGCATGAATTACAATATTAGTAAAGGGAATAATAAAAAAGCTAGTGACAGGCATTCGCGAATAATAAATATCAAATAATAGTGCTATTAATCGCAACCACAAATCGAAGTAATAAACATTGTTAACTAAGTAAAATAAATTAAGTTTAGACGAGTTACGGCTTACAACATTATTGTCAGTTGACTTTGACACTCCATGTTAGAAAAAAAATGTACCACACTACCCTTGGCAAGTTATTTCAAAAGATGGCCCATTTAGTCTACATTTCAAAATTGTACAACACTTGCCACTTTTCTTGCCAATGAAAGTGCTACTTCGTATTTTTTGCGAAGGGATCCCTCATTTACAAAAAAATACCTGATACCTGATTACCTGATATTGAAAATGTAAAATTTAATATGTTTGTATAAATCATAGAACTATAATATATTACATTTGCATGCCATTTGAAATGGCTAAATGGGCTTGTACTCTTGTAAATAATCTATAACATCAATTAATGTACCCTGTTTATAGCAAATAAAGACTTGCATTTTCTCCAAAATGATTTGCCGATGTTGTTAGAAGATGTACCACTCATGACTCAACATCTACAGAGAAATATGGTATCAACAAGATGGTTGTCCAGCTCATTATGCCCGGCCTGTACGAGAATATTTTTAAACGAAGAATATCCCGACAGATGGATCGGACGCCGTGGATCAATTTTATGGCCCCCTCGTTCCCCAGACCTGAATCCAGTAGAATTTTTTTTCACTGGGGATGCATAAAAGAAAAGGTCTACTCAAAACCAATACAAAATCTATTAGAATTGCGCCAAAAAATTGATGCAGCATCAGAAGAAATAAATGCGAGTAGATGTGCACGACTGATGAAGAGGTCATTTCTGAGGCGATGCAGAGCTTGTGTTCGTGCCGGAGGGAAACAATTTGAGCATCTACTTTAGTTTTAGGAGGATATTAAAGTGTTACGATAATTGATTGTTTTATTTTGATTAAGTTTTCTATGAGGTCTCTTCGCAAAAAATACGAAGTATCACTTTCATTGGCAAGAAAAGTGGCAAGTGTTGTACAATTTTGAATTGTAGACTAAATGGGCCATCTTTTGAAATAACTTGCCAAGGGTAGTGTGGTAAATTTTTGTTCCAACGTGGCGTGTCAAAGTTAACTGACAATAATTTTGTAAGCCGTAACTCGTCAAAACTTAATTTATTTTACTTAGTTAACAATGTTTATTACTTCGATTTGTGGTTGCGATTAATAGCACTATTATTTGAGATTACATTATAAAAAAATCACTGTAAAATTGTGAAAATCGTGATCACAATACTTAAAAATGCGACTACGGGTGTCAAATTTTCAACTTTTTGAAAAATGTCTATTATCGCTTGACTAAGTGACATGGATTTTTTTTCTTATTTTTTTCATAACTGGTATACCTTGGCCTCTCGCCCGGTACCAGGTTATCGTTGAGTTTCGGGACACCCTGTATATTTCAGTATAAATTTTAGTTTTAAAATTGCATCTTAACAATAACATAAAGTGCACTTATTGATATTTGTCCGAACTAGGTTAAACCTGTTTCGAGCGACAAACTGCTTACATAATATTAATAGTATAAATAAATTTACATTATAATAACTTTTATAATAAACTAAAGGTAAAAGTAAAGACAATTAAAATAAGTTTCATGTTCTACTTTAAAACTAAATTAGAAAATTTTATTTACAGACTGCAAATAACTGCTCGGTTTGGTCATATGACAGAGTTTGAATATATATTAAAGTAATTAAGTTTAGACAACGACACACGTAGTATTGTCTCTTTAAACTGAACTTGGTCAATATCTAAGAGAAATAGTTGTTGAAAAGTGTGTACCTCTTTGGCAGGTTTAAGACACGACTCCTTGATGGCGTCGTGGAGCGTGCCCTCGAAGAAGTGTGGCGTGTGCGGGCCGTAGCGCGCGCGGAACCTCGCCGCGAACTCGATGCAGCCCAGCGCCTCGTCCTCCACGTGATCCGACACTACAACCGACATTTGCCTTATATTTGTGTGCTCGTGCATATTATAATAATAATATGCACGTGCACATAATCGAACCCGCACAATTCAAACATTTATGTGCATGAACATGGATGTATGTCTTGGTCTGGGTGTTTCTATGTATAATATGTATGTATTTACAATAAAAAAGGTATATAATAATAATTATGTATGTTTATCCATTGTCTAGTACCCATAGTACAAGCTCTGCTTAGTTTGGGCTAGATGGTGTTGTGTGTATATGGTAGAATATTATTATAAATTAAATTATTCTTTTTTCTCGAGTTACCTTTTTTTTAAATATGCTGATAAAAATAAACGTTGGTGTGACTCATTGAATCTATATAAATAAAAATCAATTGGCACATGTATGATGGAGCATCACTAAGAACGGCTCGACCGATTTGGCTGTTTTTTTTGTTGTGTTTTTAATTGTCAGGACAAGGTTTGTATCAACGGGTTGTATTCGAATATCATTCGAATACAAATTATACGCATTACTAATGCGATTTTTCGTGATAGAGATAGCCTAGTGGGTGACCATTGGACTGCTAGAGAATCAGCTCTGAGGTCTCGAGTTCGATTCCAAGACACGCACCTCTGACTATTTGCGTAATTAATAGGTAATTATCGCTCGTTTTAACGGTGAAGGAAAACATCGTGAGGAAACCTGCATGTCCGACAGTTCTCTATAACGTTCTTGAAGATATGTGAAGTCTGCCCACCCACACTGGGCCAGCGTGGTGGACTACGGCCTAACCACACTGAGAAGAGACCCGAGCCCAGCAGTGGGACAGTTTAATACAAGGGTGTCATTTTTTTATAACTTACTTAAAGGCTGTAACCGTTCAGGCTGCACAAGATCCACAAACATATCGTCCTCTGCTGTGAACCCGTCCCCCGTGTCCTCTATTTCTTCCACAGAACTGTTTTCACTATCTGAACTCTCCACTATTATCTGTTTACAAACAAATTATACATCAGTACATATACGTATAAATACAGATCACTGAACATTCTTCGAATGTGCCATATGACGTCACACAATTAAAATATTCTGTAAACATGTACTAAATCAAGTTTACTTAAAATATGAAAAAACAGTATCCCTACGATATAAGGCTTGCCTAGTTTGAGGATCGCGTTAAATATTTACCTGATAAGATCTGCGAAAATAATTTTATCTTTGTTAAGCACTTTTATAACTTTCTGTGTGTTACTAAATAAACATTTATTTGTCATTTTCAGTATTTTTAAATAAGAATAAACTTGATATAGTGCTCTATATAGGACTATTAGAGCCCACACTTATGTATGGAAGTGAAAGTTGGGAATGGCAAAAGAAGCATGAGAGCAGAATAAATGCTGTAGAAATGAGAGCGGTGAGAAGCATATGTGGTGTGACTCTGAAAGATAGAATAAGGAATAGTGTGATTAGAGAGAGATGCGGCATGAAAGTGGATATAGTGACAAGAATAGAAAAGGGTATGTTAAGCTGGTTTGTACAGGTAGAAAGAATGGACGAGGAAGGACTGACTAAGAAAGATTATAAGGCTAGTGTGAATGGAACAGTCGCAAGACGAAAACCTAGGTGAACGTTTCTCGATCGGATCGGAGGCGTTCTGGACAAAGGCCAGGTTAAGAGCACCTTGAACCGACGGGCGTGTATGAGGAATGTGATGATGAAAGTGAATGAAGCCAGAGCAGTGTGTCAGGATCGTAGCAAATGGAAATCCGTAGTCTCTGCCTACCCCTCTGGGAAACAGGCGTGAATCTATGTATGTATGTATAAACTTGATAATGTTTCTCAGACAGCCCTTTCAATTTGCCATAATTACTTGAGATTGAACTTTGTAGTTAATATCATTTGGAACATTCGAAGTATTTTGTAAACTATAATTCGCTTAGGCATGATCATAATGATCAAATTGCTACATTTGCTCTGCATACCTAGTATGGGGTAATACTTGTGCTACAGATACTTGCCCAAAACCAAATAAAGCTAGCGACATAAGTAGATAAACATTAGTTAGATTTTGATGGGTTTTATCGTTTTAAATAATGATCATAGTTGTAGTTAAAGTATGCTTGATAACAATTTACAACTTTAAGGCCCCTCTACACAATGGCCCATGGTGGGCGAGTACAGGCACGCACGATTGTGTAGAGAGCATAATCGTCTGTGAGTGGCCATCATCGCCTATAATCCTGACCAATCGGTGAATTGTCGGTACATCAAAGGAATGCGTGCCGATGATCGTGCGCGTGTCCACACAATCGTTCATCAATCAGTCGCACGACAGAGGTCAAGTAAGAACTTGTCAAGTCAAGTGGTTTTTTGGCGGTAACGCTGTGAACGTGCGTGCTGTGCGTGGTGCCGGTGGATTTATGTTTACGCAACAAAAATGGTTGAATTTTTGACCTTTTTTGATGCACATTCCGATAATGATTATATTATGTACTGAGCAAATAGATAGCAGCAGCCGCTATCACTTCGACGTCCATCTTCAACAGACGACAGTGAGTAAATGTAACAGTCACGATTGTGTGGAGAGCAACCTATGATCGCGGCGATGATGGCCACTTTATTAATCGCCCATCATGGGCCATTTTGTAATTATTGTTCTAAAGCCTCCTCTACATAAGTAGAGGAGGCTTTAGAACAATAATTACAAAATGTTCAGTAATCAAAGACTTGTAGAAGTTTGTTTAGTTACTTATAGCGCTAACTGTACCCCAAGACATGCAGCGTGATGAAACTAGCACGTGCTAGGCCTGAATTACGACATGTGAGGTGGCTTAGAACTTTTATAGTTACATAAAATGTTATTATTTTGTTAGTCTTCAAGCTCTCTTTCTCTCAGTAGAAATTACAAAAAAAAAGTCTGTCATGATTTGTCAATAAGATCAAAAATTATAATTTTTTTGAATTAATTGATAACTTCGGTTCACACTAGCATAGTGGGTGAAGGGGTCGTGAACTACCCCTCCACCCACCAGTGGTAAAGTCCAGTCCAGTGGGTGGACGGGTGGGGACCCAATATATCGAATTATCAAACATTTAGGTTTCAAAAGAGTGCACTGCAAATATTTTGAAAGTTTAATTTTTGATACTGTCATGAATGATTTGGAATATGACGTGGGCGATTACTTTTTTTTAATATTTAAATCTAAAGCTGCTTGCTAAGCTTTTAGCTTATTCGCAAGCGTTATTTAAACTTTGCTTTGATAAAACATTTAGCACCCATATTGGTGTCAAAAGAGTGCACTGCAAATGTTTTAACAGTTTAATTTTTGATACAAGATTTTGAATATTTATATCTAAAGCCGGATGTGACTAAAGTTATGTCACATTGCAAGTATTATTTAAATTGTGGATTCCAATGGTGCAGGCCTAGCATGAAGTTCTGATTAGTACAAAAACATGCAGTGTTGCCAATATACAACCGATCTTATATACATAAAGTTGCAATATACCCTTGCTATTCTTTCTGACGTTAAGTAACCGTATATCACTGACATTAGTGTATGTTAATGTCGATTATTTGAATAAATAGCGAGAGTATACCACATTAAAAATGTAAGCCGGATATCAGACATACCGATTCTGATCCGGTCCGTGTGCTGGGTCCTGCTACCTGGAGGTTAGAACACCATGCTTATTCAACAACCACCGCATACATATCTACACCATTACTATAATCTATGGACACCATGGCTGACTGTTTCAGCATTTCTTTATGGCCAATGCTACATTTTTTTATTATTGCACTCACTATGTATATGGATATTGCTTGTTTCATTGATATAATAAAAGGAGGAATGGATGTGAGACACAATTTGTTATTGTGCGTATTAGTTGTAGCGTGACCATAAATGTTAAAATGTTATCTATCAATGCACACCATCAACATTGTAAGAGGGCTGAGAGAGGACTAATGCAAATTTAAGTATTGTTTTTCTACGGGTCACACTTTGTATAAATAGATTTAGCCTTAATTTTAAAATCTTTAAATATATAATGTTGAATAGAAGAGACTTTGGAATACAGTTTTCGCTAAACTTTATGTTAGCTCTGAACACAGAAAATTCAATTGTCAACGGGCATGACTGGCTGAATTTTGCGCTGCGAGTAGTGAGCTTCAAAATTAACATTTAGCACATAATGTGCATCTGATTTTCTTTCAGTCGTTATTACATGCGCTGGTCTTAAAACCACGTATACACATTAAGCTTAAAGAAAATAAGAGAAACAAGTATGTTGCTGTGTTTTAACATCTCAAACGATAGCTGTTAATAAAAAATATATTAATTTAAGTATTAGAATCAATATATGATAATCTAATATTTGTAGTTTACATATAATTTATTTAGTTATTGAGACTATTTTGATTTTTAGATTAGTGCCATTAAAATTAATCTTATACTGAAACGTATCTTGTCCCGCTCCTTACAAAAGTGCTAGCTGATACAGATCTCGCACCTTCGTACAGTGCGATCCACGCTAGCTCCCGATTTTCATACAAACTTTGGTATTAACAAGCTCTCTCTTCTCCTCTCCTTAGCCTTTATTATTCCCAAGTTACTTGGGGTCGGCTTTCTAGTCTAACCGGATTTGACTGGATATCAGTTTCTACACGGTATTAACAAGCTAAAACTGCTTTTATCATAGTCATTTCAGTATCAATATTATAGTATTTTGAGAAGCAACGATTAGACAGACAGCAATGAACGTGAGTTGGAGATAACCCGAGTGGTTAAAAGATTGGGAGATAGGAAGACGATACTATCTTATCATTTATAAAATATAAAATTTATGAACCGACTAACACTCCGTTTCCAAAAGGTAGATCAACTGATCATCATGCAATTTCGCACACACGTTATCAGGGGTCCAGAAAAGGACATAGTGTACCTTTCATAAAATTAAGAACTGTTTCCGAGCGAACGACAACGGGGACAAAAGCTAGTCGTCTATAAACAAATCTTTGTGTTGAACTACCTTTGAGAAACTAGCCGTTAGTTTTGTAACCTAAAGCATTAGTTCGCATGCATGACCACTTAGACCCAGTAATGTATGAAGTGACCTACCCTTTTGTATTCCTTCTGTCTGTTGGCTGCGCGTTTGACTGTGAGCTCGTGTTGCGGCAGGTCGAGGCCCACCATCGCTAGGACTGTGTCATCCAACCCCGTCACTGTAGGCCACCCTGTCCACGACTGGAGGAAAAACGATATAACCTTAGAATATGGAGATACATACATTTTTTTGAAAAGACATTCCCGTACTATGTGTAGTTCTCGTGTCGCGGGAGACTTTACAGACATGCAAACATCGGACACTAAGAACATGCAGACTCGGAACAACCATTTGTGGATCACACAAATTTTTGTCCCGTGTGGGATTCGAACCCACAACACTCGGCGCAGCGGCAGTGGCGAGGACACTTAAACCACTACGCCATCCGTGCAGTGTAGTACTAAACTTCGTTATATAACCGTGAAATCTATACTAATATTATAAAGCTGAAGAGTTTGTTTGTTTGTTTGAACGCGCTAATCTCAGGAACTACTGGTTCGATTTGAAAAATTATTTTAATGTTGGATAGCCTATTTATCGAGGAAGGCTATAGGCTATATAACATCACGCTACGACCCACGGGGGCGGCGCAGTAACGATAAACACGGGTGAATCCGCGGGAACATCTAGTTATGTATATAAGGTACTCCAGACCGAATTTTGGTCATGGCGGCCAATCTTAGCGGTGACTGGCCATCTGCGCAGGAAATATTAAAGTGCATTACTGTGTGCGTAACCACAAATGTTCGTAATTTTCAGTCCGATGGGACGGTAATCTGCCACGACCTTCACCGGCTTTACGTGTTAGCCGAGACACAGGGATTTGCGACACCGCCAAATGTCAAACTCCAGGCTGCTGATGAGAATTTCTTGGCTAAAAACCCAATAACGTTTTGCTGAACCGGGTCCTGCATCTACAGCAGTGTTATTAACCTCTGAGTCTCCTTCAGAGGTTAATGAAAACACTCTGTTAGTGACAGGCATAACTCCGAAACCTATGGACCGATTAAATTTTAACTTGGTGTGCAGACACCTTGGGTTGACCACCACCTCGAGTTTCAATATGGGCCCTGCAGGTCAAAAGACCCTCGAGATATAGGGGTCACAAGGCCACATGAAAACGAAGAGGTTGAATCCTGGGTTTTTACACCCATCTCGTTCACTATGTATGTATGTGTGTAGTGCCTATCAGACAACGTTAAGTAATTGTCACTGACCTGATGCCTGGCGGGTATGTCTGTGAGCGAGTAGATGTCGTTCTTGACCTCCTGCACAGTCTTGGTGCCGGGGTACTTGAGCGTGTACTCCTTGTCCTCATTCATCACGTGCAGCACGTATGTCGTCGTCAGTCTTTCCGCCACTCTGGAAATCACACATAGTAATATCAGTCCTGTGTCTAATTGTCCCACTGCTGGGCAAGGGCTTCTTAGTGTGAGAAATATCAGGCTTTTGTCTACCAAGCTGACCCAGTCCAGGTTGACAGACATATTATCTTCAAGAACATTAATGTGAACTCTCTGACATGCAGGATTCCTCACAATGATTTTTTTCAGCGTTAAAGTGAGCAGCAATTATAATAATAATAATATAATAATATTCTACAACATACACACAACACCATCTAGTCCAAACTAAGCAGAGCTTGTACTATGGGTACTAGACAATGGATACACATACATATATATACATTTTTTTTTTGTAAATCCGTACATATTATATATAGAAACACCCAGACCAAGACAAACATCCATGTTCATGGACACAAATGTTTGACTTGTGCGGGAATCGAACCCGCGACCTCAGGCGTGGCAGTCGGTTACACTAACCACTACGCCATCGAGGTCGTCAAATTATTTAATTAGCTATTTAATACGCACATAAAGACACTTTGAAAGGTCAGCGGTACGTGGTGCCTTGGGGTCGAACCCGAGACCTCTGCGTGGCAGTCCAACGGTTTCCCACTAGGCTGTCGCCACTTTTATCACATAATATGTTCTTGTTTATAGATTGAATGACACTGCGGTTGTCTGTGACCGCGAGCAATACATCTCTATAGTGTCGTGTGTTCCTTTTAAATACTTCTATCGCACTGGAGATCCTTACTTAATCGGCCTCGATGGCGTAGTGGATAGTGTAACCGACTGCCAAGCCTGAGGTCGCGGGTTCGATTCCCGCACCAGTCAAACATTTGTGTGCATGAACATGGATGTTTGTCTTGGTCTGGGTGTTTCTATGTAAAATATGTATGTATTTACAACAAAAAAGAAAGTATATATATGTATGTTTATCTATTGTCTAGTACGCATAGTACAAGCTCTGCTTAGTTTGGGCTAGATGGTGTTGTGTGTATGTGGTAGAATATTATGATGATATGATTATAAATTCGAAAGTAAGTCTGTCTATCTGTTACCTTTTCACGGCTGAACCACTCAACTGATTAAGGTGAAATGTGGTACCTACAGATATAGTTTAAAATATAGGTTACTTTTTATTGATGTAGGTATTGCGCGCGCAAAAGCTTTAAATAAAAATAAAGTAATGCAAGTCAATCTTGTTGAAGGATATAGAAATAAAACGAAAAGGAACTAAATATAAATCATCTCTCTTGTTCGAGGCCATACGGAACATTGTCATACATGACCCATTTATTAATCGTGCATTCGCCATCAACAAATCAAGTTTCGAACATTCGATTTTGATTCAAATAAAACTTGAGAGGTGTCAAGGGACACCCGGATGGAACGAAGTTCCTTTCGATTAATTAGTGAAGGAATGGTAATACATTTTTTTTTAAGTTATAATAATATTTTTTTTATTATTAACAAATATAATGTAATATAAACTTAATCAGTAGGCTCAATTTTAGTAATAATTGGCTTGTGGACATTAACAATACATACATATTAATAAATAACCTTAAACTTACAACTATAGCAAAAAGTGTCGTTACAACTTTTGGTCTTAATTTTTTCCGTCTAGCCCCCTTTCGGAACGCGCGATAAGGAACTTCGTTCCAATTATAATCAGTGTCAACGAATGAATTAACATTCGGATGCGGAATCATGCTTTCTTCATAGCATAATATATTATTAGCTAGGTAGGTTGGATTGACCTCTATTACGCATGACTTATACATTTCCTAGTAGTAGAGCCTCGCTGATTTCAGCATGAATGGGCCGGCTCGACCGGGGAAGGACTACCCTCTCACAGAATATCGACGTGAATAGCAGTATTCCTACTGTTGTGTTTCGTTCGGTGAGTGAGAGTGCCGGAGGCCCAATCACCCCCTTTCCTCCATCCCGCTCCTTCTCACTTCCTTTCCTAAAGGGTCGGCAACGCGCAAGTGATGCCTCTGGTGTTGCAGGCGTCCATAGGCTACGGTCACCACTTACCATCAGGTATAGGTATGCTTGTTTGCATAAAGTTATGGCCCATTTACAGGCGGCAATGTTCTTAAAGCAATTGTCGTGCTAACTTTGTCTAACTTGATCAAAAAGACAGCAAATCGGGGAAACCGCCTGTAAATAAGCCTTGTGTGTGTGTATGGCTGTATGTGTGTGTACGTACTCGTCGTCTGCCATGAGCTGGTCGGCGGCCTTGAGTCGCAGCACGGCGTTGTGCGGCAGCGCCAGCGAATGTAGCGTAGCGCCGGCCGTGGCGCGCGACCCGCCCAGACCTGAGATCTGCTGCCGGCACACCGGCACCCCACACGTCACCTCTAACTGCTTCTTTAGGTCACCTGCACACACGACACAGTGATAGAACTTAGGCAGCACTATTCAATATAAATACCATGACAAAATCTGTAGGACTACTAGGTATAAATGTCGAAGTTTCGTACAGTGAAACACATTTATTCCGAAATATTTCCTGAATTTCGGTGAGCAACCTCTTGTTTGTTCGGAACCATAAATAAAGCAGACCGCAGTAATGTTATTGTAAAAGAAAGAAATCCGAAGAAAGTTAATTGTAAGTTTGTTTCGTTCGGCCCAACAGATAGGAATGTATAAAACAACGCAACATGCTGAGTGTATTCGCTTGCAGCGTCATTTTCATGGCCTTCAATCTACACTAATATTATAAAGCTGAAGAGTTTGTTTGTTTGAACGCGCTAATCTCAGGAACTACTTATCTGAATTGAAAAATTATTTTAGTGTTGGATAGCCTATTTATCGAGGAAGGCTATAGGCTATATAACATCACGCTACGGGGCCGCGCAGTAATCATAAACGCGAGTGAAACCGCGGGCACATCTAGTCACTAATAATTGTGACGGTTTTTTTATATAGTTACTACCGTATAATTTAACTGGTTTCCTGTCCGATGATTCACGTATGATACATAACAATAGATTTTCTATTGTGTCTATCACGGGACTAGAGGTGCTCGTTAAATCAATAAACTGTTTTTATTAACGGCTTTTTGTTCTCGAATCAACTGTTTTTCTTCAATGAAAAAACCTGTTGAAGCTATTAACCTAATAAATTCTATGAACGTCTTCGCAACGCAAGTCGCAACTCGCAATAATGTATAAATAATTTTCATCTCATAAAACAACTAGTAAAATAACAAAAGCAGTTTTGTTCTAATATGTACAATTAGTAGCTACAAAACGGTTTTCGAAGTTGCGATCGAAAACGTTGACATAATATGCTATAATTTAACTTTATACGAATCTAATGAATAATCAGTTAATTGCAAAACCAGTTACATTAAATTAATTAAAAAACCGTCGATGACACATCTCTACACGGGACAGCGAAAGGGTTAATTTATACTATTTTTACAGGTTTAGAATTAGAAGTTCACCGCGATTTGTATGTCATCTACGAGAGGTTAAAAGAAAACTGAAATCAAACATTTCGACAGTGTTCTCGAAAGTGTACTATGTTCAGAAAAGGAAAAGACAGCGGTATTCAACTGTCTTTACTCGTGATACTGTCTCAAACAGCGAATGATTACACATCTAAGAACCTAACTGTAGCATAAAAATTTAATAGCACCGAATATGCGATCCATATACAGGAGCAAATACGTTTTGGATTCATTTAATTACATTTGTCAACCATAGCAATTACATTTAAATTTAGAGGCGCTCATAGCCAGTTGCACTCACTGATCGGTAAACGATTAGCGGGGTTAAGCAACGTTGGGTGCGGTCAGTCTATAGATGGGTGACCGCTTAGTGGTATTTCATCTGAGCGTCTCCGTGCTTCGGAGGGCACGTAAAAAGTCGGTCCCGGTTATTGTCAAATTGATAGCAGTCGTTAAGCCATATCAGAGGCCTACGGGCGGCTTGAACAACTCTTGATAACAGGTTGACCACTAACCACACGAAAAGAAGGAAGAAGACATTTAAATTTGTTGCTAACACTAAAGATACAAAATACATTCTTTCTGGGCCCAAGTCTGCTGTTACAATAGTGCCAGAATGGTCTATCATTGATTACATATTTGTTGATTTTGACAAGTTTGGTAGCCTACTAATATAATGGCGTCATTATGACTTTCCGATGGTCAACCACTGACCCTCCATTGAAAAAATGGCATAGAATAGTAATCTCGTACATAATGACAAATGAATGACTGACGTATGCGGTAATCTGCTATTTTGACAGTTCCTTTGATCAAATTGCTTTTAACACTAATAAATAATATGTAAAAATATATATAAACGAAATCTGGCATGAATAAATGTTCAAATTTAGTAGTAGTTTTTCAAAAATCACTTTAGCTGGTTTTATAATAATGACAAAACAACATGTCATTCTACCACAATCCTATTACAAGACCATTGACCGACCATTGTGAATTTAGCAGATTACGAACTTTTAGCAAAATGACAATGGAATTGTAGTTACGTCGTGTCGGAATGACGAATTTATAAAAATAGCAGACTTGGGCCCCTGTTTGTATGTGTGTTCCACAGCTTAATTATGTATACACAATTATTTAACTACATAATTCATAATAACATCTGTTAGCGATAATTTGAGGACTATATTATAAATGGATGGATATGTTATACTCACTGACTGTCGCTGCGCCGGACATTTTGATTTCATATATCTTATTATTACAATGCACTTGTAGTATTACCAAATCAACGGAATTATATTTAGGCGAGGAGGTTGATGCTTGATTACCGTCTTCCCGGTCTGTGGACAACAGAAATTTAAGTGATATTACATTTTAAATATTTATTCTTGTTTTCATAAAGACAATTTTGTTATCGGCCGGTCAAACACATTGCTAGGAACGGCTGACTGATGTAGGTTGCTACATCAGTCAGCCGTTCCTAGCAACTAATTAAATTACTTGAAAGGTTAATCAACGAAATGTGAATATAAAACTCATAATTAGTTAGTTGGACGTGTGTTATCCGCACTTAGCCCCACAATTGGGCCATTGTGCGTAAGTAACCGACGCGAAATATTGTTCGGTTACTCATACCACCTAAGCTCCATCCAGAAAGATAATAGGAGACCGATGTTGCGCAGTACCTCCTTCATCGTTTCTGGACTGTTTAGAAATTTCGCCTGTTGCTCTCGCTTTTTGTCTCCACGGCCTCCATGCAGCCTCTACATAAGGGACTGTCAGTGATGCCGATGTTGAATAGGTGTTTGTTGAGTGAGCAGTGGCCTGTTATTATACCCACTAGGTGGCGTAAGTTTTTCCTTGTGGAACGTAGCGGTTTGCGTGACAGATGTTTGTCTAAGCATGGAAGGGCTTCCTTCGTCTGTCTACATTCCTTTGTTTCTGTCCACTGTTTTTCGTGTAGTTCCGTGGTTCTATCGCATAACCATGTTTTGAGTTGGCAGAAGGGTATCGGGACAATTGGTTCGGGTCCTACCATTTTGGTGTTCGATCCTCTCTTTGCACTGTGAGTATGATTTTATTACGTCATTGATTAGCTTTTAAGTTTTAACCGTTTCAGTGCCCAGCACTCACCCTATGGAAACAAAAAAACGTTTGTGTGCCCAGAACTCGCATCCGAGTCGTGTCTAAACGTAGCTATAGTTGACTCGACGCCATGCGCAGCACCCGAGTTAAAATCACACATCATACGACTTGGATGCAAGTTCTAGACACATGAACGATTTTTGTTTTACTTATAGGGTGAGTTCTGGGCACTGAATAGGTTGAGAAATCGTATGTTCATCATTTCATTCATGGCCGAATCATCGGATGTAGGCGATGGAGACTAGATGACGTCGAGATAAAGTATAAAGATTTAAAGATTTGTTATGCATATGAGCCTTCAGGCCGAGGAAAGTGTTATTAAGCATTGCTGTAAGGAAATTTAATTGGCAGCGTGGTTGCATGCCCAATACACGGCTATATGCTCACCATATTACATCGGAGTTAACCTTAGCTGGTGAAATCCGGATGGCATACACGCCTGACTTACCCTTAAAGAAAACACAGGCGCGATAGTACAGTAAAATACTTTTAAGAGTTTTCCATGTGTTCGAATGTCAAGTCTGCCATTAGCATGGAGCCCGAGTGGTCGACCATGGCCTAAACCAGCCTAAATATTAAACTGCGGCCCGCCAGGCTTTCGAAAGTGGCCTACCCATTGTATGATGAAAACTTAGAAGTTATTTTTAGAGAGAAGAAAGAGAATAAGTAGTATCCTGAATTTTGGATAATAGTGCCCGGACAAAAAGACTTGCCCAAATTCTGCTTACGTTCCTCGCATCGAGATATTTATGTGAATCATCCTGTTCCAAAATGAAATATGCAAAGAACGTTTACAGAAACGGGCTTACAGATTCTCATCTCGATGAAATATTAAGAGTAACGTGCAGTGTACAAGCCAGATCTGGATGAAAATGTAAAAATATGTTCCGAGTATCATCATTCTCACTTAAATTTACATAAGTAATTAAACTTAATAGATTTTTTTCATTAACATCTAAATAACAGATGTTGTGATTGATGTAGCGGCTCGTGGAAAAATTTTAGAAAACGGCCTCAAAAAAAATCTCTGAGCAAATAGTTGGGGATGAGTACACCTACCTGGTGGGTGAGTTTTTGGAGTTATCACAGATATATCATCGTCTATCATCTCAACGTCGTGAGTGTCGTTGCTCTGTGCCGCTGAGCTGGCCCCATCCTGTGGCATCACCCGGTTGATGGCTGCCTGCAAACACAATATCATTGATTACACGTATTATGTACAATGCAAATACATACATACTATTACACCTATATGCCCTAAGGGGTGGGTTGAGGTGTATTACATACACATTTTGGCAGCTTAACGAGTTATAGAGCTTTGCTGATTTCAGCATGAATGGGTCGGCTCGACCAGGGAAGGACTACCCTCTCACAGAATATCGACGTGAAATAGCAGTATTCCTACTGTTGTGTTTCGTTCGGTGAGTGAGAGTGCCGGAGGTCCAATCACCCTCTTTCCTCCTTCCAGCTCCTTCTCCTAAAGGGTCGGCAACGCGCAAGTGATGCCTCTGGTGTTGCATACGTCCATAGGTTACGGTGACCACTTACCATCAGGTGGGCTGTATGATTGATTGCCACCTTAGTAGTATAAAAAAAGCTATGCATTTACTTCCCACGTAGTAAGGGGTGAGCCTATTGCTGTTTATTAAGCATAGTTCTAGCCTCCATGCAGCTACTGATGATCAAAGACATAGCAGTTGCATACACTACCGCTTTGCGATTTACTATAGTATTTTAGGTTATTATAGGTAACCGCTACCAGTGCACCAGAAAGGCAAAGGTGCGTGAAGAGTGGCGGCCGATTGTCAAGCATGCTACACGACCTTAAAGATGACCACGACCACTCTGTCAAGAGTGAAACGACGTAGAAGAAGAAACTACCATTTATTCACCACTGTAGGATGGCTAACCCCAACTGGTTCGAACACTTCCGATCGTCAAGCCGGGCTAGAACCAGTTGGTTCTGTCAAAAGTATGCGAAATTAACCAGTACTATATTTATTACAAACTAGATATTGCCTGCGACTTCGCTCGCGTAAATGTGTTACGTTAGATTACTGACAGTACTTTTTTCTAGATTAAAGGTGCCCTTTTTTGTATCCCTGACAACGTTCATGCAAAATTTCATGATGATCGGTCGAGTAGTTAAGGCGTTAAAGCGTAACAAACAAACAAAACTCACATTCTCATTTATAATATTAGTTAGTATTAGGAAAGCGTCTAAAATCGCATCCGCCGGGCTCGTGGCGTTTGACAGTACTGAAACTAATTGATTTCCGTCGTGCTTAAGCTTCTATACCCATGGTGTTATAGCATTGCTGTCGTAAGTTCGTGGGTTCGATTTCCAGTTAGTAGCCTAACTGGGTTCGATTTCTAGACGTAGCCTAATGTGGTGGGCCTTCTCCTAAAGCAAGTATTAAGCACGATCGCTCCAGATAGTGTGTGTAATATTTCAAAAATTACAAAATTTTCCCTGTTATACATAGGTAAATAACTAAAGTAAAACTGTAAATGTTTAATTGTTAATGTTAAATGTTTTGTGTATTCATTAACAACTTAATTATTTACATACATACATATACAGATTTACGCCTGTTTCCCAGAGGGGTAGGCAGAGACTACAGATTTCCATTTGCTACGATCCTGACACACTTCTCTGGCTTCATTCACTTTCATCACATTCCTCATACAGGCCCGTCGGTTGAAGGTGCTCTTAACGTGGCTTTTGTCCAGAACGCCACCGATCTGATCGAGAAACGTTCGCATAGGTTTTCCTCTTGCGACTGTTCCATTCACACTAGCCTTATAAACTTTCTTAGTCAGCCTTTCCTCGTCCATTCTTTCTACATGCCCAAACCAGCTTAACATACCCTTTTCTATTCTTGTCACTATATCCACTTAATTATTTAATTCCTTTATATTATAAAATATATAAATAAAATGGCATATTAGCTTAACCAACAACCGTTACTCAATCTCCAGGAGATACATAAAAATACATTTTTTATTGTGTCTTTTATAGACATACCATACCAACCATATCCCATCGACTGTCATTTTATATGACAGTGGATGGGATATGGTTACATTACATATGTCAGTTTACTTAAATGGGGGCGCTAGTGCTATCCCTGAGTTATCCACCTCTGTGCTGCCCTAGCAACACTCATGTTCATATTCAATGAGTTTTGTGTTTAAGAAATAAATTATGTGTGATTTTTATAAGCATTTAGGGTTGCCATCTCATGGTAAAAATATTTAACATTTTTGTTATACAATTTTATTTAAGCAAAAATTATTACCAATGGTATGACAACAGGTAATTATAATTGAAATAATTTTCTCATAATCAGCATTTCACAAAGTGGTGATTCATATTAAAGTGACTTATAATATAACACTTATAAACCTGTTTATAAATAATATTGTTTACAACAATGAAGTGGTCTCTTGTATATATATATATTTTTATATTCATGTATGGTATGATAATCCTAATAATATTATTAACAGAGCAACTATTAAATGTACAAATATAGTGAATTTTATTTGATCTATTGATTTCTTAAGACAGGATGGTGCATAAGGTCTTGGGTAAGATGCCCGAATCAAGTGAAGTATCCTTGGGTATTTTCTGTCACAAAATTTTCAGTAGCTATATCAAGTCTAAAAATGTGCCTGGTGGAGGGCAATAGAACCATAAGACCTAAAATCACACAATACAATTTCAGAAGTAACATATCTGGTCCCTCACGCAAGGATGGTGGTAAATGCTCACCATTAGGGCTGTAGGCTTGTTTGATACCTATAGAAAATTAATACCTATAGAAAGGAGACACATTACTAATTTGGAAGATGAAGTTGGTTATGATAATTATAATACTAAGTATACCAATGATGGAATTAAATTTTCTTGTAATTTGTTTTACATATTACTACTGTTCTTGATCCTTTCAGCTAAGCCAAATAGTTATGTTCACTTTGGTATAGTATTGAGTGGGGATCAAACCAACAATCTGACATTGGCAAATGATACCTTAACTAAGGCCACCACTTACTACATGTTAAGATAAGATTGATGGATGATGCCTATAAGGTCATTGTCAAAATGATAATCAAGCTTTGATTATTGTAATACTGATGACATAATTACCTTGAATAATTATAATTATGCCAAAAGAATAGATAGAAGTTGGCCTTTTGAAAAGTCATGTTGGAGGAGCATAGAGAATGAAGAGCAAAGTAATTGTGAGGTCCATGGTTTGACTTCCGGGCAACATGTTGAGTTTGTCTGCTAAGTAAAACTCAGTAGGGGCATGAAGTTGGAAAATTTACCTGGTACATGGCAATGGCCTAATATACAATACCTGAAACAAAGCTGACAAAATGTGGCTATATACTTCTGACTACCTTTCTAGAATATACATGTGACTATATGTAAGTATATAATGCATAGAGAGGTATAGAAAATTATAAACAAAGAGTACAAAACTTTTAAAGAACCATTTACACTGGAAATGTTGAACACAAAAGATTTCCAGGAAGTTCTAAACAACAAGTGACCATGTTTTGTCTTGTACCTTTGAGAGATAAAATTGAAAGCTGGTAATGGAGAAAGCAGACTCCTTAAAACAAAAATCTTTTCCAAATAAATCTTGTTCATCTATTATTTAATAAAAGAAGTTAAGGATGACATGCATTTTTATAAACATGCAAAAGCTTCACTGGATGACTAATACATCCAATTAAATAGTTTCTTTATTTGGTATAATAATAGTAAATTAAACAGAAAACATTTTGTATCCTGTACATAGACAACACAAGGATAAACAAAACTTGATAGATGCAATGCCATATAAGAACAGTAGAAGGGCATTATTATCATACCAAATACGATAGCATGTTAACTTTATTAGAACATATATATTATAAAATACCATGTATAATACAAAAAACTTAAATAAAACTTACAAGTAGATCCCAATTTGCTTCTTCTAAGTGGTATATAGCTTCTGCAACATTTTCTATGGCTGTTATACCCTAAAAACAATTCTTTCATAAATATAAACATAGTATTACGTGTCGTTACCTTAATTTGATATACTACGCAACTGTATAGCGCAGTAAACATCAACCACAAGGTTTACCTTGTAGTTAGTAACTTCAAGTTCAAGAAGTAAGCACTGACTAGGCACAAAGAAACAATAAAGACTTAAACTTGTAACGTAACACACGTGTCATTAACGTGATTCACGTTCCAAAAACTTAACTGCAAACAGAAAACGTACAAAGAAAATTTGAAAATATCTAGAAATACTTCGATGAGACCAAAGCACAAAGAGATAAAGGAGAATTAAGAGTCACTGTTGTTATTCCCTACATAACCTTTCCATAACATCCAAGGACGGAGCAATAGATTATATATATATTATCAGTTGAACACTCAATGCTTACCTGAAAATTTGCTAGAATTTCTTCTCTATTTTCTGCCATCCTGATATTATTGAGCTCAAAAAATACTATGACATTTGCGATTGCGACAAATCACTCAAACATTGGCCATAGACAGACTGAGACTGTGAATAAATAATTGCCACCGTTAAAAATATAATTGAGTTCTACTACAGATTAAAAATAATTTTAATTGTGGCTCTATGGTACAATATTACATTGAAAATTAGTAATAATAAAACTATCTCATCGGAATATGTCATTCCATCTTTGCATTCCATAATGTATTTTTCTTTATTATGATTATAATTTTCGACAAGCTATGCCAAGCTATACAATTTAAATGTACCTATTAAAAATTTCTTCAATCAGGTAGCATTAGATGCAATGTAGACAATGTTCCGCACTTAATTCAGTCCTTATGAATAAGTCAGAAATGTACCTATTATTGTTTTGAAATTAATGTAAATCTTCATCAATGCTTGAAAATAATATAGGTACCTACTTATTATTTATAGAGGTGTGTGCATTTGATTCGAAAAATAATAGTATTATTTTCTGATTTAGTTTTTTAGCTATCGTTCTATAAAAGTAACATTGTATAATATAATTGAACTAGTAATCTAGTTAAATATTAGTCGTAATTTGTAATTATTATTTTTATGTCTCCAGCTATCCTTAGTCCTATGTATAAAAAATATACCATTCACTTGGGCTTTCCGGGGTTGGGCAAAATTTTTACGCTCTCACGCCTTAACTACTCGGCCGATCATTATGAAATTTCGCAAATACGTTGTCTAGGGTACTGGAGAGGACATAGGGTATCTTCCCAATATCCGGAGCGAGCCAAGCCGCAGGCAAAAGCTAGTCACCTATACAAATCAGATCTGTAAAGAATTGCGACCACCTTTTGACACTCATAAAACACTTAATTAATAAGTAATATTTAAAAGTCAACATCTAATAGTAGTTTATAATATAATAGAAGCATCAAGTTACGTGAACATGGAATAAAAACAACACGAAGCCATATTGCATTTTTATATATTTATCTCTATTCTTTCTAATTATCAATAACTTTTCTATTAAAATCTCTTCTATCTTGGCTTCCGTTTTAAGAACTGCCTCAACGTATTGATTTTGTTAGAGGTTAAAAGGTAGCTCTTGACGCCATACGGCAGAATTATAATAATATGCTAATCAGATATTATGTTTAAGCTACATTATGTTAGAAGTCGAAAGCCCTCAATTGCGAACGCTTCCATGTAGAGGCTACTAAGACTTAGGCTACCTTGTAACTACGGCGGATAGGAAGTAATGGGGATAAGTTGATTGTTCAATGTAGGCGATATTCTAAATTATTTGAATTCTAAGTTACCCATTGATATCTATAACTTAATGTTTTTTGTGTAAGCGAATATTTATATTTACGTTATATACTTATTATAGATATAAATAGGTTCAGTCATCGTGAGATTTAAAATAATAAATATAAAATGACTATCTCACTTCGGCTTATTTATCCTGAGACAGGTAGGTATTTAATTTTACAGCTAAATATTAAATACTGACATTTAAGTAACTACGTCAGTACTAAACAAGACGGTCGCTTTACCTATGACTTTAAATATAGCTTATGATAACATACAAGTTGTGATGCGATCATACTCATTGGCTGGAGAGCGGCGATGTGACGAAGATCCTTGCCTCGCTTGTAGAGTAGTCAGTCGAAAAGCGCGAAGCGGTTCGCGCACGCGCACACGACCTCCGAGTATACGCGCGCAAACGAAATTTTACGCGGGAAAATAGTGTGACATCCACAAAGAAACCGCGGTAATTAAAAAATAATGGCAGTCTTTATAAATTAAAAGTTTTATGAGTGTAACGATTTCACATTTTGTTTGAAAATAAATATGTATTTGGAATCGGAATTTCTTTTTATATATGTAGTTGATTTTATTATTTGTGAAAAATATAGTCCGGTGTTTCAGCAGACATGGCTCAGGTAGCCATGGGCGCGCGCGCCGTGGCGCTACTGGCGGTCTTAGCGCTCACACAATCACTCACCATGGACGAAGGTATGTTGGTAATATGCCTATTAGCCTATAAGGTAGAACAGATCTATTCCAGTACACACAGTATCAGTTAATGCATCTGAGGATGGTCGTAATTAACAATGACCCGCTTAGGCATCGAACTCTCTTAATAGTTGCGACATGAGGTACCTAATAAAAATAAACAAATAGATTTAGAAAATTGTATTTATAATAATACCTAATAATAATATAATATTCTATCACATACACACAACACCACCTAGCCCAAACTAAGCAGAGCTTGTATTATGGGTACTAGACAATGGATAAACATACATACATACTTTTTTTGTAAATACATACATAGAAACACCCAGACCAAAACAAACAACCATGTTCATGCACACAAATGTTTGGCTTGTGCGGGAATCAAACCCGCGACCTCAGGCGTGGCAGTCGGTTACACTAACCACTACGCCATCGAGGCCGGCAGTTATATTATGGTATTTATACTATATCTTAAATTTAATTTGTGATATTAGAAAGCTGGCTCGGTGTCACAGCGGTAGTAAATACGCCGGCTGTGTATAGGTCTCAGGTTCGAATTCCAGGTGAGTCAAAGAGATTGTGTTTTCAGTCAAGGTATTCTTAATACTAGCAAGGAGGCTATAATATGCTGTCCCTGGTACACTGCAATAATGTCCGTATAAACGACATTTTAGCAAATAAACTATTAGTATTTGTATAATAAGCTCGTCTCCTGTTGTGTGGGACCTAAAATGATTGCCGATGATAACCTATTTTACATAATAAATGATGATTATGATTAACTAGATGTTCCCGCGGTTTCACCCGCGTTTATCGTTACTGCGCCGCCGCCGTGGGTCGTAGCTTGATGTTATATAGGCAGTATAGGCTATAGCCTTCCTCGATAAATGGGCTATCCAACACTAAAACAATTTTTCAAATCGAACGAGTAGTTCCTGCGATTAGCGCGTTCAAACAAACAAACTCTTCAGCTGTATAATAGTAGTATAGATTATGTTATAGCTGGTGAAAAGTGGTTGTAGTTAGGGTTGCTAGCTCTTTTTCAACAATACAAATTTTTATACCTATTTTAATTGCAAAAATATATATAGTAGGTATCTACTTTTGATTTTATAGTACGGTTGGGAACCTTAGGTGTACTTAGTAGATATATTTCTGACAACGTGAATTATAAAAAAAAAAATATTGAGTATAATTTCCAATTTAATTTGTTTTACTTGTTGCTATGAATCTTTTAATAGGTAGGTACTTACATAAATGATAAACTTATATCTCTACTATATGCTTAAACTATGTGATAATAAAACATAAATAGGTACTACATATTGTTATCTCGTACATATTGCGAAAGCTTTGTTTATCTTAAATTAGTTCAACCAAATATTATTTAGATAATGAGAAGTTAATTTTATTATTCCTATATTTATATGCCTACTAAATCTGATTTCACGGATGGCCAGTATAAGTAATTTAAGTATAAGTATTTTTTAAGAGAGAGCCCGGTTTCTAATAATTTTCAGTCTAGCATTACTCTAGAATTTAGAGTTGTAAACTTACATTGAAATGAAACTACTTTACACGGATTTTATTGCGATTATTTTATTTTTAAATTAACTTTTCTTTTAAATAAAATAAAACAATAGGTATAATTGTAGCCTATAACATTGTGCGGTCTTCTTCTTTTCGTGTGGTTAGTGGCCAACCTGTTGTCAAGAGTTGTTCAAGCCGCCCGTAGGCCTCTGACATGGTTTAACGACTGCTGTCAATTTGACAACAACCGGGACCGACTTTTTACGTGCCCTCCGAAGCACGGAGACGCTCAGATGAAATACTACTAAGCGGTCACCCATCTATAGACTGACGGCACCCAACGTTGCTTAACTTCGCCAATCTTGCCGATCAGTGAGTGCAACTGGCTATGGGCGCCTCTACGTGCCTCTGTGCGGTGGGTACCAGACAATTCTTCATGTCTGCCGTTACCAGGGCAGTCCTGCTAGTATCTATTACAAAAGTGAACATTTTGTACATGTTTGGAAGTTTGTTACTCAATTACACGTAAACCGTTGAATGGATTTGGATGAAACTTATTTGGTACTTTGGTATAATAATATATTCCCGTGGAATCATGCGGGCGAAATTGCGTCCAGCTACTAGTCTATCTATATTTATACTAATATTATAAAGCTGAAGAGTTTGTTTGTTTGAACGCGCTAATCAAAGGAACTACTGGCTCGATTTGAAAAATTCTTTTAGTGTTGGATAGTCTATTTATCGAGGAAGGCTATAGGCTATATAAAATCACGCTATGACCCACGGGGGCGGCGCAGTAACGATAAACGCGGGTGAAACCGCGGGAACATCTAATAATATTATAAAGATTGATTTGATTGTATGTAAGAATTTAACTCAAAAACAACTAAACGACTTTAAAAATTGTTTCACCATTAGATTGCTATATTATCACAACATAGGCTTTATATTATTTTTTAAAGAAAAGTATTGTTACTAACATAACCTTACCTACTTTTACGTGAGCGAAGCCGCGTGCAAAAGCTAGTCAAGTATAAAATACTACTGAATGAGAACGATTACTATAACATTAGTAGTCGTAGGTGGTACCTACTCAATGACTGTATGTAGTACCTATGCATTTTATATAGGGGCAGATTGTTATTATTTAAGTGCCGATTCCGCGTGGGCTTAAACACCTAGTACTTGATCTTTGTATCGTCAGTAGAGGTCGCCACGGTATATAAGTATATAATGTTGCCACACTTAAGAAAACTGCATTTCGATAATTGTAACGATGAATGTTTACTTAAAAGAAACCCACTAGGAATCATTGATCCTGAATTTACACACATTCTAGGTAAGATTTTACAAATATTTAAACAACAGGCATAAGGACAACTATTTGTTCACACAAATTATTGTCTCTTGGGACTCTCGGCGCAACGGCAGTTCGCTATGCGTTTATACGTTTATATTGTTTGAAATTAATTTGATAACTATACATAATTAGTTGCTTTTACGTGTATAAGTAATAATATGTAGCCTGTGCCCAAGCGTTGTTTGTGTTTGTTATTTAAATGTTTGTAAAGTTCCACCACAGTATGTAGTGTGACATAAAGGTCATACCTATTTCGGACATTGTTAAAAAAAGTCAAGTAAATTTCATTTCAATGTTTATTTTTACTACACTGCATTAAATTGTATAACCTAAAATGTAGGTTTTGAGAATGTAACTAATTAGAAAAAAAATTAATAAAATATGTACCTGATTCAATTTAATTCTAATAGAACATTTCAATAGAAAATCAATAAAAATGCCATCAAAATCGTTAGTAAAGCAGGTTGCATTACTTGTTATCCATTTTATCACATTTTCTCTCACAATTTCCTCTTTTACCTAGAATATAAATACATCGAACTCCTTAAAAGTGCAATGAAAACTGAAGCATCGGCGCCCTTTGTTTCCATAAGTAATACTTCAACATAAAAACTTGATTTTGAAAATAACTCGCGCCCGCCATCGTCAACGGAGCGCCGTCACTCAAACTAAACATAAATTCCCATTAAGACAGCCACGGTACTATTTACGGACTCATTAGCAACCCGAAGCTGATAGAGAAATAGAATTCAGAATGCTGAGCTTATTTAAAACGGAAGTGCAGGCATTCTAGTAGGACTGGAGGAAGTTCAATGACTGAAATTGCGGTGTAATGTTTTCTTTCATATTTTTAAGTAGGTACCTATTAATTTATTTGATTACTAGGTTCTGAATACTATGGGCGCGCAAACTGGGTTAGAAAGAATCCTATATTTTAATCAGAGTCTATTTGCGTGCCAAGTTTTATCCAAATCCGTTCAACGGTTTACCCGTCATTATGTTACAAACATTTAAACTGCCAATCTTTACCAACTTAATTAAATAAATTAATATTAGTAGAATTTTAGAATATCACGACCGCATGCGAGTTTTTTGTCAAGACAGGCAGAATTTACAAATATAAAACACTAAACAAAATGCCTTATATACTGATAATTTAACTGATTTAGATATTTTGTCTTATGCGGACATCAAACTAGCAATACTTGGAGTGTTGATAACGGTAAGGTGAGATTATAAACTATCGCGTCACCTGCGAAAAAAATGTGTTATCCATATATGTTTGTACCATTTGTACCGGTTTTAGGTGTTTTTGTGTTTGTTGTTTATTAAGTCCTTCGCGATACAGGCAAAGACATGAGAAGAGATACATATATTAAACATAGACCAGGAAGAAAGCCAACGTATTATTTAATTGTGAAGATCTGTTATTGGCCCTTTATGTCTTATTGTCTTACAAAGCTTTATATGCTGTTGATGTCCAAAAGGTAATTAAAAAATTATTAAACTAGTCTGGCCGAGTAGAAGAATCTATATCACGTATAAAATCTAAATATTTTGTAATCCTTCCGACAGCATAGTGATTGCTTTTTGAATGGTCGCAACGAACAAAGCATCGAATGAAACCCTTGGAACTGTATTTCGGGATTGTAGGCTACAGTAAAAACGTTCCAACCCACACTCGGGTCAAAATCGAGTTATTATTAGTAAATTAGTCACGGGGTTACTATTTACTAGCTGGAAAAATTTGGTAGCTCTACTATCACTCTAAATATGAAATCATGACTTAGTAGCCCAACCCACATGTATGAAGAAGCAATACGGGATTGAACTTCAATCACGATTATATCAAAATGTTAACTTTGTGGGTTGGAACATTTTTCAGAAAATACATCCAACTATCGATCTAGAATACTGCGTCACAAGCTACGCAGTGGTACAATGTAATATTTCACCTATGAACAACACAAAACTAAGAACAAATGGTCGGGATGAACACAGCCAGCCAATTTGCTGACGCTTGTTGCAGACCAACTATCTATTTGTCACACTTAGTTACAGCTGTTATAACGTAAGTGACCTCTCGCCGCTAGATACACCAGGATTAAATGAATTAACACGTGGGATAGTCACGTTATGCACTGCAGTGTATTATTCATTCACGTGATATCTTCTCCCTAGCCTTTATTATTCCTAAGTCATTTGGGGTCGGCTTTCTAGTCTAACCGGATTTGATTGGATATCAGTTTTTACACGGAGCGACTGCCATCTGACCTCTGCAACCCGAAGGCTAACGATACCCTAAGGCTAGACCAGTGTCAGGATATTATAGGGCACTGACTTCTCAATAAGGACTGCCATAGATGTTCATGGCAGCCGGGACCGGCGACGGCTTAACGTGCTCTCTGAGGAGGAGAAGGCGATAATTGTCAATCAATACGAACATAATTTCGAAAAGTCATATAACTTCCGAAAGTCAGAGGTGCGCGACGTGGGTTCGAACCCGAGACTCTCTGCATTGCAGTCTGTTGGTCTCCCCACTGAGCTATCGCTGCTCTTGTCCTAATACATATTGATCTATAAACCAATAAAATGCAGAAATGTGTGACACCATGATTTTGCCAGAAATGATTTTAGGTGCACATCATTAAGAGGGTAAGTATTGCCGTATACCGGGCACTGCCACGTTGGTGGGCTCTGTAGCGAATCTACTGCGCAGAAGACCGATACCCGTTAATATTAGCTGTCATGATCGAAATTTGGTATTGAGAACCTACTTTATACTGGACACATTCCCTAGTTCCGTGTCGCTATCTGCTTAGTACTATAGTATCCAGTTACGACGGTAACGAATTAGAGATCAAGATCACGATTGCCACAAACAAAGCGTAAACTTAAACCAAGAAATCATCAAAGAAGCCCAAATGTTTAAGGAAAATCTGTCTTGAAATGAATTTTTTTTTAAATACCTTTAAGCAATGTTTTAGTAAACAGGTCCCCTTAAAAAGCTTTTAAGGTATTGACATTTGTTTTCTTAGAGTATACCTTTTCCTAGAGAAAATTTAAAGGAATGAAATACAAATTACCTGAATAGGGAAGTAACAAAATGTATTGTAATACGTATATTCAAGACCTATTTAGTATTTTTACAAGTAGAGACACAGCTACACTAACATCCGGTCTCTAAAAGGCTAAACAACTACGAGTCCAATCAAAGCGATCTCAAGTGAATTGATTGGCCGTTGCTGATTCAGTTTGCCAATCACAGCAGTTGACATGCGTTTGACCATCTGTTATTTTTACTGTTGATGTACCTTTTAGAAAACCTTCCTTAATGACCTTGGGAAGCGAGAGATGTGCTGCAATCACATGATTACATATAAATAACTGGCATTTCAACACATTACCAATTAAACTAACTAACTGTGGTGTATATATATTTAAATATTTACTTGTGACAATAGGATATTGATTTCTTCCGCTAAAAATAAATTTCACGTCATTAATTTGATAATGCAATAACACAGGTAACAAATGTAGTTTTCTTAAAAATCCTAACGAAGTTATAAAAGCGAATGTTAGTTTGTTTGTAATGCTAAAAAGTATTGTTCCTAAAGGATATAAATTTATTAAAAAAATTGTACATTAACGCAAGCAAAGACGCGGGCAAAAGTAACTATAACTATAACGTCAAGCAAATATCAACTTTCTTTTTAAATATGGTCTGAGATTTATTTATGGATCCATTACCAAACGTATAAATTTTCTATAACGGTTTAAATGAAGCTGCGGACATCTTTTAGTAATCGGGCCAAGGGACATATGGCAAGCCTTTTATGGATCAGTATACTGGCTTTGCACAATGCGTAAGCGCATCGTGTTTACCGATTCATAAACAAGAATTCATGATGACGTAATACTGTTGTGAACTTGAGGAGTGTGAGTAAACACAAGGGGAAAAGTCGCTTGAAATAATAACGGACTTTTTCGATTAACTAGAATTATGATTATTGATTGTCAATGCTATGTATTGTTCGTAATATATGTATTTAATAGGATAACACATAATATGTTTATTTTTATTTACATACTTTCAATAAAAAATCCGGCCAAGTGCGAGTCGGACTCGCGCTCGAAGGGTTCCGTACCATACTAATCCTAACTTCCTAACTAATATTATAAATGCGAAAATGAGTTTGTTTGTTTGTTACGCTTTCACGCCTTAACTACTCAACCGATCAACATGAAATTTTGCATACACGTTTTCAGGGGTACAGAATAGGACATAGGGTACCTTTCATCTAGAAAAAAGAACTGTTGCAAACCTAACCTAACCTACATTTACGCGAGCGAAGTCGCGGGTGAAAACTAGTTATCTATAAAAACGGCAAAAAATCAAGTTTGTTGTATGGGAGCTGCCTAAATATTTATTTTATTCTGTTTTTTAGTATTTGTTGTTATAGCGGCAACAGAAATACATCATTTGTGAAAATTTCAACTGTCTAACTATCACTGTTTATGATATACAGCCTGGTGACAGACGGACAGTAATAGGGTCCCGTTTTACCCTTTGGGTACGGAACCCTAAAAAGACAAACGGTGGACTTTACAAACATTCAAACAACGGACACAAAGAACACCCAGACATGGAACAATCATTTGTGGAGCACACAATTTTTTGTATCGTGTGGGGATCGAACCCACAACACGCGGCGCGGCGGCTGTGGCGAGGTGACCACTTAAACCACTACGTCATCCGTGCAGTCAAATATGTATATGTTATTCTATTAATGTGAGAGTTTGTGTGTTTGTGATAGCTCAGTGGGAAGACCAATGGACTGCAATGTAGAGGGTCTCGAGTTCAAACCCACGTCGTGCTCCTCTGACTTTCGGAAGTTATATCATCATCATCATCATCATTTCAGCCTATTGCAGTCCACTGCTGGACATAAGCCTCCCCCAGGGTGCGCCACAAGTTCCGATCGCCCGTTTTCGCCATCCAGTCACCTCCAGCCACTTTTTTCAGGTCATCGGTCCATCTGGCCGGAGGGCGTCCTACACTACGCTTGCCGAGTCGTGGTCTCCACCGATTGCATGTCACTCAGCGAGCTATCGAAAGGTGTATGCTCGGAATCTCGTTAAGGGACAAAGTCCGGAACGAGACTATCCGACAAAAAACCAAAGTCACTGACGTAGTTCAGAAGTGTAGCAGGCTGAAGTGGCAGTGGGCTGGTCACATCTGTCGCAGAACCGATGATCGTTGGAGCAGACGGAAGTTATATGACTTTTCGAAATGATGTGCGTATTGATTGACAATTATCGCCTGCTCCGTGCCTCGGAAAACAGTTAATCCGTCGGTCCCGGCTGCCATGAACATGTATGGCAGTCGTTATTGGGAAGTCAGTGCCCTCTAATATCCTGACACTGGTCTACCAGTGTCAGGATATTAGAGGGCCTTAGGGTATCGTTAGCCTTCGGGTTACGGAGGTCAGGTGGCAGCCGCTCCGTGTAAAAACTGATATCCAGTCAAATCCGCTTAGACTAGAAAGCCGACCCCAAGTGATTTGGGAATAATAAAGGCTAGGGAGAAGAAGTGAGAGTTTGTGATGACGAAGGATGACTTCCCGTGTGAGTGTTTAAAAAAAATTGGGAGGAAATTGGCACACCATTACAGATTATGCCCTCATCTCAGTGGGATCCACAAGGCCGAAGTCGCGGGTAGAAACTAACATGTTTACGAACTGTCGGACAACTGGACACTAGCCTCGTTTCAGTCCTACTTCAGACATTTTTAAAAACATTTTGACGAAGCCTCAGATATGCCAGATAACATCACGAAATTTTCCTTACCGGTTAAACCGAGTTATAAAATTCTGTTTGATACGCACCAAACACTGGAATTTGACAAGAAAGCTCAAAGCCTTTGTGTGGGAATCCAACTGTCTAACGTGTCTCCGACTGGGCCATGGTGGTTTGGCATGTCTTCAAAAACTTTACGGAGAACCCTCAGATATGCAGGTTTCCTCCCGATGTTTTCCATCACCGTTATAGCCGTGTGACAATTAATAGATGCGCGCCTTGTGATCGAACTCGAGACTTCTGCGTGGCAGCCCAACGGTCTTCCGCTTCTAATTACAGGTTTTATAAAGATTATTCAATAGTTCGCACTCGCATCACACCATGGAAATAAATTTGATTCAGCTACTTATTATACTGAATTGTGGCTTGTCAAGCACGATTGTCCTGCCCGGTCGTAGTATGCTTCTCAAACCCTTTGTTCCAGGGTAGATGCCCGTAGAATATTCAAGTGCCTCGAATACATTCAAATAATACCGTTCGTTTATAGTTGCTTACATAGTTAATAGAAATACGTACACGTATAATAAAGAAAAAAAGAAAACAAACTAGCAAGCTTAGGAGTTTTGGTCGAAATTTGACCACTAGGCGACCGCTAGTAATTCTAATTCGGCAAATGAATTGCGCTCTAACCTTTCGAATGATTATATTACTGACAACAATTAAATTAACATTCGAATGAGGCGTCGTATACTTTTCTAAAGCTTCGATTTCTTTTTCCTTAACATTCGCGATTCGCAAATCACAATGACTTATATTGCTTATACAGGCTCGCTGTAGTGAGGATGTCAAAATTAAGCTTTTCAAAGCATACTGTCAAACTTTCTACACGAGCAGCCTGTGGGTCAATTATACTCAGAGGTCTCTCAGTGCCTTCCGCGACCAATATAATAATGGCTTTAGGGTGCTATTAGGGCTGCCCCGCTTTTGTACCGCCTCGAAAATGTTTGCAGAAATGAGAGTCGATGGCTTCCATGCTATAGTCCGCAAACGGATGGCTTCCTTACTTACAAGAGTGGGGAATAGTACTTATGGCATCATTTCACAAAAGTATAATTCTGATGAGATTATCACTGCTGTATATTTTACATACATAATCTATAACCCAGACGTCTGTGAACCTAATTAAACATTGGTTCACATAAGACGTCACCGTTAATATTTCGATAGCCGAACTTCATATGGCTTCATAAACAACGTGGCCTCTATTCTTTTATAATGTAGGTAACAGATGTGTTGCTAGCCGTCCTAAAGCGATTTTGCGGTTATAATTTGTAACAGGGAATGGACCTTTTAGCCGGTAATAATTATAGCGCCAACGCAAACCAGGGGTTTGAATGAGATGGATTGCTAGACTCACCCACCTGTTGTCGACAAGTTAAGGTTTTTAATGGTACTAGTGGTCGCCAAGTGGTCGAGATTCGCCCATAATTTATTTAAATTTTAAATTTGATCGTCATTAAGATTTTATTGTCTATAACTATATATGACTTTTCGAAATGATGTGCGTATTGATTGACAATTATCGCCTGCTCCATGCCTCGGAGAGCAGGTTAAGCCGTCGGTCCCGGCTACCATAAACATCTATGACAGTCGTTATTGGGAAGTCAGTGCCCTCTAATATCCTGATACTGGTCTAGCCTTAGGGTATCGTTAGCCTTCGGGTTGCGGAGGTCAGATGGCAGCCGCTCCGTGTAAAAACTGATATCCAGTCAAATCCGGTTAGACTAGAAAGTTGACCCCAAGTGACTTGGGAATAATAAAGGCTAGGGAGAAGACTTACTGTATTTACTAAAGTCTCTACACACACATACAATTTTACTTCATTCTAGAGCTTTACGTTGTTCATGGTATACTCTATATTTTAACCATTAAATATCCTCAACTTTATGTTAAACAACACATAAAAATGACCCCTAAAGTACGCCCACAGAGTAAAGCTGTGATGTATTACGACCATAAAGGAAGGATCCCCAATATAAAGAAGTTAATATCACCATCACAAAATATTTTTTCGTGTACGCGCGACGGAAAGTATGTACCAACCTAATTCCTCGTTGAATCTCCATTATGATACAAGCGAGGTTTATTAATATAAATTTACGATGTAAATAGGCTTCAAATGAAACGATTTGGTATAATAAATATGAGTAAAATATACTTGGTCGTGTACAGTTCAAATTTTATTTTAATAGAGCTTGTAGCGTGAATACGAATCAACATTAAATATTCTGGATTTATTTTAATGTAAACGTAAACATTGATTATCAAAATGAATGTGTTATCTTCGAAAACTGTTAACGTTTGCTAAGTAGGTATAAATACATTTTAATTATGGATTGTCGGTTATTTAGCTTTAGAAAACCGTTACATCTGAGGTGACAAAATAAGGTACCTATCGTAGATTATTTTGTTTCTGAGTTAGAATATAGATACATACTAATTTCGTCTCCCTAGCCTTTATTATTCCCAAGTCACTTGGGGTTAGCTTTCTAGTCTAACCGGATTTGACTAGATATCAGTTTTTACACGGAGCGACTGCCATCTGACCTCCGCAACCCGAAGGCTAACGATACCCTAAGGCTAGACCAGTGTCAGGATATTAGAGGGCACTGACTTCCTAATAACGACTGCCATAGATGTTTATGGCAGCCGGGACCGACGGCTCAACGTGCTCTCCGGGGTGCGGAGCAGGCGATAATTGTCAATCAATACGAACATCATTTCGAAAAGTCATATAACTTCCGAAAGTCAGAGGTGCGCGACGTGGGTTCGAACCCGAGATCCTCTGCATTGCAGTCTGTTGGTCTCCCCACTGAGCTATCGCTGCTATGTATCTGTAATTTTGTTCTCTGTAAATATATTCTATGCAATTCCATAGAACTTACATATGTATAACTGCTTAATCGGGATTTGTGCTTAATATGTCATTCCTATTGAGGAAACTAAAGACTTAGGTTATGAAATTAAGCTCTCTGCAAAATGTATGCAGAAACATAGTGCACATATTGGTACCGATGTATATATTGATATACGTATTTTCCGGCACAAGCACTATTATAAGTATTCATGTTATTCTTTTATAATGTTTCACCTCTGTATCTTTTGCAGTGATTTTTACTTTACTTTACTTTTGTAATGAGCTTTAACTTGTAAGCCAAAATACTAGTCGGAATTTAATCTTCCACGGTGAGCAAGGACTCCGGAAGGATTCTATTAATATCATTGATGATTACAATAAAATTTATCTGCATATTATAATATATATGAAACATAAACATTCCCACATATAAACTTATGTAGATAACATAAAATATTCAAATTGTACTCGGTGAACGAAATGCAGTTACGTACTATTCAAACTGCAGTCAGATATTGGCAACGGTAACACGATTTTGCATTTTCGTAGAGTCATTTTTATCGAATTCAAACGAGTAATACATACAGTGAGCTAAGTTTGATAAGAAATAAAGCCACAATAGTATTTCTCAATTTATCCTTAATGTGCCCAAGGAACAATAGAACGTTAAATGGTTTGGAATAATAATAATAATATTCTATCACACACACACAACACCATCAAGCCCAAACTAAACAGAGCTTGTACTATAGGTACTAGACAGTGGATAAACATACATAATAATATATACTTTTTTATATAAAAAAACATACATATTATTTATAGAAACACCCAGACCAAGACAAACATCCATCCAATAAACGCTTTTAGTATGTTAAGCCTATGTTCGTCTTTATTTAATTTGAAAGGCTTTATTGATGATTCACTATATCAATATCATCCCATATGGATAACAAACAAAAATCAGAACAAGTACCAGTAGAGCACTTAGAAGTAAATAACATCTAAGACGGAAGTAAAAAATCCCCATTTTTCAGAGTTGAAGAATATTATACAGAGGGAGATGACCTCACTTTGTAAGGGCTGGTGCCTCACCTGGGTCATAATACTCTAGTTTATGTAGGAGTCACAAGAACGACTCTCAAATACCTGTCATTTGTGGTAAATTGAATCACTCGAACTATTCAATCTATGACTTAATTGCCTGAAAAGTTTAATAAATCGAAGTAAATGAGTCAACCTCTTGAAGCTGATGAGCTAATGCATCAACAGTCAGAAGTTGTAGCGAGAATTGTATGTATCAAGGAAGGACACTTGAAGTAAAGGTTTCCTTAAAGAAATTCTGGTAGGTAAACATTTAAATATGACTAATCTCAGACAGGTATATCTAATCAAAATTGTTCTATAATATTGTCTTAATTTACGGAAAATTTACGCAGAATGTATAATGAAGTAAGTTTGTACCGTTAAAACATAATAAATAAATATTAAGCTGCTTTCGCATAATATCGATATAAAAGTATAAATTAATTATTACAATTGTAACATCTTAGTCTCCCTGTGAAAAGGAAAGTGTAAAATTAAATCAAAATAGTTTTATAATTTAAATAGCTTAAATAGAACTAAACAGTTACTAGTAAAAGTGTTTAACAATAGTAGTTTAAAGTTTCAAAATTATGTAATAATAGTGTTTTATAAAAAATAAACAACGCGATAAAATCCGTATAAAGTTTGTTTAATCTCAATTGTAAGTCAATTGTCTATTGATCGAAAACCGGTTTCCAAGATTTGTTTAAAATTAGATAATATATGTAACCCTATATTTATATATAGGGTTATATATTATCTATTTTTATCTACCCTTAAGAAATAAAACCGCTGAACTGTCAGTTCAATGATCTCATACTCTTAACGAATTTTGCAATACAACTTTGTTTGACATCTTGAATGGAAGTATGAACGGTTATACAAGTCATAAGACACGGTAATGAAATGCAGGCATTGCAGCGATGATCTCACCGACATCAAACCTATGACACAATTTGTCACAAACGTAGGCTCACGCTTGCCGCCGACAATTAGGTCCTACAAATATTATAATGATTTATCACACTTATTACAATTACAAATTGAGTTATGTAAGCCGCAGTTCATTGCGAATAATTTGTTTTATGTTTATGTTAAATATGAATACAGTTTACAGTCTATAAAAGCGTTAATTAAAACGGTTAACGTCATCGTTATTTTAGGCATTAGCAGGAGATTAGCTAGATAAACTAGGAATAGAGGGCGGGGAGAAGAAAAGCCATAGTCTTGTAAGGAGACTGAATGGACTGCTATTGAATGGTCTCGAGTTCGATGTTTCTAAGTTATGTACGTATTAAATTAATTGATTATTTCTGGCTTTAAATACGATGAGAAAAATCGTGAGGAAATGTACTCTAATATACCTGGAGGGCTAGGCAGAGATTGTGACTGCGTTATGGCCAAGTGCAATGCAAAACTATGCCCGCCATAGCCATCTTCTGTTACGTAGTTGTTTACGTGGGATAAAGACATGGCTGGCGAAACGTGGGTGTGACAACTTCTCTCTAGATCTTAGAAAATGTAGGCGAGTATGTCCTGGTTATAGTAAGACACGCAGTTACTATATATACATAGATATTGTACGCTGCAACCGTACATTGCAATATGACTTTATGTCATGTCAGCATTTTTACCTATATATAAAAATCTGTTTACTACCGGTCATCAACCGCGTCGCGTGTAACTCACTATCATTATATCATTTTCTATCAGTTTGTACTTAGCATTAGAACTTAATCAGTAAGAAACATATATTATTCTCTAATCTATCTCCTCGTATCATTCAATAGCATCGTATTAGTCAAAAGGTGTGTGGTACCGTACCACACAGATATAATATATAGATCATAGTTCAATTATAAAAATCGGTATGCGATCTTCAAATCACGGCTTATTTAGTTCTATATGTTTTAGTTGGGACGTCTTATTTCGTTATTATACTCGAATTTTCTCGTTCTAGAATGTGCAGCTACTGAGTTTCTGACAAAAATATCAGTTGACAGTTTGTCCGGTAATTAAAATCGAGACGTCGTGCATACCAGTTGCATTACCTAGCCCCGGGGCTGTCTTAATTATCATAGACTTTTCTCAAAAATAAACATTCCAAAAATGCGGCGTATATTGTTCAACTTCTTCTTTTCGTGTGGTTAGTGGCCAACCTGTTATCAAGAGTTGTTCAAGGCGCCCGTAGGCCTCTGACATGGTTTAACGACTGCTGTCAATTTGACAACAACCGGGACCGACTTTTTACGTGCCCTCCGAAGCACGGAGACGCTCAGATGAAATACCACTAAGCGGTCATCCATCTATAGACTGACCGCAACCAATGTTGCTTAATCTCGCTAATCGTTTACCGATCAGTGAGTGCAACTAAAACTTATCGTTAATTAAGATCTAGGCAAGTAGGTACTATCCCAAACAGTTTGGTCCTTATACTTTTGTCTCTAGAGTTAGGCAGACGAGATAAGGAAATCATTGTAACAGACTAAGGTTAAATGAAGTAGCAATATATCCTATTTAGTATGACATCATAATCAAATTAGCTACATAGTACATTACGAATGATCTTGAATACAATGAACTGTTATGAATTCGGAATGAAATCATCTACGTAGGAAGCAAATTATAACTGGCATAGAATCGGTCTCGTTGTTAATGTTTTCATTGTTTGTGCTAATTTGTATTAATTTATTGTAGCTGTAGTGAATGCGATCGCTGTACATGAAATCTTAGATTAAAAACCCGGGTCGAGCAAAATGTTAGGTTTTGCTTTTATCAAATTCTCAATTGCAACACGGAGTCTGGTTCTCTGGTCGGTAGAGAGTAATAAGCTAGCTAGTGCGGCGCTAATAAGCGATAATAGCTTACCCTCTATTACGAGGAACTTAAAAGCATAACTGGCAAATTTTTTGTGTAGGTATATACAATAAAGTCAAAGTCAAAAAACGTATGAACGTCAAAGGGGTTAGTGAGTTTGTTACATTTACTGAATTTACATTTATGTTAGTTACAAGGTTCAAGCAAAAGGTTGAGCCTATAAAAAAATAACTGCAAGAATTTCAAGGCCACTCTTTTAAATCACCGTCAAATTATAATTTCAGTATTTTACAACTTATTTATGTACCAAGTGTTGCAGTCATTATGCCATAATATGTCACTGTCCATACAAAACTTAATTCTAAAAATAAAGGATACACTAATAATAATACATCTCTGCTTATCCCTTTTCGGATATGAGCCTAAGATAATGTTTGTATATATTATGTATGTAGATTACCCATAAATCTATTTTCCCTACCTGGCGTAAATATGTAACAACATTTCTAATTTCAGTTCTATTTTAATAGTTAAAGATGCTCCTTTTTTTAAATTGTATATCTTTTAACGTAATATAAACATTTTCTACATTATTATAACAAAAAACAATTTTGTTCCATAATTGATTCTATTATTTTGTACTGCCCTGACGTCATTTCATTCACGAAGATTTTAATACAATTTAATTTTGCCCAACATTCAACCTTCTGGAAATTAGGTAGAAAATTAAGATGAAATAAAGATTAACTTCTTTCGTTACAAATTGTAACTTTGCCGTGATTACTTATGTATTCGCTCCCTTTTTCTTTTACTTTCAATCAATTTCCATAATCTTTACGTTAAAATACATTTTGGCGGCAACGCCAGATAAAATCTGTTATTATAATTTCTTCAGAATTTAACGAATATAAAGGCAACATTTATGAAAATGGGCGCGGACAAAATATTATCAATAAGTTAAAATATCTTTGACACCGTTTGATTAACTCCCTTTCTTCTTGTTCAAATAAATAACATTATGATTAAATTTTCTCCTGATAACTAATTTAAATAAACAGCCATTTGAATTTTCCTTTGTGTTTCTGTTGTTTATTTGGTTGTGATCATGGAAAACATTAAGATATGTTTTTTTAAATAAAGTAAACGTGTCAATTAGGTACTGTTATAAGTATCTGTAGCGTCTAACAGATTAGTGTTATTTCATCAATTTTATTGTCATGGTGACCTGAAAAACATGTAATAATAATAATAATAATATTCTATCACATACACACAACACCATCTAGCCCAAACTAAGCAGAGCTTGTACTATGGGTACTAGACAATGGATAAACATACATATATACTTCTTTTTTGTAAATACATACATATTATACATAGAAACACCCAGACCACGACAAACATCCATGTTCATGCACACAAATGTTTGACTTGTGCGGAAATCGAACCCGCGACCTCAGGCGTGGCAGTCGGTTACACTAACCACTATGCCATTGAGTATTGTTTTTATAATTATTACATTATTGTAAATCAATTAGTTATCTTTATCATAAATCTATACTAATATAATTATAAAGCTGAAGAGTTTGTTTTTATTTGAAGGCGCTAATCTCACGAACTACTGGTTCGATTTGAAAAATTCTTTTAGTGTTGGATAGCCTATTTATCGAGGAAGGCTATAGGCTATATAACATTACATTATTAAACGCGGGTGAAACCGCGGGAACATCTAGTATTGTATAATAGGTCTAATAATAATAATAGGTTTCTTGCCCGTGTATCGACTTGATAGCAGTACTTTTTTGTGGATGAAAGGTACCATATATCCTTTTCTGTACCTGACTACGTGTATGCGACATTTCAAGATGCTCGGTCGAGTAGTTACGGCATGAAAGCGTAACAAACAAACTCACATTCACATTCATAAAATTAGTTAGAATAACAATTGGCGCAATCTAGTTTAACCTTAAGTCTATGTTCTTGTTGGGAGATTTTTTTTTTTATTAACTGTGTCCTTTTCTTCTTTCATTCGCCAAGACAAGACAAATATATAACGAACGATCTGTTAGTTCTGAACTGAATAACTTAGTGACAAGAAACCGATATAAACAGCAGATCTATGAATCCGGCAAGGCTTGTTACTGTATTAGGCGAGCCGGACCCTAAAGCCCACGCAACGCCTTTGATAGCCTAATTTGTACAGTCGCCAGCCAGCTGCTGACAATAACAAATGCCTTTGGTACAAATAAGTTGACGCAGTTTCATTGATCTGATGTTATGACTGGCTGGTGGTTGGAGCTTTGCTTGAGGGGACAATAATTAGGTATAGTCAGAAATATAAAATTGTAAATGATAAAACGATTTGACATGATAAATGCATTGGCAGTTTGGCTGAATTTACATTTTTATTCGAACTAGCAGTCGCCTATATTATAGTACTCGAAATTCGACCAAAGTTTGCCTGTAAGATATTGCTGATATATCTATATGTCATTATATATTGATATATGTAACCATAGTTACGCGCTTCGACTGCGTGTGTCAAATGCATGGTTGTGTGCGTGTAGTGTTTTTTCATTAATTTAATGTACTTCTAATGCATATTTTATATAAATATTAGGATTCACCCCTCCTTCTCCATATAAACTTTAACTGTGCTAAATTTTATACTCTTTCGTCCGCGCAATTTTCGTAAAAAGGGGTACAAAGGTTTTGCCTCACGTATTAATATATAGATTTCGTAATTGATAAAAACATAAGAAAATAATATAGGGAAGTTTCTTTTGTGGTTAACCTACAATTAAAGTATTGTATTGATTCATGGCTGTATATATTGGAAGGATTATGCAGAGGTATAGACATCTTCAGGAAGTTAGAGTACTTCCACATTTCCACAGTTAAGTTTCTAGGTCCCACTCAATAAAATTCCCGACCACAGGCCACTTTTATAGAATGTCGTAACAGAAATACACCCTGGGACTTTATGGTCAGCTCGAACATAAGCGCATGATATAGCCTTACTTTCGTCGTCCGGCGCGTTAAGCATAAAAAAGGCAAGACAAAACACTAAGGGACCGTTTTACCTTTTAACTCGCTTATAAAGACTTTTTAACGCACAAAGCTCTGTGTTTTGAACAATGCTTTTACTAAATAGGAGTTGTATCAACGAAAGCTGCACGGATGGCGTAGTTGTTTAGCCACCATAACACTCGGCGCTGTGGCACTGAGACCAGTGTTGTGGATTCAATCCCTAAATGAGAAAAACAATTGTGCGATCTACTAAGTAGTTGTTCCGATTCTGGATGTTATTTGCGTGTGTTGTTTGTTGTACCAACAAGTTAGGGTCCTCATACCTCTGCCAAAAGACCAAGGCATTGAATTCTCTGCCAAGTTTTGTTCCTTCTTCCTTCAATCCTGGGTCCTTTAAGCGGGGCGTGAAAAAGCATCTTCTCAGGTCGTCAAAGTAGAGACCGCAACATCGCCTCAGCTGCTATGAGGACGGTGTGGAGGCCACTGCTCTTAGACCACACGACTGCTTACCATCAGGCGGAGTGTGGTCATTTTGACGAGCAAATATAAAAATTAAAAAGGAAGTCCCCCGCAATACAGTAATTATTCATAGAGAGCTTGTTGTATTTTAAAATATAAAGTAAGGCACACTGTGAAGCTAATTGACAGCTTTTTGTAGTCAGTAAGCTGAAGTGGCATTGGATAGGCCAACCGCTGACTGAGGTCCTATTTAACTGGCGATAAAGATAGGTCAGATAGCTGTACGCATTATACCTCTAGTTAGATCATCCTCAAATTGGAATCGTATTATGGTTTAAAGGTGGGTGGATAGATTATTATGAACGCAGTAGAAACACTAAGAGCGAGAGAATTGAAAAATAGGTATTTGTAAAATCTATTGCTGTCACGTAGTGTCATGTATAGTATCATGAGCGCAATATAGGCAACTGCAGCTTGGACCGAAAATAACTATTAAAAGTACACAAAATGAACATTTCGTAGTCACCTGATACATTTTCCAAAACTTGACCGATTTAACTACTTTTTCCATTAAAAATTAAAGAAAGACTTTGGCCGTGTTCCTATGTTTTGCTTTTTTTATATAATCTAGTCAAATTTGTTTTTTGGATGTTTGAACACAGCGGAAAATCTGGTAAATTTTTGAGGATTTTGAAGGCTCATATCTCTTTTAATAATTAATTTATGAAAAAAAGAAAACATAGGAACATGCCAATAGAGACCATACATTTTTTGGAAAAAACTATTGCTCTGCTGGCATTATCCAGGGAAGAAACAGGGGACTACGTTTGTATGGAAAAACGCCCCTTGTGTTTCCTCTTAACTACGTATATAACATTAGCATAAATTATTTATTAGGTTAGTCCGTGGTTGGTAATTGCAAAGCGATATTATTAGTGTGTGGTGGAACAATGTCAACTAACTAAGACCTTTGAGACTTGAGACATGGAGCTATCAATATGCTTATTGCAGTATGCTCGGACGGCGCAGTGGTTTAAGTGGACGCCTCGCCGCTGCCGCTGCGCCGGTGTTGTGGGTTTGAATCCCACACGGGACTAAACTTTGTGTGGTCCACTAATGATTGGTCCCAGTCTTGGCGTTATTTGTGTCCGTTGTTTGAATGTTTGTAAAGTCCCACGCGACACAGAAATTATTGAAGTGAAACTTCTTTATCGACGTATGGGAGAAATTTTGTAGCAGTGTAAAAAAATCGTCACGTTTTTCGGTTACGCGCCATGTTGCTTTTTTTATCAAAGTTTAGTATAATGACGTAAAGAATATAATGTAATATATTTATAATAATAACAACAATATAGGTATTAGTTTTGAAGTTTGGTTTGAAATAAGAATAACAATATATTAATTTGAAAGTGATAAAATAAAGACTTATTCAAATTTAAGTGAATTTACAAGAAAAGTGAGAGTGATTATATATTTCGTTTTATAAATTCAACACGTATGAGCATGATTTTAATATTTATTTGAGGTTAACCTCACTTTTTGATTGTAAGTATCAGTGAATGTATATAAATCTGTTAAAATTAGCAAGTATTAATAAATATGACTGTAAATCTAGTGAACATTATTAATTCTAAAAACAATAAAAAATATAAATTAAATAATAATTTAAAAATAAAACAAAACACGATTAGAAAATAAAAATATGTATACGTACATCTTTTTTAATTATTCGTTTTTAATGATTTATTTATACATTTTTAATTTTATAAAATCGTTGCATTTCTACAAGATTAACTGTCATCATATAATTGTATTACTTTGAAAAGATAATTCCAATTATTTATTCATAACTTGTGTAATTGATTAAGTCATTAAATATCTGCTTTGAATTATTTTTATTAAGTTATGAAATAAATATTAATATTAAAGTTAGTTAAATAATGTTTGTTAACTAATTAACTAATTAATGTCGTAAAGAAGTTTCACTTCTTACCTGTGTACTCTGGTACACACACACATTTTTATAAAAAAGATATCCCATCTGTAGTTATGCCGCAGGTGGTACCTGAGGTCTCGGGTTGGATGCCCGGGTCAAGCAGTGTTGTTAAGTTTTCTATTCTCAGTAGTAGCACGGAGTATGGCACTGTGTCCAGTAGTGGTAAAAACATAATTGACGAAATGTGAGTGTGAGTCACTGCCTGCCCCTTTGGGGATGAGGTGTAAAGTCTCCTAGCTGTAATATATCGTGTGCTTTTGCTTCTTCGCTGTAAGGTTCTGTTTATATAAATTTTTTTATGCCTTCTGTTTACGCGATTGTTATTCATTGAAATTAAACTAACTACTATATACGGATTTTAAAATCCGTATATAGTAGTTTAATTTCAAAAAAAGGTTTTTTTATTGTAGTAATGCGCATAATTCATTCAAATTTTATTCAAATACAATTGTGCACAACGCGATTCATACTTTGCACGGTCAAGGACGTATCACACGCACGTATAGTGTTGTCAAAACATTCGAAAATAATTCGAACGAAACTACGCATAGTTAGTTTAAAGCCCAATTACAAAGTGATAAATATCCATACTACTCAGCTCGCCCGATTATATCGTTATCATATATCTAATTAGCTTTTGCTCGCGACTTCGCTCGTGTAAAAGTAGGTAAGGTAAATTTAAGACCAGTGCTTTTTTCAAATAAAATATAGCCTATGCTTTCCGCTGAATATAGCTTTCTTCTGGGTAAAGAATTTTAGAAATCGGTTGAGTAGTTTTTGAATTAAACCCTTGCAAACAAAAAAAAAAACAAATATTTCCTCTTTATAATATTATATAGATAATATACACTCGTCTATGGACACTTGCACATTACCTATTCATGCATATGTACGTTTTGAAAACAAAAAAGTCTGTTAAGATATCAACGCAATGTCCAATAACCACCAGTTATGCTTTCTGACAGCATAAAACCACCTTCAGATACTCTTCTACCCTTACTGCAAGGAACACGACACGAAGACTATTTCGGTGCGATCTACTATCGGCTAGAGGTATTCTCCCAGTCTAACTGCTTTAGAATTCAGAAGAGATTTTTGCACACTGCCTTCTTTTTCTTTGGATAGCCAGGTATCCTCCATATTATTATCATAGCGGTTGTGAGTGCCAAGGGACCGTCACTACGCGGAAACGATGTTTGCTCAATATTAGACGTACCTATGTCATACCGCCTACTCAGAAAAAACGTTAGATATAACACGTAAGTATCGGCATCGGGGTCAGGATCTCGCGGCGCGCTCAGCAGGAAGGCCCTACAAGGAGATGCGAGTTAACTTTTTATCTCGTACCGTTACGCGATCGTCTGTGATATCACTACGTCGCAACTATTAGGTACTGCGTCCAGCTCGGAAATCAGCGGGATTTAAATTAAACTAGCGACCCGCCCCGGCTTTCCACGGGTAGTACCTAAACATTCCTCATGCATCACTATGTCTACTGGTGAAACCCGCATAAAAATCCGTTCATTAGTTTTTGAGTTTATCGCGAACAGACCTACATAAGTTGTAGTGATGTTAATTGCCCCTAGCGGCAGACGAGCTAGTCCAGATGACCTTGTGCTAAGACTTCAGTAATGTCCTGACATTACTGAAGTCTTAGCAGAAGGTTATCTATGCAGCTTAGCTATGTAGACTCCTGAGTCTATATAGCTAAGCTGCTGCTTATTTTGACTGTAGTATCTACTCTCTTTGCAGCAAAGCTTAGGAAATATTGCTGCATTTAATTACTGTAGACACTGCACATAAATTTTAATAAATTAGGTTTTGAAAGTGCATTTCGTTGGTATAGCCAAGATGTAGCCTCAAATGTGTTATCATAATATGTTGAGACAAGCAACCGATCAAACATAATAATATCTATATTTAATATGTGAAGCAAAAACTTTGTACCACTTTTTACGAAAATCGCGCGGACAGAGGAGTATGAAATTTGGCACAGTTAAAGTTTATATGGAGTAGGAGGGGCGAATCCTAATATTTATTTAGAATATTACACATTAAATTAATGAAAAAACACTACACTCACACTTAACCATGCATTTGACACACGCAGTCGAAGCGCGTACCTATGGTTACATATATCAATATATAATGACATATTTATATCAGGAATATCTTCAAACTCGGACCAATTATCCCACAGTACCTTCAAACTTTGGTCAAATTTATTTCGAGCACTAGGCGACCGCTAGTTGTAATAATTATGTAAGAAAACTGTCTTGTAATCAAAATCGAGATCTGTAGCTTATATCGATAGAACAATAATAATCAGTACTCAATGAACATGAAGTCTCAATATCAATATCTATAGTAGGCATGGTTAAATATTAGTTTTTCTGTCAGTGAAATTCTAAGGCTAGTAATAGACCTGACGGCAGGAGGCTTACTTAAATGGAAATTAGATATAGCTGCAAAAATGCATTTTATAAATAAATGAATTTTAAGCTCGTGAGAAAATTCGCTCGGTTGAGTGGTTTTTATAAAGTTTTAAGATCAAGAGGAAATTGTTTGGACGAGTGGTTTTAAAAATTTGGTCTGATGACCTAAGCAGCTACATAATGACCGTAATTTTAGATATTTAAACGTATGTTAATACACGAGCTCTGGGAAAGCAATAACAGCAATAAATGATGTTCTCGTAGGCGTGTACAAACTCTGTCACAGCGGGTTGCCATATCAACAAGGCCAGATTCCACTACATAGGCCTGTTATCATTTTTTGTTATAAAAGAAAACAAATTTAGCAATGGGATCACTAACATTACACGCGACCACTACACGCGAGGTATTGGTAGGCGGCAGCACAATCTTCTCTCCTGTCCCCCAACGTGGCGCTCCCCACACGCAGATAACAGCCTCACTTCCAGAGCCGTTAAATTAATAAATAGTTTTCTCAAGGCCAATCCAGAAGCAGATATAGTCTTTGACAAACCTAGCATAATTTATAAAAACGTGTTCCTTTACTTAGATAAAATAATTAGATAATATATAGGTATGATACTCAATAGATATTATAATAGTAGCCTTTAATTTAAATATTGTAAGTTAATGTAGAACTGTTCTTTGTATGTTATAAGTAAATTTTAATTTAATTTTTTATTTTATTTTGTATATTTTGTATAGAAATAGTATAGATATAAGCGAATTGGATAACTCTGTAAGCTTATATTTTTATGAATAAATGAATATGAACATTATAATTGGTGCTAGTTTCTCCTCGCGACTCAGCCTGCTGAATTCTAAGGGAATGTATAAAAGAAAAGTGAAAATGTGATTACGCGTTATTAAGTATCAAACATCAAAATCAATCGAAATCAAAATATTTTTATTCATTTAGGTCACAAAGTAACACTTATGAACGTCAACGTCACGTCATCTTCACGAACATTCATATTTATGACTAGATGTGCCCGCGGTTTCACCCGCGTTTATGGTTACTGCACCTCCCCCGTGGGTTGTAGCGTGATGTTATATAGCCTTCCTCGATAAATGAGCTATCCAAAACTAAAAGAATTTTTCAATTCGGACCAGTAGTTCCTGAGAGAGATTAGCGCGTTCAAACAAACAAACAAACTCTTCAGCTTTATAATATTAGTATAGATATTAGTAGAATATCGAAATTTACGTTACAAATATCGATTAATACTAAATAAACTAAATGTGTGTCCAAATTTTTCATTTCACTTGGGAAAAGGCAACGGAAAAGTCATCGCAGGGTAACATAAATACCACGATACTTATGAGAAGGTCTTTTACCGTTGAGCTGTCCACGTTCCGCTCATAACGCATACTTTATAGCCACAACATCGGCTGGTATTCCACATTGCGGGACATCGGTTATTTGTAGCGAATTCTTCGTAATAATTGTGGACCACTTGGTGATATTAAATTGAGATACTTATGTGCCTAGATCTTTTTCACGTACGTTTAAATAAATAGTAAGAGAAACCATATTTGAGTACAAGTTTTTGTACGAGTACATACGTGTAAAGTTTACATACATAGTCTTATATCCCCAAAATAGTCGGTAGTCAGCAAACGCAGGCTACAGTTGCAAATTTGTGGTCATACTGATATTTTTGACAGCAAGCCCCTATGACACTCCCTGAATCGAATCCGAGCTCTCATGGACAGAAGTCACATTCAATACTGTAGCACGTTGGAGCAGCGATAGTTAGCCAATAGCGATAAGCCAATCAGAGAAAATGTATGTTTTACTAAACAATAGCAATTGAAAAGACAGAATCGATTTTCGTGTCTGATTTATTTCATTCAGCTGGTTGATTTATTTATTTCATTTACTGCTGGAACTTTGTTATGGCTTTTCAAGACTTTACTTTTTACACAGTCTCACGCTTGTATCTTTAAAGTGGTGCATTACACCTACATTTTGCTCGCTATGTTTTAGGTCGTACGTGGATAATAGAATATTAACTTATTGCCTTCAAGTGTCGCGTGTTATTGGGATTTTCTATTTAGAAATCGCTAAGAATTTCTTAATAGAGAACCAAATAACTTGCAACTGGTATACTTGCAACTTACTTTTTCGATATTTTGTCCATTCTTTCCAATACCCAAATCAAAATGCAAACCATCTGAGTAGATATTTCTAGTATCTTCTTTTATTCTACTTGTGTTATGTGTATTTTTTTTCTTTGTGTCATTGTCATAATATGCATGCTGGTTATACCGTAATTGGCAAATGCATAATAACCCATATTATTCACCAAACATGTTTTTGTAATGCATTTGATGTGGATAATCCTAAATAAATACAAATCTTATTAATCGTTCAATGTCTAGACTAAATACAATATTCCGTTAGGTATATTCCTGGACTAAGGCAGCAAATTGTGAGTTCGAGTACTCTTCAGTACTACGTGCCTATTAACGCGGGAAGAGTCTATTTGGCGCGTTAATAGATTTACTTTGGAGAAAAACTTTCTTAGTTCAGCACTTGTGGATGCGAAGAGAAACGAGTATTTCCGTAAATTTAAGTTTGGCAGGTTTATAGTTTGTTTTTGTTTTTAATGGGGCTCACCTGTTGTTAAGTGACGATGCAGTCAATGATGGAGCACGCTTGCCTAGAATTTTCTACTTAAAGACACCCAGATTGTAACCATCGGGCAACACAGATTTAGGTAGTGAGTTCCACTCCTTTGCGGTACACATTATAAAAATTGAAGCAAACCGCTTTGTGCGTAAATATGTATACCATGTACTAGCATTGGCCTGTTTGTCTGGTCGTCCGATGGTAGAATGGGGAAGGAGGAATCAAATTATGCAGTTCCTCTGCACACTCTCCGATATCAATATCCTCCGAAATCATACATACAAAGGCTTTATATCTCTGAAAGGGTAGGCAGATGTTTACCTATTATAGTTAGCTATAATATTAGGTCTTACGTATTAGGGGCGAGTCAATGCCATCTATCGGGCATAGTTTTAGAGCTGGTGCTGCTACTAATAATTTCTTGAAGGAAAGTCCAATAATGCGAACCGACTTGGGAGTCGAACCTGAGACCTTAGGCACATCAGCCAGTCAGTTATATTATCTTCTCCCTAGCCTTTATTATTCCCAAGTCACTTGGGGTCGTCTTTCTAGTCTAACCGGATTTGACTGGATATCAGTTTTTACACGGAGCGACTGCCATCTGACCTCCGCAATCCGAAGGCTAACGATACCCTAAGGCTAGACCAGTGTCAGGATATTAGAGGCCACTGTCTTTCCCAATAACGACTGCCATAGATATTCATGGCAGTCGGGACCGACGGCTTGACGTGCTCTCCAAGGCACGGAGCAGGCGATAATTGTCAATCAATACGCACATAATTTCGAAGATTCATATAACTTCCGAAAGTCAGAGGTGCGCGACGTGGATTCGAATCCGAGACCCTCTGCATTGCAGTCTGTTGGTCTCCCCACTGAGCTAGCGCTATCAGTTATATTATAAGGACTCAGAAAAAGTAAACTCTAGTGAAAATTATCCTTATATAAGTATGTATCTACTTGCGTCTAAATATCCTCCAAATTTTACTTTATTAAAGCAGTTACTTTTCGCCATCTCTGAATTTTAGGTCGCTGCTTCGTTGAACTTTAGGTACCTATTACTTAGCTATCAAAATGTGGAGGTAATATGCCTCTACCTATCACTTTAACTATACGGTATAGAGGTATATATGTTTCACTAGCTGTGCCAAATGGATTTACTCGCTCCACACTAAAGGATCGTACCATGATGTTAAATAGCCTAAAATTTGCCTGAATAAATAAGTTACAAAATGCAGGAAGAAGCTAGTTGGTAGTTTTAGAATTAAAGCGCTCAAACAAACATTCAATAATATTAGTATAGATAAGGTTTCATAGGTCGAGCCTAATGCCGCCCTCTAAAAAGCAGATTTTCTGACAGAATGTTAAAAAAAAATGACAAGAGAATTGCTTGTGGTTCGAGGTTCGTAAGAATAAGCGCAAACATACTGAACTAAATGTATTTCAAGTAACGAAATAGAGAAATGGAAACGCAAAGTAAAATATTTTAATTAAAAAGGCGTGTTTTCAACAAGCTAGCTAGGTAGGTTATATCATTATGTATTCATGTTTCTTTTAAACATTTTCCCCAAGGTAAACCGCATATTATGTTATATTATATTCACGCTGTAATTTTGGCAAGATTGCCTTTGCATGCATTGAGTCCTCTTGTGTACAATTTTGTGCAGGAATTTCTTTTTTTATGTACTGTAAAGGAGTAATGAAACATACAGACATAAATTTTGAAGGTACATCTTCAGGTATAAACGCGTGAGAGTTTATATGTTTTACACCAACATTTCGTTAGCTATGGTTTCAGATCTTACGGAATAGGAGTCAAGTTTATGGTCGTCGACCAGATACTATCCAAATTCCATGCTGCTTAGATAGAATATCTTGTCATAGATCTCAAAATGCTTTGCACCCCGGAATCTAGTCAGCAAGGCGGTGCAATGAATAGTGTCATAAAAATGTGATGTTATTGTCTTGATGTGCTTTTTATGGAAGACTAACAAACACATTTTTACATTATATATCCTGGTTCCATAACTAGATTAATAGGTTAACAAAAGTAGCGATAGCATTCGAATAATTCGAACGAATTGACAACACTGTACATACACAAGTACGTGCGCTGTGTCCTTGACCACGTAATGTAGGTATCGAATTGTGCACAACTATATTCGAATATCTTTCGAATGCCAGTATATAGATTGAGATTTTCCTGCAATAAAGTCTGGCTGTAATAAACTGGTCGGCAGAACAGCCATATTACAGAATACACTTCAATATTTTGCCTTTAGAATGGCAGATTCAACTGTTTTTGAGCTGGCCGGGTTATAGCTTAAAACTTTGCAGTCACATATTGTAGAAAAATAATGCCCGTTTAGAAGTCCCTTGCAGAAAAATATTTTAGATTGCACGGTTGGCGTGGAGGTTATGTGATTTTCACTGCCACTGCGTCGAGCGATGTTTTTTATTTGTTTTATTTTTATAATATTAATGTATTTATTAACATAAAATTGTTTACACATTTGTGGGTAGGATCCACACACGAGACAAACAAAAAGTTTCTCAATTAGTTGTTACGAGCCTGTATTTTTTGTGTCCGTTATTTGAATGTTTGTAAAGTCTGTTAAATTAAATACTCCTGCGCGTATTCTTTTTAAAAACATACAGAGTATGAGGGACAATCTGGAGAGGAATTCTCTGTCCAATTCGGAGCTAAGTAGGCCAGAATCCACAGCGCAAGAGTTGTCTTTCTAAAATAAAAAAGAGCATTGGTTAAGTTACAATTTCAAACTACACATATTGCATGTTGATAAACAAGTTGGAAATAAACTAAAAAAGGGAACATTGCAATGAGTCAATGGTTGTGTCATCTCGACGAGAATAGCTCTCGGGCCGCGGGTTCCACCGCCACTGGACATTGTTTTATTGTGCATAGTTGCTACAAACCGTTTTATACATTGTGTTTAAACGGTTAGCTCAACAGATTTATACGACGTTTACCACAAATTTGTGGTTAGTTGCAATGGTTGTAGAGTATGAAACAGTTTACGTTATACATTAAATAGATTTACGCGACTACGCTCGTAAATGTAGGTTAACATAGTAATAGTACTTTTTTCTGGATGAAGGGTACCCTTTTTTTAATTCTTTATTTTTTATATACATGACAGCCCACTAACATAAGCAATTATAAATATACAAGATTACAATTAACCCTATGTCCTATTCTGTACCCCTGATAATGAGTATGCGAAATTTCATAATTTTCGGTCGAGTTAATTAAAGCATAATAAACAAACAAACTCATTTTCATATTCATAATATTAGTTAGGATATACTATTTTGCTTCGCCATTTAAGTTCCACGAGAAAGTCTATCCGTATAAAATTATGTACGTTACATCCAGGACATGATCTACCTGTATGTCAAATGTTATCTAAATCCGATTAACAGTAATGTGTTATTGAGAAACAAACATCGAAACATCTTATTTTGTGGTTTGTACTCTTGATAATGATGACGTCATTCTGCTATGATCTATATGCTAGAAAACACATACGAAATTGCATTAAATTTTAAAGAGTGCGATTCTAATATTGCTTTTACTCCTGACTTAGTTATAAGTAAGCTTAGTTGCAGGTGTTAATAAAAATATTAGTAATATAGAACCAAAAGCGCAAGCAATCTGTGTGAAAATTTGGTTCTCGGCTTTCCATAAGTTAGAAAAACCACTCAGAGAGAAGGGAAGAGAGCTTTAAAGTGTGCAATTTTATTGTGTTTTCCTAACTTTTAGTATAAAATTTATGACGCATGGGGGAAGGAAGCGGGGTCAGGGGTGCCCTCACGTACAAACTCAAGGAGGGAGAGATATTATTTATGTGTTTAATATTATCATGAAGTTCCAGATGTTATTCAACGTGTGACAAAGTTGTAGGTTATATTAAAGGGGTATCTTATAAATAACCCAAGATTTGAATACGACAGCATATAATAGTTTGCTGTTGTGGCGCAGAGGGAATATATGCAATTGCTGTGCATGAGGTCTCTGGTACGAATTCCGGGTCGGGCCTACATAAAGTTATTGGGTTTTTCTGTTAAGAAATCTTAATACGAGCCCGGATTTAGGAAGTTGGCGGTGTTAGACACCCCCGTAACTCGATAAGCACGTAAAGCCGTTGGTCCTGCGCCTGATCTATATCCGGTCGTGTCGGATTATTCGTCCCATCGGATCATGAGAGTGAGGGAGCAGGGAGTGCACTTGTGTCCGCTCACACTTGTGCACTATAATATCTCCTGCGCAGATGGCCAGTCTACGTTAAGATTGGCCGCGTTACCGAAATTCGGTCTGGAAGACATTATTATTACTATGTGAAGCAAAAACTTTATACCTACCCCTTTTTACGAAAATTGCGCGGACGGAAGAGTATGAAATTTAGCACAGTTAAAGTTTATATGGAGACGGAGGGGCGAATCCTAATATTTATATAAAATATGCATTAGAAATACATTAAATTAATGAAAAAATACTACACGCACACAACCATGCATTTGATACACGCAGTCGAAGCGCGTAACTATGGTTACATATATCAATACATAATGACATAATATGTCAGCAATATCTTACAGGCAAACTTTGGTCGAATTTCGAGCACTAGGCGACCGCTAGTTATTATTATTATATATATATGTATGTTTAAGAATACATGTGATTTAGCAACATTATCTTAGCCATTAAATAGGTCGACGAGCTGTTATCTCTCGTCGACTACCCACATTTCAATACAATACATCGTTTATCGCCTCAACTCATGACCCCTGTTACAATTACTTAGAACACATGAATCGCGTAGAAAACGATTTTTCATTAAAATATTATTATTATGTTCTTTATCTCACCGTTAGGATTACAAAAGATTTGCCATTTTTACGAAAGATTTATTATCACAACTAGTTTTTTCTCGCAGTTTCGCTTATGTAATGGTAGGTTAGGATAGAGTATGTTAGCAACAGTACTTTTTAAATAAAGTATAGCCTATGTTACTCGGTGATAAAATATATTTCTAATGGAAAAATATTTTTTAAACCGGTTAAGTAGTTTTTGAGTTAAATCAATTCAAACAAACAAAAATTAAAAAATCAAGTCTTTCCTTTTTTATAATATTAGTGTAGATATAGATAATCTTAGTCTTTGCTATTTTAAATTTGAATGAATTGCTTTACAAAGCCTGTTTCAACAGAAAAAGAATTTATTTTTAGGATTTGTCAGAGATAAGTTTTAGATAAAAGTACCTAATACTTCAAAACAACCCTATGTTTTGAAGTATTACTTTTATCTAAAAACTTATAAGCTAGATAAGCTTTAAAATATTTACTATTTGGATGTACAATTGAGATTTGAAAATGCTTTTGCTTTTACTGAATTATTTTGAAGTTATTGCCAAACTTTAAATTAAATCCCATCCATTTAAGGTTTATTGCAATGAGTAAAGGAATAGGTGTACTGCATGATATAAAACGAAAATAAGAAGGAAGAGTTGTTTATGGCTTATGTTTAACTTATCACCAGATATAGTAAAATATAACAGTCAAAAATAGTAAATGATCACCAAATTGCACAGCAAAATATATTTAAAGAGACCAAAACAAGTCGACGGGTTTAAGAATGAACCTAATATACCCTTCTGTGACGGAATGCAGTGATTTGAGGCGTATAAGTGCTCGTTATGATATATTTTAGTAAGCATATTTTGCTGCACAATTACTATTTTTGGTGGTCATTATATTTAACCTCGTTTTTTATTCTTGCTACATATTTATTTTCATAGTTTTATTTCTATAACGTTAAAACTTACCTTTATGTACTATGTATGTGCAATGTGGCATACATATACACCATAGAAATATAAAAAAGAGTGTTTATTATATCTATGATATACACTGATACATGAAAAGTGTGACATACAGTTTTTATTCAGCTGTATGAATGTGTAAAGGCTTTGCTGGCAGCGCTGGTTTTTAATGAGATTCTCTTTGTTATGCGGTGGCTAGCTCTCATGCTGTTCACTGAACACATTTTGGTTACGAAATCAAGTTTTTTTATTTATTTTTATTTAACTAAGGTGGCAAACTAGCATACGGCCCACCTGATGGTAAATGGTCACCGTAGCCTATGGACGCCTGCAACACCAGAGGCATCACTTGCGCGTTGTCGACCCTTTAGGAAAGGAAGTGGGAAGGAGAAGGAGCGGGATGGGGGAAAGGGGGTGATTGGGCCTCCGCCACTCTCATTCACCGAACGAAACACAAGAGTAGGAGCACTGCTATTTCACGTGAATATTCTGTGAGAGGGTAGTCCTTCCCCGGTCGAGCCGGCCCATTCATGCTGAAATCAGCTAGGCTCTACTGCTTTTCTACTCTTTACAAGTCAGCGGCATAATTTTTAGGGTAGCCTTATAATGTTGCCGCTGACTTGTATGCTATTTTAACGACTAAAGCATACAGTTCTTTTATTACATAGATGGCGTAGCGGTTTAAATGGTCGCCTTGCAGCTAGTACGCCGAGTGTTGTGGGTTCGAATCCCACACGGGACAAAAATTTGTGAGATCCACAAATGGTTGTTGCGAGTCTGCATGTTCTTTGTGTCCGATGTTTGAATGTTTATAATGTGTCCCTCGATACAGGAATTATTACTAAAGCAGGAGTTGTCTTTAAAAATAACAAAACAGGAACAAATACCTTTTGGTATGTTTCTCTTTGATTCTTAATCTAGAAGTTTACTAATTAGATAAACGTAGATAGCTACGGGCACATAACATATGACAAGTAACTTTATAAGAGACTAGCTGTGCCCGCGGTCTCACCCGCTTCATTGGTATTTGTGGTTACTGCGCCGTTCCCGTGAGCCGTAGCGTGAGGTAGAAGGACATAGGCTATAGCCTATGTCCTTCTCAGGGTCTATTTATCTTCATTCCAAATTTCATCTAAATCGGTTCAGCAGATTGAGCGTGAAAAGGTAACAGACAGACAGACAGACCGACAGACAGACAGAGTTACTTTCGCATTTATTATATTAGTAAGGATTTAACTCCTGATTGACCCTTAAAAATTACTTAAACAAAAGCAACCCTAATCCTAAACCCTTCGTAATAATAATTTGGACACTAAGCGTCCTCGCAAACAGCTTAATACCGGAAGACAAAAGCAATTTCGTTTATCCTTAATTTAAATACAAATTTGCCTCGCCCGCCTGTGTTAACAAATTTTCTGATCGTAGTATGTCGCTTTCATTTCTTGGAACGGGCATATTGTTTGTTGCTTTATGTGACTGTACGGACGGCATAGTGGTCGTCATAGAAGCAGAAGGTTATTTAATCAATCAGCCTTAATGTCTTAGTTCTAGTTGAGCCGATGGTCCAAATATACAGTACCAAACAATATTCAACGTAATATTTAGTTTTAGGAAAATCAATGGCAGTTGGCTAGGTAATGGCTCTTCATTACTTTAAAATTGACTAAGTTGTATTGTTATTTGACTCTAGTGTATTAAGGCTTTAAGGCTTGATTGATCTATCGTTGGAAAAAGGTTGTTCATAGAAGTAAGTACAACATGAACACAATAAAAATGTCAGTTTTACAAATGGAATAGTTCAGTTGTCTCATTTTTATATTCAATCTGATGATTGAAAAATCTGTACTAAAAGTAATAAATAACGAAAAAGAGCCGAAGGTTAAAAATCTTCTAAAAATTCAATTACTTTCTCACTGTAGTCCAAAACACCGTTATAAATCTACTTGCGCAGAACTTTACAATCGTTTTCTTAAGAATTTTCTTCGAATAAAGCCTTTTATATTTAGTTGTACTTGAAGCTACACAAGTTTGTTTGTGCCTTTAACTACGAAGGTCGGATTTATGGGTGCTTTAACCTGTATTTACCGAAAGGTTAACCGAAAGTGACGTGATGTTTTGATGAATTTATTGTTGTTTTTGCTTCAGCCTTTCGGAGAAACAGCCCTTCATAGGCTTCAGAGGCCTTGGTCGTTGTTGGAATAACATAACAACGTATATAATGTAGTTTATTGCTGTTTATTTTAAAACAGAAATCTTTTAGGATATTAAAGAACTACTAGCGGTCGCCTAGTGGTCAAAATTTGACCAAAATTATTTTCATTATTACTTATAAATAAGGTATAGGTAATCATAGTTACAAAAAATTGTACGACGTCAGACGAACAATGTCGAAATACTACGAACGCGATTCGACTGCGTATGTCAAATGCATAGTTGTGTGCGTGTAATGTTTAATGTAAACTCATTTTTATATTTTTATATTGTATACAGATGTATTGTTTTGTGATTGTATACTTAATAGATTAAATTATCTAAGGTTGTTGGTTTTAGGTTACCTAATTCACAAGATGGAAAATATAAATGTATTGCATTTCATACCTTTTCTGCGGCTTTTCTTAGGAATTCTTCTCAGGTTTATCATCATGCACGAATCAAGTAATCTCATACAACGTTCACAATACACACTTCACTGATCTCTTAATCTTATAATTATGTATGATGCCAAGACTACAATATAATATACGGGTATGATGTATCTGCATTTTAGACAAATAAATATATAGTGCCAGAAACATATTTTCAGACATGAGGCCATCTTATAACGCTCATTACGTCATGAGCGTCGTTCTTATTTTTACACAATTACATATAAGTACATATTTATAACTAGTATTTATTTACTTTATACTTACTTACCTATTACCTACTTTTTCAATGTATTCTTTTAATAAAATAGTAGGTATATATTATGCCATATTTTCTCTCGTGGCTATCTATTTATGTATTGTTTATTTCTTTATTTTGAGTGCACTATTGGCGGACCAAACGTCAATAATTGTGGTGTTCGCTGACAATCAGCGCTGTGTAGTGCTTGCAGCAATGCAAGTGCCACAGCATTATGCTGAGCGCATCACCGTTGTTTTTGTGCCGTCGGATGGGGCGTGCATCTGCACATAAACAATTTGTTATTAAAATTTCTTTATACTTCCATATTTTTATTTACTTTTTGTTATACCCGCATTCTATAATAATTGATGATGCATGTCATGATGGTACAAAAATAAAAATCTTTTCATTTAATTTCATTTTCATTTCATTAATTTAATGTATTTCAAAAGCATATTTTATAAAAATATTAGGATTCGTTCCTCCTTCTCCATATAAACTTCAACTGTGCCAAATTTCATACTCCTCCGTCCGCGTAATTTTCGTAAAAAGTGGTACAAAGTATTATTGCTTCACGTATTAATATATAGATTACCTATAATATCTAACATACACGTTTTTTTCGTTTCAGATGCGACGAGCAGCGTAAGGAAGTCTGCAGAGGTAGCCCTCGACGGAGGCGAGGTGGCCATCCTCGTGAGGCGTCCACATGGCAAGAGCATCAGGAGGGAAGAACTGCTCCATGCTAAAGCAGCTGACGATATATCCATCTCGTTATATTACAATAGGAAAAGTAATAAGGGTAAGAGAAATAGAACTACTTTTAGAGTGGACGGATTCCATTGCAGTTCAGTTATCATCTCGACCCTATGCTACGTCAAGTGTTGTGGGTTTTATCTCGGCAGGAGACAAACATTGTGTACATCACAAACTTTTGTTGAATTAAGATTGTCCCTATATCTGTTATTTAAATGTCCGTGAAGTCACCCGCTACACAGGATATGGCGGTACTTCAATAATTTAGTTTTGAAAGGGATTAAATATAATGATCATCAAAAATACTAATTGCTCAGCAAATATTGCACAGCATAACGAGCATCTATACGCCTCAAATCACTGCATTCCGTCTCGGAAGTGTTAGGTTATGTTAGGGTCCTTTTTTTAAACCCACCCAAAATAGTCGACTTAGTTTGTTCTCTTTAAAGTTTGCTAGCCATGAGTTGCTGATCAATTAGCTATTTCTGCTCACAGATTATATTTTTCTGCTCACAAAAATACCAATACTATGCTAACCATTTAAATAACACCTGTTTTGAAAGAATGTTACCCCATAGATGCTAGCGCCATGTATAGAGGCATCAATGCCATTATTTATAGATAATAATAATAATAATATTCTATCACATACACACAACACCGTCTAGCCCAAACTAAGCAGAGCTTGTATTATGGGTACTAGACAATGGATAAACATACATATATACATATTTTTTTGTAAATACATACATATTATACATAGAAACACCCAGACCAAGACAAACATCCATATTCATGCACACAAATGTTTGACTTGTGCGAGTATCGAACCCGCGACCTCAGGCGTGGCAGTCGGTAACTAATAGATAACTAGCTTTTGCGCGCGGCTCCGCCCACGTGGTACCTACATCAATAAAAGGTAGCCTATGTCCTTCCCCAGGTTTTAAACTATATCTGTACCAAATTTCATCTACATCGGTTGAGTGGTTTAGCCGTGAAAAGGTAACAGACAGACAGACAGACAGATAGACAGACAGAGTTACTTTCGAATTTATAATATTAGTAAGGATAATGTTAACATACAATACAATGTACTTAATCCAAAGATAATGTTGATTACCACAATATATTTGATTCAATCTCATAGAATTATAGCGACGACCTCATATTGTGCCACACATCAATAAACATTTGTAAGTAATTCTACGTTAAATTCTTCTATAGTATCCCTGGAAAGTCTTCACGGCGGTTCCTTAAAGACTGTATCGTGGAGTCTGAACGGCTATCCCCGCGGCACTATGGTGTTGGTGATGACTTCCAGCAGGGTGAGGCTAGCGGTCGGCTGCGAGCCACTCCACTGGCATTCCATGTCGGGAAGACACGACTTGCTGACCACGTTGGCCAGTCATAAGATGAAATTGGTAAGTAAGGTGTTGAAGAGAACAGGGTCTTTAAAAGATTTGGACAGTCTTTTTATTACCTATAAATTTTTCTTTGCGAAAATATTAAGCACGATTTTGACTGTACGGCATGGCGTAGTGGTATACGTATAAGTCAAAGTCAAAAATCATTTATTCACTTAGGTCACAAAGTTACACTTATGAACGTCAAAGGGGTTAGTGAGTTTGTTACATTTACTGAATTTACATTTATGTTAGTTGCAAGGTTCAGGCATAAGATAATTTGCCCCGTTATTGGAAGGAACATTTTTCATTGATGCTCCGCTCCTATTGGTTGTAACGTGATGTTATATAGCCTTATAGCCTTCCTCGTTAAATGGACTATCCAATACTAAAAGAATTTTTCAATCCGAACCGGTAGTTCTTGAGATTAGAGCGTTCAAACAAACAAACTCTTCAGCTTTATAATATTAGTATAGATAATAAGTTTGTCTTGGTCTTGTCTTGGGGGACTGGTGGTGACCCGTAACACGGTATTTAAATACCTATTTTGGGCACCAGTTTCTCACAAATGTATTTTCTATATAAATAGGATTCAGCGTCAATACTGTACAAACATTTTTGATTGAATTAATAATTATTATAAAGTAAGAACGAATTCGAAGTCTTTGTACTTAATATTTAACCGTTTAAAGGAGCATTTAGATTTTCAGCATTATGCTGAATTTGTTTTATTAGGCAGTTTACATAAAATCTGAAGAGCAAAATATTACTAACGAGATAATAATCTTTTCGTTTTCGAGTAAATATACTCAAGCATTAAATATTTAAACTTGTGAACGTAATTTCGTTCTCGATAAATAATTAACTTAGGTCCTATATAAGGGATCTGTGAAAACTTGGTTTTTCTAACATTACAGAAAATTTTGCTTGCTTGTATTGCAGCTTAGCTAAGAACATATGCAGTGTTATATTAAAAGATGCCCTGCCATCCAATCTCGCAACTTTGTAAGAGATTTTGCAACGAAGCTACTTCTAATTTTAATTTAATAACCTTTTAATTTTCCGATAAACAAAGTACGTTAAAAATTTGTGTTCTATAAATTGGTAATTTAGAAGGAGCCGAAATAGCTATTATCTCTGATGCTGCACATATTATATTATATGCTAATAAATATGAATTAATTAATCTTATAGTAAAATATGTATGATAATCCATTAGCGTAGGTATATTGTTTGTATTGGTAATATTAAATATGTTGTGTGCGCTGTTGTGTGCGTTTGTGCCCGTGGATTGTATATTTGTAAGGTGTTCCGTAACACTAAGCTTGGTCATCAGGGCGGGAGACGTCCTTCTAAATAGAGACTGATGTTTTTTTTAGTTAATTTAATGTAACTGTTTTTCGTCAATGGTGAACAGGTTAAAAAAGCTGTTGAATCGTCAACTGGCTTTTCAATGAACTGGTTATTCATTAGATTCGTATAAAGTTAAATTAATACGTATTATGTCAACGTTCTCGATCGCAACTTCGAAAACCGTTTTGTAGCTTCTAATTGTATTAGAACAAATCTGCCTTCGTTATTTTATTAGTTGTTTTATGAGATGAAAATTATTTATACATTATTGCGAGTTGCGACTTGCGTTGCGAAGACGTTCATAGAATTTATTAGGTTTTCTCATTGAAGAGAAACAGTTGATTCGTTAAAGAACAAAAAGCCGGTAATAAAAACAGTTAATTGATTTAACGACTACCTCTACTTCTAAATACCGACCAGGTGCGAGTAGGGCTCGCGCCCCGACAATTCCTTATCTAGAATTAAACTTTTTAATATAACCCTTAAAATAGGTAATCCATTTAATGCTTTACTTTAGAGGTTAATGTATATTTGTGGTAATTTAGAGTTTACCACTCTATTCAACATACATTATGCTGTTCAGAATAGTAAGTATGCTAAATTGGCCATAAATATCCTTACAGTACCATGAAGAAAACGCCCCTATAGAAGTATATAGCAGTGAACGTGCAGCGCTTGATTCCATCAGCTGTAATCAACAAGATGACATTATGAGACCACAAACACTCACCACAGTACGAGAGACAGATTACGAAGAAGTAAAAGACTTCCTAGCGAAGGACGCTAGAAGGAAGAGAGAAGATGAAGAAATGCAAGGAGACGACTATAGAACGAACTATGTTGATCCCAATGCTTTGCCACAACCAGATCCACATAGAGGAGACATACCGTCGAATGCAATTGAATCTTGTGATGGTAAGAACAATATTTTTTTGTTGCAATTTGTACCTTCAATGTTATTTAGTAAGCGTATCTGTAGTAGCTAATCTAGCATTTATGTCAGAAGTTTCTAGTACTTTGTATCATACATGTTATTTAAAAAGTACCTGTAGCTAAATTGAAATGTTGTACAATTTTTAATTACTTGTCTTACTAAAATGTCTTCCTGTCTTAGTCTGTCCTCTCTTTTATTCTAGACGAGGTCATCCGTCAGTTGACACTACTCCGTCAAACCATCGAGCACCTTCGTCGTGAGGTAGGGGAACAGAAGGGAACTATAGATAGTCTCCGTAGTCAGTTGCGTCAATGTTGCAACAGGATGCCTTCACAACCACCCGTCGAGAGGTGCTCAGGATCCTCATGCTATCCTGGTTATTAAACATTTGTATGATAGATCTTAGATCATTTAGGGGCAACAGCGGTGGTGACTGTTCAAGATTTATCTTCTTAATTGAGTCTAGTATTTAGATCGTTTGATTATTATATTTTGTAATTTTGAATTGGCAAGCAACATAGTCGACCTTATATGAAAAGATAACTCGAAATAATAAAGCTATTCTTTAAAAAAGAAAATAGAAATTTTTACATTAAGTGAGATAATTGCTGATATCAAAATGGTTTAAAGTAAAAGCATCGATTTGTTAGCCCACCAAGGGCTCGACATTTAAAAAAAATCATCATACATTTCCAGTGCAAAAGAAATTATAAGTTCGTCTTTAATGTTTACTATCTTTTAACCTGTAATCAAATCTATAGGACTCTTTAAATATGTCTGTTACTTGCCATAAGTATGTAAGAATCTCTTGTATCGTAAATTTACTAACATTAGTGTTTAATTGTGGTTCTACTAACTCTATATGAGTGTTTAATTTCATATCATCATGAATCGTACTAAGCAATTCATTATTATATTAAATTCCGCACCATTATTAGTGTTTAAAACTGTCACCTTCGCAAATACAAAATAAAATATTTGATGAACTGGAGCATAAAAGATACATCTTCTTGTTCATTTTACGTAAACATTAAGTACAAGCCTTAGACGCAACTTCGCAAAGAATCATTGAAATTTTACATAGTTTGTAAATGTATTTTAACAAAGTTAAACTACGGTAATGAATCGCTCAGTACGCTAACAAGTCTTGCCATAATTCATTAACATCGTAAGGTAGATCAAGCAACTTTTTATATTCAGTGTGGGTTTTCATTAAAACTATTGTTGTAAAATCGCGTTTTATTTCTTAGCACCAAACACCAAGCATTAGAATATTGTTTGCCTACAGAGTCACGGTCACGGTCTCTCCCACGCAAGTTGCTTGATTAACCTTATTCATATTTGTGAATGAATAACTACATGTGTCGATGGTAATAATGAGGCGAACGGCGACTCTGTAGACAAAACAACTTTGAAACAAATAAACAGAACTCTGACCAATTATGTGTGGAATGGGTTATTCCACATATCCCCATTGAGTATCCCCATCAATGGAGATCTGTGAAATTTTTGTCCACAAATCCCCATTTGACCAATCATCAACTTAGCAATGGGGATTTATGGACAAAAACCAACATTAAATTCACAAATCCCCATAGGCATTGTGATTGTAAATGTGTTAGACAGAGAAATATAAAGTGTTGCATCGTTGTATGAGTAGAGCCTCATTTCTAATAGTGTTTGATGCAGCTTTATTATTTTCTAATGCATTAGAGCTGTCAGACTCATCTTTTTATTGTGAACAGATGTAGATTAATTACCACCTCTACGATTCCAAATGCTGACTACAGATTTTATTATATGCCATATATACACACAAATGAAATCTTAGACATTCTATTTAGATTTTTAAATAAAAACTCCTACATAATAAAATACATAATTAGAATATGTAGGTATATATATATATATATAAATATATTTGAATCGATTATTTTGGGAAGAGCACTAGTCCATATTTTTCCGAAAGCGAGTTAAATATGATGAGATTTTACGTTAAGAGATACGATATTAAATCTTAAACAAGAACACATGCACTATTGTGTTAGAGAGATCTATAAATATCCATAAACTTTTTTGCACCTACAATAGATTTTTTTGTCAACAGGAGGTTTTTTGTGTCTCCTGTAAAATATTGTCTGATGGACTAGTACCCTTCCCAAAACAATCGATTCATTTGTATTCACTTACGTTATACTCTTCTGAGTATTTTTATACCAATAAAAAAGTTTATTATTATACCAATGAACGGGTCTCCATTAAAACGTTGCCATATATTCAGAATTGCTTTGAGACTACAAATACGACAATTCTCCTAAAATTTTACTCCAATAGAATCTTAGCAGTAATTTCTTTCAATTATAATTTTACTGGTATTCATTACACCACAAAAAAGAAATAATTTAATTTAAGAATGATGTAATAATTGCCTCTTTTTAGACGTTGAGATTTTAATGAATCTCTGGAGACGGCTAGCTGATCTTAATATTCAAAGCTGATAAATGAAATTACTTGCCCTACCAATGGGTTTGAATGGAATGGAGCTGTTAGATAAAAGCTGATGTCATTTTATTACCCTTTTCATATTGTGGTCACTCTCTAAGTGGGGTGATAAAGCTGCAATACTTTAAGATAGATAATAATCATAGCGAAAGGAAGAATTATGGCAATATGCCACTATGTCCATAAAATTATTGTACCAACGGTTAATGTAACGCTGATTAATATTGCGAATTAGTCTGTCTAGACCTCTTTCAAACTTACGATGGTAAGATCAAATAAAAATGACATTAGATGAGACTGGATGAAAAAACTAATGTAATAAAGTCAACAATGGATAGGAATAGTTACAATAAAAACACAGATAGATTGCTTCTATCGTTACTACTATTAGGTAGGCTTTTTAAATGAGTAAGTCCTTATGGAAACTAAGGTAATTCATGTTAATAATTCATTAGGCGAGATTGAAACTCGTAAAGTTTTAGTACCTATCAAAAAGACTGGGTATATTTCTACATAATTTGTCCCAACATTGTAAAGGCAAGTTAGGTTTTGTAATTAAATGTCGTAATCTGTTGAAATAATCCATAAAGAAATTTCTTTGTATCATCGACTACAAAGATGCAAAGTTTCTTTAAGCATTATTATGTTTTGCTAATTTATAAATAACTATGGAGCTATTTATAATTCAGCAATACATATTATGGAGTGTGTAAGAATATGCCAACATGTTTGGGGATGCAGGCGTGGAGTGCCGTAACACAGCGAGCGGATACGAGTGCGGCTCTTGTCCGCAAGGCATGGAAGGAGACGGAAAACGATGCAGACCTATCATGTGCAGTAGAAGACCCTGCTCACAAGGTAAGACCTAGCTACACACATATCCTTTATCTACAATAATGAGGGTACGATCGAACACAAAACTGTTCCAACACTCAACACGTGTTTACTGTTCGACTGCTGAAGGCAAAATAAATATTGCACTGTGCACGGTAAATCGCTTCGCCGTTGATACTAAGCACCATTAGATGGCGCTGACATTTACATTTTCACCGACGGCTTATATAGGTACATATGTATATTTATATACTATTAACCTCTCCCATTTAAAGTCAAAGTCAAAGTCAAAAATCATTTATTCATTTAGGTCACATAGTAACACTTATGAACGTCAAAATATATATTACTTTATATTTGATCTGTCTTGTTATTTTCTAGTGGAACGTTGTATAGATACGCAGCAAGGATACCAATGCGAGAGGTGTCCCGGCAGACAAACCAGTGATGGACAGACGTGTCGTTCTGCGTGCAGTCGTAACCCTTGCTTCGGTGGACGTAAGTCAAAGGCCAGGTTAAGAGCTCCTTGAACCGACGGGCGTGTATGAGTAATGTGATGAAAGTGAATGAAGCCAGAGAAGTGTGTCTGGATCGTAGCAAATGGAAATCCGTAGTCTCTGCCTACCCCTCTGGAAAACAGGCATGAATCTATGTATGTATGATAAAGTAAAAGCTGCATATTGATGCGATTTTTACTATTATTTAGATAACTTCAGAAAATTAAAAAAATATGTTTTATATGTAATGATTATGTAACCATAGCATGAAAGAACTAAGCGGACAAGCAGATAGCTAGCATAGACAGCGACTTTGTTTCATACTATTTAGAGATGTCGTTTTTGTACTTTCTAAGTGTGAGGCAGATGCATTGGGCAGATGTAAAACAAACCCACCTTGTGTCACCTCTATGCTTAAGTTTCACGTAAATAATCATATGCTGTCACCTAGACTTAGTTGGTATATTATGTTGAATAAAAGCAAACATTTTACAAGAAAAAGCCTTCAAGTTTCGAGGTAAGATAATTTAATAAGTTGGATAAGATAGTTTTATTAAAATTTTAGACAGGCTGCTGATTACACTGTGCTACTCAACTTGTAATAATTATAAGTATATTATAGAGTAAGTAGGTAATGAAAAAGTTGTAGTCCAGGGTAGTCAGTATACACTTAATTTACTCAAAGTAACCTAACTAACTAACCTAACTAGAAAGCCGACCCCAAGTGACTTGGGAATAATAAAGGCTAGGGAGAAGAAACTTAACTATAATATTTAACACCTTAAGAAACGCTATCTTCAGTACATAAATTGTACATACGTAACTAACGTAAACTAAACGATGTTTAGACGATCATTAAACTTAGCATCGCTTAAACGTAAGCCCAATACTACATAATTAAAAAGGAAATAAAATATTGGGGCAGTCTTTGGGACTGCCGATAGATGTGAAAACTTTAATCCTTGATCATAAACACTTCTTTATAACCAAAAAAAAGATAAATAGCGTTTGGTCGGATGCTAGTTCCTGATACTCTCTTAAGGGTTATTAAGGGGGTCAACATTTCGTTATTTTTTGCGTAGGACGCACCATTTCTGAGATTTTGTTAATATTCTAAAAAAAAATCGTGGTAGCGTGACGATGACGCGAGTTTTTTGTTCACCCAAGTATCGCTCAACGCGCCTAAAGAAGTTTTCACTTCAATAAAGATGTATTGTCAGTATTGTCTAAAAGAAATTAAATCAGTATAACTATATTACGACAAAATCTTATGAGATTCTAAAAAATAACATATTCCTACATGTAGGCGTCCAATGTCAAGATCTACCAGACGGCACTTACCGCTGCGGATCATGCCCTGATGGTTTCCATGGCAACGGCGAGAATTGCTACAGAGTATCCTGTCGTGCTACTACGTGCTTCCGAGGTAATTTCTTCTATAATTTTAGTCATTATTTATTTTGCTTCTACGCGTTACCAAATTTTTATTTTCTAAGGTCCGTATAAGCTACTAGCGACTCGACCCGGCTTCGCATAGTAGTACAAAACCTTAACAAATTATACAGCTAAGCCTTCATGTTTCACTCTGTCCATTGGTGAAATCCGCATGAAAATCCGTTTAGTAGTTTTTGAATTTATCGCGAACAGGCGGGGTCTTTGTTTTATAAGATGTATAAATATAAATCGATTCGTTTAATGTCTGCAGGCGTAGAATGTCAGGAGACGGCGTCAGGCCCTCGCTGTGGAACTTGCCCAGCTGGTTACAACGGCAACGGTCAACAGTGTCAGCACATTTGTGAGACACACCAGCCGTGCGGCAACAGGCGCTGTTCTCCAAAGACCAGCTCTCCTTACTACGATTGTGAGGGCTGTCCAAAAGGCTACGAGTGGAACGGTGAGTATTTGGTACCATACAAAAAAAATGTTTTGTGTGCCATTGATATTATTTAAGATTCTTGAAGATATGTCTGTCTTGGAAATCACTTTATGCCATAGGAAAATTTCCAAGACATATCTTGAAGAATCTTAAATAATATCAATGCCACACAAAACATTAAGCATGGTAATTTCTAGAAAATACAACTTAAAGGGTGTTTTCCAGAAATTTCCATGCATAGCATTATATATTGGACGCAATTTTTTCATACGATTACATTATTTCAAATAAAAAAAATAAAGTATGTCAAAGATTACACGAATATGTTCCAAGGACCCAAAATTCTTTATTATAAAAAACTGATGTCATTGGATACTACTTTGTTTTCCAGGTTTCAGTTGCGTCGACATAGATGAATGTGATCTCATCCGGCCCTGCGACGAGGTGGTGTCCTGTCTAAACGAAGATGGTGGGTTCATATGCGGTCCCTGCCCTGTTGGGTATGAGGGTAGTTCTGGATGGAGAGGTTCTGGAGAAGAGCGGCGACGGGAACAGTGCGTGGATATCGACGAGTGTGCTGAAGGAAGAGCCAACTGTCCACGAGGACGACTCTGTGTTAATACGCCGGTAAGACTAATGTGGTCTGATGGTGAGCTTGAATTGATAGTACTTGACACGATTGAAAATGGGTCATTTAAATAAAGAGCCGCATCGACATTTCACATTATTTGGTATAGAAGAGGAAACATTAACTTTATGTGACACCACAGTATGAGGTCAATTCAGATTTCATAACAGACATCCTAAAATAAACGAATAATTAAAGAATGTCGCCACTATCTGTGAAAAAAAAGAATTCAATGAGGTCAAATATAAATTAACCCGTAAGTTTTGCAGATTAGCCTTGTACCAATTTAATGCCCACCCTTAAGAAGCGAGGTTTCTCTCTCTCTCTTATGATTGATGGCTTGACTTTTTGCTCGTTTATAATTTAAATGGTTTTCCAACTTTGATTTTAAGTTCTGCGTTAATCTGGTAAATGGCTTCTGTTTTAACCGTTTAAAATCGGGTAGTGTTTTTGGATTACTTCATCTTCTTATCTTGTAACAAATTTAAGGAGAAAGGGAATCGTGTCTTTCTTCTGTAGTGATATTGTTTCGTTTGCAAGGGTTCGTTCACGTGTGTACCTTGCGGCGGCGGCTACTACGTGAACACGACGCGACCATGCTTCGGGCCGGGTGAGCTCGTGCAGCGCTGCGACCCCGCGCGCTGCCGCCGGTACAACGCCGTGTGCGGCTACGGACACAAGTGTGTCTGCGCGGTCAGTATACATTCACCCATTCACCAACTACGTGAACATGACGCGGCCAGCAAGCTCCTAACACTTTCTACAGCTTCGTAAACCTTGAACTTTTTTTTATACAACTATGGCGGCAAACAAGCATACGACCCACCTGATGGTAAGTGGTCACCGTAGCCTATGGACGCTTGCAACACCAGAGGCATCACTTGCGCGTTGCCGAGCCTTTAGGAAAGGAAGTGGGAAGGAGAAGGAGCGGGAAGGGGGTAACTAGGTGATTGGGCCTCCGGTACTCTCACTCACCGAATGAAACACAACAGTAGGACTACTGCTATTCCACCTCGATATTCTGTGAGAGGGTAGTCCTTCCCCGGTCGAGCCGACCCATTCATGCTGAAATCAGCGAGGGTCTACTACTCTAACTCTAGTGGACTTAAATGTTATAAGAGATGTATTTTGACTGCACGAATAGGGTAGTGGTTTAAGTGATCGCCTCGCCGCTGCCCCTGCACCGAGTGTTGTGGGTTCGAATCCCACGCGGGAACAAACTTTGTGTGCTCCACAAATGGTTGTTCAGAGTCTGGGTGTTCTTTGTGTCCGTTGTTTGAATGTTTTTGTAAAGTCCCCCGCGACACACGAATTCTGCCTAGAGTGATAGTAGTTTTTAAAATTGCAACCCGAATGCTGCAAACTTTTTACTGCATGAGACATAGCCATCATTGCTAAACTGCTAAATCAATGGCTTGCCATACCATTTTAGAGCAGAGTTGTACCTGGGAAAAGCTTCTCAGAAATCAAAGAGTACTTAAAATATCCATTTAATTCCAGACCGGATGGGCAGGTAACGGCACTGTCTGCGGACCAGACAAGGATCTGGATGGATACCCAGACCAACAGCTGCCTTGTTCAGAAATAAACTGCAAGGCCGACAATTGTCCTGAAGTGTCCAACTCAGGTCAAGAAGATGCCGATGGTGATGGGCTAGGAGACTCGTGTGACGGCGACGCTGACGGTGATAGCATTCCTAACTTGCCAGTAAGTGTTATCATAAACGTCATAACAATCATCATCAGTTAGTCCGGTGTAGTCCTCTGCTGGACATAGGCCTCTCCCATCTTTCCCTCCTCTCTTATCTTCAGCCACAATATCCGGTCTTCTGCCTTCCGGATCTAGTTTAACCAAGCTACCTTACAATCATTTTTAGTGCTAAATATGTATGTATTGTTACGTGCTGGGTTTGACGGATAACAATGTAAACAATATTACCGACTAAAACACGTTTCAATCGCACACAATTAAATTTAAAATACAACAAACAATATACCTACTACACTTTTCCACTGTAACTGCTTCAAACTCTGTAGTATTTTCGCTTCCGTTCGCTTGGATGAATACTTGACCGCTTACGATTGTAAACTGACTTTGCGAGCGCTGGCCTTGCCCCTTTTGTACGCGGTTAAAGCGTTTCTGGAGTTTTCTAGAAACGCCATACCCGGTATATAAACAGTAAGAAGTTTTCCAGTGTTATCTCCACTATTCGCGTACCTACTACGTAGTTCCGTAAGACCGAAGATTGGAGAATGTTCCAGTGTTATCTGTACTACTCGCGTACCTACTACGTGGTTCCGTAAGACGTCAATAGATGGCGCTGTAATAAATTAATAGACGGAATTGCCGAGTCTTCCCCACAATGCCGAGAGATGGCACTGGGTGGAACAGTATGTACTCTGCTAATATTAAATTAAACGATGTAAGGTATTAAGTTGCTTTCTTGCAATCATTAGTGTGACATTTTACTTTAAGAATAACATACATACACATAAGTATAACAGATTTTCGTATATCTATACTAATACATATTATAAAGCTGAAGAGTTTGTTTGTTTGTTTGTTTGTTTGTTTACTTGAACGCGCTAATCTCAGGAACTACTGGCCCGATTTGAAAAATTCTTTCAGTGTTAGATAGCCCATTTATCGAGGAAGGCTATAGGCTATATATCATCACGCTAAGATCAATAGGAGCGGAGCACCAATGAAGAATGTTTCAAAATCGGAGAGTATTTTTTCCTTTTGAGAGCTTCCGCTGCGTGCGCTGCGTAAACAGTTAAAGTTTTGCAAAAACCATGTATGACAGAATTGTTTCCCTTTAAAAGTTCTAAAAAAAAGTCCGCGACAGCATATGTCTATCTTTTAAGGTTGGCTCACTATAACCATTTTTATGCTAACGAAATTTGTTCTAAAATAATGCATTATTTGCGAAGGTATTTTTATAAACATGATATTAATCCTTATCCAAATAAATACGTTATTCATCACAAGTATTTAATTTAAAACAAAATTGCCCTTTACATCATTCGATTTCAATGAATATCTTAGGAGATATAGCAGTTTTAAAATAACATCGCAGCAAAATAATTACCCATTACAGACATAGTACAAATGATGTTTCTCCTGGTTTATTCTGCGTGATTACTACTGGTTCGATTTGAAAAATTCTTTTAGTGTTGGATAGCCTATTTATCGAGGAAGGCTATAGGCTATATAACATCACGCTACGACCCACGGGGGCGGCGCAGTAACGATAAACGCGGGTGAAACCGCGAGAACATCTAGTCATATTATATATATCAGGTAGAGAAGTCATAATAGAATATTTTGTATTCACATTTATAGATACGAAAAGGTTCAATCGAGATAGCACGATATGCAAATTAGAGACGTTTTTTATTTAAAGGATTATTATAGGAACGAAATACATTACTATTTTTATGGAGTCCTTAAAAAGCGTCATATGTATTTTTGAATTATGACCATTATGGATTTAAATCAATGTTATTTGCTAATTGCTGCCAACTGTAATTTAAAATGGAAGTCTTTTTCTCTTGTAAATATTCGTACAGATACAGATATAAAGAAAAACTTACTAAAAAGATATTTTATATAAACTTAAAAATACATATATTTACGATCAAATATTTCACCAACTTGAAAACTAAATCATTTTATGAGTCTTAAGTTTTTTTGCAGGTTTCTTCTCGTAGGCTCAACCCTTTGCCTGAACCTAGCAACTAACCTAAATGTAGCTTCAGTAACTTAGTAAACTCACTAACCTATATAAATGCGTAACGTTCATAAGTGTTACTTTGTGACCTAAATGAATAAATGATTTTTGACTTTGACTTTGACTTTGACATAAAATAACAAAGTTTATTTTCTATGAGACCTTAAAAAATATATAAAGAAGCAATTGTTAAAATGCTTTTGTTCTATATCTATACAATGTAAATGAGATTGAAGTTTTAAGTAATGCCAGACTATTGTGAAGTCTTAGGACTGTTATGAAAAGCTCTAACTTAATAAAGTTTGAGATTTACTACATTCTAATGGATATTAGAAATACTAAACCACAGATAACGAATAGAATAGATGAAAATTCGTTAAATTTTGTGAAATTTTGAATAGACTTTGTACATTTACGATAACGCTAACAAAGACGTGAAGGATGGGACGCGGGGGCAAAGACACCGCCTATAAGACCAGCACAGCAAACTCAAGAAGATAAGTAGATATAAAAGGTTTTTGTTTCAACTATTTGTGACATGGGTTTTAAGGAAGCATTTTTAGGGTTCCGTACCCAAAGGGTAAAACGGGACCCTATTACTAAGACACCGCTGTCCGTCTGTCAGCAGGCCGTATATCATGAACCGTGATAGTTAAACAGTTGAAATTTTCACAGATGATGTATTTCTGTTGCCGTTATAACAAAAAATACTAAAAAACAGAATAAAATAAATATTTAAGGGAGCTCCCATACAACAGACGTGATTTTTTTTGATAATGGTACGGAACCCTTCGTGCACGAGTCCGACTCGCACTTGGCCGGTTTTTAATTTGTTTCGACCAAAGACATTAAAATGATTAAGTTCTCAAGGCCCTTGGCGTTATTATAGGAGACCAGCTGGGTCGTGCTCTACTAGGATTCGCTTAGGAAAATAACCCTAATTTTGCCAATACTCAATGGATTTGTTTAAAAGCGAACTGAGCAAGTTAATGTGTAAGCTTATCTAGCTATCTTTGTGAGTCAGACAAAAACTAATTTGGGGACAGCGTTTGTTAACGTATTTAAGTTTTCAAGAGCTCTAAGACAGACTTAGCTTGATGTAGTGTCACGTCAACGTCCGTTTAATTGCGCCATTATTCCAAGATTGACTAACCGCTTTGGTGGACAAAATGTGGTTCCAATCTCGGCGCAGAATTGAAGAATCAAGTATCATTTATTTTAAGGTCGACTTGTAAACACGAAAATATATAACTTAGTGTTTTTAAAAGCTACTGACATATTTGTAGATGATTCAGGTACATAATGTTTGACGTATAATTTGGGCCGGATTATAATAATAAACATTTATTTCAAATTTAAATCCATATTTTGTTAGTAACAATTACTTAAAAAACTATGTTAGTATATACAATTATTATTAAAATTAATTTATATACCTTCCTGCTGCACCGGCCCCGCCGCTACGCCTTCGGTCCAGCGCCACAGGAAGGGACAGTCTGGCCTACCTCTGATCACCTTCCGGATGCTGTTGCTCCGGCGAATCCTTTGCATCAGAGATGCTGTCCTCTTGCGCATTACAGCTTCAAAGCTGTCTGCACGCGCCTCCGCAAACATGCCTGACGCACTACAGAATCGCCGGAGCCTCAAAAGCACCCTGAAATCGTTATTATATTGCACGCGAAGAGCGTTGTAGGCCCTCTGAGTATATCTAACCCACAGGCTGCACGTGTAAAAAGTCTGGCAAAATGCTTTAAAAAGAGTGATTTTCACTTCTTTTGTACAACGCTCTTTGTTGTACAAAAGAAGTGAAACGTTGCGTTTTTGCTCTATATCAACTGAAGTTATATAAATTACTAACAAAACCCGTTATTTAATTTATAGTGCTTAGCTAGTTCATTTATTATGCAGTATATATATGTTATTATTATTCTCTTGTTAGGGTTATTATTTTTACATTTTACGTAAGACAAATACCGTTCCCTTTGAAAGCCTTCACGGGACATTACTCCAACGTGAAGAGACAGACCCCTTCACATTGGACTCATATTACCGTGTAAGTTGTCCAAAGGGACTGATATTGCGAGAGATTCAATGTAAATTGGCGTGGAACACGTAGGAAGGTACTACACATTAATATATCTGTGTATGATGATGGGTGTTTAATAGACCGGTATAATATATGTAAAAATAAATGATTGAGACAAATGAAGCTACAATAATTTATATGTAAATACCCAATAGTATCACATCGCGCGGCCAGCCGGTGACTCTTAGATGAGCATCCCGAATAGCTGCCATAACTGTACAAGATTTAATATAATAGTAATAATAATCTTTATTTGCTAAGAAACACGGTTACAGAGATGTTTAAATAATAAAATAAGCACAGCATGTCTCACCGTACGAACGGTATGCAAAATTAATATTTAAGATTAACAATATGTGAATATTAGATAACAATAATACTGTATGAAATAAAATAAATATTGTCCTTAATTATTTAGCATCGTGAATTTATGTCATGAATTAAATTATATTGAATAAGGAATTATAAAATTGTATTAAATTATAATGAAAACATATACCTAATATCATTATTTACATTACATTATTAATTAATTTATTTATTTATAAGTCTGTTATAGTATATGTATTTGTGTGTATTATTATGAGCATAGCTATACAAATAATAAAATAACTAGGTTAATTAGGATTATAATAGTCTCTATATAAGCGTGGGTTTTTGACACCAACAAATACTTATTTATCTTTACATAACATAAACTCAGCGAGTGTGTAAAAGCATTTACTTGTGAGCCATTGCTTTAATGTAAGTATGAATAGTGTCAGAGGCGACTGTGTTTAAGTCAGTAAAGGGAACACCGGCGTGAGCAGATAGAGGTGTCGAGCAGTGCGGTGACAGTTTCATCATGTTTATTATAATTTGCAAGTGAATCTTTGGCCACAGTAATGCAAAGCTATTAAATATTTGTCCAGGACAACTGCCCGTTGACCCCGAACCCTGACCAGTTGGACCGCGATGAGGACCGCAGTGACAAGCGCGGTGATGCCTGTGACAACTGTCCCAGGAAGTACAACCCTGGGCAAGAGGACACCGATAGGGATGGAATCGGAGACGCCTGCGACCCAGATATTGATAATGATAGTAAGGATTATTTGTGTGATAAGAAAAGTTTATTAATATGATTATGTAAATATTTAGGTTACTTTTCAAAATGTTTGTTTCGGCCTCATTGTCTGCTTGTGACTGCCCCGTGCCAGGAAGGGATTTTAATACCTTAAGAAGAGATATTCTTTTGCGAATCCTTACGTATTTTAACTTAGAGTGAATTAAGCAATGCAGTGACTTTTTGGCTTTTGATGAATATATACCTATGACCGTGAAGTTTGGATGTTTATTACTCAATTGTGCCCGAAACACTAAATTTATTGTGATGACTGTAATATTCTCTGCCGGCCATTAATTTGGCAACTGTCTGAGGAGCGGGACTACTCGACAAAAATGTTATATATTATTGGAATCTATATTCAGAAGATTCAAAAAGGGCACTATTAGCTTTAAGCCACATTTTCACTAGACTACATTTGTCGCGCGACTCTGTCGCTCGACACGAAAATCACGTGTCCCGCGCGATGTCACCCGACGACGTCCGACGTCGTTTGGGACATTTACGCGTCGCGCAACTTGTCGCTACTCGACGCTCTGCGAGTGTCGACACGCGCGACTTTCGCGTCCCTCGACAGTCGCCGGACAGGCTCTGAGTGGTGAGAACGTGTGTCGCTTTGTGTTCTGAAAATGGCAGTTGTGTGGTCCAACGAGAATACATACTACTTCCTCGGGCGACATACTGATTATGACTGGCCAATGTGAACGCGTCACATGTCGCGGGACATTGTCCCACAACTTTTGCAGAGACAACTACGTGAAAGTCGAGCGATAAGTATCTGCGACATGTCGCCTAGTGAAAATGTGGCTTTAAGATACAAAATTCAATCCCAACTCTCTTTATACGGATATTGATGAACTAACTACTTCACACGACTGTTATCCCGTTGTTTAATTAAGAAACACTTTTTTCACATAATTTCAAAAACTATTAAACTACTTCTATTATTAAACAATACTATCAAATCCTAAATCTATGTATCCTTTGTCTTCAATTTTCTGTATATGTTCATTCCAAACATGTTTCGTTCAGACATCCCCAACGAGCTGGACAACTGTCCCCGCCGGCACAACCCTGGACAGGAGGACCTGGACAGCGACGGCACGGGCGACGCGTGCGACAACTGCCCGCGCATCCGCAACCCGCAGCAGGAGGACGCCGACCGCGACGGTGTTGGAGACGCCTGCGACAGCGATGTCGATCGCGACACGTGAGTACACGACTCTGAGCTCATCGACTTTAGCCTAGACATCATATTGTGATTGTAGCAAAATATGTATCTTTATTTATTTAGCGATCTCAAGACACCCCTTTTTTACGTGAAGGAATAATTATTGACGCACACCCTTTCACGAGAGCGGGCGGAGGAGTTATGTCGGACTCGTCCTGGGAAATATGGCGACATCCCGATCCTACGGCTAAAACCTACCACGGCATTCCTTCTTACAATCTATGTCCGGGGCGCAAAGATCGTTCGCGCATTCGTCCTGCAGCATTTCAAGATACCACTGACTTTTCAAAGTGATGTACTAATCTAATAGGTAGTTATCGCTCACATTACAGGTGAAGGCAAACATCGTGAGGATCATCAATGTTCTTTGTTTTAAATATTACATGCGTTATTTGAAACGCTTTCTAAACAACAACCTGCTTGCAAGATATATCTAGACAAATCAACAAATTGTTTGTTTGTTAGTCTTTCTATATTCATTGAAATTAAACTCCTATACACGGATTTTACTGCGTTGTTTATTTGACACTTTATTACATAATTTAGAAACTGTTACACTACTATTACTATTAAACTTTACTAATTTTTAAGCTAATTAAATTATTAAAACTATTTATATTTATGTTTACACTTTCCCCGACGTTTCGGTTGCTTTTCAGCAGCCATGGTCACGGGGAGTCTTATATTTGCTGGACTTATGGGATGGACTTTATTATTGGGAGACTTATGTTTACTGGTATCCCAGCAAATATAGAAAGACTAACAAAACAATTTCTTGAAGATATACATATGTTTAGTAAGTTTGAGATCAAAGTAGCCACATGCGTTCGTCCCGACGATCAAAGCTGAAGTTTCCATTAATAAACATCTCCAATAGTCATGTCTATTAATAACGAGATTTCTGCCCGTCCCTCGGGTGATTGGCACGGTCCCGACAGATTTGTTTGACTTAGGATTACGTGCCAATCTGTTGCGGGCTTAGGATGATTCTAAGGTTGGGGGTTTAACATAAGCAAAGGTCAATATATACTGCATTATATGTTTTGTTCCTGTGATTGCAATGTTCTACTGTATTTTTTAAGTTTGTATTCAATATTGCATGCATGTAATCATTTGAAAATTGAAAATTTCTACAACGCTATGCATATCTATTAATGTTATAATGTCCTCCAGACTGAATTTCGTTCACGACGGCCAATCTTAACGGAGACTGGCCATCTCCGCAGGAGATATTATAGTGCACAAGTGTGTGCGCAAACACAAGTGCACTCTCTGTTCCCTAACCCTCATGATCCGATGGGACGGATAATCCGACACGACCGGAGAGAGATCAGGCGCAGGACCAACGGCTTTACGTGATTTCCGAGGCACGAGGGTGTCTACCACCGCCAACTTCCTAACTCGGGGCTGCTGCTTGAGATTTTCTGTTAAAAAATCTCAATAACTTTTTGTTGGCCCGACCCGGGATGCGAACCCGAAACCTCATGCACAGCAGTCGCATTCACTACCGCTGCGATACGGAGACAGTTATTATTATCTATTACCTGTGTAATTAGTATTTATTTAGAAATAAGAAAGTTTCGAAGGATTTGTGTAATTATACGGTGGTAACGCATATTTAATAAGATAAAATAAAAATATTGCAAATTACTTTTTCATACTTGTCAACTTATTCAGAGCAAATATTTCAAATATTTTATTGCCACTAGCTATTTACGAATATCTCAAGGAATATTTCTAAATGTATATAGTATACATATTTAAAATGGCAGTATTTTTACTATGATATTCCGTAATTTTTGGTTTTATTGTTCGAAATTGGAAGTGCGTGCATGATAAAGATCAAATTAACATGTCAATTGTTGGAATGCCAGAAATAATTGAAAACTATTATGTGTGGCGGTGTACCGCTGCCATTTAAAGTTAAATTCAAGCTCAATAGGTTAAATACAATTTGTTCTTTACCATAAAACCGAATTGAAAGAAGTTGTACTTTCCAGGGACGGTATCCAGGACAGCATAGACAACTGTCCGACGGTAGCCAACAGTGACCAGTTAGACGTCGACGAAGATGGCAAGGGTGACGCTTGTGATGACGATGATGACGACGATGGTATACCCGACGTAGAAGACAACTGTCCTCTCATACCAAACAGGGATCAGAAGGATTCTAACAGTAAGGAACAGTCTTATATCCTGCTTATATTTTAAATGTAGTTTCTGTAGGTGTTTGGATGCTTGGTACTCGCGCAAAAATATTTAACGAATTTGGTTGAAACACAGAAAGATCATGGCTTGGATTAAGAAGAAGGATGCATTTTATTAGAATAAAATGCATCCTTACTAGATGGAGGCCTTGAGGTTGCCCTTGGTTTCGCTCACGTTAATGAAGATTTTGTCGAGAAATTTTAATCTCCCAAGACCAGTATTTTTTCCTGGTTGCCTTCTCTGTATCCCTGAAGTGTATCCGAGTTAAGGCGTGAGACCGTAAAAAATAACGAACTAACTCACCATAGTATATTCTCGTTGGATTCATCATCTCAGCCAAAACACATAGCACGCAGAACCGATGGCCGTTGGGGCAGAAAGGTTCTGGAATGGCGGTCACGCACCGGAACACGCAGCAGGGGTAAGCCCCCCACAAGGTGGACCGACGACCTGGTAAGGATCGCGGAAAGCGGTTGGATGCGGGTGGCCCAAGACTGGTCTGTGTGGAAAATTTTGGGGGAGGCCTATGTCCAGCAGTGAACGTCTTTTGGCTCGTGGGATTCATGCGGATGAAATTGCGAAAGTGCAGAACACTATATATTAATTAAGTCTAAAACTTCGTACACGTTTAAGAACATAAGATAATTTCTAACCGTGTTTCCAGATGTAGTGGAATTTCGCATTGTGATCGTTATTATATTTTGGTTCTATTATCTTGTTTATTATAGTCATATTATTTAGAGTTATTTTATTTCATCAAATTGGACTGAATATTAAAAGTTTACAGACTGTTACGATAACGATATTCTAAGTTAAAAGACCAGGTGTCTCAATACTTAAGAGTATTTAGTCTCCGTATCGACTATGATAGATGTTTATAACAACCGGGACTTATGACTTTGTGTACTCTGATTGAAGTGACATTAAGAGGAGTGTGAATTTTGGTAAATGGTGATTTGGTTTTATAAAAACGCTCGCCTATAGATCGATCTGCGTTATGGGTCTCAGGATCTTGTATATCCATTTGATAGGTTAAAGTATGTTGTCTGCTACCCCACAGACAACCGTGTGGGCGATGTGTGTGAGAACGACAACGATGGCGACACCGTCATAAACGAGCTCGACAACTGTCCTAACAACTCCAAGATATTCCGTACTGACTTCAGGTAATGATTCATACTTCTCTTTTTTTAAAAGACAGTTAGGTATTTCTGTTCCTTTTCTTACTGACTTAATTTAAGCAAATGTTACTTTTGTTTTAAATGCGATTAGGTGCTGTCGCCTCAGGGTTAATTATAATACCGTTACAAATACTGTCACAGAGAAAATCGATTTATGCGATATCTAATATATAATGTAAAATTATTCATATAAAATAATTTATTCGAGATAATAATGTTACAAACATGTAAAGTTAAAAATGCCACGTATTTAGTCATTGGTAAGAACAAGCAAAGTAGATGCTGAGAATTAAATTGTATGTAAACTGAATATTCAATCTGCCCAGTTACTAAGAAAAATTCAAACGAGGTGTTCCGAAATAATTCCTTTTCATTTTAATATTTTCTCTTATAACAAATCTCGTAAAATGATGACTTTTACAGAAACTACATGACTGTTCGGTTGGACCCCGAAGGCGAGTCCCAACAGGACCCGAACTGGGAGATCGCGAATCAAGGAGCCGAGATCCTACAGACATTGAACTCAGACCCTGGACTCGCCGTCGGATTTGAAAGCTTTAGTGGAGTGGACTTCGAAGGAACCTTGTTTGTGGACACGCAGATAGATGATGACTACGTTGGATTCATATTTGGGTATGTAAATAAAGTTGTTCTATTCATCTTCATTATTTTGTTTTTGAAAAACTTGACATTATGTAATAACAATAAAATAGTGATTACAAATGACACGCTAAGAAAAGACACGATATTATAAAAAATAAACTAGGAATTACATTATATATGCCAAGTTTTCTTAAAAAATTTACACAGTTTTTTGTATAATTTAGCGAATTTGGTTATAATGATATCGATATCAACATTTCGGTACATGCGAGTGGCCATAATTAAATATGAGTTTCGCCTACTTTATGGAACACATAGTTTTCAGGTTTTGAACCAAATTAGATGTTGGTTAAGGAATAAATTGATTTTGGGCAATAAAGCCAAACAATATACATTTTTTTATTGTATCCATTGTAGTGTATGTGTATGCCTAATGACTAACATTGAGATATAAAGTGGTTTGTTTTTGTACCATTTCTTTCTTGTACTAGCATGGCATCGTTGGCGTATAAAAGATAAAGCTTATGTATAGATACACAGAGTGACGCCTATTTTAAGAAAGTAGTCAGAGACTACAGATTTCTATCTATTACGAACCTACCATATATTTCTTTTAATAAACTTACTATTATCCTATCCTAATAATTTTATTTATTTATTTACTTGGGACAAAAAGCAGTTATACATTGCAGTGTTTACAAATAATTTAGCATTTAAATATCAAAAACGTATAACCCACACTATTGTCCACGAAATTACAAGCGGAGTAGTAAAGATAACGGACGTGCATTATACAAAAAAACAAAAAAGGAAAATGATTTTGTAACAAGATAACTAAAGAGTATCATTTTTGATCAGCTAGAATTTCAGTAGCTATTTTATTTAATTTAGGATGAATGAGACCGAATATATCTAAATACATAAAATGTGAGTTGTACGTTATTAACATATAATAATCGTCCGAATAAAATTAATAATAATCGTCCGAATCGAACGCGAGACTTCATGTATACAGACTGGTTCGCTACTGAGGCTATCAGATCTGTGTATAGACATTGCTAAAGGGTTCTATCAAATAACTGTAGCAAGGGCCTTTGTTTAAACTGCATAAACTGTTCTAGTTTGTATAAGTTACATAGTTTCGGGGCGAATATATACTGCTTATATGTGTGTAGCAAAGTTGTTCAACTCGTGCACGGTCTGTGCACATTCAATTTTGTTACATTTAGGTTTCATTTACTTGGATGTTGTGCTAACTAATTATTGTTTGAAAAGTTGGTCGACAATCCGAATTTCTGTTTCGTGGCCAATGTAAAGCTTTACATTTGTTGCATTGAACTTTAGAGAGTTTGAAATTGTGATTGTTTTTAGCTGTTTCTGTGATTTATTGGCATATAAATATCACCTCACTTAAAATTTCAGGCAGGTTTCACCTAATTTCTTAACTGAAACTCATTTAATACTTCGCCCGAAACGGAAATTAAATTCCAGATTGTTTACAAAAATATGCTAATTTATGCCACGGAATCGATGAAGCAATCAAGTTCCTAAAAGTAATTAAGAGTGTATCTATACTAATATTATAAAGCTGAAGAGTTTGTTTGTTTGTCTGTTTGAACACGTTTATCTCAGGAACTACAAGTTCGAATTAAAAAAATCTTTTAGTGCCCTTTTATCGAGGAAGGCTATAGGCTATATAACATCACGCTACGACTAATAGGAGCGAAGCAGCAATGAAAAATATTGCAAAAACGGGGAAAATTCTCTTATATGAAGCAGACGTAGTTGCGCAGGTCAGCTAGTATATATATTTATGACGAAATAAGACGTGATTTTTCTTAAACAGGAAGGGTAATCCATTGACTAGACCAAGCAATCGTACTTAGCGTTTCAGGCTTAAGAACAAGCTATGCGAAGTAATATAGAATTAATTATAGTCGCAAGCCGCAACTTCTTCCGATAATATTTATTTATTTATTAATTATTTATTTATTTATTTATTATGGTTTATCAACAGCAAATGTTTACAAATTCACATCAACGATAACAAGGGAAGTATGGTGGCTGAAACATTTGCCAATTACAGATTAACCAGCATTCATCAATAGTTGTGACAATATTTATATTAAGAACTTAAATTACTATAACAAAGTAAGAAATAAAAATAAGAATTAAGGAGAACATAATGCAATTTACATTATATATGATTTTATGTGACAACGATATTGCTATTGTTGGAGACTTGAAGGGATTTAAAGATTTTGTATTTTAGTTTGTTTTTAGAATCATGGTGAATGTCAATGTCAGGTACGGATTTAGATATTGTATTATACTCTTGACAAAGTCTATATAGCGTAGAGTGATATTCGATGTTCGTTTTAAATTTTGGTGTATGGTAGATTTTAGTTATCGGATATCTAGGTAATTTGCAGGGTACTTGAATGCCAATACGTGACATCAATTCAGCACAGTCCAACTTGCCATTTGCTAACTTATGTAAGAATGATATGTCTATGACTATACGTCGTTCACGTAATGAATTCATATGAAAATGCTTCAGGCGTTGTTGATATGGACACCTATGAGAAATCCCATTGCAAGAGTATGCCAGATGTCGAGTAAATGCGCGTTGTATACTCTCAACACGTTGAGAGTGTACCGCATACTGCGGACTCCATATCATGCTTGCATACTCTAAACGGCTACGGACTAGAGAATTGTAAAGAGTGACTTTGGTGTATGGTAATCGAAAACCTTTTGTACTACGAATTAAGAATCCTAGCATTTGAGAAGATTTCGTTACAATATTTTCGATGTGACTTTTAAAGTTTAATTTGCTATCAATAATAACGCCTAAATCACGGATCTCATTGACTGATAATATGTATGGAAATCATTACAATTAAATCAAACCAAAACAAGCGCAATTCGTTATTCGGTGTAAAGATGCAGGCGTTCACACACAATACTTAAATCATTATGTCTCAATATGGTTACGCTGACAGGTTGAAACCAAATAGTTTTGGAAATTATTTCCTTAACAAGAAAATTTCACCTGTACCCAGATACCAGAACAACAAGCGTTTCTACGCGGTGATGTGGAAGAAGAACACGCAGACGTACTGGCAGACGACGCCGTTCCGCGCCGTCGCCGAGCCCGGCATCCAGCTCAAGCTCATCAACTCCAAGACCGGCCCCGGCAAGACTCTCCGGAACGCGCTCTGGAACACCGAGACTACTCCTGACCAGGTACATAATCCAATTATATACTGACAATGTTTACATAGTAGTACAAAGAAAATATGGAATTATTATTAACAGAAACAAAACAAAATTAAATATTAAATGTAAATGTTATTAAGTGCACGGATAGCGTAGGTTTTAATAGTCGCCTCACTGCTGTCAGCGCGCCAAGTGTTGTGAGTTCGATACCCACACGGGACAAAATCTATGTAAATAGTTTTTGCGAGTCAGGTTGTTTTTTGTGTCCGTTGTTTGAATATATGTTTAATGTTATTTGTAGATCCAGATTTCCTCTGTGACACAGGAATCTAATCCTGAGGATGTCTATAAAAACGAAATATGTAGATTAATCCTTATTAATATTATAAATTCGAAAGTAACTCTGTCTGTCTATCTGTCTGTCTGTCTATCTGTCTGTCTGTCTGTATGTTACCTTTTCACGGCTAAATCACTCAACCGATTTAGATGAAATTTGGTACAGATATAGTTTTAAACCTGGGGAAGGATATATGCTACTTTTTATTCAAGTAGGTACCACGCGGGCGGAGCCGCGCGCAAAAGCTAGTAGGTTATAATAACTTTAACATAGACTTCCGCAACCCGAAGGCTAAGACTAGACCAATGTCAGGATATTAGAGGGCACTGACTTCCCAATAACGGCTGCCATAGGTGTTCATGGCAGCCGGGACCGAGTGCTTAACCTGCTCTCCGAGGCACGGAGCAGCCGATAATTGTCAATCAATACGCACATCATTTCGAAAAGTCATATAACTTCCGAAAGTCAGAGGTGCGCGACGTGGGTTCGAACCTGAGACCCTCTGCATTGCAGTCTGTTGGTCTCCCCACTGAGCTATCGCTATTAATTATTACTATTAATTAATAAATAAAAATTCTATATTCTACTCTGATTGATAAAATAAATCAGTGAAAGATTGAACTAGCACGATAGCTTTGCTCTTACATCTGAATCTGCAAATAGCATTAAGTCAAATTCGCAAAGTAAATCGAAGAAGTCAATGAAGTGTATAATAGATTTAATTTGTCGGATAAACGAAAGCGAAATTCTTTTACATTTTTTGTTTGAAGGGCAAAAGAACAACTGGTAATTATTTTAGAAGGGTTTTTATACTTGGAAGGGTTTGATGATTTAAAATGGAATTAATAGTAGACGTAGACGGTAACAGTATTTGAAATTAAATCATTTCAGTACATATAAGGAAGGCGGCCCAGCAGGTGACATTTATGAACTACTTTCTTCTTTCTTTCCTTTCTGTGTGGTTAGTGGCCAACCTGTTGTCACGAGTTGTTCAAGCCGCCCGTAGCCCTCTGACATGGCTTGACTGCTGCCAATTTGACAACAACCGGGACCGACTTTTTACGTGACCTCCGAAGCACGGAGACGCTCAGATAAAATACCACTAAGCGGTCATCCATCTATAGACTGACCACACCCAACGTTGCTTAACCTCGCTAATCGTTTACCGACCAGTGAGTTCAACTGGCTATGAGAGCCAGTTGAACTATTGAGAATTTCCTAATACGTAAACATAACCTCAATAAAAGGTCTGGCAAGCGTCCCCGGAGATGATTGGTATATTATGTAAATACTAAGATGGCAAAAAGCATGTGACTCGCATGATAGTAAGCTGTCCTCGTCTATGGCAGCTTGCAGGGACATTCATGCGCGACCAACCGTTTAAAAAGCTAATGGCGGTGTTGGCAGCAAAATGACTTCTTTTATTAAGCATGTAACGTTATAGACGGTCTACCCTACTTCAGAGGCGCGGCTGACGCAGGAATTAACTAAGAGGAGATAATTAAAAATATTATTCAACACGATTAATGGTTACTTGTACAATAAAAATAACCCGAATTATACAATACAATACAATACATTTTTTTCGGGATGAAAGGTAGCCTATGTCCGTTTCTGTAAACCTGACAATGTATAATGTATATGCAAAATTTCAGAATGATCGGTTCAGTGGTTTAGGCGTGAAAAGGTAACAAACAAACAAACAAACTCATTTTCGCTTTTATATTATAGTTAGGAAGTTAGGATTAGGATAGTTAGGATAGTTAGGATAACAAACGACTAGATTTAAATAGTAATCAAGGCGTGGTTCGTGAAGACTCCCTACGTGGTCTGGATAGCTCCAAGGACCACTTAACTGAGTCAGCGCAGCGCAGCGGAAGCAAGCAATGACCTCTGTTCCCGCTGACCGCATAAGATCACGTTTTAAATGAAAACTGATGTCAGAAAACCATCGAGGTAGTCTTCAGTCCTAGTATAAAAGGCTTGAAAATAATAAGATGTTTATGTACCTAAATGTTTGTGGAAAGATCGCAGGGAGGCCTTTGCCCTGCAGTGGGACCGTACAGGCTAAAAGTAAATAAATAATAAATGTATACAAAGTCTAAACTTAATCTTCGTGAACAGGTGACTCTCCTATGGAAAGACCCTCGCAATGTAGGCTGGCGCGAGAAGACGGCGTACCGCTGGCGGCTGCTGCACCGCCCCAAGATCGGACTCATCCGCCTCAAGGTGTACGAGAACAACCGCCTCGTCGCCGACTCCGGCAACGTGTATGACTTCACGCTCAAGGGAGGACGCCTCGGGGTGTTCTGCTTCTCGCAGGAGATGATCATATGGTCCAACCTGGTCTATAGGTGCAATGGTAAGTGGTATTTGACCTTATGTGATTATAAATACGAGAAGAAAACCTTTGGGAGATATCACCAAGGTCTTCTTTCTTCTTTTCGTGTGGTTAGTGGCCAACCTGTTGTCAAGAGTTGTTCAAGCCGCCCGTAGCCCTCTGACATGGCTTGACTGCTGTCAATTTGGCAACAACCGGGACCGACTTTTTACGTGCCCTCCGAAGCACGGAGACGCTCAGATGAAATACCACTAAGCGGTCACTCATCTATAGACTGACCGCACTCAATGGTACTTAACCTGGCTAATCGTTTACCGATCAGTGAGTGCAACGGGCAAGGTGGCAAACAAGCATGGGTTAGTGGCTGTTACGCACGAATCCGCTGCACGATTGTACGAGCTGAAAAGAGAATTGCATGGCGCGTATCTATACTGCCAGCAGACTACTGAACTTTAGCATCTTTTTATTTACATAACTATGTCTTTATGGGTCTGAGGTGAGAGTGCTGGAGGCCTAATCACCCTCTTTCCCCCATCCCGCTCCTTCTCCTTCCCACTTCCTTTCCTAAAGGGTCGGCAACGCGCAAGTGATGCCTCTGGTGTCGCAGGCTCCATAGGCTACGGTGACCACTTACCATCAGGTGGGCCGTATGCTTGTTTGCCACCTTAGTAGTAAAAAAAAGAAAACTTAACATTGTCGTTTGTTCTTTACAGATAAGATTCCATCGAACATCGCTTCGGAAGTATCATCGAGGAACAACTTTGAAGTAGACCATGACTTCGTCTACGTCTAGCCAATAACATTTAGACCTTTAAATGTTTAACATCTAACAATCTCAACGTGTCTGTAATGCAATCATCAATGATGGTGGTCAATGGTGACAACGATCGATTAAAAATTTAACCTCTTAAGTAATAATAAGTTCCAAGCGCAAGATGATGTTTTGTTGAGTCAAGGTGAGGGTAGACCAATTGTTTAAATGGTTTTGTAAGATTTTATGTTCATTACTTAGTTAAGTTCTAACAATATATTTGCAATAAAGTTTACATAATATTTTCTATATTGATGTAGTTTTATTAATTACTATCTTTGGCGCGCGGCTCCGCCCGCGTGGTACCCGCATCAATAAAAAGTAGCCTATGTCCTTCCCCAGGTTTTAAACTATATCTGTGCCAAATTTCATCTAAATCGGTTGAGTGGTTTAGCCGTGAAAAGGTAACAGACAGGCAGACAGACAGAGTTACTTTCAAATTTATAATATTAGTAAGGAAGTAAGGATTACACTCCATGGATAATTATTAGGGCTCCAACTTTACGGCAGTGACGAAGAAACTGCCTCTTTGGATTCGAAATTTATGTCTTATGCGATGTTTGTATTGCCTGCCTCCGTGGCGCAGCGGTAGTGAATGCGACTGCTGTGCATGAAGTCTCGGGTTCGAATTCCGGGTCGGGCCAACAGAAAGATATTGGGTTTTTCTGTTTAGAAATCTCAATACGAGCCCGGAGTTAGGAAGTTGGCGGTGTTAGACACCCCCGTGCCTCGGCAAGCACGTAAAGCCGTTGGTCCTGCGGCTGATCTCCCTCCGGTCGTGTCGGATTATTCGTCCCATCAGATCATGAGAATTAGGGAACAGAGAGTGCACTTGTGTTTGCGCATACGCTTGTGCACTATGTGTATTGTGTCTCCGTTAAGATTGGCCGCCGTGGCCGAAATTCGGTCTGGAGGACATTAGTATTGACCGTTGATTAATTTTAGATTTATGTCAAGAGTTTGATTTCTGGGTCAACTATCAATAAACGCATAAAATCTGGAAATTTGGAGTCAACAAACCTAAAATAGTAGTCTAAAATGTCGATGTAACACCTCACCCTTATATTAAACAAAATATAAATATATAAATGTTGATCCGTCGCTTCATTGCTACACGATAACAGGGCAAACCACTGAACACATTTTCGCATTTATAATATTAACTAGATGTGTCCGCGGTTTCACCCGCGTTTATCGTTACTGCTCCGCCCCCGTGGGTCGTAGCGTGATGTTACATAGCCTATAGCCTTCCTCGATAAATAGGCTATCCAACACTAAAATAATTTTTCAAATCGAACCAGTAGTTCCTTAGATTAGCGCGTTCAAACAAACAAACAAACTCTTCAGCTTTATAATATTAGTATAGATTTAGAATACCAAACCAGCGGGCATAAACCCTCTTCTTCTATATATATGACTGTAACATAAACAAAGATTTACGTAAAACTATATATAACGATATACCTATGTATAATAATGATAGCACCTTTTTTAATTGTTCAAACGTCATACTATTCGAAAAATAAAACATCCAATGTCAAACAGAAAGCAATATTTTATCATATTTCTATTGTCACATCACGTATTTTCTATATTAATAATATATTTTTACCACTTTATAATGGATTTTAATGATATAAGCCCCCAAATGCTGCCAGAAGAAACCGTAGGCGACATTATTAACCAACTTACAGACGATAAAAATCCCACGTCGGTGGATGTACCTTCTGAAGGTTTGATGGAGGAGGATGGTGCCGACCCGGCGCTGAACAATGCAGATGGCGGAGTGAACGAACCAGCGCCCGCCACGAGCACGTCCAAAAGCAATATTGTCGAAAAGAAAAGACGGACAAACATACAAGAATTTATCAGAGTCCTCCGCCCAAACTTGCCGCGGAAGTCAAAAAGCAGGGCTTATAAGCTTCTGAAGCATATTGCAAACGGGCTGATTGTGGAGGGACCATTTCAGCGCCGGGTGCACGCCATAAAGACAAAGAAGAGACCAAATCGTAAGGCTCTAGTGAAGACTTCGAAACCAAAGCTGAGGTCTGTGATCGGGGTCCGGCGCAGCGTCCACAGCATTGCATCTTCAAACTCCAGCGTCTCTGAGAAATGTAACGATAACAACCACCACAGACGTATGAAGGATTCTCATCGTGGCTGCGATTACTCTGTTTGCAAACTTTCAACATGTTAATTAGATCAACCATTATTCCAAATCTTTATTTAACATACCATTAAACGTGACTCAATGCTTTGCATTAATTTTTATAGCATCTAAAATGCGTTCTACCTTATATTTTATTTGTGATTTTTGTTAACTAAATTACTTTTATTTTTATATAATTTAATTGTTGTTATAGCTTTTGTGACGAGATAGTCGTATTGTGAAAAATAAAGAAATTTGTGAAAATAGTTTCGTTATGATAGTAGGAGCTACTTACTAGTTCTGCAGTTTTAATATTTTATATTCTATTCTAATATTCTACCACATACATACAACACCATCTAGCCCAACCTAAGCAGAGCTTGTACTATGGGTACTAGACAATGGATAAACATACATATATACTTATTTTTTGTAAATACATACATATTATACATAGAAACACCCAGACCAAGACAAACATCCATGTTCATGCACACAAATGTTTGAATTGTGCGGGAATCGAACCCGCGACCTCAGGCGTGGCAGTCGGTTACACTAACCACTACGCTATCGAGGCTTATATGTTGCGAGGCGAGGTTTTATATGTTGGCTGTGAGAACATCCACATCCAACATGGTTATTAACAGAGAACAAGATTATTTTAATTTATTTCGCAGAACAAAACTATTATCTATTGAAACGCCAATAGTTTGTACATAATTTAAATAAATAAATAATTTGTACCGGTGGTTTGTGGAGTGAAGACTCAATTGCTCTCTTATAAAATGAACAGCTTTTACGTATTCAACACAATCCTTGTCTCTCACGGACATGCGTCAATGAACATGTGATGTGATGAATGTAATAACTACAAGTTCAGAGACCTGTAGGTATCATGTCATAATAAAAGGTAACGGAAAGTAAACTGTTAACTTACTAGGTACTATGCGCTACCGTTCATGCTAGTTCAGTTACCTACCCAACCATGTCACTGAACTCAAACAGCCTTATTCATAAAAAATCCATACTGAGAGCCTAAAACGACCAGTAGTTACAATGTATAGTAAGCCTCATTCAGTAAAAATCATTACTCTTAAAAGATATTAGACAGATTAACATTTTAATGTTATCATCTTGGCGTAAATATAGACAAAATCTTCCCGCTAGTTCTATACTAATATTATAAAGCAGAAGAGTTTGTTTGTTTGAACGCGCTAAACACAGGAACTACTGGTTCGATTTGAAAAATTCTTTTAGGCCTCTAGTGGGCCAGCGGCTCGCATGCGAGCCGGCACATTTGTACCCGTCGTCGGCCAGCGGCTAGCATGCGAGCCACCAAAAGCGCGCGAAAACGTCGCCCGACGCCAGCGCTCAATATCGAATTTCAACAAACTTCTCGTTCGAAACTGATTGCCTATTGGCTACGGATGGATTAGGCATGAATGACGCTACGCCACGAACCAATAAGAACGCCTCTAGACAGAAAAATAATATTAAAATATTTTAGAATGTTTTTAGTTGACGCGGAACGCCCGTAATGGCGGCTGTGCGAGTTTTTATGTCGCGAGTGTTGTGAATAAGTGTCTGTGTAATGGATTTCAGTGCTTGGAAGTACATTAAAACGTAAGTAATTGTTGTTCTATTTACTATTGTAATGATTCTAGTAGCAATAGCAATGTTTTAATAATGTTAACATTGTATAAAACTTAATACAAGATGGGAGGCGGCGCCTGCTTTTGTTTTTTTCTCCGTGTCATATTTATGCTATATTTATGCTAAACTAAAAAGATTATTATGTATTCTTATTGCAATTCTAATAAGATTAAGATATTTGTAAGTAATAATTTGTAAGTAATATTATAAAATATATCAAGAAATATGAATAATTTGACTCTAAAAAAACGGACCCTCTCTAAACAAAAAACGGACCATTGAGCCGCAGTTTGACACGCTTTTTTCATTTTATTTTGCCTAAGGATGATATATGTGCTATACATTGTTAGAAAGGTATATTTTTCTACTTTTAGAAACAATATAACTAATAGTAAATTGTATTCTTTCTAGATATATAAAACGAAGAGAATAATACCATTGATTTTTTCATAATTATTTGCCTATTTTCATAAAATGCCTTTTTAGATAGAATAAGCTGTATTTCTTTATTTATTTATTTGATTATCATAGTTGAGTAGATTTGATACAATAAAAACGTAAAATTAACTATATCCACGCTTTAATTCGCTTAGGATGATTTTTTTAAAACATAAACGCAACGCAGCATTTTTTTAAATAATGGCGGTTGTACTGTAATTTTCAAACGCTAAAATTATAACATATTTTTAGGCAAGTCTAGTCACTATTTTATGTTTTTGTAAAGGAAATATCATAAGGTATTACGAAAATATAAATACGATAGGTTAAATATCATAATTTTATTTATATCAAGCACACAATGCACACGTATCATATGAGTCGTCATTTGTTTACATTATCTCATTTCAACCGGTCTAATAATATAAACAACTAGATGTTCCCGCGGTTTCACCCGCGTTTATCGTTACTGCGCTGCCCCCGTGGGTGTAGCGTGATGTTATATAACGTATTGCCTTCCTCGATAAATAGGCTATCCAACATTAAACGAATTTTTCAAATCGAACCAGTAGTAATCATGCAGAATAAACCAGGAGAAACATTGTTTGTACTATGTCTGTAATGGGTAATTATTTTGCTGCAATGTTATTTTAAAACTGCGATATCTCCTAAGATATTCATTGAAATCGAATGATGTAAAGGGCAATTTTGTTTTAAATTAAATATTTGTGATGGATAACGTATTTATTTGGATAAGGATTAATATCATGTTTATAATAATACCTTCGCAAATAATGCATTATTTTAGAACAAATTTGGTTAGCATAAAAATGGTTATAGTGAGCCAACCTTAAAAGATAGACATATGCTGTCGCGGACTTTTTTTTAGAACTTTTAAAGGGCAACAATTCTGTCATACATGATTTTTGCGAAACTTTAACTGTTTACGCAGCGCACGCAGCGGAAGCTCTCAAAAGGAAAAAATACCCTCCGATTTTGAAACATTCTTCATTGGTGCTCAGCTCCTATTGATCTTAGCGTGATGATATATAGCCTATAGCCTTCCTCGATAAATGGGCTATATAACACTGAAAGAATTTTTCAAATCGGACCAGTAGTTCCTGAGATTAGCGCGTTCAAGCAAACAAACAAACAAACATACAAACAAACAAACAAACTCTTCAGCTTTATAATATTAGTATAGATTGAACACAAATGCTCTTGTTTATATTTTACTACGTAGCTGACATCGTAACGAATTCTGTAGTACCATTTTTTTGATTCTACGAGCTATGAGTGGGTCGTAATTAACAATAACAAAATCTCAAGTGGCACGCGGCGATAACGGGCGATAATGTAAACATCCGGCCCGGCCGACCGATGTTTATAGGCTGACGTAAGCGCGGCACAGGTCAGTCGTAATTAATTTTATTTAATATCGCAATTTATTTAAAAATACTTTTAATCTATTAAATCTATATATTTACACCTTCCTAGATGTTCCGGTTCTTTTTCAGCAGCCATTAATAGCCACGGAGAGTCGAAGAGATTTCATAGTTTAAAATAGATAAATTAGATAATTTTTAAAATAAACGTTTAAAACATCTTAATTTTAACATTTTCATAACTTTCTTAGCCACGGTTCCACTAGGTATTCGATCTTAAGATATGTCCACATCTTGCTCTTACACGCAAATATTTGCGAGATGTAAGCGACATAAAATCCGCCTACACATTGTGTTTGCAGTTACTCTAAATAAATAAACAGTTGGGTGCTATTCCATGTCAAAATTGACGCATACTAAGGTGCATTAACAGAACGTCTCCGCGCAACAAGTTGGGTAGGTAATCTGTTTGGTTGAATTTCTAGAGGAATTTTGCGTTGCAGCGAGTGAGCGAGCGCTCGCTTCGAGATAATTGCAATATACGTTATATGTGCACTGCAAATATCGGTGCATCGTCTTGCAACTTATGAAAAAGTGTCTTGTACTTTCGAGGAAGCTGCTTTGATACACGAAGGTGTCTTGCAGTTTCCCTTTCTTATTTGCACAATTAAATAAATTGCAAGACATGGACACGTTGGTTAGAACAAGTAATAGAGATATCACAGGCAATTTGTATGATTCCGCGTTTTACAAACGGCGCGGCGTCGTCCGTTTAAAAACGTTCGTTGATTGTTTTAGTAGGGTGATCGTCGACGGAGCCCGCAAAGCGGGGCTCATATTTTTGGGTGGTTTTAAGAAGGAACCTAACATAACCTAACCCTTCCGAGACGAAATGCAGTGATTTGAGGCATATAGGTGCTCGTTATGCTGTTGAATTGTCTATCAAATGTTGTGGCATATTATAAAGTGACAAGGCAATTTACATTTTGCCTTCGGCATATTTTAAAACAGAGAGCGTTTTTAAACGGACGACGCCGTTTGTACAACGCGGAATCATATAAATTGCCTGCGACAGAGATACTGTGATCGTCAATGTAGTGTGTGACCGTAGACGGATAATTAAAAATGTACATAAAGTGAGGGTAGATAAAGATTCACCAACCTCACAAACGAAGCCATGACATCGCCGAACCAGTTAGTTTGTGATCGAAACGTCAAGTAACTATGTAAAGGTAAACAATATGCATGGTCGCGTTATGGCAAGTTACGAATTATATAATTAGTTTTGGTACGTTGGCACCTAAAGCTTACAGTTTTACAGACTTATTACTAAAATCTTAACTAATATTTTAAATGCTAATGTGAGTTAGTTTGCTTGTTACCTTTTCACGCCTTAACTACTCGACCAAACATCGTGAACTTTCGCATACATGTTGTCAGGGGAACGGAAAAGAATATACAAACAAAATACTGTTACCTACTAATCTAATTTAACCCAACCCAATCTATATTTACGCAAGCGACCCCACGGGCAAAATCTAGTAACAAATAAATCTAAATCATAGCATACGTAAGTAATAATAGTAAGTCTTCTTCTTCTTCTCCCTAGCCTTTATTATTCTCAAGTCACTTGGGGTCGGCTTTCTAGTCTAACCAGATTTGACTGAATATCAGTTTTTACACGGAGCGACTGCCATCTGACCTCCGCAACCCGAAGGCTAACGATACCCTAAAGCTAGACCAGTGTCAGGATATTAGAGGGCACTGACTTCCCAATAACGACTGCCATAGATGTTCATGGCAGCCGAGACCGACGGCTTAACGTGCTCTCCGAGGCACGGAGCATACTTATTGGATACATATTTTCATGCGATCTCGACGTTGTCGCGTAAACAACCGTTCACCTTTTGCATCTCTAGTGATTAAACAAAATCAAATGTAAAGACTTAGATTTTAAGTTCAATTTTTAGCTACTAAACTGTGAAAGTAGTACTAAAATCTATTCTGCGGTTGTATATGGCCGAGATCGTGCGAAACTGGGCGGGATATAATTCCTACAGTATACGCAATAAAAAACCTGTTAGAATATAATATCTGAACTGTATTTATTCAAGTAAACGACAGAACTAATTATCGCTACTCAGAATTGGTCTACATAAAACAAATAATACACGTCGAGGTGGTTCAAGCCCTTCACCGACTTTTAATTATTGACGTCACACGCACAGTTCCATCTAGTGACACTAATCGGTATTACATCGACACTATTAACTTATAGTTACTTGAACATACCGCCCACCAAGGACATTATCGAAGAATGTGTCCTTAAATAAACCTAAATGACTGATACACCATGCAGATAATGTCATTGATGAGGGTTGAACATTACAACAAAGAACTTATGCAATAAACTAAACATAATTGTGTTCTCAGATCTAAGGATTTTAACAAACAATTGCTGATGAACTTACAACAGTACAATAACAATAACAGTTGTATAAAATAAAAAAAAAAACAAAAAAATTTGAAGATTTCTATTATAAAACTGTAAATAGGGCTAAAACAGTCAAAACTTATGAACTAAATAACCATTGTATAAACTGATCTATTTATTAACTGGTAAAATACAAAGTTTTGATGTAGGTCTCTTCAAAAGAGATCCCTTGGCCTTTAATGTGACTACGCGGGTAACACCGTCAGAACCTGGATGTTTTTCAACTATTCGACCAAGCAACCAACGAGCAGGAGGTAAATCAGTATCTTTGACTAGAACAACATCACCGATCTCCGGTTCTGGATTTTAAAACGACCATTTGTATCTATGAACTAGCGCTGTTAAATATTCATTAGACCAACGACGCCAAAAGTTTTGTAGCATGTTCTGAATGAGTTGCCACCGATTTAGAGGACTGCTGTATGTATTTTCATAGATTGGTTCTGGGACAGTCACTAATGGTTCACCGACCAAAAAATGACCCGGTGTTAATGGCATCGGTTCATCCAGACTTTCACCCTTGATGACAGTTATTGGTCTAGAGTTGAGACAAGCTTCAATTTGACTCAGTAAAGTACTCATCTCTTCAAAGGTTAGAGTCGAATCACCTATCACCCTTTTCAAGTGAAAGGACATGGCCAATTTTTGTATGGGCGTCTGCATAGTTATAGCATTCATTTTACACCAATGATTTTTTGGTATTTTATATTCGTGAACACTAGCACATTAAATTGCAATAAATAAAAAACTCAAAGAACTTGTCATTACTACATACTAGACTTAAATAGTTTTACTCAACCTTTAATCAGATCGATGGCAATAAGTGTACCTACAGAATAAGACTTGCTACTAAAATAACTTAAGGTGCTTTAAAATATTGAACAATATTATAAAAAGTAATATAGTTTTAAAATTATTTGGCATTTAAACAAAGTAATGGCCATCTGTATAGAGATTTTTTTACATCGTATTGTTAACCATTTATTAAACTGGGTAATAGTCTCAAAAATGAGACAATACTAATAAAGTACATTCAAAACTAGCTAATGTTTTTCTTCAACTAAAACTCGTAAAGAGCTCGGAGCGGGCCGATAACTTCGAACGCCAAACATGTCGAGTCTCGACTAATGTTTTTACAACAAGTACTAAGGCCTCAGGTCACCTTTATATATATTTTATAGTTTAATAATTAACAGGAATTTCGCCAAAATACAGTAGGTAGGTACGCAACGAAGCATCACTGCAATAGTGCAATGACATTACATTGACATTTGACATAGATTATAACACAAACGCAAACCAGTAAACGCGTTCCGTTATAAGTAGATATTATTTTTAATTTTTTAATTTTTTGTTTGAAATTATATTAAAAGATATATTAAGCATCAACATAATATTTTATTAAATGCAAGAAATATCAATAAAGACGGTTTCGTATGAATATAATGTTCCTATTAAGAGCATTCGACGTTTTATCACATGTCTACAAGTATATTATGCATGGTTCGTAACGTATTTATGGTTTATCTGTGGTTCATTATGGCAGAAGTTGACAAATGTTACTTTGAATTCATCTTGCATTACTTATTATTTTGAAATAAAAACTGACAAGTTCAGAGAGGCTACAAACTACGTAATTATTCATTTTTCTATTTCTATTTTACCGTGTATTTACTAAGTACGTGTAAATGGAATACAATTTTTGTCCATCTCCTTTAGTGCACCTCACAGCCGCCTCCCATAACCCACCAAAAATTGGAGCATGAGGCGGTATGAAGTGCCATACTGTGCCCTTACCTTCTAGATGTTCCGCAATATTCTCTTGAATAGCAGCTAGATCTTTGAGTTCTCTAGCAGCTCCAACAAAGTTGGTACCGTTGTCGCTCCATAATTGAGCGCAATGTCCTCGCATGGCTGTAAAACGCCTAAAGGCTGCTAGAAAACCCTGAGAACTTAAGTCACTTACGACTTCTAAGTGTACGGCACGAGTGGCCATACAAACGAAGATACAAATGTAGCCCTTATATGACTTGTCTCCACGACCTTTAGTAGCCCTGAGATTGATTGGTCCAGCGTAATCCAGCCCACTGTGAAGAAACGCTCTTGTTGGAGTGCATAGCGCTGATGGCAGTGAGCTCATTAATTATGTATTGACCTTAGCGTTATGTTTAACACACGTCACACATTTACGTACGTGTTGTTTAACGAGACTCTTCACTCCAATAATCCAATATGCAGATCTTAAGTAGTTGGTCATGAGCTGCGGACCGCCATGCAATGTTCTATCGTGAGCATCTGCCACAATCAACTTTGTTAAATGTGTATTATGGGGCAGAATTATAGGATGCTTTGATTGATTTGAAAGAGGAGCTTCCTGCAGTCTACCACCAACACTAAGTATATCATCGCAATCTATAAAGGGACATAATGATCTAATTTTACTACCTTTGAACTTAATTTGCTTTTTATTTTTCACCCGTATATACTCCCTTTCAAATTTATTATTCTGACAATGTCTTATGCAACACTTTAAAGCCTCTTCTAGTTCTATCCTTTGTAAATAGTTTGGTCTTTCCTTCTTATTCTTATAATTTATTAATCTTCTACAGTACGCTATAATTCTAAGCAATCTCCATAGGGTGCTATAATTTTGCCAGGGTGACTCATCTTCAGCTACTGTGACGTGAAACTTCACAGACTCCTCCAATATTATCTTATCGTATATTAGTCGACTATAGTTTATATCGAGGTCGTACAATAAAGATGGTCCCCTAAACCAAAGTTTACTTTTCGAGAGCAAACCCGGTTGAACTCCCCTTGATGCGCAATCCGCAGGGTTGTCTTTAGAAGATACGTACGCTCATTGATCTGAATCAAGTGTGGTTAAAATCTCCGATACTCGGTTCGCCACGAAGGTTTTCCACCTACTGGGATGACTGTTCAGCCAAGAAAGCACCACTGTTGAATCTGTCGAAGCATGCACGCTGCCTTTTGGAATATTCATTGCTTTCGCCACATCTATGGCTATTTTATGCATTCTCCAACGAAGAACTAGGTGTCGTAGATCTGCCTGTAACGTAGGACCTATTATAAGAGTATCGTTGAGTGAGATACCGTTCGCATTCTTACAGGAAGCGTCAAATACCACCCGTACCTTTGTAGTTGACTTGTCATCTCTTATAACTGCGTGATGTGGTAGGTACACGGCCTTTTGTATATAACTATCATTCTTTTCTACTTCCTTCATGTGATTTAATTGTAAATAGTCTTTAATAACTTGAGTATATTTTTCTTTGAAATCTTTATCCTTACTAAATCTCCTTTCTAACAATTTAAATCTTTTCAAAGCAATTTTTCTACTATTACCATCTATACACACGGGATTTTGTTCTTTGAATGGCAATCTGACGATATAGCGACCATCTGCTGACCTGTTAGTTGTAGCTGCAAACAACTTTTCGCACTTTTGTTTTTCGTCTGTCCACATTTTTTTAGAATATGGTAATTGTTCTTCGATTTCCCAGAACTTCTTTAGAAAATCGTTATCTCCAATTTGTACATGCATTGCCGTAATCTTATTAGTACTGCTGTTGTTTTTTGGATATGCTGTACCCGAAAGGATCCAACCTAAACTGGTACATTGAGCTACAAAAGACCCAGTTGGAGCTTTCCTAACACCCTCTCTTAATACCTCGCTGTAGACATCAGCGCCCAACAGAACGTCAATCTTGTTAGGTTTATTGAAGTGCGGATCTGCTAGTATTAAATGCTCTAACTCCGGCCAACTGATGGGTTCTAATTGTCGCTCTGGGAGATAAGACGTTATACTCTTTAACACATAAGCCTTAACTTGTACCTCGTACCCAGACTCTGTTAAAGATTGAAGCACTAATGTCACCATAGCAACAGACGTTTTTTCGTTACCAAGCCCGGATACAATGCCCCTTATTGGACTTTTCTTTAACCTCAAGTATTGAACTGCCGCTTCTGTTATAAAAAAAGCTTGGGAGCCTTGATCCAGCAAGGCTCGAACTACTTGAAAATCGTGCCCAGCAGTCTGAGCTTTTACTAGCGCTGTGGCTAATAAAACTTGACGGGGGTGAGCGATCTTCGTTTAAAGACAAGACACCACTGGCACACTTGCATCTGATGATTTATCATTAGAAGAGGTGCTCTGCGTATCCTTCTGGCCTTTAGGTTCATAAATTGTGCTCTCCAGGTGCAGAAGAGTATGATGTCTCTTTTTACATACGTGGCATGTTGTACCCTTTTTGCATTGTCCTACCATATGGTTACCACCGAGACAATTAAAACAGACTTTGTTCCTTAACACAAATTGCCTTCTTTGATCTACATCAAATTTAATGAACTTACTGCAGAAGCACAATTTGTGTTTTTCTGCACAGTACTCACAACGCAAGTTGGAAGTTGAGTCTGTTTTAGTTGCTAGCATAACCCGGTGCTTTGTTGAATTGGTACTATGTTACTGTCCTGGTACTTTTTGAAGTTCTATGAATTCAAGTGCTCTAAAATGACTTTCCATAAATACCTTGAACTGTTCTAGGGTGGAAAGTTCGGTAGAGCTATTGGAGGCTACATGTAACTCCCACTGCTTGCGAGTTTCCTGGTCTAGCTTGGAAGCAACAATATAAATGACAATGATGTCCCAAGTAGTCACATTAATTCCTAAATTAGTTAATGCATGCATACAGTCTGTTGTGGTGTCTAATAAATGTTTTAAAGTTACTGATGACTCTACACCCATACGCTTTTGGCCGAATAGACGTTGTAAAATACTATTAGCTAAATGGCGCTTATTATTATACCTATGTTCTACCTGAGCCCAGCACACATCATAGTTGGACGCAGTTATGGGTATTTGGCGAAGCAATTGTTCAGCTTCTTCTGGCAAAGACCCTTTTAAACAATGCAACTTCTGGACTTTATCTATATTTTTATTATTATGCACAAGTGAAGTAAAAAGATCTCTAAAGCTTATCCACTCAGCATATTTCCCTGAAAAGGTGGGGATATTGATCTTTGGTAATCTAATATTATCTGGTTTACTACCACTAGAAGATGCCTGCTCGCGGGTATCTTGCCCTACAATACTTATCCTAGCGTCCTTAAGTTCTGATTTGTAAATAATATATGTTTCTTCAGTTTTTTCATCAATATCAGCTGTAAAATATGAACTTTTCATTTCCTCTATTGTAGCTTTTTCAACAATTTCTCTATGTATGTTAATAAACTTTATCCATCGTTCTTCTAACGCCTCTAATCTTGTTTCAATATAAGCCTGTGTACATCTATCTTTTGGCGATTTCTTAAAAGTAATTCTACCTTTTTCAATTCTATTTTTTGTGTCAATTTGTAATTTTAATAATGACTCCATTTTATAACCTATGTACATATATGATTATAAACTACAATAGATAAACTAATTAGATTAAGCGAAACAGCTGTTAAGTACCACCAATCAAGAAACTCTAAACACACATAACTTAAAATTAATTATTAAGCAATCAAGCGTAACAAATATAACTAAGTTGTAATTATCTGCAAAATGTTTTAAGTCTACGATTACTAACCATAAAATATTCTAAGTGTTTGGAACAAACGATACTTAGATAAATCGGGCATAGGTTCCCCGTAATTCGACTTTTCTTAAAACTATTCTAAGTCTAAACTACAAATTTTTACTCTAAGTCCAAAATACTACAAATATTATTCTAAGTTTAAATTACAATATTGAAAATTTTCTAAGTGTTTTGAACAAATAAAATATTTGTCAAAAATCGGGCATAGGTTCCCCGTATGTACACTTTTTCTTAAAATTATTCTATGTCTACTACTAATCTACAAAGTTACTCTAAATACAAAGCACTGCAAAACATTCTAAGTCCGAAAGCACTTTTAAATTATTGTCCTAAGTTATAATAAAACTGTGACGATTTCTTCAGAGTTAATAGCGTAAAATTACTCACAGTTGTCCGTTGCACTCACACTCGTTCGCTCTAAGTCCCAAAATCCGCATGCGCTTATGAGTCCGGATCCACTTGTCCTCTCGCTACCGCTCGTGACCTCTCGACGCGCGACGTGACGTGGTTGTCATCCAACGCTCCAAATTCCGCTCAATGGAAATCCGCTTCCGCCCACCACAGCCTGATCTTGATTGACAATCTTGACTCCTGGTGCGTCACCAGCACCTCAGCACCATCAGCAACAATCCGCTACTGTGTCGGCGCCTACTTTCACAGTGACTAATCAATCAGATTAGGTCTCTGTTCGGCTCGAAGGACCATGTATATGGCCGAGATCGTGCGAAACTGGGCGTGATATAATTCCTACAGGATACGCAATAAAAAATCTGTTAGGATATAATATCTGAACTGTATATATTCAAGTAAACGACAGAACTAATTATCGCTACTCAAAATTGGTCTACATAAAACAAATAATACACGTCGAGGTGGTTCAAGCCCGGAGAATCTTAACACCGACTTTTAATTATTGACGTCACACGCACAGTTCCATCTAGTGACACCAATCGGTATTACATCGACACTATGAACTTATAGTTACTTGAACAGCGGTAGTTTGGGGAGCCAAAATTCATTGTTTTCGATACAGAGCTGTCCGAATACTCGGTCGTAGAGAGTTTTAAAAATATCATCAATGTAGACTCAGATACATTACAGATTTATATGATACATTACAGATTTATATAAGTAATAAGCTTTAATAAATATACTTGGCTTTACTAATAAAAATAGAACATGGTTAAAGACCCAATAAATAGCATTTTATTTGACCCACGAGTTACCGAACGTAACCAAGCATTGAACTAAGTTGCATTTAGTACCGCGATGCAATTTCAACGTCATAAACATCTATTGGCGAACCACTTTAGTCTGCTGCATTTGTTTCGAGTTTAATGTGTCGTTACAAGATTCTAAAACTAAAAGTTTTATTTAAATAGAACTACTTACTGAAACGTCTTTAAAGCGTTGTTTAAGAGTGTTTGTCAGCGTCTCAACGGTAGATAAGGGCTTGTACACAAAACTGCGAATCGATGCGAAGCGAATTCGCAACGCAGAAAACTGCGACACGAATTGCTGCGATGCAATTTCGTGCGGCAAGGCGTTTCTCTTCCACGATTCGAAAATGAATGGAATGCGCGATACGAATCAGTTCGCAAGTTCTTGCGATGCGTCGTGGGAGCTCGTAGATTTTTACGATGCGACGTCGCATCGCAGTTTTGTGTACAAGCTCTAAACACTTAAATTCCTTCAGCAATAACATTTAGTCGAAGGAATTAAAGTTTTTATTTGTTCCCTCCAAGCGCTGTCTTCCAAATGCCTTGACAAGAAAGTTATTTACTCATTCAATTATCTCTAACATTGTTTGACCTTTTGAGAGGTTAATCAATTTTAATAAACATCCCTCATTCCCTATTGTTCAAAGTTTGAATAGATTTGCGGTTTCAATTAATTTTGTTTATCATTTTGTAAACGATTAGTTTAGTAGAAGTCGGATTACCTTCATATTTTGATGAGTGAGCCAAATTATTTTTGCTCGAGACGTTGATCCAATATTTGGTTTCCATTACCTACATTTATTGGAAATGGAAATTTTATCCGGTGTATCCGAGTAGACACAGTGTTTGTGAGCTTATTCGATCGTCGAGGCGCGGCGCGCGGTTCGCTCCTCCTTACATATTGAATTGACAGCAGCTTCGAAGGATGTTATCTGAGAAAATTGCTTCGTACGCCTTTTTGTATCTGAAGATAACTCCTCTAGACAATGGAAATTGCTGGTAGTCATTTTGCAGACGATCACATTAAATATTTTTAATCGATCTCATAAAGTGCTGTATTGCCTAATAAACCGCAAAAGGATCGCACGCTATTAGATAAATGAGATATAAAAACATAGCTGTTGAAATATAGATGTAACGCTGCCTACATATACAGGCTATATACAGGCTGCATATACAGGCGTTAATATATTATGTATGTAAGAGTGCAACGTTTTAATATTTAAATATGAACTCGTCAGTTTTGCTTTGTGGCAGCTAGCATAAATACGTGCGCGCGCGCCGCGCGACACGGCCGACTGAACCGGCCGTCGCACTACCGCGGCCCTCGACTCTCGGTAATGTTTCGTAGCTAAGCCGAGCGCTTTGATTGGTTCGTTGGATGTAATTGCGGGTTACTGCCAATACCGTTTGTCTAAATAGTAAATGTACTTATGCTGTGCTAAGCAAATAAAACATACATACATGCTCAAATCGATAGTTTTCTTTCTACCTCAACACTTGGTAAAGCTTAATTAATTTTGCACCAAACGCGTCACATGACGAAGTGGGTTCGAGAGCAAGCACTGTAACGCATATTACAAATAATCTAGCTGAATCACCTGCTCTAGTAGGTATAACTCAATGATAAATAATGCAATATGCAGTAAACAGACATCCTATTACAGTGCATAAAGAGGGGCGTCATTCAATGTTCGATTCAGCAAATATGAGTAAACGATTGGAAGCTGCAATTAAATCGTTAAATTGAGCGTCTATTGCGAGCGCGGCGCCTATAAAGACTCGATAACGACCTCTCCCGATTTATACGACGTTCACGATTGAACACACATTATGTTATTATCGCTTTACCGCTCATATTTATTGAGCCGCAACTAATATACTCAAAGATAAAAAGAAACAGGTAAATAAAACAAACAAGCTATAATATCACAAATATAATATTTATTTTACCATTGTACATACGTTATAGAACTCAGATGAAGTAGTTTATCACTCTGAAAAATATGAATTAATCGAGTCTAGAATAAAATATCCCAATAAGGACAAGTCGTTTCCTTTAATCAAAACATTGTGCTAAAGATAAAGATGATTTAAAGATTTAAAATTATGAAAAGATTGTGCTCAAGTAGGCATCGGGATGGCGGAAGCGTTGGCCTCATTCAGAACATTTCATTTTGGTAAAAAATAACAACTTCAACATTTACACATTATGTATAATTATATTATTTGCTAGTTTTAAAATATTTCTTATTATTAAAACTATATGGAATATAATTGGACTACGGAACAAATTAATAAACGCTTCAATTCCTGGTTTAACTAAATCTCAATGTATTTCAAATGATACTATAAAATTATTATTTAATCAACACAATCTTAATGTCAATGCGAGGGAAATCTTTCTGCATAATAGCAATAATTATTTATTGCTTCTTGAATATTCTACAGCGTGTAACATAAAAGTGTGGTCATATTTTAGTTAATTCATTATTTCATCATCATTAGTGATAAATAAGCCGGATATGACGTCTGCATCGGAATGTGTTTTGTGTATTTCGATATTCCATTATTTTTAATGTTATAAGTCACTTATAGAGTTCAACCATAAAATAATACTTTCTTGTTACATATTGTATAAGTACGCAGAATAAATACCAAGAAATAAATAATTAAACTGTTGATTCCCTGAAGAAGTTTCCCTCGCACTAACCTAAGGCGATTAACACACGGCACCGCGCACCGCCGCGGTAGGCGGTGAAGCGGATCTTATGTCGCATTGGCCTCTACTAAATCCGTTTATGCCTAACACACGCACACCGCCCGACCGCGCGGTCGAGCGGTGCTCTTTTGCTTTACCGCCACCGCCCTCCGCGGTGCACGGTACCGTGTGATAATCGCCTAACGCTACGTAAACATAAACAGAAACAATTTCAACTACTATTCGGAAACAATTCCGTGGGGGTATCTAGTTTCTGCGCTTGTGTGAACGTGGTGGAGGTTTAGCGTCCTTTTATTGCCACAAACTACATATTGTACGCCTCACAAAGTTCCACGACTCACTGAACAAATGTTTCGTTGCATTCCGAGAACTAACAATGCGAACATCCAGATACACTATTGGTTTATAAAACTTTATGTAATTAATGTTTAAAAAATACTAATAGTTGTTTTATAACTTTTCCTGTACTTAAATGGTTGTATTAACGCAAAAATAATTGTAATATATAAGACCATTATTGCTTTTCTTATTATCGTCAACCCATCGCGACTTCGAGATATGACGAAACCCCTACTAGTGATCTATTAAAATAAAAATAATTTATTGCATCCGTTCACCTTAACAATACATCGATGCTTAATATTATAATAATCAGTATTTCATTAACTTTCTAATAAATATACAATAATCACCTTTCATATTATTTAATTTCTCTACAATTATATACAAAGATGAATTCCATTTCATTGTTCTGCAATATAATAAAAGTGGTAAAATTTGCACAAAATATTTGGTATAAGTGAACACATTGTGATGACCGTTATTTATTGAGGACTGAAATTAATAAGATTCTATTGATACGCTATTTATTATTACACGATTGAAAAGATCAACTTCTATAATAAATGTAATGAAGAAAACAATAAAATCTCGTCTGATGTAAGAGTTCATAAGTGTATAACATGTACATTCTTTAAAAAATCGGTAGAAAACCTTCAAATAAAACAAAAGTAAAATGATATACGTCGTAGTTATAAAATCGCGATTACGTATCTTTACGTATCAAAACATAACATAATCTTATTTTAGTAATTGTGTGTGATATGTTTAGAAATGTTATAAAACTGAAATGTGTAGTAGTGCTCACTTAGATAAGTTTTGAAAAAGCGTAAACTCTATTAATAATTTCAACACGTTAATATTAAATGGATCCGAATTAGGTTATTTATTCTACTTTCTAATATATAAACGTCAGTACCTTCATGTTTATATTTAAACCCTTTAACTCTGACAACAGTATTTACACGGTGAGCACTAACTTGTATTGTCGTTTGTCTTCCCTTAGTTCTTATTCTGAACCGTTTTATCTGTACAATATTTTATATCTATTAGATTTTACAAACAGGACAATTTTTGTATTTACGATATTTATATTTATATTGTCAATTTGAATATTTGAAAATACTTTGAAAGTTTGTACCATTAGCTAGTGTATAGAATAGACAGGTATTTGTAAATCGTCCTGCTTGTAAGATTTCGGTATAAGCGAAACGAGTACGAAATGACATGTATTGGACCATGTATCTACAGATATATCAAATAGCGACACTTAGCTTATTTACAGCGAAATATAAATTTACCTCAATAAAGAAGAATTAAGAAGATAAGATAAAAGGTTCTGTAGATAAGATTTGATTTTAAATAACTGAACATATACAAATAAAATATTGTATAAACTAAAAAATATGTTTAAAATAAATAAAAAGACTTTTTAAGTCTTTAATATTATAAGATCATATAACAAATATATATTAGAAGACGAAACAAAAGCTCATCAACGAATGCAAATTGAAACTGAAATACTGAAACGTTATAATTGAGATAGTCCGATATGGTTTGTTTTAGAATTGTGTTCAATTCAGTCTGATAGCATCACACAGTGGAAAATACAGATATTAACGTAATCTGACAACTATAACTAGTCATACAAACATGCTCGAGTCCAAAGCTTCTGATATTAATATTGATAAGTGGCAAAAAACCGACGTAGGAAAAGTCTTGTTAAAGTTGTCAAGTTACATCTAAAAGTGTACGTCAAAAGGGTCCCAATTGGCCTAATTAGGGTTCTACAAGTCGAATTATCAGTAGTATTTGGTGTTAACATTATTATGGCTAATACTTCACTAGCGTCAGTCCGTCACTGTTCTTCGCACGATACTACTAAAGGTTATGAAATATCTTCTGAAGCGCAGTTTCCCAGGCTGGTTATAAAATTGATGGTTTTACCTGCGTAATACATAATATTATATTATTACAAGTTAACATAATATACATATCGTACAGGTAATATATTTTTTTATAATTTGGTGACAATGTAATAATTACTTAAAGGTAAAGACCGCATAATCTATACTAATATTATAAAGCTGAAGAGTTTGTTTGTTTGTTTGTTTACTTGAACGCGCTAATCTCAGGAACTACTGGCCCGATTTGAAAAATTCTTTCAGTGTTAGATAGCCCATTTATCGAGGAAGGCTATAGGCTATATATCATCACGCTAAGATCAATAGGAGCGGAGCACCAATGAAGAATGTTTCAAAATCGGAGAGTATTTTTCCTTTTGAGAGCTTCCGCTGCGTGCGCTGCGTAAACAGTTAAAGTTTCGCAAAAATCATGTATGCCAGAATTGTTCCCCTTTAAAAGTTCTAAAAAAAAGTCCGCGGCAGCATATGTCTATCTTTTAAGGTTGGCTCACTATAACCATTTTTATGCTAACGAAATTTGTTCTAAAATAATGCATTATTTGCGAAGGTATTTTTATAAACATGATATTAATCCTTATCCAAATAAATACGTTATTCATCACAAGTATTTAATTTAAAACAAAATTGCCCTTTACGTCATTCGATTTCAATGAATATCTTAGGAGATATAGCAGTTTTAAAATAACATCGCAGCAAAATAATTACCCATTGCAGACATAGTACAAACGATGTTTCTCCTGGTTTATTCTGCGTGATTACTACTGGTTCGATTTGAAAAAATTCTTTTAGTTTTGGATAGCCTATTTATCGAGGAAGGTTATAGGCTCTATAACATCACGCTACGACCCACGGGGGCGGCGTAGTAACGATAAACGCGGGTGAAACCGCGGGAACATCTAGTATTTAATACAATATGATTAAGTTGATACATAGGTAGGCAAAATGTGTCTAGCTGGAGATATATTTTCTCAATAAACAAAATTTTAACAAAAAAGAAAACCGACTTCAAATAAGTATATTCTAAAACTTAAAATGCACTCAAAAGTTAATTAATAATTGCATATTCTTGTGAATAATTAAATTATTGTTATTTTTGGAGTCGGTGTCAGCCGCCCGCGCCGCGTGCTGCATCTATGTGTGTAATTGTGCATGCCAATGTTATGTTATGATTATAGTAAGACATCTCATGTTTAATTAGTTACAAACCTACTTTGGCTGACACCGACTCCAATAATAACAATAATTTAATTATTCACAAGAATATGCTATTATTAATTAACTTTTTAGTGCATTTTAAGTTTTAGAATATTCTTATTTGAAGTCGGTTTTCTTTTTTGTTAAAATTTTGTTTATTTCTCGGTTTTTAGTGAACCTTGCCAAATATGAGAACATCATCAATGTAGCCAAATACGCATTATTAAGTATAACTCGAAAACGAATGGTCAAATCTTGATCAAAATTAAATGGGACCGCACGGGAAGCACCAGCTTTCAAATAAAAAAAGAATCATCAAAATCGGTTCACCCAGTCGAAAGAAACGAGGTAACAAACATAAAAAAATAAAAAAATACAGACGTATTGAATACCTCCTCCTTTTTTTGAAGTCGGTAAAAAATAATTATGTTAGGAGTTAATCCTGTTCCAGTAAACTGGTTAAAACAGATTTTGTTTTAGAAATGAGTCAGAGTATAAGTCTGTAATATCGCTGCAGCTGTTTAAAATCTTACAAAATCTTGAATAGGAGGAATTTGCGCCTAGAAATGGTGCCTGTCTTTCGCAATGGTGGACACAGTGGTATGACTGGACTATGCGGAAGACTGTCAGGAACGAGAAACTTTTAAAGAGGGTGAGCAACGGAGGCAGTCAATTCTATGGTTTAGACATTGCATCATTCAGCTTTCTGCGATCATCTAGACATTTCATATCGAAATGCATAAATCTGATTTAATAGGTGCGTATTTTCTTGGCATTACTGTATATAATTAACATTGAAAAAACAATAGAATCTACACAAACGTGATTAATAGCAGGTTCGGGTTCGTAAGATATTCACATATGAGAGGGCTCTTTAAATAGCTGTAAATATCAATCATGTTCTTTTTTAAATTATTAATATATTACCTAAAGTGGCACTACTTCTAGCACATAGTCTCGGGGCGCGCGGGTGCTGGCGGCTGCGGCTGCTGCGGCTGCTCGGCGGAGCGCTGGCGCGGCAGCTGCGACGAGTCCAGCACTATCGATGGCCGCGGCGGCAGATTCTCGCTTACCATGTGCGATAATGACAGCTCGCTCGATGCATTTGTGTCACCTGAACAAATGCTTTGGTTACATCATGATCATCATCACTATCCTAGGATTATCCAGGTGAATACATATATCTTCTAGCTTATGCCTCACATCTCCAATCTATCCCCAATTCAAGAAATTAGTAATTTCATCGTTCACTCTAAATTGATGAAGAAACTTCTGCCATTAGTTGCCCACATTATTTGTCAAGGTTCGGGTCTTCTTAGCATCATCTTATCAAGCCATAGGAAAATGATGCGTTTCATGAGATATTTCATTCACCTACCAAATAAAATCTAATAATATGGTTGCAATGTTACGAGTTAGGTATATCTTACCAGAAGGTTGCCTCGGGACTGGTAATAGAACTTCTCCACACGTGTCATCGTCCAGCAGTGGCTGCAGCGGCGACGGCAGCTCACGACTGTCGATAGCCGACGACCTTCTCAACGAGTGCCTGCATCAAACAATCGGCAATTCCCTTAAGCGTACACTTCTTCGATAATTAAGAGTTAAGGGTTCATTACAATTTAGAAGCAGAAGTGTTCAAGCTTATTGGTATCTAAAAAGCAAAAAGCGTACCTCTGATGCGGCAGCCGACGATCAGTGACAGTCAGTAATGTAGTCGTTTGTGGTGGAACAGTGTGCTCGTCAGCGCCACTGGTGTTCACACACACGCTAATGCTGATGCCGCTAACTTCGCCTCCCTCACCGGTCTCCCCTGCCTCCTCCTCCTCGTATCTGTCCAGACCACCCATTTCTAGGCTATAGGCAAGAGCTGTTGTAGTAAGTACTTTTTTGAAAGGACATTCACAAGAGCGATAAGCTGTTGCTTCGCTGTCTGCGTGTTTTTGGTGCAGTATGAAGCTTCATGTATTTTTTGTTTAAATGAAGTGTATAGTGCCCGATTTGTTTACAATTTCTTTATCGGTTCTTGGTATTTGATATAATATATATGTATATATTTCAATCAAATACATTTAATTTAATATAAACTACTTTATGTAATTTTTGAAAACTCTTTTCAAGCCGTCGTTGTTGTTGAAGAATTAGGTGGTATATTTTAAAGTAAGTACTCACTACATAACTCACTATATTTATGCTTAACGATATCCAATCGGCAAAACAGTCCCGCATGTTGTGTTCATTCTACCCGCCCAAAGTATCATATTAATTTATAACTATCTACAATAACTTACCGTTCACTTGACAAAGACAATTAGATCGTTCGGAAACCGTAACGGGATTAGTATCGAGATTTAATATCTTGTACGTTTGTAGCTAACGGTTCGGAAACTTTTAGAAATGTCCTTAACGTTATTGAGGTCGGTATGTGGACAAAACTTTGTACCGGGACATTACACCAGGCTGATCCGGGCGCGTTATGTTATTTCTCCAAGTTAGTTATCTAAATGCTTGTTTTATTTCTGTTAGGATATAAGATTGTTTTCATTTCTCTTACAGTTGCATATATTTCTTGAGAATTTGACGTTATTTTATTATGGATTCGAAACAATTATTTTTGCTTAAATAATTCCATTATTTGTTTATTTAGCAGTAGATGTGATAATAGCTTTGATTAATTGACAGAAATTATTCTAAGGTTTCATTGAAATTTTGATAGCATGATTAAAATCCATCCCGTTACTAATTCTTCAATCTTCGTTTCATCCTCATCTGATAAAAATGGTAAACCAGCTATAAGTGCTAAATTCAAAGCTGAGGCTTCAACATATTACAATCCTTCGCATGTTTCTAATACTAATTCTAGTATGAACATAGCAGCAATAATGCACATATACCCGCCACCTTCCACCTGACTCACCGCCTCTGAATCAGATTCTCCATGATGATGTAATCGTCTTCCTCGGCCCCTCGAAGGTGTTCCTTCTCCATAAACAACGCAAACTCGGGGTTCGACATCTCGCTGGCGTGCCGACGTCGGACCGACGGGGAAGCCGCCCTTGCAGGAGATAGCAGGCGAGAGGTTATTGGTGTCCTAGCAATCAGAAATTTACAACTTCTTGTCTCCCATTTCAAGATATTGAAACTTAAAATTTTTACCTACATGTAAATAAAAAGTTGTAAATTGCGTTAATAATATATTTTTAATTTATGTATATTACATATTTTAATGTGTTAATTTATTATTTGGTAATGATAGCTTGACGGTTAGAGATCTTGTGCATATCAATGGTCTAATTGAACGATGGTTTAGTGTAGCATTGCCTGCGATAGTAATGACAGTACGTCTTTATTTAATACAACGTGGTATATGGCGCGGCTAATGGTAAGTAAACGGACTGTAAGCGCTTCAAATAAAGGAAGCCTGTGTGCAGTCTCTATTAGGAGCAAATACCACATTAGCCGGCGTACAGCACATTAACTAACGAAGGAACCTTTACATTTTCTGTGTATACGATTTTCTGTAGTTTCTGAGCGAATTTCAGGTTTGAGTGAAAATACCGCTATTATACCTCTCTATCTCTCTTTTTAGAAAAACACGCTTACTTAGGTATATTTCTGTCTAATCTAGTTGGTTTACTTTGTACCTAGCAGCTGTTAAAGTCTCTCACGTCAAGGGTATTGACACTACTAAGCTTGCTAAGTTTAAACAGCCGACTATAGTCAGACGTTATGGAGAATACATTAAGTGGTTTTTGACTTACTAGTCGAAATTCTGTAGATTTTATGTGTAGATAATTATTTGCACTTACCTTGGAGTATGAGGTGGTGAGAACAGCCCGTATACAGTCTCCAGCTCGTCAGTGATGCTGGTGTACTCGTGCATCGCTAGCAGTAAAGACCTCGGAGCGCCGCCCACGCGGTTTCTTCCCGTCGAGATGCCAGTGGCGCCACCTGTTGCTTCACAACCGGATTGTGGACTTATAGACGTGTACCAGTCAAGTCTTGACACAAATAGTGTAGTTGCTTTCTATGCAGCTATTAAATTACCCGTTAGAAATATTTTTCATCATGTTTCAGTTTATCTTAAATTCGAATTTCAACTACACTTGATGCATCTCTATGTAATATAAATGTACTATAAGCTATCATACCGGTAACAGAATTGTGAACTGAACCAGCATCGACGGCGGAGTTGTCAGGCTCGGAGTGCGTCTGGCTGTGTTGTCTCCGCGGCGCGAGGTGCTGCGTCGAGTAGTGCCCTCCCATACCGCAGTCGTTGCCACCCTCCGACCGCCTGTCAACACATCACCAACGTTTCAACCCACCCATATTCTCGACACAATGGGTGCTAACAGAAAATATGCTGACTTGACTCTGGCAGATAATATACAATCTAGATTCATTGTACTTGAAGCTGCCGTTGTCAATGCTACGCACATAGATGCGTAGTCAGCAAATCTTCATAAAATAAAACAGTAATGTTACCACATTAAGATCGTGGTAGAATTGTGTGCAGTAGAAGTTTAGTATTAGTAAGAAGTTGTTGTTGATAAAAATAATAGCGGTTATAGTATCAAGATTAGTAAGAACTGTGTAGACAAGACATTCGAAAATACAACAGAGAGCAACGGTGACGTTAGAAGATTTAATAATATTAATACAGTAATGTTCGTTAATGATAAAGTTTCGAACTCACACGAGGCTTACCTTTACGCAAACATGGCAATTATTTTTATTCAGAAATATAAATATTAAATACAAAAATATGACCAAAATATTGCAGGAAGTATTTTTAAAGTCTGCATGTGGAAATATATTACAGAACGGCTGATGAAGTACATTTATTTGCCAAATAGAAAGATTAAAATGTTGATATGACTAATGTAAGATTTGATTCGTGTTTACAAATAATGTACAGAAAATACACAGACAGATGCTTTAACAAAATTGCGTCACATTGAATACAGTGTTCGTGTGTGACTGATCGAAGTTGTGCATTTTGTTAATGATATATATATATTTATAATTCAATCGAGCGTGTACACAAGCTGAAAGTGAACGTTTTATACAGAGTAGCAACTACAACTAACTACATCGCTAATAAGCTAAGCCAATCGCCAATGAGTCTATTTGACTTACTGTTTCCACAACCGTCTCCTAACAGATGCAAGAAGGTAACAAAAAATAAAATTAAAAACAATCATGGCGATGATAATTTTGGTTTTGTACAAACTAATATAAGTATTTGCCGATATTGTGAATGAAAGAAACGATATAGAAATCGGTGACATTTTGGATGCCATAAACATTAAACATGCTGCCAAATATACAAATTAACGACTTTTGTTTAAACTATTAAATAAGTTCAATACAAAACAAAATATTTGCATGATATCAATATTTGTTTTGCAAAATGTGTTATTGAAGTCTTAACAAAAGTTGTTAGTTGTGTGGCAACAGTCAACCCTTGTCAATGTCCGTGGCGTCCAAAACGCCGACATAAAGAGTTTCTCAAAGTAATCAAATGAATGAATGGTTAATGAGAATGGCAATCAAGAACAAAACGGTAACGCGGACATGCTTCGATATAACGACGTGTGTACCATCTCGTGTGGATGGAACATTTATTATAACATCGTTCCTTTACTTAAAAGTATCGGCTAATGATTCGGCCATATTTCGGTGCTTTCGTGAAACAGTATGATATGCACATGCCCTTTATAGTTCATCAGTGTGCTACGTACCTCAATTGATCAATAAATCCACTGGTGCCAGATTCATTTTCGGTTAATTTTGTGTGTCCTGGTTAGTGTGCATTACCATGATTCCAAAGTACGGCCAAAACATTATTAGGATTTGTACTGAAATTGCATTTAGCTCCAAACAATACATTGGTCGGGTTATTTACTGAAGACGGTTTACTTCATTGGCTCAAGCGAACTATCATGGACGCTTCTGTGACGTGATAATAATGTATTTATCCTAGTTGCCCATTAATATTAAATACTGGTGATATTCAAAGTCATAAAAGGAGGAACACTTACCGTCTGGTGTTCGCAGTTCGGCGAGTTCCTGCGGAAGTAGTGCGCGGGCGCAGGCTCTGAAGGTCTGCCGGCATCTCGCGTACTTCCGGAAGGAAGGCATCGTCCGTCGACGACGGCACTAGAGATTGACGATACATCGTGATTGTGTGGTTTTGAAAGATAAAGCTTAATCTTATTTCACACATGAAAATTTCTGAAACATTAGTATTTTATTTCTTAATAAAGTGTTGGTAATTTAAATTGACAAACAGCTGGTTGTGTTAACATGTGAATTAAATTTATAAATAATAGTTAAAGAAAGCGTGATTCTTGCCAGAATATGATCAGTAATTTGAAAGGAAGAGATAGGTTAATAGTAAATAGTGCTGATTATTTACATATGATGTCAACAAGTATGTTGGGTTGTAAACCTTTCTTCTCATCACTAGGCTCGGTCCTGTTGCTGTCGGTAGATCTCTGTCGAGCCGGCGTGATGGGGGGCTGAGGCCTGACCACGGTTACGTCGGGGCCTGCCGCACTGCCAGCAGATGACGTCGATATCGAATCAGCTTCTGGTTCTTTTTCTACAGGCGGTTCAGGCCCGGGTTGAGGAAGTTCATCCTGATATGAAGGACAGTGAAATTGTAGATGTATTGAATGTAAGAAGTTAGTTCATACATTAGAGTATTCAAACCTCAAAGAACATTTTAATGGGAAAACACTCGTTATTGATGGTATTAAAATTAAATATATAGCAATGGATATGCTGTAGGCACTAGGGAAGGATGAAATGGCTCTTCGAGGTTTTTAAAATTATAATACAAAGCTAACTTTCCAAGTTGAAACGATCAAGCGAATAATTGGGCTTATCATAATAAGCGGTAAATATAATAAATTTTAAAAATAACCTTATACAACGTGTCGAAACACTCATGAACGTAAAGTTTTGCATAGCTAAAAGCAAAAAGGTTGCGTAAAACAAAATGTACAAATACAAATGATTATTATTAACCAAATAGCAAATTTATACAAAAGTACAGACTCCAAAAATTAATAAATCTAAAAACGTTTACCAAACTTGTTAAAAGTAAAAACAAGCTTAAGATGGATAAAAAGCTTGGCTCCCTCCACACTGTTTGCATAATAAACAATAAACTAAACTGAAATGTTTCATCAGGGTGCTGTCCCACACGACACAAAAGCAGATTTTCTGTACTTACTCAAATATTAATTTAATAAAGGACCTACGTTCGTTAGCCAGTTACCTACAGTTGTCCTAACTGCCTGCCCAAACAAGTGTGCTAGGTATCAACGTGCAAGTTTGCGAATCAACAAAATTATAGTAAGAAAGTTTGTCAAATATACATTGTAGCAACTTGTAAACAGTAACAACAAGTGTTTGACTAACTTTGGTAATTAAAAGCCTTTGTACAATGTCGCTATCGCAGAGTGCTACAGAATAATTTCGTGTTCTACTCATAGATGAAACATCGCAGCAGTTTCATCTTGTGCAAAAGTCTTATAAACCAGTTGTTGACTACTCAGACTTACTTTGAAACTTGTCTGTTGTAATACCGATATTTCACCATCGTCCTAAGATCGAAACAGACAATATTTTAACATCACAGGTCCTATTTTGAAAACTTAAAAACGTCAAAAATGGACTGAAGTGAAAGACATCGTCGTTGGTAAGCTTAAAACAATCTTAATCTTATCAATCTTTGCTGCAAAAATCGGCTATGTAAGTCATCTTAGGGCGCGTCAGCGTCGTCAAGCCGACTTGGAGTCGAAGCAGTCGTCATGGCCGAAAACGGTCGGATCGATCATATCAAAACAATCTTACAATTTAGTTAATAGACGCATATTTTTGTAAATAGATTTCTTCTTCTAAGAAATTTTAGTTAAAGGAATTCTTCAATCCAGTAAGTCTCTTGATTTGTAGATATCGTCGTTGATATTCCAATAACGTGTAATATACATTGTCAAATACCGCGCACATAGTTCTCTAGAAAATTTGCAAAATAAACTATCGCAAATTTTCTAGAGAATTATTTCCCTAAATTGAAAACTAAACTTGGAAACTGGAAACGTCTTGACCTTAAGAACTAATTTTAAAAGCCACTATCAGTAACCTGCAGCCACGAAATCTCAGTTATGTTTATTTTTGTACATAGGCGGTTTAAGACAATGTATGTTACGCTGTATTAAACTAGTAGCGACGATATATTGGACAATATAATGATTCCTTGACAGATTGTTGGGGCAGTACCGCGAGTTTAAAGTAGTGCTTACGTCGGAGGGTCGCGAGCGCTCGTCCTCCTCCTGGACGGGACGAACAGCGAAGCGCGCCGCCCCCGTGTCGCTGTCCGACAGCACCTGTCGTCACGTCACACATAGCCACCGGCACGCATACTTGGTTCAACGTCACCACGACACACAGACATATTCAAACCGACATTTTAAGGACAAATATAATCTTGTCGCAGTATTTTGAAGAACATTGAAACGAAACGAAAATGGCTTCATATTTTTGAAGGTTACTGGCTGTGGCTGTCATTTGAAGAATGGGGGACAATGAACTTGGAGCTTTTTCGTTTAGCGTAGACGCGAACAATTCACGCTGACTATGCGTCTGGCGCTTTTCAGTTTGAAAATAATAAACGTCAACTCTAATAGTTTAAGCTTTTGATAATTAATGTTTATTGCAATAATCGTTTATATATTATAATATATGAAGTAGTAACGCAATTTTAATCTTGAATTTATGAAATATGGAACTGAAATTTTTCTTTAAAGAAAGGTTTCCAAAGCAGGGTACGGCAGAAGTTATAAAACAATACTGGTGGTACAATATCATGCCACTTCGTGAAGTTAGCACAGTTGTGTTTAACTTTAGAAATTACGAATGCAAGGAGGAACTGCACAAGTTATATTACTCAAACTTGAAACGTATGACCGTAACTAGTTCCAGCATATTAATATGATGCATATTACGATATTGCATATTAACGAGGTGTAAATCTCCGTATGACGTCGAACCAAATAGACAGGCGGTTACATATCGCCAGAATTGTTGAAATTTATGTTTCATGAGTAATATTTATGTCACGGATATTCTGTTAGCGTATGTTTACGACAGGAATGTTCACTCAATATTGAAAAGGAAACTGATGTAATTTCCTCGCAGTAAATTGATTTGAACAAAGTAACGAGGAAAATAAACTTTTTAAATTCTGGCAATACGTTACTGAGGTGGTGACAAAAGACATTGAATGAAAGACAAAAGTTAAAAATCAGCATCAACGCAAGACATCGATATAATTAACATGCTAAATGATAAACAGAAAACGTTGCAGTTAGTGTCTCAAGCATTCGTGTTGAGTTTAACATCAAACACATAGTAAATACACAACGGGAAACAATAATTTAAAATCAAAACATTTCTAATTCATTGTTATTGATTCTGCGAAAATATTATACTGGTACTTCTCAACTGAGGTATTACCGAGAAAGTACAATTCAATACTGTTTTATTTGATTTGATTATGAGTTTTGTTGCTAGCATCGATTCGTAGAATTTCAAATGAATTTACCAATATTGCCTAACATTGAAATAAAACAATTATCTAAAACATTCAATCTGACAACTTTATTGTTTAAACAAAATCCTTTCTAAGTTCTCTGATAACAGCTACAGATCTATAAAGAGCACAATCCACTCACCTCCGACCGATCGCTCGCCGTCCTTAGCCTGTTCCCTCCCGCCTGGAACGTGGGTGGCGGAGGTCCCAGCGTGTCGGTCGACCCCCTGTTCACGAGTGACGGGTGTGTGGCCATGAACCGGTGGATCACGGCTAAGTGGTTCATGGTCTGTTCCGCCACATCCTCCAACTTTCTTAACCTAAATTCTACACTCTGAAAGATAGAGTGTAGGTATGTGATTATTCGTGTTGAAATAAAAGTTGATATCATACGTGAAGGTGTGAAGAAGCAAAACAATGTTGTCAAAAGGCTGGTAAATAGACGACTTAAGCGAAATTGTAAACCGTACAATGTCATGTAATTTTTATTATACATATTTAATTGCAAGCCTTAAGGGGTAGAATATGCTGTGAATTATAATATTTTGTCACCTTTACTAGGTACCATGTTGGAGCGGGAAAAAAATTAATAGAATTGAAAAGTGACCTGTTCTATGTTACCATATTATGTGAATTTAACTGCGGTATTGAATGCAACTGATGTGCATGAGGTCTCGGGTTCGAATCCCGGGTCGGGCCAACAAACAGTTACTGGGTTTTGCAGTTAAGAAATCTCAATAGCAGCCCGGAGTTAGGAAGTTGGCGGTGTAAGACGGGTGTCTTACAACGCCAACTGCCTCGCCGTGCCGTGCCTCGGAAAGCACGTAAAGCCGTTGGTCCTGGGCCTGATCTCTCTCCGGTCGTGTCGTATTACTGTCCCATCAGATCATGAGAGTTAGGGAACAGAGAGTGCACTTGTGTTTGCGCACACACTTGTGCACTATAATATCTCCTGCGTAGTTGGCCAGTCTCCGTTAAGACTGGCCGCCGTCTGGAGGATATTATTCTGTGAATATCCTATGTGTATCAAAATGGTCTACAGTTATACGTGTCAAAGTTTTCAATAATGAGCTGGTTTGCTAGTAAGTCTTCAGAATATAGTTAGGAGTTTGACTATACTTTACCTGCATGGACTGTATTTGGCAATTAGCTTTCTGATTCAAGTCTTCCATTTTCGTGGTGATATGTTCTACCCTATCAGTTGTATTTCTCACTCTTTCCTCTATAGAATTAGACAACTTAACTTCCTGGAACAAGTAATTTTGGATAAGATATGTAGTATATTAATCCTAACTAGTATTATAAATGTGAATGTGAGTTTGTTTGTTTGTTACGCTTGCACGCCGTAACTACTTGACCGATCATCATGAAATATAGCATACGTTGTCGGGGGTACAGAAAAGGACATAGGGTACCCTTCATCCAGAAATAAGCACTTATCAATCTAACCTAATCTATTCTACATTTAGGCGAGCGAACCCGCGGGCAAAATCTAGTATAACTATAATTATTTACATTGACAGGAAATGTAAAATTGATTGTCATTAAAATTGAAGTTCGAGGCAAGTTAATTAAATCAATGAAAATTATCTCATTCACTGATAGGTAGTAGTTAGTCCTAACTAATATTATAAAAGCGAAAATGAGTTTGTTTGTTTGTTTGTTACCTTTTCACGCCTAAACCACTGAGCCGATCATTGTGAAATTTTGCGTACACGTTGTCAGGTGTACAGTCGGTCATAGGCTACCTTTAATCCCGAAAAAAATTACTGTTCCCGAGGAAAACAATAATAACATTCTTATGATAATAGATGGCGCCACGTGTCTTTCGAATCATGATTCAATTATATTATTACAAGCAGAGTACAACCCGAATTGATTGTCAAATTCTAAATTGACGCGAGCGAAGCCGCGGGCAAAAGCTAGTTAACAATAATAGTAATTGATGCTTGACATTTTAATTTTCGATAACAACAACCAATTAAGAGATTATTGGCAATTATATTACGATGGCTACCCGAATGTATTTATTCGACCCAATTATATCTGTAGTAGTACTTTTAACAAATGTTTCCTATTATTCAATAATGTTTGGAATACTCATGTAATTTGTATATAATGTAAAAAAAAAATTGTTGCTGTGAATTAATGAATTTCAATGCCTAAACATGGCAACAGTTAGAAGTCGCGAAACATATATTTTGTAAACACATGTTGACCATCGATGTTGCCACATACGTCGTACATATTTATTAAAAATTATATTAAAAATCATTTTTTTATAAAACATTTTTTTTATTTGGATCGCCCAAAACAGTAAAATTACGCCATGTTAAAAATATTTGTAAGAACCATGTTAATAATGTTATAGCTCAGCTAAGAGCAGCGATAGCTCAGTGGGGAGAGCAGTAGACTAGACTGCAATACAGAGGGTCTCGGCTTCGAACCCACGTCGCGTACCTCTGACTTTCGGAAGTTATATGGCTTTAGAAATTATGTGCGTATAGATTGACAATTATCGCCTGCTCCGTGCCTCGGAAAGAACATTAAGCCGTTGGTCCCGGCTGCCATGAACGTCTATGGCAGTCGTTATTGGGAGAGTGTCGACACAAAAGATCCCACTGGGTCGAAGTGTCACCGGTCTGCACTGACTGGCCCCCACATAAGATAAGATAAGATAGCTATGCTAAGAACCACAATGATTTGCCAATTTACTGATTTTCATTTCTTTCAAGTGCATCTTTATTCCAGACACACAATTATGGATAGAACCCGAAAAAAATATTTACTTGCTCAGTAGGTATATGATATACTTACTTGTTCCCTAAAATACCCTTCAACGCATTCCTCCTCAAAATCATACAGTCTCTCCATGTCTTCCTTCTCTAAGAACAGCTTCAGCCCATTATCGTATTGAAACCGTTTGTGCGACACGTTCCTCGTCACCCACTTGCATGTTGCGTATATGTGACAGAATATTATTAGTGGTGGCGGTAATACTGGCTTCTGTTCATATTCCATCACCACTGTGAACCTTTGGAACATCCACACCTGAGGAATGGGTAAAATGCTTCAAAAACAGCAAATGTAGACTTTTATAAAGAAAATTCACTTTGGTAATCATGTAATAATGAAAATAATTGTGTAGTTGTGCTTATGATACAAAAAGGCATCACTTTAATAGGTAATATTTGTGTTTTGAAATTGGAGTGTAAAAAAAGTTATTTTAAAATAATTTACGACATCAATAGCGTAAGTAACTAAAATAAATTATATTAAAACATCGAATACATCCAAATTAGATGATTCTGGTACAGCCTAAAGCTAATCAGAATCATGTTATTAAAATCACGAAGGACAGAAATACTAACCTTATTAGTTTTAGGATTAAATCTAAGTCCAAAGCTATAAAAGCAAAGATATAAAATTTTTCATCGTGATTCTAATAAAAACTAAACAAAAAAAGCAAAATAAAATAAAAAACCTGATGCGAGACTTCATTGACTTCGTTAAATATATTATTAAACACGGCAATGAGTAGATTTATGAGCAAAATGTTCGCGACGAGCAGGTATATGGTCATTGCGATTGGCATGATCCACCTGCCAGTGACACACTTGTGGTTTAAGTTATCCATCCCGCACGGTGGGTCGATATCACCCGCGAAGACTTCACCATACAACATGAAGTACGGCTGGAAGAACACCTATGGACAACGGGAGCGAAAACTAAAATGTGGTCAAAACAAAATTGGGGGAAATGATATAGGACCAAATAAAAGTAAAATTAAACCGTGGCCAAATAGTTAAATATACATGGATCTAAATGTAAAATAATATACTAATCTACCTACATGAACTACTAACTACTTAAATGAAAGACGATCACAACTACTTTTAACTACTTTCGATCAGTTCAATCTTTTACAAAAGCTTGACTCATGAATCATCTTTTGCGTTGCTAATTACTTATTTTACATGAACCTACATTTAATAAAATAATATTCTATTACCATAAGTTACTTCAATTATTCCGTGTATACAATTTGCATTTTATAGAGTGAACTTAAACTATCTACTACAAAACCTAATTCAATTCTCCAACCGTATGTAATCAAATCTCGCAACAGGCACTAAAAACAACATCGAAACTACGACAGTAAACGATTTCGTCGCAAACCTGATGCGACACACCGTTGACTTCAATGAAGATGTTATTGAAGACGGCTATGAGAAGGTTGACAAGTAAAATGTTCGCAATGAGCAAGTACACGCTCATGACCACGGGTGGGACCCAGTGGCCCACGCGGCACTCCTCAAGCCCTGGCAGCCCACAAGGGGGCGCCATCTGTTCCGCGAACACTTCTCCGTAAAGCATGAAGTACGGTTGGAAGAATACCTGTAAATGTTAGTAGTGATAATGTAGCCATTTATTGGAGCTATTAGTTTTAAATTATGATATTAAAACTAAGATCATTCAAGCGGAATATACCTTTAAGTTTATTTTCTTTAATGAAGAATAACTAGCGCATATTATATTTATTTCTTAATATTGTCTTGCATTCACGCGAATGAAATACATTGAAATTAAACATCGGGGAAAGTTTAAATTTGTTTATTTAATAGTTTAAAGTTTAAATGATCTTTTTAAATATAATCCGCGATAAAATCCTTAAATAATAGTTTAATTTCAATATAGTATTTCTTTCTTTTTTAAATCTCTTCAACAATATCAACATTAATATCAAGATTACTAGTATCAGTCCTATCATAAGGTTCACATTTATGATCAACGAGCAGTGCACTTACTTCTCTAATCAAGTACCAGCTAGCCTCCTGCTCCGGGTACAAGATCGCCTGCCGCGCGACCCCGAACGACATTAGCACCACCAGTAACAGCACCACGAAGTATATCATGTTCTTAACCATCTTACCCATCATAGTGACTAGTGGACCTGCCAATACCAAAAAAAAGTGTTAAACTATTAATTAAATTACAGTTTTGATTTGTGTTATGATTTTAAGTAACTTCTTTTTTATTTTCATTTTAAAAATTACTCTGGCACTAAGAATAAGGCCTAGGCCGCACTACGGCTAAACCGCCGCGGTTTTTCACTGTGTAATTTTGTGAGTCAAGGGAACTAATGCAAGCGACCGCACCGGCGGTTTTTTCACGCGACTGATTTTGTGTGTGTTTTGGGCGGTTTCGCGGTTTAGCGGTTTACCGGTTTAGCGGTTTACCGCTTGTAGGAAAAACCGTAAAAACTTTACAAACATGGATATATCGGACACAAAGAACACTACCAACACCATACTCGGAACATCTATTTGTGGATCACACAAGTTTTTGTGTATGGGGATTGAACCCACTACACTCGGCGCAGTGGCAGTGGCGAGCCGACCACTTCAACCACTACGCCATCCGTGCAGTGTCACTGTTTACCTAATAAATTTTACAATTTATATTTTAAAATTTACAAATTATTTATTCCACTAATTACTGCAAGATAGTTGCTTAATGATTCACTAACTACTTACGCAATCAGAATGGTGATTATATTCTTAATTTATATTGATTTACATATTACAGACATGACGTGAGACATTAAACAATATCAAAATTAAATCTTTAAGGTAAAAATATAGGTGTCCTTACCTAAGTACTTATTAACTCCCAAAATATTCAATATCCTTAAGTACCAATAAATGATATCGACGCAGTAGATGACTCTGCCCACGTCCATAGACCCGGCCCTTAACCTAAGCGTCAGTCCAACGAGGAAGAATATTATGAAACCGGCGTCATACGTGTTCCACAGGTTCCATGCCCACACACTGAACTTATGTCTGTAAAAACATCAAAATGGCGACAATGTCACAAATATTTATACGAATGTCGATGAATGAAAATGAGGTATGAATATAAGCAGTAATTTTATTGACCTTTTCATCGTCAAACTGTTACACAAGGTCTATAATTATACAGATTAGCTTATTTAACATAAACATACCCTAGTTATAGCATTTGAGGTTTTTTTATTAATGTCTTTGGAATAAATACAAATTTACGTATACGTATAAAGACAGAATATGGATTAAAAGTCATCTTTTTATGTTTTTTTACGCGTGGGAATGCATTGACGCATACCCCTTGGGCGGAGGGGTTATATCGGACTCACCGGGGTGAAAGAGAAAGATGGTAATGATGATAATAACGGACCTCCCGGAATACCGACTAAACCTACCACAGTGTTTCTCGACAAAACCGCAATCAGGGGGCCGCGCGAATCACTTTCACGTGCGGTCGCGACCCCACCGAGGTTTCGGCCCGCCATATGAGACCGCAGGCCACTACACAAGACTAGGCTTTGGTCACCACTAGATTTAAGGGATTAAAAGTCTATTCTAACTTCAATCAACTTTTTTTAATAATTTTTTGGTATATCTCACTGCTGGGCAGGAGCCTCTCCCTTGCACTTCCAAAACGCTCTGTTCGTAGATATCTCTTCTATTTCAAAGGGTTCCAAGTCGAAACATACTAACTAATTAACTTTGCGTTTATAAGCAGTTGATTTAGACCCAAAATAATAAATAGTTTTAAACTTTTACTCTAGAAAGTATTTAGTAAGAAATAATTCATTTAAAAGCAAAATTACATCTTTATCACATGATAGATTTAAATATAATATCAAATTGATATCACTTATTAGTGCCAGTGAGATCCTAACATCACTGAGAAGGAATTTAATCACAGCTACACCTCGGTGCATACCGAGAACAGATTAGCGTTCTAAATTGCGACTAGAATACTAATTCCCTTTGATCAGTTTAATGACTGATCACGGTGTTATAGGCGACGAGTCAAACGTTCAATCCAAGCTAGTTATAGTTCTAATGAATGTAGCACCTGTGCTAACTGCGGCCGCTATACGTTAGACGATACAAATATTAAGCTATTAATTCAATACTGCAATTTACAACAATCTGATTTTATCATGAAAAGTAAATACTCTATTAGAATAAGTCCTTAGTCACGAAAAGAAAACTAAGTTTATATTGTTATGTGTAGAATCATGGGCGCCGGCAGCAAGGTGCAAAGGGGTGCGCTTGCATCCCCCTGTGTCAGGAAAGAAAATACTTAGAAAATATTTTTTTTGGTAAGCAATATATATTTAATTAAACACCTGCACCATTTGAATTTGAAATTACATTTATCTACACAATATACATGTATAATTCTATATTTTATATCAGTTAATAGTGTAAAGTGTAGATGCAGATGTATCTCCCTGAAAGTAATCCTGGCAGCGCCCATGTGTAGAATTACAGCTGAATCAATCTATCAAATCGTTATTTTAATTTGTAGAACATTATAATTCAAATTGTTATAAATGTAAGACTTAGAATTGGAGTTGACTGATACACATATAGTTCAAATCTCAACCAAAATTCGGTTACATAACATACCTATAATAAAGATATAGTTTTGAATTACATTTAATAAGCATTTATTTAAAAGAGTATTTGATATTAAACATACACCTGGACAATAATTTTTCGTCCGTAATTTTAGGTGTTGACTCAATAGTTTCCATCTACAATTTTAAATTTCAGAACCGATTAACTAATGCTTCACAAACAATTTGGTCGATATATTGATAGTCTCCCTAAGGACCCGAATTAAACGATAATTTATGGGAGATCTCTTGTTAATTGAGACGAAGTACCATCACACCTTTATCACGAAAGTTGTTGATTGCAAACTCTAGAAACTGATATATAAACTACACTAAGCAATAAAGATGGAAAGTGTCGACGTGATATATCTTATCTGGATAATGCCATGTTATTAGAGCTTTCATTCGTGCCAGATATAATAAAACCAGCGACTGTTTATTAACGAATATAAATGATACAATAACTGAAGTTGTTTTCAGAATCTGGGTGTCTAGACAAGATGTCAATCTACTTAAGTAGGTAATAAAATGGCGATGGCGAAAAAATCCTCTGAAAATCAGATTTGGTATACTGTTCACCACAGAGTACATTTGTATACAAATTTACATGAATTATCCTTGTATTAATATTGTCATGTTTCTTTTAAGTGAGTGAGAGTATGAGTTTTAAAGTCCTTGAATGCATTGAACACGAACGTGTCTTTAATTTTTTCTATTTCTATTTTCAATTGCATTTCTAGAGGTGCTACAATTTCAAACATTTTCATCAATCAATCTTATTTAAATATTGTAATATTATTATGTTGCTATTAGAAAATTCAATTTCTTTAGTAAAGAAATCAGAGTAATGGAGTTTTCTATATAAAATTACGGCTAACACAGCCGCCTATAAATATTGGTTATATTTATAATATATTTTACTTTAGAAATTATTTTACCTTACTACAAAGCTTTTATAGGTAGTAAGGTAAAATAAATACATTTGTTGGGAAGCTTTCCAACAACCTTTTCAACACTGTCACAGGGGATGTACAAGCATACAATAATTGGATTAGATTGGACACAAAGTAGATCTAGACTCAGAACAAGAATTAATATGTGGCTCACATAAATAATCGTCGATGGGATTCGAACCCACACGAGTACCAACCGTGGCGTAGCGCCATCCATGCAGACATAACTTAGGTTCATACTATTTTATTACAGGTAACCTTCTAACTGTAGTAGATTCTAACGACATATTTTCAGGTCACGTAGTTAAGTTAACAACCAAACGCAATCATTTATTATTAATGCATAAGTTATCTTAAGGCCCCTCTACACAATGGCCCATGGTGGGCGAGTACAGGCACGCACGATTGTGTAGAGAGCATAATCGTCTGTGAGTGGCCATCATCGCCTAAAATCGTGACTAATCGGTGAATTGTCGGTACATCAAAGGAATACGTGCCGATGATCGTACGCGTGTCCACACAATCGTTCATCAATCAGTCGCACGACAGAGGTCAAGTAAGAAGGTAGTGGTTTTTGGCGGGAACATTGTGAACGTGTGATGCCAATTTAAAAAAAAGAAAACGTAGTGCGTTGTGCCGGTGGATTTATGTTTACGTAACAAATATGGTTGAATTTTTGACCTTTTTTTGATGCACATTCCGGTAATGATTATACTATGTACTGAGCAAATAGATAGCAGCAGCCGCTATCACTTCGACGTCCATCTTCAACAGACGACAGTGAGTAAATGTAACAGTCACGATTGTGTAGAGAGCAACCCATGATCGTGGCGATGATGGCCACTATTTTAATCGCCCATCATGGGCCATTGTGTAGAGGAGGCTTTAGATAAACAATAGTTCACACATGCATAAAATCCGAAGTAGATCATACCAGCGCTGGATGGAGTACCTTAAGATTAAGATGATGAGAACTTAAATAGTAACAACTTACTTAATAGCAACCGGCTCGGACGTAACGATTTCCCTTATCTTCTCACATAAAAACGTCAATATATAACATATAGAATATATCTCGGGCCAAGAAGGCGTCGGGTCCATCTTGACTAATACTGTATATGTAAACATCAATAGGAACAATATGTAGGCAATCTGGAACAAACATACAACATTATTTGTTATATACACATATTTATTTATAATCTCCTTCTAACCGAATTTTGGTCACGGTATCCAATATTAACTGAGAGTACACTGAAATTAAACTAATTTGTACGGGTTTTATTAGTAATAGATGTGCACACGGTTTCACCCGCGTTTATCGTCACTGCGCCGCCCCCGTGGGTCGTAGCGTGATGTTAAATAGCCTATAGCCTTCCTCGATAAATAGGCTATCCAACACTAAAATAATTTTTCACATCGAACCAGTAGTTCCTGAGATTAGCGCGTTCAAACAAACAAACAAACTCTTCAACTTTATAATATTGGTATAGATAGATGTGCCCACGGTTTCACCTGCGTTTATGATTACTGCGCTTCCCCAGTGAGTCGTAGCGTGATGTTATATAGCCTATAGCCTTCCTCGATAAATAAGCTATCATATATTTTTTCAATTCGAACTAGTAGTTCCTGAGATTAGCGCCTTTAAAAAAACAAACAAACTCTTCAGCTTTATAAAATTAGTATAGATTTGTAAATACACTATTCTTCAAAAAAAGGACAACTAGGAACAATTCCTGTGACGTGGGAGATTTTAAAAACATTCAAACAAAGACCACTCAGACTTGAAACAACTATTTGTGAATCACCTCATTTTTTGTCACGCGTGGGGATCGAACCCACGGCACTCGCACCGCGGCAGAGGTGAGGCGACCACATAATACGCTATCAGTGTTCTTATTGTTCCTGTATCCTATTTATACACATAATCTTAAACTCTTAAATGACTACTGTTAAACAGTGTTGCTAGTAATTGCTTACTTCTATTGTTTTTTCTCCCTAGCCTTTATTATTCCCAAGTCACTTGCGGTCGGCTTTCTAGTCTAACCGGATTTGACTGGATATCAGTTTTTACACGGAGCAACTGCCATCTGACCTCCGCAACCCGAAGGCTAACGATACCCTAAAGCTAGACCAGTGTCAGGATATTAGAGGGCACTGACTTCCCAATAACGACTGCCATAGATGTTCATGGCAGCCGGGACCGAGGGCTTACCGTGCTCTCCGAGGCACGGAGCAGGCGATAATTGTCAATCAATACGCACATAATTTCTAAAAGTCATATAACTTCCGAAAGTCCGAGATGCGCGACGTGGGTTCGAACCCGAGACCCTCTGCATTGCAGTCTGTTAGTCTCCCCACTGAGCTATTTTATTATATAGCAATATTAAGCTGTGATCTCTACTTAACCCTTTGGCAAAACATAGACATGATGATATGTAAATTTTCAGGCTATCGATATTATTCTCCAATTTGGTTAAAACAATTATAAAACATATTGACCCGCGCTCGTAGCACTGACGCATATAATTATTACTATGCGCATTAAATATTAATCAGCTTTTTATGTAAATTGGTTTCCTATCTATCCAGATAAAATACAAGCTAAGTAATATGATTAATTACATATAAGTGGAAGAGAGGCATTAAGTTTCCGAAATGCTGAAAAATAAAATTCAACTGCAAAAGCAATCAACTGATGGAGCAATTTTGGTAGAGTACAGTTATATTTGCTTTTTTAAATTGTTGAATGTTTTAAGTTGTTTTTTTTACAATTATCTTTAGGTTGTAATCATTGATGGGTTTTTATATATCAATGGTTGTAATACATAATAAAGCTTGTTTATTCCGAAGGTCTCAGCAGTCGTGTCTCATATATACATTTGAAGAGTTTTTTGGTTTCATGTAGTAGGGTAAGTCTACCGATGCCAAATTCCGTGCTGCTATTGTGAATTTTCTAAAATAAAAAGAAATAGTACTATGTCTGACCTGGGTATCGAATCCAGAATGGATTGAATACAGAAATAGGCGCAGTCTTATGCAACAGGACCAACGAAAATAATGTGAAACTTTGTGAAGGTGTTTGTAACTTTCTTACTCTATCGCGCATAAATTGTTTATCAGATTTGGATAAAACTTCGCACATGGATAAACCATATCCTGAATTTACATATCAGATACTATTTATCACTGTAACGCGGAAAACACGCGGGCAAAGCCGCAGGCAAAATATAGTGTACCAAAAGTAATACTGATAAGAAAAATATATGTTTTTCTTTTGTTTAGTTGGAATATGTTTATTTCAGTACTTGTAAGTAATAAATTCAGTATAGTCGGCCAAGAAAGTGGTCTACCAGTTTTGACAAAAGTGTCTATGAGATCTTATTAGGTACCGCTAAAGTTGATTTTTTTAACGGAGGTGAGTAAAGGAGGTTGTTGTTAGCTGTCATAATTCAAACTTGACACAAAGCGTGACGTAAATATAATACACTAGATGTGCCCGCGGTTTCACCCACATTTATCGTTACTGCGCCACCCCCGTGGTTCGTAACGTGTTGTTATATAGCCTATAGCCTTCCTCGATAAAAAGGCTATCCAACACTAAAAGAATTTTTCAAATCGAACCAATAGTTCCTGAGATTAGCGCGTTCAAACAAACAAACAAACTCTTCAGCTTTATAATATTAGAATAGACTAGCTGTTACCTGCGACTTCGTCCGCGTAGATTTTAATTAAAAAGTGTTTGTCTCCGCGGAACCCTATTTGTTTCTAAAATTAAAGTAGCCTATGTTACTCCTTATAACATCAGCTATCTGCCAGTGAAAGTCCCGTCAAAATCGGTTCAGCCGTTTCGGAGATTAGCCGGAACAAACAAACAGACAGACAGACAAAAATTTAAAAAATAGATGTTTTCGTATAGGTACCTTTGTAACCTTAAGGGTTTACTTAGGATAACGACAGGCCATGCTGTAGGGGCGTGGTGTCTTGAGGTTACTTTAAGCAGAGATGATTCAAAGATACTAGAACAATTAACACTTTTATTAACAATGAGTATATAACACACTTAAAGACACACAATTAATAGAAATCAGGGCGTGGTTCTCAAAGGCTTCCAACGTGGTTCTTATTAGGAAGAACCACTTAACTCGTTGTGCAGCTCAGCGGAAGGAAGAAGGCTCCACCAGGGCGCGATCCACTTATATAGGCCGCCGCCGCTCGGAGGGGGACTAGTGATGCCACCGTCTCGCTCGCCGCGCACGCAGCCGTGCGCCGCGAGTCGATTACGTGACACCTTATATACTTTCATATGCATTAGATACAAAGCTGTTATTTTGACATTACAAACAGACACTTCAATTTTATTTATTTGTATAGATGTATAGATAAAGGAGCAATGGTAACTGTCATAATATTATTGCAAGGGGAAATCGACCTTGTTGTTTCAAAAAATAAACTTTTTTGGCCTACTGTACCTCGAGGCTTTTATGATAAAACTTGACACTAGAGTTCGTTTTATTGTTCTTTATGCCATACTGTGCCATTCGTTAAGGTGATTTATGTTTGCGCTTCTGTTTTTCGCAAACAAGTTATTTTAGTGTACCTAGTTCTAGCATATTGTCTAGCTCGAAATACAAATAGGTTTAAAAGTTTTTCTAGCTATTTGTTGGAGATTTCTCTTGAGACTTGAATTGTTAAGGTCGTGTGTTAGATTAAATGAAACACTTGGTATGAAACTGTATATTAAAGAAGACTGTTTGCTGTATTAGTGAATGCGATTGTCGTACCTTTAGTCTTGGGTTCATTTCAAGGTAGGTTAAATTCCTATGAGAGGGTTTTCTCTCACAAAGTTCTAAAAATATTTTATAATTAGTCTTCTTCTTCCTTTCGTGTGATTAGTGGCCAACCTGTTGTCATGAGTTCAAGCCGCCCGTAGACCTCTGACATGGCTTAACGACTGCTGTCAACTTGACAACAAGACCGACTTTTTACATGCCCTCCGAAGCACGGCAACGCTCAGATGAAATACCACTAAGCGGTCATCCATCTATAGACTGACCGCACGCAAAGTTGCTTAACCTCGCTAATCGTTTACCGATAAGTGAGTGCAACTGGCTATGCCTATGAGCGTATTAGTTGTATGATTTGTAAACCTAAATATAAATATTTATTTGCAAAGAATGCAGGTTTACCAATTATGATGTTTACATGTTTGTCGGAATCCTTATACATTCTAGCTTACGATATGCAAAAATGAATACAGTCATTGCTTGTCTGAGCATACAATGTGGAGCTTTACTCTGCTTTATTATACTGTTCGACAGTTAGCAAATATTGAAAACCTTTTGATGCAACGGTAATATATAACATTTTGAAGACTAATAATAATAATATTCTACCACATACACACAACACCATCTAGCCCAAACTAAGCAGAGCTTGTACTATGGGTACTAGACAATGGTTAAACATACATATATAGGTACTTTTTTTTGTAAATACATACATATTATACATAGAAACACCCAGACCAAGACAAACATCCATGTTCATGCACACAAATGTTTGACTTGTGCGGGAATCGAACCCGCGACCTCAGGCGTGGCAGTCGGTTACACTAACCACTACGCCATCGATTTTATTATATATTTATTTTTAGTGTTTTTGTCTACAATAATCTTTAGGAACCTACATTGTATATTTAAAACTTTATTTTAATAAGTTTTAAATGAATGCCCGTGAGACCATAGCTTAAAATTTCATCTACCAATGCATGATAATTGAACATAAACAGCGTGACTCGATTGGTTACAAAGTTATGTTAGTTGCTTGAATTTACACAAAATATACCTCAATTTATTGCAAACATTATCGATGTGGAATTTCCAATTAAAATGACAATCTATTGTAAACCTAAGTATTTATATTGATCCACAAATTCTATATGTTCACAGTTAATGCATAGTTGCTTATTATTATGTAAGCATTCATACGAGTGACCAGTAATAGAGATTTTTGTAATTGATTTTCTATTATACGGTGAGTGTAAGAGCATGCATTTGGTTTTGAATACATTTAATATAACTAGCGATCGCCTAGTGGTCAAAATTCGACCAAAATTCCTAAACTTGCTACTTTGTTTTCTTTATGACATATAAATAAGGTACAGGTAACCATAGTTACAAAGAATTATACGACGTCCGACGAACAATGCCGAAATACTACGAACGCGATTCGACTGCGTGTGTCAAATGCATGGATGTGTGCGTGTAGTGTTTTTTCATTAATTTAATGTATTTCTAATGCATATTTTATAAAAACATTAGGATTTAAACTTTGACTGTGCCAAATTTCATACTCCTCCTTCCGCGCAATTTTCGTAAAAAGGAGTACAAAGTTTTTGCTTCACGTATTAATATATAGATGCCATTGTAATGGAACCATTTAATAACATTTTCGAAATCGGTTTATTAATTTTTCTGTAGTATCTAAGTCGGTGTCTGCATACATTACGCACGTGTCATCAGAGTACATATTCACTGCAGTTTTTTACTTGCAATGTATTTTATTTTTGGGCAATTCTTCTGAGAGTTGTAATATTTGGTTAAGGTCGTGTTTCATAAGAAATATTCACACTTGATATGAAAATATATACCTTATTACAGTAAAATGTGGTCACATGTAGTGTTGTCATGAATAAAATATCAAGTGCGAGCCGAGCAATATTCCCTTGTGAGGTTTTGTAGGTAGTTGGCTTGTCTAGCTGAACAAAGGTATGAGTTTAAATGGAGAATATTAATTCTAGACGTAATTATATCATAAATTCGCATATATCATAAATATATATCATAAATTCGCATTTAAAATATTAGTTAGGATATGTAGCTTTAATAAATAAATAAACCCTTGGGAATAAACAGTAATTAGGACCATAATTCTTTTTATTAAAATTAACAACTTTTGTAGAACTACTTTTGTAGAATGAATTTTTTAGTAGGTATACCTAATTATTAATTTTTCAGTAGTTTCTCCTCCACGTTTACAAGTTTTGATTATAAACTATGCTCTTAAATTATTATAATTAGTACCCAGCGGGATTCTAATGGTAAAAACATCTTGTGATTAAAGTGAGTTGATGTAAATAATCTGGTTTCAGTATCCATAAACATGTCTATATCAGCTCTGCTTATAAACTGTCTCTGCTGGGTACGGGCTTCTTCTCATTATGACAAGGCTTAAGTCATAGTCCACTGCGCTGGCCAAATGCGGGTTGGTGAAATTAACACATCTTCGAGAGCATTATGTAGAACTTTCAAATATACAGGTGGGGCTATCTGTATAATAATATTTGAAAGTTCTACATAACGCTCCGCATGATGTTTTCCTTCACCGACTAAGTGAGATATAGTAAACTATTTTTCCTAGATTCTACTCGAGATTTCTGCTTCTCAGTCTATCGATTTCCCGTATTAGCTTCTTAAAAAGTTTTCGTTTAGGAAACAAATAACCCCGACCGAGAAGCATCATCAAAATAAATAATTTAGAATTAATTACCAGACAGGGGGCAGCAAGAACTTAAAAACTGTTTTAAATCATAAAAAAGTTGTACAGTTGCTAATTAGTATTGCAGACTATAAATTATATTGTAGAGAGCGCCTGCTAACAATTAAACTTACATTCCGTTCAGAAATACAATTTATTTTAATCTGTTAAGTGCTGTTTGTATTGTTTCAAATATTCGACTTTGATTGTTCTGTTTTAAAAACCGTTGTCTTTCCTCTGCTCGGTTTCTAAATCGGTATAGTAGTTTAGCTGTAAATACCAATACCGTGAAACAAACATAGAATGACATTGTCATTTATTCATGTAATTATAGTCACATGTCATAAGGCCATTTAGACTGATACATTTATATTAGACAAGTCTTGCATTAGGTAAGATCCCTGTGTCGCAGTAGACTCTAGGTACCAACATTTTAAAACACAAAGGACTCCTAGAACCAGAACAACTATTTGTGGATGACACAGATTGTTCCCATGTTGGCATTGTGTGTCAGATGACAACTCATCGTCCAGAAAGGTGACCATATTTAATCATAGTACATCTATGATTTAAATCTTATTTGTTACTGTTTCTACCTTTAATTTTTTTATATTGCTCTTCAAAATGACCACAATCCGCATACATACATGCATACATGATGGTCAACGATCATGTGGTCTAATCTATCTCCACACCATTCTCATAGCAGCTGATGCGATGTTGAAGTCCCTACCTTGACGGCCTAAGGAGGTGCTTTGTCACGCCTCGCTTAAAGGACCCAGGATTGAAGGAAGAAGGAAACACGTGCCTTTTAGTTTTGAATACTTATACTTATATCAATTGACTGATATCTCTGTTCTGTATTCCAGACCATCATTGTTGGAAGTCGATTTTTCAAAATGGTTTAATACTTTAAAATCCCTATAATATTGTGCCGTAATTGGTACCAATGTATCACTGCTCTCGCTTTTAATCCAGAAAAATAATAAACGAATAAACCAAATGAGACGCAAGGAAGCTTCAAAACCATGGAACCGTAAACACACAAAAATAATTAAAACAAAATGCAAAAGTAAAATTAAAGACAAAGAAAATAAAATTATGTTAATATTACAAAATAATAATGGAGGGTTGTCGGTAATTTCCCGGCGACGATAATTTTGGGTATGGTATCATTATATCCTTTTCTTTATTTAATATAATAGGATATGCCATGGGGTTTCACACGCAAAACCTTATGACCGACCATAAATGAAGGTACCATTATGTTGGTATTGTGTTGAAATTACACTTCGCTTTTTCTTATGATAACATTTTGGTAACGACTAACGCGATTAGAACTTATTGTTCCGCGACCGTGTTAAAATAACTTTTATTTTGTACTCTGGTAACACAATTATAATAAATAACCTTTTTATACCTATAGGATTGTAACTGACGGGCGTGTATTAGGAATGTGATGAAAGTGAATGAAGCCAGGTAAGTGTGTCAGGATCGTAGCAAATGGAAATCCGTAGTCTCTGCCTACCCCTCTGGGAAACAAGCGTGAATCTATGTATGTATGTATGTATGATTGTTTTAGTATATTATATTAGAGGTGCATTTAAAAATCCTAAACAATATTATAAATGCGAATGTGAGTTTGTTCATTTGTTTGTTTGTTACCCTTTTATTTCTTAACTACTTGACCTACCATCATGGAACTTCGCATACACGTACAGAACATGACATACTGAACTTTCATCCAGGAAGTACTGTTACTAACTTAACCTATATTTACGAGAGTGAAGCCGCGGGCAAAATCTAGTAAGATTATAATTATTTTCTTTTTTAGTATAGTAGTTTAATTTCAATGAATAACATTCGCGTAAACAGGAGACAATATTCTTTTATAAAGTTTATAAAACAATTTCAACATTAGAAATGAATAATTAAGATTATTTATGTACATGTAAATGGATGCTCCTATTTACCATACTGCTGCTTTAGAGGCTATCATCAAATTTTATTAAATGCTTGAGTATGTTCAGTAGTAATTCATGGAGAAATAGTTGCAGTACCTTACCAGTCATGATTTGTAAACAAAATTTTATTGTAAACTTGGCGATTAAAAAGATTGGCCATGAGTTTCTTGCCCGTTTTTGTCATGAGCCCTACTACACCATTGCTTTGCTGAACGTGGCAGTAAATGTAAATTCACAGAAAAAAATGTAGTGTAACTTTGACATTCATAAGTGTTACCTTGTAACCTAACTTGCATAAATTTATTTTTGATTTTGATTTGAATAAATCCTGTGTCGCGTGGGACTTTATAAATATTACAACACATAATATAACGGGCACAAAGAGCATACAGGTTCGTTAGAACTATTTGTGGACCACACATTTTTGTCCCATGTGGAAATACCATCACTAGCAGTACTTGTAGTGTTGCAAGCGTCTATATGCTACAGGAACCGACTACTATCAGGCTAGTAATGCTTTAAACGTGGAGGTTTGTTATTGTTGTTAATATTTGGATGTTTGTGTCTGAATCACGCGTAAACCGTTGAACAAAGTTGAATGAAACTTGTCATATAGATAGGCCATAAGCTGGATTAACACGTAGAATACTAATTATTCTAAGATACGTTCCCTTTTGAATCACGCGAGCGAAGCTGCGGACATAAGTTAGTATCTACAATATTATTGCTTTTTGAGTTTCTTAATTAATTGTTTGACTTTAATAATAATTGTTTGAACTTTTAATACAAAAAGTTCAATTACTGCAAGTAGATATTTCGATACAAAACACAGTCTCGCGTACAAAACCTATTGTCCCTAACTGTTTATTGTTGGAGTTTTAATTGCGAGTCCTTTGCACCGCCCTTTGTCGAGTACGTTACTGTGTGTACCTATTGTACATAATTTAATATAATACATACGTGCATTCACATTATATAAACTTAAATTACCACTTACTCACTCACTCACTTAGAGAAATATCAGTGTATGACTTCTATTTCTCTAAGTGAGTGAGTGGTGTGAGTGAGTGAGTCTATTCAGGCTTTTTGGGGTTTATAAACTCATGCATATACAAGCCTAATGTTATCCTAATCCTAACTTCCTAATTAATATTATAAAAACGAAAATGAGTTTGTTTGTTTGTTTGTTACCTTTTCACGCCTAAACCACTGAACCGATCATCCTGAAATAATGCATATACGTTGTCAAGTATACAAAAACGGACATAGGCTACCTTTCATCCCGAAAAACATTACTGTTCCCGAGGAAAACAACAAAAACGTTCTTATGATAATAAATGACGCCACGTTTCTTTCGAATCATGATTGAATTATATTATTACAAGCAGAGTACAACCCGAATTGATTGTCAAATTCTAAATTAACGCGAGCGAAGCCGCGGACAAAAGGTAGTGTAATATGTTTTAAGAATAAATGTTACGCATCTCTATGTTAGAAATTTCTAAGCGACAGAATATTTTATGGAGAATCCGACATTCGTCACCCGTAAGAAACAGGCAATTTTTTGACTTGCGACTATGTGAAAGGGACACGTAAATACATCTTCTCCCTATCCTTTATTATTCCCAAGTCACTTGGGGTCGGCTTTCTAGTCTAACCGGATTTGACTGGATATCAGTTTTTACACGGAGCTGCTGCCACCTGACCTCCGCAACCCGAAGGCTAACGATACCCTAAGGCTAGACCAGTGTCAGGATATTAGAGGGCACTCACTTTCCAATAACGACTGCCATAGATGTTCATGGCAGCCGAGACCGACGGCTTAACGTCCTCTCCGAGGCACGGAGCAGGCGATAATTGTCAATCAATACGAACATAATTTCGAATCCGAGACCCTCTGCATTGCAGTCTGTTGGTCTCCCCACTGAGCTATCGCTACTAATGTTCTATAGAGTACAGATTAAATATTATTTATTTGTCTTCTACTGTGTTGAAATGGAAACAGAATAATTTTCCAACAATATACTTTGATTTAATTCTTTACGAGTTCAACGACAAACTTTGCCCGGGTCTTCACGAGTGTCAAAACACAGCGTTTTTAGCTAACCTAACACTAAGGTTGTGCATGTGAGATTAGTCCTATAAAAATATAAATCCAATACAAATCAGTATATGTAAAATGCTGATTGAATAAATTGCCAATCGAATGCCATTCGGTCTATTCGTCGTATTATTGAATCCATTCATCATACAAGCATTTCAGCTCAGTTAAAGAACTTAACGACAAAATTAGAGTATATGTACACATGTACTCACCGAATCCGCCCAGAACTTGGTGATCGGCGCTGTGAAGAACTCGTATATCTTCTTCCGGAGCCGCAATGGCCTCATCCTCTTGTCCTCAGGCGCATGGTGCTCTGGCAGCTCCCTGTACGTGGGCTCCCACCCTATTTTACCAACTTTCCCGTTCTGATCGACACGAGTTTCGCATTCGGCCCCTGAGCCAATCAACGCCTGCTTGAGTCCAGACAAAATCGTATAAACGTTATAACAAGTATATTCACATCGTATAAAACAAGACTTGAATAATAGAAATAACATTCACTTTAAGCTCGACAGTTAATAGTGAGAGAGATTCGAACATTGGCGGCGCCATTCTTCAAAGAGCAGCCGGGATGACGGTAGAAAATGACACGTTAGAACAAGAATTGAGGCGCAAGCATGACATCAAGCGAATATTGATAACAACGCATACAATATCCAAGTATAAGCTGACGACAGCTGACGATTACAAGCCATGAGCGCAGCGCAAACTGGCGCGATCACACCGCGTGCTGCGGCGGCAGTGGTGTCACATACGCTACTTCAGTGTGCGTATACGCACATAGAGACAACTAATCGATCTAAGGACGCTTTACAACCAAACCTTGCATGCGATTGTAATAGCTACGATTTGCACTGCGCTTACCTAATAAACGTTGCACAACATCGAAAAAATCTATAATATTTTGTATTTTTAATTCACTCTCAGCTCTATGTAAGTACTCTGTTCAACAACGTTTATTAGAGAGAATATTTATAAAATCATTCAGTAGGGTTTTAAATAATTTGTAGACGTGAAAGCATCGAACAATACGGCGAGCAAATACAAAATTCCACTGAAATATTGAAACGACAGCTCGAGATAAGAATGAAAATAATAAACTTCTAACTACGATCCACATCGACGCAAATTGAATATTCGCACAGAGGTAAAGAAAATTTCATTGTCACCGTTATGCTTCACCTCAGATTTATTTTAATTAAAAGCCATTTTAATTAGTGTCGTCATTATACTTTAAGGCATCGTAAAACCGCTGACAAAGTTTTCGTTGGAATTTCGAGACCATCTTTTTTCTTATTACAATTTTAATATCGATGTCTTTGAGTAGATTAGAAAGTGGTCGTAAATTTTGCTTCTTCCGAGTGTTGTGACGTACGTGTGGTGTTAAAATTCAAGGTGAGTCATAAACGAATGACGTGGCCCATAAAGTCGGACACAGAGAGAGTAAAGGGAGGTGTACTCAGAGGCTGGAAGTAACTGAGCGCCACGGAAGCCTACATTCACGCAAAGCTGTCGACGTATCGCTCAACGAAAACTTGTATTTTCATGTGCATTTAGATGTCATACGAACACAAGTGGTTGGTTTTCGTGTATAGTGTTGATTTGAATTACAGACTTGACATTGAAAGTGATAGATTTGTGTAGTTATGACGTTAAATTCACTCTGAGATCTTACAGAAATAATCTTTGGGACTTATGAATTTATTTATTGTTTTAAAGAACATTAATTTGTTGTATCAGAACTTAATACATACATACATTGTGGTATTGTGAACATTTAAAATATATGTTTTAAGACTGCGCCGAGCGTAAGACAGATAATGACAGAGCTCGTGCGGCGCATATTCAAATAGTAAAATTGTATGAAGGATTTGAAGTGCTTTTTTGATAAATTTGTATCTTTATTGTCAACCAATAACTTAAATATTTGGGACGGACAAATTGTAATATAACTATTTACGTTTCGTTTAATTTCTATAACTGTTATAATTTAAAATCACGTAACACGAGCTTACGTTTTTGCATTTTTCGTGCAAATTTACGTGATTTTGTAGGCGAAAATATTAATTATTTTAAGTATTTTACACGGAGTAATTGTAAACACATTCATTGTTATGGTAAATGTATATTTTATATGTGTATTAAACAAAAAGTGTTGATTTGGTCTGTGACCGTCTGTTGTGGCACATTTCGCTCGGCGCAGTCTTAAAACCATACACAATATCTAGTGATTAGGTAAACATATATTTTCTTTACTACATAGAGATCTGTGCGAATTCCGTGCATAGCAACATTCAAATGTTGCTATGGCTAGTTTCGTGTGTGTAGTCGGCATTTCTAGCAGTGTGTGTGTTAGTGCATAGTGTGTGTTCGTATCACAGTAGGCCTACGAAAGGCTCTCAGGCTACCTTCGCAGTTTTACTCGGCTGTCCGGGCGGTATTATCTTCTTGATAGATAGCGTACGCCTTTTCACAACTCCAACCTACATACGCAAATTAAATGTTTTATTCTATAGATATAGGGGCAGCTTAAAGACGTGTAAGTCCTTTATTTATATTATGGTGATACGCTATACTGCTAGAACGGCAATTTTAATAATATATAAATAAATAAAATTAATATACTCAATCGTTATTATTTTTAAATGATTTTAAATAGTACATACAAACATACATAGATTCACGCCTGTTTCCCAGAGGGGTAGGCAGAGACTACGGATTTCCATTTGCTACGATCCTGACACACTTCTCTGGCTTCATTCACTTTCATCACATTCCTCATACACGCCCGTCGGTTCAAGGTGCTTTTAACCTGGCCTTTGTCCAGAACGCCTCCGATCTGATCGAGAAACGTTCGCCTAGGTTTTCCTCTTGTGACTGTTTCATTCACACTATTTTAAATAATATATTATATAATTTGGTTGATATTGCAAAGACGTGCTAAGCACGTAAAAAAGTGTTATATAAAAAGATTTTTATTTGGTTACAATACATCTGGGTTCTGTTTCATATGAAAATAATCCGCAAATTTTGTCAATTAAAGCACTGTAATGTATTTTAGCCGTCAATAACCTTACACAAGTAGCGTAGTCTATGTTATATTATTTAATTTGTTACAAAAAACTGAAATGCTTTTTATATAAGTAATAAACATTCGCGAACGACAATATTTGTCAGTAAATTATTATAAAATACAAACTTAACAATACAGTTTAAATAATTTTAATGTAATCAATCAAAACTAAATAAATTATCCACATATTTGATTAATTATTAACTTTTTGTGATAATCTATGACTAACCACAGATAATTTCGTTAACCATTACATACATCTATGCAAAATCGAAATTGATATTTTTTTTTATGTAACAACATAATTTAACACTGTTTAATTTTAAATGATATGTTATCATTCAAAATTAAACAACGTTTTCCGCCATGATATAAGTCTTTATTGCATGTTCTTCGAAGTATAAAACGCTGGTTAGATTGAACAACTACTTGGTACGCGCATGATAGAAATATACCACATCCATCCTTCTTATATTTATTTGGTTTTTAAAATTGCCTTTCGGAAGCAGATTTTATAAAAGATGAATTTAAAGGGAAATACGCGTATTGAAACTCATCCTGTAAAACATTATGTGAATTTATTTCAACATGGCTTTTGCGTTAAAAGCAATTATGGGATGTCATAACACATAGTTCCATCACCGATGTTCATGATATGATGTATTTGCCCTTTCCTCAATACTAAAATAACACCCCATACAGTGATAGTTATATATCATATTTATTATATAGCTTTTGAAACTACTAGACTAGTGTATAGTATGTACCTTCTAAAAGTTTATAACTCTAGATTCAAATAGAAAAAACTTAAGTAACACACTGACTAACTAAAGAGACTTCAGAGTCCTGTTGCTAAGCATGTAGTGTGGTGTACCAAATGTGGGTAGATTGTCAATTGGCCCGACGTCATAGTTCCCAAGTGATAAAGCTAAATGGTGAGCAACCAAACAAAATTACCTCAGCGTCGTTGGGGTCCCGGGTGCTCCTGTCGTCCTCAATGCTCTCGTTCTCTAGGTGCTCCTCCTCAGTCTGTGGCATCAGCTGCAGTTCCTCCTTCGACTTGAACTCCAGTTGGAGAATGTACAGCGGACACAGCAGGCTCAGAATTACCTTCACACATCACGACAAAGCCGATGTGGCAAAGGAAATGCTCCTCGATGCTAACTCACTTTGACTTAAGCGGTACATGCTATGTTTCTAATTGAAACGGGGACCGACGCCGATTATGTGCAAGTGAGATAGCAATATTACAATTTAAAAAAGGAACCTAGTGTGTATGTCTATGAGTCGGTCAAATATCATCGCAGCAGAACACGACACAGACTTAACAATATACTAGACTTGTACTTGCATAAATCGGCGTCTTAAGGTGCATGCGAATTTCCAAATGATTATAATATATAAAGCGACTCATCGACACACAGACATCGAATAATCTTTACAATCGAGTTCATCGTCTGTTATTGTCTAAGTTATCAACTAACATCGAACTCTACTGATCGTGCCCTCTGTACTACTAACGAGGGAGACGTGTACGTACATGTCACCCACACATAGAACGGACAACTGTGATTGGATGGTAACCTCGCACACACACATCCATAACCCTTGTTTAGTATGTATGAATAACACGTCTTCTTCGTTTTCGCTTTCAAGATAGTGCGAATGACAAGTGTGTGCGTTAATAAGATGAACGTCTAAGAGAAAAGAGATAGTAATATCGACTGTTGCACTTAAGTACCTTAAGGTTCGTGTTCTTTCTCGTTCTAAGGCCACCCATCCAGAGGTCTGCGAGGATGATTTGTGAACAAGGGTGGGCTAATAGCGCACGGTGGTTCGCTGCGACGGCTAAGCTCAAGCAGGTTTGCCCAGACCAGTTTTGAAGTTCACAAGTGAGCAATTGCTGGGCTTGGTCATCGTCTTGACGGTAGCAGTAGTCTAGAAGCTCCAAGGCTGGGAAAGAAAGATCGTATGATATACCTTATAAATTATAATTTATTTATTATAAAAGTCGCTGTTCATCTAGCATTGGCTTAAGGCTCATCAACTTATCATGACAAGACCGACAATTATAATAAGGTCCTCCAAATCGAATATTGTCCACGGCGGCTTATCTTAACTGAGGCTGAGAGATCTGCGCCGGAGAAATTACATAGCATATGTGTATGCGCAAACATAAGTGCGCTCTCTGTTCCCTAACTCTCGTAATCCGATGGGACGGCTATCTGACACAACCGGAGAGAGATGAGGCGCAAGACCAGCGGCTTCATGTGTTTTCGAGACACAGGGCTGTTCAATATCGCCAACTTCTTAATTTCTCGAACTGCTATTGCGAATTTATTGACAGAAAAACCCAAAAATATTTTGTTACCTCGATTCTAGATTTAAACTTCAAGATCTGAGTGCCTAGTGCGAGTTTGTTTTACGTAAACGCGATCGAAACGTTTATGACGTTCGGCGCTCCGATTGGTCCGCTCCAAAACAATAATAACGTTCTTACGATAATAGATGGCGCCACGTGTCTTTCGAATCATGATTGAATTATATTATTACAAGCAGAGTACAACCCAAATTTATTGTTAAATTGTAAATTAACGCGAGCGAAGCCGCGGGCAAAAGCTAGTACATTATAAAGTGAAATCAAAAGTTTGAACGCTACAATTACTGTCATAGTTAGATAAACACTTGTACAGAATAACGGGAGGTGTATTATCCCTCTTCCCTCTTACGAGTTGGAGGGACTTATGTACGTGACGTACACAGTTGAGCGGCGCCCGGAACCATTATCTGTCACATAAGTTTGTTCCACGAGGCATAGTACCAGCTGCTTTACTACACGATCAACGTTTAATTACTTTTGTCCCGTGTATATACTGCCTTCAAACCGTTTTATATTTAAAGTTATTCGAAAATAGAACAGAAAACAATACTTCATAATTATACGGAACTCAATGTTCATTTTGGTCATTATACTTTTTTTTTGGATTATATGCAGCCTATTATAATTCTTCTATTTCTTTTTTATTAATAATTATAATTAAAAAATATATTTTGATCCCTGTTTATAGGCATTGCACGGCAAGAAGCTTAGAATATGAACGTTTTCTAACTATTTTCAAACGATGCAAAGATTAAAATGAGCTAATAAAAAGACTTTCACACATTTATATATAATATTAATAAGACGAATTTCTGCCTACGGATTAGCCTGCATATATCCCACGGTAATAAAAATTAGGATCAAACGGAGGTATCATTTGTTAATTCAAGTCCGTTCAATGATCTAAGTTTGATCGTTTAGCAAACATCCAAACATATTCACAAACATTCACATTTGTAATAATTATTAGTAAAATTAAATAAATAAAAAAAATTAAAATGCCTTTATTTGTTCTTAGTCAGTTACATAATATTAAACTACTTCCTAAGTTAACTTAAATCTCTGTCAAGAACCCCGGGTGGGTAAAGGCCTCCTCCAAGGATGCCCAAATTTACCTATTTTGAGCTGTTTGGAACCAATTTGGGCCTGCAATTTTTTAAATTTCATCTTCCCATCGTGTAAGCGGTTTCCCTCTTCCTCTTTTTCCCTGTGGGAAAGCTCTATAAAATAGCATCTTTAATTAAAAGTTTATAATATATGAGGTGGCTAGATACCACGTCTCTAGTTTTATGAAGCAGTTAACTTTATACCGGCTTGCAGTATTAACTATGAAGTGGTTGAACGGTCCGCGTCTAGTTAACTTTAGCACTTAACACAACATTCATTAGTCTAGCTCGAACGATGTTACAATTTTACACACGGTCTCGTGCAAGACAATTAGCTGACCGACATTTTTATTATAACACATGAACTGGGTTTAACTGATGCATCAAATATTACAGACTTAAGTACTTTACGTTTGTGTAGTCTAACGGACACAAAGTGTAAAGTCCATCTTTAGTTAGAACAGTCGTGCTGGCTCTAGATTGCCTTACGAAAGGCCTCCTTTGGGAGGTGCTATGGCTAATTTTCTATGGCTGTATAAGCCCGCTAAGTTTTAACCACCTATTAAAATGTTTAAGACCTAATGTATGTACACTCTATGAATTTGGGCGACTTAACAAATATATAAACTTATACTTATATCCATGACTAGATGTGCCCGCGGTTTCACTCGCGGTTATCGTTACTGCGCCGCCCCCGTGGGTCGTAGCGTGATGTTATATAGCCTATAGCCTTCCTCGATAAATAGCCTATCCAACACTAAAATAATTTTTCATATCGAACCAGTAGTTCCTGAGATTAGCGCGTTCAAACAAACAAACAAACTCTTCAGCTTTATAATATTAGTGTAGATGGGTATGCAGGTGTGTAATGCAACCACATTTCACCAAGTATTCATTAGGTCTCCTCGTAAAGGCGGGCGAGTCTATTGCTGTTTACCGAGCATAGTTCCAAACTCCGTTTTTCTACTACGAAATTGCTGACCGAAAATCCTAATATCATGTTGTCCACCCAAGATGTCTTGCATATCAGTCGTATTTAATACCGCTGCGCTATTGAGGCAGTTACCTAATAGATTTATTTTAAAGATAACTTCAATAATTAACTGGTTGAAACTGAAGTTACAGTATGGGGAAACGTGAAGTTTCGTATTTAATAATAATAAATTATTATTCAATAATATATAAACGTCTTTACGAAAAGTATTACAGGCTATTTATTGTATTAAATTCTCATTAAAACTATATTTAATCTAAAGGAAAACATTTACAATTCAAATATACAAATTACTGTTTTTTACGTGGGATTGCCTGAACTAGGTCAGACACCTGTGTTTCAGGCTAGCTTTTGTCGATTATCGAATTTGATTCGAGTCGGGTATCTTAGGTAACTCTAAGAGCTCCTTAAACCGGCGTGTATAAGGAATGTGATGAAAGTGAATGAAGCCAGAGAAGTGTGTCAGGATCGTAGCAAATGGAAATCCGTAGTCTCTGCCTACCCCTCTGGGAAACAGGCGTGGAACTATGTATGCATGTATGCAACTCTAAGTAGTAATATGGAGCATGGACGACAGCAATAGGCACTCCTTCTAAGATGTGGCACTTAAAAACATACCTGGCAAAATATTGGTGTAATAACTCTCTGATTGTCCCCTCGTGTGTATACAGGCGTGAGTCTATGCATGTGTATAAAGTAATGTAATATTCAATAACTACCACTCACTCGAAACCATAGACTTGAAATTGTATGCCCTTTGTATGATATCACAAATATGTGTAACCTTGCGTTCGTCTGCCATAAAATCAGAAAATTTTAGTATTATCTACGTGTAGGGAATAAATCAAGAAATTTGAGAGAATATCAAATGTTTTAGTACATACTTAGTTGAAATAAGTTCTAACTTTAACAACAATTCTAAATTTTACTGACGAGTTTAATCAAAATAAGCTTGTTCGTAATCAAGCAATACATTCAAGCAAAAGTTTTATTAGAAACTGGCCGTAAAATAAAACGTGAAACATGATCAAAACTTTAGTAACTTTATCGATTACTTTATGTGAAACGAAAATATCATTTGAGAAAAATAATTCCGATTTTATATCGAGACTTATGATGTTAAAATCTTTGAAAGTTTTAAAGGTCTGAAAGGTCTATATCAATTCAAAATTCCATCAAGATTATGATTATTTAAGTATGAAGCGAACAAACATAACAATTCCAACTTATAAATTAGTTTTAAGACTCCATTTTGCGATAGCAAACGGTTTGCGACAAAGTGAAACTTTGCCCAGTGTTTGATTTAGTTCAAGCACTCGATGAAGTTTCAGTTTGTCAATATCCGGAATAGATTCTATCGTACCGGTTGTGTACGATAGGGTAATTGGCTATTATATTTAACTAGCTGTTACCTGCGACTTCGTCCGCGTAGATTTTAACTAAAAAGTGTTTGTCTCCGTGGAACCCTCAATTTTTCTAAAATCAAAGTAGCCTAAGTTCCTCCTTATAACATCAGCTATCTGCCAGTGAAAGTCCCGTCAAAATCGGTTCAGCCGATCAGATTAGCCGGAACAAACAGACAGACAGACAGACAAAAAATTAAAAAATAGATGTTTTTGTATAGGTACCTTATATACTTTCATATAAATTAGATAAAAGCTGATATTTTGACATTACAAACAGACACTTCAATTTTATTTATTTGTATAGACTTGAATGAGTCGATGGCGGCTGTAGTTTTTGCGACTGCTTCATGAAGTCTCGATTTTGAGTTCCGGGTCGTTTAATGTGTTATTAGGTTTGTCTGCCAGAAAATGTGTCCGGGTATAGGCCCACCCTATTACGTGGGACTAAGAAATATAGTGAGCGATATGTACGAGTAATTCATCTCTGCCTACCCCTCCAGGGAAAAAGGTGTAGTGGTTTTTTTTTTTTTTTTTTTGTCATTATCAGTGTAACCGACTGCCATGCCTGAGGTCCTGGGTTCGATTCCCGCACAAGTCAAACATTGTGTGCATGAACATGGATGTTTGTCTTGGTCTGGGTGTTTATGTATAATATGTATGTATTTACAAAAAAAAGTATACATATAAGTATATATGTTTATCCATTGTCTAGTACCCATAGTACAAGCTCTGCTTAGTTTGGGCTAGATGGTGTTGTGTGTGTGTGATAGAATATTATTATTATTATTTATTAAAAAGCGGATACCAAATAGCCACACTACATAACCTAAGTTCCAGAATCACCTACAAATACACACAGGTTACATAACCTTAAAACTATACGACGTTAGGAAAATGGAGAGCCATGTCTAATACGAGCACGTCTCAGTTTAGGAGTTGCTGTGTCCTCTACTAGCATGCTAATGTTCAAACATCGTAATGTATGCCTTCTCATATTTTGTGTTTACATATTATTTGTTGTACTTTATTTTATTTTTAACTAGCTTTTGCCCGCGGCTTCGCTCGCGTTAATTTAGAATTTGACAATCAATTCGGGTTGTACTCAGCTTGTAGTGATATAATTCAATCATGATTCGAAAGACACGTGGCGCCATCTATTATCATAAGAACGTTATTGTTGTTTTCCTCGGGAACAGTAATTTTTTTCGGGATGAAAGGTAGCCTATGTCCGTTTCTGTACACCTGTCAACGTATATGCATAATTTCAAGATGATCGGTTCAGTGGTTTAGGCGTGAAAAGGTAACAAACAAACAAACTCATTTTCGCTTTTATAATATTAGTTAGGATGGCTATATTTGATAATGCACGTTATTTTATACTCAACAGCAAATAGCACTCAAAAGAAAACTTACCTTGAAAACAGCATCAATATTGATTGTAAATTGATTTAACCATTTTTAATTTGGGTATAAGAAAATGTGGAGGCGTTGAGGATCTCGTTATCTCCTTTTCACTTAAATAGCGGTTAAGTCACAAGGTTTATCGTGTATCCTTTTCTTCCTTTTGGCAATTAACCCTTCCACCAGTTTTAAAGGTTTCTTTCTAATTCATTATTAAGGGTAGGTATCTATATTTTAAATTGAATATATTTTAAGAATATTTTGTACATATATCAACTTGTAAAAAATTAACGAGCATTATAAAAACTGGAAATAGGATTTGAGGGCCTTTTGTTAATGGTTTCGAGTACAGTGCATTGCATTATTAACATAACACAATTAGACTTGAGAGGTTTATTTATTACTTAGTTAATTATAGCTTCCCTATCTTCGTGGTTTAATATTATTTCAAATAGATTGGCTATATCTACTACAAAACATGTATGTAACACAGTTTTTGCAATACATGTCTTTGTCTTTGCTTTTAATATATTGTGAGGTAATATTTATTATTCAGAAATAGAACAACATTAATTTGATTATAAGATTCGTTCATAAAATAATAACTTCAGAAATTATAATCCATTTTTTGTACATCTCTATCTAGTGCACTATATTTAGCAATGATTTTCAATCATCCATCAAATTACTTACACACACCAAACACGCACATCCCAGGCAAACTACAATAATCCCAATCTACTCGCTACCATCTACCACCGCTGCCATCAGTCGGGCAAAAAGCTTATTTACCATTTCCGTGGTAATTTTTTCTTACCTTTGTTTTCAAACTCCTTGCCGTAATGCCTTAGCTCCTCATACACCTCCGTTTCCATATCATCTTCGGCTGCCTCATGGGCCATCGCCTTGTACAGCTTGCACGCGACCAGGGACTTGGCCAGCGCCTCCTCCCCGTGTGTCCACATCAGCAGCGCCATCTGGTGGCGCTTCGTTAGCACTGCCCACATCTGAAAGAATGGTTTAGTTAAACACATGTAGAGAGCAGCGATAGCTCAGTGGGGAGACCAACAGACTGCAATACAGAGGGTCTCGGGTTCGAACCCACGTCGCGCACCTCTGACTTTCCGAAGTTATATGACTTTTCGAAATTATGTGCGTATTGATTGACAATTATCGCCTGCTCCGTGCCTCGGAAAGCACGTTAAGCCGTAGGTCCCGGCTGCCATGAAGATCTATGGCAGTCGTTATTAGGAGAGTGTCGACACAAAAGATCCCACTGGGTCGAAGTGTCGCCGGTCTGCACTGACTGGCCCCCACATAAGATAAGATAAACACATGTACATATTTAAAAAGACTACTTAAAATCATTTCTGTGTCGTAGGGTACGTAGCCAATATTCAAACAATAGACACAAAAAACATCAAGACTTGAAAAGCCATTTGCGGATCACATAAATTTTTGTCCCGTGTCGAACCCACATCACTGGACGTAGTGGCAGAGACAGACATCTTAAACCACTGCGCCTTCCGTGCAATTACTGAAAATTAGCGCTCTATTGTGGGGCTCTATGGACCACAACACAGCAATATATAATTATGCTGAGTGCGTACCAATTTGTCACAGATTGGATGTATAAGTTACGGCTCCTGTATACGATGTCGCCGCCGCGCCGTCACCGTTCCGCCACCGCGCCTCTATGCTGTGTATACGGTCGCGGCCGCACCGCCACCGCTCCGCCATCGCGTCCCCGCCATCGCGTCCCCGCCGTTTGATTTTAATATACCACTAGACATTTGTTAGTAATACGTTGCTAGTTGCGAAGAACACCTAACGTAGGACGCTGCGTAATGGAATAAGCAAAATCAAACACTGGCGAATGGCGGCGCGGCGGCGCGGGGACGGTGCGGTCGCGAACGTATACATAGCTGAGAGACGCGGTGGCGGAGCGGTGCCGGTACGGCGGCAGTATCATGTACTTGAGCGCTTAGTAGTATTAGGGCCTGTCCCACCACCTTCAGATAGCATTTATCTATAAGATAAAAGTCTCGCCATCTCTCTTCTTTAACCTAACATGTGCGAGACAGCATGCGATTTATCTTTCGAACAACTTTTACTTGTTAGTTGTGGGACTGGCCATTAATTTATTTTATTTTAACCTATTTTCTTTTGTACTGTATATGTGGCAAATAAACGATTTTTTTCTTTCTTCTATAACTTAGACACATACGGCCATATTATAAAACTTACAAGAGGTTTATAACGTCATTATAAGTAAAAATTCTAAAAGTTATTGTCATGATTTCATATTTTTGTTAATAATTCTGTTCGGGCATTTTTATTTACCCAACTGGCAACACAGCCAACTATCATTTATAAATAGTGGGGTTATTGTGGAAGGGAAAAAGTAACTCGTCTCTCGGCAAAAGATCGCTCAGTAATGAGGAAATAGCATTCATGATTCAACTGAGTAAGACGTTCTCAACAGTCCGTGTAATTGCTGTGAATTTGGTAATATAGTCACATAATATATTAGACGAGTGAGTTTCATTATAGTATTGTTCATAATAACATAAGAATGCTAGGTTGCCTTATAACGATGCTGTATATAATAAAGGATTACAGAAAATTTATGAATAATGTTTTTACAAAGCATTTATTAGACATCCTAAGTATTTTAACTATCCATCGTATTAAGCCTTGAGTAAGATATTTTTTATAAATGAAGCCATTAATCTTTTAATTAATGAAATGCCGCCAGATATAATAACGAAGCTATTGTGTCTAGTGGCCGAAAACAAGTACTATATCAAGAAACTAATACTAATAATATAAGTTTTAACAAGATCTTAATCATAAAAGTTACAAGAAGCTTAAAATAGTAGATTTTTATTTTGTTTAAAATGATAACTTCAGTAATAAAGATGCTTTAGATAATAAAGATTTAACTGGTTTTAATAAAAGTTTATAAATAATTGACTATTACAAAAAGTTTATTAGATTTAATTTGTAACTACTGCAACTATTAAGGTTTTGATTTGACTTTTTAATTAATATACTGTTAGAAAACATAGTTTATAAGTACATTGAATAGTCGAAAATATATAGGTTGTCATAAAAAGACCACAATATATGAGAACTAGATTTTGCCCAAGACTTCGCTCGCGTAAATGTAGGTATGTATTGTAATTTTCTATTCCTCGGGAACAGTACATTTTTCGGGAACAAGATACCCTATCTCGTTTGCATAGTATGCGAAATTTCATTAGTGAACAGTCGAGTAGTTAAGGCGTGAAGGCGTAACAGACAAATAAACAAATGCAAATTCGTATTTATAAAATTATAAAATAATAATAATAATATCAGCCCTGTATAAAACTGTCCCACTACTGGGCACGGGCCTCTTCTCACTGTGAGAAGGGTTAGGCCATAGTCCACCACGCTGGCCTAGTGCGGGTCTACGGACCGCGCTGTTGTAGGTAATTATTTCAAGGACAGGGCCGAGTTACAATACTGTATAGATATTGTAGGAGCACTGTATGTTAATGTGTGCGTAGGAAACAGCGTTGTCAGCGAATGTATTATGCGCTAGTGCGGACCGCGGGGACAGGTGAGCAGTTCACTCCCCGACGCGGCAATACCCGGTACTCTGTATATTATTAGAATATAAGTATAACCATTGTGAAGTAAAAATATATGCTTCGTTGATTAGACTGTATACTATCTTTTATTTACATATCCAAGGTAGGCAATCCCTACAATATCATTGTGGCAATTGAATCGGGGTCCTCGGGCCCGGTTTCAAAAGACCCATGATTGTAAGGCGATCATTTAAACCACTTCTCTATCCGTTAATCAGATACGGACATATAAATTTCATATATTTTTTGCAGTCCAGACACATTTCTTTTACAATTATGTCTCGGTATGATTAATGTAGTAGGTATTTCTCTAAACCGATGAACTTTGACATTCATATACTGCTCACGACTGCTTGTTATTTATGTTTTCATGTTTATCTAGAGGACTATATTTCAGTCTAAATTGGTTTTAGATCAAATAACGACCTTTGCCATCTAATAACCTTACGATATTTAGCTAAGTGTTTCTAAATATCTACGTATAAATAAATTTTCTATCTAAATCAAAATCGTATTTAATGGTTGTACCTACGTCAAAGCAAGTTCAACGAAATATAATTAATACCTACCTAGGTGACCTACATGGGCCCTATTTATTGAGTATTTAGGTAGAATTTCATAAATATAAATAGTATAATAGTATAAATAGTTTTAATAGTTTCAATAATTTAATAAGCTTAAACATTAGTAAAGTTTAATAGTAATAGTAGTATAACAGTTTCTAAATTATGTAATAAAGTGTCAAATAAACAACGCGATAAAATCCGTATATAGTAGTTTAATTTCAATGAATAACATTCGCGTAAACAGAAGACAATATTAGAATTTCATTCCTTTTTAAAACGCTTTGAAAATCAAATAAAATGGTAAATTAGTATATACATCATTTCTTTTTACCATTTAGCAATTTTCATAATATTGTCTTATGTTTACGTAAATGTTATTCGTATTTTAGCCGTATAAAATTTTATCTTATATCTATTATTATATACTGTTTTATCTATTATTATATAGATTTTATCCGTATAAAATTTGTTTAATTTAAATTTAGCAATTTTTTTTCATTTGCCTTTCGTCTGCGATGGATTACAACGCTGTTTTGAGGAAGAAATAGCCTAGTAGGAGACAGTTGGACTGCCACGCAGAGTTCTTGAGTTTGTACCCACGCACGTACTTCTGTCTTTATGAAGTTCTGTGCGTATTATAAAGAAAATTATCGCTTGCTTTGACGGTAGAAGCAATCATCGCGTGGAAAGCAAGCGTGCGCAAGAGGTGTGAATTTTACAATTCGGCCAACATGGCGGAAGATGGCCTAAACCTTCTCATACTGCATAGAGAAACGTGCCCAGCAGTGGGGCTGATTACAAACAGGGCTAAAATTACAATTACTTAGAGCAGCGCAGGGGTAGACTAACGTTCCATCTACCGTCATACTTATAGATGGGTGACGATTTACAAAAACGATACAGTATCCCTTAATGCCTTGAACTGCACATATAGTTATCGATCGTAGCTGTCGTGAAGTTCTACGAAGATGCCCCTATAAGAAGTCCTTATAACGCGCGTGCTTTAAATTCTATAAAAAACGAGTATCATCAAGATGTTTGAACAATCGAAACCCACCATCTCTCTCTCTTATTTCAACAAAGGAAGATGACGTAACGACCACTCCATTTAACTACAAACTCACACCGCTTAACTAAAGGCTTGATGCAATTCACGTAAACCAATAACAAACATTGGTTGTAGGCTACACAAATATTGGCCTGCCTTCACGCCGAGCAGCCAAGGCACTCTGAGACACAGCTTTGTTCTCAACGTTGCAGCTGGGACGCAATATAAATTCTGTGTCAATGTTTACTCCCTGAAATAATCTCACTGTGTCGAAAATGTATGCACTGTACTGAGCAATCTGATTTGATATTACGCGGTGATTATTTTCTTTACTATAACGTTCATTACAGTAATAATAAAGCTGTCTGTACTGCATATTTCTGTGCCCAAGTTATTCATTACCATATCGTTTAATATCGTGATGTTTATCAATCACCATAATCAATATAATATTTCTTTACCGAGAACATTTATAGACATCTAGTATAAGTAACGGCTGACTCCCCTAAGTACGATCTATATTTTGTAATTGTTACATAGGAGGTACACCTCTGCTTGCCTCTACAGTACACAAGCGTCAGTATGTATGTATGTGTTATAAATCGGCTCAGTCTTTTCTAGCCATAACCCATTGGACAACCTATCTAGAAAACTGGTGCTAAAATAATCTAGTCTTGCTAAGGAGGCAAGTGACATCTTTTACCAACTCCTCCTAACTTTTGATTAAATTCGATGCGATGCCAAGACAGTTTAACTTGCTTCCTTCCTACCCTTCACGGGTGACAAAACTCGATATTTTGTATGATCAGCTGAACCTGGCCACGCAGGTGTTATATTGACGGGAGTGCGGGTGGGTTTTGTCCCAAAAACACATACATAAATTGTACTGTGACACATTAATATTAATGCTGTTGAGAAATCTTAATCATCTTTAATAAATAAATATGTAGATTGTGGTTTTGAAATTGAACTACTATTGATCAATAATAGTAATGTATTAGTTCAAAATTATGTAATAAAAGTGTTTTAATTTCAATGTATAACATTGGCATAAACGTAAGACAATATTAAGGTGGGTCTACGCTAGACGAACCGAGCACGAGTGGAGCACGAGCCGAGCACAAATTCGTGTAGCGTGGACCGACTTACAAGCCTCGAACGAGCGCGCTTCAAGCGTTTGGTTCGTGCTCGACTGTGCTCCGCCTACTGTCGGTTTTTGAGGAACACAAAGGGATTTGCATCGCGCTCACTACGTTCGAGGACAATGATTGTTCTAGGCTCGTTGTACATCCACACTTGACACCGCGAGTATGCGGCTCGGCTTGTGCTCAGCTCGTGCTCGGCTCCTCTAGCGTAGACCCACTTTTAAATATATTTTGGGTTCAATCCCACACGGGCTACAAACTTATGTGATCTACAAATATTTGTTCCGAGTCTCGGTGTGGGTGTTCTTCATGTCCGGTTCGATGCATGCCTTCTTGACACAAGAAGTAATCCAAGTGCAGGAGTTATCTTCTTTAAAGAAAAATAATAGTAATATTAAGCTCACCAGAAGCTCGTTGAAGGGATAGTCGAAGAGGGCCATTTCGGTGGTGACGGGCATGAAGCCAGTGATGAGCGACAGTCCGCCGGCGTTGTGTCGCGTGAAGGATGCGCTGTTACGGTGCACGTTGACGCTCTTGTTCATCACCTTGGCGTAGATAGGACGGAACTTGCGGCGAGTGTAGTAGCACCTGACGCACACGAATAGGACAATTGGAAAAACTCAAAATATAATAGGTAGTCAATCATACCCCTTTTAATTTAACTAAACTAGATCCAAAAGCTGATAAAAATTGTATCAAAACTAAACTTTTAAAAATAGTATGACTGAACAGCTCCTCCTCTCTCCTAATAGTGCAGTGCCCGTCAGGGTCCATAATTGTTACCTATTTTTACCGACGGGCGTGTATAAGGAATGTGATGAAAGTGAATGAAGCCAGAGAAGTGTGTCAGGATCGTAGCAAATGGAAATCCGTAGTCTCTACCTACCCCTCTGGGAAACAGGCGTGAATGTATGTATGTATTTTTAAGCCTACCACCTGTAAATGTACATTATGGCATGCAATAAATTGAAACTGCAAGAAGAACATGGAACAAGGGATGAGGCCTGCAGGCTTACTTTACTCAGTCACAGAATGTCCACTTCGGAAAATGTCTACAAGTCGCAAAATGTCCATTTCTCAGAATATACATTTTGACATTGTGAGAAAAGCGAAATTCTGCGACTGAGCGGCCTGCACAAAGAAACTGTTTGTCCTGTGTAACTTACTCATTCCGAGATACGTCTTGAATGTCGATAGGTAACCTTTTGATTGTTCTAAACCCTTTTATTAAGCGGTTCAAGCACCAGAGTAACGTCATGTTGAAAGAACGAAATACGAAGTATTATACGATTTTTCGTTCGGCCTGAAGTTTCGGATAGACATTTTCATGGTAGACATTCTGGTGTCTTGAAATACAAGCCTCGAGCTAAGCTTAGGCATCAGTCTCGCACAATTCATTATCTTGTACCTATCATATACGTATGTTAGGCAATGTACATACTAAATAATGAGATGAGAAGAAAATATTAAAAAAGGATCTTGGTGAATATAAGCGACTGCCTTGATCTGTCGGTAGCATAAGTTTATAGTTATGAATTAAGGCAATGGTTTTGAGGACAACACTATTAATAGCATTATGGTAATGGAACCCAGGTGGGTTCACATTAAGTTTTTTAAGTTAGGAAGTACTTAATCGACTGCTTCGGGGATTCTTAGATAAAGGATTTCTCTTATGTATGCAATTTCTTGTGACTTCTGAACTTAATGTAACTTCAGTAATCACACTAACTTTACCTTTAATATAATGTAAATGAGTAAGATATTGGACTTTAGCTTTGAAGCCAGGTTCGATTCCCAAATTGAGTAGTTTTATTAGGTCCAATTTTGCTATCGGCTCATAGTACTGAGGATTTTACAAGTTACCTAAACAAAAACTGATACATCGACAAATATACTCAATTATCGACCCTTAATAAATAAAAACCTATTTGAAATACAGTTAATTAAATTGTCCTAAGGTAGACAGATTAATTAACCTGATATTTCATTTATCTGATTATGAGCGTGACGTATTGAAAGTTAATTACATTGTCAATCTAGTAATTGCAAATTAAAATCCGTTATTCTTTAGTTATTATTCTAACTTATTGAAGTTTTTATGACCTGCTAAGTCTCCGGTCGTGCAAACTGATCGGGAGTTTCTTGCAAGAATGTTCTCTCAACTTTTTGCCTGAACCTAGCAACTAAATAATATTATATATAATAATATTCTACCACATACACACAACACTATCTAGCCCAAACTAAGCTGTAAGCTTGTACTAGACAATGGACAAACATACATAATCTTTTTTTTGTAAATAAGTACATACATATTATACATAGAATCACCCATACCAAGACAAAAATCCATGTCCATGCACATAAATGTTTGACTTGTGCGGGAATCAAACCCGCGACCTCAGGCCTGGCAGTCGGTTACACTAACCACTACGTCATCGAGGTCGCCATGTAATTTCAGTAATTTATAAACTCATAAACTTTAACGTTCATTAGTGTTACTTTGTAACCTGAATGAATAAATGATCTTTGACTTTGACTGATTAATGTCTATCTTGGTATCTCGGTTGTTTCAACGGTAAAAATGTCGAAGTAATTATGATATAAACTTACCTGTACGCGCCTCCCATAAGCTTGTTGATCACCAATCCGATATCATGCAGGGTGTACACGTACCCTCTCGGTAAATGTGGCCTCACATCCCGCAGTATATACCTAAAAGAATAAAAAAAAGAAAATAAAAAAAAAATATATTTAATTGGTAATTAAGTTTTCGAGCCGTTTGGGGTGGAGACGCAAGGTTCATGGGGTCCGGGCGCTCGTGCGCTTTTTAGAGATATATCTAAACGGCTAATCGACGCTTCGCGTGACCAGAAGGCTGGACGTTTTTTAGCTCAAAGAATCAGCATAGCCATTCAACGTGGCAATGCTGCCAGTCTTCTGGGCACATTCCCGGTCGACAGCGATGCTGAGGAATTTTACGACGCTGCCTAAACCAGCCATTTCTTTATATAAAATTTTACAGTCCCATATTTTGTAACTTTTCATTTTGTTTTATTCATAATTGGTTTTAATATTAGTTAAGTTGTAAATTATGATTATTGTTTTGTTTATGTAAATAATTAAATACTTTTACTAAATTACATCAATAACATCAAAGAATACACACATTAATAAATCTACTGTTTAGTTAAGACCCACACATATACAAATATTGCCTTTCCTGTCTGTCATTTTTGAAAAAGGTACTTCCCGCTATAGGCTTACTTTCTGTATCGAGCGAGGAATCATACAAACATTCAAACAAAGAACACCCAGTGTCAGAACTACATTGTATTAAAAAATTAAAAAAACGATTAAATAATTATTAAAGAGTATATAATCTGCCCGCAAGGCAGATTATACCTATACCACTTCGATGTTTAAAAGATGGCTACAAATAGCTGCGTAAAGATATTATTATTATATATTATTAATTAAGTAATTGCTTTAACTATTTTTTGGTTTTGTTTAATATTTAATTCTAATAACAGTTAAATTCTATTATTTAATAAATAATTAATATAATATATTTTCTAAGTTGGGTTATTAATACAAAATATTAAATTGTCATGTAATATTATATTAATGTTGTAATTTTGTTTCTATTTATTTGTTATTTGTTGCAAATATAATTAATATTTGTCTATGGATGTTTGACAATAAAGATTATTATTATGGTGGGTTATAAAATATTTCAAATCTCAGCTCAAAGCCTTTTTATGTTACGAACTTAAAACATACATAGATGGTTCTGAAAGTGCTTTCCCGGTATTTTGCTTCGTCGAAATTATGGTAAAATAACGTAAGAGGTTTTTTTTTATGGCACACGAGCAGACGGATCGCCTGATGGTTAGCGATTACCGCCGCCCATGGACACCCGCAACACCAGAGGAGCCACAAGTGCGTTGCCAGCCTTTTAAAAAGGAGTACGCTCTTTTCTTGAAAGTTTGTAGGTCGTATTGGTCCGGAAATACTGCAGGCGACAGTTCATTCCACAGTTTAGTGTTGCAAGGCAGAAAATTTCTAGAAAAACGCACAGTTGTGGACTGCCAACCATATATAGAAAACGACAGTTAACACGATGCTGCTATGATGCAAGATATGCTGCAAGCTGGGACTACATACCTTTTTTAAAGCGCTTGACGTGTTGACTATAGTCACAAGCATACCGACGGACAGTCTACTTGTGACCTTGTGTTATATATAGTGGTGTTGTTGGTTGTATATATTATGTAGTGGCGCTTTTGTTTACCTCAAGGTATTGCTGGGTCCACTCTTGGTGTTGTACAGCTCTTCCAGTCGCGGTATCGTGAGGAACTTCCTCATGGACACTCCATTCTCGAGGAGCAGCTTCACGAAGTCTATGCGGTCGTGCTCTAGCGCCTGCATCATGGCTTCGTCGAGAGCCCCTGTAACAATATCATAGTGTATTATTACATACATACATACATAGGTTCACGCCTGTTTCCCAGAGGGGTAGGCAGATACTACGGATTTCTATTTGCTACGATCCTGACACACTTCTCTGGCTTCATTCACTTTCATAACATTCCTCATACACGCCTGTCGGTTCAAGGAGCTCTTAACCTGGCCTTTGTCCAGAACGCCTCCGATCTGATCGAGTAACGTTCGCCTAGGTTTTCCTCTTGCGACTGTTCCATTCACACTAGCCTTATAAACTTTCTTAGTCAGTCTTTCCTCGCCCATTCTTTCTAGTGTATTATTATTATACGTAATATGCTGTTCCCCGCGGTTACACTTAATTTTATGATTACTGCTCCGCTCCAGTGGCATGTAGCGTGATGTTATGTAGTCTAACAACCTTTGTCATAAATTTGGTTACAAATGAAAAATAATTTTCAAGCCTGATTAGTTGTTTCAGAGAATAGCGCGTTCAAACAAAAGTACCTCTTTAGTTTTATTATATTACTAGATGTGCCCGCGGTTTCACCCTCGTTTATCGTTACTGCACCGGCCCACGTGGGTCTTAGCGTGATGTTATATAGCCTATAGCCTTTCTCGATAAATAGGCTATCCAACACTAAAATAATTTTCAAATATAACATCACATTACGACCCACGGGGGCGGCGCAGTAACGATAAACGCGGGTAAAACCGCGGGAACATCTAGGTAAAAATAAACCTTATTACATTTATTCAAAACTCTGTTTTAAACGTGATAAAATTCTGCTCTCCTTTCCGAGCCGGTCTGTGTGAACGGACTTTTACATTTCATGTGTCGGAAAGAATTTTACAAACATTTTAACAGCGGACAACTATTTGTAAATCACACAATTTTTTGGCTTGTGTGGACATCGCACCCAAATCACTCAGCACAGGCGAGGCGACCCCTTAAACCACTACGCTATCGATCAGTAACCCCGAATGAGATCTCACTATTATACGGTATTGCAAGCATTAAGACTGCGCCTGGTGTAAGACAGATAATGACAGAGCTCGTGCGGCGCATATTCAAGTCGGCGCACGGCCGCCATAGTAAAATTGTATGGAGGATTTGAAGAGCTTTTTTGATAAATATGTATCTTTACTGTCAACCAATAACCTAAATATTTGTGACGGACAAATTGTAATATAACTATTTATGTTTCGTTTAAGCTGTAAAATAGGATAGATTTCTACTGTTATAATTTAAAAATCACGTAACACGAGCTTACGTTTTTGCAAATTTACCTAATTTTGTAGGCGAAAATATTAATTATTTTAAGTTTTTTACACAGAGTAATTGTATTGCCTATCTGGTTGTTTGAAAATCTGTAGTTGACTTAAATATGCTTTTAATAGCGAGTCAAATAAGCCCGTAAACCCATCGCATAATAAAACGCTCCCACGGTGCTCGGTATGGGCACTAATTACCCGATAATATTTCAATAGAATCGCCGGCATCCAGTTTAATGCGAGGTAAATGATGCTAATTAAACAAGCTATGCGGGAGAGCCTGCCATCTTATTATAGGAACGGGTGCGACTGGTTGGGAACGCACCTGCTTAGGATCATGTACCTGTGTTGACGTTGACATATATGTGTATATAATCGTGGTGATATCAAAGGAGAAGCCCGATTGCATTAGAGATAGTAATGTGCTGCGATTAGGGTTGCCATCCGTCCGGGATTCCCCGGATTTGTCCTAGTTTAGCGGGCATCCGGGCGCTTCCGGGCTTCGCGAGCTTCCGGGCGGGGCTTCATTTGTAGTCCGGGTTTAAAAATTTAAAGTCTTGGGCCGTCCGCGACACACGCACTGTGCCCGACTGCGCGCGCCGCGATCAACCGACGGACCGACTCGCTAAATGTTGTCTTGGGCCGTCCGCGACACACGCACTGTGCCCGACTGCGCGCGCCGCGATCAACCGACGGACCGACTCGCTAAATGTTGTCTTGGGCCGTCCGCGACACACGCACTGTGCCCGACTGCGCGCGCCGCGATCAACCGACGGACCGACTCGCTAAATGTTGTCTTGGGCCGTCCGCGACACACGCACTGTGCCCGACTGCGCGCGCCGCGATCAACCGACGGACCGACTCGCTAAATGTTGTCTTGGGCCGTCCGCGACACACGCACTGTGCCCGACTGCGCGCGCCGCGATCAACCGACGGACCGACTCGCTAAATGTTGTCTTGGGCCGTCCGCGACACACGCACTGTGCCCGACTGCGCGCGCCGCGATCAACCGACGGACCGACTCGCTAAATGTTGTCTTGGGCCGTCCGCGACACACGCACTGTGCCCGACTGCGCGCGCCGCGATCAACCGACGGACCGACTCGCTAAATGTTGTCTTGGGCCGTCCGCGACACACGCACTGTGCCCGACTGCGCGCGCCGCGATCGACCGACGGACCGACTCGCTAAATGTTGTCTTGGGCCGTCCGCGACACACGCACTGTGCCCGACTGCGCGCGCCGCGATCAACCGACGGACCGACTCGCTAAATGTTGTCTTGGGCCGTCCGCGACACACGCACTGTGCCCGACTGCGCGCGCCGCGATCGACCGACGGACCGACTCGCTAAATGTTGTCTTGGGCCGTCCGCGACACACGCACTGTGCCCGACTGCGCGCGCCGCGATCGACCGACGGACCGACTCGCTAAATGTTGTCTTGGGCCGTCCGCGACACACGCACTGTGCCCGACTGCGCGCGCCGCGATCAACCGACGGACCGACTCGCTAAATGTTGTCTTGGGCCGTCCGCGACACACGCACTGTGCCCGACTGCGCGCGCCGCGATCGACCGACGGACCGACTCGCTAAATGTTGTCTTGGGCCGTCCGCGACACACGCACTGTGCCCGACTGCGCGCGCCGCGATCAACCGACGGACCGACTCGCTAAATGTTGTCTTGGGCCGTCCGCGACACACGCACTGTGCCCGACTGCGCGCGCCGCGATCAACCGACGGACCGACTCGCTAAATTCACCGTGCCGTAACTGTTTTTTATTACATGTTTATGTTTAAAAAATTCTGTTGACATGTCCAAGTCCTGGGCTGCCAAATCAGGGGTTTTCACGCGCCTTGTCCTGGTTGCCAAATTTTAGAGATTGCAACCCTAGCAATAACCCGCTGCGATTATGTTTATAGACTGGATGCGGTGTGTGTGTGGGAAATATAATTATAATAATGATATGATATTATGAATGATAGAAACATCTTTTCAGATAGTGCCAGAAACATCTTTACAGACATGAGGCCATCTTATGACACTCATTACGTCATGAGCGTCGTTTCATTCTTTTTACACAATTACATAGGTACATATTCATAACTAATATTTATTTAATTTGTACTTACTTAACTATTACCTACTTTTTCAATGTATGCTTTTAATAAAATAGTATATATTATGCCATATTTTCTTTCATGGTTATCTATTTATGTATTATTTATTTCTTTATTTTGAGCACTATTGCCAGACCAAACGTCAATAATTGTGGTGTTCGCTGAAAATCAGCGCTGTGTAGTGCTTGCAGCAATGCTAGTGCTACAGCATTATGCTGAGCGCATCACCGTTGTTTTTTTGCCGTCGGATGGGGCGTGCATCTGCACATATTTACATTTTAATTGTTTTTAAAAAAATCTTTTTACTTACATATTTTTATTTACTTTTTGTTATACCCGCATTCTATAATAATAATTTGATGATGCATGTCATGATGGTACAAAAATAAAAATCTTTTAATTTCATTTCATTTCATATTTATATATACAATGTAAAAAATGACATCGTAAATTAATTTTAAATAGTTACTACTTTGAGGGGCAATATTTTACTAGTATTTTAAGTCTTCATTGGTTATATGTTCGTTATTTGAATAATTCAATTATATAACGATAAAATAAATTAACGTTAATTAACCGTAGTTCAAATATAGTATTTTTATTTTAAAATGTTAAGTAGCTGTATGTTTTCTAAACCTGAAAATAAAATAAAATAGCGTTTAGTTTATAATCCTATTCCTTAAATATTTAATATTAAGTTAATTTATAATGCATTCATAGTCCAATTCCTAGGATAAATTGCCGCTTACTGGGTAGACCTCCAGACTTATTGCAGCTAATAAAAATTTATCAATAACTCTTTGCCCGACGCAGCAATCAAACCCTCCCACAGCGGTCGAATTTACTACCGCTACGACACCCAAGCAGAGTTTTCATAAAACCATAATGCTCGAATGTTACAGATCAATATCAATACTTCTTCTCCCTAGCCTTTATTATTCCCAAGTCACTTGGGGTCGGCTTTCTAGTCTAACCGGATTTGAATGGATATCAGTTTTTACACGGAGCGACTGCCATCTGACCTCCGCAACCCGAAGGCTAACGATACCCTAAGGCTAGACCAGTGTCAGGATATTAGAGGGCACTGACTTCCCAATAACGACTGCCATAGATGTTCATGGCAGCCGGGACCGACGGCTTAACGTGCTCTCTGAGGCACGGAGCAGCCGATAATTGTCAATCAACACGCACATAATTTCGAAAAGTCATATAACTTCCGAAAGTCAGAGGTGCGCGACGTGGGTTTGAACCCGAGACCCTCTGCATTGCAGTCTGTTGGTCTCCCCACTGAGCTATCGCTGCTCTGCTATATAGAACACTATATCAATACAAACATTTAAAATTTGTGTCAAGGCAAGTAAACAATAGTTCTAAAATTGATCGAAAATAATATAGAAAGGCTCACAATTTGAATTAAAATTAATGTCCATGTAATAAAATGCAAAGTTAACGCCGTAGTTCGTCAATCTAGTAAAGTGTTTAATTACTTTATTTCAATGTAACCATTCATAGTGCTTTCACGTTGAGCTTTATACCATCGTGATACAAAGTTAGCATGGCCATTAATGACCATTATGCTAAATTAATGGCTCCTAACTTTGTAATGCCATTGCTCTGCAGTTATGTACGTTTTTTTTTAATAAAATTACCCACCCTGGGAATAATTCCTGTATCAGCGGAAACATTCAAACAACGGACACAAAAAACATATCCAGAATCGGAACAACCATTTGTGGATCACATAATTTTTTGGCCCGTGTGGGATTCGAACCCACAACACTCGGCGCAGAGGCAGTGGCGAGGCGACCACTTAAACGACTACGTCATCCGTGCAGTCACAACTTAGAGATTAAGTAAGCGTATCTTATATAGATGTTCCCGCGGTTTCACCCGCGTTTATCGTTACTGCGCCGCCCCTGTGGGTCGTAGTGTGATGTTATATAGCTTATAGCCTTCCTCGATAAATAGGCTATGCAACGCTAAAACAATTTTTCAATTCGAACTTGTAGTTCCTGAGATTAGCGCGTTCAAACAAACAAACAAACTCTTCACCTTTATAATATTAGTACAGATTGTAGCTGTCTCGATAGTGTATGCGATGGCTGAGCTTGAGGGTTCGATTCACGAGTCGGGTAAGTTATTGCGTTTTGCTGTCGAAAAATTCGCAGTAATAACATGGAATCTGGATCTTTTTTTGGTAAACGGCAATAAGCTCGTCCCTTTTTGCGTGGGACCTATATCCAATGCTGATTGCGTATTACACATACATCTCTATCTACCCTTTGAGGATATTATACGTAGATATGTATGTGTGTACCTATCTTATCTTGCTTGACTCCACAAAGTAACATCAAAAAATAAAAAAGATAGCGCATTCCAAATGAAATCCGCTATTTTCCTGATTATGCATCAAAGGAATCGACGACGCTTTTGATGCTTCCATTAGACTTTCAAATGAGCAAAACTTCATAGTCCAGGGCCCTCATCAGGTATCCCAGGACATTGGGTATATTCAGGAAATGTATACTTTTCAACAGAAACCAATTTGATTAATATTTTAATGAACTACCTATTTTAAAAGTAGTATAGATACTCCCTTTTTACTGCTTTCGTGGAGTACACTTTATAGAGAATTCCGGCGACTGGGACCGCGATTAACTCGGACCGCGTCCCAGTTGCCGGATCCATTTAATTTTAATATTTTCTTCCGGCAACTGGGACCACCCATAAATAAATACAAAAATCTATTGTTCAAGCCAAAAACAGTACAGTCAAACGAAAAAATGTTCAAAGTAATAATTAAAGACAAAACTCCTTGATTCAAAAATATCATTTTATAATTTAATTATCCTAGACATGAAATAACAAGAACGGTAATTAAATGGTGTTTTTATATTATATTCTATTAAAAATTATATTTTCGAAACAATGAGTTTTTCTTTAATTTTACTTTAAACATTTTTTCGTTTGGCTGTACTGTTTTTGGCTTGAACAATAGATTTTTGTATTTATTTATGGGTGGTCCCAGTTGCCGGAAGAAAAATATAAAAATTAAATGGATCTGGCAACTGGGGCCGCGGTCTGAGTTAATTGCGGTCCCAGACGCCGGAATCCCCACTTTATAATAGTAAAATACAACCAAGCCTTTCTCCTGCACATAACATAACTAACAAAGAAAACCGATATTCTTTTGCATCTTTACGTACACTGTTTCTTTCATAATAATAAGCCATTTACGACGATAAACAAACCGCAAACCGCTGTTTACAAAGGAGCGTTCTGCATCTTTTATTTTCTTTTGTAGTAGTCTCTATTGTAAGATAGCTTATTTCTCGAAAAGCTCTTTGCTTCAAGAGTCTCAGGTGAATGTGTACCGATTGCCAGTTACCGTTGTGAGGTAGCATTGTGGCTCTTCATTTTGTGTAGTAATTACTATTCGCTATACTTTGAAGATGTAGTTTTAAAGATGAGGTTCTTTTTCCATTAGAAGCTAATTTATTTATTTATTCTTTCTTTCTCTCTTTTAAAAGGACTGTGGAAAACTTCTTTGAGATTAGCGATATAAAAATTTTGATCTAATACATACAAGCATTCTCTTTTTTATTATGAGCCCAGCATGCGTAGGTACGGATCGTAACAAAATAATAAAACAAGATTTACATTAAACAGAAAATCCAAGAAGCATATTATTTAATTTAACTTAAATAATTAGGGTCCGTTCACACAGACCGGCTCGGAGAGGAGAGCAGATTTTTATCACGTTGGAAACAGAGTTCTGAGTAATTGTAGTAAGGTTTATTTTTGCATGTGCACTTCTTTTGTCATTAATAATGCTTGAACGCGCTTCGTGTGAAATAATAAGAGGAGCCGACCGGCTCCGATTACGTGCTCTTTCTCGCTCGCGCAGCCGATCGGCTCCGATTGCGTGCTCTTTCTCGCTATATCGGTCTATGTGAAATAGTTGGCGGCTCCGCTCCGGCCAATTCCAAGCGTATACGATCCGGTCTGTGTGAAAAGAAAAAACCGGGCCGATGCTCTCCGAGCCGGTTTGTGTGAACGGACCCTTAAGGGAATTTAATATTTTTAGGTAAGCGTAATTAATAGCTTCCCGTACTTAACGCGGCCCCACCTGTTTTCTTGCAACACAATAAAAAAAGGTTTTTGAAAACCAAAGTTTTGAAGCTTAGACTTGTTTGATTTATTTCAGTTCATAGCTTGTGATCACTACATACTCGTATTTTAAAACAAAGTCCCCCGCTTCGTCTGTACGCGAAAAACTCAAAAACTAATGAACGGATTTTCATGCGGTTCTCACCAATAGACAGAGTGATTAATGAGGAAGGTTTAGGTATACCTACAATTTGTTAAGGTTTTGTACTTCCCGTGCGAAGCCGGAAAAGGTCGCTAGTAATATTTATACTAATATTAAAAAGCTAAAGAGTTTCTTTGTTTGTTAGAACGCGCTAATCTCAGGAACTACAGGTTCGATTTGAAAAATTCGTTTAGTGTTGGATAGCCTATTTATCGAGGAAGGCTATAGGCTATATTACATCACATTACGACCCACGGGAGCGGCGCAGCAACGATAAACGCGGGTGAAACCGCGGGAACATCTAGTATAAATATTAAAGGCTTGTTTTTAAAAAAGTATTTTATTTTCTCCATGTATACTACTAACTAGGTGTCCCTCGCGGTTTTACCCACATTTATGACTAGCAGTAAGTAATCATTAATGTGGATAAAACTGTGCGCCTGCTCCCGTGGCTCGTAGCGAGATGTTAAATTATCTATGTCACTTCTGGATTATATACCTACATACTTTTATCTAATGAAGAAGAATATTTTCAAACGGTCCAGTAGTTTTCTAGTTTATTCATTACAAACCAACATACAAATATTCACATCTTTCATCTTTATAATTTACTAGTTATGTTAGTAACAAGACTTTTTTTAAATAAAATATAGCCTATGTTTATCGGTGGGCTTACTAATGGCGAAAGAATTAAAAAATAAATTGGGGCAGTCTTTGGGGACTGCCGATAGAAGTGAAAACTTTAATCCTTGATCATAAACACTTCTTTATAAACCAAAAAAAAGAATAGAATTAAAAAAAGGGGCGGGTCGGATTCCTGATACTCTCTTCGGAGTTATTAAGGGGGTCAAAATTTTGTTATTTTTTGCGTAGGACGCACTATTTCGCACAATATTCTAAAATAATTCAAAAATGGAAAGCGTGAAAGCGTGACGATGACGAAGCGTAACGATGACGCGAGTTCCATGATTTTTATTCACCCAAGAAGTGCTCAACGTCAAAATTTTCACTTCAAAATTGGTTAAATTGTAGTTTTTGATTTAAATCCTTACATTCAAACTAATAATCAAATCTTTCCTCTTTATAATATTAGTATAGAAGTATACAAATATTTCTACAATGCAAATGGGTACCATGTAGATATTATGTTCTGATTAATTTTGTATACATAATATTTTAATGTAATTTTTGTGAAGGTTCCCGCTGCTCTGCATACATTTTTATGACAATTTAGCTTATTCTGTTAAACCTTTTTATGATATTACGGTATTCATATTTAATTTTACTCTAGTATATTATCAAGTATCGCAGAGTAGTCAACATAATGAAAACAGCAAACTTTACTGTGTAGGGTCATCACTACACAATCTCCATCGTTACAGACACAAAATATACTATTTATAAACCTAGTGGACCTTTTAATACGAATATACTAATTAAGTGTATCTTAGGTCGTCATGACAAATTATAATAACCTATCTATCTATTTCATTTGAAAAATAGGTACTGAATTTAACTGATCCCGGGACTACACGTAGGCTTAATACAAAAAGGGATTAAATATAATGACCACCAAAAATACTAATTGCGCAGTAAAATCTTCTCCCTAGCCTTTATTATTCCCAAGTCACTTGGAGTCGGCTTTCTAGTCTAACCGGATTTAACTGGATATCAGTTTTTACATGGAGCGACTGCCATTTGACCGCCGCAACCCAAAGGCTAACGATACCCTAAGGCTAGACCAGTGTCAGGATATTAGAGGGCACTGACTTTCCCAATAACGACTGCAATAGACGTTCATGGCAGCCGGGACCGACGGCTTAACGTGCTCTCTGAGGCACGGAGCAGGCGATAATTGTCAATCAATACGCACATAATTTCGAAAAGTCATATAACTTCCGAAAGTCAGAGGTGCGCGACGTGGGTTCGAACCCGAGACCCTCTGCATTGCAGTCTGTTGGTCTCCCCACTGAGCTATCGCTGCTATTTTCGCAGCAAAATATGCTGACTAAAATATATCATAACGAGCACCTATACGCCTCAAATCACTGCATTCCGTCTCGGAAGGGTTAGGTTATGTTAGGTTCTTTCTTAAACGCTCACAAAAATAGGAGCCTCGCGAAGAGGGGCTCCGTCGACTTAGTTTGATCTCTTTAAAATATTTTAGTAAGCATATTTTGCTGTGCAATTAGTATTTTTGGTGGAACACAGGCAAAAAATTGAGGAACAGTTAAATACTACCCATACAAAAATATGTTGCAGATGCTCACAAATTAGTTACTATTTCTTTTTCTCTCAAAATATTTCCGTAATTAAGAGGTTCGAACCCCGAGTGCTGCTCATGTTGTAGCAAGAGAATCATATAAACTATTATGGTGTTTATCCAATCAACAACAAGAAATCTTTTTGATTGTATGTATGTATGTGTTTCAGGATTTCTGTTTTGATTGTATTTTGTACGCAGGGAGAACAGAAAAAATATCCATTACACATTTTTTTTTTTAATTTGCGTCGGTGCCCAATTGTTACGGCATAGCAGTTGCGATCGAGACGTTTGAATCAAACCCATTGCATTACCCCCTTCCTCCTTACCCCCCCGTAAACCCACTAATAACATGAGCAGACAAGCTTAGTCGGAGGATGAACAAGTATACAAGTAGCTTATAGCTCAAATTGATAGTAATCCTAATGAATAAATAAATACGAATGTGAGTATCTTTGTAACGCTTTCACGCCTGAACTACTCGACCGATCAACATGAAATTTCGCATACACGTTGTCAGGGGTACAGAAAAGGATACCTTTCATCCAGAAAAAAAGTACTGTTTCTAGTCTACCTTTGCGCGGGCAAAATCTTGTATAAAATAATTTATAAAGAAGCGATATTCCAATGGTTAAAGCATGAAACTTTCAGTCTAAAGCTCGTGGGCTTGAATCGCATTCATTGCTTTAAAAACATGTTCTAGTGGACCTTAACACTAAGAGAAAAAATTACTGTTTCCGAGCGAACAAAGGCGTGGACAAAAGACTTAATAGAAAAAAAATACAAATGGTGTGATACCCCTAGAACCCGGGACAGCCAATAGCGCAAAGTGACTTGTTTGAATCTATTTACAGGACACCTGATGCCTACACATCTAAGGCCTAGCGCGCACTGCCTTGCGGTGGAACGCGGTGCGGTTCTTCTAAGGTGCGGTAGAATAAACGCATTCACGTGGCCGCGCACTGCAGTGAAAAAAACGCACGTTTTATCATTCGAACTCCAACTGTGGTACATACACGTCATCGTTATGAACTACGATACAAGATTTGCTATCTGTATATATTTATTATTACGTAAAAAAGGGTAGGTACTCAAACGGTATTGGATTCATCCCTTGACGGCCTTAAGGCCTATGAAGGGCTTTTTTCGTGAGATATAACGATCTACGTTCGTATCCAAAAAAGATTTACGCCATCACCGGAGAAACGTCAAGTAGCGACATATCTGTGTCGCGTCCCAACAGCAACTAACTGAGTATCTCAGTGCGTTTTTTTCAACGCAGTGCGCGGCACATCTTGAGATCTCTATGAGTCTATGCGATACAAAAATATGTACGGTAGATTCACCGCAAATTTGCAGCGGGAGGCCAACGACGACTTTACCCATTGCGTTTATTTCACCGCAATGCGCGCACTTCTATGACACTATATACTTCACAGATTATGCGTTAAAAAAACGCAAGGCAGTGCGCGCTAGGCCTAAGCCCCGCACCGGTTCGCATATACGAGCTGTTATTACGTTTACAAACATCGTAAAATATAGACACGTCATAAAAATGGAGTGAGATTGTGCCGACACGTGATCCGAATGTAACTACCGGCTATTCCGTGTTTTATTGACAAAAGCGGCTAGCGGCTGCTCGTGGGAGCGCGCTCGGAGGTTTGGATGGCCGTATCTTCTCATTTAATAAACTGTGAGTAGTGAAATCGTCTCGTTAGCGTAGCAGTTTGCGACAGCTGTGAATGATGTCTTGGGTTTAATTCTTCGGTCAAACAAATAGAGTTGTTGAGTTTTTCTCATAAGAAATTCTTAGTTGCAGCGTGGAGTGGGATCTAAACCATATTTGGCGAAATGTGGCTCTAATATTCTTCTGGCTACCGCTTTGAGGGCAGAAACATGGTATTCTATATGTAAGTTTCTTTTTATTTTTTTTATTGCGTTCACCAGTGGCAGACGAGCCAGCGGCCCACCTGATAGTAAGCGAGAACCGTAGGTCATACACATGGTTGTGTTTTCTTAGCATTACAGAAGCAATGTCAAAAAAACACAACCAAGTCGCTGCCTACCGGAAGGAAAAGGGAAATGGAGCAGGTAGGGTTTAGGAAAGGAAAGGGTGATTGGGCCTCCGGCGCTCTCACTCACCGAACGAAACATAACAGATACTGTTATTTTACGTCGATCTTCTGTGAGAGGGTGGTACTTCCCCGGTCGAGCCGGCCCATTCATGCTGTAACCAGCGTGGCCCTACCACAAAGTGTGTAGTGTTTTGAGTAGAAGAGCCTTGTTGCTTTCAGTTTCAACGGGCCAGCTCGATCGGAGAAATACTACACACTAACAGAATATCTATGTAAAATAGCAGTATATATACTTCTGCCCTCCTTTGGATAAGAAAGATCGTCGGAATAGTTCCTGTTATATAAATAAAATTATCTCTGTAGTCAATGTGACTGCAATACATGTGATCGTTGGTTCAATTCGCGGGTTCAGCATTGTTATTAAGTTTTTCCGTCGAATAATTCTCAGTGGCAGTACTAATTCTGAAACTGTGTCTGAAGACAGTAATAAGCTCACCCGTGTTTCGTGGGAACTAAAACCGTACTTGACTACATGTGGATTTAATATCTCTGCCTACCTTTTCATGAGTATAATCCTGAGGCCTATCTATCTTATCTTATCTTATGTGGGGGCCAGTCAGTTCAGACCGGCGACACTTCGACCCAGTGGGATCTTTTGTGTCGACACTCTCCCAATAACGACTGCCATAGATGTTTATGGCAGCCGGGACCAACGGCTTAACGTGCTTTCCGAGGCACGGAGCAGGCGATAATTGTCAATCAATACGCACATAATTTCGAAAAGTCATATAACTTCCGAAAGTCAGAGGTGCGCGACGTGTGTTCGAACCCAAGACCCTCTGCATTGCAGTCTGTTGGTCTCCCCACTGAGCTATCGCTGCCCTGAGGCCTATCTATACTAATATTATAAAGCTGAAGAGTTTATTTGTTTGAACGCGCTAATCTCAGGAAGTACTGGTTCGAATTGAAAAATTATTTTAGTGTCGGATAGCCTATTTATCGAGGAAGGCTATAAGCTATATAACATCACTCTACGACCCATGGGGGCGGCGCAGTAACGATAAACGCGGGTGAAACCGCGGGAACATCTAGTATATGTATATTTATTTCTGTTAAAGAGATCCGTTCAAATTCAAGTCAATTAATAGTTAATCTTATTCTAGTATGGCCTACCATTTATACAAAAACGTAACTAAACTAGTGTTCAGAGCTCTGTATAACATTTACATAAGTTTGCACTCTATAAAGAGGCAATCAAGTCGTATCGTACGAACGCTTAACTAGAATTGTAGTTAACAAAGCGCAAAGTTTACAGTTAGCCTTGCTTCCTGCCATATATTTCCTGCCATATATTTCCTCCCACTAACATGTTAATTATAACCTCCAACGATGAGAAGCTTACGTTGCGTTTATTCCAGTCTAGCTGCGCCTGCGGTTTCACCCACGTTTATGATTACTGTGCCACCCCCGTGGGTCGTAGCGTGATGTTATATAGCCTATAGCCTTCCTCGACAAATGAGCTATCCAATACTAAAATAATTTTTCAATTCGGACCAGTAGTTCTTGAGGTTAGCGCGTTTAAATAAACAAACAAACTCTTCAGCTTTATAATATTAGTATAGATTATAAAGGTATATTATATCGATAGCTTATTTATCGAGGAAGGTTATAGGCTATATAACATCACGCTACGGCCCACGGGGGTGGCGCAGTAACGATAAACGCGGGTGAAACCGCGAGAACATCTAGTATTAGTATAGATTTAGAAGCTGGAAAATATGTAATGTCGTAGTTTAAGTGGACGCCTCGCAAATGCTACTACGACGAGTTTGTCGAAGTCACACATCGATCCCTACATTTGTGTGAGCCAGACATAGTTGTTTAGAGTTTGGGTGTTGTTTGTGTCCGTTGATCTCATATTTGTAAAGCCCCGCGCCGGATGGGGTTGCATGATGCAGAACATCTTTTAAACATAATAATAATTTTCACAATTTATTACATTACGGTCAGCTCACCATTATTCGAAACATAGCTGACTGTACTGTACATATTTATTAACTGTAAGTTTAAAAAAATAACTCAAAGTGTGGTTTCGGGAAGCGGTTGGATGCGGGTGGCTCACCCGGTCTGTGTGGAAAACCTTGGGGGAGGCCTATGTCCAGCAGTGGACGTCTTTTGGCTAACATTATGATGATGATGTGGTTTCTTTCGATCTTATATCAGAGCACATTATTTAAAATTCCTCTCAAGTGTTTGAAGTAGACACAACTTTGTAAAATGTCTTTAAGAATCGTTGAGTAACTTGAGTCTTCACACGCGAAAGATACTTTCGATGTTCGCAAAATTGTAAATTATAATAGAATGTGTTGTAGGAATATGAACGCGATGTCGGAGCATTGGAAGTTTATATTGGAGTTAGTTCGACAGCAACTTACATATTGTTACATATAGAATATGAACGCGATGTCGGAGCATTGGAAGTTTATATTGGAGTTAGTTCGACAGCAACTTACATATTGTTACATATAGAATATGAACGCGATGTCGGAGCATTGGAAGTTTATATTGGAGTTAGTTCGACAGCAACTTACATATTGTTACATATAGAATATGAACGCGATGTCGGAGCATTGGAAGTTTATATTGGAGTTAGTTCGACAGCAACTTACATATTGTTACATATAGAATATGAACGCGATGTCGGAGCATTGGAAGTTTATATTGGAGTTAGTTCGACAGCAACTTACATATTGTTACATATAGAATAACAGTCAACAGGTAAGAATCGCCGGGACAGGTATTGTAAGGATTTCTGAAGACAGGTTGCCTTTGTTGCATGTTGAACATTTAGTCGTTTGTTTTAAAGACTGCTTGCAATAGTGATCAAGCTCTGTGTCGTGGGAGACTTTACAAACATAAATTTATGGATACAAATATATCATACATCAACAAGTAATTGTCACGTGTGGGATTCGAAGTCACAATGGCCCAACGACAAGGTAATCGTATGTCCACTGTGTCATCTATGTAGTCAAGTATCAATCAGTTTTACAACAAGTTTTAATCAAAGACTTGTGCTCCACAGATAAGTAGTGGTCTCTTCTCAGTGTGAAAAGGGTTTTTATTTATTTATTTATTCATAAAAAATTTTACATTGTGTTGAATATAATAATAATAATATCCTCCAGACCGAATTTCGGGCACGGCGGCCAGTCTTAACGGAGACTGACCAACTACGCATGCGATATTATAGTGCAAAATATATTTAAAGAGATCAAAATAAGTCAACGGACGCTTCGCAGGGCTCCTATTTTTGGGTGGGTTTAAGAAGGAACCTAACATAACCTAACCCTTCAGAGACGGAGTGCAGTGATTTGAGGCGTATAGGTGCTCGTTATGATATATTTTAGTAGTCATATTTTGCTGCGCAATTAGTATTTTTGGTGGTCATTATATTTAATCTCTTATAATACCTACCAATTAGCGATTTCAATGTATAACATTCGCGTAAACGTAAAACAATATTACCTATTACCATAGATTGATTAATGACATTTATATTTGACATAAGTAACCTCAGAATACAAATGAAAATATTTATGTAAATCGTGGCTCATCCGAACCAAGAAAAGCACTCGACTGTTAAGTATTAAATTAAACCTTTTATAAAACATTTTCCTAAAATGATGAAACAAATTCAAACTTTTTCATTTCAACAGCTGAAGTGTCAAAATTCTCTCTGCTACAAAAATCGCCTGAAATTCTCTCAACTCTTTTGTTTTTATAAAATAAAGGGATTCGATGGGCGCTCGTATAAATTCCGTTAATCAAACTGAAAGCCCGACCTATAGGACCGATCCTTTTTACTAAAATATATGAACATATATACAAAACGCACCATCGGCACGCTTTTAAACTATCCCCGCGACGCCTGTTATTTGTCAAATGAAACCTTTTGATAGGGTTGAATGAAATTATATTGACCAATGTTTTTATATGTGTTGCTACATTCAAACTATGTTAACTAGTTAGGCTTTTATGAATACTTTGCTGATATGATTTTATATAATTTTGCCTTTATATGTAACTAGTTTTTGCCCGCGGCTTCGCTCGTGTTAATTTAGAATTTGACAGTCAATTCGGGTTGTGTACTCTGCTTGTAATAATATAATTCAATCATGATTCGAAAGACACGTGGCGCCATCTATTATCATTAGAACGTTATTGTTCTTTTCCTCGGGAACAGTAATTTTTTTCGGGATGAAAGGTAGCCTATGTCCGTTTCTGTACACCTGACAATGTATATGCAAAATTTCAGAATGATCGGTTCAGTGGTTTAGGCGTGAAAAGGTAACAAACAAATAAACAAACAAACTCATTTTCGCTTTTATAATATTAGTTAGGAAGTTAGGATATACTTTATACTAAATTTTGTCTGCAGCTTCGCTCTTGAAATGTAGGTTAAGTTAGATTAGTAACAGTTTTTTTTTTCTGGATGGAAATAATTACTTATGCCCTTTTCTGTACCCCTGACAACGTATATGCGAAATTTCATGATGAATCGTCAAGTAGTTAAGGCGTGACAATTTAACAAACAAACTCACATTCGCATTTATAATATTAGTAAGGATGTTACATTCAAATCAAGACTTTTTATAATAACTAGCGGTCGCCTAATGCTCGAAGTTCGACCAAAGTTTGTCTGTGAGATATTGCTGATATATCTTACATAATTAGATCAATATTGATATATGTAACCATAGTTACGCGCTTCGACTGCGTGTGTCAAATGCATGGTTGTGTGCGTGTAGTGGTTTTTCATTAATTTAATGTATTTCTAATGCATATTTTATATAAATATTAGGATTCACCCCTCCTTCTCCATATAAACTTTAACTGTGCCAAATTTCAGACTCCTCCGTCCGCGCAATTTTCCTAAAAAGGGGTATAAAGTTTTTGCTTCACATATTAATATATAGATTAGTTGCCGATATGATTTTCTATAATTTTGCCTTTATATGTATATTCTACTGGTTTTATATCGGGTTGTGTCCTGTAAAACTGTTTGATGATGCCGACGACTAATTGCCGCCGTGAGATTAATCTTAATGTCTCGACCTAGTATTTAATGCGGTTTTAAAGATATTTCTTTAAAACCGCATTAAAGACCAGTTCGAAGAAATTTAATTTAATTAACGATAACCGCTGACCATCAGATGAATCGTATTTCATTAACTTAAGAAGTACAGAAAATAAGTTCAACAGCAATCTCAATAGCATGTATGCGAAGTTTTATGAGGATTCAACCATCGTTTTCTTTTCAATTACAAATCTTTTCTTTACCTTCACCTGCTATAATCATATAGAAATGTACATGATTTATCCGGGATACAAATTAATTGTTGAAAAATGTTTATCAATTTATATATTACTAGCTTTTGCGCGCGGCTCCGCCCGCGTGGTACCTACATCAATAAAAAGTAGCCTATGTCCTTCCCTAGGTTTTGAACTATATCTGTACCAAATTTCATCTAAATCGGTTGAGTGGTTTAGCCGTGAAAAGGTAACAGACAGACAGACAGATAGACAGAGTTACTATCGAATTTATAATATTAGTAAGGATATAGTAAGGATGTTGGTGACTGTTAATATCATACGAGAATTTGAGCATGTTTCTTACATACTTTTCCTTAGTACCAACTACGGAATACATTGATAGACGAAATTACGCCAATAAAGTACGTGATCTAAAACATCAGACAAAATATGAATATTCATACAGAAAAGTATAAAACCTCCCTAGAGAATATACCTTAAAACTATTTGGTTTCCCGGTCCCTAAAAGGTTATGCTACGCGCCTTAATATTTGATATCCGCAGATGGAGGTCTAAAAGGCTCTTTTGCCGGCGGTTCACCGAGCTAGTGTGTATTTCTACCAGGAAACCTATTTAGGTGAGGATTTGAAAGTAAATAAACTTTGGTCGCAGAAAAATGTTTACCGAAGTACAATAGGTACTAACTTGTGTTTTAGTGGTCTGTATACAGGATGTGGCGTAAATAATGGATAACCCTGAAACTGTCGACTGTCCAGATTATCATCTATCATTTACCCCACTTATATCACCATATGCCCATTTACATTCTTTTTTCGATACAGGGGCCCAAAATGCGTAATTCCTTAGAAAACATGTTAAAATTCGAGAATAAGTATTTCTTGCGCGAATATACCTACTATTACATTCTCGAAAACATTGAAACAAGATGGCAGTCTTGTTTAACCGTCAACATTATGGTATAAAGGTTTATTCAGAATTATATTAAACTATATTTTAGACGTTAATGTAGATTTGTGTTAAGATATATTTTTTAGTAGCCTATATGTTATTCTGATGTATAAACAATAATACTATGTGTTTCATCAAAATCCGTTCAGTAGTTTTTGCGTGCAAGATTAACAAACATCCATCTATCTATCCTTACAAACAAACATTCACATTTATAATATTAGTAGGATTTAACTGACACATTCTCGTATTTAAAATGTGTGAAGGGACTAATATCCTCACACTTAGCCATCTCTTACCTCTATTACACTATTTACAGTGCAAAAAAAAACCGTAATATTATCCAATTTGATTTAACGATCCCATGACATCAATATCACAAGAAAATAAAACCGAGCTACCAGAACACAACACCATAAACCCTCTACGATATCAACACATTACGTATTCAGAATGTTATTATTATCGACCTCTCAAAGTCCTCATGGGAAGTGATAACTCTGGTCTTAGCCGATACGTAATACACCCGAATTACCATATGAAACCCATTTGTATTATGGAAAACCATTTGAATTCATCCTATGGAAATATGATGTTGTTTATTTTTTGTTTGTGTAAATCCGAAGCTCTGTGGTCGACCGCGCTGGGCGTCACAGAACAAGTAGACAGAAGATCGGCCTAGGCGTGGTTCCTATATACAGTAACGAGTCCAATGCACGGAGCACGGATGGCGTAGAGCTTTAAGTACGCGCCGCTGCCACTGAGTGCTTTGGGTTCGAATCCCATACGTGACAAAAATTTGTGTGATCCACAGATTGTTGTTTCGAGTCTGGATCTTCTTTATGTCCGTGGTGTAAATGTTTGTTAAGTACCCGCGACACAGGAGTTGTTCCTAGTGCGGAAGTTGTATTTTAAAATAGAAAAGAAAGTTTCCCCGACGGCAGTTTATTTCTAACACATTCTATGAAAAATATAATAAAAATGAACTCTCCGTAGAGCAGCGATAGCTCAGTGGGGAGACCAACAGACTGCAGTGCAGAGGGTCTCGGGTTCGAAACCACGTCGCGCACCTCTGACTTTCGGAAGTTATATGACTTTTCGAAATTATGTGCGTATTGATTGACAACTATCGCCAGCTCCGTGCCTCGGAGAGCACGTTAAGCCGTTGGTCTCGGCTACCATGAAAATCTATGGCTATCGTTATTGGGAGAGTGTCGACACAAAAGATCCCACTGGGTCGAAGTGTCGCCGGTCTGCACTGACTGGCCCCCACATAAGATAAGATAACTCTCCTTAGGTAAAACAACTCATTATGGATAAAAGTAACTAGGCCTAAATACAACAGGTGATAATTGGTGGTATTAATTACTGCGTTCAGCAAACTTTATACGAAACCTCTTTGAATAAAAAGACAACTCTCGCTATTTCGATTAGGCCCTGCGTCACCGCGTCGGGGAGTACTTCACAAGCGTATAATTAACAGACACAAATTACACTTTGAGAGTAGCTATTTTTAGATTACACAAGTAATTGTTCTATGAGGGCTGCAAAGGTCGCAATGACCGTATGCCCACTACAAATGCGCAATCAAACTACAATATGCATGTGTCCATGTGTGAGTGAGTATATTTAGTTCGAAGAAATATCTTTCAGAATACCCACTTAAATACTATAACACTGTTAATGCCTTTCACCCGACGAATAAGAATGGGGAGAAAGAGTAAGAATTCCAAAACCTTACATCCTATATCTCATATTACTTTCTTTTCACCTTATTTATTTCTTCACCAATCAATCACCTCTCCCTTAGTCCATTCCTTTCTTTAAAACAAAGAGGTTGTGAATAATTGTTGATCACACAAATTACTATCACATATAATAAATTCGGTGCAGTATTTGTGACAACCGCTTGCAGTCAATCTACTGCTAGAGAAGTTATATTACTGCCATAATTTTTGTATAATCAACTAAATTACCGCCGCTTAATTCACGAGTAAATAGTGTTGAACTCAGCAAATAATTTGTCACAAATCGTTTTCTTAATGACATCACGTTCTATCAAGGCTTCATGAATTTATTTCGTTTCGTGTGCGCGGCTCGGCCCAACGTAATTTATTTGTGAACGTTCGCAAAGTTGCTCTACCCAAAAGATCAATTAATGTAGAAACCCTTTGAACCATGATTTTATACTTTGAACTTTAGATAAGTTAAGGTTATTGGGGAAAGCAAGTCTTTGATATGTCAAGGCTGAAAGGTTTTATTGGTACTACAAATTTGAGGCTTGAGTATATTTCCACACGCTTACCAAAGGAAACGGTAAAATATCTATTACAATAAGTTTTAACCGTGGCTTCGCCCGTGTGATTTCAAATTTTATGCCATGTCATGTTCATAACAAAAAATCCTACTAAAGGCTTGACTCGAGGAACTCATAGCCAATCCTAGCATTATAGGAGAAATAAAAGCTCACAGACTCTGATGGCTCGGCCACGTTGAGAGAATGGGAGAAGACCGTGATGTAAAGAGAGCGTATTTGGGTCGACCAACAGGGCGTCGCCCTGTCGGTCGCCCCAGATACCGCTGGCAAGATGTTGTGGAGTTGGATCTGAAGGAGCTTCAAGCTGGTGATTGGCGAGAAGTGGCCAAAGATCGGACAAAGTGGCGTTCTCTAGTATCGGAGGCCAAGACACATTTTGGATCGTTGAGCCAACGGAGTAAGTAAGTAAGTAAAGGCTTGGTACAATGAGTAGTTCAAATACTCAGCAAGGAGTCGTAATGTGTTGTTAGCAGCGTCTATATTTGGCAAGTTAGTATTTCTATAAAAAATGCTTTTGTATTATTTTATAAGCCTTTAGGAAGTTTGAATATTATCGATGGTATATCTGTACACCAAATGTTATCTAAATCTGTCCGTTGAATAGATTTAGATAATAATAATATCTTAGGAATAATAATAAACATCATGTTTATATACAAACTAGCTTTTGCCCGCGGCTTCGCTCGCGTTAATTTAAAATTTGTCAATCAATTCGGGTTGTACTCTGCTTGTAATAATATAATTCAATCATGATTCGAAAGACACGTGGCGCCATCTATTATTATAAGAACGTTATTATTGTTTTCCTCGGGAACAGTAATTTTTTTCGGGATGAAAGGTAGCCTATGTCCGTTTCTGTACACCTGACAACGTATATGCAAAATTTCAGGATGATTGGTTCAGTGGTTTAGGCGTGAAAAGATAACAAACAAACAAACTCATTTTCGATTTTATAATATTAGTTAGGAAGTTAGGATTAGGACTAGGATGTTATGTGCATAATTCTGCACATGATTATTATTGTGTCATTAATATTTTTTTTCATTTGTCTCACTATGATTATTTGCCTAGTAATCTAATTGTATCTTGATGATTCTTTTTTATTCGATAAGACATAACTTATCTGTGACCTCAATTCTATTTGAAGAAAATATACCACGACTAAGGACAAAAATAGAGGATGGTTTTTATTATCATTCCCAGTTTATGCGGAGTACTTAAGTATTCTGGCCTTGACTTTGAGTCGGTGCCAAATAAACAGTAACTGAAGATATTTGAATTAATACTTTAGTAGCGCAGTGATTGTGAATGCGACTGATATGTATGAGGTCTCAGGTTCGATTTTCAGGTCAGGCGAGATAATTGAGGCTTTTGACAAAAAAAATTAGAGACGACGTGTAGATTAGTACTGTATTCGGTAGAGGGTTTTAGGCTCGGTTCCTAATACGTCCGACCTAAAATCTTAGATAGCGAAATGTAAAACTATACTAATATTATAAAGCTGAAAAGTTTGTTTGTTTGTTTGAACGCGCTAATCTCAGGAACTACATGTACGAATTAAAAAAATCTTTTAGTGTTGGATAGCCTATTTATTGAGGAAGGCTATAGCCTATATAAAATCACGCTACGACCAATAGGTGCAGAGCAGCAATGAAAAATGTTACAAAAACAGGGTAAATTGTTTTGTATGACGCAGACGAAGTTGCGTGGGTCAGTTAGTGTTATATATGTATCTCTACCACCCTCTAAAATGGTACAACACATTCTCCATAAGACTTGGTACGTGTAGCAATGATTGTCCCTTTTGTGAGCATATAATACTTTCATTAACAACATTGATCGTGCACCCTACTTACTTAATTAAGAAACATATTAGTTACATGTCCAGCTTCAGTACCCTATAGCAAATATTAATCAGCGATAATAATATTGATGTTCACATGTTCAAATAGAAAACATAAATAGGAAAGTTATGAAAGCATGAAAATATCAAAGAAAATCAAACGAAGGTATGTACCACTACACACAGACACACGCGCACACACACACATGCACACGTTCACACACGCACACGCACACGCACACACACCTTAAATGTATATCCAATATCCAATGTACACTCCAATAGAATTAAAGGCATTGTTAGTATTATTCCTCATCGTACATTAGGTTTATACTTGATCTAATAATATGTCTACCATTAAAGCTTTGGGGGCCTGGTGACCGTAGCGCAGGTATTCTTATACCTATTTCGGGCACCAGTCTCTCACAGATGTTTTGTTCTATTTATATTAGATTAAGCCATAATATACTGTACAAACATTTGTGATGGGAAATAAATTATTATTATTATTATTACTATAACCTCAACGCTGTAGATACCAGAGAATACCACTGTGGTATGCCCAGCTTGACGTAAGAAGCGATTTAGGGAGATCATAGAGTCAGCGGTAGCTCTAGTCGTCTATATATCATTAGTGCGACCCCGAAGAGAGGGCAGTGGGCTGTGGTCGCACGATCTCATGTATAAATGGAATCCAAGAAGAAGAAAATTATTTTAAGTAGGGCTGGTAGTTATAGTACCTACAGCAGAGATCTCCAGAGCTTTCGGTTTTTTAGATATCCCGATGACGGATTGAGGATTACCACCAGGATAGTTAGTAGAAATCTCCACTTTTGGTAAATTAGGTATTTTACGAAGATGCTCCCCATCAAAAGCAGGCTACCATAGCATATGAACCTATTTATTACTTTTATCGTTTACCATTAGGCGGTAAGTTTGCTGGACATTTCAATCCTACGAATAATGTGAAAGTCTGTGAAGACGTTTGGAAGTTTGTTTCTCAATCACACGTAAACCGTTGAATGAATTTGACAGAAACTTGGCTCACAGAATGATCATGTCATGAATTAATATTATGCATTCCTGTGGTGTTCATGCTGGCAAAGCCCTAAGCAGAAACGTTTGCTATATACAATTAAAGCTACCGTGTATTCAGTTTGATATTAGATTCTTACCTGGTGGCCATTCTTGTCCATACACGAAGATCTCCGACCTGGCGATGTCTACCCTGTTCCATGTCAGTGCCAGCGAGAGTTGCTCGCTCGGAGACAAGTGCTGGGCCCTGAACAGCGCCGTTAGGATGACCTGGTCCAACTCCTGGACTTCACCGCCTTCAGCACGCTCTTGAATCCTGAATACAGTGATCTGTGAAAGAGAAATAAAAGTTAATTTGAGAAGGTTCCTTTGCAGTCAAAAGGTAAGGTTAAGGTTTTAAAGCCGAAAGACTGAGTACTGTGAACCTGAGTAACTCCATTAATTTACCACTAAACCATTACTGTGTTGTTGCTTAAATTGTCTACAGCAGATGCAATTTGTAGCATAAAGATTTAAAGAATTATGTAATCAATATGAAATCAATAATCCAGCTCAAGTTTAGATATACGCAACTATTATTTTTGTTGATACGTTTATATTATATTGAATTTATATTTCCTTTAAGAAGCTAGTAGTAAAATTAAGATATTCTTCAATGTGCCTGGACATCTGCCACGAAGATCTAATAGAAAACTCGTCTGCGTACCAAAAAGTAACACTAATTTAAGGGAACATTTTTCACTGTCTAGATTAAACCTATTGTGTTTATATTATCTGCGCATAATGCGTATGTAGTGCATGCGGAGCTCTTCTCTAAATAATGGGGCATTACTTTGCCATGTAATTAATTATTTTATATGGTACTCATTTCTGAAGAAGCAAAATAAACTAAAAAAATATATAGCAGTTCGCTAATGCTAGCTTTTATGAGAGGCAGCATGGCGCCCTCATCTTCCTGGCTGACCTGAGAGCCAATTCTTGTAACAACTATCTCTGAGGTTAGGCCGGAACTCCATTATAAACAGTTTTTATAAAGAGAATTCATGCTCAGATTGCTAACAGTACTGTCAAAAATACTCTGCTATTAGTCCCTATAATCAAGAACCCGTCAAATGTTCCATACGAGCGCTATCTGTTCAGCATGGCGACCATCCAACTGAATAGCTACAAATTAGGCCTCGTACAATCTCATTAGTTTGATACGCCTGTTTATGTGATTATGCCGAATTCGGCACAAATTACAGGCCGAATGGCCTTATATATCACTCGAGAATATATAAATAGACTATTCGTATAGTGCCTGACCTATTTATTTAGGTAACTGCCTACAGTGCCTATCCACTTAGGGTATTGAAATCGAATGAGTTTTTGTATTGGTAAGTTTTTTCTCCTTGCTTTGATTCATACAGTATACATAGATAGTGTCAAACCTACGGGGAACTATACAGTCTCTGCCTATCCCTCTGAAGAACAGCCTTTTATATATGTATCTTTTAAACAATTCTATTACCATTATTCAACCTAGTTGCATTTTAATTACACACATCCCACTAAATCCGATGGGAAACTGCCGTAAATGGAATTTCTATCCAAACTAAACCATTATAATCTAACTGGAAATTGGAATTGAAATTGTTGAATAAAACCTATTTCTAAGTAAATTGTTCAAACCAAACCTATTTCGACGAGAAAGTAATATGATTGTTGAAAATTGGCGCGCGAATTGGCAAATTAGTTTTTAACAAAATGTTAGAGGCAGAATGTTGCGGCAGAAAAGTTTCCGTATTGTATTTTCTTTTTTAACAATTTGTAATACGAATTTGGAGAGGACAGAATTGGTAGCAGATAATTAAAACATGCAAAATTCTTTGATTTTGAAAGAAATTATAAAATCTTATATAATATTACTAATATAGACTATAAGTACATTCTGTTACTAACCCATTACTAAACAATCTATGGACTTTTTTATGTAGGTACATACCGACATTAATGTCCGAAATAAAGATATTTTATTTTTTTATTTATTTTTATATAAAAGCTCAGCTTCCGTATGTTTGTGGCCGCAAACCTCCAAAAATAGGCGATGAATTGACTTGAAATTTTTACACATTATTGAATTTCTATATAAAAGTGTTTCTTTATACTTTTTATGCCGATTTTAGTGGGAGCATCGGGATAAAAAGTAACGAGACAGAGACGTAAATAATAATTTTATTTACGTCCCTAATAACTAAAGACTGAAATAGCGACGAATTAGCATAAACACACACAACTTGCAATATAATAGTGAGTTTTAAACTCACACAATATAAGTGTTTTTTTATATACTTGCTACTTCCATTTACATAATCTACCTAACCCAAAAAGTAGAAAATTTCGATTTGTTGTTACGACCTGCAAACCAGACGCACGCATAATCGTAAAGACAGAAATAAACATTATTACAAATATAAAACAACAAAAAGTGCTCTAAAATATGATACAGGGCTTATAAAAACAACATGTACTCTAAATGTAGAGTACATTTTCTAAGTTATACCCACGTTAAGACAAAGCTTTTAGCGACGAAGTTAGTTGATTTGTGTTTTGATAATGACCTAGAGTCCAAAACTTAAGGTCTTCTTCGCTTTAAAATTGCTATAAGCCTAATAGAGGCAGCAAGGAGGAAGGCTTATGCATATAGCACAGATGGTAAGACGAATGGCGTAGTGGCACAGATAGAGGGTTAAATGGTCACCCTGCCACTACCAATGCATCGAGTGTTAAGTGTGTAATATTTTAAGACTTTTTTATGGTATGCCATAAATGTTTGCCATAAAAATCGTTACTAATATTGGAACGAAGTTCCTTATCGCGCGTTGCGAAAGGGGGCTAGACGGAAAAAATTAAGACCAAAAGTTGTAACGACACTTTTTGCTATAGTTGTAAGTTTAAGGTTATTTCTTAATATGTATGTATTGTTAATGTCCACAAGCCAATTATTACTAAAATTGAGCCTACTGATTAAGTTTATATTACATTATATTTGTTCATAATAAAAAAAAAAATTAGAACTTAAAAAAAATATATATTACAATTCCTTCACTAATTAATCGAAAGGAACTTCGTTCCATCCGGGTGTCCCTTGACACCTCTCAAGTTTTTATATTATAAATACGAATGTGAGTTTGTTTGTGACGCTTCACGGCTTCAGTAAACGACCGATCATTATGAAATTGCGCATACTCGTTGTCAGGGGTACAGAAAGAGAGTTAAAGACCATCTCCTAGACCTTTTATCCAGAAAAATGTACCGTTACTGAGGGATAGAAATTTATTGACAAAATCTAGATTAATGCAAAGAAAAATCTAGTAATTACAAAAATGGTTATAAATCTATACTAATATTATAAAGCTGAAGAGTTTGTTTATTTGTTTGAACGCGCTAATCTCAGGAATTGGATAGCTTATTTATTGAGGAAGGTCATAGGCTATATAACATCAAGCTTATTCCACCTTATCCCGCCCTCCCCTTTCCTATCCAGAACAACGCGTGCTGGGCTCTGATGCCATCCTTACACGGTAGAGTCGATTAGAGCGCGTACCAAAAAGTTTGGGTCCTCATATCTCTGCCGAACGACCAAGGCATGGAATTCTCTGCCAAGGCACGTGTTTCCTTCTTCCTTAAATCCTGGGTTCTTTAAGCGGGGCGTGAAAAAGCATCTTCTCAGGCCGTCAAAGTAGAGACCTCAACATCGCCTCGGCTGCTGTGGGGGCGATGTGGAGGCCACTGCTCTTAGACCACACGACTGCTTACCATCAGGTGGAGTGTGGTCATTTTGACGAGCAAAATAAAAAAAAAAAAGCTTTGACCCACGGGAGCGGCGCAGTAATCATAAACGCGAGTGAAACCGCGGGCACATCTAGTTATTTTATAATAATATAATCGTCTCTATAATTCTATATTACCTCATTGTAGGCGCCAACGCGACGTAGGCCTCAGGCGTTTGCCGCCATTACGCCTAACCTCTCTCGGTGCAAATTTTATATTTACAAACAAATTAGGTCTATCTTATAAACGACACGTGATGATGTCGACATTACCCTTTCTCGCACGCAAAAGAAATATCTGTTGATTATATAGCGAAATAAATTGGTATATAAGGACCTAACAGATAGCTATGTATTCATCTCTGTCTAACCTTGCCAGGGAAATACGGGTGTGTTGGAATGATGTGTATTAATATCAATCATGATTGACTGATTAGGCCCATAGCATACGTTTTCTTTAAGACTTATGGCAGTGGTCTGACCGCCGACGATGAACGAGAAACGAGTAGAACTAGAAACTATAAACGAGTTGACGATCAGCGGGAAGAGCGAGTGTGTACTGTGTAGTTTCGATAGTTTTGTCGCCGGGCTATAAGCGAGTATGCAAGTGCGACGAGCGATTACTCGCGCCACTCGCCCGCGGTCGCTCAGTCCTGTGCAAATCTGCGTGCGCGACGAGCGAGCATCGCTGAACGAGTATCGCTGAGCGAGTTTATTTTTGAAAGCTCTTGTCGCACAGCGACAAAACTAGTAAAGCGAGTCGTCGCCGGCAGTGCGAACAGTCAGAGAGCAACTTTTAATATATGCATCTCTTTCGTTTACACGGAATGTATATTAGAGAGAAAATTGCCGATAGTTAGTCGTTTTCTCGCCGGCGGTCGGACCACTGCATATAGGTGACGGCAAGTTTTGGTACAAATTCTAGGGTCAGTGGAAGTAATTATTTGAGTACCGTAAGGTCGTATGACTTTAGCTCATTGGCCCCTAACTGTAAAAGTTTGAAGGTCCCACCAGACCACTATCATACTTTTTGCCGAAAAAATACACGTGGAAATCAATAGATAGCACTATAAACTGACAGTACAACAACTTCTTCCAATTAAACAGCTTTTTTGCAATTAAGGGCCAATGTCACTTCTCAGGGATAAAGTCATACGAAGTTACTATATTCTCCTTTTTTTATTATTTAATATTCTTATCATAGATATAATTCCTGTGTCGCTGAGGACTTAACAAACATTCATACCACGGACACAAAGAACACCCGCTCTCGAAACAACTATTTGTGGATCACACGTTTCTTTAACCCATGTGGGGATCGGACCCACAAAACCCAGCGCAGTGAAAGCGGCGAGGCAGCCACTTAATGTTGCCATATCATAAATTATTCAATTTTCTATTGAAAAATACTCAGTAACAGTAAGACGCCGGCCACACTGCGGGCGGTCAGCGGTCAGAGTTCCGAGTTCTGCGTTCCGCGTTCACTGTGATGTATGCGGTGTCTTAGAATCGTACACACCTAAAAGTAGTCAGACCGCGGCGGTCAAAGAGAACGCACGTTCTGTCGAAGTTCCATTTTTTTTTAAAGCGGTCACGATATCCCACGAAATTGAAAAGTTTATTGAATTAGTGCGAGATAAACGTACTGAACTCCAGATTTCTAGACCGCTCGCTGTGTGGGCAAAAGTGAACGCTGAACGCAGAACGCAGACCGCCGGGGCGATGTGTTCGGCGCCTAAGGGCTCGAAAAACGTGCCTAAGAAATGGCGAATAGCTAACTTCAACACAGCAGAGAATTATGAGTTCTACACTTGTATACCATCGAGTATATATAGAAGGACAATGATATGTTATGTATAAGTCAAAGATAAATAATGTACAAACATTCTCAGTCTTACTACAAAAGACATAAACACGTGTTAAACTCATGTCTAAAAAATACCATACCACAAATCAGTGGTTAACCGTTGTTTAGCCTTAAACATCCCTTAGACGTGTTTTAAATTGAAACACACGCATAAGCTAGTTTAACAGATGTCTGACCCCTTGTAGCTGTCACAGTCATCAACAGTTACACATTGATGCGTAACCGGCGTAACCGAATTTTGTTGTTTGCTCCTCGCTGCTTAGTTGTTTCCTTACTTTTTGATGAAGTATGCATTTTATTTTCAAATAAATCACCACCCTTTATTCAGAACAAAGTTTTAAAAATTACAAACTAACTTTGACAATGAGACATCACATTCCTTAACACACTATTTCACCATAATTATGTTAAATGAAAATTATTAAATTTTAATTAAATATGTACTAACAATTATATTGAAAACAATGATTATTCAATAACAATACTCGTATTTACATATAAGTAGTATTGATTTCATACAAGATATCCTTAGATTACATTAAAATTGTATTAAATTATCTGCATGCTAAGGAACGCGTCAAATACTACCATGAACCGTAAAATCCTACGATGTTTAGTTAAACATGTGATAGATACCATTTTGTAGTAAAGGAACCTAAACAAGGGTTTAAGGGGTGTCCAAATCGTTAAACACTGTCTAGCTAAACACATGTTAAAATGGTGTTTAGTATAACTTTTGTAGTAAGACTGTCTATGTTTATTACTTAAACAGCCCCAGCAAAAATCATGTTTTAAATTAAATTTCAATCAAATTCTTTCCTTAAAATGTTAAGTTAATTAAGTTAGTAAACCTCCGACCAACTTTTGGTGGAAATTACTTTGTCTACTAAATCACTTTAATCAAGTCCAGAGTTGAGAAAAGTTATTTTTGTCAGAGTGAAATTAATTTAAAACAACTGGGATGTACTAGTTTCATATTTGCGAACTTTTCGTTGGGAAGACAGATATGAAAGATAAAGAAAAACATGAAAATAGCATTAGCTTGGTTCAGTTCCGTGAACTTTCCATAAATTTATTTATGCTTGAAGAAAATATGAATAAGTTCCTTTTAATTTTTCTGAAGTAATTTCTGGGGTTGGATGCTTGTAACTTCAGGTTGAATGGATACTAAATGTCATAGCCGATTCTGCAAAAATGGGTAACTGCGGTAACAGCAGGGCAAAGATCAAAAAGCATTAGTCTCTTGCTAATACCAGAACTTTCTCATAGATTACATAAAGAAAGCCTTACACTATTTTCTAAGCTTTTCAAACAACTAACATCACTATAAAATGATTGTCTCCAAATTTAGAGAAGTCCATTTTACATCACGAACCTTTCAGTTCTTTTTTACAAAGAAAAAATTCTTTGTAAAGACGAACTGAAAAGTTCGACTATTTTCTAGTCTTCCCTAGCTTCTGGAACGTAAATTCTACAAAATAATTGATGGGTCAAATAGTCACTAATATTAAAGCTGGAGATTGCATACTTTGAGAGCACGTACAAATCAGTCTGAAGTCTTCATCATCAAGCCATTAGCATAAGACGACCCAAAATAAGGCCTTCTTAATTACAGCCTTTAACATTTTAAACGTCAAGCAGTAGACACAATCCTTACTAATATTATAAATTCGAAAGTAACTCTGTCTGTCTATCTATGTCTGTCTGTCTGTTACCTTTTCACGGCTAAACCACTCAACCGAATTAGATAAAATTTGGAACAGATATAGTTTAATACCTGAGGAAGGACATAGGCTATTTTTATTGACGCGGGCGGAGCCGCGCGCATAAGGTAGTAGAAAATATATTGTTCGCGGACTAAGACGAGAACAGAAGACTTAGAGCTCCGTTACGGTCATCAGTTGGATGACCGTAACAGTGCTCAAAGTCTTAGGCCCGGTTTAGTTTTCACACATAGTCTATGAAAAATCTGTCGCTACTAGATATAGCCCGCGGCTTCGCTCACGTAAATGTACGCTAGGTGAGGTTAGTAACAGTACTTTTTTCTGGATGAAAGGTACCCTATGTCCTATTCTGTACCCCTGACAACGTATATACGAAATTTCAGGATGGTTGGTCAAGTAGTTAAGGCGTGAAAGCGCAACAAACAAACAAACAAACTTACTTTTACATTTATTATAATATTAGTTAGATTTAAGAGCTAAAACAACTCGTTTCTTCAATACAGGAATCCGGCCATCCCATCCCATTTGAAAGCCTAACTAGACTTGTGTTAGAAGTAGACTGACATGAAGAAAATGAGTTGACAAACTAGAATAATAGATAAAGAGTAACACATCGCTCAACAGTTGAGCCCGCTGACGCTTTGATTGGTGGCTGTTTAGTGACGTCGTCGTGTCACGTCGACGGGGCTCTAAAGATGTTGTATACCTGTAGTTTGTAGGAAAGGCTTTTCGGATTTACACAAGCTAAATCAGTTTGGCGAAATAGTTTAGCCACGAGGAAAAAAGGTTTTTTTTACGATTTTGTAGTATGACGGAAAATAACAGAATTATTTTATGATTTCGGAAATACGTGATGTGAAGACTACGATACACAATCGCTATAGATCCATCCTTCGTAAGGTTTAAGTAAGTATTTCTTAGCATATTTTAAATTAGCTTTTGCGCGCGGCACCGCCCGCGTGGTACCTACATCAATAAGTAAGTACCCTATGTCATTTCCCAGGTTTTAAACTACCTCTGTATCAACTTTCATTCAAATCGGTTGAGTGGTTGAGCCGTGAAAAGGTAACAGACAGAGAGAGTCACTTTAGAATTTATAATTATTACCTATATTCATATTATAAAGCTAAAGAGTTTGTTTGTTTGTATGTTTGAACGCGCTTATCTCAGGAAATACTGGTTCGAATTGAAAAATTACTTTGGTGTTGGATAGCCTATTTATCGAGGAAGACTATATAACATCACGCTACGACCCACGGGAGCGGTGCAGTAACTATAAACGCGAGTGAAACCGCGGGCACATCTAGTAAATAACATAAATATTAGTAAGGATATACAATTATTGTACAATTACCGTATACAGGTAACAAAAGACTATAAATAGAAGTTAAACTTGTCTACGTTATCTCAAATCCTTTATGTTTATTTAAAGTCAGACTAAGGCAAAAGTTTGACATTCAAAATTGTCTTTTAATATCTAAACTAATGGCATTTTGTTCAGACAAATTGATTGAGTCTATTACATCTATTAAGTTGATATGGATATTACCAAGGGCACTTCAATTTACTTACCAAAAATTAACTCTGAAGATAACCATAAATATATAATCAAGTTTATGTTTGTAATTTAATAAATGCCGAAGGCAAAGTCAAATCTAGAATAAACATAAGTGTTCTGTGACCTATGCGTGACCTCGACCTTGACATTTAAACAAACACTAACTTAGATGTCTATTACTGTTCTTCGTGATCCATTTACTAATCAACGTTGGTCTTTGCTGATTTTATTGTTCTGTGTGAAGTTACAAAATAACTAAACACTTTGAAACCGAGAAAATGGCGTAAAATTATAGTATTTTGGTTTTGATAAGTAATATTTTTTTATTTAAAAAAACATTAGTCATCGCACGACTAAACTGTGGAATGAACTGTCGCCTGCGGTATTTCTGGACCAATACGACCTACAAACTTTCAAGAAAAGAGCGTACTCCTTTTTAAAAGGCCGGCAACGCACTTGTGGCTCCTCTGGTGTTGCGGGTGTCCATGGGCGGCGGTAACCGCTTAACATCAGGCGATCCGTCTGCTCGATTGCCACCTATCTCATAAAAAAACACTTATACAATAATACCTACTATCAGTACCTACTAATAACCTTAGTTAGGGTCACCTGAACAACTAATTAGAATGATTAAATACTAGCGATCCGCCCCAGTTTCGCACGGGTAGTACAATACCTTAACAAATTATAGACCTCAACCTTCCGCATGATTCACTCTTATCTTTTTTTAATTTTTTTTATACGATTAAGGTGGTAAACAAGCATACGGCCCACCTGATGGTAAGTGGTCACCGTAGCCTATGGACGCCTGCGACGCCAGAGGCATCACTTGCGCGTTGCCGACCCTTTAGGAAAGGAAGTGGGAAGGAGAAGGAGCGGGCAGGGGGAAAGAGGGTTAATGATTATGAGCCTCCGGCACTCTCACTTGCCGAACGAAACGCAACAGTAGGAATACTGCTATTTCACGTCGATATCCTGTGAGAGGGTAGTCCTTCCCCGATCGTGCCGGCCCATTCATGCTGAAATCAGCGAGGCTCTACTACTATCTATTGGTGAAAACCGCATGAAAATCCGTTTAGTAGTTTTCGAGTTTAACGCGAACAGACAGACAGATGCGGCGGAGGACTTTGTTTTATAATACATATGTATTGATTCTAAATCTTTGGCTTATGAAGCCGTGCGTCGTCGACTTTCATACATACACGTACATATTTCCATGCCTCTGCAGCAATGCTGAAACTAGCGAAATTTAGATGTATCCATTGTATACATTAATATTTCACTAGTTGTGGTTTCAGGGCCCACGTGATGGAGGCGACCTTATTGCCGTTTGGGCACGTTGCCAGACTCCATGCTGCTAATGAGAATTTCTTGAAAGAATCACCCAATAACACTTTGCCTAACCAGAGAATTGAATCCGATACCTCATGAACTCCTGTTCATGAGATCGTATTCACTATTACTGTCCCACCAAGACTCATAACTACCCTTTTTTAGTTTGTGTGTTTATATTTCATAGTTAAAATCATAACAAAATATATCTATCTATTCTATTAAAAACCTATTTAAGCGTCTACAAATAAAATATATTTTTAAAATCTAATTGGGCTTTCTATTTTTGCTTAAAACCATGGCTTTTAGAATTCTTGTCTCTCTTTCTTTTTGTCAGTCTGTCTAGATTCACACAAATAAAATTGCGAGCAAGCCGCCGCCGCCGGTTATTCATATCAAGTCGCGAACAAATGCTCGTATGTACTTATATATTTCTTTAGTCAACACCTTAAATAATACATGTAGGTATATAAATAATACATGTAGGTATATAAATAATACATGTAGGTATATAAATTAAAATTATTCAGCAGCCGGTTGGTAAGGTCACTTTTATTCTAAAACCCAGACAGCGTTTGAGGTCGACCTAAGATTTATAGACCTTTTGTTATTTCAGTGATTAAATGAAAAAGGTATCTATTGAAAACTATATAAGTACGAACAAACATTTAATGTCTTCTATTAATATATTATTTCACTAATATATTAAAATATACCTACTAGTAGAAGCAGAAGCAGACGATAGCACAGTAAGAGACCATTGGATTGCCATGCAGGTCACGAGTTCGATTCTAGGGCACGTACCTCTCACATTTTTAAGAATACATTGCGTGTTAAATAATTCAAAACGAGATGGGTGTAAAAACCCAGGATTCAACCTCTTCGTTTTAAATGTACTTCATGTGACCTTGTGACCCTATCTCGGGGGTCTTTTTACCCACAGGGCCCATATTCAAACTTGAGCGAGATATGACCCCAAGGTGTACACACCAAGTTACAAGTCAATCGGTTCAGTGGTTCCGGAGTTATGTCTGTCACTAACAGACAGACACACAGACCCACATAGTGTTTTCATTAACCTCTGAAGAAGACTTAGAAAGTAATAAAATTTAGTAGTTAATAAACATCGTGACGCAACGGGCATGTCTGAGAGTTCTCCATAACTTTTTCGAAGATATGATAAGTCTGCAAGCCCGCACTGGGCCGGCATGGTGGACTAAGGCCTGAACCTACTCAAATTGGGAAGAGGCCCATGCCCAATATTGGGACAATTTATATTATACGAGATGATCCCGCGGTTTTACCCTTGTTTATCAATACTGCGCCTTCCCGCGTAGTAGCGTGATGTTATATAGCCTATAACCTTCCTCGATAAATAGGTTATCCAACACTAAAACAATTTTTCAAATCGAACTAGTAGTTACTGAGATTAGCGCGTTCAAACAAACAAACAAACTCTTTAGCTTTATAATATTAGTATAGATTATCCTAACTAATATTATAAATTCGAATGTGAGTATGTTAGTTTGTAAAGCTTTCACACTTTAGCTGCTCAAACGATTGTCATGAAATATCGCATAGGTACACGTTACAGGGGATCAGGAAAAGTACCTTTAATCCAGCGAAAAGTTCTGTTACAAAGCTAATCTAACCTACATTTACGCGAGCGACGCCGCGGGCAAAATCTAGTATATTATGATAAGTTGTCTGTCTCGGTAACACAGTATGGTACGTTAGTGACAGCCGGGTCGCACAAACTCTAATTAGGGTTTTCTATCAAGAAACCCGCAATCGTAGTACGGATTCTGGAGTGTGTTCGGTAAACGGCAATTAGTTCCCTCTATTACATCGGGCCTAAATAAATTAAATTAATATGATGAAATGCACGTCTACGTGTATCTCGATCGACCTGCAAGTTTGCCTTATAATTCCTCATTGTTCAAGAAAGTATGACAATCCTAATCCTAATCCTAACTAATATTATAAAAGCGAAAATGAGTTTGTTTGTTTGTAATCTTTGCACGCCTAAACCACTGAACCGATCATCCTGAAATTTTGCACATATGTTGTCATGTGTACAGAAACGGACATAGGCTACCTTTCATCTCGAAAAAAATTACTGTTTTCGAGGAAAACAACAATAACGTTCGTATGATAATAGATGGCGCCACATGTCGTTCGAATCATAATTGAATTATATTATTACAACACGAATTGATTGTCAAATTCTAAATTAACGCGAGCGAAGGCGCGGGCAAAAGCTAGTAACAAAATAAAGTACAACAACAAACAAATAATCATTTAATATACAATTGACAGCCTTATCGCTACAATAATATTTTCTAGGTATAATTTAATTAAAACAACACTTGATATAAAAGTTATCTCTTTGAGGTATTCTGAGGAAATACTAATAAAATTGCAAACAGCTTTAATTTTATTTATACCTTGAGAGGGTTTCTAAAAATCATTTATATCTTAAGAGGGTTTCTAAAAATCATTGAGAGTGAGACCCTAGTTATAGATATTAGCGTTAAGAAATGCTAACTAAAATTGTAAATGCGAATGTGAGTTTGTTTGTTATGCTTTCACCCCTCACCACTATAACCGGTCACCACGAATGTCGCACACACGTCGTCAGTGATACAGAACAAGGACATACCTTTTAACCAAGAAAAAGGTATTGTTCGTAGGAGATGAATTTTTTTGACAATATACTAATATTATAAAGCTGAAGAGTTTGTTTGAACGCGCTAATCTCAGGAACTACTGGTTCGATTTGATATTATTTTAGTGTTGAGTAGCCTATTTATCGAGGAAGGCTATCGCCTATATAACATCACGCTACGACCCACGGGGTCGGCGCCGTAACGATAAATGCGGGTGAAACCGCGGGAACATCTAGTGTACTATAATGCGAGCGTAGCCGAGGGCAAAATTTAGTTAGAAAATACATTTGTTAGACTGTCTTGGTGAACAGACTATATGTCAAAATTACCACTACTTCTAGATTATATACATATTAATAATGTGTGCTACTCAAGCCGAAATTCAGAAAGTTTAAACACACTCAAACTTCAAGCATTCACGAGACAACTTACTGGCGAAGATAATCCACTATGTTTAGACATTACACGACTTCATGCATTTTCATACAACGTTGATCACCTCTATACATAGTTTAAATCCAGTCGCTTAGTATAAAATGAAGTTTTTGGAAATTCATCAGTACACCGAGGACACTGCTTCACTTTAAGCTAGATAGCAAAACTTCGCTCTCAAAATGCACTTTCAAGATATTGCAATATTAATCTTTGGTTCAGGAGCGTAGTTTCCACTGGTTGAGTTCTTTACAAAGAATATTCCCTCATAAACAAAAGGGTATGAGTTTATTGAAGCAGGTAAATTTATTGAAGAAACGTGTCTCGGGCACGTTGTTAACTTTGTTACATTCAGAATAGTTTATCTAAGGAAGTTTACACGTGGTGGTGTAATAAAATTGTAAAGTAGCATCGTACTGTACTTCACGATAACTTAAAGAGTTTTTATGTATGTTTACTTTTTATATAGCTTGCGAGATGAATATGCGATTGCAAACAATGACTACATAGTATTTCTTTGTTTGTTGTTTCGAACACGTCTAATTTTTTTATGGCTTTCGAAATTGAAGCATAGACAAGTACAAATATATGTATGCATACTAAATGCACTGGAGGTCTAATTCTACGTTATTCAAATAGGCCTAAATTATGAGATTTTAATTAATCTATACATTTGTTGCGGTAAATATAGAAAAATAAAATATGAAGCTGGATTTGCCGCACTGTGTCGGTTTGCTTCTGACTACGGTCAGTGCAATTTTTTTTCTTCGTGGGGAAATGCTCCTGATGCTTGAGCCCTCGACACAAGGGGGCGAGAGGCGAGAGGGTTATGTCGGGCTCTCACGAGACTTCGGGCCTACCGACTAAAACCACCACAAAGTCACCTAGGTTAATCGCGTTAATGCTTGTCTGTATAACATTTCACTCTACGGTTTACATGCAGTTAATTTGTCCCCCCTAGCCAATAGCTCGACAGTTGCGGTTTCAACCTCGTCACGGATGTCAATTTAAACCAAAATAAATTAAATTTACTGGCGTCAGTGATTACTTACAATCTAGCATTAAGTGCTAACGATAATTGGCAAGATAAAGTAGTTAATAACATGTTGTGGACAAATGAACAATAAACTGCATTAATGGACACTTTCAACGTGTATAGTAATTACCGACAGCATTCAGCAATGAAACGATATTGCTTTAGACATCAACCAAAGCTTGTCGTTACATTATACTATCGAAGTATCAATGTAGTGTACACGAATAGATATGACACAATAGTAAGATCAGGATGTATTGTCGATTTAAAAAGGACACGATCTTTGTAAATGTCTAAGCATATAAGACTATGTGTAGGCCTAAAATATACTCACTAACATAAATCACGGTAAAACCAAGCCCTTTCAAAAATATTTTTGCAAACAGTCAAACATTTAAAACACGACGCGCCACGTAACAAAGGCAATAATAAAAAATGCAGGACCAAGAATATCTCCCTGTGAAACCCCCGGCGTCTAGTGACGCCTCGGCTCGTCCATTAAACGTGCTAACGAGCTACGCCCATCAATTGAACCGTTTCATTATACAGCGCACACCTTCAGTAGGATATTATGTTTTAAAACTAAATTCTTTATTACCAGGATGATAATTAACATGCTCAGATGCTTTCGCTTTAACTAAAAAAAGGTATAGTTGGAGTCTTAGTTACATTAAGCAGTAATATTACGTACGTAGAATTATAACGAAATGCAATTTCTGACGTTCGTTCGCGCTCGTAACAAGTGTGATGACGATGAGAAATTCTGGCAGATGTTACTAATTACAACTGTGAATGTACTTTAAATTATTTCATGTAGGCAATATTGAAATATACTTAGGTATATTATTTCGAATTAATGTTACCGAAATATAACGACGTAATGATATATGTTCGATTGCGACATTATGCTAGCGTGGGTAATATATTTGTTATTCTGTTTAATGTTCATTTTACCTAGCGGTGAGCAAAATAAAGTATGGCCAAACAAAAATTTTGTAACAGTCTCACGAGGAGTTTTAAAACTAAACTTTGCTTCATAAAGTGCTTATTCTACTAAAATGTGAAATAACATCAAAACAAGTAAAAGAAAATAAAGCCAAAATTAAAATAAACTGCGGTCTGAAAAGGGTTTTAAATTTAAATTAAAACAGAACATAAAAACAGTTCGGCTAATAGTAATTGGTTATTTATTTTGAAGCTAGCTAGTTTTATAATAGTATATAAAATTATACCATCGTTTTATTTGTATCGACATAAATTAAAAACTGATAAGTTATCAGAACAAACAAGATCTCAAAAGCAATGTCCACTTTAAAACATAAGGTTATTCCATGAAATACTGGGAAAATCCCGCGGCATCTGGGTCAGTACAGATTGAAATGTCAGACACTGAAAAAGGTTTTCTTATGAAGGTGCGCGACGGAAATATTCTGTTACATTTATTACGACAGAAATGCATTTTTCTTATGACACTGTGCCATTATTCTAGACAGACTTTAATTTACTTCAGTTTTAATGCATCGGGCTGCATTTTTTTAATTCAAAAGTTAAGGCTGCAATTGCGTTAAGCCTTCATATATTGTTACGTATATAAAGCCTGGTCGGAGACCGTCGAACTGCTACGCAGAGGTCTCGGAATCAATGCAGGTTCGATCCCAAGGCGCGCATCTCTGAGTTTTCAAAGTTATGTGCGTTATAAATAGTTAATTATTGCTCGCTTTAACGGTGAAGGAAAACATCGTGAGGACACCTGCATGCCTAAGAGTTCTACATAATGTTCTATAAGATATGTGAAGTCTGCAAATCCGCACTAGGCCAGCGTGGTGCATTATGGCCTAACCCTTCTCACATTGAAAAGAGACCCGTGCACAGCAGTGGGACTTGGGTTATTATTTTTATTATACATATATCAAAATATGAAATACAATTACGGAATTACATAAGATTTAAATAATTTACACGGAAGTTATATAGGCATAACCATCTTGTAAATTAGGTACTTAATCTGTCAAGTCTTAACATACCAGAAATAATTAAAAATCTACTGTGTCAAGCCATCGGTGTGCCGTTGCATTTCAATAGATTTATTAGATCCACATATTTTGACTAAGATGTAGAGTTTGTGAAGTTAGATTTTGTAGAGTTAGGGCGTGTAAAGTTAGAAGCTTGGCTCTACATGAGATCTGATTACTTTTTGACAGTGCGTGTCATATTATGGTCTCGTCCTGGCAACATTTTACATGAAAATGTTTTTGGTGAGATAAATCTTTCGACATTTTATAGCTTTAACGCAATTTTACGAAGCCAATATATTCTTAAATCATTGAACTGTTAATATATCTGAAGTTTCACGAGAATAAATTACCCATGGGAATTTATTTCCATTAATATCATTTTCCTAATTGACCTTTTAACCAATATTTTACAGGTCAGTTCGCAATACAAAATACTGACACGGTTCTGACAAAAAGGCAATATACCTACGTATTAAAATAATTAGCGCGGTGTTTTAACTTCCTAGATAGCCGAAGTAAATACTGTAAATTTAATACTTAGATACTAAATCTATTATTCAAATGGTGGGAAAATTAAAGTAAAAATATTAGAATACAACATTTAAGAGCTTTTAATAATTCTCTTTCGTCAGTTATAATTTTAAGTCATAATATAATAGGTTAACGGAAGGGCGTAGATCCAAACACCATGCTGTCATTGATATAATTAATTTCTTGACAGAAAATCTCATTAGTACGTAAAGTACTAATGGTATTTTCTGTCAAAAAATTCAGCCGTCATACGGAAAAAGACGTACCTTACATATTTTCCGAAATTGAGTGTTTTACATATTTGGAATCAGTAGAAAAAGACGCACCTGACATATTTTTTCGAAATTGAGTTTTTTTTTCATATTTGGAATCAGTAAAAAAAGACGCACCTGCCAGTATACATACATAGATTCACGTCTGTTTCCCAGAGGGGTAGGCAGAGACTCCGGATTTCCATTTCCTACGATTCTGACACACTTCTCTGGCTTCATTCACTTTCATCACATTCCTCATACACGCACGTCGGTTCAAGGAGCTCTTAACCTGGCCTTTGTCCAGAACGCCTCTGATTTAATCGAGAAACGTTCACCTAGGTTTTCCTAGTAGTAGTTTTATAGTAGTTTTTTTTTAATTATAATAGATACGTCTTTTTTCCTTATGACTGCAGCATATGTATACAACGTTAGTATTCACAATTGCTACGCGACTGAGACAGTTGTATAACAATGTAAAATATAAGATATCTATCTAAAACTATAATTAACCTTAGTGTGCCTTATTTAATGTGGGACCCAAAGCTTTGCTAGCGAAATGTGGACGTTGCACACTTCCATCTAATCATTCAGGGGCTTATATGCATGAGAACATTATGTAAATGTTATAATATGACAAATTCCTTAGCCAAGAAGGATTCTGTGAATGAAATAAATTCAATCTGTTCCCGTCTATTACCGTTCCTTTGAATAATATCCATAAAAACGTTGCTGTCAGGCACCGTTAAGGAAATAATATTAATGCCTAGAAAAAGTAACTTAGCATTATCATATTTTATCGCTTATTTTACATCAGTGACGTCAAGGTGTAAAACGACTGCTATATATATAAGAAATCGGATTCAATATCCGAGTTACGAGACATAAAAATGTCCAAAATGTTTTCTTTGTTGCAGCAGAACTGAGTGCGGATCTGTGCTTGGTAAATGTTATTAGACTCGTCCTTCTATTACGTGTGACCACAGGATACACCACTGCTTTACCCTTCGAAAATATTATATGCGTAAGACTAAGTATATATTAAAAACTAATGCAATAGAAAAAGGTTGACAATACCGAACTCTTCTGAATAGGGACAGCCACGTTGTGGGATCCGGGCGTACTCCAAAAAACACAAAATATGCATCATACGCGTCCCACGACGCGACTGTTCCTAGCCATGGGAGTTCGGGTCATTGTCAACCTTTTTCTATTGCAGTAGTTACGATGATTCTTCTCAGTATCGTCTAATTCGATTTAAATGTAAGTATGTGTACGACCCAGATTGTATTAGTTAAGTTATGTTGTTAAAGGTTGAGTTGACGTAAACCACAGATTGCAATTACATACGATGTTTATTGTTCGACTTGTTTACAATACGACAGATTGGATGCTAATCCGTGGCTATTGCTCAAACGTTATTAGTCAACTAACTTTATGAATAATAAAATATACTAAGTGCCGAAAGTATGCAACGGCGCGTCAGCTAAACAGTCTGTAGGTTAACCGAACAGTATGTATGTTAATATTTCACACTAAAGGTTATGCCTAGGTTTGCATTACTACGATATGTAACCTCCCATTAGTAGGGCTGTATATGTAATAATAATAATAATAATAATATTCTATCACACACACAACGCCATCTAGCCCAAACTAAGCAGAGCTTGTACTATGGGTACTAGACAATGGATAAACATACATATATACATTTTTTTTTTGTAAATACATACATATTATACATAGAAAAGGTATTGAAAAACCTGTCACCATATCTACAGTTTTAAGCCCTACATTTAATATACCAATATTAGCGCAGAACCTCATCAACGTTTTTAATAAACTTACCGTCAAAAGGAAACGTGACCTCAAGCTCCAAAGAAAATTATTTTGCTCGAAGGCAATTTAATTCAAAAATATTTGTATACTTTGTAGACTTATGCTTAAGGCGATGGGGAATGTCTGTAAACTAACAGCTAACTAATTAAAAGTTTATGTAGGTTTTTAATAACTAATTGGTTTTAAACTATTATTTATATTATCATAATATAAATAACATGTTAAAAGTACTATTTATCTCTGTTAGTCTTAGAACAGGTAAATAATTGGAATTGTCGCGTCAGTAAACCCTACATATTATTTTACGGGTTCTTTGTCGTTGGACACCACGAGTTACTGACACCAGGGTGTGTACCGCACAAGGAATTTGAATTGGCTGTTTGGGATCATGGTGTGAATCGACGAATGTCTTGTTTGCCTTCGTCGTTTCACACCGTGGTGTGAAACAGCGAAGGACTCTTTTTGGCATCGTTGATACGGACCTTTTATTAGAACTTAACAATCAATGTTAATCTTTTTTTTTAACATGAGGGAATGCATTAACGCCTACCCCTCCGCGGGGGCGGGCGGAGGGGTTATGTCGGACTCGCCGGGGTAAAAGAAAGAGATGTTGAAATGATAATGGACCTCCCGGAATACTGACTAAACCTACCGCGGTGTTCCTTGACAAAACCACTATCGGCGGAGCCGCGCGAATCACTTGCACATGCGGTCGCGACCCCGCCGAGGATTTGGCTCACCGTATGAATCGGCAGGCCACTACACGAAGAGACCTACCCAAAGGCACTCACTCACTACAAACCCTACTGTCTCTCCCAAGAGGGGAGACGGACTCAACACAGAGATTTTAATATTATTGGACGTTGTGACAACCTACTTTACTTTATAAATTACCAAATCCTTACATAGGACCGCAAATTATCAACGCAATTAAAATTACTATCCTATTTATTATTTTCTAACAGTGCTGCATTGCCGCAGCTTATGCTGTATTAGATTTTGCCCGTGGCTTTGCTTGCGTAAATGTAGGTAAGGTTAGGTTAGCAGCAGTACATTTTTCTGAATGAAAGGTGCCCTGTGTCCTTTTCTGTTCCCTTGACAAAGTGTATGCAAAATTGAATGATGCCTGGTAGAGTAGTTAGTCGGCGTAAAAGCGAAACAAACAAAAAAACTTATATTAGAATTTATAACATTAATTAAAATTTATAATATAGAAGGTGACAGAATGGTTATATGCCAGATGTTTTTTCTGAAAGGGGAATGCCTATTCTCCATGTCTCAGGCCAAAGATGGACATAAAAAATTACTATAAAAATTGAGTGTTTTAAGATCTTAACAATATTACATATCTAAAAAATATACTTATTCAAATTGACGCCACTATTTTAGAAATACCTATTAAAAAAAATGTATTGAGGTTATTTTTCTATATGAAAATGTGTCTGGCTGTGAAATAATTCAGAAACATCTCTTTTCTCAATGCTCTATTATATAATTATGATAGGAGGTGTGTTTGTATTATATTTTTATCCAGTTATACTTAATAGGGTATGAAAAACACATTTGTTATTTTAAACTTCTATATTCTCTTCATTGTCATATACTATTAACAAATCATCTAGAATAGGCGCAGGAGGGCATTATTGGACTCATATCTTGCCCAAGAGACATACTCTTTTAACTATTTTTTGAAATTGCAGTGGCATCAATTTGAATGAAAGTAAATACATATTTTTTATGACAAAATCAACTGGAAAGTGTTTATTTCTCTAGCCTCTTGTCCACTTGTGGCCTCAGATGGGCGTTCCCCTTTCATAAATTTCATATTATCAATTAGTAAAACGTGTTTCTATGAAGCAACCTCTGAAATATTACGTGATTGTTACGATATTATTTATTATACTCACAGCTCAATGTTACACGCTGATTAATATTAGTAAACATGTTTTATGATCCAATATTCTAGGTATCGCATGACCAATATTTTTGGCAAAACTCTAGCTCAAATTTCGCAATATCCCACCTACTGTCAGGTCGCTACGTTGCGGTACCATTCAATTACGAGTTTGGCTTTCTGGCACACGAGAGGCGTGCCGTGCTGTGCCGTGACTTTATGTTGAGAAACAGCAATTTTGAATAAAAGGAAACATCCCACACCGAAAAATGGTATCCAAAAGCTACAAATGTATTCTCTTTTAATAAACGCTTAGTCCGGTTTGAGCGAAACAATATCGACAGAAAACGTTTTTACAAAACAAACGTTTTAAAATGTCGAGTTTTTCGGAAAGCTCTATATTGTTCACGTTACGTTAAAAAACGATGAAATGCCAGCCAGATTCGCGGAACCACGCTGATTTAGTTAAACTGTTCAATTAAAAGGATTAATAAAATTTCAAGATGTGTTAAAACTATGGACGTAGGAAGAGTCATATTATTATATATAATGAATGAAATATAATGTGTAAGTAAAGCCAATTCATATATTGCCCTGCCCATCATGCTCATTACCATCTTTTACCACAATTTATAGTAATTTTGCAATAAAAATACATTTGCTTTAATTTATTTCATTCTCAATACAAATAGACAAGCTGATAAGCCGAAACACATGTCTGCTGTTAAAAGTCGGTACTTTTAACAGTAGACATGTGTTTCGGCTTATATGACTAGATAACTTCTAAACTCGGTAGTTTAGAAGTTATCTAGTCATATCAGCGGGTCATAGAAGTAACAAGAGACCTATCCCACAAAACATCATGACTCGCCGATCTGAAGTTAAAAAAAAAATTGTGGCATGTAACATGTGGGTACGGTAAAATCACCTACACTTACAGCTAAAGTTACTGATTTTATATACATAAGGTAGCAAAGTTAAATATCGTTCCCGGGACCTCACGTGCAGTCCCAAGCGAGAGCACCAACCTACACAATGCTGGGAGAAACGACGCATTCTAATAATAATAAACATCTACCTATTTTTTATATTTTCTAGTTAACAACGGCTCATTGAGCACTTTATTTTCTCCTGAATAGTTCGAGTATAGCCTGATTATAACAATCTCTAGTTTCCACCTCAAACTCAAATATTTATGGTCGCGCATTCTTAGCATTATTTAATTGAAAGCTTGTATTTTACTCGACTATAACACAGCTAAAAAGGAAGGGTTATGATCTTAAAAATCTATGTATGTTTGTATTTATGTGTGTTCCACCGTAACTCCTAAACTGCAGAGCCAATTGTGCACGACCACGGCATTCGAATTGAATTATTTTAATACTAACTACATATTATTATTAATGCAAATGTGAGTTTGTTTGTTTATTTGTTACGCTTTCACGCCTTAACTACTCGACCGATCATTATAAAATTTCGTATAAGTACACGTTGTTAGGGATACAGATATGAATATTACCTTTATCCTGAAAAAAAAGTCCTGTTGTCGAGGAATAGCTCGAAACGTTATGAATGTGAAAAAGCCAGAAGAATTCGATACAACTAAATAAACATAATTATGCTATCTGTAGAATATTGAAAAAACAGTTTATCTTTATAAATCCCTTTTATTTGCACGATAGCTCACACAGTCACCCATTACAGTCATACACAAAAGACATAGACAAAATATAGAAAACATTAATTATACCAACAGCAGTGTTGCCAATACAAACATAAAGAAAATACAAATTGTAATACATTACATTATTGCCCAACACTATCTAAAATATCAAAGCATTTAGCTTATTTCTTATTACCTATTTAGTTTATTTGTTTATCCATAGCCGGGTTAAAGATTTTGGAACCTTTCTTCTTTAATTAGTTATAGTTATTATGCTGTAGTCAGGTTATAGTTTTTTTTTTATACAACTAAGGTGGCAAACAAGCATACAGCCCACCTGATGGTAAGTGGTCACCGTAGCCTATGAACGCCTGCGACACCAGAGGCATCACTTGCGCGTTGCCGACCCTTTAGGAAAAAAAGGAAGTGGGAAGAAGGAGCGGGAAGGGGGAAAGAGGGAAATTGGGCCTCCGGCACTCTCACTCACCAAACGAAACACAACAGTAGGAACACTGCTATTTCACGTCGATATTCTGTGAGAGGGTAGTCCTTCCCCGGTCGAGCCGACCCATTCATGCTGAAATCAGCGAGTCTTTACTACTTGCAGTATAGTTTGGTTATTTGTTTAAATTCAGCTCTCGAAATGTTAGTGCGATACATTCTACCTATCCCCTTTGGAGATTACATATTTACAAGTTAACTTTTATTCAATAACATGTTACAAAAGTTTTGTTATTATGTTTACTTCAAATATATTATGAAAATCCAATATCCTTATATCGAACAGGAAGGAAGAAGTAATTGTATTATACTTATTCTCTTTGTGTTTGAGAATGTTATGTTTCAACCGCATTGCGTGTGTGAGTCGAATCATTGAATTTTATCTAAAGATTTGATTCAAATGAAATGGTGTGGAGACTACGGAGAAATTTTAAATAATCTGATGTTTCCAAACAATAGTGTTAATTGTTATCTTAGTGTAACTTATATGTGGTTTGTTGAAGTTTTGATTCAAGTATAATATATACGAACAAAGACTCACGCTTGTATGCCTTCGAAGAGATACAGGTGTATTTAACCCTGATTTGGCCTGCTATGTTTTTAGGACCAGCATGATAGGTGAGAACTGCTTGCTAATTACCAGGCATTCTACCAGTCTATAAGCTATTACTGAGAATTTCTTAGTACAAAACCATTTTGCGTCTAAAATTAAGACTGCGCTGAGCGAAATGTGCCAAAACAGGCGGTCACAGTTAAGTGAATAAAATCAACACCTTTTGTTTAATACACATATAAAATATACATTTACCATAACAATGAATGTGTTTACAATTACTCCGTGTTAAAAACTTTAAATAATTAATATTTTCGCCTACAAAATTACGCAAATTTGCACGAAAAATGCAAAAACGTAAACTCGTATTAAGTGATTTTTAGATGATAACAGTAGAAATCTATCCTATTTTACAGCTTAAACGAAACATAAATAGTTATATTACAATTTGTCCGTCCTGAATATTTAAGTTATTGGTTAACAATAAAGATACATATTTATCAAAAAAGCATTTCAAATCCTCCATACAATTTTACAATGGCGGCCGCGCGCCGATTTGAATATCGAGCTCTGTCATTCAGTCCAACCGCGTCTTACGCTCGGCGCAGTCTTAATGATAATAATTGTGCAATACATAGCAGCGCGCGACCTGCCTCTGCGTCAATACTATGATCATATGACGAGTAACTTTATAATTGACTAGATGTTCCCGCGGTTTCACCCGCGTTTATCGTAACTGCGTCGCCCCCGTGGGCCGTAGCGTGCTGTTATATAGCCTATACCCTTCCTCGATAAATAGGCTATCCAAGAATTTTTCAAATCGAACTATTAGTTCCTGAGATTAGCGCGTTCAAACAAACAAACTGCCAAAACAAATGCTGAACTGGGGTCCTGCTCGCTGCAGCTGTGGGACGCATGTGTCACTACTCACTAGATGTATCTTATTCTTTATTTTATTCTGTTTGTTTGTTTTTTTTTGTTATTTTTTTACTTTTCTTGTAATTATTATTTGTTTTTATTCCTCAACATTGTGCCCACCTAAAAGTTGTAAAGCAATGAAGATTTATTTCTTTCTTTCTTCTTTCTTATAGCCATGCTCGCTATGCGTATTAAACCTCTTGACGGTAGTGGCCCGCGGGCGCCTAGACGCAATTGGTTTTCAATTATGTCTGGGATTCCAGCAATGGCTTAAACGATTTTCTACTGAAGTATGTACGTAATAATTTTATAGGATATAAAAAGTTCATAATGTGGGGAGGCTTGTTATAAGCAACCTTATTATTAATGTTAATTATAAATGTATTATTAGTCTGTAAGCCTTCTTTAAAAATAAATAAATAAATGGTACGTTTCTTCGTCCTACTGAATAATTAAGTAGCGATATTATTGTACATTATTTATTTATTATGTCTAGACGCTGGTTAATGGCGGGTTTTTCATAATGAAATGTTTCAGATCAATGTCTTAGTTTTTTTTTATACTACTAAGGTGGCAAACAAGCATACGTCCCACCTGAAGGTAAGTAGCCGCCGTAGCCTATGGACGCCTGCGACACCAGAGGCATCACTTGCGCGTTGCCGACCCTTTAGGAAAGGAAGTGGGAAGGGGGAGAGGGGGCGATTGGGCTTCCGGCACTCTCACTTACCGAACGAAACACAACAGTAGGAATACTGCTATTTCACGTCGATATTCTGTGAGAGGGTAGTCCTTCCCCGGTCGAACCTTTAATATACTTAAATATAAACTGGGAAAATTTCAAAAAATGCTTTTCCACTGTTTTAACCTTTTAGTTGGCGCCGTCGCTTTAATTACCACTTACAAATTTACATGGCGTCTAACAGCATACATATACTCAACAACTTTCTGCTCAACTAAGACTCATGCCTGTTTGCCGGATGGGTATACAGAGGGTTTCTATATGCCATATCTCTTTTACTTCATTCACTTTAAGTTTAAAGTTCTTTACAATTAACCTTTCTTTGGAATATCTTTATTGTCGTCAGATTTGCTCAAGCTGTGCTTACTATAGAATAATTAAAAATAATGTTATTATTTTTTCATTTCAGTCACTACTGACCTCAAACGTGTCATAATAAGCGCCTTAAGATGTTACAAAATATAATGTTAATTTAGCAAATAAAACTTATAACTGATATAGTCGACCTCGATGGCGTAGTGGTTAGTGTAACCGACTGCCACGCCTGAGGTCGCGAGTTCGATTCCTGCACAAGTCAAACATTTGTGTGCATGAACATGGATGTTTGTCTTGGTCTGGGTGTTTCTATGTACATAATACGCATGAATAAACAAAAAAAAGGTTTATATGTATGTTTAACCATTGACTAGTACCAATAGTACAAGCTCTGCTTAGTTTGGGCTAGATGGTGTTGTGTGTATGTGATAGAATATTAAAATAAAATATTATATATACTAACATAGATTGTTAATGTTTGTATTTCTGTTTCAGTTTAATTATAAAAAGGATTTAAGTTGTTCCTTAATAAAACAAATGTGTTTTGATAACAAAAACTTATTTCATTAAAAGGGAAGTATATTAAATTCTTCGGTTTATCTCAAGTTTACAATTTCTCTAAACATCTGCATGGTAAACTATATTATAATCTTTTATAATATACCTAGTACCTACCCCTTTTTCAAATATAGTTATAATATACTGAAGTATATTCACAGTAACTATTCTTTCAAAACAAATTAGGATGAAACAATCGTAATTGTCCGGCAAATATATACAACGATATATCCATAATAATGATTACTAGCAGGCGACCGTCAAAATTCGACCAAAACTCCTAAGCAGAAACTCCTAAGCAAAAAAGAAAACAAAGTAGCAAACTTTGTTTTCTTTTTTTTTTTTTACATATAAATAAGGTACTATTTATTGTAATAAAGAAAACTTGTTACAAATAATTGTACGACGACAGACGAACAATGCCGAAATACTACGAACGTGATTCGACTGCGTGTGTCAAATGCATGTTTGTGTGCGTGTAGTGTTTTTTAATTAATTTAATGTATTTCTAATGCATATTTTATGTAAATATTAGTATTCGCCCCTCCTTCTCCATATAAACTTTAACTGTGCCAAATTTCATACTCCTCCGACCGCGCAATTTTCGTAAAAAGGGGTACAACATTTTTGCTTCACGTATTAATATATAGATTACAAAATTCAAAATGGAATTCGATGAAACAACCGGATGTCCGAAAAACGTATTTTAAAATTAAGATACACTTTATAAACATTTTTGCATTTCGATGAAAACATAAAATTGGCTTTATTTAAATCATTTAAAAGTCGGCAAACGAGACAAAGCGTTTATGTTTGATATAGAAATCATCTTTTTGGCACTTATATGCAGCGAGAGCCTGTTGGACTGCCACGCAGAGGTCTTGAGTTCGATCCTAAGGCACGCACCTCTGATTTTTCGAGGTTATGTGCGTATTAAATATATAATTATATATCGCTTGTTTTCATATTGAAGCAAAACAACGTGCAGAAACCTGCACGTCTGAGAGTATTCCATAATGCTCTCCCGATCCACACAGCGCCAATGTGGTGGACAAGAGCTAAAACCTTTTCACACTGAGAGGAGGCCCATGCCCCGAAGTAACCTTTATACCGGGACCCAAAGTCGACGTCAAGCCAGATTCAGGTAATAAGCTAAGTTATGAACAATAGCTATCAGAAAAATATAAAAAAAATGTAATCTCGAATAATCGAAAAAAATCGAGAGCTTATAGAAGCATAATTCGAGATTATCTACATAACAAAAAATTCAAACAGTAGGTAAATATCTGTATTAACAGGAGTGAAAAGACCGTCACAGGGTGTAGATTTTGTTGACTATTTCTTAAACGCCTGTCTTCTTCTTCTCCCTAGTCTTTATTATTCCTAAGTCACTTGAGATCGGCTTTCTAGTCTAACCGGATTTGACTGGATATCAGTTTTTACATGGAGCAACTGCCATCTGACCTCCGCAACCCGAAGGCTAACGATACCCTAAGGCTAGACTAGTGTCAGGATATTAGAGGGCACTGACTTCCCAATAACGACTGCCATAGATGTTCATGGCAGCCGGGTCCGACGGCTTAACGTGCTCTCCGAGGCACGGAGCAGGCGATAATTGTCAATCAATACGCACATAATTACGAAAAGTCATATAACTTCCGAAAGTCAGAGGTGCGCGACGTGGGTACGAACCCGAGATTCCATGCATTGCAGTCTGTTGGTCTCCCAACTGAGCTATCGTTTATATTTTTTTAAATACGTAACTTAGTTTTTTTTATTTTTCTGATCTGTTATAACTTAGCTTGTTACCTGATTCCGGATTGACGTCATCCTCTGGGACACCTTGTACACAGGGCTGATATTACTATTAATTACACAACTCGTTGCAATTATTTAACACAATACACGTTACTTTTACAATATAGCTGTATGTCACATTCGCTAGTTGCTGCTGTAACATAATAATTTCAGCTCTGTATTAAACTGACCTACTGCCGGGTACGGGCCTCTTCTCAGTGTGAGAAGGGTTAGGCCATAGTCTTTCACGCTGGCTCAGTGCGGGTTGGAAGACTGCTGTAACTTACCAAGTTCTTTTTCCTGGTACACTGCAGCAGCTCGGAGTAGAGGCACTCGGCTTGCTGCAACCCCACTTCGAAGGTCTTCTGGATGGTGCTGATGAGGTAGTCGCGCATCGACTCCAGGACCGTCTGCTCACCACTCTCGGATGCGTACCTAAAAACATTTAGTATTTATAGCGAAGAAGAGATATTTTTGTCAGATATCGATAGAAATGGCAAAACTGCATGAATGTGATAGTGGTTCAAGGGACGATTTTCAATGTGGCAGTGTTGCTGGTTAGCAACTTTGTAACAAAATAAATATTATCGCCAATATCTATACTAATATTATAAAGCTTAAGAGTTTGTTTGTTTGTTTAAACGCGTTATTCTCAGGAACTACTGGTTCGAATTGAAAAATTCTTTTAGTGTTGGATAGCCGATTTATCAAGGAAGGCTATAGCCTATATAACATCAGGCTACGACCCACGGGAGCGGCACAGTAACTATAAACGCATATGAAACCGCGGGAACATCTAGTGAGTAATAAAATTGCCATAGTATGATTTTGTGCCATACTTTTGTACTTGCGTTTGCTTGAGGTTTTGATGACAGAACCGGGCAGTGTTATTGAGATTTTCTATCAAAGAATTCAATAGCAGCACAGAGATGACTTTCATTGTGACACGTCGTTGACTTACTTGTCAAAGACCGCATGTAAGTGAGAAGATATCACCTATATAGCCTTACCCTTTTTAAACCAAACTGTGAAATAAATATAAGCATCTATTTCTTAAACCGCAAACATAAAGAGTTAGTAGTTTCCAATAAACAGCTTTCGCCGAAGTTATCGATCGACTTTCTCCACGAATTATGATGTTTGAGGCGCGCGCCCAACAGTTATTCGAGTTGGACCGAGAGCTCCTTTGAGAAATACCTCGAATATTCCAACAGATTATATCCTTTGGTGAGTCTGGAGTTTTGCGATAGTCTTGTGAGGTGTCGATGTTATAGCTGACTACACATTTATTAATATTATTAACTAGATTTTGCCCGCGGCCTCGCTCGCGTAAATGTAAGTTAAGTTAATAGATAACAGTACTTTTCCATTTTCATGTAGACAGAATAGACGAGAAAAGACTGACTAAGTTTATAAGGCAAGTGTGAATGGAACAGTCGGAAGGAGAAGACCTAGGCGAACGTTTCTCGATCAGATCGGAGACGTTCTGGATAAAGGCCAAGTTAAGAGCATCTTAAGCCGGCCAGCGTGTATGAGGAATGTTATGAAAGTGAATGAAGCCAGAGAAGTATGTCAGGATCGTAGCAAATGGAAATCCGTAGTGTCTGCCTACCCCTCTGGGAAACAGGCGAGTACATTCATATATAGTGTATGTACTTTTCCTGGTTGAAAGGTACCCTATGTCCTTTTCTGTTCCCCTTACAACGTTTATGCAATTTCATCATGATCGGTCGAGTAGTTAAGGCGTGAAAGCGTAACAAACAAACTCACATTTTATAATATTAGTTAGGATATTGCAAATTCATCGTGCAAAGTGATAAGTTTTTAATATTCCGGGAACGGATTTTCAAACTGCATACGCTTCGGAGTCTGAGTCAGCAGTTCTTCAATTTTGCCTCACGTAGACGTGGGTAGTGAGTACTTAAGTGAATTTGTTCTGGCAGAGCTAACTTACTGACCGCAGGTACGGAAAGGCACAGATTTATTGTAATATAGCGGAGCTTTCGAAGGATTATTAGCATAAGTGCATGTATGTTTGAAATCTTTTAACTACACTTGGTTAACGTGTTGAACTATAGGCTAACCTTTTTATATCTTTTTAGGTGTACAGAGAAGAGATATGTGCAGAGTAGCACAATTTATATATTTATCAAGCACATGTTATAATCCTAATCCTATTGTAATCCTAACTATCCTATCCTAATCCTAATCCTAACTATAATATTATAAAAGCTTAAATGAGTTTGTTTGTTTTTTTGTTATCTTTTCACGCCTAAACCACTGAACCGATCATCCTGAAATTTTGCATATTCGTTGTCAAGTGTACAGAAACGGACATAGGCTACCTTTCATCCCGAAAAAATTACTGTTCCCGAAGAAAACAACAATAACGTTCTTATGATAATAGATGGCGCCACGTGTCTTTCGAATCATGATTGAATTATTACAAGCAGAGTACAATTATATAATTACTAGCTTTTGACAGCGGCTTCGCTCGCGTTAATTTAGAAATTGACAATCAATTCTGGTTGTACTCTGTTTGTAATAATATATAATAATATAATAAATAATGTTACATTTTCAATGTAACAAACTCACTTAGATTCGCATTTATAATACCTATTAGTTAGAATGCTTTTTTATTTTTCGTTGAAGTACATCGCTCGCTGTAATAATAATTCCTTTTAATCCTTTAAATAAACAAAATTTTAACAAAAAGGAAAACCGACTTCATGAAAGAATATTGTAAAACTTAAAATGCACTAAAAAGTTAATAAATAATTGCATATTCTTGTGATTAATTAAATTATTGTTATTTTTGGAGTCGGTGTCAGCCGCCTGCGCCGCGTGCTGCGTCTATGTGTGTAATTGTGCATGCCAATGTTATGTTATGATTATAGTAAGACATCTCATGTTTAATTAGTTATAAACCTACCTTGGCTGACACCGACTCCAATAATAACAACAATTTAATTATTCACAAGAATATGCAATTATTTATTAACTTTTTAGTGCATTTTAAGTTTTAGAATATTCTTTTATGAAGTCGGTGTTCATTTTTGTTAAAATTTTGTTTATTTCTCGGTTTTTAGAGAACCTTGCCAAATAAGCGAACATAATCAATGTAGCCAAATACGCATTATTAAGGATAACTCGAAAACGAATGGTCAAATCTTGATCAAAATTAAATGAGACCACATGGGAAGCACCAGCTTTCAAATAAAAAAAGAATCATCAAAATCAGTTCACCTAGTCGAAAGTAATGAGGTAACAAATATAAAAAAAAAACTCCTTTTTTTGAAGTCGGTCAAAAAGCGGATACAAAAAACACCTAGACTCAAAACAACTATTTGTGAATCACACAAACTTTTGTGTTGCGTGTGGCTCAAACCCAGAATACTTGGCGCAATGACAATGGCGACGAGACTAATGAAGCCACTACGCGACCCGTGCGCCCGTGATCCCCAGTACTTACTTGTGCACAAAGGCGATGAGGTCCGCTGCCCTCCCACTGCCGTCACAGACCACGACCGGCACGGGCGGCGTGTCTGTCACGTATTCCAGCACAGCGCGCACCGTGTTCGTGCCGCCTTCTATCACCAGGCACACCACCGGCGTCGACGAGTGCGTGTCTGCAACAATTCATATATCAGTTAGCTAAATCACATAATATATGTATATTAAACTTTGTTATCTATTAAAAAAGACAACTCCCGCACTAGGAAGGAGTCCCGTGTCGCGGGAGACCTGACAAACAATCAAACAACGGACACATAGTTCACCCAGACCACAACAACCATTTCTGAATCACACATTGAGTTACTGCCGCTTCGTTCCTATATCATAATTATGATTATATTTTAACTAGATTTTGTCCGCGGCTTCGCCCGCCTTAATGTAGATTTTATCAATAAATTCATATGCCTCGGGACCATTATATTTTTCTGCATAAAAGGTACCCTATGTCCCATTCTGTGCCCCTGACAACGTATATTAGAAATTACATGAAGATCGATCGAGTAAGTAGTTAAGCAGTGAAAGCGTAACAAACAAACAAATTTACATTCGCATTTATAATATTAGTTAGGATTAATCTTTCCATTGAAATTAAACTACTATATACGGATTTTATCGCGTTATTTATTCGACACTTTCTTGCAAAATTTAGAAACTGTTACACTACCATTACTATTAAACTTTACTAATTTTTAAGCTAATTAAATTATTGAAACTATTTATACTATTACTATACTATTATACTATTTACACTTTCCCGACGTTTCGGTTGGTTTTCAGCAGCCATGGTCACGGGGAGACTAAGATGGTAGTTGTCTCAATGTTCCAGTGTAGTTATTTCAAAGTACCCGAACATAATTTAATCATGGGTGTTTCTACTAACGCAGAATGAGCTCAAAGTATCATGAAGTCAAGCTGTGGTTTGTAAATTTTGTAATAAAGTGTCAAATAAACAACGCGATAAAATCTGTATATAGTAGTTTAATTTCAACGAATAACATTCGCGTAAACAGAAGACAATATTATAATCTTTTCAATGAATGTTAACCTTTCTGTTCAAATCGAGCGAGCGTGTATTCCGCAATGCAATTTGTCGAGTGTCCACACGTCACATGGTCTAGCGGTCTGGCGGTCTGGCGGTCAGAAACCGCCGCCGCGCCGCGCCCACGTCATTGCGGTCGCAAACACACTCGCTAATGTTAGATTACGTACCACGCGATGCAGTATGTTTACGTTGGAAGAAAGTGCAATGATTTTAAGCTGTGTGCCCTTACATAGTTTAAAATTTATTCATATAATACTAGCTTTAGCCCGCGGCTTCGCTCGCGTTAATTTTGAATTTGACAATCAATTCGGGTTGTACTCTGCTTGTAATAATATAATTCAATCATGATTCGAAAGACACGTGGCGCCATCTATTAAATAAGAACGTTATTGTTGTTTTCCTCGGGAACAGTAATTTTTTTCGGGATGAAAGGTAGCCTATGTCCGTTTCTGTGCACCTGACAACGTATATGCAAAATTTCAGGATGATCGGTTCAGTGGTTTAAGCGTGAAACGGTAACAAACAAACAAACAATATCATTTTCGCTTTTATAATATTAATAGTTAGGATTAGGATTAGGATTATTCATGTTGCCTCACGCCCGTACCCCGAAAGAAGTACCTACGCAGAGGTGTATTAGGCCTACATTTTTTCAGCTATGATTACTCCTACCTACCTATGTCACCTACTATAGTGTAGTGTAGAGCCTACCGTGTAAAGTTCCAGCCATCGTGCTAATGCTGCAACTTTCATAAAAGAAAACATATTAAGGGTAGTATTTAACAGCACAACAAAAAAATACTAATTGCACACCAAAATATATTTAAAGAGATCAAAGTAAGTCGACGGAGCCCCGCTAAGCGGGGCTCCTATTTTTGCGTGGGTTTAAGAAGGAACCTAACATAACCTAACCCTTCCGAGACGGAATGCAGTGATTTGAGGCGTATAGGTGCTCGTTATGATATATGTTAGTAAACATATTTTGTTGCGCAATTACTATTTTTGGTGTTCATTATATTTAATCCCATATATTAATAGCTTAAATACTATTTTGACCGAAAATCGAACTACAGACCTAACACGAAGTTCAATTTTAATAAATAAACTAAACGCAAATCACCTTTTGTATCACGCAATCTTTTTTATAGGCTTAATTCCTATCAGGTGGGCCGTATCAGAATTCTTGTTTGCCATCTTAGTTAAGAAAAGCCTCTAAAATAATAATAATATATTCTATGGTGAAGGAAACAGGTAAAGCCGAACGCTAAAGTAAGGAAAGATATTAATTAAGCTTACCTCAAAATATTAAATTAATTTGCTTATTAATTAGGCGTTAATTAAGTAAAATAAAATAATATGCTGCCTTAGATTTTCTGTTTAATGTAGATCCTGTTTTATTATTTTGACGCGAACCGTACCCTCCTGTGTCGAGCTTATAATAAATAAGGAAATGCTTTTAAGTACTTAACCTAATTCTTTTATATTAATTATTAATCTGAGAGACTAGATAATTTTCTAGAAATAACGGTGGTTTAAAACCTGTAAGAATTTTATAAGCATTCAAACAAAGTACACAAATAACTCTTGTCTATCTATACTAATATTATAAAGCTGAAGAGTTTGTTTGTTTGTTTGAACGCGCTAATCTCAGGAACTACTAGTTCGAATTGAAAATTCTTTTAGTGTTGGATAGCCTATTTATCGAGGAATGCTATATAATATCACACTACGACCCACAGGGACGGCGCAGTAACGATAAACGCGGGTGAAACCGCGGGCACATCTAATATTCTATAATCGAGGTTGAAAAATGTTTCTCTTAAAGTCCTCAAATGATAACAGTCAAGACAGATTTCAGTTATTAGCTACTGAGATGGTGGTTTTGAATATTGGACTACACTGACTGTCATAAAATGACGTGGAGAAAACAAGCAAAGATGCAAAAAGATCAATAACTCGATTTTGAAGCAATTAAATATGATGAAATTGAATGTGTTTAAATTCTTGACGGCGTTTTTCAGCGTTTGGCGAAGTCGCATACATGAACACGGCGTAATCCGAATTAAAGTTTTAGTGTAACCTAAATAGTTATCCAGATCTTAAACTAAAATATGTAAATTATAAAAATAACGTATCGTACAGGAACCGAATTAGCAACAATTTCATTAGCAATACACAGGTACTACATCAAACTGCGCCTTCTAGTATACTTTGACCTTTATTGATTAAGATTGCGTAAACACAATTAAAGTTAGTTCACCCTTCGTCAGAAATATGAGGAAAGTAAACTTTAGATGTTTCTTTTAATAATGTCGCCAGGGGTGAGTTTGGACGGGCAGTTGATAAACATTGATTACTTGCCGTACTTTATACCGAGTTGATTGTACTTCGGGATTGAATATCGAGTGAAACGGAATATTAAACCGTTGACTACTTCGAACGGATATTGTTACAGCTCTTTGTGTGTTTTTGATAAAATGAAAGTAGATATTATATTTTGTACTAAATGAGAAATGTTTGGGTATTTTTGAGTGTAGGTAAGCGGTAAGTAGAACTAGATAAGTATAATCATACAAAGTTATTGAGTAGGTATAAGAATAGAATATTATTAAAGTGAAAACTTCTTTAGGCGCGTTGAGCACTTCTTGGGTGAACAAAAATCATAGAACTCGCCTCATCGTCACGCTTCCACGCTTTCCATTTTTGAATTATTTTAGAATATTAACAATATCTCAGAAATGGTGCGTCCTACGCAAAAAATAACGAAATTTTGACTTATTTTTAGAACAAAACTGGATACGTATAAATATGGACAAGATAGACATTTTTACAATCTCAAAATACAGAATATAATGTAGTAAGTACATTAAAATGATGAGCATTGAGTAAAAATAAAAAAATCTACGTTTTTAAAAAGTATGAATTTTTCAGACTTTCAACTACAGGTGCTAGTTTTCATTTTTTCCACTATTATTATTTGTGAAGGATTGATTCGGCAAACTACAAACGATTTTTTTTAAACTGATTTAATTTTGAAATTGCAGCTTTATTTTGGTGTACGTCGTACTTTTTTAAAACTTTGATTTTTTATTTTTACACAAAGGTCATAATTTTTTATTTTTTTTATTTAGCACGTTTGAAAGGTCCTTACCTAAGGAAGCTCCCGTTACAATTTGATTCACATATTCTGGAACAACCTATATGTCGGACTTGCCTTGTTCTAAAACCTTAGACACTTTGTAAAGGACTCGTATAAATCAAACAGCCTGTTTTATCTTCTAACAAAATCAAACAAATAAAACAAACACCTGATAATGCCTTTGTCCTCTAAATATCTAAAGAAAATTCTATTCATCGCATTGTCATAAAAAATGACATAAAACGCCTCTGGTTTTACGAGTTTGGAGGTAGTCCTACATAAAATGGACAGATGTGAAGCTCCATTGAAGTTTTATTAGATAACGTTGAACAGTTTATGACGCGTTCATCCTAGGTATTGACGACAGCGATGACTCTCGGACATGTTTACTGGGTGTCGGATAGGCTAGTTATATATTATCCACTTACAACCCTGGCGTTTACGCCCTGATAAATTATTAATTAGCTTTGCTCTAAAGATTTTCATTGACGATGAATATCAGAATATATTTACTATAGACACATGTCTATGATATCATAACATGGCCGTCACCCGCAATTTCACGCAAGTTTATGATTACTACTTGACTCCCTTACTCGTATCGTGATGTATACATTACCTTCCACAATAAACGGATTGGCAATATTTAAATACGGAATACTAAAAGAATATTTCAAATCGAACTGGTAGTTCCTGAGATTAGCGCATTCAGTCAAACAAAAAGTTTTGATCTTTGTTATGTGACTCATTTACGCCAGAAATGTGAAGTATTTAGAGTAAATTTTAAACGCAAGTAGACTGTGGCGTGCATTTATTGAATACTCTCTATCAACTGGATAGGCTTTCTTTGGATTATTATGTATGTAAGATAAGATATGATAAAGATTTGGTTATTTTGTAAAACATGAGTAATGAGTATAACATACGTTATGTGGCTCGCATGCATGATGTTGAAGCAACACAATAAATAGTTACATGTTTTGCCATTCATTGACATATAAATTTTGAGAAGTATCTGTAAACTAAGTGTAACTCAAGCAAAATAGAACTAGATCAACTCTATGACAAACATATGTAACAATATTGGCTCAAGGCATATTTAAAAAATCCCATAGTAAAGACTTTGTTGCGTAAATAAATAAGTAACATTTTTATGCACATTGAGGATCCTCTAATAAAAAATCTATTCATTGAAATTAAACTACTGTTATTTGCGGAATGCGACGTAAACAAGTAACGTCACGAATCATCCGATCGAGCGTGCTTTAAAAGCGCGCTCGGCGCGCAATGACTCACTTTGACATCGAGCGGCGGACGGAACGGACGTGCTGTGTGATCGCTGTTGGGTGATATCAATTATTTCTTACTTTATTTGTTAATGCATTTCTTGAATAAGTCAATGATTATTTAAAGGTGTAAGTGTGTCTGTTATTTTTTTAAGCTGTTTCACATCCGATTCCTAACATCAGACGTGGGATAAAGATTCCTTTGCTCACAAGTAATAGAACTGGGTTCTGGTGTTTACAAATAAAATTAACACATCACATCGTTCTTGTTTAAGGTTAGGTCTAACTACGTGAGGCTGTCACGTAATAGGCATGATCGTGGTTGAAGAGAAAATTGAGGACGGCCGAACGGTTACACGAGAATCGAGTAAAGCAGCTGTGATGCTAAAACAAAATCAAATTCAGCAAGATCAGCATGTCAATCGGAACCAGCGCCCTCCTTATATGTTTAGAAGCCACGTGCGCTTGCCCGATGGCAGCTACCTATGGCGTGTGCTTTGTTGTTTAAAAGCCACGTGCGCTTGCCCGATGGCAGCTACCTATGGCGTGTGCTTTGTTGTTTAAAAGCCACGTGCGCTTGCCCGATGGCAGCTACCTATGGCGTGTGCTTTGTTGTTTAAAAGCCACGTGCGCTTGCCCGATGGCAGCTACCTATGGCGTGTGCTTTGTTGTTTAAAAGCCACGTGCGCTTGCCCGATGGCAGCTACCTATGGCGTGTGCTTTGTTGTTTAAAAGCCACGTGCGCTTGCCCGATGGCAGCTACCTATGGCGTGAGCAGTATTTCTTAAGGGAGGTTACGTACCTCGCAACCACATGCGCTTGCCTCACTGCAGCTACCTATGGTGTGTGTTGGCAAACTATACTAGCTGGCATAGCGTTGCTATGGGGAACGTCTCATTAGTTATGATTTCTGAATATGTTTTGTGAAACTATTAGATAGCAATGTTCATGCACCGGTCATGGCTGTTTGAGTGCACGCTTACGGTTGTAACGCGGGGCTGTTTATTCTTATCACAAATGAGGTATACGAACTTGGAGCCTCGGCCTACTAGATTGAAATGAAAATGAGGATCCAAACTCTACACTGAGACTGCCAGTCAGGTTAGGCAGGTTCATCTTCCAGACCTGACGAGGACGTCAGAGTGTCAGGAGAGGCCGTGTCAGTTGCGGAATGCGACGTAAACAAGTAACGTGCGCGCATTGACTCACTTTGACATCGAGCGGCGGACGGAACGGACGTGCTGTGTGATCGCTGTTGGGTGATATCAATTATTTCTTACTTTATTTGTTAATGCATTTCTTGAATAAGTCAATGATTATTTAAAGGTGTAAGTGTGTCTGTTATTTTTTTAAGCTGTTTCACATCCGATTCCTAACACTACTATATACGGATTTTATCGCGTTGTTTATTCGACATTTTATTACAAAATTTTGAAAACTGTTACACTACTATTACTATTAAACTTTACTAATTTTTAAGCTAGTAGTGTAACAGTTTTCAAAATTTTGTAATAAGGTGTCAAATAAACAACGCGATAAAATCCGTATATAGTAGTTTAATTTCAATGAGTAACGTTCGCGTAAACAGAAGACAATATTATAACAAAGTCTATTGTTATGTTCCTCCTGGAGATTTAGTAACGGTTAAGCTATGTAACTATAATAATTCTAAGGAAATAAAAGACAATGCCAAAAATCACAAAATGAAACTCGTTTCTTACATGCCTAAAGTAAATTGATTTTATCGTTTATGTGTCATGCTGAAATATTTGCCCAACAATTTTCTTTGTACACAATGTGACACGCAAATAGATAATCTATAGTAGGTATATATTCATTTTAAATATGGATGGTATTATATGTCAATGCATGCACGTAATCTTTTAACGAACAATTGAATCTACTCGGCGTGACACATTCCCGCTCCAAATTTAATGTAATTTAATGAATATTTGATGCATGCCAATGGCTATGTATTATAGAGGTTCATTAAATAATTTTAACAGGTAATTTTAAACAAATGATAATTACGCAATATGCAATTAATGTAATTGGTTAACGGATAGCGGTCTGTAAATATGTAGTACTTATTCGGTTATCTGCCAATTTAGTATTATTAAATATATATTTTATTCTGTTTTTAGTATTTGTTGTTATAGCGGCAACAGAAATACATCATCTGTGAAAATTTCAACGTCTAACTATCACGGTTAAATGAGATACAGCCTGGTGACAGACGGACAGACAGACGAACAGCGGAGTCTTAGTAATAAGGGCCCGTTTTACCCTTTGGGTACGGAACCCTAAAAAGGTAGCAATAGCCATATTTCCACAAACATGTAAATAAGTATGTGCAAAACATTGAAACCTAATAATTATTTTCGTTTCCACGAGGGACATCCCTATATCAAAGATTTTCACTCACAGGTAACTTTGGCCACCGATGCAATATAAAATCCGGAAGAAGGGCTTAATACTCCACAAGTATTCACAACTAATCTAACTTCACACCCTGAGGACCGAACAGATAACTATTAGAGATATTTTGTCTGAGAGACAACAACCCGAATGTGTCATAAATGACTGTAATTAGACATAAATTCTTTCTAATTATTTCAAAAACAAAGTTATTATTCTTATTATGTTCGTTACCCGTCGGGAAAATTGGGTTCTTTGCAAAGACATTCTAAGTAGCAATACGCAGTGGAAATGTGTCTGATAGATGACAATAGACTATAGATGATATACACACGCCTGTTTCTCCTTTTTTCCTAAAGGGTAGACATATACAGCGACAATAAATCCACCTAGTAATAATCACCAAAAAAAAAATAGATAGACTTTCATTTCAAAAGTTTCGAAGACTTGGTTAAGATCTTATTATTACAGGCGAAGTTAGAGCGATAAATTAAAAGTCTAACAAGTTTATATTAATTGAGGTTACAATGTCTTATTATGTATGTTAGGCTCGACTTAATCAATCTTTCTGAAGTTTAGCTAAATCGATATGAACACTAATTTAATTTGTTGTTCTAAGTGAGATAAATTTTCACTGAACGATATAAATTAGATCGATTTATCTTATTAAAACAATAGCCTTTTATAGGCCTATAATAATTTACTAGAAGATAATTGCAGACATTCTAATAATGCTAAGCATTTTTAATTACTTTTTTATGTGCGACTAAAGTGTCAAACAAGCATACGGCTTACCAGATGGTAAGTGGTCACCGTAGCCTATGGACGCCTGCAACACCAGAGGCATCACTTGCGCGTTGCCGACACTATGAAAATCTTTAAACACCCTTTTTGAAGAATCCCATAGTGTAGTCTTGTTGGAAAACCTCGGCAGAGAGTTAATTCCACAACCTGAGCGTCCGTGGACGAAAATTCCATTGTAACCGCGTGGTGCGGCACCAATTAGGTTGTAAGGTGTGAAAATGAAATCCCTGCTGATGGCAAGCGGTGCGATGATAAAATGACTTTGGCTCACATCTTTACAGTCATAAGACTACATGTGTATTTACGTCTTTGCCTGTTCCATCCCGAAGGTGTTAGCAGAGAGGGATAATATTAATACTTCTTTCGGTAGCCCAACCTCCCCTCCCCTCCTGAGGGAGGGGGAGGGGCAAATTTAAAAGACTGGCAACGCATTTATGACTCGTCTAGTGTTGCGGGTGTCCATGGGCGGCGGTAATCGCTTACCATCAGGCGATCCGTCTGCTCCTGTGCCTCATACACCATCAAAAAATATTAACTCACCGCCCACTTTTTACCATCAGTGTTTTAAACCGGGCACCTTTCCAGACTTCATGCTTGAAATGAGAAAATCTTCATAGCACTTTGGTCGTCCAAGGAATAAAACCTCAAGATTTTGCAAAAGTAGAAACGCAAAGATATACTATAAGTCCACAGAGGCTGGTTTTATTCTATTTCTTACTATTACTATGGTAAAGTTAACCTTTAAAGGCTTTAAGTCCTTTCAGAAGTTATCTTATCTCTTAATCTAAATCTGTATGTTCAGCAGTTTGAAGATGAAATCCAAATTAGTTTTGTCAGAGTTGCTATACAATATCTGTTTTCATCCGAAATCGAATCATCTTTTCAATCCAATACATTTTAGTAAATGTACTCTTAATAGAATTCAGGGTTTAATAGAACACTTCAATATTATTTTGAAATGAAAGTATTATACACGTGTATCATTTACTAAAAAAGTCGTTAATATTTCGCAACAAAAATAGTTGGACTAAATTGAAAAGAATTTTCAATAACATTATTTTTCTTACAAATAGAAAACGTCGGTAGAAATTCAAGTACTTTCTTATATTAACAAGCTTTTTTTGCTAAACTTTTATATTATATGAAGGCAAATAAACGTTCTGCCCGTTTGATAGTTAGCAGTTAGCAAAGTCTAAGATCAATATTAAAACTGTGATATCATCCACATGGTTTAGACTCTAGGTTCGGATAAAGAATAGCAATAAGATTGTGCTAGACCTATCGAAAAAGGCGACTAAAACTTCTTGAAGTCATTGACGGTCTAGATTGCAGTTCAGTCGTCATGCCGTGATACTGTGATAGTACCAACCCTTACGTAAAAGACCGAAAAGCATTGTATAAACGAAGTTCCAGTGTTAGCGCGATATGGACATCCCGAGGCTCCCCGTTCACGAACTTATGTGACCACCGGAGCAGTTTTAGTAGGTAGAATACCCTTAACCCTTATCTTTGTCGTGAGAAGACCTAAGTATAGTACATTTCGAATCAGAAAATTAAAATTACATAGGCACGTATTTATGCCACGCCATCAATGCAGTGAAATCATTTATACTTTTTTTTTATACAACTTAGGTGGCAAACAAGCATACGGCCCACCTGATAGTAAGTGGTCACCGTAGCCTATGGACGCCTGCAACACCAGAGGCATCACTTGCGCGTTGCCGACCCTTTAGGAAAGGAAGTGGGAAGGAGAAGGAGCGGGATGGGAGAAAAGGGGTGATTGGGCCTCCGGCACTTTCACTCACCGAACGAAACACAACAGTAAGAATACTGCTATTTCACGTCGATATTCTGTGAGAGGGTAGTCCTTCCCCGGTCAAGTCTTCATGCTGAAATCGGCGAGGCTCTACTACTCGTGCTCTACTACTTTAAGTCTTCTATTATAAAATCTTTTCAATACCTAATACTAATAAAGTCCTAATTCAGTATTTCGGATATTTTATCACTGGACGCCACACGTTCAATAGACATCGGTATTTTATCAATTTGGCGACACAAAGAGGCTCACCTTAAATCTTATTTTACGACTTGTGTTGGAGTCCGCGAGGGTGGCACACACCTCACTCTATGGGGGATGTGCGACACTTTATTTTTTGTACGTAGGTGGATTTATCTCTGCCAAGGGAATTCCCTGGAGGGGAATAAATCCACCAAGTCAACTGCCTGTATAGCATGCCTGTGTATCGGTAATTGATATATAATTTTTGTTTATTTTAATTTATTTAATTTTTTTGGATATCTTCCTGACTAATATTCTAGAGTATAGTTACAATGTGTAATGAATGTTGCCATAAACAAGCTTCCACAAATATTTATTTATGTAAATATGTACCTAGTTTAAAAGATACATATAAATTTAAAAAAAAGAAAGTAATATAAAGAAACAAGAAGGAAAGGTACAAAAATATAACATTGAGAATTGCATTCAATTTATACTATATCCACAATAATATTACAATAACATTTTATTAATTATGGATTAGACCTGCATTAATACATAAATAAATAGCAGTACCAGGTAAACAAATATAATATATGTACTTAATCCTAATCCTAACTTCCTAATTAATATTATAAAAGCGAAAATGAGTTTGTTTGTTTGTTACCTTTTCACGCCTAAACCACTGAACCGATCATCCTGAAATTTTGCATATACGTTGTCAGGTGTACAGAAACGAACATAGGCTACCTTTCATCCCGAAAATAATTACTGTTCCCGAGGAAAAGAACAATAACGTTCTTATGGTAATAGATGGCGCCACGTATCTTTCGAATCTTGATTGAATTATATTATTGCAAGCAGATTACGACCCGAATTGATTTTAAATTAACGCGAGCGAAGCCGCGGGCAAAAGCTAGTATATAATAATATGTTATTTATAATACAATTATAAATCTAGATAACACATCATTATACAGTGATACGGTCACCACCGAATAATTCCTTACTAAGAATGCGTCTTAGAGATTCTGGACTGGTATGGAACATATCTATTTCGTTTCGTCAGTCATTTTCGGAGAGAGACCATTAAGACATAAAGGATCGTCTGAGAAAGTGACAAAACTACTTTTTTCTGGATGAATTGTTTTGGATTCGAGCTAGAAGTTACAGTGTTTTAAGCGTGTTACTATTACTTGATTACGATATATTACGGTATAAATAACAAGGAAGAGGGAGAAAAATATTGGTTACAAAGGGGTGTGCTTATTTAGCGCTCTTGCATATGCATATAGTAGAGCTCTTGCATGCGGAATTCACAATAAGACAAATCCGGCCTAATACAGGCAAAGTAGAGAATGTGACTGATCTACACAATTTACTCGTAAATTAATTATAACTGCTATGAAAAGATTAGAAGGTCACCACTTGACAATTATTTTTGTGATTAAATAAATATAAGATCAGGATAATATAGTATCACCCCTGCGTTTTTATACATCACACCTTTTCGTCAACTCTGTGCCCCATATCATGGATGCCGAGTCTATTAGAACCTCACGCATAAGTGACTACATTATTGGGGCATTAGTATTCAAATAAGAAACCTTTAAGATCGCGCCGAGCGAAATGTGCCAAAACAAGCGGTCACAGTTATTTGAATAAAATCAAGTTTTTGTTTAATACAAATATAAAATATACATTTACTATAACAATGAATGTGTTTACAATTATTCCGTGTAAAAAACTTAAAATAATTAATATTTTCGTCTACAAAATTACGTGAATTCTCGTGTTACGTAATTTTTAGATTATAACAGTAGAAGTCTATCCTATTTTACAGCTTAAACGAAACATAAATAGTTATATTACAATTTGTCCGTCACAAATATTTAAGTTATTGGTTGACAATAACGATACATATTTATCAAAAAAGCACTTCAAATCCTTCATACAATTTTACTATGGCGGCCGCGCGCCGATTCGAATGTGCGCCGCACGAGCTCTGTCATTATCTGTCTTACGCTCGGCGCAGTCTTAAAAGTTAGGGTTATTTATTCTAAAGAGTTAGGGTTACTTAAACCTGGAATGATCTTATTATACCTAAATGCCCACACAGAAAATCACAGGCAAGAAAAGTGGTGTGCCAAACTATATCACAGTAAGCATAATCTTCTTAGATTTCATTGTCCATAATCACGTGCCGCCTGTAATTTATGATTTCGTTTGTTCATATTTTTATTATTATAAGCCTCCGTAATCATAGGCCTTTCGCAAAAGGGTATGTCATAATCGCCCACAAAATACACAGACTCTATTTATGGCAGACATCGTTTGCAGTAACCCTATTTTATGGAGGCTCTGTTAAAACCATTAGCTTGCGTGAGACTGGCTGTTTTATGGGATTAGTTCTATGAAGTCTGGCATAACATTTTTATGTTCTGAATTAGGGATGTGCAAAATTGCATTATAATTATAATGCAACTAGCTTGTGCCCGCGGCTTCGCTCGCGTAAAAGTAGGTTATATTAGAAACAGTAAAGCCAGTTGCCCTCACTGATCAGTAAACGATTAGCGAGGTTAAGCAACGTTGGGTGCGGTCAGTCTATAGATGGGTGACCGCTTAGTGGTATTTCATCTGAGCGTCTCCGTGCTTCGGACGGCACGTAAAAACTCGGTCCCGGTTGTTGTCAAATTGACAGCAGTCGTTAAACCATGTCAGAGCCGGGCGGCTTGACAAACTCTTGAGAACAGGTTGGCCACTAACACACGAAAAAAGAAAAGAAGAAGAACAGTAGATTCTTTTATTTTTTAATAATTTGTAGTCTATGCTACTCGGTGATAATATAGTTTTCTAATGGTGAAATATATTTTCAAATCATCCCTACAAACAAACAAACAAAAAATATAATATACCCTCTTTATAATATTAGTATAGATCAACAATAAGAAATAGAAAATCTTAAAATAGTAAGCGACATCAGAGCAAGCCCAGGCGAAGATGTGAGATGAGATAGATTCCTTTAAAATATATTGGGCCGTCTCTCTATTCAAAGCCGCTAGGCTAGGAAGGAGAGTGGGGAGACCTTTGCCTAGCAATGGGACGTAACGGACGTATTAAAAAATAATAATTGGAATTTGATTTTTGATTTTGTTGACAATTATTACGCAGTCGTGGTTCTTGCACAATGAAACGCAGAGATATTTTTAACACAACCAGTATATATTTCAGCAGAGTAACGTTCTATCTGACAGTTGTAACGAGAATGAATATTTGTTAATCTCCTACCTTATTTATATATTTTTATCAATGTATCAAATGGAAAGTTAAATATCGATTAATTACATTTTAAGGTATAAAATTAGTACAGTAACAAATAACAATGCTAATTATTAATTATAGGAATAATGAAATGTAAATATGCAATTATAACATAACAATTAAAACAATATAATACGTCACAACCGTGTGCTACTATTGAGTACTTGATAACACAATACACTATAAGCGCGTTGTCTCTATGTCCGTATAAAGTGAGTAGGTATGACAAATGTATTCGAAAACTGTTCAAATTATGCAATTATATGCTTCACTAATCTGAATGATATTACATTGTGTTCTGTGTTGGCATGAGCGTTGTGGTTTTGTCGTTTTGACAGTGATTGAGCAATTACAAAGGTGAGGTTGTATTAGGAGAGCCGTATAGTTACTTTTAATAGAAATTGATTAGGAAACAATAAATATAGAGTATCTTTTGATATCAGACTACTTATACAATTTCATGGTACTTCATAATATTAACAATATTATCTTATTTTGTTATCTCAGTAAACAAAAAATTATATCAGGCTAGCCTATTTTCGAGTAGTAGAGCCTCGCTGATTTCAGCATGAATGGGTCAGCTTGACCGGGGAAGGACTACTCTCTCACAGAATATCGACGTGAAATACCAGTATTCCTACTGTTGTGTTTCGTTCGGTGAGTGAGAGTGCTGGAGGCCCAATCACCCCCTTTCCCCCATCCCGCTCTCTTCTCCTTCCCACTTCCTTTCCTAAAGGGTCGGCAACGCGCAAGTGATAACTCTGGCGTCGCAGGCGTCTATAGGCTACGGTGACCCCTTACCATCAGGTGGGCCGTACGCTTGTTTGCCCCCTTAGTAGTATTAAAAAAAAATTATAATAATGAGGCTAAGAATAGAATTTTTTTAATATTCTCATTGGCTTTTAAATAAGTCGAGCGTGGAGTCTAGTAATGTGCCCGAAAGACGGTAGGTCTTTCGGGCACATTACTAGAATCCACGCTCGCTCCAGGCTTATAAAATCTTTCCTTTTTATAATATTAGTATAGACGCATATGAATATGACACACGTTTGCTTATCGCATAATAATATAGTCTTACTTTGTATGTGAGTAGTTCTTAATTACTCATAAAACTATACTTTGTACGGCCTCGATGGTGTAGTGGTTAGTGTAACCGACTGCCACGCCTGAGGTCGCGGGTTGTTCCCGCACAAGTCAAACATTTGTGTGCGTGAACATGGATGTTTGTCTTGGTCTGGGTTTTTCTATGTATAATATGTACGTATTTACAAAAAAAAAGTATATATATATATGTGTTTAACCATTGTCTAGTACCCATAGCACAAGCTCTGCTTAGTTTGGGCTAGATGGTGTTGTGTGTATGTGGTAGAATATTATTATTATTAATCTTTTAGATCAAGTTGGAAAACTTATAATGAAGATGTAATGTCGGGTAGGTACAGTACTCTTTAGTCGATGGAAAAATAAATAAACTTAGTGTAATAGCGCCCTTAGCTCAGACTTAATACCTTGGAAAATACAAGAATTAAATTAATTTGTAATCTCTTTGAATGGATACCAGCTCTGCCAGATAAGAGCGCTTCGATGATTCTGTGCTATCTGTAATAACAAGTTAAGTATTTAAATTAGTTTTCTAGTAAGTTGTAGGATGCTATCATGTGTTCTTGAATATCTATACTAATATTATAAAGCTGAAGAGTTTGTTTGTTTGTTTGAACGCGCTAATCTCAGGAACTACTGGTCCGATTAGAAAAAATATTTTAGTGTTGGATAGGTCATTTATCGAGGAAGGCTATATAAAATCACGCTACGACCCACGGGAGCGGCGCAGTAATCATAAACATCTAGTATTTAAATAAAATAACTACATTGCAAATATAAATGTAGATAATTTGACTGGTACCAGTTTCATATCAAATAAATATTAAACTACAAGGCGTCAGCACTGTCGCAACAAAAATGCTTAATTTATATGCCTGTGTATTATAATCAAGTTTGGAAGTAAAATCAAATCAGATACTTTGAATGAATGAATGAATGAATTCCTAGATCGTCGCGCAGCTCTGACTTTCGGAAGTTATATGACTTTTCGAAAGTATGTGCGTATTGATTGGCAATTATCGCCTGCTCCGTGCCTCGGAGAGCACGTTAAGCCGTCGGTCCCAGCTGCCATGATCACCTATGGCAGTCGTTATTGGGAAGTCAGTGCCCTCTAATATCCTGACACTGGTCTAGCCTTAGGGTATCGTTAGCCTTCGGGTTGCGGAGGTCAGATGGCAGTCGCTCCGTGTAAAAACAGATATCCAGTCAAATCCGGTTAGACTAGAAAGCCGACCCCAAGTGACTTGGGAATAATAAAAGCTAGGGAGAAGAAGAAGATTTAATATTTAGAATTGGTTTATAAGTACACCTATTTGCGAAATCTGATTATGTGCTAGATCCCTGCCATCCTATTGGGGATATATAGCAAATAATCTTTAAATATAAAGACGAAGTATTTCAATTAATAATTGAAATTCACACCTACCATGGCGGTATATTTCAATTACCCTTTATATCTACCAAAAACAATAGCAAACATATATCATGACCATTTAATAAGCCCATCTGAACAATACTCGGGGGTAATAAAGGCTCGATCGTAATAACACACAGACATACCGAAGGGATGACACACTTAGATATAAGTCCCGCTTAATGCCCTACATATCGCCACGTTTCCCCATTTTGTGGGCAAAGTATTTCCCATGGATGTTGTACTGGTAATTTTTTTTTATCTTGCTCGTCAAAATGACCACACTTCACCTGATGGTAAGCAGTCGTGTGGTCTAAGAGCAGTGGCCTCCACACCGCCCTCATAGTAGCCGAGGCGATGTTGAGGTCTCTACTTTGACGGCCTGAGAAGGTGCTTTTTCACGCCCCGCTTAAAGGACCCAGGATTGAAGGAAGAAGGAAACACGTACGGCGTTGCATTATGGAACAAGGCTTGTATTATTGAGGTGTTTTCTTTTGTTGTAATAATATTGTGTATCATAATTTACTGGGTTTTGATATCATTTAATTTTTAACCGACTTCAAAGCAGGAGGAGGTTTCTCAATTCGATATATATCAATATAAAGGTTACATTTATAATTTACTAGTTTTCACCCGCGGCTTCGCTCGCGTAAATGTTGGTTAGTTTAGGTTAGGTTTGCAACAGTTCTTTTTTTTGGATGAAAAGTATCCTATGTCCTATTCCCCTCTGGGAAACAGGAGTGAATCTATGTATGTATGTATGTCATATTCTGTACCCCTAACAACGTGTATGCAAAATATCATCTTGATCAATTGAGTAGTTAAGGCGTGAAAGCGTAACAAACAAACAAACTCATTTTCGCATTTATAATATTAGTAAGGACTGCATTTTGATATCATTTAATTTTAAATGTAACTTTTATATTGATATTTCTTCGCGTTTAATTAATATTTATCTTTGTTTCATATGTAATGTTATTTATGTTTATTTATGCTGAATTCACCTGTAATTAGTTACCTATACAATTGGTTAGACTCAAAATGTTTATCACAATATGTGCATGTGATAATAATATTCTACCACATACACACTACACCATCTAGCCCAAACTAAGCAGAGCTTGTACAATGGGTTCTAGACAATGGATAAACATACATATATACTTTTTTTTTGTAAATACATACATATTATACATAGAAACACCCAGACCAAGACAAACATCCATGTTTATCCACACAAATGTTTGACTTGTGCGGGAATCGAACCCGCGACCTCAGGCGTGGCAGTCGGTTACACTAACCACTACGCCATCAAGGCCGACAATAATGTAGTAACTGTTCGTGAATCTTAATAAATAAATAAATAAATACCGAGCTTGCCTAAAGTATATAATGTAAATGAATAAAATATGTCACGGTCGCAGTCAATAGTAATCTCTGCCTAGAAATAGGTATTGTCCAATGTATGTATGTGAAAATTATATAGGTTATATACCTATATGTATCCTAACTAATATTATAAATGCGAATGTGAGTTAGTTTGTTACGCTTTTACGCCTTAACTACTCGACAGATCATCATGAAATATAGCATACGCATTGTCAGGGGTACAGAAAAGGTATCTTGTGTACCTTTTATAATGAAACTCACTCGTCTAAAATATTATGTGACTATATTACCAAATTCACAGCAATTACACGGACTATTGAGAACGTCTTACTCAGTTGAATGCTAGTTACTCACTACTGAGCGATCTCGCCGAGAGAACGAGTTATTTTCTCCCTTCCACAATAACCCCATGATTTAAAAATGATGGTTGGCTGTGTTGCCAGTTGAGTAAATAAAAATTCCCGAATAGAATTATTAACAAAAATAAGAAATCATGACACTTTCATCTAGAAAAAATTACTGTTCCCAGATTAACGGCCTTGTTTGTCGGCCTCGATGGCGTAGTGGTTAGTGTAACCGACTGCCACGCCTGAGATCGCGGGTTCGATTTACGCACAATGCATGAACATGGATGTTTGTCTTGGTCTGGGTGTTTCTATGTATAATATGTATATATTTACAAAAAAAAAAAAAGGAATATATGTATGTTTATCCATTGTCTAGTACCCATAGTACAAGCTCTGCTTAGTTTGGGCTAGATGGTGTTGTGTGAATGTGGTAGAATATTATTATTATTATTAACGCGAGCGAAGCCACGAATAAAATTTAGAACCTATAGTAAAAAATAAAAATTATAAAAAGGCTTTAAATACGCTATCAAATCATTAGCCATCAAATAGTTAATACATATGATTATTAATTGGCATGGTCGCGATTGCATGTGAAAGCGATTCACGGGGCTTCGCCGTCTATGAATATTTCGGGGTACACCGTGGTAGATTTAGTCGGAATTACCGGGGTATCTTGCCTCCGGTGTGCCCGACATAACCTCTCCGTCGCCCCGCGGAGAGGTATGCATCAAAGCATTCCCCCACGTAAAAAATAAGTATATTTATTAATAAATGTAGGTGAAAATAATTGGATTGATGAAATCCATTATATTCTATCATAGTTAAATGCATAGATAAATAAGCTAAATTAACAAAAGTATATATTATTTTGTGATACCATACATCAATGGCCAGCTACGTTTTACCTCACGCATAATATGGCAAGTCAATCCCACATAATATACTAGGTACATACAGAACCAGACTGAATCATTTAGTAAAGGCCAACAGCTCTACGCCTGACCTGAATTGGAACCGAAATTTAACGACCACCACTTACTCCCCAGCATATACTTAAGCACGAAGCCAATACAGCACTCCAATGTCATATTACTAAGAGCAATTAAAATTATCTTGTAATTAAAACGCCTGGAAATATTTTCATAGCAATGTGATCTGATGCGGCTTGCATTTTTTTTATATGTAGTAGTAAAACAGATTAAGCTGGACTTTGTTTACGTGAAGAAGGAGTCTTTATTTCCAGTTTAAAATAAAATAACAATTTTAAACTCGAAATAAATTAATATGTTAATAAGACAACTCCCACACTATAAATATTTCCTGTAGGTATTGCGGAGATCTTTACAAAGAACGGACACAAATAACACCCAGACTCGGAGCAATAATTTGTGGATCACACAAATTTTTGTCCCGTGGGGAGATCGAACCCACAATGCTCAGCACAGGGCAGTGGAGAGGCGACCACTATAATCACTACGCCATCCGTGCAGTCAAGTAATGGTAATAACTTTTATTTACGCAATAAAATACAGTTCATATTACACTGAAGCACTGGACTCGACACTAGGATTCTCTGTGTCGAGGAGACCAGACTTGTTCGTAACCTTGAGTTTAGATAATAATAATAAAGTGCTATAATTATGTTTATTAAAAAGTAATACATACATACATAGATTCGCGTTTGTTTCCCAGAGGGGAAGGCAGATACTACAGATTTCCATTTGCTACGATCCTGACACACTTCTCTAGCTTCATTCACTTTCATCACATTCCTCATACACGCCCGTCGGTTCAAGGAGCTCTTAACCTGGCCTTAAAAAGTAATGTGTTTTATTTTAACTATTTAATATCCAGTTCGACATTACTGCTTGTATCACGACGGCTTGCCAAAGAAAGAATTGTAAAGAAGTCTGAAACACGGTCGTAATTTTGCAAAGAAGATTATTTCGTACCTTTCTGGAGTATCTCATTAGTTTGTTTTATTTTGAACATTTTCTGGAGTACTGGTACTTGTCCTGATGTTAGCGAGTTAGCGAAAAGCGACTTGGAAACTGGCTAGTTGGCGAACCAACAAGTTCATAAGTTCGCAAGCAGCGATACGTGGGTGTAGTTGAGATAGTTTTGTCACGGGACTAGTGAGTCATTTCCTGTGCCTCGAAAAGTACTTAAAACTGTTGGTCCTGCACTTGATCTTTCTCCGGTCGTGTCACATTACTGCATTTCACCAAACGTGAGCAGGTTTTGCAACTGTGCTCCATTAACATGCACGAAGAGCAGCGATAGCTCAGTGGGGAGTCCAACAGACTGCAATGCAGAGGGTCTCGGGTTCGAACCCACGTCGCGCACCTCTGACTTTCGGAAGTTATATGACTTTTCGAAATTATGTGCGTATTGATTGACAATTATTATCGCCGGCTCCGTGCCTCGGAGAGCACGTTAAGCCGTTCGTCCCGGCTGCCATGAACATCTATGGCAGTCGTTATTGGGAGAGTGTCGACACAAAAGATCCCATTGGGTCGAAGTGTCGCCGGTCTGCACTGACTGGCCCCCACATAAGATAAGAAACATGCACGAATGGCGTAGTGGTTTAATATAGAGTAGTAGAGCCTCGCCGATTTCAGCATGAATGGGCCGGCTCGACCGGGGAAGGACTACCCTCTCACAGAATATCGACGTGAAATACCAGTATTCCTACTGTTGTTTTTCGTTCGGTGAGTAAGAGTTCCGGAGGCCCAATCACCCTCTTTCCTCCTTCCACTCCTTTTCCTTTCCACTTCCTTGTTCTTCCTTTCCTAAAGGGTCGGCATCGCGCAAGTGATGCCTCTGGTGTCGCAGGCGTCCATAGGCTACGATAAGCACTTACCATCAGGTGAGCCGTACGATTCTTTGCCACCTAAGTAGTATAAAAAATATATATATATCGCTTAGGCCTGCCGCCGCGCCGATTGTAGTGGGTTCGACACGAGACAAAAAAATTGTGTGATCCAAAAATGGTGGTTCTGAGTCCGAGTATTCTTTGTGTCCGTTGTTTGAATGTTTGTAGTATCCCGCTACACAGGAATTAAATGTGAAGTGAGGAAGAAGTCATTTAACAGGTTCATTGCCGATGTCCAAGCTATTCCAATCAAAAATCATCACCCAGAATCCAATTTCTTTTTTGTGTTAAGTTTGTGTGTTTATGTACTTTTTTAGTGCTTTCGTATATTTTAGGATAGATAGATTTTGTTCCCCTATCCCGTTCTAATTAATAATACCCGCGCGGAGTTAGCGGCACCGTTTTGAAATAACCGTCTGACTCCGTGTGGAGTTTTCGGCAATGAACTTGTTAAAAAAATATATTCTGCGTGGTTAGGCCCTTGTCCCTTAGATTTATTTTTAAAAACAAATGCAGAAAACGGAAATGGAAACACAGTATTTACAATGTTCCCACCTACGCTATGCGTCCCACGGTTCATATTGAATACGCGCGATCTATTTTCTTATACTCAAAGGAATTATTAGAGAGTGTGTTCATGTTTGCGCACACACTTATGACTATCTATCTCCTGCGTAGATGGCTAGTCGCTAGTCGCCGTGACCAAAACAAGTGCCAGAGCCCTTATTTTATTTATTTAGATCACATTTATCAAATACAGTAGTGACCTAAATAAATAAGATACAGATTTTTGCTTTGATTATTATGAGCGAGTGTGACTGCGTCGTGGTTATACGGTCGCTAACTGTTCAGTCACTTGTAATTACTTATTTATTTTATTTGGAAAACAAAACAGTTTCATATTATAATAGTGTTAGGAATCGGAAATGAAACAGCTTAAAAAAATAACAGACGCACGTTAACCTTTAAATAATCATTGACTTATTCAAGAAATGCATTAACAAATAAAGTAAGAAATAATTGATATCACCCAACAGGGTTCACACAGCACGTCCGTTCCGTCCGCCGCTCGATGTCAAAGTGAGTAATTGCGCGCCGAGCGCGCTTTTATAGCTCGCTCGATCGGATGATTCGTGACGTTACTTGTTTACGTCGCATTCCGCAACTAACAATAGGTTAACAACTGTTTAAGCAAATACGAACGATATTCATATACATCTACATATTTACGAATTATATACATATATACCTAGTGCTTGGTCATTTTATACAACAGAACATCCTAATACTGTCATTTGACCTCCGCAACCCGAAGGCTAACGATACCTTAAGGCTAGACCAGTGTCAGGATATTAGAGGGCACTGACTTCCCAATAACGACTGCCATAGATGTTCATGGCAGCCGGGTCCGACGGCTTAACGTGCTCTCCGAGGCACGGAGCAGGCGATAATTGTCAATCAATACGCACATAATTTCGAAAAGTCATACAACTTCCGAAGTCAGGGGTGCGCGACGTGGGTTCAAACCCGTTGGTCTCCCCACTAAGATAATAAATAATATACCTAAAAGAAATAGCTATTGAAACAGTGAGATAAATATTGTATCAAAAGAGTGTGACTTAATAAGTTCTCATCTTACGGTAAGTGGTATCTGGAGAGTTCTCTGGAGAGTCTATATTAACAATCAGCGATCACCAATCAACACATCTATCTCTTTTATTTACACAGCTGCTCATATCTTTTGTACGTTTCTGAGACGAGAAACCTTTCGATCGCTGGTCGCTTTCTTGTAAGCGGTGGAACATGAACCTTAAGTTGGAAAAGCTGTTGTAAAATGTTCTTGTTTTTCTCATCCGAAAAGAAATCAGGGTTAGAGTGGAGTCTCTTGAAAATGCTTACAAATTACATATTTTGTTACCCTCAAAGGTGAAAAGTATAAATATTATAATTAGCTGGCTCTTCTTAATTTCTTTAGCCTTAATATTTTAAAGAAATACTTTCGTTAGTTTCGTTACAAACCTAACCTAAACCTTCAAAAAACGGTTGTTATATAATAGAAAGAAAAGAAAGAAAGAAATAAAAATAATTTATTAGACACAAAAACACAACATATTAACAAAGAAACAAGAAGAAAATACGAGAAAATAAACAAAAATAAATAAAATGTTGTGCAGTGTGTCCAAATGGTTCCAGCTCAGCTAATACTAGATGTTCCCATGGTTTCACCCGCGTTTATAGTTACTGCGCCGACCCCGTGGGTCGTAGCGTGGTGTTATATAGCCTATAACCTTTCTCGATAAATAGGCTATCCAACACTAAAATAATTTTTCAAATCGAACCAGTAGGTCCTGAGATTAGCACGTTCAAACAAACAAACTTTTCAGCGTTATAATCTATACTAATATTATCTATACTAATATTACAAAGCTGAAGAGTTTGTTTAATAAATAATGCGCTAATCTCAGGAACTACTGGTCCGAATTGAAAAATTATTTTAGTGTTGGATACCCTATTTATCGAGGAAGGCTATAGACTATATAACATCACGCTACGACCCACGGGAGCGGCGCAGTAACAATAAACGCAAGTGAAATCGCGGACACATCTAGTATATTTATAATTTACTTTGTCGTCTAGTAGCTTTTACTTATATCCCGGCAGGTTTAGACAGAGATGTAACATATCTAAATTTCAGCTGCTATGTTGCTATGCTAGGTTTTGACTGCACAATAGCGCATTAGTTTGTGGTCACCCTGCCACGAACACTGCGCAGTGTGTTGTGCGAGCATCACCACTCAAACATTAGTGAGCTCCACAAATACTTGTTCTGAATGTTGTGTCCATTGTGTCAATGTTTGTAAGTCCACTGTGACGTCCGTGACACAGGGGCAATAACAACGCGAGTTTTAGAAAGTGTCACGTTTCATTGTCGTCCACCGTCCATACATCATGCTATTATTGAGAGATTTATAACATAAATACCTAAAAGTATCGCCCTGCTCGAGAATCGAACCCGAAATTATACGTTTCAGTCGACGGTAAATAAAAGTGCAAACTTATATCACGGGTCAATATTTCCATTACAAAAAAGGAAACCGAACTGACATTGACAGGAATAACCTTGTAGACATTTCACAGTTTTATTCGCGACTAGACTGAGTAACTAACATTGTAGGTTAACTGAACATCAGAGCAGCGATAGCTCAGTGGAGAGACCAACAGACTGCAATGCAGAGGGTCTCGGGTTCGAACCCACGTCGCGCACCTCTGACTTTCGGAAGTTATATGACTTTTCGAAATTATGTGCGTGTATTGATTGACAATTATCGCCTGATCCGTGCCTCGGAGAGCACGTTAAGCCGTCGTTCGCGGCTGACATGAACATCTATGGCAGTCGTTATTGGGAGAATGTCGACACAAAAGATCGAAGTGTCCCGGTCTGCACTAACTGGCCCCCACATAAGATAAGATAACTGAACATCAAATTAAACCGTACCTACCATTAAAATTGTTATTTCGATTATCAATACGATAAGCAATTCTCTCGCTGTGGAGTCGCGAACAACGCTGTACTTCCGTATACAAGTTACTCGAATACTTATAAATAGCGATGCTCATCGAGTTTATCGACCGTGGCTCACATGTTGGCGCTGAACAAAGCACCGCACAAACACAGGCGAGCGAGGGGGTGAGCGCGGGGCGCGGGCGGCACGCCGCTCGCCCGGCGCGCCGCGCGCACCGACCCAACACATCCAGTAACGTGCGCGCCGCGCCGCTCGACGAACGTACACAACAAAATGTCAGAAGCCAGTATCGTTGTATTCCCACGCAAATTACTCAAAAGTTTCATCCTAATGTATAAAGATCAACCCTGTTTATGGGATAAGGACTGCATTTCCTACAAAATAAAGCAGAAACGGCTAGACGCAGTTACGAAATTGACGAAACTTGTGCAGGAATACGACCCGAGCGCGACCCGTGTACATGTTTTGAGGAAGATAGAGAGTTTGCGCGCTTGTGTGCGCCGGGAATATAAAAAAGTTGTGGAAAGCCGACGGTCTGCGTCCAGTGAGGATGAAGTGTATACGCCGCAGCTGTGGTACTACGATTTGTTTTCGTTCATATTCACTGATGACGACGACGCGAGTAATTCATCATTCAAAGTGAAGGAGCCATCGCCTGAGCAGAACGCTGTGAGTGAACATGTATACCTAAAGCATAAACAACAGCTCGTGATGTGGTAACTAATTGTGAACCGATCACGATTGTCGATTATTATCGTCGTGTTTTATTGACGACTAATCACCCGTCTTTTCGTTACGTACATTTATGTCCCCGACAGTTTATGTAAATTATAGTCTAAAATTATTTCGATATCGATTGAAACGTAAATCTGTCATTTTGTATGAGCGTCAACGTTTTGACATTGACGTTTACGACAATATTATAAAACATATTATGTTTCGAATAGTCATTTCAGTTTAGAAACAAACACAGTCGAGGTTGCTTTTCTTTCTGAAACTGTGTGACCTAAAAATAGGTACTTATATTTTTGCGTAAATCTATACTAATATTATAAAGCTGAAGAGTTTGTTTGTTTGTTTGAACGCGCTAATCTCAGGAACTACTGGTTCTAATTGAAAAATTCTTTTAGTGTTAGCCCATTTATCGAGGAAGGCTATAGGCTATATAATATCACGCTACGACCAATAGGAGCGGAGCTGCAATAAAAAATGTTGCAAAAATATGGAAGATTCTCTTACTGGTTCGAATTGAAAATTTATTTTAGTGTTGGATAGCCTATTTATCGAGGAAGGCTATAGGCTATATAACATCACGCTACGACCCACGGGCAGTAACCACAAACGCGGGTGAAACCGAGTGAACATCTAGTGTATAATAATACCTATTAAAGCTAGTCAGAGTTAATAATACACACTTATAATTAGTTTTTCTAAAACTAAGGAGTTTTGCGGGCTGTGAATGATAGAGGATACTCTTATAGAGGTGTGGTCTGGGACGTTGTTTATGTATGTATGTTTATTTTTAGCTTCCATTATCATTATAGGGAATCAAACCCGTGACATAATGCACAGCAATCGTTTTCACAACCTTTGCGCCACCAAATCAGACTATGTATGAATAGGCATGTGCCGACTGCCATGTTGGTGTTCGTGGGGCCTTTGTCTTTTCAGCGTCTCGGTGACGTAGCGTTAGTGAATGAGACTGCTGTGCATGAGGTCCGGTTTGGATCAATAAAAAGTTTTTGAGTTTTTCTGCCAAGAAATTCTCAATAGCATTGCAAAATGTTTCTCAATGCAGATTATATTAAATTTACTTGACTACTTTTATTAAAGAAGATAATTATATCTTTATATAATAAATCTTCTGTGCGTGTGTTTGTAATTAAACTCCTAAACGGCTGGACCGATTTTGATGAAATTTTTTGTGTGTGTTCAAGTGGATTCGAGAATGGTTTAGATTTGTTTTTTTTTCGTGTGTACACGACAACACCTGTCGGGACAACTATTGTTCTTATAATAATTTAATTAATAGAGACGCTATTTACGTGTATTGAATTTGCGATTGCAAAGAGGTCGTAAGTCCGGTCTTTACACTATCGACTTGAACACTCATTTAGTTTAGCTGAGGGAGTTAACAAGTATTCAGGTAATTTGTAACCCAAATAACTGATGATATTCTAAAATTCAGCATACACATTTTTGCAAATACAGCCACATTAGATTTTGTATAAATCCCTTGTAACTTTGAAATTAAACTTTTTACAGTATTTCACACACTTTAAATTAAAACTTTTGTCTATTTCAATATTATTTTAAAACTATATATTCATACAAAACTTTCCACGACATTTCGACTACTTTTCAGCAGCTATGAATCCGGGGAGACAAAGGTTATGTGAGTTTCATCAAAAATACATAAGTTATAATAAAAGTAGCTATTGCCCGCGGCTTCGCTCGCGTTAATTTAGAATTTGACAATCAATTCGGGTTGTACTCTGCTTGTAATAATATAATTCAATCATGATTCGAAAGACACGTGGCGCCATCTATTACCATAAGAACGTTATTGTTGTTTTCCTCGGGAACAGTAATTGTTTTCGGGATGAAAGCTAACCTATGTCCGTTTCTGTACACCTGATAACGTATATGCAAAATTTCAGGATGATCGGTTCTGTGGTTTAGGCGTGAAAAGATAACAAACAAACAAACTCGTTTTCGCTTTTATAATATTAGTTAGGATTAACCGCGATAAAAACCGTAAAAGTTAGATTAATTTTCAATTTCTTGAAAGTACCAATTACAAGTATAATAAATACGTATTGAACTACGAACTAACGTAGTGTTTGCTGGGAGGCGACTGCCGCGCGGCCACATGAGTAGATAAACGGTTATCTACCCATGTGGCGCGGCGCTATCGCATACTTGCGCTTGACTATACAAAACTAAGGCATCAGCAGTGTTCTTACAGTAGGTATAAAAGTAAAACAATATTCATATTACCTTCTTAATTTTTTTTTGCGCAGTACGACATAAACAAACTATTGTAATGCTGAAGAGTTTGTTTGTTTGGTTGAACGCGCTAATCTCGAAAACTACTGGTTCTAATTGAAAAATTCTTTATTTATCGAGGAAGGCTAGGCTATATAATGTCACGCTACGACCAATAGGAGCGGCGCTGCAATGAAAAATGTTACAAAAATGGGGAAAATTCTCTTATGTGAAGCCAATGAAGCAGACGAAATTGCGCGAGTCAGCTAGTAATATATAACTACTTTATTTTTGGTAATTATACTTTATACTTTTGCATACAAATAAAGTAAGTATATGAAAATACTTTATTTCCAACCTCTACTGTGATGCTTTTATTTACTTTTTTCAGTGATGAATCTAAAGTGGCGAGAAGAAAGAAATAGAGCGTCAATCAATTTAATTAAAAACGAATTATTTATTTATTTAAATTTAAATTTTGATTGTCAAACAAGTTTTGAAAAATTTAAAGATAGCAAAAAATTGTTAGCTTGTGCTAAAAGCACACAAAAATACGATTTTAAAGAAATAAAAACATAAAATTTAAAAAATACTTTTTCTTCCAAATACTTAATATTTTTCCTATTCAAACCATTTTATACGTTTTTTTTTTGGAAAAAAAGGTTGGCAACCCTATATATAACCTTACTTGCTGTTGTTCATTTAATGGCTTATATTTATATTTGCAGGAATTATATTTACATATAGGCTTATGTTTACGCATATACGGTCGATCGTGCGGTCCTAGTTTCGATGTCGGTGTCGCGCGCAATGTATTTCAGATGCTTATTAGTATATCCACAATAGCAGCACGGAGACTTATAATATAAGTACCAGGTTGACGACAATAGGCTTTTAAAATAATATAATATATCTGCGTAAACTGTGATACAAGATTAGGTAAATACATTTATATTTTAGCACAAAAAACATTTCGCAACGGAGGCATGCAAATATGAATTTGTTAAAGCCATTTAAATTAATTATTATTTATATGTAAGTATACCAAGTCTATACTTAATACTAAAAAGAGAAAAATGTGCGTTTGTATGTTTGTAATAAAAATACTTTAGAACTATTAGACCGATTTGAAAATTCTTTCTACATTAGAAAGTTAGTTCGTCTAGAAATTGTATCATGTTGAAATTGAAGCAGTAGTGATCTTAAAAGCGGGTGAAAGTGCGGGTTACAACTAGTTCACGGTACCTTTAAAAAATTACATATAACATAGGAACCATACCTAATATTTATACATATACAACTAGATGTTCCCGCGGTTTCACCCGCGTTTATCGTTCCTGCACCATCCCCGTGGGTCTTAGCGTAATGTTTTATAGCCTGTAACTTTTCTCGATAAATAGGCTATCCAACATTAAAGGATTTTTTTAATTCGAGCTAATAGTTCCTGAGATTAACGCGTTCAACTAAACAAACAAACAAACTCTTTAGCTTTATAATATTAGTATCGATATAATAACAAAGATACAGATTTGAGTACCTACCTACTTAGTAGCAAGATTAAGAGTATCGATTTTATTTATCTATAACTAGATGTTCCCGCGGTTTCACCCGCGTTTGTCGTTACTGCACCGCCCCCGTGGGTCGTAACATGATGTTATATAGCCTATAGCATTCCTCGATAAATGGGCTATCCAACTTGTCAATTCGAACCAGTAGTTCTTAAGATTAGCGCCTTCAAACAAACAAACAAACTCTTCAGTTTTATAATATTAGTATAGAGTATAGATTATGTTTATGAAAATAATTTTATTAGCTTTTACAAACGGAATACAGTGACCGGATTGTCGGCCAATGTGTCGGATGCCCGAATGTTTTGCCTGCTATTCCTGCTAACATCATTTTGTTTATTTACTTACCTAATATACGTAATAATGGATAGACAAAAACATCTTTTACATAAAGATTGTACGTAACGTAGTTTTATTTGTACCTATTTGAATCATCATCACATAATTATACGATACGCAAACGCGATGCGTAATAAATTTCTGAGCTGTATTGATAAAACTGTTGGCGCACATGTTGGCACCGAACAAAGTGGTATACAAACCAGGGCGACAAAGGGGCGGTGTGCGGAGAAGCGGGGCGGGCAAAACATCTGACGCGGCGCGATCCGCGCTCCCCACCCAACATCTAGTGGACTGCGCGCCGCGCAACTCGACAAACGCGCACAGCAACATGTCGGACGACAATGTCGTACATTTCCCGCGACAATTACTCAAAAATTTCATCCTATTATACAAAAATCAACCGTGTTTATGGGATAAAGAGTGCACTTCATACAAAATAAAGGCCAAACGGAACGAAGCTGTGTCAAAATTGACGAAGTTAGTTCAAATGTATGAACCGAACGCAACGCGCCTGCACGTGTTGAGAAAAATAGACAGTTTACGTACGTGTGTTCGCCGTGAATATAAAAAAGTTGTCGAAAGCCGGCGAACGGCTACCAGTGAGGATGAAGTGTATACACCGCAGCTGTGGTACTATGAGTTGCTATCGTTCATATTTACAGACGAAGAGAATGTATTGAATTCGTTCAAAGTAGAGGAGCAGCCCGACTCGCCAGAACAATTTCCTCTGTGGCAACGAATCGTGGTGAGTGAACGGATAAAATACGTCGTGTTGCCAAGGCCACCGTCTGGCCGCTCAAACATTTGAGGTTATGTCGGACACGAAATGTAAACAATGGCTTGAATACGTATCTAATATATCAACATATACTTTATTTACATATTTATCGTATGTAGTGATGAATCATTATTTAATCTACAATCATAAATACGTGCAAGTTATTTTTTGACGTTATGAATCTGACAGTTTGGATTTTATTATTATTTGGCTTGATTTACATACATACATACATAGATTCACGCCTGTTTCCCAGAGGGGTAGGCAGAGACTACGGATTTCCATTTGCTACGATCCTGACACACTTCTCTGGCTTCATTCACTTTCATCACATTCCTCATACACGCCCGTCGGTTCAAGGAGCTCTTAACCTGGCCTTTGTCTTTGGCTTGATTTAACGTAGTGATATCAATGAAAAAGGTTTGTTAACCGATAAGACGTGTCTTTTAAATAATTTAACAAGTTTTTATGTACGATAGGTACCTATAACGTATTTAAATAGGCTATCCTACACTAAAATAATTTTTCAATTTGAACCAGTGGTTCCTGAGATTAGCGCGTTCAAACAAACAAACAAACTCTTCAGCTTTATAATATTAGTAAATATAGATTTTTTGTAAACCTTTTTTAAATACAGTATCGTTATTAGGTAATCTAGCATACTTATTAAAAAAATTCGACGTTATAATCCTCTTGTAAGTTTTATGAATATGTCTGTATGAGCGTATGACTTTAGAGGTGTACCACCTTATTTTAATGATTAATATGTAGGCTATGGTGAAGCTTGACATCGATCATAAAACCTACTGAATCACCTACAAAACAGGGCCACGGTAATACTATATTTAATATGACAAGTAGAATATATGGTGCTGTTTTTGGTCGCATGAATTTCTCAATAACGCACCCAGAGATAACTTTTTTTAGATTACCTGGAAACTACGAAAGGTAAGACTATAAAATGATTATATTTACTAGTAGGTAGGTACGTAATTTAAGTCTTTTTAAAGGATTTTTTTTACTCCCGAAAAAGAAATGGCTGGACTAATAAATAAAGTGAATAAGTAAAGAAAAGTGATTGACAAGAGTGAACAACATGCATTTTTATGGAACACTTCTTATTCCATTCACAAAGTATTTTATTTGTTTAAATAAAATACAAAATATTTACAATCACAAAAATAGATAGAAACTCAAAGTAGGCAGATTTAATTAAAATGCTGTAGTAGGTGGGCAGCCCAGCCCTATCGCATGTTTACGTACCGCGCGGCTGTAGGCATTTATTTCAAAGATACGGCCGAGTTACAATACTGTATATTTATGTAGGTACTGTGACAGGGCAGCCTAGGAAATGTCTCACGATAAAAAAACGCTCATAACCGCTTGCCTAGATAGATGGGCCGACGAAATATTGTGGACATCAGCATATTGAACGGGTTTCGATAGGATTATGGAAAGAAATAAAAATGTTTTGAATTTTTTTATAGGCTTTCGTGAGTTACGGCTTGTTTTATACTTAGTATTGCCATTATTACCTTTTCTTTAAGAATTTTATATCTCTGTTTACCTGGTCATACTGGTGATATAGTGATGGAAGATTGGATGGGATGAGATTAGGGTTGCCAACTAATACTTTATAATACAGTATTGTACGTTATTTCGGGTAAACGTACTTTACACATTATTAAGAATATAAATTACGTGAAAATACTTTATTTTACCTATTGTCAAATTTTACAAGTTTTATTTCATTGTTTACTTGAAGCAACGGTACTTATAGATTCCCTAAATTGAATAAAAGCAATTAGATAATATCTTTATACATACATACTACATTGTAAAGATCCGGTTACGCCGTTCCTTAATATAAATATTTGTTAGATTAACATTAACAAAAAAATGGTAACTAAAAGATAGCTTAAATAAATAATACTTTATTTTCATATCTTGTACTTTATTTTTTTGGCCTAGGATAGTAATATACTCTTTTTGTTTAAAATAAAGGTGGCAACCCTAGATGATATATAAAAAACATAGTAGGTACAACAGTATACTGTCAAGCTAAGCTGATACTATCACGTCTACAAGTGCCTCAAATATTTAGATAGATATCTATACTAATATTATAAAGCTGAAGAGTTTGTTTGATTGAACGCGCTAATCTCAGGAACTACTGGTCCGAATTGAAAAATTCTTATAGTGTTGGATACTTCATTTATCGAGGAAGGCTTTAGGCTACATAACATCACGCTACGACCCACGGGAGCGGCGCAGTAATCATAAACGCGGGTGAAACCGCGGGCACATAAGTATAGTATACTAGCTTTTGCGCGCGGCTCCGCCCGCGTAAAAAGTAGCCTATGTCCTTCCCCAGGTTATAATTTTATCTGTGCCAAATTTCATCTAAATCGGTTGAGTGGTTTAGCCGTGAAAAGGTAACAGACAGACAGACAGACAGACAGATAGACAGACAGTTACTTTCGAATTTATAATATTAGTAAGGATTTACTAACCGTCGCACTGTGATTCGTCCAGAACAAGCCAGCTGGACAAAAGTCATTGTTTAATTACCTGGAATTTATTACCCGAGCCTCTAGCCACATGCCCACGTGTCCCAATTCTAAGAATTGTTTTGCACTATTGTCAACTACTGATAAAGTAATGAGGTTAGTGTAAAAAGAATGTGTTAGAAAATCACTTATTAATTGCATTTTTCCGCTTACCGAAGTAACATCATAAGTTAGTGAGTTTATGTTTTTTGAAAAGTGTTAGTGATGGATCTTCAAGTTAAAGGTATGTACTTTTTATTTCTAATAAGAAAATGGATATACTTTAACAGCATTTTTTTTAATACCTCGTGTTTAAAAAATAATGTTAGATTTTGATGATTTTCTGAATTCATCGGACTAGAAAGTACTTGTACCCTCATGTACCCGGGCTAGAAATGGTATATATCATAGCTATATCTGTTAGCTTTTAAATTTTAGTCATCTTAGCCTGCGCACTTGAGTACAATTTTTTCATTTTGTCTGTTTTCAGAATACGAATTCTCAGTCCCAAAAATGGAGTTTTTTCTTGAATGGCAGAAACATCCCAAAGAGAACCGTAATAGTAGACTATATGATTTTCTAGCGATAAAACATGATCTTGCAAATATCACGGAAGCATCTGTGAGGAAAATGAAAATGATAATTGGAAGATTTTCATCCTAATGCGCAGAAAAATGGGAAAGTTCTGGAAAGCGCCGCGATCGCTTCCTGACTAAGAATTCTGAGTGGTTGTCTGGGGATTTGATCTTTAGCTTCGAGTTTCGATATTGCTGTTGTTAAATTTATTTCTTATATACAGGACACAAAAAAATTGTGTCTTAGTCTCTATTCGTGGTATTACATGTCTGTTACAGTGCACAGTGTAAATATTGTGAAATCGGCTCTTCTACCTATCGGGCAGCTTTCTGAAGAAGATCAGGAAGCGCGCAATAAGGATTATAGAAGGTTCCGGGAGAACAATACTCGAAAACATTCACGTATTGCCACGAATAGGAATTTACTTAATATGTTGCTAATCACATCTGATCCAGTAATAAATGGTCTTAGAGAAGTGCCCAAAAACCGACAAGTAAACTTCCTTCCGAAGTTTTAGAATTCTAATGTAAGTCATGGTAGTTTTTGTCAAAATATTAGTATGTCAGATTATATAATGTAGAAGATTCTTCAGAAGAAGAATTTAGTGATGTAGAATAAATAAGAGTTGTAAATAATATTGTACTAATACATTTTTTAAAGCTGTGTATCTTATCTAACTTTATTATTAGTTGAAAACATATTGTTTTTTTAACTGAATGTTATTTAAGTAAAAAAATAATGTTAATGAGAAGTAATAATGTCCTATTATGTAATTAGTAGCTAATGTATTAGTAATTGAGTATTTTATGACTGTTGTTAATTCTTTTTATTGTTGTTTTTTTTTACCTGTCTGTCAATATATCAAATAGCAATTGTAATTTTTTGTTTTGTTGGTACACGTGACCATACCTTGTTTTATTTGGGTGTTATGTGCTGATACCGCATTAAAACATCATAATAAAGCTGTACGAAGCAAAATACCTCATTAATAATTTTGTCCAGCTAGCTTGTTCTAATGAAACCACTGTGCGTCGTATACGTAATATCGTCACGACGACCGACAACAATGTATCAATCGTATCATCAACTGTTTAAAAAAACTGCACGGATGGCGTAGTGGTTTAAGTGGTCACCTCGCCACTGAAACTGCGCCGAATGTTGTGGGTTCGAATCCCACACGGGACAAAACTTTGTGTGATTCACAAATGGTTGTTCCGAGTCTGGGTGTTCTTGTCCATTGTTTGAATGTTTGTAAAGTCCCCCGCGATACAGGAATTATTCCTAGTGCGGAATATATCTTTTCAATATTTAAAAAAATTGGGGCAGTCTTTGGGGACTGCCGATAGAAGTGAAAACTTTAATCCTTGATCATAAACACTTCTTTATAAACCAAACAAAAAAGAAAGGGGCGGATCGGATTCCTGATACTCTCTTAGAGGTTAAAATATCGTTATTTTTTGCGTAGGACGCACCATTTCTGAGATATTGTTAACATTCTAAAATAATTCAAAAATGGAAAGCGTGGAAGCGTGACGATGACGACGCGTGATGATGTCGCGAGTTCTATGATTTTTGTTCACACAAGAAGTGCTCAACGCGCCTAAAGAAGTCTTCACTTCAAAAATATATACATACCTATATCAACGAACAAGTTCTGAGTTCTGACAGTGTTGTCCCAATCGTGAATAAAAGCGTAAGAAAATTAAATTAATTTATACTTGTCAAGAGTGCATTTGCGCGCGCCTAACCCAGACAATGGCGTTGTTTGACAGCGGAACAATGCTCCCCCACTTCAAAGAGCACTCAACTAGAGTCTATTTGATACCACAACGAGAACAATTAAAATAGTAGTTAGAGGGCGCCACCGTCAACGTTGTAGTATTGTTGCTGGCAATAATTACAAAAAAATGCAGGTGTAGGTATTATGTCCAAGTAAAAATTGACATTTATAATAAAAAAATTTGATTCCGTGTGTTTTAGGCCGCAAAACTCGAAAAAGGGTAGTATTTAACTGCACAGCAAAAAAATACTAATTGCACAGCCAAATATGCTTACCAAAAATACTAATTGCACACCAAAATATATTTAAAGAGATCAAAGTAAGTCGACGGAGCCCCGCGAAGCGGGGCTCCTATTTTTTGATAGGTTTAAGAAGGAACCTAACATAACCTAACCCTTCCGAGACGGAATGCAGTGATTTGAGGCGTATAGGTGCTCGTTATGATATATTTTAGTAAGCATATTTTGCTGCGCAATTAGTATTTTTGGTGGTCATTATATTTAATCCCCTCGAAAAATAATTGAGAGATTGACTTGAAACTCTTACACATAGTACCTTTTCCATATAAGAGTGTTTTTATGTATTTTTTTAATCCCGAATTCAATCCCGGGATTTTAAAATATTGGTGGAGAAGATGGAGCTAATCGGTGTTTTGCTAGTATGTGTATAAAAACATTATTATGGCGGAGAATATCCTATTTTATAAAGCCATGTCAGCGGTACGCCCAAATGTGCTTTGTAAGGGATCCGATATTCACGCAAAATTAATGTGATTCTTTAGAATTCGATAGGTTTTCTTTATGCCCGTTAGTTCAATATTTGTTTAAACAAATAAAACAATCCTTGGAATTTCGAAAAATTCGTTTATCGAGATCCCAAAGGTTCGACAGACATTTAAATTTATGATCAAAAAGTATTTAAAAGCGATTCAGAGAAACCCAAATACGACTCACTTTTTATTTTCGAATAATCGAAAAATTTAAAGAGCAGTATTCCCTCTAAATTTTTTTTCAATGAATGAAATCCTTTCTTCTCGTATATTAACGTTTCTGCTCTCTGGAAAATCGTAAGATATTACCACCATACAAATGCATTACGGGCCAACTTATTCTAACTGCCCGTACTCCAAGTTTTGTAGTCGTCTTTATGGTCTTCTTTCTTTTCCTGTGGTTAGTGGCCAACCTATTGTCAAGAGTTGTTCAAGCCTCTGACATGGCTTAACGACTGCTGTCAATTCGACAACAACCGGGACCGCCTTTTTACGTGCCCTCCGAAGCACGGAGACGCTCCGATGAAATAAAGCGATCACCCATCTATAGACTGATCGCACCCAACGTGGCTAACGTCGCTAATCGTTTACCGATCAGTGAGTGCAACTGGCTATGATCGCCTCGCTCTATGGTACATAAGGAAGAGTCCAGCAGTTGACTGTAAGGTATAATGAAGGTACTCACAAGGATGTAGTTTCTGTGCTGCGATGTACTTCTCGAGCTTGCGCCGGAGCACGATCTCTGCGCCGTACCGTCCGAACGAGCCGTTGTCCACCAGCAGGAAGTACGCGTGTCTGTTGTTCAGCACAGCCAGCTTAGATCTGTAACAAATACAACAAAAAGGTAATAAAGATATAGAATTCTCTTCAAACATTGTATTGTTATAATCTACTAGCTATTACCTGCGACTTCGTCCGCCTAGATTTTAACTAAGTGTTTGTCTCCGCGGAACCCTATTTTTTTTCTAAAATCGAAGTAGCCTAAGTTACTCCTTATAACATCAGCTATCTGCCAGTGAAAGTCAACAAACAGACAGACAGACAAATATTTAAAAAATAGATGTTTTCGTATAGGTACCTTATATACTTTCATATGCATTAGATAAAAAGCTGTTATTTTGACATTACAAACAGACACTTCAATTTTATTTATTTGTATAGATACTAATAAATATTATGCTGAAGAGTTTGTTTGGTTAAACGCGCTAATCTCAGGAACTACTGGTTCGAATTGAAAAAATATTTTAGTTTTGGATAGCCTATTTATCGAGGAAGGCTATAGGCTATATAACATCACGCTACGACCCACGAGGGCGGCGCAGTAACTATAAACGCGGGTGAAACCGCAGGAACATCTATGTTATAATATTTGTTGGCTTTAAATTGTAATTTATATTTACATATTCATTTTAAGATAAGTTGCAGAGGCATCCTGGTTCAAAGATGAAATACGATTGCGGTATTACTTTTAATATTATTAATATAATAAATATAATTGTAACTATGTAACGTTGTGTTGTGTGCCTACGATAACGAAGGTTTTTAAAACACCCTAACGAGAGAATTTGCCTTTAATTTCTTTGAACCCTTAGTATTAGCGTTTTAGGAATGTTTATGAATAAAAATATCGAATAATATATCTCATTTAAGTACCTGCTTAATCAAATTACATACGTATGAATTAGAATATAACTTAATTCAGACGTTTTTTATTAAACTTTTAACTTACGTCTTCGTATTAAAAATAAAACCGAATCAGAAGATACAGTGTGGCTAAACTGTTGATTTCGTTTATATTATACTAGCTTTTGCGCGCGGCTCCGCCCTCGTGGTACCTACATCAATAAAAAGTAGTCTATGTCCTTCCTCAAGTTTTAAACTATAACTGTACCAAATTTCATCTAAATCGGTTGAGTGGTTTGAAAAGGTAACAGACAGACAGACAGACAGATACACAGACAGAGTTACTTTCGAATTTATAATATTAGTAAGGATTAGCATACCTAAAATTAGTCACATAAAAATGTCAGCCTAAGAACAAATTGCGTCAACAAGTGATTAATATTTGTCCTTTGGAGGCCTGTCCTTTGCACTGACATCGTACCGTGTCCTAATTTCTAAGGACCACAAGATGTCAATGTTACCTCCGATCATCCGATGTTATAAAAAGTGCAGAGCGATCTATATTTGAATGGACTCCAGAAGAGAATGTATCCTTAATTATTCACATTTACCAGCTCACGAATAAACTAATTTCGAGTAGAATCGAACATTTCACTATGACTGAATACAAATAAAACAAGTAGCGCTCCAGAATAAACATGGTGAACGGTATCGAGAGCAATCAACTAATCGGACAACGCCATCTGCAGTGAAAACATTTTATGTAGACTTACACAAACTTCGGTACAGCTGGGACATTTTAAAACCATTATATCGAAAAGGAAAGGACATTTTGTTATCTCTTTTAAAAGGTCATTCAAAGTATTAAGAGGAAATGCGGCCATCAAAACATTAAAGAAAATTTAGGAAGTATTTAGATTATTCAAAAAATCGTAATGAGCAGCGAAGACTTAAATCTTTATATAAATAAATCTTCTGTGCGTGTGTTTGTAATTAAACTGCTCCTAAACGGCTGGACCGATTTTGATGAAATTTTTTATGTGTATTCAAGTGGATTCGAGAATGGTTTAGATTTTTTTTTTTTCTTGTGTACAGGACGTCTGTCGGGACAGCTAGTATTAAATAAAACACAAGAATTGTTCGAATTACATATACTGTAGATATATAAATCGATTGACACGGCATTTCAGTTATGTCAACCAGTCCGAGTTTTAAGCAAAACAATTGGAAAACGTACGATTCTGAAAAGAAAATCTATAATATCGCAAGAGCTCGTGGGATGTCTTGAGCACCTCATGCGAATTTGACATGTCTTCACGTAATAAGTGCAACGCATACCCTGCCACTTTTACCCCGTCCTCGTATTTAAAGGTCATTTGCAGCTGATTAGAAGTATTTATTTTAGGTCTATTCCACTTTGATTACTTAAGGCATAGCCTGAAAATCTTTAGGGTGCTGACAGCACCCCACCCCAGAGTGATCGCGGGTTAAGGACATCGGAGTCGTAATCGAGTGATTCTGCAGTTGATTCACACCCATTGCATTATCAACGGGAAGACGCTACTAACACAAGCATCTAACTTACCACGAGGGTCTACAACATTAGTTCCCAAAGTGGTCCAGGTGGAACCCAGGGGGTCCACGGGGAACTCGACGGGGGTCTACGTTGACGTGACAACTAAATGGGGGTTCACAATTCGTAAGCGGAGGTCCACGAAAATTTATTTGCTTTCGATAGTGAACAATTAAAATGTTGGCTTGACTTCACCTTTCAATGTAGGCAGATAATACTTTAAGAAGCCCAGCGCCTGTTACTTGTTACTTTCCATATTCAGTACTAGTGTTTCAGTAGAGAATTTCTAAAAAAAAAACAAGGTCAGCTAGGCCGCCTACCGTGGTAAGTTCAGTCTAGAGAATATAAAAAAAAAAAAAAAATGGTCAGCCCGTAGAGATTTGATTAAATTTGTTTGATTCTTCACCAATATAAATACGAATGCCAAGGAATATAGTAGAAATGTACCTGAGGGGTCCACCGGAACCAGCTAAATTTTGAAAGTGGTCTAAGAGAAAAAATGTCTGGGAACCTCTGGTCTACAAGAATAACAATAGCTTGTTAGTTGTGATGTAAGTAGCTTGTAATCTTATGTAGAAACTCTATCTTATTTATAATAAAAACAGATGGCAATATCCCATTATTTTCTTTTTTTTTAAAGTTTGTTGGGCCACACTAATCTCGAAAAATAGCCGGGTTATAAAATTATTTTTGCATAATATTGTATTCTGTTTACGCGAATGTTATTCATTGTAATAAGTTTAATAGTAGTAGTAGTGTAACAATTTTTCAAAATAATAATTATGTAATAAAATGTTAAATAAACAACGGGATATTATTTGTATAAAGTAGTTTAATTTCAATTGATAGTCCAGTTCCTTGAAGCCACGGATAATAGCGGAGCAGTAATCATAAATGTGGGTGAAACCGCGGGCAAAAGCTAGTGTATTATGAAAGAACGCCTAGTGCTCGAAATTCGACCAAAGTTTGCCTGTAAGATATTGCTGATATAATATGTCATTATATATTGATATACGTGTACGCGCTTCAAATGCATGGTTGTGTGCGTGTAGTGTTTTTTCATTAATTTAATGTATTTCTAATGCATATTTTATATAAATATTAGGATTCGCCCCTCCTTCTCCATATAAACTTTAACTGTGCCAAATTTCATACTCCTCCGTCTGCGCAATTTTCGTAAAAACGGGTACAAAGTTTTTGCTTCACGTATTAATATATAGATAGTGCTGGCTTATGCATTCACCTACCATCTAATATTCGTATGTCAAGAGCAGACCTGGTGCCATTTTCATACCGAATTCAAAGTGAAGCGGCCATATTGCGAGCAGTAGGAGAGGTGAATCGCAATTTCATTTTTACTTGTTCTGTAATAACTAGGAATGTTTAAAACTTTGAAGTTGTAAAAAATAATATAAAATGAACACGTAGAGATCGCAAAACGGAAAGTTTAAAATTGAAGGTATAATCTTAAGATCAAAAGTATATCGTTGTAAGTTGCATATATATGAGGATGTTAGGACTGCGCCGAGCGAAATGTTCCAAAACAGGCGGTCACAGTTAAGTGAGTAAAATCAACACTTTTTGTTTAATACAAATATAAAATATACATTTACCATAACAATGAATGTGTTTACAATTACTCCGTGTAAAAAACTTAAAATAATTAATATTTTCGCTTACAAAATTAATGTAAAATTGCACGAAAAATGCTAAAACATAAGCTCGTGTTACGTGATTTTTAGATTATAACAGTAGAAATCTATCCTATTTTACAGCTTAATCGAAACATAAATAGTTATATTACAATTTTTCCGTCCCAAATATTTAAGTTATTGGTTGACAATAAAGATACATATTTATCAAAAAAAGCACTTCAAATCCTCCATACAAGTTTACTATGGCGGCCGCGCGCTGATTTGAATATGCGCCGCACGAGCTCTGTCATTATCTGTCTTACGCTCGGCGCAGTGTAAATGCGTGTATATATGTATGCGTAGGCGTGAAACTATGTATGTACACAGTCTCACAAAAGGGTTTCTCCCGGAAAGTGTCGGTGGATGCTTTACGCCCACATCCCGACATATATGGTTTTAGATCCTAGGTAACAGAGGGCAAGTTTATTGCCTTATTACGGACACAGTTTCACACTCCAAGATATCACAGAATTTCTTGAAAAAAAAACCCAATAAGATTTTACACAACCACGGAATCGAAGCCAACATTTCATGCAAAAAAGGCTTATTTACTACCAGTGCACCACTGAGGTGCTGTATTGTATTTATCATACTTGATAAACTACATTCGAATCCCAAGCATTTTATACAAAACTAGATGTTCCCGCGGTTTCACCCGCGTTTATCGTTACTGCGCCGCCCCCGTCGGTCGTAGCGTGATGTTATATAGTCTATAGCCTCCCTCGATAAATAGGCTATCCAACACTAAAATAATTATTCAAATCGAACCATTAGTTCCTGAGATTAGCGCGTTCAAACAAACAAACTTCAGCTTTATAATATTGGTATAGATTCTTCAGATTCAGATCAGACAGCGCTCGACGGTGTAAGTGGTCTACGAGTTGGAAAATTACATTTGGAAACATTTATCTCTGAATCTCTTGAAAATAACACAAAACTGGGTCAATCTTTCCTTTTCCTTAGCCGACCGTTATTTCATATAGCACAACATTATTACCTGTCCTTTCTGGGGACAATATCCCGCGATCCAAACAGCTGACACATACGAATGTCCCTGAATGCACAAGCGGGCAATCTTCCATTAAATCACGCGTTTACGTTGCCCTCATCTCGTGACGTTATACTTTATGGCGGGTCTGTGGTATTTGCACCGTCAAAACTCCGTAATTTACCTGAGTGCACAATCTGCTTAAGGGAATAGGATATTTACACTTGTGTAATAAAAAATAAGTTACGTTGGACGAAATGAAAATGACCTAAAAATAGATAGGAGTATCGCTTCCGTGGTGATTATTAGATATAAATACGACACTACAGTATGCTTACTATGCTTACTGACTTGTGACGCCACAAGCCGGCAATTATAGTTTTATAGATGTTTTATAAATATTTAGGTAATTGTGTATAGCGGCAAGTGGATATGATAAACGACGCACTTATAGTTTTATAAGTACTCAAAAAAAAATTGGGGCAGTCTTTGGGGACTGCCGATAGAAGTAAAAACTTTAATCCTTGATCATAAACACTTCTTAAAAACCAAAAAAAAATATCGGATCGGATGCTAGTTCCCGATACTCTCTGACGGGTTATTAAGGGTGTCAAAATTTCGTTATTTTTTGCGTAGGACGCACCATTTCTGAGCTATTGTTAATATTCTAAAAAAGAAATAATAAAGCGTTCGGTGACGATGACGTGAGTTCCATGATTTTTGTTCACCCAAGAAGTGCTCAACGCGCCTAAAGAAGTTTTCACTTCAAAAATCATTTATTTATCTCACTTTCATCCGCGAATTCGTCTACAATGACATATCATTTAAACATACATATAATCCGTTCCATAGTTCTATGGATTTTATATGGATGTGAAATTTACACCACACAATTTATTCTTTGATTCTGCGGATCAAGTCCTGAATTTGTATATAGAAAATATAAAATATAGGTACCCCAAGAATTTGAAATCCTTTTGATGCTCCGCAAGTGAAAGTGAACAAATGATTAATGGTTACCCTATTATATGATAAGTTGAGCACTGTAATCCTCTGAGAAAGCTTTTGTATCGTCGTCGTGTCGCCCGTGAAATAAGAACCTGAAATATCTACCATAATTTTACCACAATATATCCCTCTTTCTTATATAAACTAAGAAACTTAAAAGCTGTCTATTCTACCAGTCAGTCGATTATCTCACTAATATTATAAATGTATGAATGTTTGTTACTTATTCCGCGTAAATCACAAAGGATTTGAATACAATTAGGCAAACACATGAACCATTTTCTGATTTACCACGTAGAATACTTTATATCCCTGAAATTAGTTCCACTCAGGGTTCACGTGGGCAAATACCGCAGGCAAAGATTGGGGCTTAAGATAGTCAGCATAATACAAAGTGCCAAAATGCACGCACCTACATACATTATATTATCTTTTTTCAATTTGTAGAATAACTGAATGAATGAATGAATGAATCCAATGAATTTATGAATCAATTAACACAAGTAACATGGATTCTAACTTTGAAAGAAAATTCCGTGGATCGTAACTTTTTTATCCCGTCCAAGTGTAATTCTAAACATTCGATGTGGTTAAATTTAATATTAAAGGGTTAGCAAGTTAAAGCTTGGATTGCTTGTACCTACTGCTCGTGCAGTAAATATTATTTGAAGTTTAGGTAATACCAATTTGATGATTATATATTACTTGTGTTCGTTTTAAGCCCTCTGCTACTTTTAGGAATGCATTCACGATAGTGGTCTCATGTCTTATCGCAAGTCCGATGCCTTAACCATTGAGCTATAGAGTGACTCACGACTGCACTCGCGTTATTTTCTAAAGAAACCTGAATTCTTCCCTTGAGGTGTCTCCACGAGGTGTTGCGAGTTCGATCTCCACACGGGACGAAAAATTATGTGATGAACAAAAAGTTCTTTCGAGTGTAAGTATTATTTGTGCCCTTTGTTAAATCTTTGTACAGATTACCACACTACAGGTATAAAAGAAAGTGGGGCTTGGCTTTATAAAAAGACTAGCTGACCCACGCTACTTCGTCTGCTTCACATAAGAGAATTTACCCTGTTTTTGCAAAAATTTTCATTGATGCTCCGCTCCTATTGATCGTAGCGTGATGTTATATAGCCTATAGCTTTCCTTGATAAATGGGCTATCCAACACTAAAATCCTAACTAATATTTTAAATGTGAAAATGAGTTTGTTTGTTTGTTTGTTACGCTTTCACGCCTTAACTATTCGACCGATCAACATGAAATTTTGCATACACGTTGTCAGGGGTACAGAATAGGACAAAGGGTACCTTTCATCCAGAAAAAATAACTGTTGCAAACCTAACCTAACCTAACCTACATTTACGCGAGCGAAGCCGCGGGTGAAAACTAGTAATTATATAATTCGATCCAGTAGTTTCTGAGATTAGCGCGTTTAACCAAACAAACAGACTCTTCAGCTTTATAATATTAGTATAGATTACAGTATTCATTTCTTCAGCAATCTCATTAAAATTGTACATAACATAGAATTCGGGGATCTAACCTTGACCCTTACTCAAACATACAACCAACAAACTATACACGAAGATGTGTATAGCTGCAACATAATACTTAAAAACTGCATTCTACGACCCATCCCACAAAAAGCCGCAAGGGTCCTACAAACACTATTTGGTCATGTCATCTTCCACAACTGCCTTCGGCGATACATGGGATCGGGTGTAGTGAATATTATATGTATATGTAGCCTGTCGATAGCTTGCTGAAATTGTTATGTTACGTAACTTATTGCATGTTACCGGGGTACCTAACTATGTGAGCAGTTTATCAATGATGGAAATATTAGCTGTGCTTACGGTTTTAGCCCCTTTACATCATGTTAATACTATTATACTACCGGACTAAGTAAAAAAAGGCCAGGTTAAGAGCTCCTTGAACCGACGGGCGTGTATGAGGAATGTGATGAAAGTGAATGAAGCCAGCGAAATGTGTCAGGATCGTAGCATATGGAAGTCCGTAGTCTCTGCCTACCCCTCTGGGAAACAGGCGTGAATCTATGTATGTGTGTATCTGCTACCGGACTACTAGAATGCGTTACTGGGAATCCGCTCCCATAGTATTTATAGTTCACTAGCTTTTGCCCGTGGCTTCGCTCGCGTTAATTTAGAATTTGACAAGGAATTCGGGTTTTACTCTGCTTGTAATAATATATAATAATATAATTCAATCATGATTCCCTCTCCCCTCTGGACACCGTATCGTACGGTCGTGTGCACAATAATCGCTATAACTTTTGTTTTTGTAATAAATAATAAATAATCAAATATTCAGTGTTAAAAATTCGTACGGCAACCAGGAGCGCAAGAGCAGCGAAGAGGTTAACGGCAAGTTGTACAAGCGAGACACCTCCGCTGGAGCGAGACGAATACACATCGCAGGATAACCACGTGCCACGCCTCCAGGTACCTGAGCTCCTTGCTCCGCCCCGCGCCTGACGCTCGCGGTGAACAGAGCGAGACCACTAACCATAATTCTTGCCGCTAGTCTGGGCCCCGCCTCCTGTTACTACGCAGCCGTACCGATTCAATACTTCCCAACGGCGTATGCGCAGCTGGTGGATTGTGAGCGGGAGTTTTGAATTCGATTCGTGAAGATACAATTAATTTTATTATTGCTATTATTGTTTTTATAACACGATGTCAGTTCAACGAACACCGACGAAGTCTCAGAGCTCTGCCTTGTTGTCAAGTAGTCCTGCTAACAGCTTCGGATCTGACTCTCAATTATACGTGTCTCCAAATCAGGCTGATCATATTACTCGCAGAATGAAACGCAAGGTGTGTGAAGATGACACTCCTACTCAAGACCTAACTGAATATCCAAATATGAAGAAATTGCTCGACTACTACGTCCAACAACAAAACACGAAGTTTGAGCAGCTTATGGACTCAATGGAAACTGTAAAGGAACAAAACTCTGATATCCTCAAAAGCATGGATTTCCTGTCTGCTAAATACGATGAAGTGCTGGAGAAAGTGACTAGCCTAGAACAGAAAAATAAAGCGTATGAATCAAGAATTGAGGCCCTTGAGAATAAAATTGAACATCTCGAGCGTAACTCACGCGCGTCACTGGTCGAATTAAGGAACATCCCCAAGCAACCATCGGAGACCAAACCAGTTTTACACAACATCGTTAAGAAGGTAGCTGAGGTGATCAATCAACCTATGACAGATACAGAGATTCACGACATCTATCGCATAAAGACAGCCAAAGAGTCAAACAATCACCTTGTTGTAAATTTTATAAACACAGCAGTCAAAGATGGTTTTCTCACAAAATGCAGAATTTACAATAAGACTCATAAGGAGAATAAGCTGAACACTTCTCATCTTCAACTACCGTGCCCTAAGAAACCTATCTACGTTGATGAGTCGCTCACAAGCCTAGGTAGGAGACTAGCATATTTGGCCAGGCTATTTGTAAAAGACAATAAATATCACAGTACATGGACATCATATGGCAAAGTGTACATCAAAAAGTCACAAGACACACCCGTATTCCGTATAGACAGCGAAAAGGATCTCCAAAAACTACTACAAAAGTGACTATTAGTATGTATTATTCATAATACTTGTTTGTTAGTTGTTATAAGGCTATTCATTATTCTTTATTCTAAATATTTCGTTTACCTTGTACATTCAGATGTGTGTAAAAGCTTTATATTTGTAACTAAACTAATACAAACCGTAAAGTTATACAGCTCACTTAACTTATACACGCTGTTCAACACATCTAATATATTCTCTTACTATGTATTTATAGATACATTCATTACTCTCCTTACATTAATAATATTTCTACAACACTTAAACAAACACAATACGTATAACACTAATCTATACATTACACACACATACCCCTACAAACCATACATGACATTTCGACTTAATACGCTTTACTGCATATTTAACACACAGATACAGGACCTGTTTAACTATAGTTCTACTAATATGTTATTAAACATATCACTAGTCTATTTAGATTATAATAATAGCCGTAACATTTACGTTATCACTCATTCATCTATTACAAAGTATCATCTTTCAATTTCACGGCTCGTAATTTTTTATATAAATTCGATAACCTAAACATAGTAAATAACTGCGTCGATCAATTCAATATAGCTCAATCAGCTAACTGTGAAATTGAAAACTGCCCTAAAATAATTAAAAATATGCATTCGTCACTCAAAGTTGTCCATCAAAACATTCGTAGCATAAATCACAACTTCAATAGTTTTTTGACTCTCCTCGATCGCTCCCAGACTGATTGGGATTTAATCATACTCACAGAATGTTGGTTACGTCATTCTCATTTAATACCTATACTAGACAACTATAACTATGTAAAAAATAATTCTAACTTGACGCAAAACGAGGGAATTGTAATTTATTATAAAAGTCACATGAATATATCTATTCTTGATCACAATCTTCAAGATGCTAATTGCTTGACACTAAAAATTAATCATAATACCTTCCTCATTGCGGTTTATAGACCCCCTAGCTACAAAAATATCCATCCTTTTATAACATCACTGGCAGAGTTACTGAATTGCGTAAAATATCCCAATATTATCTTAACAGGCGACATTAACATTGATGTCCTGGCAAATACGAAAGACCCCAACTGTTCAGTTTACTTAAATTTACTCGCCACACATGGCATTTTACCGGCACATCAGTTACCTACGCATGGTAAAACATGCCTTGACCACGTTATGCTAAAAAGTAATCACCCGGCCTTTTGCTATGTTGCGGCAACATCAATCACTGACCATGACACCGTAATTCTTATCTTGGAGCGCCACTATGTATCTAATAAAGTCCTTACATTAAAGAAAATTAATTATACATCCCTCGACAATGACATGCTAAACATGAATTACGATTTCATTTATCATAGTACAGACGTGAATTTTTTGGTCTCTCAATTAATTACTACTTTAAACTCCAAAATACTGGCCAATACACATTTTTTCACAGTATCAAATCGGAAAAGAATAAAGAAACCATGGATAACTTTAGGCTTACTAAAATGTATGAAAAACAGAGACAAATTGCATATGAAATCTAAAAAACATCCAACTAACGGTATTCTTAGAACTACGTATACAAGATACAGGAACTTCTGTAACTCGTTACTTAAAAAGCTAAAAAAGGATTACGAGTCTAGTTTAATAAATAAAGCAGTTCAAAGTAACAACAATAAAATGTTATGGGATACTATAAAGAAAGTCACTTACTCTAATAAAGCCAATAACCCCGCTACTGAACTTCTTTCCAAAACGACCCCCCTGGACTCTTTAAATAATATTAATAGGTTTTTTGTATCGGTTGGAGAAAACCTTGCTCTAGGTATATTAAATTCAGGCCCCCTCTGCAAACTGACTTCCTCTGGTTCCTGTTCGTCTTCTTTTGCTCTGCTTCCCACTGATGAAATAGAAGTCCGTAACATCATCTTGAACTTAAAGAAAGACAAAAGTGCTGGTCACGATAACATCTCTGGTGCCTTCTTGAAGCGTTATCACCACAGTTTAATTTCCCCGTTAGTACACATTTTCAATCTTATTTTCTCTACAGGTGTTTTCCCAGACCAATTTAAAGTTGCTGAGGTCATACCGGTATATAAAAGTGGCAGCAGAAACGAGGTCAATAATTATAGACCGATATCTATACTATCGACTTTGTCAAAAATAACCGAGAAGCTACTAAACAAACGTCTTATAAACTACCTAGAGTCAAAACATCTTTTGTCGAGTTCTCAATTTGGTTTTAGAGCAAATATGTCAACCAGTGATGCAGTCCACGCACTTATTGATCATATTGTTTATAAACTTGACTCCAAAAGCAAAGTAATAGCAATATTTTTAGACATAAAAAAGGCATTTGACACCGTCTGTGTCCCGCTACTGCTGGACAAACTGGAAAGCCTAGGAATTCGTGACAACCAACTAAAGTTGTTCGGAGACTATCTCTCTAATAGAATCCAAAGAGTGAAGGTTGATAACATCTTGAGTGACGATTTACCTATATCCTACGGCGTACCACAAGGTAGTGTGCTCGGTCCTACACTTTTCCTCGCCTTTATAAATGACCTTTGTAATTTAAAGTTATTAAATGGTAAAATCGTTACCTTTGCTGATGACACAGCTTTAATCTTTCATGGCAATACCTGGGATTCTGTCTTCAGCATGGCCCAAAAAGGTTTCAACACAGTTGCTTCTTGGCTAAGAGGAAATGGTCTTACACTCAATGTAGACAAAAGTAAATATATACCCTTCTCTGTCAAATTGAACTCGCAGCCTATAACTGAAAGTTTATGTATCGTGGCCCACTCCTGTACTACCGGCCAATCCTGTTCCTGTGACCACCTCATAAGAGTTTCCAATATTAAATATCTAGGTGTAATTATAGACAATACACTTAGCTTTAATCAACATCTCGACCTATTATCTGCTAGAACTCGTAAGTTATCAGCTGTGTTTAAAAATCTTCGCAATGTAGCTGACAAATCAATAATTAGGACAGTATACATGGCGTTATGCCAGTCTATTCTGTCATATTGTATCACAGTATGGGGTGGCGCGTGTAAGACAAACCTGATAAAATTAGAAAGAGCTCAAAGAGCTGTTCTAAAAGTCAGCCTCTCATTGCCCTTCCTGTACCCTACTAAAGACCTATACGAACTCTCGAATGTACTAACAGTCAGACAACTATATATTTTACACATCGTCTTGAAACAGCACGCTGCACTCAAATTTGATCCATTGCTGAACCAACACAAACGCCTTAAACATAAAGTATGTTTTTCAGATAAACATTGGTCTACAAATTTCTCCAACAATTTTTTTGGGTTTATGGGAGGATATCTTTATAATAAAATTAATAAAGAAATTAAAATTAAAATATACCCTCTAACAAAAATTAAATGCAAAGAAGTGTTAACTAATTGGCTAAAGTCATTGAACTACGAAGATACTGAAATATTGATTCTAGTAGGTCCGTAGTACACACATACGCACACACACACACGCACGCACATGCGCGCTCGCGCTCACTCACACACACACACACACGAACACACACACACACACACACACGAACACACACACACACACACATACATACGCACGCATACATACACACGCATACATACATACACTCACACACACAAACACGCACGCATAAACACACACACTCATACGCGTCAACTGTAAGCGCGCTCACACATGAGTTAAGTAATACCTAAGTACACTCTGATAAAATGATACCATTTCCATGTCCAGAGAATGGAGAGGCTGGTAATTTGTCATACAGGTTCTCCTAGTGCAGATACCAGTCTCTCACATAGATAAACTGATGCACTATATTATTTTATTATTATGTATGTACATTCAACCTGTAATTTCTGTGTGAGAGAACAAAATAAAGAAATTTATTATTATTATTATTATTCGAAAGACACGTGGCGCCATCTATTATCATAAGAACGATATTATTGTTTTCCTCGGGAACAGTAATTTTTTTCGGGATGAAAGGTAGCCTATGTCCGTTTCTGTACACCTGATAACGTGTATGCAAAATTTCAAGATGATCGGTTCAGTGGTTTAGGCGTGAAAAGATAACAAACAAACAAACAAACTCATTTTCGCTTTTATAATATTAGTTAGGATTAGGATTAATGGCATAAAATTATATCCTGTGTCAATTTCCGAGACAGTTAAATTGTGTGCCCAGTTTTGTCGAAATCCGTGCAGTGTTTTACGTGAGATTGAGTAACATCTTCACAAACTTTGACGTTATCAAAATAAGAAAGGCAAAGCCATAGAAAATCCATATTTTCAAAAGATACGTTTCTTCTTTCCTTCGCCTTATTCCATCATCTGGGGTCGGCTCTCCTTGTCAAAATTTGAACTTTCTGCCATACCCGATTACGCTTGGCCTCTCTCAGAAATCTAATCCACAAACCTAATTTAAATTAACAGAAATTCTCACAAAACCAAGTCTACTTTTAGCTACTTTTACATTAGCCTTATTGCGTACTAAGCAACGTTAGCAACTACATCTCTCTACAGAGAGAAACCTAACGCGTGCACAAAACGACGACTCACAATCCACTTCGATATTACTAGTCACGATTCTTCGACCTAATTTGATCAAATGATCATGTTACGTCACACAGTCGGATTAGCTGACGTCCGTACGAGATCTCGTAAAAGATTAGGCTCCATCTTATCGGTTCTTTCATAATTTTTTAACTTTTGCTGCCAAGGGACTCTTTTATTCAATACTAGAGACCGCTCGAACGTTTGCTTTAATGGCAAGTGCCAGAATCCTGCTAAGTACGGTTGGGATTAAGCTTCAGTTTTCTAGGATAACGATGCTGTTATTGGCGATTTGCCAAAGAAAGATCAATCACGAAACAAAAAATTATGTATTCTGTTCCACTACTAAATAAAGTGCGGTTCGAGAAAGATTGCACCTTGAGCGGCAAATGTCTTTAAAATGAGATGACATCGTACATGAATCGAAAATATTGTCTTTAAGCTCCAGTAGACAAAAAGATGGCAAATAGCTATGATTTCTACACTGTAGTGTGGGCATAAAACAAATTTAAAAACAGACTGTATTATACCAGAATATAGATCGAGCCGGTTTTACAATTGGCTTTTGTACTGAAGCGCTTGCATAGTTTCACAGTTTGCTCCCGGCAGATTGAATTCTTAAAAGCATGGCGATTGAACGCGTACCAGCGCTGAGGATTGCGGTTTCCTAGTAAAATAGTTTGCACTTAAAGTAATCGGCTCTACTTTTCATTGAATTTGCTTTATGGTTAAGAATGTTTTATTTGAAAGCCATATTTTACCTGGAACTTTTACAATGAATCTTTGCTAAGTATTTATGTTTGGCTTCTGGGAAAATGGACGATTTAAGAAGGAAATCAAGTATTTTATTAGGAGTTATATATTTAGCGATAGTAGATACATATATAAAATGTTTCTCTTTCTAAGGTTAGATAAATGAATTGATGGATTGCCGTACCGTAACCTTTAAAGAATATTCAAAAATTTTAGATCGATAAAAAAATAAATGTCAAAATGAAAAAGCTCACGATAATTTGAATAACTGAAATTTATTCTTGAACTTAAAAATAAAATTTTTTAAGTTTAAAAATAAAGTCAGGCACCCAAAATAAATATCCTTTCGTTATGACGATATTTTCTTATCAAAGTATTACGACATACATTTTGCTTAAGCAAGGTTTAGCTAAGCACCAAACTCACGTGGGTTTCCTCTAAGACGGCGAAAAACAAAGCACGTTTAGGTAGCTGCATTCTGAAGCTCTAAGAGTTTATTAAAGGAGCTCGTATAAGGTAGCGAGGCGTGCTCAATATCTCGTGTTTAGCATACCTAATACTATCATAAAACTATTTCAGAAATAACTATGTATTTTAAAATTCCGCTATCGCTCGAGGGTATAAACTAATACCAATTGTTCTCCGTTCTACTTTGAAAATGAGCAAACAGAGGTAGTTTTTTTAATACAGATATTTCAAAGTAGAAACAACATAGTATTTTTTTAGAAAAAGACAGCTTCTGCTCTTGATATAAATAAAGACTCTGGTGAACTTGACAAACAATGACTCAAAGAACACCCAAACTTGGACATATTAGTATTATTTGTAGCGCAACTAAATGTGTGTTTGTGTGAGCCACAAAGAAGTACTCGTTACTCTCTTTGTGTCGAAACCATAACCATGTCGCAATGGTAAAGGAACCAAATCGATTGACTTCATACGCAGGTTACGTAGCAGTCAACATAACCATATTTAGACCCAATGAAAAATGCATAAGCTCTTTTTTGTCGGCATCTAGAAACTAACCTAAATGTAAATTTATTACTCACAAATGAATACTTTGCTTTCATACTTTGTGATCAAAATGAATAAATATTTTTAACTTCGACTTTAAGATGCGTTGAGCCACTGAAGTCCTAACATCAACACAAGAAATAATATACAGCGACAAATTTCTGAAACACGTGTAGACGCTACTGTTATTATTCGTATCAGTGCCGTCGCTTATAAACTCCACAATAAGGGTCTTTTTATACTTGTGACGTCATAGGATAGGATCTTGTCGGTAATGGAATTTTCACTCGTCGTTATCCCTTGTCAATTCCTACACCTCTTCAAACGTGCTCGTACATACCTACATTTTTTTTTAGTATTTTCTGTTTTATTTTCTACACCGATTTCATTTATATTAATACTACAATGATACGTAGGTGGTGCAGTGGTCGTAAATGCAAGTGCTGCGATCGTGAGGGCCTGGGTTTATTAGGTCGGGATACGTGTTATTGAAAATAATTCTCAGAAGCAAGCATTTGGTCTAAAAATGTCCCTGGTAGACCGCAATTAGCTCGGTCCCTATTACGTACGACGTTAATACAAAGTTGGTTAAATGTAATGAATCTTTAAAGATATCTGAACTCTTCTTATTTTACATATACTGGACGGAACAGCACACAATCCTTTGTTTAGAATTTCTGAGAATTCGATAGATGGAAAATTATTCTGGTTATCTAATAAACCAACGTAATGTGTTCCAGGATTCTGACGTAGAAGATGGAGATGACGACGATGAGCATCCATTCGAGACGAGCATGGAGCACACCTACACCGACTACGCTTCGAGCATCGACGCGCCTGATGGCTCCAACAAGAGATATGGCTCCTTCGAAGATGAGAAGAGCAAGCGACACTGTACTGAGATAGAAGACGAATATGACGCGATAGGTGAGCAGAATTGTTGTTATTTGATATTTATCGATTAAGTTTTGATTACATTCGATTTAGAAGCAACCATCTTCTTCTTCTTCTTGACACGAAGAAGAAGAAGAAGAAGCAACCATAGCCTATAGTGCCGTTGGAATGCCACGCAGAGGTATCTCGAGTTCACCTCTGATTGTCCGAAATTATAGGTATATGTATTAAATAAATTATCGCTTGTCTTAACGTGTTTTAACGGTGAAGAAACATTGTAAGAAAACCAGAACGTTTTCCATAATGTTGTCGAAGATGTCTGAAGGCTGGCAACCCGCACTGAGTAAACTATGGCTTAACCCTTCTCACACTGGTAAGAGGCCCTTACCCAGCAATACGACAGTGTATCTGCAGGGCTGATATTATTACACTCGATTTATAATTTCGACAGAACTGATTTGAATCAAGTATAAATCAATAATCATGATCTGAAGATCCCAAACTGAATTGATTGTTGCCAATTGTATCCTGTGCAAAATAGTTCATAGGTATAAGTAATGACCATTACTCCGTTCCCTGTAAGTAATGACTCTAAGCGGATCAAATTCGTACAATATATTAATAAAATTGCGAGCCGTGTATGCTCGGATTTGTGTCGGATAGAGTTCGCAACTTCATGTAGTTTTAATTGAACGAACGTTGAATACGAAAGGATATGTAGATGGATAACAACCGACTAGCCGCGTAGCAGTGGAAGCAACTAAAACAGATAAAACACTGAAGATATTGGCTGCATACTTATTACAATGACTCCAGAGCATTAAGAAGTAATTTTTTATTTTTGGAAGAATCTATGTGTTCCCCCTGAATCGCGGCGATCTTTATAAACATTCAAACTACAGCCACAAAGAATATCCAGTCTAACCTATCCAGTAGATGTGTCTTGATGACGAAACGGTGATATTTCTTGAATATTTACCTTTATCCGTAGTCTCTGCCTACGCTTCTGGGAAACAGGCGTGAATCTATGTTACCTAAATAAATTGTAGTTTATGTCACTTCTTTTTTAAGTCGTGCCATTTGGTTCTTTGGCATGAACAAAGGACATCACAGGACGACTCAAAAATGAAATGAAACAGCGAACTTTTAATATTCTAAAACTGGAAAACCCTGTAATACCAGTATTAGACGGCCTCGATGGCGTAGTGGTTAGTGTAACCGACTGCTACGCCTGAGGTCGCGGGTTCGATTCCTACACAAGTCAAAGATTTGTGTGCATGAACATGGATGTTTCATGTTTGTCTTGGTCTGGGTGTTTCTATGTATAATATGTATGTATTTACAAAAAAAAGTATATATTATGTATGTTTATTCACTGTCTAGTACCCGTAGTACAAGCTCTGCTAAGTTTGGGCTAAATGGTGTTGTGTGTATGTGATGGAATATTATAATTATTATTACTTATTCTTATACAATGTAACCGTTGTTAAAGGGATAAATGTAGCCGCGAAACTGCGTAGCCTGCCGCCAAACACAAGGATACTAGCTGAGAAGCTGATCAATGACGTGCTGTACCAAGCTCAGACGAACGCACTCACCACGGCCACTGTGATCTCGACGCAAGACCCCTTCAAGTGACGATATATAATTTCTTAGTTTTTTAACCCATTTTGTTAAATTCCTTATAAATGTTTTAATAAAGCAAATTGTTTTCTAATTTTAATTTTACCCTAACTTATATTTTAGTTAGTCTGACGTTTTGCATATTTAGGGATTATGCAATCAAGTCATTTTGCAATGAAGTCATTCTGCCTACCTAGACGTTTAAAAATAAATTTATGCAAATGAGCAACCTAGACGTTTTGCCTACTAAGTCATTATGCAATCTAGTCATTTTGTTTATATAGACTTTTTACAATGCAGACTATCTGACCCTAACCCAAACCATCGTCGGCCTAGATGGCGTCGTGGTCAGTGTAACCGTCTGCCACGCCTGAGGTCGCGGGTTCGATTCCCGCACAAGTCAAACATTTGAGTTCATGAACATGAATGTTTGTCTTGGTCTGGGTTATTCTATGTATAATATGTATGTATTTACAAAAAAAGAAAAGTATATATGTGTGTTTTATCCATTGTCTAAGTCGTCATAAGCGGTGTCGGAAACGTTCGGCCACGTTCGGCGCTTATTGGTACTGGTTTGGCACATTGTATGGAAAATCGGCTCCTGCTACTTGCGCCGATTACCCGCGCTAACCGGCTCCGATAAGCGTTGGTAGATCGGCGCAGGCTACCTGTTTTCTTTCTGTATACGGCCTTACACTTACAAAATGTCAAATAATCTCACGGTTTAATACGGTTTTTCTTATAAAGTAATAAACTTATTATTATTATTATTTATATAATAAGAGACCCTAGCTTATGATCACTTGCAATAGTAGGAGTTTAACATATGCGGTTAAATTAAAAAGGAAAGAAAGAAAGTTAATATGTTTGACAAAAAAAAACCAATATTAACAAGTCAAATAAAAAAATTGCCAAATGGGATCTAGTTCAGCATATGCCAGGCTCAGGAAGCCTGGCGCTAGTTTTCAATTAGATCCCGGGACTAGAAAAGGGATGAATGAGAATGAATGGGAGAGGTATAGATGAATCTCTAGAATACTTAGCTTCCAGGCGAAACTCAGTTACATGGTTACTATATATTACGCCGGTTTCCTTTAGGATATATCTCGAACCAATTATCACACAGTAATAGGGATATATAGTTAGTGCTCATTATCACCGTCACCAAATCATTGCAAATGACAGCAAAAAGGTTGTATTTTGCCTATTTGCCAAAACCAGAAATATGAGTTATATCATAAATAAGACTTTATTGCGTTGTCTGGAGCAGAAGAATATATCATCGTATAAGCAGGCTCGATTTAATACGAAGGTATTTAAGGTAAGTTATCGAGGAAAGACGTATTTAACAAGGAAATGTCAAGGCCTTTGTTTGAAACTTTCGTACGCGTAACGTAGACACAATGCCTTACGAAAGTTTTACCGCAGTTGGACGAGCAGTACAGGACCGTTGAAAAGTTTAAAAGTTCTATAAGTGTAATAACTCACAGAGTACTAACAGTCAGTAGTAGAGCCGCGCTGATTTCAGCATGAATGGGCCGGCTTGACCGGGGAAGGACTACCCTCTCACAGAATATCGACGAGGAGTAGCAGCAATCCTACTGTTGTGTTTTGTTCGGTGAGTGAGAGTGTCGGAGGCCCAATCACCCTCTTTCGCCCTTCCCGCTCCTTCTTCCCACTTCCTTTCCAAAAGGGTCGGCAACGCGCAAGTGAGGCCTCTGGTGTTGCAGGCGTCCATAGGCTACAATGACCACTTACCATCAGGTGGGCCGTATGCTTATTTGCCACCTTAGTTGTATAAAAAAAAGAAAAAAAAAGACAGACATTCATTTTTAAAATCTACCGGCAAATGATGAATATTTGCCTTTTTTAAGCACTAAAATTATGTGAAAACGTATCGTAAAACAAATGACATTACTATCGCCTACAAACATTACATAAATACAAATACAAAATTTTAAAATATGACTTATATCGGCACAGCCACCGTCGCAAACTGTCGTTAGTCGATAATTAGTCGAATTTGGTCGTAAATTAGTAGAATTAATTAGAATTAAAAGTTTAAATTATCGATAGTATTTCATTTGGTAGGTATGTGACTAAGACATGATATGAGAAAATTATAAAAATATGAGTTGAAGGCTTTCAAATAATACATAGCACACCCCCGTAGAACCATAATTACAAAGATACATAATATAAACGCTGTACCTAATACGTAAAGCGCCGTCTCGCTATAACTTAAAGTATCAAAAACGAACTATAAACACATTAAAGTTTAATATTGTCTTCTATTTACGTGAATGTTATTTATTGAAATTAAACTATAGGTATACGGACTATGTCCCCCCGTGACCATGGCTACTGAAAAGCAACCGAAACGTCAGGAAAGTGTAAACATAAATATAAATAGTAGTGTAACAGTTTCTAAATTATGTAATAAAGTGTTAAATAAACAACGCGATAAAATCCGTATACAGTAGTGTTGGTTGCGGAATGCGACGTGAACAAGTAACGTCACGAATCATCCGATCGAGCGGGCTATAAAAGCGCGCTCGGCGCGCAATGACTCACTTTGACATCGAGCAGCGGATGGAACGGAAGTGCTGTGTGATCGCTGTTGGGTGATATAAATTATCTCTTACTTTATTTGTTAATGATCACATCTGATTCCTAACAGTAGTTTAATTTCAAAGTAAAGTTTAGTTCGAAGCGTTCTATTACCGTACAATTAAACTGACGAAGTGAACATTTCTAATCAAAGCTTGTAGCCAAGCATCTATAAATAATTACTAGCTTTATTTCTACATCAACCATATGTGTTATCTTACCTTGGTGAAGCCATCGCATGGTAGGGCACGTCCCGGCCTCGGCCGATGAGCTCGTTGGCGCCCTCTACTATTCCCCATGGCGCTATGCCGATGCTGACGACTCGGCCTGCTCGCTGGGACCGCTCCAGCTGTAACGCGTCTCCTACTTGCCGGGTCACACCTGCAGATCAAAATACTGGTTACTTCTTTGCACTTCATTATGTTTGGAAGGTACCAGCAATGGCGTTTATTTTCCAGGGACTGCACGGCACAGCGTTGGCTTATTGCAAAATTATGAGCTGAAACCTTACATACACCGGATAATTCTAGGGTTGGCATTGCCAAGCCATTCCTTTATGTGTATACGGCATTGGGTAAGTGATCGTCTGTATAGATAACTTGACCAATAGCAAGATGCTACAGACAGAAGGAATAGGATCAATGGGTCTCAATGGAGCTTATAAATAAATATAAAGTCCTCCAGACCGAATTTCGGTCACGGCGGCCAATCTTAACGGAGACTGGCCATCAGCCCAGGAGATATTATAGTGCTCAAGTGTGTGCGCAAACACAAGTGCACACTCTGTTCCCTAACTCTCATGATCCGATGGGACAGATAATCCGACACGACCGGAGAGAGATCAGACGCAGGACCAACGGCTTTACGTGCTTTCCGAGGCACGGGGGTGTCTAACACCGCCAACTTCCTAACTCCGGGCTTAACAGAAAAACCCAATAACTTTTTGTTGGCCCGACCCGGGATTCGAACCCGAGACCTCATGCACAGCAGTCGCATTTACTACCGCAGCGCCACGGAGGCAGTTATATGGAGCTTATAATCAGATTCAGTTCAGTGTAGAAATGGGGCAAGTTTATTACGTTCTCCTGATTATGGCCTAAAGTAGGTCTAGTAAAGCTCTGCCAACTCTTTTGAGGAACACGTGCAGGCTATGTATGTATGTGCAAAGATCTCTACAAAACCTATCAATCTTATAAAATAGTAAGTGACATCGGTATTTTGTCCGCGTACAACTCAGTCGATCCATTTACAATTGAGGTGCCACTAGTGATTTTAAATATAATACGTCTCTTCCGAGCGATTGGACACGCCTGGCGTTTTTACCGCGTCTGCCGAGGAGCTAAGAAGCAGAGGCAGATAACACCTACATTTAGCTAAGTTATTAGGATAGACATAGTAAGACAGCCTAGCTAGTAAGACAGCCACCCGAGACCTCTGCGGGGCAGTCCAAGGTCCCACACCTTGGACTGCCACGCAGAGGTCTCGGGTTCGATCACAAGGCGCGCATATCTCACTTTTCGACGTTATGTGTTATGTTTAACATACATACCTACAAAGAGCACGAGACGATATAAGCCTATTCATATGCCTATAGTATCCAAAAATGGACGTACTTTCTGAAAAACGTTCCAACCCACAAAGTTAACATTTTGAGATAATCGTGATTGAAGTTCAATCCCGTATTGCTTCTTCATACACGTGGGTTGGGCTACTAAGTCATGATTTAGAGTGATAGTAGAGCTAACAATTTTTTCCAGCTAGTAAATAGTAACCCCGTGACTAATTTACTAATAATAAACTCGAGTTTGACCCGAATGTGGGTTGGAACGTTTTTCAGAAAGTACGTCCAAATTACAGACAGAATACATTTCTCTGGCGAGCGGGTGATACTTTAAATGAACAAGTAAGAAAATTCGACATAGAGGTTTTTAATACTCAACCGGATGTAGTGAAGCGCATGCTGAGTCTTTTTACAAGGTGTAATGCTCATTATTTCACCTTATTTGTTATATTTTAGATGTTTAAGTGATAAAATAATTGCTGTCCACGTAATGTTATTCAAGAATTAGTGGTGGAGACCAATTATTGTCTCTCTGTTGCATATTTTTGTCACTACTATGTATTTCAAAGCTGTTGGTCTTCTTTATACATAAATAAATAAATAAATTAAATAGTTAATTATCACTCACTTTAACGGTGAAGGAAACATCGTGAGGGAATCTGCATGTCTAAGACTGCCTCATGTTTTTTTTTTATTTTTTTATTTTGCTCGTCAAAATGACCACACTCCACCTGATGGTAAGCAGTCGTGTGGTCTAAGAGCAGTGACCTCCACATCGCCCCCACAGTTTCAAAGATATGCGAAGTCTGCCAATCTGCACTGGGCCAGCGTGATGTTACCCTTCTCACAGTGAGAAGAGGCCCGTGCCCAGCAGTGGGACAGTTTAATACAGGCTGATATTATTATGTGGTAGGAGGTGGGTTTTAGATTCAGTGCTGCTACAGAGAATCATGACAGACGAGCTAAGAAGAAACATTGCTTTTGAATCCGATATCCGAAAATATATCATGATCTTAACAACCTCGATAACGAAGCGACAGGGTGCAGGTTATAGTGGAAAATATACCATTATTAACCTCTGAGTCTTCTTCAGAGGTTAATGAAAACACTATGAGGGTCTGTGTGTCTGTCTGTTAGTGACAGTCATAACTCCGGCACCACTGGACCGATTTACTTGTAACTTGGTGTGCAGACACCTTGGGTCATACCTCGGTCGAGTTTGAATATGGGAGCTGTGGGTCAAAAACCCCCGAGATATAGGGGTCACAAGGTCACATGATGTACATTTAAGAAGAAGAGGTTGAATCGTTGTTTTTGCATTATAATATGTTGTGCGCAGATGACAAGTCTCTATTTACATCGGCCGCCATTAGGCCCGGAGAAACTAATCCGCAAAATTATAGCTTTTTAACTTATTTATTACTAGATTTTGCCTGCGACTTCGCTCGCGTTAATGTAGATTTATGTTAAGTTAGATTTTTAGTAGTAATCTGATGTGTAAACAATAACACTGTAAAGTTTCATCAAAATCCGTTCAGTGGTTTTTGCGTGAAAGAGTAACAAACATCCATTCGTCCATCCTCACAAACCTTCAAGTTTATAATATTAGTAGGATTAAACTTAAAAGTAATTACTATAAATAAATAGGCCTTATGTTTAACTTATCACCAGATATAGTAAAATATAACAGTCAAAAATAGTAAATGATCACCAAATTGCACAGCAACATATAAAATCAAAATCAAAAATAAATTTATTTAAGTTAGGTTACAAGGTAACACTTATGAACGTCAAAGTTACATAATTTTTTTCTGTGAATTTACATTTACTGCCACGTTCAGCAAAGCAAGGGTGTAGGGCTCATGAGAAGAACGGGCAAGAAACTCATGGCCACTCTTTTTAATCGCCAATAATATAATAAAATACATTTAAAGAGATCAAAATAAGTCAACAGAGTCCTATTTTTGGGTGGGTTTAAGAAGGAACCTAACATAACCTAACCCTTCCGAGACGGAATGCAGTGATTTGAGGCGTATAGGTGCTCGTTATGATATATTTTAATAAGCATATTTTGCTGCGCAATTACTATATTTGGTGGTCATTATATTTAATCCCAATAAATAGTACCTGTATTGGTGCCTCCCGTAAAAATCCAGGCGCCAGTAGTCTTAGCAGCTTTCAGCAGTCCTTTCCTGAGCACTTTCTTGAGCTTGGGCTGAAGGTCGAAGTTGGCCTTGCCACCCTGGATGGTGATGAGTAGCTTCGGCCTGTCCAGCGCCCATTCCCTCGTGAGGAGTTGTACGATCAGCTCTGGCCGTGTGTCGTGAGACAGGCGGACATACTGGCAAAGACAATTTGTTATTAGAGATTCAGCAGCAACGAAACCAGAATAAATTAACCACCCTGGTAAAGGCAATTCTTTACAGTAGCTTGGCTTATTGTATACGTATGTATAGAAAACTCTTAATGCAAGCACCAAGAAGTCTAGCGAAGTATATGAAACATTTTACTTTTTACTCACTCGACATAACTATATTTAAATTATAAAATAATCCTATAAATATATTGCATGCCAAACGGTGGAATATAGCTGTACGAAATGTGTGTTATTATCAAATATTATGTAAACACCTATTGTAACCTATATTCGCAATAAAACGATTGAATTGAATTTTTAAATGTGCCTTTACACTTGAGGGATTTTTGTAATAGTGATTTTTCACAGTAAATAACGCTAAAAAGTAAATAATACAAAAAAGCGAGTTAAGTATAAGAAAATACGAATTCCTTTTTGTTTTGGTTTTCCTTTATAAAGAAAGCACTCGCAACAGTATCGTATCTTGAGAATAAGGCAATCTAGGTTCTTATTTTTAACACACATAAATAAATAAACAGTAGGTAAATAAGCAGCGATAGCCTAGTGGGAAACCGTTGGACTGCCATGCAGAGGTCTCGAGTTCGAACCCAAGGTGCGCATCTCTGACTTTTCAAAGTTACATGCGTATTAAACAGTTAATTATCGCTTGCTTTAACGGTGAAGGAAAACATCGTGAGGAAACCTGCATGTTTGAGAGTTCTCCATAATGTTCTCGAAGATATGTGAAGTCTGCCAACCCGCACTAGGCCAGCGTGGTGGACTATGGCTTAACCCTTCTCATAGTGAGAAGAGACCCGTGCCCAGCTGTGGGACAGTTTAATACAGGGCTGATATTATATAGGTAAATAAAGTATAGTCTGTCTGTCTTGTTCCTTTCTTCCGAGGTTTTCGTTAGCAACTCCCAGAGTTGCGGCTGGTGAGCGGCTTCATTGCTCCGGCACCTATCTGGAGAACAGGTGGTGGTACTTGGGCACGAGGCAGCTCGCTTACGAGAACCGGATCTCTGAGGTTAGGATAGAGAGTCGAGATTTGGGGACAAGACCTGTCTATAACTGATCCCGGAAGGTGCTCTCGGGCACTGGAAGGTACAGCGGCTCCACCTAATATAACCTTGAAGGTTGGTGTAGGGGAACGCTATATCATAAACTGGACTAGTCGTAGAAAGACGGGGATGTTCCTTTTTTCTTTATTCTAGAATATCACTTGCATATCTAGGATAAGCTCACCAAGGCATAGATACTACTACCTACTAGACTGATTGTAAGTTGCTTAAGTAAGGTAAACCGACTTATGGAAGGTACAACTCAGATTACAATTGTAATACATATCATCTCCATAGCACCATAGAAGCTACTACAATGTTTTTGCCTGAAGGTATAAGTAGTACATACATACATATGTAGATTCACGCCTGTTTCCCAGAGGGGTAGGCAGAGACTTTGGGTTTCCATTTGCTACGATCCTGACACACTTCTCTGGCTTCATTCACTTTCATCACATTCCTCATACACGCCCGTAGGTTCAAAGTGCTTTTAACTTAGCCTTTGTCCAGAACGCCTCCGATCTGACCGAGAAACGTTCGCCTAGGTTTTCCTCTTGCGACTGTTCCATTCACACTAACCTTATAAACTTTCTTAGCTATTCTTTCCTCGTCCATTCTTTTTACATGCTCAAACCAGCTTAACATACCCTTTTCTATTCTTGTCACTATACCCACTTTCATGCCGCATCTCTCTCTTATCACACTATTCCTTATTCTATCTTTCAGAGTCACACCACATAAGTATAAGTAGTGATGTATTATATCCACATTCTACTATGTTTTAGAAACCAACTCAATCGCTATTGAGTGGGTTCCTAGACTATTAATAAAAACATTTATTTCGGACCTTATCCATGAGTTAGTAACAATTTACTTACAAACTATGTTAGTAAAAATAAAGAAATTATGTACACATTTGTCCCGTACCAATGCCCACGTAGTGTGCCTGTATGGGACAATATTTACGGGATGTAATCATTTGCAGAGTGCTGTTGGTGCTAACACACAATATTTGAAAAAGCGGTGCCGCTTTTCCCCGCTTTATAGCTATCGCTGTCTACCGAATACATATCCAGTTTTACTCTACTCCTGAGAATTTCCAAACAAAATTGAGTAATATATTCAATTAGCCAGAAGAAAAAAGCATTGTGTCCAAAGTTAAGGCCCTGTATCCCAGCGTCGGCCAAGTGATTCCATGAGAAAAAAGTATTCCTACCTGCGCTTTGGTAGGATGTGGTCCACCCTGGAACTCAACAGTCCCGTAGGCATCAGTTGGGGCCGATTGTGTGTGCCTCGCCGGGACCCATGCCTCTCCAGGGTTGGCTGTCTGGGTATTTGACCCATGAGCCGTCTTGCTGAGCCCACACCAGCATCTAAACAAAAAACAAAACATTATACCTATCGTATGTTTATATTTTCTTATAATATAATATATTATGTCCATTATCCAATAAATCCATTTGTAGCCAAACAACAATCAACTTTAACCGTTAAGGTTAGTAAAATAAGGCTTTAAATGACGTGGCACTCAGTGACTCGTATCCGAGCCGCTGGTAAACAGAGGTACACAATGTAGCGGCTTGTATGCGAGCCGCTGGCAAACGACATATTATCGACAAAGACACTATTGCCTAACGGCTTGGTTGGTCGGTGCTTTGCCAACTTCGTTGAGACTGTACAGATAAGTATTATCTAGAATATGATAATATGGTCCCGTTAGCATTATTTGGCTATATAAGCCTAAAAGTAAACGTAAGTATTGTATAAAGTTCAAAGTTAGAAATAGTTTGAAGTTTACAAATTATTTACTACAATCCTCCTTTCTATAGTTAACAAGTGTCAAAGAAATTGCTGGCAACTGATGAAAAACAAACAGAAAACAAATGAGAAGATAGATTCGCATTGACTTTTTGATAGAAACTTGAAACGTTTTAATTGTAATTTTTTATAGTATAAAGGACAAAATTATTAGTTTTATCCGAAAGATAATGGTAATGGAAGATGAAAATACGAAGGAAGAAAATCAGCCTTCCACAAGTAAAAAAGAAAGTGAAAACAACCTGTATGATGAGGGACGTGCTGATAGAGTATCAAATAGTGAGACTTCGATCTCTGCGAGTTACTCCGCCAGGAGCCAAATAGACATGGCAGACGGTCAACCTGAGATTCCGAAGGCGCCACCCACGAACAAAAGAGAGAGAGACCAGAGAGAGCCGAAGGTGCTGAAACCAACTCGAAGGCATCGCATGAAGCGTGGGCCAGGGAGAGTGGAGAAGAGACGGCGTTCGTTCGCACGCCGCCATGTTAGAAGAATCCCGAGAAGGAAGCGCCGTGTCAAAGACGACAGGAAAGACGAGCTACGTGACCTGTCAGTGTCAACTAGATCCACCAGGCTTTCATCTCAAAGCGGCTCCAGGCCTCCTCCGGGCTGCACACATTGCGGTCACCGCTGCTGTCGCAGAAGGTAGACATCTTGAAATGTAAAAGTGTTTGAAAATTACAATAAAACTTGGATTGCAATATTTGTTTGATTTATTCGCTAAGTTAGAGCCAAGGGTTTGTCGTCAGATATTACAGTTCGGCGAAAAACAGAAGATATAAGGCAAGGCGATACCAAAGAAGACGGAAGATTGTAAAAGGAAGATTAAAGAAAAAGCCCGTGGTTAAATATTTTGTCCCGTCATCGAGGATTTCAGGTTAAGATCATTATTCATTTTTATGAGCTTTCCTTATTGACACTCAATTCAAATCCTTATTATTACATCCTCACCCTGTACTCAGGACCCAGATAGACACGTATGCATACTCATGGGTACTTAATGTCCCAGGTAGAGACTGTGAGGTTATTTAGATAGCACCGTCAATACCAATACTAGGGAATGGTAATAGCCCTGGTGCTTGCACTTTTGACATCACCGTAGCATTTCTTTTGTACACGCAGTCATCGTTTATCTTAGCTATCAAAAACATGCCTAATACTCAATACTACTCATTTACAATTAAAATATGGAAGAATCTGCTATCATTACGGCATTTACCTACGACTGAACATAGCTTTGAAAAATATTAATATATAACCGACCAATAGAATTTGTAGAAAGCTATATTATTCGTAGAGTAATGGGATAGCCCCCGACAGTGCCGCGAAAGTATTATTAAATTAAAGAATGTAGGTTTTGATAGATTCTTTTGAAGAATTACTTGATGTCGTAGACCGATCTGGCTCTCTCTCTCGCAAACGTAACGACGCCTTCCATTGACAACCAAACTGTTATGAATACTACCTCTTTGCGCTGTAGCATGGTGCGGGTGACAGTTGCTTGTATGACGTTGACATCTGTCAGTACCTACCACTAGGGATGTGACGTTATGCAATTCATTTTTATCACTAACGATACTCGCAGCATAAATCTAGTTCTCATTAATAGTGTTATGAAAATAAGTGTGTTATTGAGTCGTGCAGTGTAACTACGTGTATAAACTTGTCAATATATGTATATATTTTATGGCTACATAATAATATCTTTGTACTTATATAAAATAATCACAATCGGGTTTATGATTTTATTCGTGACAGCATTTTTGCTCTATGACGCACGCATCCGCGCGGCGGCCATTTTGTTTACTCGTGCGATGCTGTCAGTACGAGTGCTAGCGCCTTGTATGTGACACGTATTTATTGATATTTCATTGTTTGTTTTAATATTCGTTAAATTGTTATTTGTTATAGTTTATTGAGTTTGTTGTTATTACTATGCCTAAGCATACAAAAAAATCTTTTTTGGGTAGTCTGGCCAGGGAGCTTGTTGTTCGCCTCCGAGACTACTTTGAAAGAGAACAACAAAATAATGGACCGTTGTTACCATTGAATCGAATTGTGGAACGAGTAGCCCAAGCTCTTGATATTGGCCGCAATACTGTTTCGCGTATAACACGTGAGAAAATTGGCCAAGATGGGATGTCTGAAAATAAATTATCGACACCCAACAAAAAGCGGACCAAGGTGAAGCCAATCACAGATTTAGATGATTTTGCTAAGGTTGCTATTAGAAATCATATTTATGATTATTATAGAAGAATGGAGCTACCCACATTACTCAAGCTTCTAAAATCATTAAAAGAAGCTGACTTGTTCAAAGGAGGTATTACTTCGTTGCGGCAAGTTATAAAAGATATTGGCTTTGTTTACAAAAAAGTTAACAAAAGGAAGATTATTATGGAGAGGACTGACATTGCCCTAGCAAGATGTTCATTTTTAAGAAAGGCTAAAAACAAGTGATTGGAACAAAGTTGTTTTTTTGGATGAATCGTGGCTACTAAACGCCAACCACACAGTGGGTAAAAGTTGGACCGACGAGGGCAAAGGCGAACGCCTTATTATTTGTCACGCAGGTACAGCAAGTGGATTCGTCCCTAATTGTTTGCTGGCTTTTAAGTAAAAAAAACTACAGAGTATCATGAGGAGATGAACTACGAAAAATTTAAAGATTGGTTCATAGGTCTATTAAACAATTTAAAAAAGCCTATGACCATAATAATGGACAACGCACCCTACCATTCGGTACAACTTAATAAACCCCCAAACCAATCCAACCGCAAAAGCGAGTTGGTGAAGTGGCTGAATGAAAACGGAGTTACAGCAGATATAAAAATGTTAAAGGCAGAGCTTATTGCCTTAGTACGGCGTCATAAGCCACCAACTCCTACCTATGCTCTGGACGAAATGGCAAAAGAAAAAGGCCACCAGGTCCTTCGACTACCACCCTGCCATTGCCAGTATTACGCTATTGAGCTGATTTGGGCCCAAATAAAAGGTCACGCCGCAAGAAATAATACTTCGCCGCTATTTACGGCAAATAAGATGTTGGCCCTATTACAAGAGGCCATCAACAATGTTCAACCTGAAGACTGGTCGAAGGTTGTAAATAAAACAAAAAGGGACATTATGTCTGATTGGGATCGTGACATCCATATTGACAATATAATGGAGTCATCGTTAATAATATCCGTCACAGATACAGATGATGAATTTAGTGACAATTCAGATGTTCCTGACTCTGATATGAGTTTAGACGAATAAAATATTTTTTTTTATATATGTTCTGTTGTTTCATTAATATAATTATAGACTTTTTACAATAATAATTGAACTACGCCCAATATACGTTTTATATTATAAAAAACATTGACTATCGATCGTAACAGTACATCCCATCATTAAATACGTCTATGGCGTTACATTATACGCATAACACTTTGCTTAATTTTTCTTTCCATTATATTTTATTTGTAGACTAGAACATTCTGGTTGGGTTTAATTCAATTTACTACAGTAAATAATGATTTAATATATTACGAATGTGGTACAGCTGAAATACTAAGTCATAATTTGTAAATCGCGGCAACTTTCAAGAGTGAAACGAAACGTTACTGAAACTGTCACCCGCACCATACTACAGCGCAAAGAGTGTAGATGGTAAAACCGCCGTTGCCGCAGAAATTCTTTGAGATTACGCAATAATCTCGCAGAATATTATATCGGTAAATTTTTTAGATAGCACGTACGAAAGGCCGTCCTTCCAGACCCCGAGCTGATACGAACAATTTCTTAGCAAGAATACCCGTTTACACTGACCAACCTGGACATAGAAACTCACGATCTCACACTAACTTATACAATGGGACAAACAAGACATTTGAAAATGAGATGATCCAGGATAATGACAACAGAAGAGAGTAGAGCGTCGCTGATTTCAGCACGAATGGGCCGGCTCGACCGGGGAAGGACTACCTTCTCACAGAATATCGACGCGAAATAGCAGTATTCCTACTGTTGTGTTTCGTTCGGTGAGTGAGAGTGCCGAAGGCCCAATCATCCTCTTTCCCTCTTCCCGCTCCTTCTCCTTCCCACTTCCTTTCCTAAAGGGTCGGCAACGCGCAAGTGATGCCTCTGGTGTTGCAGGCGTCCATAGGCTACGGTGACCACTTACCATCAGGTAGACCATATGCATGTTTGCCAACTTAAACGTATAAAAAAAACATTGTTTACACAATGTCGTATTGTGAGTCATAAAACATTTTTGTATGTAAGCAACAGAAACTCCATCCATCAGGATAGACACTACAAAACGCACAAGGGTAGACTTGAGAAGTTCACGAACTAAGAACTATTAGGAATGAATTCTTGACACTGAACTAGAACGAACTATTCCGTGAACCGTTTCTTAATCGGTCCTAGTTCATCCAGTTCTGAGCAAACTAATGGCATAAGAATGTCGTACTCTCTTTCTTTCTTGACTTGAATTAAACTAGAGGGAACGAAATGCATATAATACGTGTTTCCCAGAGTAAACTTTCAATATCACTGTAAAAAGTTCGATTGGAGTAAACAAAATCTGGAACTTTATTATTAGACTCATAAAGGTCTATTTATTTTAATAAATTTGTTAGTGATATTTTCTTAACGATGTTACTAAGGAATAAAGGAACTAATAGTCCTAATAGAACTAGAGAACTAAACGACCGAGCACACATTATAGAACTTACAAATCTATCAAAGACCAGTGGAACTAAAGAACTAATAGAACTAGATGTACGAACTAGCTCATTTGGAAAAATGAACTAGTTCGGAGCGCTCTGTTTAGTGACCGAGCAAGAACAAGTCTACACAAGGGGTTTCAAAGCTAATCGCCTTTTGTTCCAACTGTTTAAACTGGCTGGCATCGTGTACGATTGATTGGTGTAGGATTACTCTATGATAAACAACAGGCCTACTACTACACCATAGATAAGGCACTATATACTACACATACGGTGTAATGTGTCATGTTCCAACTGTTTAAACTGGCTGGCATCGTGTACGATTGATTGGTGTAGGATTACTCTATGATAAACAACAGGCCTACTACTACACCATAGATAAGGCACTATATACTACACATACGGTGTAATGTGTCATGGCTGTCGTTAACGATGGATTGTGTTCTGCATCTCACGTGAATCGGTACATTACAGAGGAAACTGAATGGAATCCTTAAGGCCCCTCTACACAAAGTACAGGCACGCACGATTGTGTAGAGAGCATACTCGTCTGTGAGTGGCCATCATCGCCTATAATCCTGACCAATCGGTGAATTGTCGGTACATCAAAGGTGTACGAGCCGTTATGAATACTCGCACTAGAATGTCAGAAATGTCAGAAACTATAGTACTATGTCACGGGAAAAGCTATGTGAAAAATTAGGAAAAAAATACGTCAATACGGAACGAATGCCTTTAATGCACTGCTAATTACAAAATGTATTACATTAAAAATATGCTTATGGTGCATAATGACGCCGCTTTGACACAATATTAAAAAAGGCTTGTACAAAAGGAATGTGTGCCGATGATCGTGCGCGTGTCCACACAATCGTCCATCAATCAGCCGCAACACAGATGTCAAGTAAGAAGGTAGTGGTTTTTTGGCGGGAATGTTGTGAACATGAGACGCCAATTTAAAAAAAAAAATTATAGTGCGTGGTGTCGGTGGATTTATGTTTACGCAACAAAAATGGTTGAATTTTTTACCGTTTTTTGATGCACATTCCGATAATGATTATATTATGTACTGAGCAAATAGATAGCAGCAGCCGCTATCACTTGGACGTTCATCTTCAACAGTCGACAGTGAGTAACAGTCACGATTGTGTAGAGAGTAACCCATGATCGTGGCGATGATGGCCACTTTTTTAACGTCACGATTAGAGATGGGATTATACCCGGTAAATACCTGGGAATTTACCATTTTGGGTAAAAACGAGGTATTTACCCGGGTAAATACCCGAAGCGTGGGTAAATATATCGGAAGATATTTTTACTACTCAATTTTGTTTTTTATACTACTATTTGTTAAATTTATACTATACATTACAGCCTATAACGATAAAATATATATCGAACATTTCTACGTTCTTAAAGAGTAAAATAATCGCATATTTTTATATAATCTTAAAATTGACACTAAATAAGTAAAGAATTACCAACCACATGCGCTATCTCTTTCTCTCTTGCCAGGTATTCATATATTCTGTTGCGCTCGGCCAATCTACCGTTATAAGCCGCTGGATTAACACAATAGGGACATTTTAGTTATAATGTTTTCGCTGCTTGTGGAGTGTGGTCGTTAGTTTAGTGCACTAGTGTGTTTTTGGCGTTCCCTCTGGCTGAATATTGGACATCTATTTTCTACAGTTTAAAATAAGAGCTCATCATAATAACAGGAGTCACTTATAGAAGGTAAGGCTTTTTATAAGAATATTCTTTAGAAATAGTTGTTTAAACCTTTTAACACATTATTATTCGCAACTAGCTAGATTAATATAAACCAGCCTCATATTTTTGTCTGTTTTCTAATATAGATATTAATATCTTTGTTGTAGGGCATCATGCCACGTAAGAAAAAACAAGAAATTTGGAAACATTTTATCACTATTAATAAATCAGCCAAATGCAAGTATTGTGATAAATTGTATAAAATATCCAACGTCAATAAAATGGAACGACACTTACTAGCCTGCTTTAAGTGTCCTACTGTAATAAAGAACCAAATTAATAATTCTGCTGACACGAGAGTAGCTGTTACAAATCAGACTCATCCTAACTCTCATCTATCAGAGAGTATAGAACTGCAAAATGAGGAAACACCATCTATACCTTCATCGTCAAAATCAAATGAATTTACTGAAGAAAGGAAAAAATATTTGGATCAATTAATATCGCAAGCTATATTTGTCGCTGGCGCTCCTATATCTATAGCAGAGCATCCCCTGTGGATCCGTGTGTTTCAAGAATTACAGCCATTATATAAACTACCATCAAGGAAAGCTATTGCTACTACACACTTAGATAGTATTTATAATCAAATGGAAAAAGAAATATCAGAGGATCTCAAATCGGCGAAAAACTTACATTTACAATGTGACGGCTGGAGTAATCAACGAGTTGAAGGCATTTTTAATTTTATTATAGCTAAACCAGAACCATTTGTTGTAAAAAGCTTAAATACACTCTGTAATCGTCACACAAGTGAATATCTAAGTCAAGAAATTCTAAAAGTAATAAATGTTTACGGGGCTCACAAATTCGCAACGTTGATAGGAGATAATGCAAATAATATACAAAAAGCATTTGATCTGGTACGAAATGAACATCCACATATAATACCACTAAGGTGCGTGGCACACACACTAAATTTACTCTGCGAAGACTGCATGAAACCAGAATCTGTAAAATGTTTCGTTAAAATAGTTATAGATACAATAAAAACAATAAAGCGGAGTCAATTGTTAAGTTCATTACTGGCACAAATTGTTAAAGAGAAGGGATGTGGTGAAACACTCAAACTGCCAGTAAAAACGCGTTGGGGTAGTTACTGTACTGCTTTGAGAAGTGTGCAGAAAACCAAAGTAGCTTTACAAACTTTGGCCGTCCATGAAGAAGCTGTAATGGCAAATGAACACAAGGCACATTTACTTGACGAAAGCTTTTGGATAATGATTGATGAATGTATAAAATTATTACAACCAATTAATGACAAAATTTTTCAATTGGAAGGCAACGATTTAAATATACACAACGTGTATTTATCTTTCAAGGATATTGAATCCGCATTACGTTTCATGCTCCCAGATATTAAAATGCTAAATGAAAACAATAAAAATCAAATTTTGAATGCACTTAAAGCTCGAAGGAATGTTTGTATCAAGCCGCTTCATTTAGCTACCTATATGCTAGACCCAAAGTGTCAAGGTGTTGAGCTAGAAGAAACACAAGAAGTGGAAACATTCCAATTTTTATACGATGTAGGAGAAAGAATGGGTCTCGACATCATGGACGATTTAGCAAATTACAGGGCAAAAGAGGGATTTTGGGGCAACTCGATTGTATGGAAAAACATTCAAAATATTAATCCAGTAGTTTGGTGGAAAGGGATTTGTGGCACGAAGCCACTAAGCAAAGTTGCAGTTCGGTTATTAACAGCACCGTGCACCTCCGCAGCAACCGAACGGTCATTTAGTGTCTTGGGAAATATTCATAGCGCCAAAAGAAATAGGCTGACCACAGGAAGGGCAGCTAAAATATCCTTTATTTCATATAATTGGAATTTGTTACATAAAAATACAATTATAACAGAAGATCCAGAAGATGAGAATGTTACTGCATCTTTAAGTAGCCCATTTTCTATATCAAATTTAAATGAGCCCTCAACGTCACAAGGGTTTTCACAATCTATTGAGTTTTTTGACATTTCGGCAACTGCGGAGGAAGATTGGGATAGTGACTGATCTAGTTCTTCGGCTGTTGTTTGAGATAAGTAATTGTTAAATAATTGTTGTACCTAAAATCTGACAGATTTTTTCAATAAACCATGTACGTTAATAAGGAAATTTTTATAATGTGAAAACTGATTATGAAGATTATTTTAAATATATGTCTGTTTTGAATAAATCATTCGCTATATTGTATACATAACATTGTTTTATTTAATGGTTTTTAAACTATATGTACCCTTAAAATGATAAGCATGATAACTATGTAATAACTACGTAGGAAGCCTAAAGTATTCAATATAACTTGTTCTATAATAATACTTTCAATGATGACATTATTTTATTTCTGCATTACCGACAAATCTATAACAGTATAACAGGTTTTAACATCAAATAAAAGCACTTCTTAGCGACTATTGACTGTAGTTACAGTGAATCGTGCGCTCTCTCTATCGTATTATACATTTTTCTGAAAATACCCATGCTTCGGGAATTTACCTGGGTAAATACCCGGTTTATTCCCAAACGGGAATTTACCTGGGTATTTACCCGTCGGGTATTTACCCACCGCCCATCTCTAGTCACGATTGTGTAGAGGAGGCTTTAGGCGCGTCGCCCACTGGTAAGTCGAGGCACGGTCGCGGTGGCGTCGCGGCACAGTCGAGGCGTGGCGCGTTTATGTAGAGTCGAGGCGAGGGCGGAGAGAGATAGGAGAAGATTTTACTTATACTTAAGAGAAAGAAAATGACAAAATGGCGGTGGAGTCGCGGCGCGATCGAGAACACCACCCTCGTCGCGCTGCCGCGCCTCCGCCTAGCCTGTGACGCGACTCTAGTGTGTGAGCGCCCTGCCATTTATTCCTGAAGGAAACAGAAGCGGCGCGGCGCTCGTGCGCACGCGCTTCGACGCCACCTCGACTCCAGCTCGTGTGGGCGACGAGCCTTACTATTCTAACTATATCTTAATATATAAAAATCTCTTGTCACCATGTATGTTCGGGATAAACTCTGAAACTACTGAACCGATTTTGATCAAACTTCGTAACTATCTGTAATTTGGTCCAACTGAAAAGATAGGATAGTTTTATCTTATTTTTTTTTCGTTTGTTCAGGACAACGTCTGTCGGGACAGCTAGTAATATTATAAATGCGAATGTGAGTTTGTTCGTTTGTTTGTCACGCTTTCACGCCCGAACTACTTTACCGATCCTCATGAAATTTCGCATACCCGTTGTACAGGGTACAGAATAGGATATAGGATACCTTTTATTCAGGAAAAAGCACTGTTACGTGAGCTATATTTACACGAGCAAAGACGCGGGCAAAATCTAGTAAAAATAATTAAAACTAAATTCTGATAATCCTGAATCTGGGTTCGTGGACTGAAATGTAATATTCTCCTTAGTATGGCAGTGTTATGTACACATTCTGTTAGGTTGGTTTATTGCCAGGATCAGAACAAGTACAAGTCGGGTCTCGAACTGCAATGTTGTCGCCGCTGTTCATCAATACCAGCAACAAGCTTACCGCGGAAGTCGTGTTAGAAGAACGGAAAAATTATTGCGAGGTAAGTATAAATACTTAACATTAACTGGCTCCTTTTGCATACAAGTTTAGTTAAATATTTTTAATTTTAAAAGTACGTAGGCTGACCATCTGCGCAAGAGATATTATAGTGCATAAGTATGTGCGCAAATACATGCGCGATTTCTGTTCCCTAAAGGTCACAGCCGACTTATACAACACCCACACGGCAAAATAATGTTTATAGAAATTTGAGCCTTAGGGCGTCCTCTGTAGACATCATTTATATTGATATCACAAAGTAGCAAACAGCTCGCTGTAAGCGAGCTTACCGCCATCGTCCCACTCGATAGTTGAAGCCACGCTTACCGCGCGCTTCAAGCGGGCCGCCTGCGCGCTGTACGCACGCAGACTGCTCGCGTGACACATACGATACATGCGCGGGGACAGCTAGCCGACTGCTAGCTGTAAGCGCGTGGACAGCTGGTTGCCTGCTAGCTGTCGGGGCGTGGACAGCGGGTAGTGGCCTTTCCGATTGGCTTATCTGTGCGAGAGCGGTGTTGTATAATTCGGCTGCGACCTTAACTCTCATAATCCGATAAGATCAGATCCGGCACGACGGGACGAACAGAAAGAGATCAGGCACAACACAAAACACAAACATCCTTTCCTAAGACACGTGGGTGAGCCAACAACTTCCTAACTCCGGGCTGCTGAGAATTTCTTGGTAGAAAACCCCAATATATTTTTGTTGGCCCGACCTGGGATTCGAGCCCGTGACCTCATCACAGCAGTCGTATTCACTTTCGCTGCGCCACCGAGACTTGCTAAACTAACGAAAGACACATAATTATTTTTTGGAAATAAGTGAGTTTACTATCAAATCTGAAGTAGTATTTGCATAAAAAAGGCTGACCGATTAACGGCACGCCATAATACTTACACAATTTTATCAATATTAAAGTTTATTGTCATCTGGAAGGAATCTATAATATATTAATACGTGAAGCAAAAACATTGTACCACTTTTTACAAAAATTGCGCGGATGGAGGAGTATGAAATTTCGCACAGTTAAAGTTTATGGAGAAGGAGGGGCGAATCCTGATATTTTTATAAAATATGCATTAGGAATACATTAAATTAATGAAAAAACACTACACGCACACAACCATGCATTTGACACATGCAGTCAAATCGCGTTCGTAGTATTTCGACATTGATCGTCTGACGTCGTATAATTCTTTGTAACTATGGTTACCTATACCTTATTTATATGTAATAAAGAAAAACAGAAAACAAAGTAGCAAGCTTAGGAATTTTGTTCGAATTTTGACCACTAGGCGACTGTTAGTACCTTTAAATCTGTTAACACAAAACTGCTTAAAATTAAGACCACACTAGTTCGAAATTCAGCTACAGTGAAGTGACGCAAGTTAGAAACTTTACAAACATTGAATCAACACACACAACACACACAAACATACCTAGACTCAGAACAACCACATTTGTAATCACACATTTTTGACTAGCATACAGATTGAACCCACAACGCTCGACGACAAAGCAAAGCAAAGCTGCCACTACACTAACATAGATACGTTCGTTTGACATGCAGGTATCGCCACAGATGATATACAACGGATTAAGACAACTCAGCGTGTGGAGGCAACACATCATGACAAAACAACTCATGTATTACATACAGGTAAGACACTTTTTAAACTACATATGAAAGTTTACTAGATACGTGGAACACTTAAGAGGAAACAGTAAGGGCGAGATAATTGAAAAATAGGTATTTGTAAAATGTATTGCTGTCGCGTAGTGCCATGTACAGTATCATGAGCGCAATAGAGACAACTGCAGCTTGGACCGAAAATACCTATTAAAAGTACACAAAATTAACGTTTCGTAGACCCCTGATTCCTTCTCCAAAACTTGCCTGATTTAACTACTTTTTCATTAAAAGTTAAAAAAAGACTTTGGCCGTGTTCCTATGTTTTCCTTTTTTTGTATAATCTAGTCAAATTTATTTTCTGTATGTTTGAACACAGCGGAAAATCTGGTAAAATTTTGAGGTTTTTGAAGACTCATGTCTCTTTTAATAATTAATTTATGAAAATAAGGAAAACATAGGGACATGCCAATGGAGCCCATACATTTTTTGGAAAGAATTATTGCGCTACTGGCATTATCCAGGGAAGAAACAGGGGCAACGGCCCTTGTGTTTCCTCTTAACGGACGACATTGAAAGTACCGCATAATATTTGGAACAGGATTTAGTAGTGTTCGGGCACGGTAATAATATCTATACAGTATTCTATATTCATACAAACGGTCGGAACTCGAGTCATACGTACGCGCCTCGGCGTTGGTATGCGCTTGGTACGCAACCAGTCGCGAATGCGCCGCACGCGCAGTGACGAACGGACGGTGTGATTGTTTTGTAAACAGTAAGCGTGCGATTTGTGAATATTTTATTGAAATAACTAAAAGTACTTAGGTATTTAATAATTATGTCAAAGTGCAATTATAGAATATTTTGTGCTGTTCATGGTTGCTGGAATTCTTCAATAACGCATATCTCTGGGAGATATCATTTTTAAATTACCTGGAGACTCCGAAAGTATTTTTAATTGAAATTTTTTTCCGAATGCGGATTTTTTATACTATTAAATTTAACAATAAAGCTTTTCGTACGTCTCGGTCGAGGCGCAAATATTTTTCAGTCTCAAAAGAAGCACGTGAGCAGAATAAATGCTGTAGATATGAGAGCGCTGAGAAATATATGTGGTGTGACTCTGAAAGATAAAATAAGGAATAGTGTGATCAGAGAGAGATGCGGCATGAATGTGGATATAGTGACGAGAATAGAAAAGGGTATGTTAAGCTGGTTTGGACATGTAAAAAGAATGGACGAGAAAAGACTGACTAAGAAAGTTTATAAGGCTAGTGTGAATGGAACAGTCGCAAGAGGAAGACCTAGGCGAACGTTTCTTGATCAGATCGGAGACGTTTTGGATAAAGGCCAGGTTAAGAGCATCTTAAACCGGCGAGCGTGTAAGAGGAATGTTATGAAAGAGAATGAAGCCAGAGAAGTGTGTCGGAATCGTAGCAAATGGAAATCCGTAGTCTCTGCCTACCCTTTGTCTCACAAACTGTTTTTTGACCAGGCGTCTGGATATGTTAAATCTACTCTGCTAGATATTCTATTTAAAAGCTAATCATTGACTGTCGTAGATGTTTATGAAAACTGAGGCCTTTTCTTATATAATGGATAATATCAATCAGCCTTCCAATCATCTAACAATACACACTTGTATTGATACGAAAACACTATAACAGTTATGAATTGAAATCGCAATTGAACATGGCGTATCTGGTAATACTTATGCCAGTGGTTCATAGAGACAGTTCCTATTACCGCCAAATATCTATTACAATAAGTCTGACATCTATTGTGAAATAACATTGATTCAATTTGATGTCCATGATGCGATCTATATTTAGAAGGAAGCACCTCAAACTTCGCAAAAATGAAAGACACAAAAATACAGCGTAAACGACAACTCTGTCGTTGTGAAGTTGTCTGAAAAATATTCAAAAGCGACACATATTTTCACGACTGTTGAAACTCATCATAAATAGCTCAAAGTACCCAAGTTAATTCGCGAACACGACGAATCCGGCACAGCTTTGCTTTTGCCAAAAATACACCTTTATTTTCACAGTAACAGAGTCAAAATATCAACTGAACAAAAACTGTAAATTAACTTAGTCTGAATACACAGCTACGAACTCAAAGGGGAACCGTGTTGACGTTTAAAATTAAACGTTTTCCATCGGGATTAAGAGAGAACTTCACTTTTGACGTTGCACTTTCAATAGCTTGCTAATTGACTGGGGCGACTAACACAACTAACAATGGAGTCGAAACACTGAAAACTAAAGACATTTCATCAAGCAAAAATAAACTTTATCACTCAACAATAGGGTTGAGGTTCTGCCTTTGGTTGCTTGGAGTATCAATTAGGTTTAAGAGCGTCTCTTTCTTGCGACATCAGATATCTGCCGTGATTAGTTACGGAGTAAGAACCGGTCTTTGCCCTGATTGGATGTTATCAGGCAATGGTTGAAACGACACTAATTTGCCACTCGTCAGTTTTTGAATTATATGTATAAGGATATTAAAAAGAAAGGCGAGGATGTGTTTCGGTCATCGTAACTAATATTATAAATGCGAAAGTGAGTTTATTTGTTTGTTTATTTGTTCGTTCATTTAATACGCTTTCTCGCCTTAACTACTCGACCGATCATCATGAAATTTCGCATACACATTGTCAGGGATTCAGAATAGAACACAGGGTACCTTTCATAAAAAAAGTTAGTGTTACTAACCTAACCTACATTTTCGCGAGCGAAGCTGCGGGCAAAATCTAGTAAATAACAGGGCATCGCACATTATTTAATTATAAAAAATGTTGCTTATGAGCCTCAGGAAAATATTTATCTTTTGGGGATATCTTTATGCCTCTTATGAAGAATAAATTACCAGAATGAATGATGTAACATCAAGAATTACAGTATATTCATCCATCTTTAAACAAACCTACACGTTTCATTAGCTCTCTGAATGTTCGTTGATGAGTTCCTCCTACGAATTCGTCAACTTTCCCAGTGTTTACTCTTAGAATGTGTTTGTTATAAGATCTCTTTTCGTGTCGACGGTACATTTTCCTAAAATAATTGGGCACTATAAGTGGCAAAGTTAACTGTAGCTAGGGTGGAGTGCGACAAGTCGTGAAGAATGCAGATGTATCGTTATTTTGGGCACTCCAGCAGGTAGGTTATTTTCTGGTCCAAAACACCACACTCACACTGGGTTGAGTAGTTTTTGATTTAAATTCTTACAAAAAAACGTACAAAAAATCAAATGTTTCCTCTTTATAATATTAGTATAGACATTTAAGCCACAGCCACAGACAGCATTCGTGCTTCTAAAGAAACATAAACCAACAGGATCCATATACTTTAACCACAGATTCTGGCTAAAGAACATCGATTCCTACCAAGGATGCTTCGCGAGGCTATTGGAATCAAAAATATCCTAATTTCAATAGAAAAGATGGTTGGAATGTACCACCAGCACGGGATTCAGTAATTCAAATAGTCAAACCCAAGAAGAAGCATACCACAGCTAGACTTCATGATACTTTAAGCTCATTCTGCGTAAATAGAAACACCAATGATTAAATTATGTTCGGGTACTTTGAAATAACTACACTAGAACATTGAGACAACTACCGTCTTAGTCTTCCCATAATCATGGTTGCTGAAAAGCAACCGAAACGTCGAGGAAAGTGTAAACATAAATATAAATAGTGTTAATAGTTTCAATAATTTAATTAGCTTAAAAATTAGTAAAGTTTAATAGTAGTAGTAGTGTAACAGTTTCAAAATTATGTAAGAAAGTGTCAAATAAACAACGCGATAAAATCCGTACATAGTAGTTTAACTTTAATGAATAACATTCGCGTAAACAGAGGACAATATTATGTTATACCAGTTCGTAAGCTAACGTAACAAGACCAGAATTTAAGCCAATTACCGCCATTCTAAAATCGCTTCATTTAATTACACGGCATTTGAAGTATTATCGGTACGATTCTAATTACCGGTATTGTTTCATCCACAGACAACTTTTGATGCCACAAACAAATAATAGGATTGTTAACCAAACATCTTTAAATTGAAAATAAACGGTATTTTAACGGATATTTCAAGATGAAAGCAGTACAAACTCGATAATTCATATTAATTAATATCCGCACAGTATGGCACTGAAGTTTCACCATTCAGAACTAATTGACGTGAATTTCGTATATTGAGATTAATAAGGGTCCACGAGGGAGTTGAAATCTTTTACGTTTTGGTAAAAAAGGCTTTATTGCTTTAAGATATGGTAGCAATTGCTTTAAGAAGACATATCGTATGTTGACAGCGGAGTTAAAAGAATGTACGATGTAAATTATTCTGAGTAAAACGGTAACGAGTCTCAAAGATACCCGTAGGCGTCGTACTAATTATTTAACCAAATGAAAATCTCTGTTGAATATCGTATTGTTGTTTACGCATATTTTTTATATCATTAAAAGTGGATGTTGCCACAACCATTTACAATCCTAACATTATAAATGCAAATGTGTGTTTATTTGTTCCTTTGTTAGGCATTTTTTTATGATATAGGCGGCAATCGAGCACACGGATCGCCTGATGGTAAGCGATTACCGCCGCCCATGGACACCCGCAACCAAGGCCAAACAGACCAGAGGAGTTACAAATGCGTTGCCGGCCTTTTAAAAAGGAGTACGCTCTTTTCGTGAAGGTTTGTAGGTCGTATTGGTCCGGAAATACCGCAGGCGGCAGTTCATTCCACAGTTTAGTCGTATGAGGCAGAATATTTCTGGAAAACGCACAGTTGTGGACTGTCAATTATTTAAATGATGGGGATGGAAATTCTGTCGCGTAGGACGTTGGCGAAAAGAGGCGGCAGGGATCAGTCCGAAGAATTCTTCGGAGCACTCCCCATAGTAAAAAAAAATCATTCACGTCGTAACTCCTCGACCGATCATCATGAAATTTCGAATACACGTGTGCATGTGCATGTCTCAGGGGTGCAGAAAAAGACATCTGATCAAGAACCTTTCATCCAGAAAAAAGTTACTGTTCCCTAGCGAAGTTGCGGGCAAAAACTAGTACCTTATATAGTAAAATCCAGAATCGTGCATGTCAATTATGTTTATATCATATCTGATAATATTTCATTTCATCGTCCCTGATTGCATGATTTTGGTTTTTACCAAGGCAATACATGTAGTATACGTTTACGGCAATCTTTTTAACACAATCCACATACAAGTGCAATAAACCTTCCTGAAAATATAGGTAAAGCCTAAACAAAGGATTACATTTCAATTCGAATTTTGAGCTAACAACAAATTTGTTCCACGTTAAAGAGTTTAACTTGCCTAAATAAACAAAAACTTCACGTTCATCTTACTGCTCGGATCCCTACAATTTCCGCCAAAGCCTCCCTGGAGATCAACGTGAAAAAATCTAAATGAGAATATAAATTCTTTTTAATTAAAATATATCTTCAAGAAAGGCAATAAAAATGCGTCTGTCGCCACATTTAGTATTACATTTTAAACTTGGCCGTCATTATGCCAAGTCTTGGCAAAATATCATGTACCTGGCATAGGTATATATTGTACAAAGGGTGGCACAAAGGCTGTTTGAGTGCGGATCTCGAATCTTCCAGAACATTTTCCTGCACAAATGGAAAAGTTTTGAATGATTTTAAAGTATATTTGAATTCAGTGTTTGAGTTTTAGCAGGTGTAGGGTGGCGTTCAATGGAGCCACGCATCCAAGATTAAAGTTTCGAATGAATATTGCTTTTAGCTCTGCTACTGACGGTTGTGAGCGTGCACAGTACGTGACTTCGTCGATGGTACCATTTATATTTTTACCCTGTTTGCTTTGTACATTTTGAAGCGTAGGAATACTAAATGCTATTGATATTTCCTGACAGACAATCTAGGTGATGCAGAGATGGGAAATAGCAAGTATAGGTACATTACTAAATAATAATAGTAGCAATTAAGTAATTGTATGATTGTAAAAGTATTTTACTTAGTTTTGGTTAGATTGACAATACTTACAACTTAATTTTAAAAACTATAACTAAATATAACGATTCATACGTTGCAAAAAGGCTCAAGATGTGGCAATTTTTAGCATCATATAAACTGCAAGGCCAAAAATAACACGTATGTTGGTGTGCCCTTTGTATTCTTCCACGATTATCTTTGCAGTCACTGCGAACGCTATCATAATTACCAAATTAAATTCTAAAATAATCTGACAGAAAATAAAGAACAGTTAACTCTAAAGTAAGAACAAAAAGAAAAATATTTAGTTGTCAACCAATAAGCTACAATGGAATGGAATTGCCACGCAGTAATCCTATTTTCATTTTTATAAGAAAGTTCAATCAATTTTTCGACTAACAAAACGTGTAGTCAATGCCTCAGTTCCAGATTTAGACCATGACACAACAGAAAGACTAGTGATTTTAAGCTTTTAACGTAGTTATTTTCCAGAGCAAGTATCCAGTGAACCCGTCAAAGGAAGCGCTGTACCATGAACTGAAGGAGAAGCTGAGGGTGGCAGCCATTGTTGGTGACGTATCTGTTTAATAATGTATCCGTTCTATTACGATGAATACCTTAGATGTGCTCAGTACAATTGTAAACTTAAGCCACGGTTGGAATAGACCTACCGACTGATCCCTGCAACCTCTTTTCGCCATCGTCCTACGCGACAGCATTTTCATCCCCATCATTTATTTAGACGGTTGGCAGTTCACAACTGTGCGTTTCTCCAGAAATGTTCTGCCTCGCACAACAAAACTGTGGAATGAGCTGTCGCCTGCGGTATTTCTGGACCAATACGACCTTCAAAACTTCAAGAAAAGAGCGTACTCCTTTTTAAAAGGCCGGCAACGCCCTTGTGACTCCTCTGGTGTTGCAGGTGTCCAGGGGTGGCGTTAATCGCTTACCATCAGGCGATCCGTCTGCTCGTTTGCCCCCTAATACATAAAAAAAATAGAAAACTATTTCACAATGTTTACGTTCAGACCAGGACATAATCTACAGATTATATATAGAAAATGGGGTAAGAGATACTACAGTATAGATATACTAACTAATATTATAAAATTAAATGCATATATGAGTTTGTTTGTTTTTACGCTTTCACGCCTTAACTACTCGACTGATCCTTATGAAATTTCGCATACACCTTGTCAGGGGTACAGAAGAGGAAGAAAAGAAGTACTTTTTCTGAGGGATAGCTAGTCTAATCTACAATAAATAAACGAACAAATACATTCAGATTTTCTCAAGTGGTAACTTATAAAAGCTGGCACGGCCTCAGATATAAATCCAGATTGGTTTTCAGAATTTCAATTTGTTCTGATCCATTTCTTAGAGAAATTAAGTACAGATTTTATTATTTTACATTCTAATCCTTATCCTTACTTCCTTACTAATATTATAAATTCGAAAGTATCTCTGTCTGTCTGTTACCTTTTCACGGTTAGACCATTCAACCGATTTAGATGAAATTTGGTACAGATATATGTAGTTTAAGACCCGGGGAAGGACATAGGCTACTTTTTATTCATGTAGGTACCATGCGGGCGGAGCCACGCGCAAAAGTTAGTCAGTTATATAAAAGGCATCAATTTCCATTTCACGTGAAAACAAGTCTAGAACCCTGCTATTATAAAAGTAACATCGTCACTTAACATTAGACATTTTGACAACATCCTTATGTAGGTTCACTTCACACGCAATACGGACAACCGAATCATGCGGGAACCAAAACGGAGGCCTTTTATTTACCCATCTTTACTGACAACTGAAATACAAAGCGGCAACAGGTTAGGGTAATTTAAGGGCGGATTTTCTGCGTTCTGCAAATATTTATTTCCTCCCCTATTGCTCGTTGGCGAGTTTCTTTAAGAGCCACTTATTCTTAAGTTTACGTTAATCTAATAAGATCTCAAGCTGCTAGACCACTTTCTGTTTTATAAGTTATTGTTTAAAAGATTTTGCTTTATCGGTTTTATTCGGATTGATATGAAGAGGCCTTTAATTGAATTAAGTAAAAGTCAGTTACTACATACTCTTTCCTGAGAGTTTTTTTAAATTTAATTGGATAATATAATTTTTTCGTTAGGTAGGAAATAATAATTATAATTCTCCTTATTCAAACAATGATCGTAGCCCGTGGATGCTTGCTATACCCAAGTGTATTGCCCAAGATGCTAAAAGAAGTCAATATGTTGCCAGGCAAACATACTAAGATTTTAGTTTTAAAGAAACCCGCTCTACGCGTAAATTGTTGGCCATATACACGCATAACATTATCGAACAGTCAAAGCGCGATTTCAGATACACTACAATAGATAATAAGAACACTCCCGATTAATTCAACTTTCAAACAAAAAAAAACAATCTAAATCGGTTTATCCGTTCGGGAGCTACGATGCCACAGCCAGACATACACACACAAACACACCCTCACACACACATACACACTTACACACACGCACACGCAAACGCACAAGCATACGCACACGCACATACACACACACACGTCAAACTTATAACATCCCGTCGTACCGTCGAACCTTAAGAATTGCTTAACAAAAGCCCAAAAACATTGTTCCCAGCACGACATATTAGGATCCCAAAGACGATCCGCAAATAAAGCCAGGAGACTAGGTGGACAGTCAAACTTGAGTCTAAGCATTCTTAACAGCGTATTGAAGGGTTTCTACATTTTCTATTGTTATTTCGTTCAGGTCTGGTAGTGGAGACGTTTGAAGACCACTGGAGTCTCAGCACCACCCTGCGGCAGCGCCACCTAACGATCAACCATGTGACGGCGTTCTGGAGAGTGTACGTCGATACTATCAGTCCTATAAAGAAAATGAGGCCACAGGTAACTAACACCATTTTTTACCGTAGTTATGTAAACTACTTTGCAAAACCCCTACTACTGAGCCAAGTGTTGTGGGTTCGATCCCCGCACGGGAGAAAATTGTGACACACGTGTAATTGTTTTTAGTCTGAGAGTTCTTCGTGTCCATTGTAAGAATGTTTTTAAAGAACCCGTTACACATGGATTATGCTTAGTGCGGCAGATGTATTTGAAAAATAAAGAATGTGATTTTTTTAAAGTCTCCAACAATACATGGACTATACTAAAAGATGAAGAGCTGTCTTTGAAAAATAAGGTATAATACAGTATAACCTCGATATTACGAAACTGAAGGGAATTAGAAAATATTCGGTATACCAAGTATATATATACTTGGTATATATACTCGGTATACCGAGTAATTCGCTACAGTGAGGTTTGTTATATAGAGGTTAGGTTGGACTGCGATTCGTTTGAACAAGGTAAGGAAACTTGTTTATTAACCTCAACATTACGTAGATACTCATCTGCTTACCCTGTTAAAGCGAACGATTTCAACTAATAAATGAAACGCATTTTAATAAAAGCACTGTGTCTGATTTTAATGAACCTGTCGAGACGTGAATTATTGTGGAATTGAGAGAGAGATAGGATACGTTATGTAAAGGTTATAAGTTGACAAAATTCGTTAAATAGAGGTAAATAATACTTTCTATATATATTCTGCAATGATTGGAAATTCGTTATAAAGAGGTTTTTGGATAAATGTATTCGTAATTTAAAGGTATATTTTGCATTAGCTCTTACGGGCAGTTCTAGGGGATTTCGAAAAATTGGTTAAAGCGAGCAAATCGTTATATTGAGGCTCGTTATATTAAGATGTACTTACGAATACATTACGTTACTGAGAATTATTTGACATTAAAAACACTTTTATGCACAGCAATATTCAGTAATGACGCATCACCGAGCTACTCCTTATCTATATATTAATACGTGAAGTAAAAACTTTGTACCCCTTTTTACGAAAATTGCGCGGACGGAGGAGTATGAAATTTGGCACAGTTAAAGTTTATATGGAGAAGGAGGGGCGAATCCTAGTAATTATATAAAATATGCATTAGAAATACATTAAATTAATGAAAAAACACTACACGCTCACAACCATGCATTTGACACACGCAGTCGAAGCGCGTAACTACGGTTACATATATCAATATATAATGACATAATTATATCAGCAATATCTTACAGGCAAACTTTGGTCGAATTTCGAGCACTAGGCGACCGCTAGTCATAAATAAATCAGGATAAATATCTTTTATAAAGTTTATCCTACACTGTATAGATATTTTACAAAATGTTATTTATATTTCACAGTTACTTCAACCAGATTGTGCAGACAAAGGAAACGCAGCGGCAGTACACAAAGAGGAGCCAGGAGAACATTACGGAGACACTATCTAAAGTTCTAAACACATTAAAAGCCTTTGTGAATTATCTACCCTTTAATTGACCTCAGACAATGGTTAGTAAGCCTATAAAATAAATCTTAGGACCGCTTACTCTTGTCCCTTCAAGTAATATTTTGAAAGAAAGGCAAAGAATAAAGTAAATTACTTTCTAAATCTTAGGTCGTTCCTTCTTTTGATGTTTTATTCTTTTTTCAATTTGTTAGTAAAAATGTTTATAGTTAGTTTTTCTGTTTTCGTATGTATACGCAAGGTTTGTAACGTATGGTGAGTTGAAACTAAATGTGTCGTTGTATTTATGGATTTTTATTTTGTTTATCCCGTGAAACAGGCGGCGATTTATAATGTCTTAGATGTGCCCGCGGTTTCACGCGCGTTTATCGTTACTGCGCCGCCCCCGTGAGTCATAGCGTGATGATATATACCCTATAGCATTCCTCAATAAATAGGCTATCCAACACTAAAATCATTTTTCAATTCGAACCAGTAGTTCCTGAGATTAGCGCGTTCAACCAACCAACCAACCAAACAAACGAACTTTTCAGCTTTATAATATTAGTATAGATTGGGTGGTGAATATATAGTAGTAAAACTTGGGTGTTTTGGACTTGCGATCACGATGTTCTAGGGTTCGAATCCGATTTATTACTGTCACAAAGGAGATGGCCAATTTTCTTAGGGCACTCTGCCTAGCATCTAAAAATGTATGTACATTTACGAATTTTGCTTTATTTTAAATTTAGTATGCTCTGATATTAACTGTAAAAGTAACATAATCCACTAACTTCAGATTTCTTAGATATTAACAAAAACATATTTTGATCATGAACCTACTCGGGCTCATAATTTTCTTGTCTGTTGTGATGTATTATGTATAATCTAAACCCTGTAAAATTAGTAGGACAGTAATGGAATGATTAAGTACCTACCTATGACATGTATAATCGGATAGACTCTTGATAAAAGGTTAGGAAGTGTCATATAGGATTGCAAAGTGTTAAAATAAAAACAAAATCTGAATAACTTTTGAATGAAATATTTAATATTCAAAAATTCTAACAAAAATATTGTCTAAAATGATGCTAGTGGAGTAATATTGGTCTGATGTCTTGCCCAGCCTAAATACATGAGTTATACAAAGTTAATTGGTCTGATGTCTTGCCCAGCCTAAATACATGAGTTATACAAAGTTAAGATCTATTATAACATCTATTAAATACACAATGGGCAGACGTATTTGAAGCCCGCTTATAGTAAGGTAATGTTATTAGAGTAGAACTACGAGTTGGTGGTAAAATATCGGTGGAGGTAAGATGAGGGCCTCTGGTGATGGTGAAATTACATTTCCATTTTGTATATTATCTGCAGGTTCATCAGTTTCTTCTCGAGATGAATCTTGATGTAATTGTCTATTAGCCCTCATCCAGAAGGGATGACAAACATAGTTCCTTGTTATTCCCTAAAACAAATAATGTTGACCTATAACTAATATAGCTTGTGATAGCTTAATGGTGTAAATGATACATAGAATTTAAAGTCTTAATGTCTTCTCGGTCTTGAACTTACATACATATAATAATTTATCACTTTTCATATAAGGTGAAAGAATATCATATGAGAAACTTGCAAATGCCTGTAAGTTATTTATACTAAATCAATATCTTTGGACATCTCACATAAAGCCATCTGTTCCCAAGCTAACTCTGCTTAGTTTGAGGTGTAGTGTATAATGCAAATACTATGGCAACCAGCTAGTTGATAAACACAAATATTTTAAAATACATACATTATATTATCTATGTAACTATGTCTTAACATGCAGACGCAGAACAAATACTTGTGGTAATTATGCAAATATTTGACAAGAGACAACATTGGGAATCGAACCCACAACCTTCAGCTTAACAGTCAGGGTGGTGCTACCCATTGGAACAACAATCCATAATGTTCTCAAAGGTGTGTGAAGTCAGGCAACCTGCACTGGCTACTGACATACGCTGTAGTGTCATTTCACTTACCTATTATTAGAAAGGGCCCACTGGAAAAATTATATTTTTTGATAATTACTTATATTTGTAGTATTTTCATACATCATGATAAATCATAACTGTTATATATGATGAAAATCATAACTGAAATCTTGCAGTAAAAGAAAATTGCATTAAAAGTGGTGTCTCTGGATCAATGGGTTCGATTCCCGCACAAGTCAAACATTTGTGTGCATGAACATGGATGTTTGTCTTGGTCTGGGTGTTTCTATGTATAATATGTATGTATTTACAAAAGAAAGTATATATGTATGTTTATCCATTGTCTAGTACCCATAGTACAAGCTCTGCTTAGTTTGGGCTAGATGGTGTTGTGTGTATGTGATAGAATATTATTATTATTATTATTAATAATGTGATGTATTATCTTATGTCCCTTACTGATCGGCCACAACCAAGGCACACCATAGTGTTCCACCAGCATTCTATGATTGGCACCTTCTGAAGTTAGTAGCAAGAAGCATGGGTGACAAATATGTCCATCTTCTGGAAGCTGAAAGGCAAAGTAGATTATGAGAGTATAGATATATCAACATTTTATTAATTGTAATGTGAAGATGGTTCTAAATAAATACTTCTTTAAATATTTAAAGGTGAAAATCAATTGTTTAAATGGAAATAATAATTGATTCTACAAATTATTAGATAAATATGTTTTATGTATATAAACGTTTTCATAATTTATTTTAAATAAGCTCATACCTGAATTGTTTGTCATTGCACAAGCATTCTTTGGAAAGGCATGTCTAATGAAGACACAATATGTCTTCTTAGCCGTCCCGTACTCGTTGTAAACAGTTAGTTGACAATGTCTAAAGCGTAAGCACAATGAAGTCCTTATTAATTAGCACTAGATAATCGTTGGACAATGGAATCAGTCCGTGTAGAATACCAAATACCAATGGTCGTTATGGAAAAAAGATAATCGCACAGTTTACAAACAAAAATCAAAACCACGCGAAAGTTGCGAGTACAAATGTCAAATATGACAATTGAATTAATGTCAAACAAAAAAAAAAGCAGCCGGCGGATGTCGTGCGATTGTCCAGCTTGTAATGTCGTTCCGTTTTGTTTTGAAAAAAGTTATTTATTTAAAGTTATTTAAAACAATAATAATTCATAGCATTCGATTGTGTTTTTATTAAGATTACGATAATGAATAATTATAATCATTTTACGGTCCAAATAATTTTTAATGTAACTCTGATGGAACATTTATTATAGCTTTATTCTTATAGCGTTACAGGGAATGGAACGTTTCTTCAAAATGGGTGCGCTATCTCGATACGCCGGAAACACAGAACAACTATTTATGTTTAAATATTTATTCTAAAGTTCTACAAAAATATAAATAGACATGTAATTTTCATTTTTATTTTTATTTATATATAATTAGGCGTCTATTAATGTACATGTATCCCACTGACAACCTAGGCAGAATCTGTCCATGTCCTTTAAGCGCTTTACTGGATGGGTTAACAGAAAACTAGTATTTTGCAAAACAAATAATTACCATAGGTATGCTATGCGGCAATATTTTGCATTTTAGAATAATACATACATCCATACATAGATTCACGCCTGTTTCCCAGAGGGGTAGGCAGAGACTACGGATTTCCATTTGCTACGATCTTGACACACTGCTCTGGCTTCATTCACTTTCATCACATTCCTCATACACGCCCGTCGGTTCAAGGAGCTCTTTACCTGGCCTTTGTCCAGAACGCCTCCGATCTGATCGAGAAACGTTCGCCTAGGTGTCCTCTTGTGACTGTTCCTAATTGTGTGACTGTTCGAACAACATTTGTGTGATCCACAATAAGTTGTTCCAAGTCTGGATGCTTTGTGCCTGTTATTTGAATGTTTGTTAAGTCCCTCGTGATACAGGAATTATTAATAGTGAAGGAATTGTCTTTTAAAAAATTGAAATAGATTTCTTAAAGTAAATGACAGAGGATTGAAGTCAACAAATCACTAGAAGCACAGCCATACTGTTGTATAACCATTTCCCACTAAGCTATCTCTAATCTTGTTAGCAATTTCATTAGAACAAAAATACATAATTTATAAAAAATATAATATATATGTCGGATATGGAGTGCGTCAGTAACACCATCTACTGACATAATGCGGCCGTACAATAGGGCGATCGAGCAGTGAAATAATACATGTACACTAATCACTTTTATTGTTTTCACAATAAATTAACACGAATGTCTTGCACGAAACGAATGACAGTTCCTAGCGAGGAGGTCCGCATTCGACGACAGCAGCAAGCTCCGTCGAATATAGCGTGCGCCTCTCTTTGTAGGCTCTGTCGTAACACGAAGTGAGATGCGTGTTGCCGTCATCGCAACAGTGCTGCCGTATCTCGACTCTCGCACCGCGTTTCGTAACTGTACTAATGACCGTCTCTGACATATGTATATATATATCTAGCCCAAACTAAGCAAAGCTTGTACTATGGGTACTTACACTTATACCTACATATATCCTTTTTTTTGTAAATACATACATATTATACATAGAAATACCCAGACCAAGACAAACATCCATGTTCATGCACACGTATGTTTGACTTGTGCGGGAATCGAACCCGCGACCTCAGGCGTGGCAGTCGGTCACACTGACCACTACGCCATCGAAGCCGACGATTATAGCAAGAAGATTCTTTACGACCATTTTAAAATTTAAATACACCGCAACAAGAGTAAATTGTTTCAGCGAAAGGAATTAAATCAGCATTTTCTATTTTGTTCATCCCGTGTGTGCTTTAAGCTACGTAGTTCGTAGCCGCAGGGGAAGCTAGCTGTATCAGGAGTAATGTGGCTTGTGGCGGCTCTCGGAGGCTTCGCGGCACCTTTATTTTATATTTTACGTAATAATGCGGATATATCGGTGCATTACACACGCTTTTGTTGTTAGAAGTATCTTATATGGGGGCCAGTCAATGCAGACTGGCGACACTTCGACCCAGTGGGATTTTTTGTATCGACATTCTTCCAATAACGACTGCCATAGATGTTCATGGCAGCCGGGATCGACGGCTTAACGTGCTCTCCGAGGCATGGAGCAGGCGATAATTGTCAATCAATACGCACATAATTTCGAAAAGTCATATAACTTCCGAAAGTCAGAGGTGCGCGACGTGGGTTCGAACCCGAGACCCTCTGCATTGCAGTCTGTTGGTCTCCCCACTGAGCTATACATGTAACACTTTAACTGCTACAAACATAATATTCTCGCAAAGGCGAACAATTTGTAGCAGTTTAATAAAAGCGATGCTGCACCTGTTGTGTTCAACAATGTCGGAGATCCCCTTGAGTGAACACGAATTCTACCTTAAAACGAAGGTGTAACAACTTTTAAATTATTCTATAAGACGAAGTCTCGAATATTGAACATTGTGAGGCGACAGATCGTTCCTTACGAACACTCTGTGCCGTCTAGAAGGGTCGCATGCTATCACAGACTTCTCATAAGAATTCTAATAAGCAGACAAGATTTAGGTAGGTAACTTTTTTCTATTTGGAGATATGAATAGAACCAGAAAGCGATACCAGCATTGTTTCAGGCGATGTAAAAAGCTTTTGCTTTAGCAATGCGTAATTAAAAGTAAACATTCGAACGTTCGTTGAAATTTTGGTAAAACAAGTTTAAAAAAGTATTAATCTTCTCTATCAGCACGTGCTTGACCTGTATATCATATTAATGTCCTCCGGACCGAATTTCGGCCACGGCGGCCAGTCTTAGCGGAGACTGGCCAACTACGCAGGAGATATTATAGTGCACAAGTGTGTGCGCAAACACAAGTGCACTCCCTGTTCCCTAACTCTCATGATCCGATGGGACGGTAATCCGACACGATCGGAGAATGATCAGGCGCAGAACCAACGACTTTACGTGCTTTCGGAGGCACAGGGGTATCTAACACCGCCAACTTCCTAACTCTAGGCTGCTATTGAGATTTTTTAACAGAAAAACCCAATAACTTTTTGTTGGCTCGACACGGGATCCGAACCCGAGACCTCACGCACAGCAGTCACATTCACCACCGCTGCGTCACGGAGGCAGTAAAAAATATAATATTTAGAAGATAGGAAAGCCCAGTCAAGTGCACCATCTTACGAGCCATGAAACTCTCCTTTTTTAATTTGTAGTTATAGCGGTAAAAAATACACACTGTGAACATTTTAACTCTCATTCTATTACGGTTCATGAGATGCAGCCTGCTGACAGACAGACGGACAGAGAAGGCTGAGTAATAGTGTTACATGCTGGGTTCGAGGGATAAGAAAGTAAACAACATTAAAACACGTTTTATTCTAGCACTAAATACGTTGTAGCGACTAAAACACGTTTTATTCTAGCACACAATTAAATTTAAAACACAACACACGCTATACTACACTTTTCCACTGTAACTACTTCAAACTCTGTAGTATTTTCGCTTCCGTTCGCTTCGATGTATACTTGACCGCTTACGATTGTAAACTGACTCGGCGAACGCTGGCTTGACCTTTTATACGCGGGTAAAGCGTTTCTGGAGATTTCTAGAAGAGCCATACCCGGTATGTAACAGTACGAAGATTTGAGAAAGTTCCAGCGCGGTCTATACACTTCTCGTACCGACGAACTACGTAGTTCCGTAAAACGTCAATAGATGGCGCTGTAATAAATGATTAGAAGGAACTGCCGAGTCTTCCCCATAATGCCGAGAGATGGCACTGGGTGTAACAATAGGATCACGTTGGCACCATTCGGGTACAGAACCCTACAAAAGATGATAACAGCAAAAAGTCCACACGCAAAACTAAAATTTATCAACGCGACACCAAATTGAATAATTGTCCGTTATTCGAATTATAATCAATGACAACTCGGCATTCGAATCAATCGTACAATTTTCGAATTATTTGTTATTTTCTCGGTTATCGCTCGGTATGTACCGTGTACACATCCTATCCTATCCTACCCAATCCTAACTTCCTAACTAATATTATAAAAGCGAAAATGAGTTTCTTTGTTTGTTACCTTTTCACGCCTAAACCACTGAACCAATCATCCTGAAATTTTGCATATACGTTGTCAGGGGGACAGAAACGAACATAGGCTACCTTTCATCCCGAAAAAAAAATTACTGTTCCCGAGGAAAATAACAAAAACGTTCTTATGATAATAGATGGCGCCATGTTTCTTTCGAATTATGATTGAATTATATTATTACAAGCAGAGTACAACCCGAATTGATTGTCAAATTCTAAATTAACGCGAGCGAAGCCGCGGGCAAAAGCTAGTAAACTATATAATGTAGGTACACGGTAAGAGAATTTCAAAAGCTTTCGTTTCGCGAATATATTTTAAAGGTACACACATTCTTAATTAAGCCATGTTTGTAAATGTATGGAATATTTGTCGACATTACAGTCGGTTTACGTTTCCTGAGAAACGATTTACATTCAAAGACGCGGGCACATTTCTTCTCCTTCAGCATCTTATCTTTACATTACCAGATAGTCTCTACAGAATTAATTAATTACCAAGTCAGTTCTAAAGATCATGTTTTTATATGCAACTAGATTTTGCCCGTGGCTTCGCTCGCATAAAAATAAGATAGATCATGTTAGTAACAGTACTTTTTTTAAATAAAATATAGCCTATATTACTTGGTGATAATATAGCTTTCAAATGGTGAAAAATTTATTAAATCGGTTAAGTCGTTTTTGAGTTAAATCATTACAAACAAACAAAAAATGTCTTTAAAATATTAGTATAGAATAGATTTTGCTCGCGCCTTCGCTCGCGTAAATGTAGGTTAGCTTGAAAAAAAAAGTAACAACTTTTCCCTGGATGAACTACCGTTCCCTATGTTCTTTTCTGTACCCCTGACAACGTGTATGCGAAATTTCATCTTATCTTATCTTATGTGGGGGCCAGTCAGTGCAGACAGGCGACACTTCGACCCAGTGGGATCTTTTGTGTCGACACTCTCCCAATAACAACTGCCATAGATGTTCATGGCAGCCGGGACCGACGGCTTAACGTGCTCTCCGAGGCACGGAGCAGGCGATAATTGTCAATCAATACGCACATAATTTCGAAAAGTCATAACTTCCGAAAGTCAGAGGTGCGCGACGTTGGTTCGAACCCGAGACCCTCTGCATTGCAGTCTGTTGGTCTCTCCACTGAGCTGTCACTGCTCGAAACTTCATGTTAACTGGTAGAGTAGTTAAGGCGTGAAAGCGTAACAAACAAACAAACTCACATTCGTATTTATAATATTAGTAAGGATTTCTTTTTATAATGATAAGATCAAGCCAATGAAACCTTCGTCGGACTTCATGCTGCAGTAAAATCTGTCTAGTACTTTGAGATTTTATATAGGTACTCATTTGTGGTAAGTCTAAGGGTGTGTGTACACAACGTTATATTCAAGGAAAGGGACGAGTTATACACCCGCGCGGTGACGCGTTGAAATATTACATGGTATGGATTATTGAAGTGTAAACTTCTTTAGGCGCGTTGAGCACTTCTTGGGTGAACAAAAATCATGGAACTCGCGTCATCGTCACGCTTCGTCATCGTCACGCTTCCACGCTTTACATTTTCGAATTATTTTAGAATACTAGCGGTCGCCTAGTGCTCGAAATTCGACCAATAATATTGCTGATATATGTCATTATATATTGATATATGTAACCATAGTTACGCGCTTCGACTGCGTGTGTCAAATGCACGCTTTCAATTTCTGAATTATTTTTTGTTTATAAAGAAGTGTTTATGATCAAGGATTAAAGTTTTCACTTCTATCAGCAGTCCCCAAAGACTGCCCCAATTTTTTTGTGCTTATTGACGGTAAAGTCAACCCTTCGTGAATAAACCTGCATGCCTGAGACTTCTCCAAAATGTTCTCGAAAATATACAGGGCTGATATTGTGTTCTTGTTACCTTTCTTCAAAAGATTACTAGCTATTTGAGTGATAAACTACTAGATTTTGCCCGCGGCTTCGTTCGCGTAAATGTAGTTATGTCATTATTTTATTTTTTGAATGAAAGGTATCTAAGCTATGTGCTTTTCAGTACCCCTGACAATGTGTATGTAAAATTTCATGATGATCGATTTAGTAGTTAAAGCGTAGCAAACAAACACATATTTGCATTTAGTCGGCCTCGATAGCGTAGTGGTTAGTGTAACCGACTGCCACGCCTGAGGTCGCGGGTTCGATTCCCGCACAAGTCAAACATTTATGTGCATGTACATGGATGTTTGTCTTGGTCTGGGTGTTTCTATGTGTAATATGTATGTATTTACAAAAAAAATGTATATAATATATGTATGTTTATCCATTGTCTAGTACCCATAGTACAAGCTCTGCTTAGTTTGGGCTAGAGGTGTTATGTGTATATGGTAGAATATTATTATTATTTATAAAATTAGTTAGGAGATAGGATTTCTATTCTTGTTAACCTCTTTAGATAAGGTAGAATGCTTATTTTAGAAATGGGTTCCCATCAATAGCGCTATAGATAAAGTTGGAACTTTTAATTGCAAACCCAATGGCTTTTCTATTAGGCTATCGCCCAATCGATATCGATAGACATATAAGCTACGTTATATAAACAGGCCTAATTGGCACATTTGATACGTTTGGGACGCGATATTTATGTAGCTTGTTCGTATTGATCTGCGGTATCAATACAAAATGTGTATTGCTACAACATTGCGGTTAAACCAATCAACATTCCAACGTGGCTATATCGACATTTCTAATTAATTGTATGATTGTAGGGTACAAATATGATGCGTATATTGTCTGTATAGTAGTAGTAGAGCCTCGCTGATTTCAGCATGAATGGCCCGACTCGACCGGGAAAGTACTACCCTCTCACAGAATATCGACGTGAAATAGCAGTATTCCTACTGTTGTGTTTCGTTCAGCGAGTGAGAGTGCTGGAGACCCAATCACCCCTTTCCCCTTTCCCGCTCCGTCTTCTTCCCACTTCCTTTCCTAAAGATGATACCAATCTCACGGATAGATTGGAGTCGTTGGAGCAACGGAGAGACTTTGGGTCTCTCTGCGTGTTCTACCGACTCTTTTACGGGGAGTGCTCTGAAGAACTGTTTGATTTGGTATCAGCGGCCTCTTTCTATCACCGTATCACTCGACAACGAAGCAGGCTTCATCCATATCACCTGGAAGCGTTCAAATCCAAAACGAACCGTATTCATTTCTCCCACGTACGTGCAAGCTCTGGATGAACTGCCTGCTTCGGTGTTTCCCGAGCGCTATGATATGTCCTTCTTCAAACGAGGTTTAAAGAGAGTTCTTCTTTCACGGTAGGCAGCGGCTTTGCTGCGTCCTGACATTACTGAAGTCCATGAGCAGCGGTTACCACTTTCCATCAGGTGGGCCACATGCTCGTCTGCCACCAAATGGTAAAGGAACTAGAACATAACACTTAACGTGTATTTCTCTTCACTTATTGTTTAAGACGCTAAGACGCGCGTCTTCTGTAAATACAAAAAGGCGCCGTGTGCACAAGGTCTAAACAGTAAAACTGCTAACGCCTGTATACGAAGATAGCACGTCGTAAAGCCGGCGACACACTCCCGGGTTAATGCTGATGAATAATAAGATCGACACGACGTAAGAGCTAGCTGAGTAATATCTACTTTAATCAAACTGAGATATTGAACGTGGCTTTGGATTACCGTAAAGAGTTAGGGCATAGCAGGGCATTCACCCGTCCTTGAGGAAGACTGGAACAATCTTCCGAGATTCAAAGCAATTCATTTAAGCGGCGATAGGTTTATAATAATAATAATATCCTCCAGACCGATTTCGGCCACGGCGGCCAGTCTTAACGGACACTGGCTAACTACGCAGGAGATATTATAGTGCACAAGTGTGTGCGCAAACACAAGTGCACTCTCTGTTCCCTAACTCTCATGATCCGATGGGACGGTAATCCGACACAACCGGAGAGAGATCAGGCGCAGGACCAACGGCTTTACGTGCTTGCCGAGGCACGGGGGTGTCTAACACCGCCAACTTCCTAACCCCGGGCTGTTATTGACATTTATTAACTGAAAAACCCAATAACTGTTTTTGTTGGCCTGACCCGGGATTCAAACCCGAGACCTCATGCACAGCAATCGCATTCGCTACCACTGCGCCACGAAGGCAGTTATAAGGTATTGGACTTGCGATCGAGAGGTCGCGGATTCGAATCCCAGACATTGCACTAGTGACGCGAACCAACTCTTAATACAAGCATTCTAGCTTTGCTGGTAAACCCAAACTGATAGTTATCTTTAAAGAAAAATAATATAACTGTAATAGTTGAGTGAGAAAACTGTTGGATAGCCACACAGAGGTCTCAAGTTCTGTCTCAAGCCACGCTCGATATGTCAAAGTTACATAATATGGCAAATGGCACATTTCGGAATTAGACATCAAATATTAATTTGTATAACTTGATGGTACAGTTTTAAAAAAATATTATAAGCTCACTGTGCTTAGTCTTTTAGAAATATAAATTTAGCACTTACTATTCTAATTATTGAATATTTAATATTAGAATTAAATATAATGACCACCAAAAATACTAATTGCACAGCTAAATATGCTTACTCAAATTTATCATAACGAGCACCTATACGCCTCAAATCACTGCATTCCGTCTCGGAAGGGTTAGGTTATGTTAGGTTCCTTCTTAAACCCACCCAAAAATAGGAGCCCCGCGAAGCGCGAAACGGAGCTCCGTCGACTTAGTTGGATCTCTTTAAAATATTTTAGTAAGCATATTTTGGTGTGCAATTAGTATTTTTGGTGGAACAAAGGCAAAAAATTGAGGAACAGTTAAATACTACCCTTTAAAAATTATTATAAAATATATTTCACACATTAAATTTATTAAGCCATTACTTTATTTTGAAAACGATTATCAAAAAAAAAATTTATATGTTAATAAGATTTTTGGGTTTATGTGCATACGACAGAATTTACATCATTGCCTAGTCCTGTAAGAGAATGCTTTAAGCGATAATTCCGCACATTTTATACTTAGACAAATTTAAATAAAGATTTCAAAATAGGGTGCTTTTCGTACATTCTAATATACTGTACTTACTTATATTGATCCATAAATATATAACGTATTCCTTTCAAGAGATATATTAGTTTTAAAATTGAATTGACGAAGCAGTTTCTGGGGTTTCGATTTAGCAATGACAGCTTTCTGAAGTTCCTTATAAAATATTATTTTCATGGAGCAGTAACAGTAGCAGTTATTTTCATGGAGCCGATATCTTCGGCCATTCGTTACCTGCATACAGGTAAGGTACGCTATCTCACCTGGACCGGGAATTGCCAACCTTTTATTATAAACTATCGAACGATATTTAATTATAACAATAAAATTACATCGTTAACAGCAGCGATAGCTCAGTGGGGAGTCCAACAGACTGCAACGCAGAGGGTCTCGGGTTCGAACCCACGTCGCGCACCTCTGACTTTCGGAAGTTATATGACTTTTCGAAATTATGTGCGTATTGATTGACAATTATCGCTTGCTCCGTGTCTCGGAGAGCACGTTAAGCCGTCGGTCCCGGCTGCCATGAACATCTATGGCAGTCGTTATTGGGAAGTCAGTACCCTCTAATATCCTGACACTGGTCTAGCGTCAGGGTATCGTTAGCCTTCGGGTTGCGGAGGTCAGATGGTAGTCGCTCCGTGTAAAAACTGATATCCAGTCAAATCCGGTTAGACTAGAAAGCCGACCCCGAGTGACTTGGGAATAATAAAGGCTAGGGAGAAGAAGGAGTAAAATTACAGCGGTAGTAAATGCGATCGCTGTGCATGTAGTCCCGGGTTGGATTCTCAGGTCAGACAAAGTGTAATTGGGTTTTAATTTGCGAGATTATCATCAGTAGCTTTTATTCTGTGTCAGTGGAACTCAAGTCTGTGTTTCCCGATGGGTACAATCTGGTTGTCTTCAAGTCGCGAGTGAACAGGTAACTTCTAGGCAAGCGTGCTCCATCGTCGACTGCATCTTTACTTAACATCAGGTGTGAGCGCGGTTAAATGCAAGCCTACTACAATATAAAAATAAGCTGACGGTACTAAGGTCGCTCCCAATTTACGTGGCACTTAAAATGAATGCAGGTTTACTGTCTATCCCTTCAGTGATACGATTAAGAAGTTATTTAACTATATTAAGTAATTATTTTTAAGGATGAAGGCATTTACATCATATTTTTCTACCTTTACTTTAACACATCTAATATCCTCGTGACCATGGCTGCAATATAAAAAAGCAGCTGAAACGTCGAGGAAAGGTAAACATGAAAATTATATTAAAATACCTAATTAATTACATTAATAATAAATATTAATTAATTAATATTTATTATTAATGTAATATTTATTATTTATTTTTATTTAATTATATTATTACCTTGATTATTTAAATTATATTTAAATAATCAAAGTGTAATCAATAATCAACTTACACCTTGATTATTTAAATTATATTTAAATAATCAAGGTGTAAGTTGAATAATCTGCGACAAAGTCCTTATGACAGAGATTCATTTCAGTCAGCAAAGCATTTATTTCATGTCCCGCATAGAGCTAAGACACGCCATTTTCATCTGGACCGAAAATATCTTTCATCTACTATAACAAATTATCGAACGATATTTTACCGGATCTCGATTTGTTTTATCTAACGTACGGTAACGTTATCCTATGAAAATTTAATTAAAAATTCAGTTACGTAGCGCTTTTAAAAATATTTTTACCGGGATCTGTGTGTACAAGAGTTCGGTGTAACGGTTTACCAACCGCTGTAATAATAAAAGGCTGTTGTAATAAGGTGGTAATAGCAACCGCGGGAAATACTCGGAGAAACAGGTAAAACCTTATGTTATGAGCATAACAATTAAAGCTTTACTTTGTACTGCGTGTTAAGACTGCGCCGAGCGAAATGTGCCAAAACAAGCGGTCACAGTTAAGTGAATAAAATCAACACTTTTTGTTTAATTACATATATAAAATATACAATTACCATAACAATGAATGTGTTTACAATTACTCTGTGTAAAAATCTTAAAATAATTAATATTTTCGCTTACAAAATTATGTAAAATTGCACGAAAAATGCAAAAACGCAAGCCCATGTTACGTGATTTTTAGATTATAACAGTAGAAATCTATCCTATTTTACAGCTTAAACGAAACATAAATAGTAATATTACAATTTGTCCGTCCCAAATATTTAAGTTATTGGTTTACAATAATGATACATATTTAACAAAAAAGCACTTCAAATCCTCCATACAATTTTACTATTGCGGTCGCGCGCCGATTTGAATATGCGCCGCACGAGCTCTGTCATTATCTGTCTTACGCTCGGCGCAGTCTTAAATAGTTCACTATAGTTTCAACGATGAAGCAAAACATCGAGAAGAAACCTGCATGTCCGACAGTTATTTATAATGTTCTCAAAGATATGCGAAGTCCGCCGACCGCTCGCGCTCTGGTCTATCGGGGTGGACTAGGGCCTCACGCTTCTCGCACTGAGACAAGGTCCGTGCCCATCAGTGATACAGATATAGAGACGACATGATTACACTGAGGAACAAAAAAAATATATTTTTTCTGCGGCATTAATTTTGTTACTGGTTTTAATAAACAGCTTCGTCGGTTCCATCAGACATTAAAACAATAAAAGAAAGACACCAAGGCCGATGGGACAGCCATATTATGATGGCAGACAATTGCTTGAGTTTAATAAGGGATTATCCTGACCATAAACACAATAGAAGAGCTTACAGATAAAGCTTTTCTACAATATTTTTTATGATTTTTGTTAATAGCATATGTATTAAGTTTTCTTGTCATTATTATATAGCCGCTTCTAAAATATATATTTAATATGTAATTGTATTTTTATTTCGACCTTCTTTCAGTCATATCGTTATACATATAGTCTTATCTCATAAACTAGAGTCAATTTAACAAATCTGATATTTTCTCGTATTCAGCATACTGAACTTACACAACATTGACTTCAACTTACCATGCTGCTAAATGACTGTACCCCAGTGTTATTATTGTGCCGAGTGTAACAAAAAGATGTCATTATATTAACGAAAGGTATAGTGGACCTCTGAATAAGATGAACAATCAATAATTCAACGTATCAAAATCAAATATTGCATATAGTACGCAACCATGTGTGCCGAATGCTGTATTCTGAAAGTAAAGTATTTATTTTTCAAAACATAGGTACACGTTCCTATACAAATATTATAACACTGAAAACAAAAAAAATTTACATATATAATGAAAAATGAGGTTACCAAACAGGTTTGTTGTTGGTTTGCGGTTTATACCTCAAACCAGCCCTGATAATATGACTGTGGTAACCCCAAGTGACGCCCGGACGAACATCAGCTACTCTTGTAATATTTTACAAACACAAAAAAATACATACGTAAGATATATATAAATTATAATTGACTAGCTGTCCCGACAGACGTTGTCCTGTACAAAAGAGAAAAAAAAACATATCTAAACCATCCTCGAATCCACTTGAACACACACAAAAAGTTTCATTCAAATCGGTCCAGCCGTTTAGGAGGAGTTCACTGTCAACACACATACAGAAGAATTATATATATAAAGATGAGCATATGTATAAATATAAATTAAATTATAAAAATATAAATCAAAATAGGTATAACATAAATAATAAATAAATTGGCGTAATAGCTTAATGTATATAAATATAATATTCAATAATAATAACCTACTAACGGTTGCCATTCACGGTTTAGCGATCCGTATTATTACCGTGCCCATATTGTTTCTCACTTGCACATATCTAATTTATTTATCCAATGCAGAGTAATACAATACACCTATATGATATGTGTATTATATAAGTATAGTTTCTTGAGTAGTAGAGCCTCGCTGATATCAGCATGAAAGGGCCGGCTCGACCGGGGAAGGACTACCCTCTCACAGAATATCGACGTGGAATAGCAGTATTCCAACTGTTGTGTTTCGTTCGGTGAGTGAGAGTACCGGAGGCCCAATCACCCCCTCTCCTCCTTCCCGCACCCTTTCCTTCCCACGTCCTTTCCTGAAGGGTCGGCAACGCGCAAGTGATGCCTCTGGTGTTGCAGGCGTCCATAGGCTACGGTGACCACTTACCATCAGGTGGGCCGTATGCTTGTTTGCCACCTTAGTTGCATAAAAAAAAAAATACCTCACACATTTACCCCTTCGCTAAATACAATTATATATGTACCGATCAATACATATATTATACAAATGGCACAGAACTCCGTAACCAATTTCCCGGTGCAGTAAACAGTTGATGCATTCACCGGTATTACCCAGTTACACCGGTACAACTAGTTGACGACTCCTCTGTACTTTAGCGACGTAGTTGTTAGCAAATAGTACCTAACTCTACCGACATTCATATTTGCCCGCACGGTTCTATTAATTAACTTCCATATGAAGATTGTAATTAATTGCAAGAGCGGAGTTTATATTAATCCTAATCCTAACTAATATTATAAAAGCGAAAATGAGTTTATTTGTTTGTTTGTTACCTTTTCACGCCTAAACCACTGAACCGATCATCCTGAAATTTTGCATATACGTTGTCAGGTGTACAGAAACGGATATAGGCTACCTTTCATCCCGATAAAAGTTACTGTTCCCAAGGAAAAAAACAATAACGTTCTTATGATAATAGATGGCGCCACGTGTCTTACGAATCATGATTGAATTATATTATTACAAGCAGAGTACGACCCGAATTGATTGTCAAATTCTAAATTAACGCGAGCGAAGCCGCGGGCAAAAGCTAGTAAATGATAAAATGAAAAAATCTTTACTGACATAAGTTTGTTTTACAATTATTTGACCTCTGAGCTAGTTAAATATTACAGGAGTCAGTTTATTCCCCATAACACAGTATACAATAATTTCAATATTGTATTAATGGACCATGGTAAAAACTTATAAATTAAAAAGGTAAAAGCACAAACGAAAACATCAAAATTTGTATGTGTGTGTGTGTGAGTGTGTTTATGTGGGTGTGCGTGTGTGTGTGAGGGTGTGTGTGTGCGTGTATGTTCTATTGTCATCGTGGTATGCTCACAACTGTCCCGGGGGTTTGACGGGTTTTCACTTGCTATGGTCCTAGTATTCCTCTCTTGCTTCATTTGCTTTTATTGTATGCTTCATGCACGCACGTCGGTTCAACTGTTAACCTGGCCTTCTCGAGAATGTCTTCAATTGTGGACAGAAACACCACCACAGAAACTTCACTGAGGTCTTGCCCTTCCAGCAGCCCCATTCACATTTGCCTTATATCATTTCTTTGTCCGTCTTTTGTCATCCACTCTTGCTACGTATCCAAACTATGTTAGTAAGACTTTCTCGATTCTTGGCATTATATCTTTTGTCACAGCGCTTCTTGTCACACTATTTCTCATTCTAATCTTTCAACTCCACTTCCGAATGCTGTCATTTCCACTGCATTAATTCTACTTTCATGACTCTTCTACACATAAATGATGATAACAGTATCGCTTTATATATGTAACAGAAAACAAGAATTACTATCATGTTAATTATTCAATATATTTTTAAATGTTTGTCATTTTGCTCAGGTTGCACTAACCGTGGTCACAAACAGAAAAGCGCGGCGATGACAAAATTCCATTTGTGGTTTAGATGCTGCTAAATCCACCTTCACGTTTTGTCTTCACCTGGACACGTTTACATTCAGCACGATGTGCTTTCAGCGCACATATACGTACGTGCTCTGGAATAATCTACCTGACGCAGAAGTTCTTGAACGCTATGATTTGTCCTTTTGGAAATGAAGTTTAAAGTGTACGTGTGGGTAGAAGTATTACTAACTATTGCTATAGATAGCGCCTTAGCTGTGTAGACTTTCGAATTTTTTTTATACAACTAAGGTGGCAAACAAGCATACGGCCCACCTGATGGTAAGTGGTCACCGTAGCCTATGGACGCCTGCAACACCAGAGGCATCACCTGCGCGTTGCCGACCCTTTAGGAAAGGAAGTGGGAAGGAGAAGGAGCGGGAAGAGGGTATGGGGGTGATTGGTCCTCCGGCACTCTCACTCACCGAACGAAACACAACAGTAGGAATACTGCTATTTCACATCAATATTCTGGGAGAGGGTAGTACTTCCCCAGTCGAGCCGGCCCATTCAAGCTGAAATCAGCGAGGCTCTACTATCTACTATCTCCATGGGTGGAGATTACCATTTACCACCGAGAGGGCTGCTGGCTCCTCTTGCCATACTTTAATAGTTTTACACCTATATACCTCACGGATACCGTAGTGCTTTAAGTAGTAGTCTCACCACTGCCGCTACGGTTCAAGATCAATACACAAACAACAACACGTGGAACAAGAAACATTGGGGCAGTCTTTGGGGACTGCCGATAGAAGTGAAAACTTTAATCCTTGATCATAAATACTTCTTTATAAAGCTAAACCAAATTATAAAACAAAAATAATTCAAAAATGGAAAGCGTTCGGTGAGGATGACGCCAGTTTCATGATTTTTGTTCACCCAAGAAGTGCTCAACGCGCCTAAAGAAGTCTTCACTTAAAAAAAAGAAAGAAAGAAAAGGGGTGGGTCGGATGCTAGTTCCTGATACTCTCTTAGGGGTCATTAAGGGGGCTATTTTTTGCGTAGGACGCACGATTTCCGAGATATTGTTAATATTCTAAAATAATTCAAAAATGGAAAGCGTGGAAGCGTGACGATGACGTGAGTTCCATGATTTTTGTTCACCCAAGAAGTGCTCAACGCGCCTAAAGAAGGTTTCACTTCAAAACTTGTATAACCTACAATTAATGGTTGTCCCAAGACTGGGTGTTCTTTGTGCAAAGTTCCGCTCGACACAAGATTCATTCCTAGAGCGGGATTTGTCTTTTAAAAGAGGAAAAGATAAAGGATAGACCGAAGGTCATTACACCCGCATTTCTCCAGTTATGTTTTTTACGCCCCGGGTCATCAAAACATATATTTGATTTAAATGGAGAGTCCCTTGTGAGCTGTGCCTCTCATAAACACAACCCAAGCAATTATAAACTAGTTTTATCAATAAGTTCTGCGTGTCAGAGCCCCATTCTTAAACATTACACCCCTCAGTATTTAGGTCGACGAAATATAATAATATCAATTTGTTGAAACCGGATCGGTATACTGAAGCCGTAGCAGAACCAATTAGACAAGCAATTATGATCGGGAAACAACCATTTTGTTTATGTTTTAGGGATATGACTATTATAGACTTGTTAAATGGTGTCTTATTTATTTATTTATTTTATTAAGATAACCAACAGCGATACAGTTTGTTTAACAAATCGAGTATAGTACAATTTTATATGGCCAATAACAGGTTTCCCTAAATAACTTAATATACTTAAACAAATTCAGCGTATAAAGGTCACTACTTACAACCTCTTATATAAACATGGAATAAAATACAAACTTTGTGAGTTTAGAAATGTAAAAAATAAACACATTGGTTATTGTCGGCCTCGATGGCGTAGTGGTTAGTGTAACCGACTGCCACCGCTGAGGTCGCGGGTTCGATTCCCGCACAAGTTAAACATTTGTGTGCATGAACATGGATGTTTGTCTTGGTCTGGGTGTTTCTATGTATAATATGTATGTATTTACAAAAAAAAATTATTTTTAAGTATGTTTATCCATTGTCTAGTACCTATAGTACAAGCTCTGCTTAGTTTGGGCTAGATGGTGTTGTGTGTATGTGATAGAATATTATATTATTATATTATATTATATTATTATACACATAAGAATAGCAGGAGAAAGTGTCTTCAGAAAGGTGTTCTTTTTTTAACACATCTTCTGCTATAGGAATAATTCCTGTGTCCCGGGGACTTTACAAACATTCAAACAACGGACACAAAGAACATACAGACTCGCAACAACCATTAGTGGATCACACAAGTGTTTGCCCCGTGTGGGATTCGAACCCGCAACACTCGGCGCAGTAGCAGTGGCGAGGCGACCACTTAAGCCACTACGCCATCCGTGCAATTAACAATAAAAAAATGACAATACATATGAGATATGCAAGAAATATACTGAATTATTTACTGACTGACTTATCAACCTCAACCGTGCAAGCATAATAAAATTCACGCAATTCCCACCTTTCCGAAATTCCCTTGGTATATGCAAGAAAGATGATTTTGCTATAAAGTTGCCCCGTATATATAGCTTTATATATTAAAACTAGATAAAATAAATTTTTATGCGTGTATGAGGAATGTGATGAAAGTGAATGGAGCCAGAGAAGTGTGTCAGGATCGTAGCAAATGGAAATTCGTAGTCTCTGCCTACCCCTCTGGGAAACAGGCATGACTCTATGTATGTATGTATAAAATTCAAATGATGTATATAGGTACGGAATAAGTATCACTAATAACAATTTTTATTAGTGATTATAATTATAATATATCCTCCGCTCCTATTAGTCGTAACGTGATGTTATATAGCCTATAGCCTTCCTCGATAAATGGGCTACCCAACACTAAAATAATTTTTCAATTCGAACCAGTAGTTCCTGAGATTAGCGCGTTCAAACAAACAAACTCTTCAGCTTTATAATATTAGTATAGATTACACCTCCTTGCGGATATCTTATGGGAACTGCACTACTTATAAGAGCGATCGTGAGGGTCCACCTAGATCTGTCCATGGGTCCGATTTCGCATCCTTCCCAAATCTTGCCAAAACTTTAAGCCAAATAAAATAATGCATGAAATGGATAATAGTAAGTGCGTAGAGGAAATATGAAGCATGAAGGCATACCAAAAAATATATAATTCTAATACCAAAGTGGGACTGGTCTACCGCATGCACCCAGCGAAGTGGGCACTAATTGTGACCAATTGGGTGCCAAAAGACAGTTGACGGCGACAAGACAAACCCAAACGGAGATGGCCAGATAACTTGGACGTCTTCGAAAAGGACAGGGAATGTCTTCGAATAGGGTAGTTTGAAAATCTAAGGGAGAGGCTTTGGCCCAGCACTGGGATATAGCACACGGTTAAGAAAAAAATACTAACAACATATACGCGTCACCAATCAATAGCATAAATAACAGGCTCTTTAGTTAACTGATCCCGCTCTAAACTGATCCCGCGGGATGAGTTGACTTCATTTATTTTATTATTTATCTTTTGTCAACTGGACCCGCTTTTAAATTAGGCAGAACTCTATTGTATATTTTCAAATTTGTGTACAGACGTGCGGAAAACGTTTAAGAAGCATTATAAAAACAAAATGCATAGTGGCCATATAATGCTTTCTCGCTCACACAGGTGCATATAAAAGACTCGCTGCCCAGCGGCAAACTCGCGTCTTTCATGCATGTGATTGGCTAAATCTAGTTATTCGTATTCTCACAATAGGACTATTTGACCTTGTAATGTACTTGACATGCTCGGCTTCTTAGTAATTGATGTCTTGGTCATATTAATATTATTAATGTATAACACTTTTCTCCGTGTTTGTACAAATTATTAAAATATAAAACGGGATCAGTTCACCAATTCAAAAAATATACATTAGGTCAACCGATCCCGCGGGTCCAGTTCAAGCGGGATCAGTTAACTAAAGAGCCAATAACACGCATATCGCACAACCAGTTTTTGACGACGATGTTGTCAATTTTACTCAATTCAAATTACTGATCGTCGTACATCAAACAACAAAAGATTGAAAACGAAATCGAGCCTTCATTTAATGAAAGAGGCTTTTACAATATGAATAATACTGGTATATTCAAAACTCGGTATTCATCGCCATATCGTAAGTAAATAGATTAATTTCCTCTTCCGTCTTTAATTAGCAGCCAACAAACAAAGTTCTACGTTTAAATACCTCGATAATGTGTATTTACTGAGATATTTACAACATAATTAACTTTTGTTTGGCGGAGATAAACAGATGGAGAGGGGGTTGTATAAAGCCTGGCTTATATAGAAGTAAGTACAAATTATGGCAGCAACTCAATTGTAGCGCGATTATTTCGAACTTACAACAATAGATGCAGCGAAATTAATACCTTCTTTTTGTCTAAAAATTGATTTAAAAATAGTATTATTCGTGACCTGGTCGTAAACTCCTGTTACAGATACTTTGTTGTCTTTTTGATAAGTACTGTTATTAAGTAAAACTTATTATGTAACTTAGAAATCACAATTTTCTACCTCATATTTGATTGTCGTGGAACTCTGTAATTGGCTTGGTTAGTCTTAAGAAAATTTGTAATGTATCTGTGTAAAAAAGCTGTAGTTTCCTTAAAATAAATAAATTTGTTTGACTAAGAATTTTAAAGAGCTTTTTATATTCTTTGCGTTATACAACTAAATATTGAAAGTAAAATAAAAGCAATAATAATAAATTGATTTGTATTGCTATGATTTGATTTGAAAAAACTGGTTGTCTGTAAAGTAGGTTTACGGACGATAGTTTAACGTGACAACGTCATAACAAAATTTATTTCCCGTAACGTTACAATGAGTGTAACGGGACAATGAGCGTAACGGGACAATGAGTCATCCTCTTTCGTGCGTGCAGCCGGCGTTCATCGATATATTAGACGTTGTCACGTCAATAAATAAATAAACGTTTGATGCAGAAGTGGCGTTAACATGGCCGTGATGTAAAAGAGGCATGTATATGAAGAGTCAAAAGGCAGTATGCTTACGCCATGTCACCTGTGTGTAATTGAGGGCAAATAAGTAAGAACTTAATGGTCGCCTTGCGGATTCAATTTGGCGTTGTTCATTTCTTTTTATAACTATGAGCTTTCTGAACACTTTCTTCATTTATAAACTTAAGTTATGTATGTTTATAAACTTTACTTAAGTTATGTAAAAATGTTTAGAAAGGGGTACATGGGTACAAAGTTCATTTTATTCCTTTGTTGAGATTTATTTTTATATTTCATCATCTACTAAGTACTTTTGACATTGTAACAAATAACAAATTAACCCAATTTTATTAATGTATAATCGCCTATATTTTGTTTAAATTTTATTGTGGTTTATATAAAACTAGACCTTCCCGCGATTTCACCCGCATTTATCGTTACTGCGCCGCTCCCGTGGGTCGTAGCGTGATGTTATATAGCCTATAGCCTTTCTCGATAAATAGGTTAACCAACACTAAAAGAATTTTTCAAATCGAACCATTAGTTCCTGAGATTATCGCGTTCAAACAAACAAACTCTTCAGCTTAATAATATTAGTATAGATATATAATACAACATATTTGTAAAAACACGTCTATTGCGAATAAACGATTCTGATTCTGATTAATATGATAATAGATATGGAGGAGACGTCCGTGCCACGTCCGAACCACGCCCGCGCCACATCGGCGTCATGTCACGCTTGTACTCGTATATAAACCAGGCCTTACAGTAAGTTACTTTGAAACAGACAGTTCTCGACTTACAACGTGTTTTGAGGCGTGTAATTCTCTTAAGCGATGTGAACTGTTACCGATGTGTAAATATTTAATAGACTTGAAGTACCTGGCAGACATTTTGTAATGTTATATATTTGATTACTGTTTATTTGATTCCGTAACGTAAGTTTGAACTTGTTTGTTGATTGTGAGCTTCTAGGTTCTGTTAATTAGTCGGGTAAAATTATATTAGAGGGATTTTCTTTTACGAAATCTCCGTGACGTCGTGGACTCTGGAAATATGCCCAGCGGGCGCCATTAGGCTCGCTTCTAAATAGCTGGCTAGCGAAATGTAGGTACAAAATATCTACGGCCAGCTACGGGGATATAATTTTTCTTACATATTGGGTGGGTAGTTTTTAATAGAAACGGGGAGGTTATTTAATGATATGTTGCCACAACTCGGTTAATATGAAATTGAAATACCAATTACAGGACAGCAACTCAATGGAAAAATATATTTTTCAATTCAATTCAAAGGAAAGAGGAAAGAAATCTGGAGCGGCCTGACTCGAGAAATAGCTCATCCGGCAGAAGATCGTTCTTCAGTACATAATATCACTACTTGCTTCTGTAGCCAAGTAGTGATATTGTGTTAATGCAAATAAATGGACTTTTGGACCTGTTACAGAGACGTGGTGATGTCAGCGTTATTGGTTTGTGTGATTTATGCTTATGGAAGTACTGTGACTGTTTTTTCCTGGATTGGCAAAACACGAGTGCTACACATAGTGTAGGAAGCTTTCATAGGCTACGTACTTATAATTTCTTGCCATTGGATTGCCATGATATGACTGTCTTTTCGACATGATTGCGTAAAAATAAAAAAAGTTTATAAGAATTTTTTCAGCATGACTCTTGGTAAGTGAGATTGTAAATTATAAACCAGGAAAAAATTCAGGAAGCAAAGCTAGCGCGCGGAACCTCGGCGCACTATCTATTCTCTTTACTAATTAAATTATTCAGGTTTCTACATCATTTACAGAGTTAACGTTTAGCATCGCGTAAGATTCATATAGCAGTAACATTATTTGTTTTTCCCCGCCCATCATTCAATTCTTTTGTTGGTTGCTTTTTAAGCAATCGGAACTTCGGGAACAGTGTGAATTTAAATATACATGATTGTTCTGTCAATTTTTAAATAACTTAAATATTCATCATCATAATGTCAGTCAAAAGACGTCCACTGCTGGACATAGGCCTCCCCCAAGGTTTTCCACACAGACCGGTCTTGGGCCACCCGCATCCAACCGTTTCCCGCGACCTTTACCAGGTCGTCGGTCCACCTTGTGGGGCCTACCGCTGCTGCGTGTTCCGGTGCGTGGCCGCCACTCTAGAACCTTTCCGCCACAACGGCCATCGGTTCTGTGTGCTATGTGCCCTGCCCACTGCCCCTTCAGCTTGGCTATCCGGAGAGCTATGTCGGCAACTTTAGTTTTCCTGCGGATCTCCTCATTTCTGATTCGATCCCGCAGGGATACCCCGAGCATAGCTCTCTCCATCGCAAAATTAAATAATAAAAGTGTTTTAACACCCTCATCGCCAAGCCTCAATCGAATAAGACTCAATTTTCACCATAATTTATTTTTTGCGCTAACATAGGTCATAACCCAAACCCAAATATACCATTTTGTTCGTGCAGGCCAGGACTTTTTATTTCTTGTACAAAAAGTATGAAACTCGAGTGCATTTAAGATACACAATGTGCCAAATACTATGGGCCCTGTGTATCATTTTTGATACACAATGTTATAACAAGTGTGTGCAAAAATGATACACTGGCGCTGAGGGTGTTAAATAAAACAACGCGACAAAAACGGTTTAAAACAATTTTAATGCAAAACATTTGCGTTCATCTCAGAAAATATTATATTATTGGACTGCTATGTAGAGATCTCGAATTCGATCTCAAGGCTCTTTGGACCAAGACTTCCAACCTTTCGATGTTATGTCGTATTAAACAGATTTATCGGTCGCTTTAACGGCAAAGAAAATCATGGTCAGAAAACGTGCTTTTCCAAGACTTTTCCATATTGTTTTCGAAGATTTGCGAAATGTAGCACACCGTATGGAGTCATTGTCTCATACACTGAGAAGAAGCACGTGCTCAGCAGAGAAACAGTTTATGAAAAGGCTGATAATATTATATTATAAGAAACTGAATATAAAAAAGGAGTTTCTTTAAAAATGAAGATATGTATGCTCAAAAATAACTGCCAGTCTATACGAAAAAGGACAAGCCGGATTTTATTCAGGCGGAAATTTCACGCAGGCTCGACTGAACCTTCCTCTTTCTATAGTAAAACTTGCTACGTGTTTTTTTTTGCAAGAGACGATAAAGTGTATTGCCTGAAACTGCCGGCTCATTATAGATACATTATTTAAATAACACTCCTACTTGTTTAAAAGGACATGGAAATATGATGCGATATGGAGAGCGAGATATGAACGCGGGTGCTTCGGTGGCCCAGTTGTATAAAACTGTGATTTCTTTTTACCGTTATTGACTTCACATGTCGATATTATAATGTATTACTTTTTGGACGATATCCTAACTTCCTAACTAATATTATAAAAGCGAAAATGAGTTTGTTTGTTACCTTTTCACGCCTAAACCACTGAACCGATCATCCTGCATTTTGCATATACGTTGTCAGGTGTACAGAAACGGACATAGGCTACCTTTCATCCCGAAAAAATTACTGTTCCCGAGGAAAACAATAATAACGTTCGTATGATAATAGATGGCGCCACGTGTCTTTCGAATCATGATTGAATTATATTATTACAAGCGGAGTACAACCCGAATTGATTGTCAAATTCTGAATTAACGCGAGCGAAGCCGCGGGCATAAGCTAGTGAAGACATAAATGTAACTGTTTTATAAAATTATGTTCACATCTGATGATATGGCCTCGCTAGCGCATTGGATGCGACTGCTGCGCATAAGGTCTCATTTTCGATTGCCTGGGTGGGACTGAATGGTAAAAAGTGAAGGTTTGATTGTTAAGAAATTGTAGCGAAATTCTGTAAAAGCAGCCAAGATTTAAACAGTATGTCACATTTCCGTGCCTCAGCAAGAACGTAAAGCCGTTAGTCCTACACCTGAATTCTCTACGGTTATGTCGGTTTGCCGTCCCATAGGAGTATGAGAGTGAGAAAAAAGAGTGCACTTGTATTTGCGCACACCCTTGCACTATTATTTGTCGTGCGCATATGGCCAATCTTTAAATATTGACCGCCATGATCGAAATTTGCTCATTTTTATCCCAATAAATGTCATTGTTAATCAATTAAGTATATTTTTTGAACATAAATTAACGAAATAACAACGCTAAATCATTAATCAATACACAAATACGAGGCGCTCAAAGCTAGTTGCACTCACTGATCGGTAAACGATTAGCGAGATTAAGCAACGTTGGGTGCGGCCAGTCTATAGATGGGTGACCGCTTAGTGGTAATTCATCTGAGCGTCTCCGTGCTTTGGAAGCCACGTAAAAAGTCAATCCCGGTTGTTGCCAAATTGACAGCAGTCGTTAAGCCATGTCCGAGACCTACGGGCGGCTTGAACAACTCTTGACAACAGGTTGACCACTAACACACGAAAAGAAGAAAAGAAGAATACACAAATTATGAAATGAGAACCTGCGATGAGATTCTTTAATTCTCGACGCACGTTCGATTTTAATCAGATTGTCAAGTAGGTGCTTGTTATTAAATAATTTGGTATCAGTTACTTACACATGCTCGTCCTTAGCGCTCGGCACGAAGTATTTGCACTCTCGCTTCTGAAACGTGCTCTCGATCCAGCTCCGAGTTGTCTTCTGTAACAAACAAACAGTATCTTCTTAGTCTCATGGTATTTATTTTTGTACTACTCAAGGTTATTAATAGCATAGACTGATAATCTTAAAAGTAGCCGGGTTGGGCTAGATGATGGTAGAATGACCTAAGAGTGATGGTCTTCGTGGGCCTGCCCGCCACCCGATCAGCACCAGGTCCGAGAGGCGGCGTGCGTGTTCCCACCCGCGCCTCTGTATCGTGTGTCCCCCCTTCCTCAGAGGGACAGTAGGGATAAAATTAATGGTGGCCAAAGGGCAGGTCTATTTGTGTAGTGGCCTGCCGTTGCATACGGCGCAGCGGGCCGAAACCTCGGCGGGGTTGCAATGGCATATAAAAGCGATTCGCGGCGTCCCGCCGATTGCGATTATGTCGAGGAATACCGTGGTAGGTTTCGTCGGTATTACCGGGATGTCGCTCACCATCTTTCCCTGGTGAGTCCGACATAACCTTTCCGTCGCCCCGCGGAGAGGTATGCGCCAAAGAATTCCCAAAGTTAAAAAAGAAAATGGTAGAATGGAAATTGTGGCGTATATAATAGAATAGAGAGGTTGAAATGAAAGAAAGGAAAATAAAGAACATGGGCTTATGTCAAGCAGTGAATTCCGATAGTCTAATTTAATAATTGACTTTTAAGCTGCTGGATATATACTATTACGCTAACTTAAAAATATAATAAAAAGTCACAGAATTTTAATGGTCGGCTAGCTATTTGCCACGCAAGGAGTATTAATTACGATTCGATCACTAAATGGAAAAGTAATAATAATAATATTCTACCACATACACACAACACGATCTAGCCCAAACTAAGCAGAGCTTGTACTATGATATGGGTTTTAGACAATGGATAAACATACATATATACTTTTTTTTTTGTAAATACATACATATTATACATAGAAACACCCAGACCAAGACAAACATCCATGTTCATGCACACAAATGTTTGACTTGTGCGGGAATCGAACCCGCGATCTCAGGCGTGGCAATCAGTTACACTAACCACTACGCCATCGAGCCCGACAACGATGACGAAAAGTAATTGTAATACACAAATAACTGTGCCGATGCCGCGAATAGGTCAATAGACGTTATTGAACTGGTGAGCAAAATAGTGCTGCGTGTGCCATCTGCATTCCTGCGCAAATCACACCTACTACGTACATCAACAGCTAGTACAACCTACAGGCAAAATTCATTTTTAATTCGAGCGAATCGCATGTTCAACACGGCATGCCAGAGTGTTGATATAGACTTGTTTACTTATAGTAACAGCCAAATAAAAAAAATTGTGTAACTCTTTCTTTATGTCTAAAACCAGATGTAATGGTGTCTATTTCTTGCTATTATATTGTTGTTTAAATGTCTTCTTCTATTATTTACACTTTATTCTGCTATCTGTGAAAACTTTTAATTGCCCTTCTTTTTTCGTATCAAATCTGTCTATGATACTAATTTAGATGTAAGTTTTCCTAAAATTGTAAAATAAAATAAAATAAAAAATAGTGGACGATTTTTGTGCCTGTATAGCCTTGCAACACAGAGATTATAGATAGTTCAGCAGTTGTCTTTTAAAAAGTCTAAACTAACAGATATCCAACAAAATAAATAAAATGTTTACTTCAACAAAACTAAGCAAGGCCTTTGCATAAACTACAAGGGTTTCGCACTATATTACACATGAATTTTCTTACACATTCTGCAAGACTGGAAATAGCCCTATAAACAAGACTAAGAACGGATCAGCCTACTGACCTCTAATATCCTTTGATTCAAGCCTCCCTAGGGTCGCCGAAAACCTATATCGGTCACTTTTACAGCAAACATAGCGGGGAAAACAGTTTTACGGTTGGCAACGACCATCAATTTGGTGAGAAAGTCGGGTAAACTTACCCACGGGAAACTGAGACCTGAATAAGGAATAGCTTAAAGTCGCCCCACCTCCCCCAGCCTTACTTCAAAGATAAATTAAACGTTGTTAACTTGGCTGTTTTATAATTCATAGTGACTCAAAGAAAATATGATGTACTAAGTACAATAAGTACTCTTCAAAATGTGTATTTTCTTTTTCGAGAGAATAAATATCAATCAATATCAAATATAAATTTAAAATTTAAAAAACCCCCGACACAAAATAATAAAAATAGGTAATCCACCATTTTGCGGTGGCGGCCATCTTGGACCGATTTTCATCAAACATAGCTAAGAATACTCCCGACTTATTCACATTTCAAACAAAAAAAACGAAATCAAAATCGGTTCATCCGTTCGGGAGCTACGATGCCACAGACAGACACGCACACAGACACGTCAAACTTAGAACACCCCGTCGTTTTTGCGTCGGGGGTTAAAAATCAAAATGTGCAAGAGTAAACTTATGATGTAGCGGATATGTCGCAGGCAATTTATATGGTTCCGCGTTTTACAAACGGCGTCGTCCGTTTAAAAACGCTCGCTGTTTTAAAATATGCCGAAGGCAAAATGTAAATTGCCTTGTCACTTTATAATATGCCACAACATTTGATAGACAATTCAACAGCATAACGAGCACCTATATGCCTCAAATCACTGCATTCCGTCTCGGAAGGGTTAGGTTATGTTAAGTTCCTTCTTAAAACCACCCAAAAATTGTTCCCTTCGCGGGGCTCCGTCGACGGTCACCCTATTATAAGTGTCCAAACACACTATGCCGAAGAACCGACCGAAGTTCCGCGGCATTTTAGGTTCCGACCTATTCGGCTGACATGACAGACCATAAGCGCGGATATTACGCTACTGAAATATAGAAACCGTTCCCGCCGTACTTACGCCCGACCGAAGTTCGGTTGTACGCCAAAACGTGACGTAATTTCGGCAAATGTGTTGCTACTAATTGAAATAGAATTGAAATTCGGTCGCGTATCTTCGACATAGTGTGTTTAGACACTAACAATCAACGAGCGTTTTTAAACGGACGACGCCGTATGTAAAACGTGGAATCATACAAATTGCCTGCGACAGATACACCGCATACTGCAAGTAATAAGGCCTTATACTATGATCCACTGCTGAACAAAGTCCTTTCCCTTGAATTTCCGAATCCTTGTATCTTCATTAATTAAAGCGAGGAGAAAAAGACAAGATTTTGACCTTCTGATAGATTTCTAAACCCTTTATCCTAGCAACCCTTACGTAATTAATAAGCGCAACTAAACAATGTCAACACATCGCGTTGACATAACTATTGGCATTACTATTACCAGATGTAATGCAGCCTGTTCATGTGGATCTTAAGCCTCCTCTACACAATGGCCCATGATGGGCGATTAAAAGAGTCGACTGCGTGTGTCAAATGGATGGTTGTGTGCGTGTAGTGTTTTTTCATTAATTTAATGTATTTCTAATGAAAGAAAGAAAGAAAATAATTTTATTTGTTCCACGCTTAAAAAGGTAAAAACACAACCATGTTTAGGAACAAATAAGGTCCTGCGTTGCAGAATATCCACAACGCTGGTATTCTCGCAGAGCCTGCATGATTTCGGTGGGCCGTAATATACATTTAACTCAATATTTTATATAAATATTAGGATTCGCCCCACCATCTCGATATAAACTTTAACTGTGCCAAATTTCATACTCCTCCGTCCGCGCAATTTTCGTAAAAAGAAGTACAAATTTATTGCTACACGTATTAATATATAGATTTAAACTATTTATATTTAAATATACACTTTCCCCGACGGTTCGGTTGCTTTTCAGCAGTTATGTTCACGGGAAGATGTCTCCCCGGGAAACTATAAATAGCAGTGTATAAAGTAGTTTTATTTCAGAAGTAATCTCTACCTAGCCGTACGTAGACATGTTGGACTGAACAGGGTATGTAAATATACAATTTTACCAATTCAATTTTAAACATACTTTATATGCCTCGCTGTGCGAGCGAGTAGGGTGAATATAAAATTCTAAATACTCATTAATATAAATATTAATGAGTAGCCATGCGAATGTTAAGCACGCGTGGACAGTCCCGATTCTGGATAATAAGCAAATTTATTTATGAGTGTTTTATGAATGTACTAATTATCTAGTAAGATGGTCTTACGGCATCAAATTTCGCTTATTTTTGCCTGCCCAGGAATAGATCCTGGGCAGGCAAAAATAAGCGAAATGTAAAAATAAAAAAATAAGCGATTTTCCCGACCCGAGTCTATACTCGGGTCGGGAAAATCGGGCTTTTCTGTAAAAAAAATCCTCACTAGTAACACGAAGTTTCATAATGTGTACGGTAAATGACAAAAGGCTTATCCCACGAGGAACCTAATACAGTAGGTACATTTTATTTTTTATACGAATAAGGTGGCAATCAAGCATACGGCTCACCCGATGGTAAGTGGTCACCGTAGCCTATAGACGCCTGCAACACCAGAGGCATCACTTGCGCGTTGCCAACCCTCTATGAAAGGAAATGGGAAGAATAAGGAGCAGGAAGGGGGACAGAGGGTGATTGGGCCTCCGGTACCTCACTCACCAAACGAAACACAACAATTAGGAATACTGCTATTTCGCGTCGATATTCTGTGAGAGGGTAGTCCTTCCCCGGTTGAGCCGGCACATTCATGCTGAATTCAGCGAGATTCTACTACTTACACTTTTTCTTTAGCCTACTGATATGTGCTAATCCTTGGCTAAATACAGTTCCATATACCTGTTGGTAGCAATCATATTTAAAGGCTGGTCATCCTGCCATCGCCGATTAGGTTATACTTTCTTATAACTATATGTAAAAATATTCGGTTTAAAGATTCTTTATTGTCTTAAGAAATTATACAAATTTCACTTTACAAGACAACTTATGAACTAAAAAGTGTACAATAATTTAGGTGTAGTGAGCATGCATTACTATTTATAATTTAATATATCTATCTATACTTATATTATAAAGCTGAAGAGTTTGTTTCTTTGTTTGTTTGTTTGAACGCGCCAAGCTCAGGAACTACTGGTTCAATTTGAAAATTCTTTTAGTATTGGATAGCCTATTTATCGAGGAAGGCTATAGGCTATATAACATCACGCTACGATCCACGGGGGCGGCGCAGTAACGATAAACGCGGGTGAAACCGCGGGAACATCTAGTAACTATATATTTTAACTGTATTTTAATTGTAGGTGTTCACTTGTATTATAAATGTATTTATTAATATTAATCCAACGGAGTTCTTTCTATTATATAAGATCTAGGTGATTTTTTAAATTTATTTGTTAATGTTACCGTTTTCAAAGACTTAGGTAATTTGTTGTAAAGTTTAAGTACCTCGTATACAATATTTTTAATACCGTGTTGGGTTCTAGGATTTTGAAGGTTGATGTTGTCAGCATTCCTGAGAATTCTTTTTTGTACTTGGCTGTTTTTAATAAAATATTTGTTGTGATATTAAAACAGATTTAGTGGCAGACACAACATCAACAAAGCGTAATAAACTTGAATTAAATTAGATTCATCCCCCAGCCAATCGGGAATCACCATAAACCTTCTGTTGTTCCAAAATCTTATTTGTTATAAGTACCTCACTCCAACGACCTCATTAAATAAGATGTCTTTCCGTGAACGCGCAAGGTGGTCACCCCACCGCCTACGCCGCGGAATGGACAAAATATTGTAAAAGTTAACTCGAAAATGACTGAATTCCGGAAGTTTTCAGGACCATATTGATAATAGCCTATTATGGGATCCATTAACAACGAATTGAGATTTTTTGCTCGAGTCGTTTTTGCTCGAGTCGTTTTTGCTCGAGTCGTTTTTGCTCGAGTCGTTATTTCGTAAAGAAGTTTCAGATAATTTGTTCTTTATTTTTATATTGTTTCTTTCCTTAAGTTTGAATAACATTGTGTGCTCAACCTAAGTCAATTCAATGCAAATGTTATATAACGCAGACATTTTATTTATTTATTTAACTCTATTACCATACTTAACTTAACATCAGCTATCGCTGTGGGAAACCGTTGGACTGCCACTCAGGGAGTTCGAACCCAAGGTGCGCATCTCTGACTTTTCGACGTTATATGCGTATTAAATAGTTAATTATCGCTTGCTTTAACGGTGAAGGAAAACATCGTGAGGAAACCTGCATGTCTGAGAGTTCTCCATAATGTTTTCCAAGATATGTGAAGTCTACCAACCCGCACTAGGCCAGCGTGGTGGACTATGGCTGAACCCTTCTCACAGTGAGAAGAGGCCCGTGCCCAGCAGTGGGACAGTTTAATACAGGGCTGATATTATATATTATAACATACTTACTAATATTATAAGGCGAATGTAAGTTTTTTGTCAGAGGGACATACCTTTCATCCAAAAAAGCAATGTTCCTGAGCAAGCGAATCTGCGGGCAAAAGGTGATACATAAAAATGTCCATTATTAAGGACTAATTTTGGTCTTGTCCAAGGTTGTTCGTGAGTGATCGCTTTAAACGATAACGCCGCCATTTTACTTTATATTATGTTGTACTTACGGTATTGTCAACGTAAGTCGATTAGTGTACAATAAAGCTTATTTATTGCTTTAGAAAAAAGCGTCCATTTTTGTAATAATGCCTGGCTTTACAAGCAAGAAAATCATAGTGAGAATATATCCCCAGGCTTGGTACTAATACCAATGAACTATGATGATGTGGATCATATAATCGAAGTCACAGCATTTATCGCGACGTTGAGGTGAAGTGATTACTAACATCATTGACGTATCCCAGTGTTCGGCAACGTTGTCGACTAAAAGAGCCAAATATAGATAATACACAATTTAAATCTATTCAAAGAGCCATTTTTTTAACTTAAGCTTTGCTTTAACAGAAAACATAATAACGGCAATAATTAAGATTAAAAGAACACTCTCGAGCTTGCCTTAAATAAGTCCCCTAAATAAGTCTTATTTTAACTAACAGTAGATTAAATAAAATTTGGTATCACACTTATAAAGCTCAGTGGGGAGACCAACAGACTGCAATGCAGAGACGAGACAGAACCCACGTCGCGCACCTCTGACTTTCGGAAGTTATATGACTTTTCGACATTATGTGCGTATTGATTGACAATTATCGCCTGCTCCGTGCCTCGGAGAGCACGTTAAGCCGTCGGTCCCGGCTGCCATGAACATCTATGGCAGTCATCGGTAAGTCAGTGCCCTCTAATATCCTGACACTGGTCTAGCCTTAGGGTACCATTAGCCTTCGGGTTGCGGAGGTCAGATGGCAGCCGCTCCGTGTAAAAACTGATATCCAGTCAAATCCGGTTAGTCTAGAAAGCCGACCCCAAGAGACTTGGGAATAATAAAGGCTAGGGAGAAAGATTATCGCCAAATAACAAGGTCTACATTTCATTTTAAAAAAGGACTGCTTACATTACCTAACCTGTTACACCATATACCTAACTAAAGTCTAAATTAAGTATTTATTTATTTGGCTTTGCAAATAATATTATAATTGTTGTAGAATAAAATTTCTAGTAACAATTCATAACAATCGTCAGGTAAAACTCTTATAAAGCCTCGTCACTGAGGGACCAATTTGACGTCGACACGGGCCTTATGACTGATTGGCTCCATGGATCCAGAGGCGGCGTAATTTGCGTCGCACATGACAAATGGCTCGGCCTACATCACCGGAAAGCCAGCCCACTACAGTATTAATGACAAAGGAAAACGGCGTGACGTATCTATACAAATAAATAAAATTGAAGTCTGTTTGTAATGTCAAAATAACAGCTTTTTATCTAATGCATATGAAAGTATATAAGGTACATACGAAAACATCTATTTTTAATATTTTTGTCTGTCTGTCTGTTTGTCTGTCTGTTTGCTCTGGCTAATCTCCGAAACGGCTGAACCGATTTTGACGGGACTTTCACTGGCAGATAGCTGATGTTATAAGGAGTAACTTAGGCTACTTTGATTTTAGAAAAAATAAGGTTCCGCGGAGACAAACACTTTTTAGTTAAAATTTACGCGGACGAAGTCGCAGGTAACATCTAGTTATACAATATTTTTACCTTTTAGAAAGGTATTTTAGTTGTAGCGTTAATTTATTAAAATATAACAGACTAAATGGCCAGTCGAGGCCGAAGCATCATGAGTACTAGATTTTGCCCGTGACTTTGCTCGCATTATTCTAAATTTTGTCAATCTATACTAATATTATAAAGCTGAAGAGTTTGTTTGTTTTGTTTGTTTGAACGCGCTAATCTCAGGAACTACTGTTTTGATTTGAAAATTCTTTTAGTGTGGGATAGCCTATTTATCGAGGAAGGCTATTGGCTATATAACATCAAGCTACGACCCACGGGGGGGCGCAGTAACGATAAACGCGGGTGAAACCGCGGGAACATCTAGTTTTTAATATTAGTTAGGATCGAGGATTAGGATAATACTTATAGCTTCACACCTGTATATTCCTGGAGGCATAGGCGGAGATGTATTACAGCCATATTTCGCCAGCTATGATTGGTTACTGGTAATAGAAAGCGAGCTTATTAGCCTTCAACCAAGCACGTTTTGATACTACCTATATATATATATATTTTTTATACGCCTAAGGTGGCAAACAAGCATACGACCTGATGGTAAGTGGTCACCGTAGCCTATGGACGTCTGCAACACTAGAGGCATCACTAGCGCATTGCCGACCCTTTAGGAAAGGAAGTGGGACGGAGAAGGAGCGGGAAGGGGGAAAGAGGGTGATTGAGCCTCTGGCACTCTCACTCACCGAACGAAACACAACAGTAGGAATACTGCTATTTCATGTCGATATTCTGTGAGAGGGTAGTCCTTCCCCGGTTGAGCCGGCACATTCATGCTGAAATCAGCGAGACTCTACTACACATAAACTAACCTAAGAATTAGAATGTTACTTCGTTTTTTACACTTTCACGCCTGAACTTGTCTACCGATCATCACGATATTTCGCATACACATTGTCAGAGAAGCAGAAAATGACATAAGGTACCTTTCATCCGGAAAAAGTACTGTTTCTTACATAATTTAACCTAACCTTTGCCGCGGGCAAAATCTAGTAAGTACATGCATAAAGGTCGTATTCACGCGAACTCACTTAGTACTTACATCACGAAGTGATTGATACTGCTAATAAAGAAACCGGGAAATTGGTTAATGGAATGAATGAAAAGATAACTTAATGTAGGGATTAATAACCCGGGCGGGGATTAGTCCCTGTCATTGATAATACTCGATCTTAATGATGGTGTGAAATGGAATTATATTTTTTGGATTCTCATAAGCAACGCCATTTTGAGTATACTAGTACTGTTAGAAGACTGCCTCGGTAACGTAGCGAGAGTGTATGCGACTGCTGTGTATGAGGTTCTGGGTTTGATGCCCGTGTGGTTTTTGTCATGGAATTTAGTAGCATCACGAAGTCTGGCACATACTGTGCCTCGCTTATCTCAATAGATCACTGATGATTACATTACAAAAGTTTGTTCAGCCATTCTAGATATTAACGCGCACAAACGAACAAAACATCTGTCATTATTTTATTATTATTTAGTAGATTTTAGATATCTTTTAGAGTTTCGCGGCAGGCTTACTTCATCATTTTCCACGAATTATTTTGTCGCTTTCTGAATTGTTTAGACCTTAAGATACCACAAGAGGATAAAGAACTTTATGGAGCTGTAAAAGATAATATCTAATTTAAAAAGTTTACGGTTTTTTTTATTTAAACATATCCCCGGGAGCCTTAGGCACGGATCAGCCATTGGCAGCTTCAAATATCTTTGCCAGTCTAGTATCGAGTTGCTAGAAGCAATAAAAAAGTGAATCAACTAATAACAATAAGTACTTGCTAGTAAATAATTTGAATTATATTGACAAGGTCAAAGGTTATATGATTAACATAATTTTATTACGTCTTTTCATAATTTCGTCTTTTCACAATTTCAAAGTATAGGTACATACTGCTGCGTTTCCTTTAGTAAGTGAGACCGTCGAAGATATTTTTACAGCCTCTATCTCTTCTTTCTTTTCCATGACTTAACACGTTCAGCGCCAAGCATGATTTCCAAAATCACATTGTTTTTGTTTTTTTTTGTTTATATGGTTTAATTTGTTGTATTAATGTGTTTTAAACTTCTCTCTTCCTTTTCCCTTCTTTTTTTTTTCAGCTTTTTCAGTATATGTATCAAAATACACTAGCCTACCAAATACTTTTGTGTGTTTTCATATCTCCAGAGCCATGTGTATCATTTGTGATACACATACTATTTTAGGTTTTAGTGGTGTTTTCTTTTTGTTTCAAATACATTTCGAACGGAATTCACAGGCACGGTGTATAATTTTTGATACACATTGTATAAACAAGTGTGTGCTAAAATGATATACTGGCGCCGAAGGTGTTAAACTACCCCTGCCCCTCGTTTACCTCTCGTCCTCTGCCCATACTACTGCTTATTGATTTGATTTTCTTGCCTTGGAATTGCTGCTGTCAGGCCAAGAAACCACAGCCAGGTGTGGTTACATCTTACCATCGTGTGGGCCAAAAATTCGTATGCCATAGCCAGAATTTTTTTTTTGAAACTGTCTGTTGTTGGAAAACCAGACATAATTATTGAAAACCTATTGCGTCTATAAAAATAACTAGATATCTCTCGTGTGCATCGAACCCAAAACACTTGATGTATTGGCACTTCGAGGTGGCCGCTTAAACCATTGCGCCTATACAGTTTACTGAAACAAAACGCAGTTTGAGCATCTAGTTTTGCTTTTATCTTTTACACTGTTTTTATATTCGGCTAACTGAACGTTCCTCGCAATAGTTTTTAAGTCCTAACTCAATCTCATAAGTACTTTATTTTGCAGTTGGAAAAGCAATTTCGCCTTTGTGTTAAGGGAGCTTGCTTAGCTGGAGATTGTTAAAGCTGTTCAGGTACCTTGAATAAAGTTGGTATAAGGCGGCAAACCTTGGAGATTTCTTACAAGTTCTGAAGAATTTCTAACGGTCAAAATAGTATCAGTATGTTAAGATATGTGAATAAAAAGAATTAAGGATGGTTGGATGGAGTTCTTTTTTGGACTTAAAACCTTATATCTTGTTTATATTTTGTCAATTACATTGAAGCAACAGTCTGCCTAGGTGATACAGTAGTACTGAATGTGAGTGAGGTAGGTAGTCGATGTCTCGGATTAGTTTTCCGAGTCATGCAAAGTCTTATGAGGTTTTTCTGTCAAGATATTCTCAGTAACAGCGCGAAGTTCCTAAATGTGCTGGGTAGTCAGTAGTTGCCTTTTATTAATTGAGACTTAAACCATAGCTAATGAAATGTAGGTCTAATATTTGTGTAAATTAACTAAATGTTTGTGTAAATTATATGACCAATTACATATTACATGTTATTGGTTTTGTGTATGTTGTAATTTAATTGTTCTATTTTAATTTCATTTATGTGCCCAGTTCTAATTTAATTGTTTTATTTTAATTTAATTTATATGCACTGTTTTAATTTAATTTATTTGTGTTATTTAAATTACATAATTTTATTGTATATGTGTAAAATATTTGAATGTCAAATTACTGACTAAGTGTTAGAGCTTATATTTATTTAGACCTACAATGTACACAACACTTAAGGCAAATAAATGATTATTATTATTATATTATTATTATTATTATAGACCCATGCTACTCTTTCAAGGGTAAAACCTTGACACTATATAGGTAGGACGAAATTAGGTATATGTATGTAGATATATATGGGGCAACAAAGCAATTTTCAGGCGGATCTGAAATCTCGCTACATTATATTGAAAATAGAATTCCCTAGTAGAACGTAAAGTTCATTTATGTGACTTAAACATGCAAAATCATTAACTTGATTAAACAAAGCTATCCGTTTTTATCACCTCCTATTATATAAACCGAACATGGCTAGTTGATTGTACTAATATTGTTTTAGTGTTTTGTTCGCCGCTAACAATGCGCTGGTATGTAGCATATACAAAAGCGGTATGAATAGTTTAGATATAATTAACTGTTTCGATGCAGCGGTGATGAGTACGACTGGTGTACATATAGTATCAGGATTTACAGTCTAGAAATTTTTATTAGTGGCCCGGAGTTCGAGGATTGGTGATGTTTCCGTGCTTCGGAAATAGATATAGCCGCCTGTTCTACGCCTGATCTTTCTACGGTTATGTCAGATTGCAATCCCGTCGAAGTATGACAAGAGCGAATAAAGTGTGCGCTTGTGTTTACGTACACACTGTTGCACTATTGTATGTCCTGCATAGATGGCTAGTTTGCGTTAACATGCCGATGCCGTCTAGACCGCAATTCGGTCTGGAGGACATTAATATTGTCTGTTCAAATTATATTTATATAAATAACCATAACACTTACGATTTTGCGGTGATTACTCAATCCACTACATCATCCAAGCAGTCAAATCCAGCAACGAAGCAATTTGTATTGACACAAATCATTAAGTGTAACTCTATTCATATTTAAGGGTCAGCACCGACGGACGGAGTGGCGGCGAAGAGACTAATTCACTAACAATTTAAATTCAACCTAATGTGCTTCAGAATACGACTGTATTTAGTACAACGAAATAAAATGACCGCGCTTTGAGTCGCTCGTCGTCATGTTATTTCGTTGTACCAAATACAGTCGTATTCTGAAGCACTTTATGTTCAATTTAAATTGTTACTGAATTAGTCTCTTCGCCGCCACTCCGTCCGTCGACGCTGACCCTAAAAGTTCATCTAAACATAAAAGTCTTGCTTAAATTTGTCAACGCAACAGTCTAAAGGTTTCTCCAAATACTACCAGTGACCAAAGAATATTACAGTTTGAATATCCACTCTCAATGCAGATTGTTCCCATCTAAACCCTGTCTAAACTTATACTAGGACTCTCTAGAACTTTCTTCATTAGATCGCATTAGGAAGTATCAGTTAAGTAGTCAGAGAATAAAGCCGTGAAGCGTACTTAACTGTACTGCGCCTGTATTAACATAGTTTGAAGAAATTCGATAGATATCGTTATTTTTGTGACAATACAGTGAACTTGGTCGGCTTAAGAGACCAAAACAAAAATGGTTATTACTCAGTATTAATAATAAACTTTATTTCTCTCATCACAAAGGTTCACGTACATATGCGTCTTACAGGAGAGACTGGAGTCCGTACTAGGGAGACCCCTGGGAATATATATATAATAGTATTCATTATAAACTGTATCTAAATATTGTCAACTTTTCTCTTTTCTCATTTCGAGTTCTTTTTTTTACAACTGCAGCAGTAGGTAATTATATTAATAACTACATTTGTCATGGGTACAAAAATTGATACACTGGATATAAAATAATACTAATAATATATTTATATAATATATCTGTTATATTTTCACCAAGTAAAATCCCTTGCGGCCGAAAAAGTTCAATAGTCCCGGGAAATGTATTCTAAATAGTTAAATGTTAGTCACAAGGTTGTCTAAATAAAATAGAGATCTGGTTTGGGCTATTGGCAACGTGTTGGACGCAGACAAATTAAATTTTGTTATTATTTTTTAATCATGCAAAGTCGAACTTTATTCTGTTTTTAGCTCTTTCCGAAACTTTGACAGCCTGTTATAATTTTTTTACAAGGTGTCTATAGGAAATAATAATTTTAATGAAATGTAGCAAAAGTTAACTAAAATAAAAAATATCATTATGACAGCTAAACCCGTATTCGTTTAACATTTTTACAGTTTTAGTCCAAATTGCCGAGCTTTTATTTTAAAAATTAAAAGAAATCATATCGCCAAAACTGTGAGACAAAATTTAATTTGCCTGAGTCCATCGCGTTGGCAATAGCTCAATCCAGATCTCTATTTCATTTTGACAACCGTGTGCCTAACAGTCTGTATAATAAAAATAATGGCTTGGATAATCGTTTTTACCCGTCCGGATAAAGTCCCTTTCTGATAGTAAATGTAAGAGACAGGTAACCGTAAAGACATTTCTTTGTAGACATTATTACTTTGATACGAGAAAAAGTAGATATAGAATGAATTATTGAAACTTTTTCTGACTTTTACGTAAATCTGTAGCAATATTAAAAAGAAAAAAGTTTTTTTTTATTTTTTATTGAAATTAAACTACTATATACGGATTTTATCGCGTTGTTTATTTGACACTTTATTACATAATTTAGAAACTGTTACACTACTATTACTATTAAACTTTACTAATTTTAAGCTAATTAAATTATTGAAACTATTAAAACTATTTATACTACATATTACTATACTATTATACTATTTATATTTATGTTTACACTTTCCCCGACGTTTCGGTTGCTTTTCAGCAGCCCTGGTCACGGTCATTTGTAATAAAGTGTCAAATAAACAACGCGATAAAATCCGTATATAGTAGTTTAATTTCAATGAATAACATTCGCGTAAACAGAAGACAATATTATTTAATTTTTTGTTTGTAAGGGTTTAACTTAAAAAACGAATCAACCGATTTTAAAAATTCTTTCATCTTTAGAAAGCTGTGTTATCAATGAGTAACATAGGCTAGTTTTTTTTGCTCTGTCGCCTTCTTTAAGACGCAGCAAAGCCTACAATATTAATTATGTCTGGCATTGTAAGACTTGACAAATTAAATATTTAATATGCACATAACTTCGGTACGTCAGAGTTGCGTACATTGGGATCAACCTAGAGAGCTCTGCATGGCACTCCGACGGTCTTCAATACAAATGAATACAAATTAAAACTATGACCTAACTGATTGGTTGCGGGGAGACGACGACTGGCACCTCCGTGTACTTGCGATTGGGTATCCTAACTAATATTATAAATGCGAAAATGAGTTTGTTTGTTTGTTTGTAACGCTTTCACGCCTTAACTACTCAACTGATCAACATGAAATTTTGCATACACGTAGTCAGGGTAACTTTCATCCAGAAAAAATAACTGTTGCAAACCTAACCTAACCTAACCTACATTTACGCGAGCGAAGCCGCGGGTGAAAACTAGTATACACTAAAGGAGGCAGCAGTGTTTCTAGAAGTTTAAGGTAAAGGCTCTCTCTATTTAAGTTCTAGAAGATAGCACGTGTATTACAAGAAAATACGGGTCCACATGGGCCCGTATTTTTTTGTATTATTCTTATTTTCGTATTTATCCCGGCCTATGTCCAGCAGTGGACGTCTTTTGGCTGACATGATGATGATGATGATGACGGGTCCCGACCCGTCCAACCACTGGACTTTACTGCTGGTGGGTGGCGGGGTAATGCACGATTACCCCTCCACCCAATATGCTAGTGTAAACCGAAGATATCGATTAATTTAAAATAAGGTAAATAAAAAAGAAAAATATGTCATAATAATAAATAGCAAAAAAAAATTTACAACTGTTGAACCATGGGTAACTTTACTTCCTCATGGTACAACCAGTTGAACATCGCAGTTATACCACGGGTCTGGAGCGGTTATTTTTATTAATATGAATACAAAATTTTTTTTTGACTTTATAAATTTTTTGAATTAATCGATTACTTTGCTTCACACTAGCATTGTGGGTGGAGGGGTAATCGTGAATTACCCCTCTACCCACCAGTTGTAAAGTCCATTGGGTGGATGGGTCGCGACTGGAAAATACCACAAAGCATTAAAAAAATGTGGTAAAGCTATGGTCAGCTTCATTTTGTACTAGATTTTTCCTGCGGCTTTGTTTGCCTAAATGTAGGTCAGGTAGATTAGTAACAGTACTGTTTTCTAAATAAAAGGTACCCTATGTCCTTTTGTGTAACCCTGAAACAAATGAAACAATGTGTAACCAGATTTCGTGATGATCGGTCGACAAGGTTAGGCGTGAAAGCGTAACAAACAAATAAACTGTTGGTATAAACTCAATGTAATACTTAATTTTAGGTTGGCAACACTGGTTGATTGTTATTTTGTATCTATGGTACATCTCTGTGTCTCTGGCTGTTAAGCGTTACGTACTTTAAGATTAGTATTGAAAGTTTTATTCTCAATTAAATATATTATCAAACCCTTTTGTTTATACATTATTATAATCTTATCTTAACTTATGTGGGGGCCAGTCAGTGCAGACCGGCGACACTTCGACCCAGTGGGATCTTTTGTGTCGACACTCTCCCAATAACGACTGCCATAGATGTTCATGGCAGCCGGGACCAACGGCTTAACGTACTCTCCGAGGCACGGAGCAGGCGATAATTGTCAATGCACATAAATTCGAAAGGTCATATAACTTCCGAAAGTTAGAGGTGCGTGACGTGAGTTCGAATCCGAGACCCTCTGCATTGCAGTCTATTGGTCTCCTCACTGAGCTATCGCTGCTCTTTACTATATTATAATAGTACTGATCAAAACAGAGTATTTTTCGCACAAAAAAAATGTATTAGAGCCATGTGTGGAATACAACCCGATGAATCGTGTCGTTCGAAGTTTAAAGAGCTTGGTTTGCTTCCGCTACCGTCTCTACATTTATGAAATTTGTAATTTTGTAAGGAAATATAAAGAATTATTTAAGACAGCAGACGAGATAAGTCCAAGGAGTAGACGAGACCCCCATAGACTTGTGCTTAGTGATGTTGCAAGGTTTACTAAATATAATAAAAGCTGTCTAGTAATGTGTGTACGCATATTTAATAAGATACCTTGTCACTTAAAAGTGTTAAATACTAGATTATTTAAAATACATTTATATAAATGGCTAAATGAAAATAATTTTTATTATCTAAAATAATTTATTGAAAATAAATTGTAACTTTGTGCCTACCAGGCTGTGTCATAAATGTATTGCGTGCTATGTTAAGCTAAACATGTGTAACTTATTTCACAATTGTAACATCTTTATATACCATGTTTGATGTAGATAAATATTATTATTATTATTTTACTTAAAAAGATCCTTTATAAACAAACTAACTCACATTCGCATTTATAATAGTCGCGGTCAGTAGTCGTGGTCAGCGATACACCGCTAGTGGCATCGCTGGTAAAAGCAGAATTAACGAGGACTTAATTGACAAAGCCGATGAAAGCCTCAATCACACTAACAAAGCAGGTATTATTGATGGACTACATAGTACTCTCTGACATCACCTATCAGGTTACGATTACAAGGTTAGGTCATTTCGATTTGTTCACTCATGTAGACGAAAAATACATACAATCACCTGTAATAGTGCATGGATACTTTAAGGTCCAAAATCCTGTGAACACTTGAATTAGAATGAATATGAATGAACTAGATGGCGTTGTTATATAAATATTGCATCGCGTACTCATTTTAGCAAATAGGTGAAATTTATAAGAAATTATAATCTCAACCGAAAAGACACTTGAATACAGGGACAGAATAATGTTTGCGTAAGGTGAACAGAATAGCTAGTCATCGAAAGTATCTATAAAATAAACTACCTACTACTATACATTTTTAAATTCATTTGTAATTCTTTACATAATATTGTCTTCTGTTTACGCGAATGTTATTCATTGAAATGTAACACCAGCTTGGGATCCAGTAATTCAAATAGTCAAACCCAAGAAGAAGCAAACCACAGCTAGACTTCATGATACTTTGAGCTCATTCTGCGTAAATAGAAACACCCATGATTAAATTATGTTCGGGTACTTTGAAATAACTACACTGGAACATTGAGACAACTGCCATCTTAGTCTCCCCGTGACCATGGCTGCTGAAAAGCAACCGAAACGTCGGGGAAAGTGTAAACACAAATATAAATAGTATAATAGTATAGTAATAATATAAATAGTTTTAATAGTTTCAATAATTTAATTAGCTTAAAAATTAGTAAAGTTTAATAGTAATAGTAGTGCAACAGTTTTCAAAATTTTGTAATAAAGTATCGAATAAACGACGCGATAAAAGCCGTATATTGTAATTCTTTGCTTCTTGTTTTACCCTGAACTAAAATGTAAACTATTGTGAATAGAGATAAAAAGTAAATTTATCAAAATTGAGTTATTAAGAAATCTACTTCTTTTTATTTTATAGTATTGCACGATTACGATATAAATAAACTACTTCACAGTTCTTGTATCGATTTCCGTTAGATGGCGTCAATTACCGGCTTACACCATTTTAGCTTTGACATGGGTCTGCATTTTTGCAGCTCACTGTACATACGTAGTTTTATACCTGTAACCCAGAAAGGATAGGAATAAGTGAGGTTACAGCCAGTTTTTGCCAATTATATTTATAAGTTCCACGTAACAGGGGCAATTACCGACTATCGCAAATTTCTTGAAAGAAATATTCAACAACCCATGAAATATACCTTCATTAAATTCTTATAGGCTTTGATGGCGTAGTGGTTAGTGTAACCGACTGCCACGCCTGAGGTCGCGGATTCGATTCCCGCACAAGTCAAACATTTGTGTGCATGAACATGGATGTTTGTCTTGGTCTGGGTGTTTCTATGTCTAATACGTATGTATTTACAAAAAAGAAAGTATATATGTATGTTTATCCATTGTCTAGTACCCATAGTACAAGCTCTGCTTAGTTTGGGCTAGATGATGTTGTGTGTATGTGATAGAATATTAAAATAAGAATATTATTAAATAAGTGTTTCTTTGCCACGTACATGATGAAATAATTTTCTATGCCATTGACGGATCTGGGGGTCGAACTCAAAACAAGACCACACAGCCGTCGCATTAATTACCGCTGTGATACCGATACAGTTAAAGGATTTTTTTTATACCTCTAATGTGGTAAACAAGCATACGGCCCACCTGGTGGTAAGTGATCACCGTAGCCTATAGACGCCTGCGACACCAGAGGCATCACTTGCGGGTTGCCGACCCTTTAGGAAAAAAAGGAAGTGGGAAGAAGAAGGAGCGGGAAGGGGGAAAGAGGGTGATTGGGCCTCCGGCACTCTCACTCACCAAACGAAACACAACAGTAGGAATAATGCTATTTCACGTCGATATTCTGTGAGAGGGTAGTCCTTCCCCGGTCGAGCCGGCCCATTCATGCTGAAATCAGCGAAGCTCTACTACTAAAAAAATTACATCACGTTAAATTCAAACATACTCAAAAGGAGAATTACATAGCCATGCATACTTACATAGTTAGTCGTAGGATAACATTAACATCCTGTAACACAAACACAGCCTCTCATGTGGACTAATAATTCATTTCATTCACGAGATTTACTCAGCTCACCAACTTAGCTCAAACAATCAAAATTAAACTTTATTTTCTGCCTAACAAGCTCGACATTTGCACAATGTTATGTTATCGGGCACATTTCGAAGTTTGTATGCTTTCCATTGTAAAGGAAGAAATGTGTGTATACTTATGTGAGATTTAGCCGTTTGTTTTAACTTTAAGCCTTTGCGATATGAAGGAAGTTAGGAGAATTTAGAAATTGGAAATAATACGCCTACCTTTAAGCATAATATATGGCGCGTAAGCCACTTAGCTTACTGAACGCCGTGGCTTATTATATACTCATATCTATTCTAATATTATAAAGCTGAAGAGTTTGTTTGTTTGTTTGTTTGTTTGAACGCGCTAATCTCAGGAACTAATGGTTCGAATTGAAAAATTATTATTGTGTTGGATAGCCTATTTATCGAGGAAAACTATAGGCTATATAACATCACGCTACGACCCACGGGGACGGTGCAGTAACGATAAACGCGGGTGAAACCGCAGGAACATCTAGTTTTACATTTTTACTAGATTATATCTTAATATTGTCTGTCTTCTGTTTACGCGAATGTTATTAATGGAAAAAACTACGATATACGGATTTTATCGCGATAGGAAGATAAATTATATCTTAAATATAAATGTACAAAAATATTTTCTATCGAAAAAAGTTTACTCAATATGCCTGTCAAAGTTACTGCGAGTGCAAAAAATAATACATGAGGGCTACTCCCGGAGGAAATTTGGCCGCCTCATATTTTATTAAAGGAAAACCAACGCCATACAACACACAGGTTTAATTTGAAACGAATGTACTATAGACATATTCCATAGGTTTTAATTAACGTGTGTGTATAATGTGTGTTTTTTAACATTGTGTCAAACAAGCGAGTGCGGGGCCTGAAACACCATGGCTAGGATTACAAATACGAATCAAAATCAAAAAATCAATATCAAAATTCTTTATTTGCTAAATACAGGTTGCAGATGATGGTACATAAAGCAAAATAGTCCACTGTATTTTACCGTAACTGGCATGCAAATGTTACACTTAGTTATTTAAAATAACAATAAATAAATAACTGATCAAAATATGTATAAAAAACAACCCTTTACAATACTTTTTAATCCATTTAGTGTATTTGTTAATAATAAATAAAGAATGTTTAATTGTCAATGAAATTGGTCTGTGTCACAAAATCGTATATTATTATTTAATAGCAATATTATTATCGTTTAAAAAATCATTTATGGTATAATAGGCTTTAGGTACTAATCAAAAAATCGCGTAGTATGATTTTAAATGTGGCAATATTTTCTGATTCTTTCACTGCCGTGGGTAACTTATTGTATATCTTCACAGCCATACAAAAGACACTGCTATGTAGGAGAGCAGTCCGCTCTCGGACTAGTACCCTCTGGTACTATGCATAAACGTGTTTTATTGCGATTTCTTGTTATTTTCACGAAAAGATTAGTGTTAGTCCTAACAAACATGGCAACTTCATATATGTAAATCGAAGGAAATGTGAGTAGTTTCAAGTTAATGAAATGAAATTTGCAAGAGTCAGTTTTTTGTAGATGGCATATTGCCCTAATCTCTCATCTCTTTTGCGCCAGGAACACCTGTTCCTTGCCTGTAGAGTTTCCCCAGAAAATAACTCCATATTTCAATATTGATACAACATACCCATGATATGCAGATATAACCGCTTTTTGATTGATTTTTTACTCAACATGTAAAGGAATAGTAGATATATAATTATAGTAGTTTTTCTACTACACATTAGAACAAAACAAATAAAACTATGTGCTGTGCTTCTTTTAGAGTCGAAAAGAATAATAATATTCATGCTGATACATGGACGGCTTTAAGCGCAGCCTGCAGGCTTCGTTAACCGTACTGTTGAACTAACGGTTAGACCAGAGGTTCAAAATTTTATCAAATCTCTACGGGTGACTTTTTTTTTTGTAATTATCTACCCAAAGATCGGTAGGTTCGAGACCACTCGTACTGAATATGGAATATGCAAATTTTAAAATATTATCTGCCTACATTGATAGATGAAATCAAGCCAACATTTTAGTTAAATAAATTTATATTTTCGTGGTCCTCCGCTTACGAATTGTGAAGGCCTATTTTTTGTCACGCCAACGTAGACCACCGTTATGTCACCTGTGGAGCCCTGGGGGTCCAGCTGGACCACTTTAGGAACTAATGGGTTAGACCGTAAAACCACCAGGCCTACATCTTTGCACAGCAGATTTTTACAGTAAATGTGTAATATTTTATTACTTTATATTATTACATTATTATTATTATTGCTAAAATTAAATAACAGATGCTATATCGTAGCACGGGATGCAACCTACTTTTACTGCATACTTATACTGACTGTGTAATTGTCACGCTTGGATTGCGTAGTTAAGAAAACTAGCGGTCGCCTAGATAGTGCTCGAAATTCGACCAAAGTTTGCCAGTAAGATATTGCTGATATATGTCATTATATATATATATATGTAACCATAGTTACGCGCTGTGACTGCGTGTGTGAAATGCATGGTTGTGTGCGTGTAGTGTATTTTCATTAATTTAATGTATTTCTAATGCATATTTTATATAAATACTAGCTTTTGTCCGCGGCTTCGCTCGCGTTAATTTAGAATTTGACAATCAATTCGGATTTTACTCTGCTTGTAATAATATAATTCAATCATGATTCGAAAGACACGTGGCGCCATCTATTATCATAAGAACGTTATTGTTGTTTTCCTCGGGAACAGTAATTTTTTTCGGGATGAAAGGTTGCCTATGACAATGTATACGCAAAATTTCAGGATGATCGGTTCAGTGGTTTAGGCGTGAAAAGGTAACAAACAAACAAACTCATTTTCGCTTTTATAATATTAGTTACGATTAGGATTCGCCCCTCTTTCTCCATATAAACTTTAACTGTGCCAAATTTCATACTCCTCCGTCCGCGCAATTTTCATAAAAAGAGGTACAAAGTTTGTGCTTCACGTATTAATATATAGATATCCCATATGTGGACAACTGTTTTTTCTCATACCTGCAGACACATATGAATGCAAACAAACATCAGTAGCTTTCAATCTGTCTTGTACCGAATGTATTTAAAATCGTACTGACCCAGTATTCATTAAAATTCACACTGAACCGAATCTCTAAAGAGACCACTACTCGAATTTACACCTCCTAAAATCCCGTTTGATTACGTTAAAACAAGAGAACTGGCGCTGCAGTTACAAGGGATTCGGCGCCATTCGGCCGGATTCGGCTCGTTCCGTCTGCGCCCGGGTATTCTCACGGAAACTATTGGAACGAGCCTCTGAGTGCACATGAAAGCCTTCTGTGAAACTTCGAGAAAAGCGGTCACATAGTACACATCGTTTCCATTATAGAATAAAATAATATTGGTTTCAGCATAGTTATTGGTCTTTGGTTTCGGTTAATACTTATTTGGTGGATTGTTCCCGTTCGTCTTTCGTCACCCGTGCTATATGTTGAAACACCATAGTTGTAAAAGTATATAGGATTTGAACAGGTGATTTCTAAGGTCTATCATGCGTGTAAACCACGGAATAGAAAATATATTCCATAGTTCAAACAATAGCATATTTCTGTAATCTGCCACACGAGATTCGTCTACACTAAGAATATTAGGTACATTTACGCGAATATTTAAATGCAATTACCGAGACGCTTATAAATATGTAATTGCTGAAAAGCAACCAGAACAAAAATGAAAATTTAAATAATTGTATCCTAATCCTAATCCTAACTAATATTATAAAAGCGAAAATGAGTTTGTTTGTTTCCTTTACACGCCTAAACCACTGAACCGATCATCCTAAAATTTTGCATATATGTTGTTAGGTGTACAGACACTAGAGAAACGAGTAACTAAAGAAACGAGGTAACCTATGTCAGAAACCGACATAGGCTACCTTTCATCCCGAAAAAAATTACTGTTCTCAAGGAAAACAACAATAACGTTCTCATGATAATAGATGGCGCCACGTGTCTTTCGAATCAAGATTGAATTATATTATTACAAGCAGAGTACAACCCGAATTCTAAATTAACGCGAGCGAAGCCACGGACAAAAGCTAGTAGGTAGTATATATCTAAGATAGTGTTATTTTTTTAATAATATAATATGTAAGTAATCATTTAATTTCAATTCGTCTAAACTCGTTTTAAGAAAGTCGCTTCGAGCCAGCTTAAAAGCTTATCGAGATCTTTTGCCAAAACTACAAGCGTGTACTACAGTGCCGACGCTGCTTTATACAGCGTCTAAGACTTATAATACTGTTTTTAAAGGCTTAGGTACCGTAGAAGTTTAATATCAACGTCTTTAATATCAATTAAAAGTGCATAATGTCTTGTCATCTCTAGGATTTTCATTAAGTGTTTCAATTCTGCATCAAATTGCGTATATAAAAAAGAATTCCGCTTATTTCGAAACTTCTGTCCTCTGTTACACCGAGTCTCAACCCCGCTGACCGCCGTTACACCGTCACGTAATAAGCTGTCCAATTACGGAACATGCACGGTTGAGGGCACTCCACCTTTGTACTGTACTCCGTTTGATACTGACGTGCTCACTCATTTCCCTGAACACGACGCGACAATTGCCAAAATGGAGCGTTTTCGCGAATGAATAAATATTTATACCTATTACCTACTTGAAATTGGATATACTTTTCAAAGGATTTTTTGTATGTAAATTAATTTATACATAGGATCTATACACAATATAATATATACTTACAATAAAAGTAACGTTGATTATTTGTTGTTCAGTAGCTAATTATGTTTACGTAGGAGAAGCCTGTCTTGAAGGACTTTGATGTAAAGAGATGTTTTGACGGTGGCGTTGTGGTGATCAATAAAAATTCTGTGCATGAGAGTTCAAATCCCGGGTCGGACCAACAAAATTTCATTGGGGTATTTTGTCAAAAAATTCATACATACATACTGAAGTATAGGCATAGCAAGCTTAAGTGAGAAAATTGGCGGTAAGGCTTAACGGTATTTTAGAGAGTGTCCCGTGCTCTCCGAAAGAACGTAAAGCCGTTTTTCTTGCGCCTGATCGCTCTCCGATCGTGTCGGATTGCCGTCGCATCGGACTATGAGAGTAAGGGAATATTTATTATTTTTTATGTCCTCCAGACCGAATTTCGGTCACGGCGGCCAATCTTAACGAAGACTGGCCATCTGCGCAGGAGATATTATAGTGCTGGAACATTACAACAACTATAATGGAACATAACAACTAAACAGTCAGGATCCATTATTCGACAGACAATCTAATTTTTCAATGGATCCCGACTGTTCAGTTGTTATGTTCCATTATTAGAATATATTTTATTTTCTTCAATAGTATTCATTCAATAACATATTATAGAATTCTAGACCACCGGACATCTAAGTTTTTTTTCTTTTCAGTTTTTTTTTATTATGTACGTAAAAAAATAAAAAACCCGACTGCGTAAAAAGTTAAGCAAACTGCTTAACTTTTTACGCAGTCGGGTTTTTTATTTTTTAATTATTTTTGTTTATTTTCTACTTTTTATTTATGAGTACCTAGCTAGTTTCAAATAAAAAGGTGACCACATTTTTTTCTTCTTTTATCTCTTTATTATATTTTCTTTTTTATATTTTTATTTTTTATAATGATTTTTATTAAATACCTATTCAACGATACCCCACTTGACATAGTTTGTTTGACTTAAATTTTTTTCATTTTCACAATATGGCGTCCAGTAATCGCCATATTGAATTTTCACTAACGTCATGTCTTTAGTGACACTCACCGGACTAAGAGGAATAGATTCACGTGTGAATCATAAAAATCGGCCCAGGCGTTTGGTCTGTATAGTGCTTCAAAGGAACATACAAACATACACACATACATACATAGGCTGATAAATAGATTACCACTCCTTTGCGTCGCGCAGTCGGGTAAAAAATGATATCCTACGCAGATAGCCTGTCACCGCTAGGATTGACCGACCTTATGTAAGGAATGTCAGAAAATTGCACGAGACTTTTCGGAAAGCAACGATTAGTAGAGTAACGTGGCATTAACGACGCAAAGGCCGGGACTCCACCAAAGCGGCGACGAGACGAGCGGCGAGGAGATGTTTTTTAAACAACCAATAGAATTGTGTTATTGACACATCTCCTCTCCGCTCAGCTTCAGAGGAGTTCGCTGTGCGGAGATGTGTAATATTTGTATGGCGCGATGGAAGCGGAGATGTGAGCGGCGTGCAGTGAGCGATGTCACTCAACGCCTCGCACCCGAGCTGAAGAACATCTCTTCTCGCACAGCACACAGCACACCGCACACATCTCCGCTTTGGTGGAGTCCCCCGAGCTAAAAAACATCTCTTCTCGCACAGCACACAGCACACCGCACACATCTCCGCTTTGGTGGAGTCCCGGCCAAAGCCTTGCATCGAGTATGTATTACACATAATAATAGGGTCTTACTTAATAGAACAACAGAAGGTTTTGCTGCCTAAAGATTCTTAAGAAGGCGCTGAGCAGGGTCGGCCTCCATAAGGGATAAGCTCCTATTTACCATACTGCTGCTTGAGAGGCTACCATCAAATTTTATTAAATGCTTGAGTATGTTCAGTAGTAATTCATGGAGAAATGGTTGCAGCAGCCCTACACCCTTGCTTTGCTGAATGTGGCAGTAAATGTAAATTCACAGAAAAATAGTGTAACTTTGTCATTCATAAGTATTACCTTGTAACGTAACTTGAATCAATTTATTTTTGATTTTGATTTTGATTTTCCTTTTGTGTACAGGGTTGGCAAATCCCAAATTAATCTATACGAATAAATAAAATTGAAGAGTCTGTTTGTGATGTCAAAATTTACTAAAGGCATATGAAAGTAGGTATATAAGGTCGTTATATCAAAAAAACAATTTCTAAATTTTTTTTCTGTCTGTTTGTTCTCTGAAAAGGCTGGACCAATTTCGATGGGACTTTGACTGGCACATAGCTGATATTATAAGGAGTAAATTAGGCTACTTTTATTGCAGAAAAAATTTGGGTATCGCGAAAAAGATATTTCCACGCGGACGAAGTCGCGGTCAGTTCACCATAAATGCCTAAATCAAGTGGTTCGTATGATTAATTGTCATTTTATTTATCTTCTTTCTTTTGCTTAAATGAAAATTGTATAGTCCCTCGCGACACATAAATTACTTCTAGTGCAGAAAAATAAATCAACTAGCTAAACCCCGCCACGGTTCACTGTGGCACAGTCTGATATTTTAATTTACCTTTTGCCGTGGGAACTTCGGGATAAAAAATATATTAAAACACTCGTATATAGAAATACAACGCTGTGTAATCATTTCAATCCTTGACAACTTTTAAGCCTCCTCTACAGAATGGCTCATGATGGGCGAATTAAAAAAGTAGCCATCATCGCCGCGATCATGGGTTGCTCTCTACACAATCGTGACTTTTACATTTACTCACTGTCGTCTGTTGAAGTGATAGCGGCTGCTGCTTTTTGCTCAGTACATAGTATAATCATAAGGTCAAAAATTCAACCATTTTTGGTGCGTAAACATAAATCCACCGGCACCACGCACTACCTTTTCTTTTTTTTTTAATTGGCGTCACACGTTCATAGCGTTCCCGCCAAAAAACTACTACCTTTTCACTTGACCTCTGTCGTGCAACTGATTGATGGACGGTTGTGTGGACACGCGCACGATCATCGGCATTCATTCCTTTGATATACCGATTAGTCACGACTATAGGCGATGATGGCCACTCACAGACGATTATGCTCTCTACACAATCGTGCGTACTCGCCCATCATGGGCCATTGTGTAGAGGGGCCTTTAGAGTTGCGGACACAAACACACGGAAGCTGAACTTTGAATATCCTAACTAATATTATAAATGCGAATGTGAGTTCGTTTGGTTATTTCCTTTCAGCTAGAAAATAGTACCGGTGCTAACCCTTTTTTTTGTTTTTAACTTGGGGAAATGCAATGACGCATAGCTCTCCGTGGAAAAGGGGAACACAGAGGTTATGTCGGGCTCACTCGGGAAAAGATGGAAAGTCTCGGGTACTACCAACTAAACCAACCAAGGTGTGCCATTTTGCTGCCTTGAATGGTGGGTGAGTCGCTGGAACTGAAACTACATCAGCGACCCCCTAGTAGTGCCCGCCGCAGGCAAAAATGCCTGCGGACGACGACTCCTGGGCGACGCCCCGGCACGACAGAGGGAGTCGCTCCGACTCAATGGCTTGCGGACGGGATCCCAGTTCTCCCGCCCGTGGCCTTAACTATGGCGGCATCAGGCGCGCCTATGCGCCTACGTCGCCCGGTCCGCCGGCGGCGGCTTGGATCAGCAAGAATACTCGCCTCACGGATCCGCTCCACCGCCTCCTTCCGCGAGATAATGTCCTCGCAGAAAGATATGCCCGCTATCCAGTTCCTCTCGCTGTCGACCATGGCTTTGATCACGGCCGGCCGCGAGAGGTCGACGCCCACAACGTCGACGAGTTCACGGCGCTGCACCGCCCAAGCAGGACATACCTCGAGCGTGTGCGCTGTGTCCTCAGTACACTTGCAGTGGTGGGAGATGGGACTCGGTTCCCTCTTAGCGACCGTGTACAGGTACTTGCTAAAAACCATTGCTAACCTAACCAATGTTTACGGGAGCGAAGCCGCGGGCAAATAAAAATATAAAGGCGAATTCGATAAACAAATACGTCGAGCAATTGAATACAATACATATATAACACGTACCAGCAGCAACGCTGCCAAAGTTCCATCAATGTTCTAACTTATTCAATACATTTTTGTGCGAAGCTGAATTTTCGAGCATGTCTCGACATAAGACATATTTTCTCTGTACGAAGTGCACACAAAGCCAACGTCCTCACGTCCATCCGCACATGCCATGTTATCGTGTTGATAGAGGAGACTTATAAAGGCTATTGGCACGCAGCTGTGTTGTGACGTAACACAATGAATTGCCGTCTATTGCACCCCGGTGCGGGAATACTCGTAAATTCTAATGTTATACAATTTCTCAAACTGTTATGGATTGTCTAGACCCCTACTAGTTTAGAACTCATTTTCTATGATACCTGATCCAATTTTTCCAAAAATGTGGTTGTAACCTTACTACGAATTTTTAGAACCCAGAAGATGTCTGTGAAATGCATTACCAGAAATTAATTTCGCAACGAATAGAAAATATTCTTCGTTTTTATAGACAATAATTCAACTCATATTTGTTTATGTAAGTAAGGTTATATTATTGTCGCAATTACGAAATATAACTATAGAGTAGTACTCTTAAAGCCTGGTGAATTACTTGTAAAAAAATATATTGCACTCATTAGGTGATAGCTGATAAAGGTTAAATAAAATAAAAGACATTCCGAACAGATTCAATAGAATCAAACTCCTAAATCTAAAAATTCAAGAGGATAAAGACTTAAAGCAAAATGTACTTAACAGACCGTGAAATGTCTAGACCGTAAATTAGCTCCGAACAGTACCAGGAGATTCATGAACTTAAACTTAGTCAATGCGTTACAGAAGTTAGTGTGACCCCAAGCCAAGCAAACAAGTTTGAGAACCGCTGTACGCATAGACAATGGAAATGCCGAGTGAACTTGAGTATATTCCACTTATGAAGACAATGTATTTTTTTCAGTACTCTATGATATGTCCAATGAAAGTTAACTGATTAGATGAAGGTTTTTTGTTATGTGGTATGTTTTCCCGTTCTTGAGAGGCTAAGGTGAGCTATAGGGTGGAATAAAAAGTATTGTGTATCCGAAATGTGATACTGTATCCAGCGAATGGCTAAAATATTATATTTTACCACAGAACACTATAGTGTATTTTACACTTTAAACTACTGCAATCCTTTTTTAAATTCTTTTTAAATATCCCTGTCTACTTTAAATAAATCACGAAAAATTCTCTATAGAATTTTTTACAATTCACGAAACTGTTTGTATTTTCACAGAAACATACCACTACGCATGAATAGGATAGTAAAATGCTGACCCTTGTACGAGTAAGAGAGACAAAATTTTACAGAACAGGTGCATTATAAAATAAAAATGCGTATGTTTTCAATATCGTACTGTTAGTTAGTTAGTTGGACGTATGTTATCCGCACTTAGCCCCACAATTGGGCCATTGTGCGTAAGTAACCGACGCGAAATACTGTTCGGCTACTCAAACCACCCCAGCTCCATCCAGAAAGACAATAGGGGACCGATGTTGCGCAGTACCTCCTTCATCGTTTCTGGACTGTTTAGGAATTTCGCCCGTTGGTTGCTCACGCTTTTACAATGTATGAGCACGTGAGCCGGTGTCTCCTCGGTCTCCATGCAGCCTCTACATAAGGGACTGTCAGAGATGCCGATGTTGAATAGGTGCCTGTTGAGTGAGCAGTGGCCTGTTATTATGCCCACTAGGTAACGTAAGTTTTTCCTTGTGGAACGTAGCAGTTTGCGTGACAAATGTTTGTCTAAGCATGGAAGGGCTTCCTTCGTCTGTCTACATTCCTTTGTTTCTATCCACTGTTTTCGTGTAGTTCCGTGGTTCTATCGCATAACCATGTTTTGAGTTGGCAGAAGGGTATCGGGACAATTGGTTCGGATCCTACTATTTTGGTGTTCGATCCTCTCTTTGCCAGTTGATCTGCAGCATCATTGCCAGAAGAGTTGCTGTGGCCGCGTATCCACTGCAACGTTACCCGATTTTTTGTTGCAATACTTTGCAGCTCACGGTGACACTCCAAAATGAGTCCACTGTTGAAGCAGTTACTCTTAAGAGCTTGTAGTACCGCGGCACTATCTGAGATAATGCGTATTGACTTATCGCTTATACCCCTTGATGTAACCGCTGTTGCAGCCCGGGTGATTCCAACACATTCTGCCTGGAAGATAGTATTGAGGTTTCCCAGGGTCGTTGAGTAATTGATGTTTAAGTCGTAGGAGAAGACTCCGACTCCTGTTCCTGATTTTGTTTTAGATCCATCCGTGTATATTCTTACTTCATGTATGCCAGAGCTATCTAATATCGTACTGTATACTCGTTACCTATGCGTTTTGATTATGATATTTAAACATTACTACACGGATGCAACCGTTGCCTCACTGCTGCTGCCGCGCTGAGCGTGTTGAGTTATGTATATATTTTAACGACAACTTCCACACTGGGAATAATCCCGTATAGACGAGGCTCATTCAACATTTAGTTAGTAGAAAAGTAAAAACAATATGCAATAACGACTATGACAAATTATATCCTGTATGTCAAATATTGCCGGTAGATCTAAAAGTAAACTTTTTAATAGCCATGGAACAACAGTATTATACAGATCAATACAAAATTAACGTAGATAACAAATATAACACGAGACAAGTAACACAAAGAAAGCTGCTTAAACCAAAAGCGAACAATTACTACGGAGAACGAATGAATGAATATCTAGTCCCTAAAATATTTAATAATATAGTAATGTTAAGAACAAAACCTAAAATAAGTAAAAACTTGTTAAAATCGAAACTCAAGTGTGTACTGCTCAGCGAAGGTGATACTAGGATAATTGAGGTTCACTCCCACGGTGCGGTTGACGTTTGAATTTTGTTTTTATTTATTTATTTTTATTAAGAAAACCAACAGCGATACAGTTTGTTTAACAAATCGAGTATAGTACAATTTTATATGGCCAATAACAGGTTTCCCTAAATAACTTAATATACTTAAACAAATTCAGCGTATAAATAGGTCACTACTTACAACCTCTTATATAAACATGGGATATAATACAAACTTTGTGAGTTTAGAAATATAAAAAATAAACACATTGATCATACACATAAGAATAGCAGGAGATGAAATTAAATTGAGCGTAGTTGCCTATCTTTTAATATCTTTATTAATTGTGATTTAAAAGATTTCTTAGAACAGTAGAAGGGATCAACCTCTTGGAATATAGTGTTATAAGTGCGAGCAAAGCGGGTGAGCACACAGTTACAAGCGCGGTTGGTTGAATGTCGGGGAACTTGTAACAATGATGTTTGACGGGTGCGACGTATTGGAGCATTAAATGTAACCTGCGAGACCAATTCAGGACAGTTCAGATGTCCGTTTAGTATATCATATAAGACACACAGATCTATTAGTTTACGCCTATCATTTAAAGTAAGAAAATCGTACCTCTCACAATTGTGTTGATACGACAAGGCAGGATTACGGAATCGATAATTAAGATTATTAAGAAACTTTTTTTGTATGCGCTCAAGTTGATTAATGTATATGAGGTAAAAAGGAGACCAAATTGGAGAAGCATACTCAAGTGTGCTGCGTACATAAGAAAAATATACGGTTTTTAGTGCTGCTATAGTATTAAACATTTGGCAAGATCTCAGGACAAATCCAAGATTTTTAAAAGCTTTAGCTCCGATGTAGTCAATGTGTTTTCCGAAGGATAATTTGTTATCAGATAATACACCTAGATCACAGACCGCATTTACTTTTTAATTGGGATATCATTAAAATTGTATAAATAATTAAAAGGTTCTTTTTTAGTGTATAACTAACCATTTGACATTTATTAATGTTGACTGTTATTCTATTTTTTGAGTAATAATCAAGTAAATTATTGAGATCTCTTTGAAGCTCTACACAATCATCAAGGCAGCTAATCTTATGGAATATTTTTTTGTCATCGGCGTACATTAGATGTTTTGAGAATTTTATGGAGTCTGCGAGATCGAACAAGTACGCATTGTAAAAGAGGGGCCCTAAGTGCGATCCTTGCGGAACTCCACTTGGTATTTTAATGAAATTTGATCGATATCCTCCAACTACTACAGCCTATAGAGACATAGCAAAAAGGTTAGTCGACGCTTCCCGTGACCAGAGGGCTGGGCTTTATTTTGCAAAAAGAATAAGCATTGCCATTCAACGTGGCAATGCTGCCAGTCTTCTGGGCACACTACCGGTCGACTGTGATGCGGAGGAATTTTATGACTCCTATTAGAGGGTTTTAGTTTTCTTTTTCTTTGTTTTATAATATTTTAGGTATAAGTCATTTTTAAAGAATTGTGATTATATGTACATATTTGAATTTCTTATAAGTAAGTAATTACAGTAGATTTTGTTATAAATCTATTCCAAAATATTTATTGTTATCAGCGTGTTAAAAATACTTGAATTAAATACCTACAGCCTGGGACCTGTTGGTCAGATATGACTGGATCCATCGTAGTAGATTGCCACGTATCTCCAGTCGAAATAGTTTGTTGAGCAAGATGATGTTTTCCACACAATCGAACGCCTTTTCAAAATCAGTGTAGATGACATCAATCTGTATTTTTGAGAACAAAGTCCGTAAAACAGGCTAGATTTGATACCGTAGATCGTCGTTTTAAAAAACCATGTTGTGTGTTGGGTATGTGACTCTCTATGTAAGGATATACAACGTTGTAAATAAGCTTTTCAAATACCTTCCCCGCAGTATTTAGTAATAAAGCTATAAAGAATATTGTTAACGAGCGGATTCTCGCCAACAAGCTGTAGCTTGGCGAGGAAATTTGAATTTTGTAATTTATCTCATACAAGTGAATAAACAATTAAAAAAAATAATATATGTACAATATTTGAGCAAATATAAAAAAAGGAATTGAATTGAACTTTACCAACATTCAAACAGCGGACATAAAGAGCACAGTCTCAAATCAAACATTTGTGGATCAAATTTTTGTCCCGATTGGGATTCGAAACCACAACACGCAGCGTATTGACAGTGGCGTGGCGATCACCAAAACCACTTTACACTACGCCATCTGTGTAGGCATGTCCACACTCGTGCAGACATTCCAATCCCACATAAGCTAATAATTATTTGAGTTGTCCACAGAGCCTGTTCTGTTCTGACCTTGCTGTGCTTTGTATCCGTTAATTAGATAATTTTAAACTTTCCTACCACACAGGTCTTGTTCCCTAGGCTAGGAGACGGATAAAGAAAATGTGTTTTAAAATCTATTTCAAGCTTGTTTGTTTATGCCATGGTCTGACGGTAATCGTTTGTCCCATCGGACTGCTGGTACAAAAAACTGTCATTTGTCATAGCGCAAAGACTAGTGCGACAGAGAGATTTTTTGAATGAAGCCTCTGTATTTTAAACTAGCTTTTGCCCGCGGCTTCGCTCACGTAAAAGTAGGTAAGGTTATGTTAACATAACCTTACTTTGTAACAGTACTTTTTTAAATAAAATATAGCTTATGTCACTCGGTGACAAACAAACAAAAAATCACATCTTTCCTGCTTATAATATTATTATGGAAGATTTCCACGGTTGCGTTGCAGTGGTAATCAGAACACTGTGTATAAGATCTCGGATTCAGTTCTCGTTTCGGCTAAAGTGTCTTTTCTATCAAGAAATACTCAAGCAAAGTTTCATTAGATTTTCTGTCAAGAAATACTCAGTATTTACGTGGGCTATTTTTAGATATACCTAGGTACATTAGGGTCCTAAAATATGACCACACCTTTTTGTTCAACGCGGTATATACATTGTGTAATTATTGCGTTTCAAACCGCCATTGATAAAGCGATCTGGATCCGCAACATAGCTCATAAATGATACATAACGATCCAAATGGCTTTCTGCGTTCGGCAGGCTCATATTACATGTCATAAGTGATGTATGACACCCGGTACTGTAGGGTCATGTACTCTAAAAGACTTGGTACTGCGCCAATGCCTCGTAAAGCACAAAAGTATTAAGCACTAGTTTTTGCCCGCGGCTTGGCACGCATTAATGTAGGCTTTGTCAAAACAAGCCATAGTCACGGGGACTGCTGAAAAGCAACCGAAACGTCGGGAAAAGTGTAAACATAAATATAAATAGTATAATAGTATAGTAATAGTATAAGTAGTTTTAATAGTTTCAATAATATAATTAGCTTAAAAATTTGTAAAGTTTAATATTAATAGTAGTGTAACAGTTTCTAAATCTATCTATATAATAATAATAATAATAATAATGTCCCGAATACACAAAATATGCAAAAAACAATAGCTGAAAAAGTACACAAATATACTGACCTTAAGGACAAAGTCTTAAGGATCTGGAAACAAGATAAAGTTATAAAGTGTCAAAGAAACAACGCAATAAAATCCGTATATAGTAGTTTAATTTCAATGAATAACATTCGCGTAAACAGAAGACAATATTAAATTTCAATTCAATTTATTTCATTCCATAATGTACCTACATTTACAGGTAGTAAGCTTAAAAATAGGTAACAAAGTATGGACTCTGGCGGGCACAGCACTATTAGGAGAGAAGAGGAACTGTTGTGTTATGCTATTTTTAAAAGTTTAGTTTTGGTACAATTTCCAAGCCTTGAATACAGTATGTTTCTGGGCAAAAAGTAGCCTATGTCCGTTTCTGTACCCTGACAACAAGTACGCGAATTTATGATGATCGGTTCTGTAGTTAAAGCGTGAAAGCGTAACAAACAAATAAACTAACATTCACATAAATCTATACTAATATTATAAAGCTGAAGAGTTTGTTTTGAACGCGCTAATCTCAGGAACTACTGGTTCGAATTGAAAAATTATTTTAGTGTTGGGTAACCCATTTATCAAGGAAGCCTATAGGCTATATAACATCACGCTACGACCAATAGGAGCGGAGCAGCAATGAAACATGTTGCAAAAACGGGGAAAATTCTCCTACATGAAGCAAGACGAAGTTGCGCGGGACAGCTAGTATAATAATATAGTTAGGATTTAAGGCTTTACAAGGATTGGTCTGATATTTTCTGACGGTTATACGATGTAGCGCAGCTGTACTAAATGCGATCGTTAAACACGAGGAGATTTCCAGGTCGGGCAAAGAAATTACGAACTAGGAAAATACGGTGAGACTGGTTAAACATTGTACATACTTACGGACATGATAATTTATGTTCAGACGTAACGTATAAAAACTAAATATAAATAAAATATGTATAACCTGCAAAGAAAACCTTTATGAAAATTTGTATGAAATATCCATAAAATAAGAGCAGGATAAATGCTGTAGAAATGAGAGCGCTGAGAAGCATATGTGGTGTGACTCTGAAAGATAGAATAAGGAATAGTGTGATTAGAGAGAGATGCGGCATGAAAGTGGATATAGTTACAAGAATAAAAAAAGGTATGTTAAGCTGGTTTGGACATGTAGAAAGATTGCACGAGGAAAGACTGACTAAGAAAGTTTATAAGGCTAGTGTGAATAGAACAGTCGCAAGAGGAAAACCCAGGCGAACGTTTCTCGATCAGATCGGAGGCGTTCTGGACAAAAGCCAGGTTAAGAGCTCCTTGAACCGACGGGCGTGTATGAGGAATGTGATGAAAGTGAATGAAGCCAGAGAAGTGTGTCAGGATCGTAGCAAATGGAAATCCGTAGTCTCTACCTATCCCTCTGGGAAACAGGCGTGAATCTATGTATATATGTATGTATCCATAAAATGTGGACACTGCGCACACAGCTGTCGAGGCTAATGACCTTTGATAAGAAAAGGACGGGCGGGGGTGCAAATTCGGGATAGTGCGGGGTGCGGTAACTGGCGGCGGGGGCGGAGGTTTTGTTTAGCTTTGGTATATGCGCAAGAGTGTCCGCACATTAAGTTTTTATTGGATAACTAGGTCAAATTTTAAGTACCTATTTTTTAGATATACGTGTCCAGAATCGAGTACTGAATACGGAGGGTTTTCAATATGTCCAGTCTTTTACCAGTCAGGTTGTATATGTATAGTCGTACACCTATATCCCTGAAGGGGTATGCACAGATGTATTCTGCCAATACCAAACTTCACCAATGATGATTGTAGGTGTCAAGTAATAGGATACGCATCTATGTTTATCTATCGGGCATAGTTACAGACTCCGTGTGACCTACTCACAATAACAGAAAAAACAAATAACAATTTGCCCAATTCAGGTATCGATCCCAAGACCTCAGGCACAGCAGTGGCAATTACCATCGCTGCGCTTTGAACCGAATCACATATCAAGTAAATTGTTTGAAAACTATGTAAGATAAATAGCTATATAATATGCTAATGTCTTAATTGAGGACCTTGCAGCAAAAGGGGGGCAGATCCAAATTTTGGCCGTTATTCTTTATTTCACCTACAATTAAAAAAAAATTGCAGCTATCGTTTGATGCATGAACGAGGTAGATCCGATGTAAAACAAGCGCGCTATAACAAAATTTGGATCTGCTACTCTATTTCATTTGGTGCAAGAAGGAAGCAAGTCCGGACTTGCCTCCTTTTTGCAACAAATGAAATTATAACAAATGCAGAAAAGATACGATTCAAATTATCTCAATATCGCACTTTTGAATAAAGTAAAGACCACATTGAAACTATTGCAGTCAGTGTTAAAACGGGAACGCTTGTATTTGATTATTTTCCCATAATGAGAAATGCTCAAGCCTACCTATCCGTTCTGCCTCAGAAACCGCTGTATGAGCATTCATTGCCCTTGAAAAAGGCTAAATACAAAGATGTTATGCAGCTGGCAAATAACTATGTTCCACCGAATAAGCTGTATTTCTACAGGACTCTTAAAAGTGAAGCTGTTGGATCAATAGGTGACATTTCTAGCGAAGACGACGATGATTAAGCTGAAGTTGACCTTTAAATTAGTAATTTTTGTTAAACACTTGTACGTTTTTATTTTTTTTTATGATTGTTTAATTCTTCACGTGTTAAAAATAGTTCTTGAAATAAAAAAAATACCTTTATTTATGTGTTTTATTATCTATAATACAAAACAGGGTAGTATATTTCCTTAATCTTGGTGCAAAATGGAGGCAGATCCAAAATTTAAAAATTAATTGTACTTCTAAAACTTATTTAATTACCTTAAAATCTTTAATTAAATGTGCATATATATATTATATTATACCATATAACTCTAAGACATAAGTATAAAAATGATTTTTAAAAACCTTTTTTCTTAATACCTGACAGTTTGGAAACTTGAACTTGCCTCCCTTTTGCTGCAAGGTCCTCAATTTGATAAAGGTGTCGAGATAGTTAATAAGCTAACCAATAATATCGTTTACAGTTCGAGGTCAGTTTTGACCCTAATATTATAATACATATAACGGCTTTATCGGCTCGAAGGTCCGATACCTTCATATTTAATTAATTATCGGCACCTATGGGCCTGGTTAAGGCTTAACTAATGATATAGTGGGGTTGTTTTGAAGGTTTTTACACAAATGTTTTTCATACTCAAGCAGCCCAGCCCTAGCGGTCTGGCAAATTCTGGACTGGACACATTTTACATCAACTATAGAATACATAATTATTGTATACCTTATATTGTTTGTAAAAATAATTAATTAATTGATAGTCAACAAGCCACTTGCTTTATATTTTTTGCTTTTATATTGTGTCTCACTGTCAGTCCTAACCATAAATGTTTCCTTGTTTTCTTTCTCAATGATTACATCATCATTAAAAAAGAAAGCAAGGGAATATTTATTTACCTGTTGAGTGTCTGGCAAAAAAAAGTGACAGGAAAGTCCTTGGCGTTTATGAACACCAGGTGTGCAAAAAACACACGGGAGCTTAATAATTCTTATATTTTACAAATGATCTTCAAATATGTTATTTTACGTATAAAAATTAAAAATAAACTAAACGGTTTTATTTAAGAAAGAATGAAAGATTTGTAATAAAAACATTCCTGTTTTCAATTAAGATAGAAGTAAGGCGAGCACGCCTGAATAATATCAGGAGTAAATAAAGTGAAAGGAGTTCGTTAAGATTGTACAATAAAAATGTTTTTAGACTATCTAGCTCAGGCAGAAACAGGCGTGAGTATTTGTAATACAAATAGCGGTTCTTGACATAATAGATTGCATATTCTTAAAAGACTATACACCAATTTCTCCATCCAAATTAACTCTGAGTGACACAGCTCAAAATCATGTTGATCACCATCAAAATAAAAATGAATGTATTGAATTCGGTTCATTATTTTACTAACTATGATGTCATAAAAACACAGACAGTGTTATCACACTTATAACATGTTAAATAGACAATTATAATCAAGTTCCGTAGATTAATTTTCCAGGTTTATATAGATTTTGGCACTTGCCATGACAGTTAAATTTAAAACCCTTTAGTGCGTTTCGCCTTGTGACTATAAGTTCAAGAGGCTAACATACCTACGTCTCCATTGAATTTTTTCCTTTCATACCATATTTAATTACTTTTATAGGTATCACAAACAATCATACGCTACCCCAACCCCATCAAGTCGTTCAGCAAATTTAGCTTAACTTCTAACAAAAAAACCTTAACGAAAAATAAGATTTATATTCTGTACAATACTTTAAACCCACCCCATGCGCCCTAACACGTCTTATAAATTATGTATTTGGATTAGTACCGATATTGGCTAACCTAACAAAGGCGTGTAAAAAGCTTCCCACGTTAGAATACCGCGAGCATCGCTTGGGGTTGGATTATACCACTCAAGTGTTATATTTTACATATACAAAGGAGTTTCTGTATAAAATGTCTGTCGGGTTCAAAGATAAGTAGCTACGAAATACTTTTTACGCTAAAGCATGTTATATTTATTATAGTGCGGTGGATTCAATATATGCTAAGAAGTTACAAATAACGACAAAAGATGGCGTTGGACTCTATTCAACTTGTACTAGATGCGGCATCGCGCAAGCAAAATTTGCTGTAGTTACTATATAGAAAAGTTTTCATCATCTCATAGCCTAGTAGAAAGATAAGGCCAATAATAGGATAACCCTACCCTACAAATGAATTTTAATAGACAGAAGTATGTTATACCTTAAATGATCCTGTTATTGTATATTTACCATCCTTGCGGACTAAGTACATCTGAATGTTCGCCAACTTCGACCAGCTTGGAGAGGACTGATTACCCTCGAGGCTTAGGTTTTAGTACACTCTGCTTCCATTTACCAGACTCATGCGTGTGCCATATTAGATAATAAATAGTTATAATGTATACTTATATTATTAAACACCGTTTACCAAATAATATAAATATAAGTAAATTATTACCATCCGTCCTAACCTTTACAAACGCAGGGGTCTGTAAGAAAGATTATGACTGTTGACACTCATACATTTGTTAAACCTAGAGAATCACCCGTATAAAAAGTGTAAATTTAAATAGATTTAAAATATCTAAAAGTAGTGTTTTTAAAAATAAATCGAGATAAATGCCATTTCTAGTAGATTATTTCCAAATTAATTTGTTTTTTCAATACTTTCATTCCATCTTGCCATCAGCTTAATTGAAATCCAACTTAAAAAGCACAACGTTTCCTAACTAAACCAATTTATTTATCGGAACGTGGAAAGCACGCAGTGACCCCGACGTTCGAACTTTGAAAATTAACCGCAACGTCACGGCGGAAGCGCCGGAAATGAGGCAACGGAACCGGAAACCTGTCGGAACGTATAGCGACCCCACCGCTCACGAACGCGACTGAAAAATATATGCAAAGAATTGTCTATGCTCTTGTGTGTGCATATTTATGGTGTTTAATCTCACGATGCATGACCCATTTGACTGTTTTGAAATATATAATTTGTAATTAACGCGATTCATGTAGCCAGAAAGCAAAACTCTTGGTGTAAAAGAGTGTTATAATGGAGACCATGGGACCAGAAAAGACCTCGAGGGCGACCACAGATGAGATGGAAGGATGACATCAGAAAAGTACCGGGCAGCAACTGGACCCTAATTGCCCAAGACAGAGGAAAGTGGAGAGGATTAAAGGATGCCTACACCAAATATTTGGTCGATTAAGGCTGAAGAAGAAGAATTAACGCGATCATGTATAATGTTTACCTTTTGATGCTTGATGTTTCAACCAGGTTACACTGGTCTTGGTCACTGATTCGGCAATATCATGGCTGCGTTTGTGAACCAAACTACGAGTACATCCACCCTCAAATTTCGAATATATGTATATCAAAATTGAACACTGATAAAGGATGAAGATTCTTCTGCCTCACAACTGAATGCTACGCGGAAGTTTAAAAGTTATTGCGCGTAGTTTTATCTTTAACATGTCATGGAATTAGAACAACGCGAAGTATCTATATATTAAATACGTGAAGCAAAAACTTTGTACCCTTTTTACGAAAATTGCGCGGACGAAGGAGTATGAAATTTGGCACAGTTAAAGTTTATATGGACAAGGAGAAAATATGCATTAGAAATATATTAAATTAATGAAAAAACACTACACGCATACAATCATGCATTTGACACACGCAGTCGAAGCGCGTAACTATGGTTACATATATCAATATATAATGACATATTATTATATCAGCAATATCTTACAGGCAAACTTTGGTCGAATTTCGAGCACTAGGTGACCGCTAGTTTTTATATAATACATACGTAGGTATATAGTCTTATCCATATATCCTCGAAGATAGACCTCTGCCTACCCTTTCCAGAAGCAACCCGCTGTTTGGAACTAATTGGTCAAATGTATTGTCACGTAATCGACTCGCGGCGCACGGCTGCGTGCGCCGCGAGCGAGACGGTGGCATCACTAGTCCCCCTCCGAGCGGCGGCGGCCTATATATAGTGGATCGCGCCCTGGTGGAGTCCCCCTTCCTTCCGCTGCGCTGCACTACTAAGTTAAGTGGTTCTTCCTAAAGGAACTACGTAGGAAGCCTTTAAGAACCACGCCCTGAGTCTTATTTGTGTAGCTTGCTTTACATAAGTGTATTTTATATACTCATTGTTAATAAAAGTGTTAATTGTTGTACTATATTTGAATCATCTCTGCTTAACATAACCTCAAGACACCACGCCCCTACAGCGTGGCCTGTTGTATTCCTAACTAAACCCTTAAGGTTACGGTATATACACGCACATGCACAGCAAACGCACACGCACACGCGCACTCGAACACATAACACGTACACACACACGCACATAATATTTCTTATAATACTAATAATATTCATCTACTTCTTAACTCTTTCCCCTCTGGCACACCTGGCTAAGACCCGTGTGTCAGGTTTTTACCCCTTTGAAATAAAAGGGAGACCAAATATAAAACAAAAATAATAATATTAATAATATTCTATCACATACACAATACACCATCTAGCCCAAACTAAGCAGAGCCTGTACTAAGGATACTAGACAATGGATTAACATAAATATATACTTTCTTTTTTGTAAATACATACATATTATACATAGAAACACCCAGACCAAGACAAACATCCATGTTCATGCACACAAATGTTTGACTTGTGCGGGAATCGAACCCGCGACCTCAGGCGTGGCAGTCGGTTACACTAACCACTACGAGACATCGAGCCGTTATGTTATTATTGTATGTAATACTACCGAAGAGCGAAGTCTCCTAACACAAGCATTAATTGCTTAAAGGAGACTCCAAACACTAAACTAATGCATGTATTTGAGCCACAATACATATTATTATTATAAATACATCTATAATACAGGTGTATAACTAACTTTCGCTAAGTAGGTCTACCGAGCACAGTTCAACACTTCGTATTGCTAATGAGAACTTAAATTTACCGAGTCAGTGTACAATTAGGTCTACTGTGCATCTTATCTGCGTCTGTTTATAATGAATACTAATTACATAACCTCGCGATTTTGTAGCGATACGATTATACAAATAATTGTATTATTTAAACTCGTATTGCATACAATGTAAGTACATATAGAAACTGGAAGGATTACAGTTGCTTAGCACCACGTTGTTGTGGCAACATAATCTCTTCTGTTTAAACTGTTAAAACGGTCTTAAACCTCTTAAAGCCTTCACCAGATTAAATTTGGCGTGGTTATGTAAAGTTACGACTTTATTCTGTGTAACAAAGTAAGTGAAATTAATTAAATTATGAGAAACTAGACGGTTTCTCTCACGTTTTCCGGGATAAAAAGTGGTCTTTGTAATCTCCAACCTATGAATAATCTTTATAGAAAACATCACGTCAATCTGTTGCTTCATGGCATTTTACATTTATAATATTAGCCCTGTTTTTATACGGTCCCACTATTGGGCATTGGCCTCGTCTCAGGATTAGGCCTTAGTCCACCACGCTGACCTAATTCGGGTAGATAACAGACATATTTTTTTTATTCTCCAAGAATTAAAAGAATTTGGTCTTAGCCCATCACGCTGACATAAATCGGTAGATTTCTGTCATTTTTAAGAATGTTTGATAACTCTCAGACATGCAGGTTGCCTCAAGATTTTGTCCTTCACATCAATTAGAAGTCATCGATTAGCCGAGAACCAGACACAATGACAATAAGCATTGAATTTGGATTCCGGAGTTCGTGTTTCAAACCTTTTGCCAAATTATAATAATAACAATAATATTCTACTACATACACACAACATCATCTAGCCCAAACTAAGCAGAGCTTGTACTATGGGTACTAGACTGTGGATAAACATACATATATACCTTTATTTTTGTAAATACATACATATTATACATAGAAACACCCAGACCAAGACAAATATCCATGTTCATGCACACAAATGTTTGACTTGTGCGGGAATCGAACCCGCGACCTCAGGCGTGGCAGTCGGTTACACTAATCACTACGCCATCGAGGCCGTATAATTATGACTGTTGGCGCCGAGTGTTGTGGGTTCGATCCCCACACGAGACGAACAATTGTGTGATCAACAAATAGTTGTCTTGAGTCAGTTATTTGTGTCCATTGAAACAACGGCCACAAAGAACACCCAGACTCACGACAACTAGTTGTTGATCACACACAACTTTACAAACACAAAGCTTTGTCCTGTGTGGGGATCGAACCCACAACACCAAAACACTACGCCATCCGTGCAGTCATTAATAGCTTTTCATATGCTACATCATAGTATACAGGCTGATTGGTAAAAGACTGGACATATTGAAGGAAGGTATTCAGTACTCGATTCTGGACCCGAATATCTAAAAAAAATATCTACTTGAAATTTGACTTAGTTATTCAATAAAAACTTAATGTGCGAACACTCTTGCGCATATACCAAAGCTAAACAAAACCTCCGCCCCCGCCCCCAGCTACCGCACCCCGCACTCTCCCGAATTTGCACCCCCGCCCGTCCTTTTCTTATCAAAGGTCATTAGCCTCGACAGCTGTGTGCGCAGTGTCCACATTTTATGGATATTTCATACAAATTTTCATAAAGGTTTTCTTTGCAGGTTATAAAGATTTTATTTTTATTTCTTTTTTATACGTTACGTCTGACCATAAATTATCATGTCCATAAGTATGTACAATGTTTAACCAGTCACACTGTATAAGCACATATTTGTAAATAAATCACAATGAAATTCTCAATAAGGAGTAGTTACATTTCAATGTGTACATTCGCTACAAAGAACGGCAATGCCATGTCTATATTGGATTGTTTGTGTCCCCCGGCGGGACACAGAGGCACGACAACAATGACTGATGTGCATCAAAGCTCGGATAATCCTACGGCTCGATGTCAATGGAACATTTAAAAATAAACAATTCTTTTTTTATTTGTTCTTTGTCGATAAATGTTTTTTTCAACAAATATGTTCATCATAATACAATAGTCCTCCCCATCGATTTCGATGACAGCGACCTCAGAAGTCATGGATCTTTTCTTTGGTGAGCTCTAATATGGCTTGCTAGACCGGACTTGGTCTTGAATGTCCTACGACAGATATGGCAGTAGAGTTGGCCTGTGCTGTTGTACGTAAAGTGTATGAGGGTTTAGGCCTTTCTTTAAGTATTTGGCGTTTTACGTCAATCGTTTCGAGAGGGTTTTCCTCAAACGCCTTAATCTTATTAAAGATTAGATCGCCATGTAGACTATTTGCAGCCAGCTACAATACAATACAGCGCGTCTGGAATGTTTGCGGATTCAAACGTCGATAGCTTTTCTGCCATCATGCGCAAGAGACGTATCTCTTTGCTGCGCCGCGTACGCGCCAGCCCCAACACCATCCTGAAAACGCTGACTGACCAGTGGGACTCTCCGATCCTGGAACGCTGGATACGACTGCACGCAGTCAAGTAGATGGCTTCTTTGGATCGGACAGTCTGAACCGGTCAGGTATTAGATGTATGTACCTACTACTAACACTAGATGTAAGTTAACTGTTACTAACCCACTATGGAATGTTATTCTGAAAATAAATTATTATTATTATTTTGGTTGGTTTAATTTGTTTTTCTCGAAATAAAATTCGGTATTTAATGAAAACCACGGGTCTAGACCAAGTGGGGTTCATTTGGGGCATTATTTATTAAAAGGGGCTCGTCCTGCAAAAACTTACGAACTATACGGCAAGTATTGAGTATAGCGGCCTTCTGCATAGTGATGTATAGATTGGTGGGTAACTCTATCTGTCGTAAATAGTGAAGAAGGATTATTATTATTATTATTAATATTCTGGTGTTATCTGCACTACACGAAGTTAAAGTGTGTGGTTAAACCATATACCTGTATAATATTGTCTTACGTTTACGCAAATGTCATACATTGAAATTAAACCACTTTATACGGCTTTTATCGCGTCAGGTATGGAAGTACCCGAAGGGTGCAAACGGGAGTTGTCTTTGCAAGGTACCTACCCGCTAAAAAGATAATTTGCGTATTAGGAATAATTCCTAAATCGAAATTCAAAAGGCCCAATCGCCCTCTTTCTCCCTTCCAGTTCCTTCTCCTTCCCACTTCCTTTCCTAAAGGGTCGACAATGCGCAAGTGATGACTCTGGTGTTGCAAGCGTCCATAGGCTACGGTGACCACTTACCATCAGGTGGGCCGTATGCTTGTTTGTCACCTTCGTGATATTAAAAAAAAGAAAAAGGAGAGGAGAAGAGTTATATGCTATTTTTAAAAGTTACAGATACAAGTTTTGAAGTGAAAACTTCTTTAGGCGCGTTGAGCACTTCTTGGGTGAACAAAAATCATAGAACTCGCATCATCGTCACGCTTCCACGCTTTCCATTTTTGAATTATTTTTGAATATCAACAATATCTCAGAAATGGTGCGTCCTACGCAAAAAATAACGAAATTTTGACCCCCTTAATAAACCGTAAGAGAGTACTAGCATCCGACCCACCCCTTTCGTTTATAAAGAAGTGTTTATGATCAAGGATTAAAGTTTTCATTTCTATCGGCAGTCCCTAAAGACAGCCCCAATTTTTCTTTCAGCTTTTGTATCTAGTTTAGTTGAATTATATGAATTATAAAAATAAATAAACTTTATATTTAAATTCTTGTAGCCTATGATAGTTTATAGACGAGAAGTATAACTCGCATGTTGCCGGCCCTAGGTAAAGAATTCTAGTTACGATGAAAGGAAGGAAAGAGAATGAGGATGCTCTTGAAACTTTTACATCCGTACGTACCGTTACACCGGTTTCCTGTATGTGAGTGTTACTTTTCCGTCTGCGCCGGCTCATTCAACAAATAAATTGGCAACTGCAAGCTGCCCGCATCGATTGCGTAGTGGTTTAAATGATCGCTTCGCCTATATGACCGCGTCATTTGGCCTCGAACCCTACACGAGGCAAACATTTTTATGGTTCACAAAAGAAGACCCAAATTGAATGTTCGCAAAGTTGCCCACGACATTGGAATTACTCCTAGTCCGGGAGTGGTATTTTAAATTTTTACTTACTTCTTCTCTCTAGCCTTTATTATTCCCAAGTCACTTGGGATCGGCTTTCTATTTAAACCTGATTTGACTGGCTATCAGATTTATACAGAGCGACTTCCATCTGACCTCCGCAACCCGAAGGCTAACGATACCCTAAGGCTAGACTAGTGTCAGGATATTAGAGGGCACAGACTTCCCAATAACGACTGCCATAGATGTTCATGGCAGCCGGGACCGACGCGGACGGCTTAACGTGCTCTCCGAGGCACGGAGCAGGCGATAATTGTCAATCAATACGCACATAATTTCGAAAAGTGATATAACTACCGAAAGTCAGAGGTGCGCGACGTGGGTTCGAACCCGAGACCCTCTGCATTGCCGTCTGTTGGTCTCCCCATTGAGCTATCGCTATTTTTACTTACTGTGTCACTATTTATTTATTTTGCCCGCAAAGACGGTCACCACATCGAACAGTTGATGGTGACAGGCAAGGTTGACGGCAAAAGACCAAGAGGCCGCAGTCCAACGAGATGGTCGGATCAAATCCGATCGTTGCTTAACACCAATCTCCACAACGCTCTCCACGAAGCAAAATACCGGAACAGATGGAGGGAGATAGTCAATGAGAAAGTGATTCAGCGGTGGAGTCACGACGTACGTCATACGACGCGAGGAGGAGGACACTATTTATATTTTGATGAAGGCCGTTAGTAAACGAGGATTAGCTTTTCCTAAACAGAAAATAACAAAATAATCCACGTAAAACAATCCTTACTAATATTATAAATTCGAATGTAACTCTGTCTGTCTATCTGTCTGTCTGTCTGTCTGTTACCTTTTCACGGCTAAACCACTCAACCGATTTAGATGAAATTTGGTACCGATATAGTTTAAAACCTGGGCAAGGACATAGGCTACTTTTTATTGATGTAGGTACCACGCGGGCGGAGCCGTGCGCAAAAGCTAGTTTAATATAAATCTAAATAAAATTGAATCAGGCATTGCATACACTGAATAGAATAAATTCCATAATAAGCTGTCAGACATTTCAGAATGAAAATACGAAACGCGCGCGTTTTCAATTCTCTATATCCCTTATTCAGCTTTTGTTTAAATGGGGTTATTTCATAATGGATTGCATTTTAATGAATGTTCTCGCTTTACAATATAAGGCTGTTCGGCGTAGCTGCGATGGGGAATAATTCAAGCACATCATATTTGTAACTAGATGTGCCCGCGGTTTCACCCGCGTTTATGATTACTGCGCCGCCGCCGTGGGTTGTAGCATAATGTTATATATAGCATTTCTCGATAAATGAGCTATCCTACACAAAAATAATTTTTCAATTCGGACCGGTAGTTCCTGAGATTAGCGCATTCAAACAAACAAACTCTTTAGCTTTATAATATTAGTATAGATTTGACAAGATATCGATATTTTTTCTACTTGTCTATTGCGGTTTTGGCTGCCTGGTTGTGTAATATAAGTGATATTATATATCCTATTACAATGGATAAACTAACGAATGCAATGAAAATTATTTAAATCGGATAAGTAGTTCTTGAGATTAGTTCTAACCAACAATCTCTTAAGCTATGTATATTAGTATAGATGCAAGTCAGGTGGTGCGCTGCCAAATATGTCCAGCAAAAGTTGCGCAAATATTAATAGCATTTGAAATCTTTATTTTTCTGATTGGATCTAATGAAAAAACAACATAATAACACAAGGTACATAGTATAAACATCACTATGTTTAGTTTGGCACTAAATAAATTTGACATACCGATAAAAAGTGTGTCTAAGGTCTTGGTATCGTATCCTAACTTCCTAACTAATATTATAAAAGCGAAAATGAGTTTGTTTGTTTGTTACCTTTTCACACATAGGTAACGTATATGCAAAATTTTAGGATGATCGGTTCTGTGGTCTAAACTACAGAACCGATCATCCTGAAATTTTGCATATACGTTGTCATTCCACAAATTTGCCTATTCCATGAAGGTGTCTTATATCCCGGGCACGGTAATGTTATTAACAGTATTCTATCTTCATACAAACGGTCGGAACTCGAGTCATACGTACGCGCCTCGGCGTTGGTATGCGCTTGGTACGCAACCAGTCGCGAATGCGCCGCAGTGACGAACGGACGGTGTGATTGTTTTGTAAGCAGTAAATGTGCGATTTGTGAATATTTTATTGAAATAACTATATAAATAAGAATACAATAAAGCTTTTTGTACGTCTCGGTTGAGGCGCAAATATTTTTCAGTCTCAAATTTATTAGGATGTTTTTTATTAAATCTACAAATCAAAAAACACAACATGATTTTTATTGAACACTTTCTATTTCATTCACTACGAATTTCATTTTTTATAATATAATATTTACAATTACTAAACTAGAAAGAAACTCAAGTAGGTAGATAAAATTAAAATACTGTAGGCGGGCAGCCCTAACGCGTGTCTACGAACCACGCTGTTGTAGGTAATTTTTTCAAGGACAGGGCCGAGTTACAATACTGTATAGATATCATTACCGTATCCCGGGCAATCAGTCACCCTTCAGTAAGAGTCAGCGCTTTCCAGCCCGGCAGAAATCTTACCAAACGTCGGGAACTGGGGTCTAAGTGCGAATTATTATGCTTTCAAAGCCATATTTGAATTTTGCTTTGCTGGTTTGTTCGGTAGTATATTGTTTTATGTGTATTCTGATTTTAGTGGATACCGATTTTAGTTTCATTTCGAATTTATTATGGTTTAAGAAAACTACCTCGGTAGTCAATGCTATTGTTGTGTACCTACAAGGTCTGAGGTTCCAATTCGAGGTCGTGCGAACGTTGTTCGGTTTTAGTGATTAGAAATTGCCAGTAGTCTGGAGTCCGGAGCTTTGCCCGTTAGACGGCACTAGGTTCTTGTAATATACCTCTGCTCTATTCGTTCTGGGTTAAGGGCGTGCGAATAGAATATAAGAAATATAATATTACAAAAAAGACTTCTTTTTAAATAATAATAATAATATTCTACCACATACACACAACACCATCTAGCCCAAACTAAGCAGAGCTTGTACTATGGGTACTAGACAATGGATAAACATACATATATACTTTTTTTTTGTAAATACATACATATTATACATAGAAACACCCAGACCAAGACAAACATGCACACAAATGTTTGACTTGTGCGGGAATCGAACCCGCGAGTGGCAGCTGGTTACACTTGACATATGACATAGGCCAGACTAAACTTAAATGCTGGGAATAGCTATAACCAATGCGAATATATATCGCCAGCTATGTTTAGGTATGGCGTAATAACTTTTTATTTTATAAATGAAATCTCTCGCACTAAGAAATAATTCCTGTGTCGCGGGGGACTTTACAAACAACGGACACCAAGTACACCCAGACTAGTCTCACATAATCGACGCGCGACGAGCGAGGAGGTGCCCTCTCTAGTCCCTCCGAGCGGCGGCAGCCATTATAAGTGGATCGCACCTGGTGCAGTTCTCCTTCCGCTGCGCTGCGCTAACTAAGCTAAGTGGTTCTTCCCTTAAGAACCACGTAGTAAGCCTTAACGAACCACACCCTGTTTGTTGTTCGCGTAGAATTCTTATACAGTACCTTAACTAACGAAAGGCGTTCCCTTAAACTGGCAATATTATGGCGTTCGTAGATCCTAAAAAAAAGGTTCCCATAAAAAACAAAAAATATTTTATTTTAATAACTTTAAAAATATTCAATAAAAAATTATATACTGACACGAAAAAGAAACACTCTTTGCATACGCACAAAAGTACCAATGCAAAACGGCAACGTCGCTTTTTACTTAGTTATGATTTTTTTATTAAAATTAGTTTTACAATTAATTTAGTTTTCATGCTTGCATTTTTTCATGCTTACTTTTCTATGCAAATATGTTCATTTGCATCTATTAATGATGTTTAATAACCGCTTTAAGGGAACGCCTTTAGTTATTTTACTTACTGTATAGTGTGATTCATATATAATTACTTGTTGTTAATTAAAAGTGTTAATTGTTGTACTATCTTTAAATCATCTCTGCTTAACATAACCTCAAGACACCCCGCCTATTTCTATCAAAGCCTTAAGGTTACACTAGGAACAACCAATTCTGGATCAGAAAAATTATTGTCTCGTGTGGGGATCGAACCCACAACACTTGGCGCGCCTTCAGTGGCGAGGCGAACACTTTAACCACTACGCCATTCGTGCAGTCAATAATATTTTTAATTGCTCATAGCAGTTACAGTGAAGGCAAATAATCATTAAAAAATAATCAGATATAAAAATTCAGTGGCTCGATCAAATAGTTAAATCGTTATTGGTTTTTATTGGCAATAAATCCGCGCCGCGATCAACATCCAGCATGGCGGATACCTCAAATATTTACCGCTCATTAATTCGTCTGCCACTCTCCACGAATAAGAGGATTATCAGAAATACCAATAGCTCTCCCTCCCTTCTCATTACGCTGGTATTATGATAACAATTAGTCAGCTTGTTACAGCTCCCTGTTGATATATTTTAATTGTTGATGCTAGTGAACATTTTGTTAAGATTAAGTCCTAGGCCGCACTACGATTTTTTCCCGCAAGCGATAAACCGCTAAACTGCCCGAAACGCACACAAAATCAGTCGCGGGAAAAAACCGCCGGTGCGGCCGCTTGCATTAGTTCCCTTGACTCACAAAATTACGCGGTTAAAAACCGCGGCGGTTTAATCGTAGTCATCGATCAAATATACCATAGATGCACGATCGTCGCTCGAAAAACGGCCCCAACAAAACTGTGCATAGGTAAATCAGTCGTATGCGCTATATAATGCACCTGTCCCACTCACTCTTGCGTGCGCTGCCCGTAAGCGAGAGCGAATCGACATCACTACTACGGTGGAGACCGTACCATATACTTAGTAAGCTTACGTATCGCGACTAACACACTTAGGACGCTTTACATTGACGCGTTTTAACTAAACTATTACAAAATGTTTCTCAGTGGGCGTTCAATGGTTATGCCGGTGTATTTCCTGGATTGCATAATAAATGCAGACACTTATAAGTAAGTAGTATTGGTCAGTGCCACATATTGACGCGGTTTTTGTATGAGAATGTGCATCTATGGTATATTTGATCGAAGATCGTAGTGCTAAAATTTAAGAACACGACATACCAACAAGTGAGAATCGGCAATGAATTGCCGTAAATCTTAGAGTTCGAAAAAATGGTTCAAAAAGTAATATGCAAAGGTCACGTGATACCACATAACCAGAGAGACCACGTGGTCAGAGGTTAAAGGTAATAGTCATTTCGGGGGTATATCGACTATGCTGAGTCGAATGGCGTTGACCGCGAGTCTCTAGCTCTTACGGTTCTTGAGTTGATACTTGTATAACAGACGGACGGACGGACGAACGGACAAAGCTCTTGTATAGTACCTAGTTCTAAACTTATTATTATTATAGAAAAAAAAAAACTCTTGTATAAGAGTTTTTCCGAACTCCACAAACCTCGTGTACAGCAAATATTATTACATAAATTAACTAACCCAGAATCATAATTTACATTAACAAGGACGTCCGGAAAAAGCATCTAGTTTAAATTCTTAAATCCCGTTTACAAAAAACACCCGCATTTTCCTTTAGAAGTGTATGCAAAGTATATTTATATGCAAAACGGTACTACAGAATTTATTATGGTAATATTATACTGGGTCGATAGTATGAGCCGCCTGTGGACTTAAAGCAACAGTTAGTTGGGTTTTCGAGGCTTTCGCGCTGAAGTATCGGTCGACGCTAACATCTGACACCTGACAGATTAGCTTAGTTTTCTGTCTTAAGTTAAAACTGAAGAGAAGTTGGCGTAACTTAGTTTTATTATTAGAAATGCTTCGGTGGGGCAACGGTAGTCATTGCGACTGCTGTGTCTACGGTTTTTGGTTCGATGCCCGTGTCAGACAAAATGTTATTGGGGTTTCCTGACGGAAAATTATATTCCTAATACAGTAACATAGTATACCAGTAAGTCGCTGTGTCGACAGTGGCCTATAGCTTAGCACTTTATTTCTTGGCACCAACATAGTCAGCAGAAACGTGATTTCGTAATCCTTCCTACTATTTTGGTGATTTATAAACATTATTTATATATTAATACGTGAAGCAAAAACTTTGTACCCCTTTTTACGAAAATTGTGCGGACGAAGGAGAATGAAATTTGACACAGTTAAAGTTTATATGGAGAAGGAGGAGCGGAGCGAATCCTAATTAATATTTTTATAAAATATGCCTTAGAAATACATTAAATTAATGAAAAAACACTACACGCAGACAACCATGCATTTGACACACGCAGTCGAATCGCGTTCGTGAACAAAAATCATAGAACTCCCGTCATCGTCACGCTTCCACGCTTTTCATTTTTGAATTATTTTAGAATATTAACAATATCTCAAAAATGGTGCGTCCTATGCAAAAATAACGAATTTTAACGAATTTAATAACCCCTAGAAGAGTATCAGTAATACGACCCGCCTTTTTCTTTTTGTTTTTTAAAGAAGTGTTTATGATCACGGATTAAAGTTTTTATTTCTATCGGCAGTCCCCAAAGACTGCTCCAATTTTTTTTCTTTCACGTTATACATTCAGCAACATATGTAAGTATCTGACCAATTGATAAATTTGCATATGTATATTAATAAGTCCAATAGGGTTTGCCTTATTGGACTTATTAACACGCTAGAGCTAAGGCATAGGGAGACTGAATACTTTTCACATTAAACATGTATTTTGTAAATTACTGCATCACAAAGCAACTGAAGATGCTATTGCTCCCTCGTGCAAATTCCACGTGAGCTCGCCGCGGCTTATAACAGATAAATGAATGTGTTCCACAAAGCAAAGCATGTGCTAATGTTACCGAATAACTCGGTCCGATACAGTTCGGCAAATTGTATACCGAATAATCGAGTCGATATTGTTAATCCATGTTCTGATGTGTCTCTAGAGAATGGGATTTTTCGCAGTAGAATTCAGATAGAAGGCAATAGGATCCTCTGTTACGTGGGTATTAAATGCACAGATTGCGGCACATGGGTGCAGTATCTATTTATTGATACGTGAAGCAAAAACTTTGTACCCCTTTTTACGAAATTGCGCGGACGGATGAGTATTAAATTTGGCACAGTTAAATTTTATATGGATGACGGCCGAATCCTAATATTTATATAAAATATGCATTACAAATACATTACATTAATGAAAAAGCACTACACGCACACAACTATGCATTTGACACACTCAGTCAATCGCGTTCGTAGTATTTCGACATTGTTCGTCTGACGTCGTACAATTCTTCGTAACTATGGTTACCTATACCTTATTTATATGTAATAGAGAAAAACAGAAAACAAAGTAGCAAGCTTAGGAATTTTGGTCGAATTTTGACCACTAGGCGACCGCTAGTTTGTATAAGATAGACCTATACATCTACATATCTAATCCTTACTAATATTATATTTGCGTATTTGTTACGCTTTCACCCCCTATGTTCTTTTCTGTCGTGTATGCAAAATTCCATGATGATCGGTCGAGTAGTTAAGGCGTGAAAGCGTAACAAACAAACTTACATTCACATTTATAATATTAGTTAGGATGTATAGATGTAAGTTTAAACCTTTTGTATGTGTGTCTATTTCCGCTCAACGCTCTTCAATCTTTTAAGTCCCGGAATTTCGAGTCCTCAGTTTATTATCCGTGACAAAGATAGATTGAACGTTTTGAGTCACAACGCAGTCAGTTGATGGTATAGGAAGCGTATAACTTGCTCGAACGATGTGACGTACTTAAGGTCGTTTGGACCCAAAAAATCAAAGGACACAGATTTGGATGCACGGTTTGTTAGGGTTAAAAAATTGGGAGGGTTAAGTGCATGGAGTGTTTTAGAGTTGTGTTTTGATTATTAATAGGTAATTGTTACACTTTGTGGTTGATTATTTGAATATTTGTATCCGGGATGTTGCGGATGCAGATTTTTTGACATCCGCGGATGCGGATACGGATATTTAAAGGCTCACATCCGCGAATGCGGATGTCCAAATCGATGCGGAAGCTTCGCAATTGTCGATGTGGATGTTGATAAAAATTGTGCATCTTATTTAATTAAAAGTATTTTATCACATATGCAGGTTAAAGCCTGTTTTGCAAAGGTTCATTAATTTAGCTATACCATTTTCTTGATTATTACGGATGCGGATGCGGATGTAGATGTTCAAATCAATGCGGAAGCTCCGCAATTACGGATGCAGATACGAATATTCGATAATCCCTAATTTGTATGGTAGCCATGTAAAACCAATATATTTTTACTGCATTGGTTGCATAACTGTAATGGATGCGTCTGCTGTGCATAAGGTCTCGGGTTTGATATCCAGGTCAGGGAAAGAGTTATTTAGTTGTCATAAAAATATTAGTACCCAGCGGGGACTTTGGAACTGTGTCTGATAGACAATGAGATGGGTGTAAAAACCCAGGATTCAACTTCTTCGTCTTCATGTGACCTTGTGACCCCTATATCTCCTATATATAGCCTATATATATATGTATAGCCTAGTGGGAACCCGTTGTACTGCGATGCAGAGGTCTCAAGTTCGAACCCAAGGCGCGCATCTCTGAGTTTTCGAAGTTATGTGCGTATTGAATAGTTAATTATCGCTTGCTTTAACGGTGAAGGAAAACATCGTGAGGAAACCTGCAACCCTGAGAGTTCTGTATAATGTTCTTAAAGATATATGAAGTCTGACAACCCGCACTGGGCCAGCGTGGTGGCTTAATCCTTCTCACGCTGAGAAGAGGTCCGTGCCCAGCAGTGGGACAGTTTAATACAGGGCTGGTATTCTTCTCCTTAGCCTTTATTATTCCCAAGTCATTTGGGGTCTTTCTAGTCTAACCGGATTTGACTGGATATAAGTTTTTACACGGAGCGACTGCCATCTGACCTCCGCAACCCGAAGGCTAACGATACTCTAATGGCTGGTATTCATAATATAAAATTTTATAATGAGAGAGAGAGAGAGCAAGTGCAACTACATGCATGCAAACTCACAAAAAACGATCATGAGTTTGTGTGTATTATGGTAATCTCTAGAACTATTGCATGAATATGAAGAATTCTTTCATTCTTTAAAATGTGCATTATACAGATGGACATCCTAATCCTAACTTCCTAACTAATATTATAAAAGCGAAAATGAGTTTGTTTGTTTGTTTATTTGTTACCTTTTCACGCCTAAACCACTGAACCGATCATCCTGAAATTTTGCATATACGTTGTCAGGTGTACAGAAACGAACATAGGCTACCTTTCATCCCGAAAAAAATTACTGTTCCCGAGGAAAACAACAATAACTTTCTTATGATAATAGATGGCGCCACGTGTCTTTCGAATCATGATTGAATTATATTATTACAAAGAGAGTACAACCCGAATTGATTGTCAAATTCTAAATTAACGCGAGCGAAGCCGCGGGCAAAAGCTAGTTAATGATAAATGCGTATGTAAGTTTGTTTATTACGCTTTCACGCTTTAAATACTCGACCGATTTTTATGAAATTTAGCATACACGGGGTCAGAGGAATAGAAAAGGACATGGGGTATCCTTTATCTAGATAAAGCATTGTTACTAACCTAACCTAAGCTACATACGCGAGCGAAGTCGCAAGCATAATCTAGTATGCTATATATTGTATAGAAATCGGACAAAGTCAGAGCAATCCGCTATCCTACTTTCAACTAATATTATAAATGTAAGTGAAGATGGATGGATGTTTGTTACTCTTTCACGCAAAAACTACTGATCAGATTTTGATGAAACTTCACAGTATTATTGTTTGTACATTAGAATAACATATATTATGGGCTACTAAAAAACTATCTTTACATGAATCTACATTAACGTGAGCGAAACCGCGGGCAAAACCTAGTAATTTTTAAAAACGAAAAGGCTAGTCAAAAATTAGGTGAAAATAAGGTCATTCAAATCTTTACCGTCCTTTCAGATGGCGAGCGCTTTGTGAAGCGACTGAAGCGAGGCGTCTCGTCACAAACAGAGTATACTCGGACCTTTTATTTTACTTTAAAAGTGCTGGAACTGCACATAAATCCTTAACTCTTACGGATGACAGATATGATGGATCGCCATTCTCACCACATTTCTTTCTTTTAAAGATACATTAACCCGAGTCGTATTTTCAAACAATACTAAACATGAATTTTTGTTTTGGTCATTTTCACGTTGAGTTTGTTGTTATTTATCTATATATTAATACGTGAAGCAAAAACTTTGTACCCCTTTTTACGAAAATTGCGCGGACGGAGGAGTATGAAATTTGGCACAGTTAAAGTTTATATGGAGAAGGAGCGGCGACTCCTAATATTTTTATAAAGTATGCATTAGAAATACATTAAATTAATGAAAATACACTACACGCACACAACCATGCATTTGACACACGCAGTCGAATCGCGTTCGTAGTATTTCGACATTGTTCGTCTGACGTCGTCGTACAATTCTTTACCTATAGGTAATAGTTACAAGTTTTCTTTATTACAGTAAATAGTACCATATTTATATGTGATAAAGAAAAAAGGAAAACGAACTAGCAAGCTTAGGACGACCGCTAGTTATAATAAATAGTACCTTATTTATGTATAATATAATATAATATAATATTCTATCACATACACACAACACCATCTAGCCCAAACTAAGCAGAGCTTGTACTATGGCTACTAGACAATGGATAAACATACATATATTCTTTTTGTTTTGTAAATACATACATATTATACATAGAAACACCTAGACCAAGACAAACATCCATGTTCATGCACACAAATGTTTGACTTGTGCGGGAATCGAACCCGCGACCTCAGGCGTGGCAGTCGGTTACACTAACCACTACGCTATCGAGGCCGTTAAAGTGGCCGTTGTATGTCTCGTGTATGTTTGCCTGGCTAGAGGAAGTTCTATGAGTTCTCATATCGTAGAATATTCTCATTAACAGTCCGGCCATCCATGTAAGTATGCGACTTACCGCATACTTGGTTTAAACTTGGCTTGGCCCTAACAATATGGGACCATAATCGCAGCTGGCCAAATTTGGTAAATATGCCTAGGTTTTATGATCGTCTTCTTAAATACAATAAAAGGTATACAACAACTGGGTTGCCTGATCGTTAATCGCTTGTAATACTACTCACGCGATGCCAAAAACAATCAACTATTGTATGGTCACGTCAACATTTTTAAACTGAAATGGAACTAAACGGGCAATAAAAATATTGCAAAAAAATTGCGAGTTAAGCGAGCGGTAAATTCATGGTCATTCCTTTTAATCGCCAAATGAATACAATATATATTGCGTACAACATTTATTTTTACAAGAGAAAGTAAACCATGTAATATGATTTAAAGATCTAAATAATATAAGTAACACATCACAAGTTAGGGTAGTAGTATTAGGTAGTTAAAATAACGTAAAATACCCATATGATAAACTAGCGGACCTTTTATCTGACCGCTGCGCCACCTACCGAGCCCCGTTGTAAAAACCATCCAGGGACTGACACAATTAATTTTTTATCAATTTCCGTCCAGCCTTGTAAGAGGAGTTCGGTATATATAAAGAAAAAGTTTATAAAAAGCAATTAAAGATTGGATGAAAGAAATAGAATGGTAGAAGTAGATATGTTGGCCTTTAAATGCATTGAGCGACTCTTACGCTGCCCGCCCTGCATGAGGTTGATACTACTTACGGCGAGACGACTCTTACCAATGACTCGTTTCGTAATTATTTGGTGTGAGTACCAACCGACACCAAATAATTGACAAAAATAAGCTCTAAAGAGCTAAAACTGGAAACTAAAAAAGCTCTAAAATATATATATATGTATATTTTTTAATCAGCCCTTTATTAAACTGTCCCACTGCTGAGCACAGGCCTCTTCTCACTGTGAGAAGGGTTAGGCCATAGTCCACCACGCTGTCCTAGTGCGGGTTGGCAGACTTCACATATCTTCGAGAACATTATGGACAACTCTCAGAAATGCAGGTTTCCTCATGATGTTTTCCTTCACCGTTAAAGCAAGCGATAATTAACTTTTTAATACGCATATAACTTCGAAAAGTCAGAGATGCGCGCCTTGGGTTCGAACTCGAGACCTCTGCGTGGCAGTCCAACGGTTTGCCACTAGTCTATCGCTAAAATCTCTAAAAGTTACAACTTGATCGAAGTAGTAAGTCTAAGTACTGTCTACATTAACTCGTTTCTTCGCACATTGTTTTATCGCATGTATTTTATTAAGTATTTCAATCTCAATCAATGTTATTTATAAAATGCTTCAAACACTCTCAGACAAGCACTTAGCATAGCACTTATTGTTGTCACTTTAGAACTAAAGATTTGCATGGAGTACCGATTTGAGACATGCTAGAATGCTTTTTCTATTTGAGAGTAAAAGCTTCAATTTCTTTAATAACTCAATTTCAATACTTTCGTGTTACTGAGTTAGATTTAAAATGTTGAATATTATGGAATACAGTTCTTTGACCCTTTGATCTGAGTGATTATGCGTACACAGTGTCACACCTATACCGCTGAAGAATTGGACAGATGTGCCATTTAGCCAGCTAAGGTTCTACATAATAAGGAGCGAGCCTATTGTCGCTTTTCGGGCTCAGTTTCAGACTCCGTGCTTACTTAGAATCTCTTGTCAGTAAACAACGATAGCATATTGCCCGACCGCAGGACTTATGAGGCCTTATGGAGGCCTTATCGCATTCACCATCCGGACACCGAAAAAGCTTTGTAATAACTACAACAGTATTTATTTCTCTCTTCTTCTTCTCCCTAGCCTTATTACCAAGTCACTTGGGGTCGGCTTTCTAGTCTAACCGGATTTGACTGAATATCAGTTTTTACACGGAGCGACTGCCATCTGACCTCCGCAACCCGAAGGCTAACGATACCCTAAGGCTAGACCAGTGTCAGGACATTAGAGGGCCCTGACTATCCCAATAACGCCGGGACCGACGGCTTAACGTGCTCTCCGAGGCACGGAGCAGGCAATAATCAATACGCACATAGTATTTATTTTTCTCTATTTATTTAAAGCCGCTCCTGAACTTCTAATAATTTGTGTGCCGCGGGAACTTTACAAACATTAAAACGACGGACACAAAGAAACATTTATAGACCTCACAAGATTTCCATGTTGGGATTAAATACAATATTCGACGCAGAACCAGTGGCAAGGCGACCACTTAAGCAACTACGCTATCCGTGTAATAATTTATTTTATACCAGATGTTCCCGCGGTATCACCCGCGTTTATCGTTACTGCGCCGCCCCCGTGGATTGTAGCGTGATGTTATATAGCCTATAGCCTTCCTCGATAAATAGGCTATCCAACACTAAAATAATTTTTCAAATCGAACCAGTAGTTCTCGAGATTAGCGCGTTCAAACAAACAAACAAACTCTTCAGCTTTATAATATTAGTATAGATTATAGATTTATTTTCATGCTTGTAAATGCAAGCACGTAGTTTTCTTCGTTAGAAACAAGATTGCAACTATATACCTAATACAATTAGTGCTTTCAAAGAAAACGCAATAACAAATAATTTCTTAGACAAAGCAACTGAATGAAACTTATCTGAACAGTTTATTTGTACAGATGTTCATCAAATTAGAGCTATCGAATAATTAAATAAAACTTGTTTACAATTAGGGATAAGGAGAGTGTACAGTATAGCGTTAAGTATAGCGCGAAGCGTAGCGCGATGCGTAGCGCGAAGCGTAGCGCGAAGCGTAGCGCGAAGCTTAGCGCGAAGCGTAGCGCAATGCGTAGCGCGAAGCGTAGCTTGTGGCGTAGCGTGAAGCAGATATGTACAGCAGTTGTAATGACTCGCCATTATCAGTATAACGGCGAGTCGATCTGAGTTACAACACGTTTTTTTTTTACTTGGGGTAATGCATTGATGCATACCCCTCCGCGGGGGTGGGCCGAGGGGTTATGTCGGACTCGCCGGGATAAAGAAAGATGTTCAAATAATAATGGACCTCCCGGAATACCGACTAAACCTACCACGGTGTTCCTCGACAAAACCACTATCGGCGGAGCCGCGTGAATCACTTGCACATGCGGTCGCGACCCCGCCGAGGTTTCGGCCCGCCGAACGAAACGGCAGGCCACTACACGACAAGACCTACCCTAAGGTCACCACTAAAAGAAATCCCTACTGTCTCCCCCCTAGAGGGGAGGCGGACACGACACAGAGGCGCGCGTGGGAACACGCACGCTGCCTCTCGGACCTGGTGCTAAACGGATGGCGGGCAGGGAGTTACAACACTAGACGTACTGACGCCTAGTGTTATAACTCGGAACTACACACGAGTCAAATATAGTGTTCCTCGCGATGGATGATGTTTTTTTTTGTGGAAAAAAAAACATCATCCATCGCGACAGACTGATTATCACTAGTAGGAGTGCTGTAGTTACAGAAATATATAATTTGTTGACTACCGTTTTAAAGCAGTGCTCTATGGTCGGTTATAAAGATTTTATAACCGAGATTAAAATAAAATATATAAATATTTATATATATCTATTACCCACACAAAGAAAATATATACATGTCTAGACTTGACGTAGCCTTTTCGCATATATAACTATACTAGCTTTTGCCCGCGGCTTCGCTCGCGTTAATTTAGCATTTGACAATCAATTCGAGTTGTACTCTGCTTGTAATAATATATTTCAATCATGATTCGAAATACACGTGGCGCTATCTATTATCATAAGAAAGTTATTGTTGTTTTCCTCGGGAACAGTGATTTTTCTCGGGATGAAAGGTAGCCTATGTCCGTTTCTGTACACCTGACAACGTATATGCAAAATTTCAGGATGATCGGTTTAGTGGTTTAGGCGTGAAAAGGTAACAAACAAACAAACTCATTTTCGCTTTTATAATATTAGTTAGGATTAGAGTGCGGGATAAGACAACGCGTAGTCGTTACGCTAGACGCTTCGCTTTACAATTCGCTCATCGCTTCGCTCTACGCTCCGCTGCACGCTTCGCTCCATGATCTCCTTACGTTACTCGCCCACACGAACCCTCGAACTTGTACAAATAAAGTAATGAAACAACAAAATGATTGAGTAAACATGTTCGTAATTTTCAACTATAAATATTTTGTTTTCAGACGTTATTGTGCTTGTACTGCATACATAATTAGTTAAGATTTCATGGAATACGCCTCTGAAATATTAATAAATTAATTTACTCTCAAATTAACATATTTATGAATCCCGTCTGTCTGTAGATGTAAGCAAACAAGAAAATTCATAAATTTTACGTTTTCTTTTTTTAAGTCTCTATTGTGTAGAGGTTTTTTGATTCGAAATCCGAATTGGATAAAAAAGGTTACTGTGGTGAAAAATTTCAGGTTTTCTATTTTATATTATCTTTATTAATGGGAATTGTATAAAGTTATAGCACGCAATAATTTAGTTACGGTGACTTAGTTTGTCACGAATCAAGGTAGACAAAACAACGTTTCATATATGTATTTGATGAGAAAATAGTCACAGTGCCATGAATATTTGTGCATTCTGTCTCTGGATGTTGTCTACGTCCTAGGTGGTAGGCACACGGCTCCAAATCCGTAAACTCATTATAAGAGACGAATGGTTAGTTTAGACTGTAGGTACATGTAAAACAAATATGGGATCATTTATCATAATATAAATTCTGTGTCATCTGCTTGTACCTATATTTAAAGTTAATATGATTAACTTACGCTGCACGAGCGATGAAATGTAATTAAACACACATACCTGCGAACAAAAAAGCAAAGATTATTTAAGATATAAATAAATTTTAAAACACAACCTAAATAATTACTAATGAATCTTATTTTTCTTGTGCTGTGTTATTTTAAAATACATATTTGACTAAGAGCTGTTTTTACAGTCGTCAGTTGGCTTATTTATGGAATCATTTTTACACAATCCTTTACAAAATATAACAAAATGTCACAGTTAATCCTTTGTTAAGAATTATCTGGTGTTTAATAATTCAGTCCTAAGACAAAGACTTTTTTAGTAATCGTACAGAAACAGAGATAATATTTATTAGTTAAATCTTTTCATTAAAAAAGAATCTGCTGCCTTATCAATACTAAAATGATAAACGAACAATCAATACGATTACATTTTCATCATTTCCATAAACATAACAATTTCCTTAAATTACACATAGCAAAACAATAACACATAAACACACTCTTTACACAAATCTCCGTAGACGATATCTGTCAATACTGCTATAAAATCGATGCATAATCTATTAGACAAAAAAATTAAAACCACAAACTTCATCAGCTTAGCAAAGCGCATTCATCGGTTAAAAAAAACAATGTACATACTGGACTAAGCTCTTGCTCGGTAGATATCGACCGTAATTCATTACGTAGCTAAAGAGAAAAAGTTTCATATGCTAACAATGTGTGAACAAGACTGAATTTAATAAGTTAACATCTGCCTCAATGGCGCAGCGCGCAGCGGTAGTAGATATGCGTCTGTTGTGCATGAGGTCTCGGATTCGAATTCCGGGACTCAAGTAATGATAATGACGGAAGCGATAAGTCGTAACACCAGGGTTGCCAACGATACGAGGTTCCTCGTAGAAATATGAGATTTACCTCCCGTACGAGGTACGAGGACACTGTCAGCCTCGTACGGAATTTTGATATAGTGAAAATTAGATAAAATGTATTGAATAAATAAATAAATGAAATGATATGAAATGAAAATAGTAACAATGATTTCACATTGCACGCAACATTTTGAAGCATAAACGGGAGGCAATAATACGCAGACAATTAAAAAAATTGATTAAATCTCTACGAGCTGACTTTTTTTTTTAGAAATTCTCGGAACTGACCCTAGCACGGTAGGCGGGCTGACCTTTTTTTATTTAGTAATTTTCTACCGAAAAAAAGAATGTCCGAAGAACGGACATAGGCTACCTTTTATCCCGAAAAAAATACTGTTCCCGATGAAAACAACAATAACGTTCTTATGATAATAGATGACGCCACGTGTCTTTCGAATCATGATTGAATTATATTATGACAAACAGAGTACAACCCGAATTGATTGTTAAATTCTAAATTAACGCGAGCGAAACCACGGGCAATAGCTAGTATTATTATAAAACAAAGTCCCCCGCCGCATCTGTCTGTCTATCTATTGGCAATAAACTCAAAAAATACTGACCGGATTTTCATGCGGTTTTTACCAATAGAATAGTGATGTATGAGAAAGGTTTAGGTGAATAATTTGTTAAGGTTTTTGTACTATCCGTGCCAAGCCGGGGCGGGTCACTAGTGTAGAATATATGTGCACGTATTTATCACCAGCCACCGTTATCCACCAGTCTAAGCAGGATATATGTAAACGTCTTAGAAACCGAGATAACAAGAAAAATGCAGCGCCATTTAAATTAAACCAACGTGCAGCATCCCGAGTCTTAGAAAACATTACAGTGTGCACTGAGTAAAGACCAGCTATTTGTTTAGTTACGAGTTTGTTCAACGATTAACGTTGTGGTGCAAGAAGACATGCAATACAAAGAGCAAGCGACGCGACTTTTCCTCAATTAGTTGGGACAAAATTTAGGGTCATCTCGGCTGATATGGCTTGGAAACCAACTTGGAAGTTTACGTTAATTTAAAAAGGTTCAGGCTACTCTTGTTGGTCAGTAAATTCCTAAATTATATTTGAATATAGTGTCCAATATAGTTTCGCAAACAAAATGTATATTTTGTCAATAAATTTAGAGAACTCGATGGCGTAGTGGTTGGTGTAACCGACTGCCGCGCCTGAGGTCGCGGGTTCGATTTCCGCACAAATCAAACATTTGTGTGCATGGACATGGATGTTTGTCTTGGTTTGGGTGTTTTTATGTATAATAGGTAGGTATGTATTTACAAAAAAAATCTTATCTTATCTTGTGTGTGGGGGCCAGTCTGTACTGACCGGCGACACTTCGACCCAGTGGGATCTTTTGTGTCAGCCCCAAGATTCATCCTTTAGCTATCTCCTTGTGAATGTACTGCATTAGCTGCAGTGTACAATTCAGAGGGAGAAGCCTAAAGTCTTCAGGGTTTGGATATGCCAATCCCATCAGACCCATCCTAAGTCCAGCCAACGCGTCGCATTAACACAGTAGGTGCGATATGGACTCGTCCTGTTCACCACAGGCTCTGCAGATCGAGTCGTGTGTCAATCTCAATCTGCACAGGAAGTCTTTGGTGCCAAAATGGCCAGTGAACGCTCCTGTGAGCAGGCGCATTTGACTCTTGCTATACCCGCAGAACCTCCGGGTGAAGCCTGTGGCTCCATTTGCAATGAATTTCTTGGAGTGTTCCAGACCCCTAAGGGCCATCCACTCTAGCCTGTGTTTTTCATTGCCGTGAGCATTCAAAGCTGCCTTTACGGTGCTCTCAGAGCGTCCCACGAATGGCTCGGGGCCCGCAAACAGTTGCTCCGAGCCCTTTCTGGCTAATTCATCAGCTTCCTCATTGCCCTGCACTCCTGCATGCCCTGGAACCCACACCAGTCTGACTGTGTTCTTCCTGCCTAGTTTGTTAAGGAGCTTAACACAGTTCAGGACCAGTCTGGAGTCCACCCTACACGAGTCCAGAGCCTTGAGAGCAGCTTGACTGTCACTGAGAATATACACAGTCCTGTCAGTGACACCACTGTTGATATTCTCCTGAGCACAGGCAATTATAGCATAGGTTTCCGCTTGGAAGACCGTTGCATATTTGCCCATGCTTTGGCTCACCTTACAGTCGTTGGCATAGATACCAGCGCCCGATCCTGTTTCCATTTTGGAACCATCAGTGAACCAGTTGAGACAACCCTTGTCAGGGGATTGTAAACCTTGTCTCCATTCGTCCCTCGTGGGGACCTTTATCTTAAAATTCTTTTTGAATATGTGCAATGGTTGCATTTTGTCGCATCCCATGCTCATATTCCTTTTGAGATCTTTTGAGATCTCCAATTTTGTGTGTCGAGTTACCGGCATATTGACGCTCCACAGCCCATGCACAGATAGCCTATGTAGCGCCTTTATCGCCTCTGACTCGACAACAATGTGTAGCGGCATTAGATCCAGCAGGACCTCTAACGCTGCCGTTGGCGTGGTCGGAAACGCCCCTGTTATAGCCATGCAGGCCAATCGCTGCACCTTCGACAGCGCGTTCCTGCATGTAGCTAGTTTGGTTCTTGGCCACCAGACAATGCTTCCATACGTGAGTATGGGTCTTATCATCATCATGTATAGCCACTTGATGACCTTGGGCTTTAGCCCCCAGGTCTTCCCATAAGTAGATCGAATCATGCCAAAGACCCGCTGGGCCTTTACTATGACTTTGTCTACATGAGGTTTCCACGTTAGTTTGCTATTTAAGGTCATGCCTAGATATTTCACCTCCGTGGACCAATGTAACTGCGTACCATACATGGAGAGAGTTCCTAACTCCGTGAGATCCCTCTTCCTAGTGAACGGCACGACAGTAGTTTTCTCTGGGTTGATCGATAAATGATTGCTGCTGCACCATTTTTCGACCATAATCAGGGCCTTCTGCATAAGACTAGATACCGTACTCGGAAACTTTCCATTTACGAGTATCACCAAGTCATCCGCATATCCGACCGTTAAGTACGGATCTTTGTTGATTTGTTCTAGGAGTGAATTGACTACCAAGCACCATAAGAGTGGTGAGAGTACTCCACCCTGAGGGCAGCCCTTGGTTGTCGTAGCATACATTTCATCTCCTAACAACTCAGACCTTATGATTCTACCCCTGAGCATACAATCGATCCACCTGCAAATGGTTGGCTCTATGCCGTGATTTGCCGATGCCACACTAATGGCATCAAAGGTGGTCCGATCGAAGGCTCCTTCAATATCCAGGAATGCAGCAATGCATACTTCCCGGTTATCTAATGCATGTTCTGCCTTATTTACCACAAAATGTAGTGCCGTCTCAGTGGATTTTCCCGACTGGTAGGCACATTGTAGCCTGTAGAGGGGGAATTTCCATAACGCTCCCTCCCTGACATGTCTATCTACTAACTTCTCCAGGGCTTTCAGGAAGAACGACTCAAGACTGATAGGTCTGTATGCCTTGGCTTCTTCGTAGTCTGCTTTGCCCGGTTTCGGTATGTAGATGACTTTAACATATTTACAAAAAAAATAGTATATATGTATGTTTATCCATTGTCTAGTACTCATAGTATAAGCTCTGCTTAGTTTGGGCTAGATGATGTTGTGTGTATGCGGTAGAATATTATATTATATTATTAGTATATTTTCTATGTCATTTTCTGTACCCAGACATGTATGCAAAATGTCATGATGATCGGTCAAGTAATTATCACGTGGAACCGTAACAAACAAACTACCTCACATCCTAAACTAGGCAACAGTTGGCATAGCCTGGTGTTGAACTCAAAGCTCCCGTCATCTGTGCAGTCTAAATAAACTTCATTTATCGAGATAAAGTTACATTTATTTAAGACAAATCCATTTAAATCAGGATATCGATCGGCTCCGCGCTACTGGGCAGCGTCCATCACGTCATCGTGCCGCAACGTCACCGTCCATCTCTCGTTCCGTTGCTTCCAAAAACCAACGACAAGCCTCCCGTTTTGTTTATAAAATCCTTTTTTAATTATTATTAGATAAAACATTTCCTTACATTGTTTGGTTTTACTGTTCAAGTCGTAGCTTTTTATTTTTAAATTCTGTACGTTATGATAACGAAATAATATGGGATTTTTATTTGGAATAATTATGGAGTGGGTTATATTCTATTGCCTTTAATATGGCTAAGATAAATAAAAGGGTAATTTGAAATTCTTTTATATTTCTACATGTGTTATTAAAAACCTAAATTAATATTTTTGTACTACATAATTACATATGTTCAAGGCCAGCTTTGTCAGATACTCGGTATCGTTGCTTCAATACGTCAAAATTACGTATAGGACCGTTAGCTGTTTTTGATCTTTCAAGATAAAACATAGTATTTGTCTTATACATGTCAAATAAACATCAAATTTAGCTTTGCAATTACAAATATATATTTAAAATACAAGGTTACTAATTTTCTACATGCAAACATCGTTGGTAAACGCTTGAAAAATATTGAGCGAGTTAATTACCCAGCGAAAAATTTTGATCTAGCTTACGTTACTACGTCCTGACATACTCGTAAAAAAACAATTACTCTACTATACAAAGAATCGAATCTGAGATCTTATAATCGACAATTAGTATGAGCTCAACTTTATTCCACCGAAACAGCAAGGTGGTAGAAATACGAGTTATTAGTTTCAACAGGAATTTTGCTGCCAACAAATCTGTAATTGGATTACGTGATAAAATAAATATAACTTTCCATTTCAACGAATAAGGGAAAACACGAGAGACATAAAGAGAACTGGTCACGTAGAAGTTGCCCTTGGGGATTTAAGATAATTTAGGAAGAAGTAATTACTGTTGTACTGTGTGTCATTTCATGCCTTAAATATAGATAACACGACTGTATTGAAATTAAACTACTATATACGGATTTTATCGCGTTGTTTATTTGACACTTTATTACAAAATTTTGAAAACTGTTGCACTACTATTACTATAGTAAAGTTTAATAGTAATAGTAGTGTACTAGTTCTCAAAAATTTGTAATAATGTGTCAAATGAACAACGCGATAAAATCCGTATATAGGAGTTTAATTTCAATGAATAACATTCGCGTAAACAGAAGATAATATTATACCACGACTATAATTTTGTAACGCCTTAATATTGTATAATTTCCTTCAGACTGAATTTCGGTTACTTAACAGAGACTAGCCATCGGCGAAGGATATATCATTGTGCACTCGTGTGTGCGCAAACACAAGTGCACACTCTGTTTCATAACTCATAATCCGATAGCACGGCAATCCGACACAAACGGATATCAACTGCAGTTCCCACTGTAGCGTGTAAATTGTATTTATTGTGTTGAATTTATTGTTATTATATTAATTTAGTTCAACCATAAACATTGCATAAATAATTAATAAAAAGTCTTGTACATGTTGACAAACCAACATTTAATATTAGTAGGGAATCCACCGGCCGGCGCCTGCGACGCAAGATGCTCCATCTTACTCACACACGCTTCATGAGTGACACGCCCTACCGCATACCAGAGCACGGCCGCCGGCCAGTCGGTTCCTTACTCACTTACCGAGCCTACGCGTACTTAGCTCTGCATTATAGCTAAAAGTATCGTAATTATAGTGAATCTCGAACTTGTAATCTATCCGCTTTCGCTTGTTTATTCTTCTGCTCATCTTACTATATAGACTGTGAACTGTGTACTCCTTCTCAATCTCATTCTCTGCCTCTTCTGCGTGTGTATCTGAATGTGAACTATTGTGTGGTAATAAACTCTGAACTGTGAACTATCTTTCCTTTCTATCTTCCGCTAAACACTACTACCCCGCACTACCAACGGCTTCACGTGATGTCTAAGCTACATGGATGTGTAACACACAGCCAACTTTCAAACTCCTTCTTCTCCCTAGCCTTTATTATTCCCAAGTCACTTGGGGTCGACTTTCTAGTCTAATCGGATTTGACTGGATATCAGTTTTTACACGGAGCGACTGCCATCTGACCTCCACAACCCGAAAGCTATCGATACCCTAAGGTTAAACTAGTGTCAGGATATTAGAGGGCACTGACTTCTTAATAACGACTGCTATAGATGTTCATGGCAGCCGGGACCGAGGGCTTAACGTGCTCTCCGAGGCAACTTTCAAACTCCAATTTTTAAAAACAGCCCATTATCGGCAGCAGTTTCTTGGCAGAAAAACCTAATAACTTTCAGTGGCAAGACCGGGGATTTGTGCTGATACCTCGGAGAGTAAGCTATATCATCATGCATGCATTTTTTCAGACTTTACGATGATATCCAATACTGCATATTCACGTGTACGTTGTTATTTTTCAGTCTTAGTTCTTTAATATTGTCTTACGTTTCGGCGAATATTATTCACTGAAATTAAACTACATTATACGAATTTTATCGCGTTATTTATTCCTTGTTTTAACATCTTAGCGCTTCTTCGTATGTCTTTCTTGGCTGATATCTTGATACACGTAGGAATGAGATAGTAATCACGAAATCTCTTCAAGAAATTTAAAGATGTATTATGTCTCGCACACTTAGTTTGTAAATTTTCTAACGCTGAAGCGAATGTTAAACATTGCATTTAAACGAATAGTTTAATGTACGTAAAAGAAAGCTTCTACTTCGTATAAAGCAGTCTTAATTATTTTTATTTGCCCTCTAGTGTATACGCTTATTAAGCCGTGTATATAAGCTAATCCTTTAATTCTGAATGGAAAACTTTAATCTTAATGGAAATAAAATCGCAGCGCTGTGAATTAATATCTGGTTTCATGAATGTTTTATGTTTAAATTATACCGAAATACATGCTCTATGATTTTGTTTGAAACAGACAACACAAAAAATATACGCTGACCTTTTAACAAAACTTTATACATGTAAATTCGGAATGCATATTTTATACGAAATAATATTGCAGTACTGTAATGCATTTACATAATACGCGCATTGAAATGGAGACCTGCCTGGGTGACGCAGATGTGACTGCGGTTGTGGGGCATCAGGTCTCGGTTTCGATTCCCGAATAAAGAATTATTGAGCAGAAAAAAATTCTAAGTAGCACGGAGTCTGGAACAGTGCCTTGGAAATGGAAATAGGCCCTTTATTACGTAGGACATATGGTTATACATATGTCCTAGCGAAATGTACGTGTGTAGTACATCTCTGCTTACCCTCCGCGAATGGCAGCATGAGGCCATAATGTAAATATAAGAAAGACACTATTATTTACTGCGTTCATTACATTGTTTTTTATGAGACTAGATTTTGCCCGCGGCTTCGCTCGCATTAATGTAAATTTTGTCAATAAATTTCTATCCTTCGAGAACAGTACATTTTCTGGATGAAAGGATCTTTTACCCGTGACAATGCGTATGCGAATTTCATGATTATCGGTTGAGTAGTTAAGGCGTGAAAGCATAACAAACATACAAACTCACATTCACATCTATATATTAATAGGTGAAGCAAAAACTTTGTACCCCTTTTTACGAAAATTGCGCGGACGGAGGAGTATGAAATTTGGCACAGTTAAAATTTATATGGAGAAGGAGGGGCGAATATTGATATTAAATTAATGAAAAAACAGCGCGTAACTATGGTTACATATATCAATATATAACATAGACTTAGAATTTTTCGCCAGCAATATCTTACAGACAAACTTTGGTCGAATTTCGAGCACTAGGCGAGACCGCTAGTTTATAATATTAGTTAAGCATAGCATAATGTCTGTTTATGCAGACATGTAACCGCTAACCATTATAAGTTTTTTACAAAAAATACTATAACGGTGTTACATTGCTGTAAAATAATAATACGTAGACTATTAAACTAAACGATATAACATTAAAATACTTCAAGTACAACCCAACTTGCGAACTACACTTGTGAATTGTCATATATTTTATTCTATGAAATTAGAGCGAACTTGATTATTTATTTATTTACTTATTTATACTACATAGATTATTAATTTCACATAAAAATATATACACACCTAAATCTTAAACTAAGTATAATATCACCAATAATAAACGCGTCACATACGTCACCCTCACGAGTGAAGTGGGCCCTGATTGCGAGAATGATATGGCACGATTCGATCGATTCGCGACCAACTTCACTTTGGAGTCACAAGCCTAAGTCGTTGCTCGCGCGCTCATCTATTTACCTATAAAATTCGTAGTCGTATTTAAATACTTATTAAAGTGTTGCACTTCTATTGCCTTATACTAGGCACATAATATCGACCGAGTTTAAGTACCTAAGTGTTCGTAACCCCGTGCTATCGGGTAAGTTGTGCTTTTATTAGTTTATCTCCGTAAACGACGTAGTGTCTAGTTTTAAAGTTTGTGTTAATTGATTGATTGGTTGAATGCACAAATTGAATGTATCACAATGTACATATTATGGTTTGCATATAACCTAAATCATCTTGATTTAGTATACCTATCTATTATTTGAATGTTTTAACGATTATTTATTATTTTTTGTAAGTCATTCCGCTTTTCTTGCTTATTATAACCGTGACTACCTCACCTTAGAATACACATTTACAAGATATGAATATGGTCAGTCGGTTCGCGCCGTTTCATGGACAATCAAGGTGTAAACTTGTTAATAGTTCATAGTTCACCCGTACCTGATTACAGGGTGTTAAGTACACCTCTCAAGAAAACACCTCAACCTTCGAACTGCAGCAGCACCGCCGCCGTAAACAAGGGTCGCTGAGTCCAGTGATAGCGGGTTTGCTGCGCAGCTGTCGCCTACGGACCCCCTAACAGGCAGGAGCGAACTGACCTTTCACGTTCATTGTAGAGCCTACGTCTAAATTTAGGCAGCGAACCACATAATTGAAAAATATATAATTTATTTACAAGATAATTTTGAGTTTGTTTTTATCCGCCTAATGATTAACGCTTAAACGTAACGACGGTATTATTGCCAGGAATCATACGGTATCGCTAAACGCTAACCAAAAATTAAATAAATAATAATATAATAATAAAATTCATTTATTTCTCCTCACAATTACAAGCTTAATTTAAGGTGTAACATATAATTAATTTGTCTAGTTAGCAATGCGAGGAGCTGGTGGCTGAGTTAGGCATAAAATGCCTGTATTACAGATCACCAGGTCCCCCACGGAAGAACAGATAGTTAAAATATATAAGATAAAATAAATGCTCCCCAAAAAAATACAGTAGGTACCGGTATTTTACCTCTGGTTCCACACATCATCACAAATGCAAGCGTGGCCGAGCATAAACGCTGGCGGCCACGTAAAAGCATTTTATATACCCGGTGAATATTTGATAGTAGCATCAAAGTGGCAGCCACCTCGGCACAAGGTTCATTGTTAATGTAGGGCCAGGCCCTCATTATGTCTTGGGCCACTATTGTGACGGAACGTGTAACGTTTTTTACGCCGCCATCTTGGATTTCAGGAGAAAAAGTTGAAAGGAAATGTTCGCATGTAAGGTAGACATGCAAACATTTCCTTATCTCGGCTCGCTATTAATAAACTACTAGCGGTCGCCTAGTGGTCAAACTTAGACTAAAATTCCTAAGTTTGCTACTTTGTTTTCTGTTTTTCTCTATTACATATAAATAAGGTATAGGTAACCATAGTTACGAAGAATTGTACGACATCAGACGAACAATGTCGGAATACTACGAACGCGATTCGACTGCGTGTGTCAAATGCATGGTTGTGTGCGTGTAGTGTTTTTTAATTAATTTAACATTTTGACCGCCACAGCATAAAAATAGCGTCGTGCCCCCTACGCCAGGCGATGATTAATGTAGTTTTAAATAATAGGTAAAAGGAACACAACAAACATATTTCTTTATGTTTATTTTGAACTGTAAAATAGTCGTATTTTCGACGTGCCATGCCGTCGGGGGCGTCGTGAGCACTGTTTAATTTGACGTGAATGGACGTCCGTGGCGGTCAAAAGGTTAATGTATTTCTAACGCATATTTTATATAAATATTCGGATTCGCCCCTCCTTCTCCATATAAACTTTAACTGTGCTAAATTATATACTTCTCCGTCCGCGCAATTTTCGTAAAAAGGGTACAAAGTTTTTGCTTCACGTATTAATATATGTATTATTTTTCGGTGAAGCTTTTCGGCGAAGCCACTAATTAATGCTTTGCTATATCTTAAATATTTTATAGTATAAGTAGTAGATAGTAAGGTAGTATTTTAAGAAATTACAGTTGACTTGTTTAAGAGGGTTGAAGCGCTACGCTTTAATTTTTCCATCTAAGGTACTAATATAACATTCAGACAATAGCTCATTATACCTTTGTACCTTACCATAATCATTGTACCTTTTCAAAAACTACATTAGACTAATAATTGTGGATTATAAAGCAAAAATATGTTTCAAATGTTCATCCTCTTAACTTACAATTGTAAAGTATTTAATGAATTTAAGAACTCGAGAGAATTCAAGGAAATCTCTGTTCACTTTAGCAATATGATTTATATAGCAGCTGTTACCAGCGATTTCATTTGTATCTTTTTGAAAGATATATGTTTTTCTTTAGAATTCAACTTACCTTTATGCCAAATTTCGTCAAGAATAGTTCAGCAGTCTACCCGTGAAAACGGAACACACACACTTAGTTACCTACGTTTGCATTTTTGAAGTGAAAACTTCTTTAGGCGCGTTGAGCACTTCTTCGATGAACAAAAATCATGGAACTCGCGTCATCGTCTCGCTTCCACGTTTTATTATTTTTTTAGATTAACAATATCTCAGAAATGGTGCATCCTACGCAAAAAAATAACGAAATTTTGACCTCCTTAATAACCCCTAAGATAGTATCAGGAACTAGCATCCGAACCGACAATTTTTATTTTTTTTTGTTTATAAGGTTGTGTTTATGATCAAGGATTAAAGTTTTCACTTCTATCGGCAGTCCCCAAAGACTGCCTCAATTTTTTTTTTATTGCACTTATGGCATAGGTGATAGCGACCCACCTGATGGTAAGTATCAACCTACGCTCATGGATTTCAGCAATGGCTTAGGTAGGTATAGACAGCCAAACTGTTTATACTCTCTTTAAGTCCATTTAAAAAAAAATATATGTCATAGCGCTTAGGAAACTCCGCCGCAAGTAGTTCATTCCAGAGCCTTTGCGTACGTGGGAGAAAGGATCGCTGAAATCAAGCCGTGCTAGACACGAACAGCTCTAGGTTATAAAATATTTTTATTACTAATACAAAAATTTTAAGTATATCCAAAAGACTATCTAACTAAGGTAGAAAAAATTGTCATAATAATACACAAATTACTTACTACCCTCATCTATCTAAAAACCTAATAACAAAACTCACAAGTCATGGCAGAACCCCACCGTTCATACCTCCATAACTTATGAACAACATTCCGGACCCTTCTCACGGAATACCTCGAAATAAAGAGAAAAATACCAAGCCGTCCAACAGGTTGAATAATAAAGATTTGTTATACAATGCGAGGTCATTAATTCTGTCTGCCAGTATCTTCGTAGTACGTTCGAATCGTTAGCAGAAAATATCCTTTATTTCTTTCTAAGAACGGTACTACTATTTAATAATGTGGCTCGGTCTAGTTGTTGAGTTTACTGACGATGTTATTTTTAAATAGGAACTGTAGATGTTGTCAGATTGGGTCGGTTTTAAGAGGTATATCATATAGGTAGGTTGAGTAATAGAGCCTCGCTGATTTCAGCATGAAAGGGCCGGCTCGACCGGGGAAGGACTACCCTCTCACAGAATATCGACGTGAAACACCAGTATTCCTACATTTCCTACTGTTGTGTTTCGTTCGGTGAGTGAGAGTGTCGGAGGCCAAATCACCCCCTTTTGCCCCATTCCCGCTCCTTCTACTTCCCATTTTCCCTAAAGTGTCGGCAACGCGCTAGTGATGTCTCTGGTGTTGCATGCGTCCATAGACTACGGTGACCACTTACCATCAAGTGGGCCGTATGGTTGTTTGCCACCATAGTTGTAAAAAAAAAATTGGTTGTCTGTAAAGTCGGTTTACGGACGATAGTTTAACGTGACAACGTCATACAAGCCGATCGTGCCTTTCGCTCGCTCGTGTAGTGCTTCGCTCCGATCGTAACGTTACAATGAGCGTAACGAGACAATGAGCGTAACGGGACAATGAGTCATCCTTTTTCGTGCGTGCAGCCGGCGTTCATCGATTTATTAGACGTTGTCACGTCAAAAGGTAGTCTCACGTCTATATTCCTTAGGAGGTAGGGAGAGATAATACATCCAAATTTCGCCCATTATAGTTATGGGTCCATAAATATACATAGCGGGCATGATTGGTGTAGTAGTTTGTGGTCGCTTCGCCGCTGCAACTGCGCTGAGCGTTGTGGGTTCGAATCCCACACGGGACAGAAATTTGAGTCATCCGAATGCTTGTTCCGAGTCTGTGTGTTCTATAAGACCGTTGTTTGAATGGTTGTAAAGTCCAAAGAATAACACTGTGTCGCGACACAGGTAAAATTCTTAATGAAGGAGTTGTTTTTGAAGTTAAAACTTCTTTAGGAGCGTTGAGCACTTCTTGGGTGAACAAAAATCATAAAACTCGTGTCATCGTCACGCTTCGTCATCGTCACGTCCACGCTTTCCATTTTTTAATTATTTATTATTTTAGAACATTATCAATATCTCAGAAATGGTGCGTCCTACGCAAAAGATAACGAGATTTAAATCCCCTTAATAACCTCTAAGAGAGTATCAGGAATTTGAAACGCAACTTTATTTTTTATTTTTAGACGTGACATCGTCTAGTATGTCGATGAACGCCGGCTGCACGCACGAAAAAGGATGACTTATTGTCCCGTTACGCTCATTGTAACATTACGGGAAAGAAATTTTGTTATGACATTGTCACTTTAAATTATCGTCCGTAAACCGACTTTCTATCTAGTTGTTGCATAATTTTAAAAGTAGATTAATAGTTAAATAAACAACGCGCAAAATCCGTATAAAGTAATTTAATCTCAATGTTTATATGGGTAAGTAATAGATGATATAACAACAAAATCTCTAATATTAACAACATATAACAACGGAACCTATAATTTTATTTAATATAGCGTTAGTTAATATAATAAATGATTGATATAATTTTAAAATAACTAATTTTTATAACATACATTAAATATAACATCGTTTGACATACCACTCAAAAGATATAAAACTTATTTGGTCTAATATAATGAAGTCGACGGAGCCCCGCGAAGCGGGGCTCCTATTTCTGGGTGGTTTAAAAAAAATAACCACGAAGGCTAAGGCGGGAGCGAAGCGGACTATCCGAGTCGGGGTACTCTGAGTCGGTGTGTCAACCATAATGACGTTTTTTATATAATTACTAGATGTTCCCGCGGTTTCACCCGCGTTTATCGTTACTGCGCCGCCCCCGTGGGTCGTAGCGTGATGTTATATAGCCTATAGCCTTCCTCGATAAATAGGCTATCCAACACTAAAAGAATTTTTCAAATCGAACCAGTAATAATCACGCAGAATAAACCAGGAGAAACATCGTTTGTACTATGTCTGTAATGGGTAATTATTTTGCTGCGATGTTATTTTAAAACTGCTATATCTCCTTAAGATATTCATTGAAATCGAATGATGATTTTAAATTAAATACTTGTGATGAATAACGTATTTATTTGGATAGGATTAATATCATGTTTATAAAAATACCTTCGCAAATAATGCATTATTTTAGAACAAATTTCGTTAGCATAAAAATGGTTATAGTGAGCCAACCTTAAAAGATAGACATATGCTGTCGCGGACTTTTTTTTAGAACTTTTAAAGGGAAACAATTCTGTCATACATGATTTTTGCGAAACATTAACTGTTTACGCAGCGCACGCAGCGGAAGCTCTCAAAAGGAAAAAATACTCTCCGATTTTGAAACATTCTTCATTGGTGCTCCGCTCCTATTGATCTTAGCGTGATGATATATAGCCTATAGCCTTCCTCGATAAATGGGCTATCTAACACTGAAAGAATTTTTCAAATCGGGCCAGTAGTTCCTGAGATTAGCGCGTTCAAGTAAACAAACAAACAAACAAACAAACAAACTCTTCAGCTTTATAATATTAGTATAGATATTAAACGTTAGACCTAATGATTTTCGATTAAATAAACGTCATATGAAACAACGTTATACTAATTAAGTTTTAGAATAAATAAATGTTATATGTAAAGAAATTGTATCAACAGTTGGTATATCTCACGTTGATTATATCTTATGAACGATAATATAATGAAATTAGACCAAATGAGTTTATACATTATGAGTCGCACCCTGTTTATAAACATTCGTGTAAACGTAAAACAATATTATTTTTAAAACGTTGAGTTATATAATATTTTGTGTTTCAACATTTTTGTAGCCCAGACCATAGTTGTTTTAGTATAATATTTGCAAGGTTTTTAATATTCAACAAATTCAGAAAATAAAACACACATGTATCTCCATCGGAATCTGTTTTATAATTTAAAGACTGACAAAAATACAATAAAATTTAATATATTCTGTTGGGTACACTGGACCCTCTGCATTGCAGTCTGTTGGTCTCCCCACTGAACTATCGCTGCTGACTGGGGAGACTAACAGACTGCAATGCAGAGGGTCTCGGGTTGGAACCCACGTCGCGCACCTCTGACTTTCGGAAGTTATATGACTTTTTGAAATTGTGTGCGTATTGAATGACAATTATCGCCTGCTCCGTGCTTCGGAGAGCACGTTAAGCCGTCGGCACCGGCTGCCATGAACATTTATGGCAGTCGTTATTGGGAAGTCAGTGCCCTCTAATATCCTGACACTGGTCTAGCTTTAGGGTATCGTTAGCCTTCGGGTTGCGGAGGTCAGATGGCAGTCGCTCCGTGTAAAAACTGATATCCAGTCGAATCCGGTTAGACTTGAAAACCGACCCCAAGTGACTTGGGAATAAGAAAAGCTAGGGAGAAGAATATTCTGGACAACCACAAAAATATCGCAAGGCATTCATTTGGGAATGTATGGACTTTACCTCTTGGCTTCCTCAGACAAATAATATGTATAGTCTTTAAGTACTTCTTGGTGTTTACTAGAGTTACTGTTTACTGTAAAGTTGCAATACCCGAATGGGTAACTGTTGATTCTAATAACACCTATAGAAATAATATATCTATGGTAACACCATTGTACACACAGTTTTATGCAATCTATATATTAATACGTGAAGCGAAAACTTTGGATCCCTTTTTACGAAAATTGGGCGGACGGAGGAGTATGAAATTTCGCACACTTATAGTTTATACAGAGAAGAAGTGACGAATCCAAATATTTATATAAAATATGCATTAGAAACACATTAAATTAATGAAAAAACACTACATGCACACAACCATGCATTTGACACACGCAGTCGAAGCTTGTAACTATGGTTACATATATCAATATATAATGACATAATTATATCAGCAATACCTTACAGGCAAACTTTGGTCGAATTTCGAGCACTAGGCGACCACTAGTAAATATAATTATGTCTATGTCTATGACACAAATTTTTGAACGGCCAGTATAAAAAAATATTTAAAAACATCTAAAAGGAAAACAAGAGCAGCGATACCTTAGTGGGAGACCGTTGGACTGCCATGCAGAGGTCTCGAGTTCGATACCAAGGCATGTCTGACTTTTCCAAGTTATATGCGTATTAAATAGTTAATTATCGCTTGCTTAAACGAAGAAGGAAAACATCGTGAGGAAACCTGCATGTCTGAGAGTTCTACAAAATGTTCTCGAATATGTGAAGTCTGCCAACCTGCACTGGGTCAGCGTGGTGGACTATGGCCTAACCCTTCTCACAGTGAGAAGAGGCCCGTGCCCAGCAGTGGCACAGTTTAATACAGGGCTGATATTATTATAAAAACAAACATTGCCGACCATCGACCTCACCTTCCAATACGCCATATTTATATTTCCGATATTTGCAATTCGAATTTCGAACAGCACGTCCCTTAACGTCGCCATTTGCTTTTACTTCACAAAGTAAAATGGCGCTTGAAGTACGTGTCGTCGAATAACGTTCTATATAGTGCGCATTAGTCGAAAAGCTCTTTACATGAAATACCTACGTAATGAGAAACAACAGTTGGTACAATAATTACACACAGCACGCCTTGACCGCGTTTAAATTTTAAGGCGAAACGTTATCGATTGTGTGTTCACAGGAATAACCGCACACGATTAGAGGCTAGTTAGTTATTTTTCTTTTTTTTATATTCTACCACATGCACACAACACCATCTAGCCCAAACTAAGCAAAGCTTGTACTATGGGTACTAGACAATGGATAATCATACATATGTATATACTTTTTTTTTGTAAATACTTACATATTATACATAGAAACATCCAGACCAAAACAAACATCCATGTTCATGCACACAAATGTTTGACTTGTGTGGGAATCGAACCCGCGACCTCACACGTGGCAGTCGGTTACACTAACCACTACGCCATCGAGGCCGACAAGTTAGTTAGTTGGACGTATGTTATCCGCAGTTAGCCCCACAATTGGGCTATTGTGCGTAAGTAACCGATAATCATAAACGTGGCAGAAACCGCGGTAGATAGCTAGTCATTCATTTAAATTAACCACTAGAACTATCAATTATTTTAATCTTATCCCCACGATGTCTTCTTCTCCCTAGCCTTTATTATTCCCAAGTCACTTGGGGTCGGCTTTCTAGTCTAACCAGATTTGACTGGATATCAGTTTTTACACGGAGCGACTGCCATCTGACCTCCGCAACCTGAAGGCTAACGATACCCTACGGCTAGACCACTGTCAGGATATTAGAGGGCACTGACTTACCAATAACGACTGCCATAGATGTTCATGGCAGCCCGGACCGACGGCTTAACTTGCTCTCCGAGGCACGGAGCAGGCGATAATTGTCAATCAATACGCATATAATTTATGTTTAAAGATCTTTAATCTCAAAGAACATACAGTCTACTTAATGAGCATAATAATTACATTATAAATACAAAGTATTACCAAATATGATAGTAGTGCGATCTGTTTGAAAAGTAATGGCTCCAAAAAAATAATGTAGCAGACGTTTTGTGAGACTTTGCTGCAATGACATAATACGAAACTGTGTATCTTTAATATTTTTATGTTTATGGATTTTGGTTCTGTATTATTATTAGTGTAATTATTATAATTATATAGTATTTAAGTATATATATTTCGAAAAGTTATATAACTTCCGAAAGTCAGAGGTGCGCGACGTGGGTGCAAACCCGAAACCTTCTGCATTGCAGTCTGTTGGTCTCCCCACTGAACTATCGCTGCTCTTATCCCCACAATGTAATTCCGCAAAAATAATAGCTAAAAATATCAGACAGAATTACGCGCGGCTGATAAAAAGCCACAAGTCATAGTGTCGTCATATACTAGTAAAGACATCGCAAACAAAGGAGTCAGGGAACAGCTATTAATATTTTATTAAGTCGGTTCATCCCAGTATAGCCACTTGCATTAGCATGACAAATGAGCCTGTGCCCGGGAACTGGGTCACGCGGCGGGATCACATATAGAAACTAGATAAGCCTATAATTATCATTAGACTTTTATATCAAAGCTTGGCTGGTGCAGCAGTGAATGCTTCCACTGTGCATGAGGTCTCAGGTTTGATTCGCGAGCAAAGTGATTTTGGTTTTTCAGTCAAGAGATTGTTAGGCTCAAATCACACTGGCACAGAGTCAAAGCGACGCGACGCGTCATGTTTTTCGCCTACAGCATATTCATCTCTATTTTCCCATTATTTAGGTACAAATTTGTGTTATGCAAATATGCAATGGCGCGTCGACGTGTGACGATGCGCGCCTTCGCGTGTCCTCGCTTATTTAAAGTCGACGCGTTGCAATTGAGAAACATGACGCGTTCCAGTGTGATTTGAGCCTTAGTTGCATCACGCAGCGTGGAAAGTACCTTGAGAACAAAAAGAAACATTTGCTGTGTTGAAATTAAACTGCCTTATACTATTTATATTAACAATTTATCCCTAGTTTCGGTTGCTTTTAACTTTTACATTTGAGTAGATTATCATTTAAATCTTCAAATAATCCGCTATAAAAATTACATAAAGCAGTTTAATTTCAATGTATAACATTCGCGTAAATATACAATAATATTATGTGAAACGCTGTACTATACTTATAACTTAAATATAATTTTCTAGCAACAACTTTTAACGCAGCTTAATAAGTTAATTAGCCGAAAACAAGACGAAATGAAAAATTCATTATTCTGACCAAGAGATTACGATGCCTGGAACATTAGATGCCTTCTCATTGCGGTAAGGCATTATTAAGCTGCGATCTTTTGTAGATGAGCATCGATATATTAGCAGCGATGGCTCAGTGGGGAGACCAACAGACTGCAATGCATAGGGTCTCGGGTTCGAACCCACGTCGCGCACCTCTGACTTTCGAAAGTTATATGACTTTTCGAAATTATGTGCGTATTAATTGACAATTATCGCTTGCTCCGTGCCTCGGAGAGCACGTTAAGCCGTCGATCCCGGCTGCCAGGAACATCTATGGCAGTCGTTATTGGGAAGTCAGTGCCCTCTAAAATCCTGACACTGGTCTAGCTTTAGGGTATCGTTAGCTTTCGGGTTGCGGAGGTTAGAAGGCAGTCGCTCCGTGTAAAAACTGATATCCAGTCAAATCCGGTTAGACTAGAAAGCCGACCTCAAGTGACTTGGGAATAATAAAGGCTAAGGAGAAGAAGATCTCTTGTAGATGAGAGGTACTTATGTAATCGAGTTGTATTAGTTTGACCCCACTGTGCCCTGCCTAATTGGTTATGACAAGTACGCTCGAACACCATCCAGGTATACTGTATCTCTACGAAGCCTGCAGGTGTAGTAGCGCAGACTTTACGAGGCACGTTACAGCCTCGCAGCCGGTCACCGGAACGTTGCCGCCGCACCAACTTACAACTTTATCTGCTTTTTGCAGTTTTTCTACTAATTAGTTGAACATGGTAATGCGTCGCTTAATCTAGCTGAACTTGCTTTTGCGTTTTAATCTATACTAATATGGCATAATCCGGAAGCGATGCGCCTCGCTTCGACACGGAACATGCGCCAGCTCCCACAGCATGCTGAGAGCATTGACAAACCGATGGGACTGTCAGATGCTCGGCCGATGGGTGAGACTGCACACTCAATTAGGAAATAAATCTATACTTATAATAAAACTGTAGAGAGGTCAATTCTGTACATTGAATATATATTCAAAATTAATATTGGAGGATGAATGGTGATCGATACTGATGACAAAAATGCAATCAGTAAATTTTTTGTCTGTCTGTCTGTCTGTATGTGCACGCATGGGTCAAAAACTACTGAAGGGATTTTAACCAAACTTGGTACGATTGTAGTCCATACTCCTGGGCAGGTTATAGGCTATATAACATAACGCTAAGACACATAGGAGCTGAGCAGTGACGATAAATTTGAAGCAAGTCGGACGAAAATGTGCTTTCGAGCTCTTATCCTCGCATACGTTGATCATACACCAAAAGTATGTATTACAAAGATAATGGTCTTCAAAAGATCTACAAAAAAGTCCTTAATAGTATATATCTATCTTTTATAAATTAGCCACAATAACGTGTTTAATCGTTAGGCATTTCTTTAAAGTATATTAAAATACATAAATATATTGTATTTCACATAGATATATCTTTATCAAACTTCCATATTCAAAAAGTACACTTTAATATTTATATTATAAAAAAATATATAGGAATCGGTTTATAAACACACAAGATATAGATGAAATAAAACTTCCAAATCTCGCCGCGCCAGTATGGGTACGGCTATACGGTTGATTGTTGTTTAACGCGCGAAACGGCCATCCGCTGCATTTATAAAAAGGCGGGGGCGCTCACGCGCCGACTTCACTCACATTTTGTTTGTTTGGTTGAACGCGGTAATCTAAGGAACTACGGGTAAAAATTAGAAAAATATTTCAGTGTTGGATAGCCCATTTATAGAGGAAGGCTATAGGCTATATAACATCACGCTACGACCAATAGGAGCGGAGCATAAATGGAAAATATTGCAAAAACTAGGAAAATTCTCTTATGTGAAGCAGACGAAGTTGCGCGGGTCAGCTAGTAACTAATATTGTTTGTCATGTCTGTCTGAGTGTCCAGTGATTTGTGTTTAACTGTGTTTTATTATTATTTGTATTTATTGTATGTATGTTCACTAACAATAGTTAATAAGTTGTTTTGTAATACTAATCCTATGGACCTAACAGTCTGCAAATAAATAATAAATAATTATTATTATTATATTATCATATTATATTCTTGGCGTCACTCGGCAATTGAACGCAGTTTTAGAGCTAAAACTAAACGTAAGTATTATATGCATTATCTGTGCCCCAACGCTGATCGTCATTCCTTTAGTCTTGTAAGTTTATCTCACTATTCCGGGGTTGGGACGGGTAGGGAACATATATCTTTGAACGAAGCACTTCGTATAATAATGATCGAACATCACATGTAAGTTCGTTTGATCATTTATTATACTGCATGCTTCGTTCTCGATATATGTTGGATGCGGGTGTCCCATGACCGGTCTGTGTGGAAAACCTTGGGGGAGGCCTATGTCCAGCAGTGGACGTCTTTTGGCTGACATGATGAATATTATAAAGCTGAAGAGTTTGTTTGTTTGTTTGAACACGCTAATCTCAGGAACTACTGGTTCGAATTGAAAAATTACTTTAGTGTTGGATAGCCTATTTATTGAGGAAGGTTATAGGCTATATAACATCACGCTACGATCCATGGGGGCGGCGCAGTAATCATTAAGGCGGGTGAAACTGCAGACACAGGTAGTATAAAATAAAAAGCCATTGACAAGTATAGAAGAAACTACTTCGGCATTTTGAAATCGTAGAAGTAAGTTTTATAAATTTTGTTCTAGGACTTTGCCGAAATCGCGAAAAAAAAATCAGCTGTTCCATACATTTTGCTGAGGTCAAAGTCCAATTTTGTATGGAACAGCTGATTTTTTTCGCGATTTCGGCAATGTCCCGGCACAAAAGTTGTTTATAATAACAAGTACAATCACCCCCTGAGAGGTTTTCACTTTACTAAGAATAACCTTGTATATCTCATATCCTTTCACAATTAATAAAATATTTCGTTCGGTATGTAGTTGCATAGATAGAAACTTTTAAATAAACAAATATAAAACAATTCCTTCACATTCATATTATAGATACAGACTACATTTTTTTCTTTTCTTTAAATGTCAGCTCGCGCACTTGGAATGAATCCTGTGTCGCGAGCGGCTTCACAAACATTCAAACACCGGACGCTTAACGTCAGGCGAAGTGATTAAAATAACCGCTTTAAAATTTGTGTTACCCAGAAACATGATTCTTGTGTGTCATAAATACTAAAAATGAATTAAAATGCGCAATTTATTTAATTGTCGGCCTCGATGGCGTAGAGGTTGGTGTAACCGACTGCCGCGCCTGAGGTCGCGGGTTGCTCCCGCACAAGTCAAACATTTGTGTGCATGAACATGGATGTTTGTCTTGGTCTGGGTGTTTCTATGTATAATATGTATGTATTTACAAGAAAAACTACTATATATATATGTATGTTTATCCATTGTCTAGTGCCCATAGTACAAGCTCTGCTTAGTTTGGGCTAGATGGTGTTGTGTGTATGTGGTAGAATATTATTATTAAAAGAAATAACGTATTGAGCCAACGATCAGCAATCATGCTTACATTCATATCACCGAACAAGACAGACACATCCCTAATGAAAACCTTAAACCATTCAACTTTCCAAACGAGCGCATACTAACTTTATACCATCAATCTCTTTCATTACCCCACACATGTACATTTAATTTAACATCCAAACAGCACACTGCCCTGTTCATGCACAAAGTATTGTTTAATTACATTACTGAATATTAAATCAACCAGGACCTATCATACATGAGGTCTTTCATTACCGCATCATCCCCAAAACCTAAATAAAGCGACCATAATTTAGTTTTCAACTTCATTACTGGGCGAATATGAAAACGAAATTCGACAATGCTGAATAAACGGCAATGTATAACGTGGAATAATGCTGGGTAGTTGTATATTGTATTTGGTTTTAAAGGCCTTCTCCCAAGGGTTAAAATATTAATAGAGGTGTGGCCAAGCCTGTGTTGTACTTTGATGAGGTCCAAAATTAGATCCCGCATGCTTGTTTACGGCGAAAGTAGGACCTTTGTGGTCCACATTGGGTCTATTTTCATTGGCTCTTGGAAGATAGATGTTTTTATTAAAGTGAGGCGGCTTTTTTGTTTTATTTCGTGTTTAAAATGTCATACCCTATTAAGGATTATTGAAGAATAAGGTCAAATTGTTATAATGGTATGACATTATTTTTTCTTAACAACGCCCACGCTTAATTCTGAAGGATTGCCGGGTGTTTAAGATGTTCATCCTAACTAATATTATAAAAGCGAAAATGAGTTTGTTTGTTTGTTATCTTTTCACGCCTAAACCACTGAACCGATCATCCTGAAATTTTGCATATACGTTGACAGGTGTACAGAAACGGACATAGGCTACCTTTTATCCCTGAAATAATTACTGTTCCCCAGGAAAACAATAATAACGTTCTTATGATAATAGATGTCGACACGTGTGTTTCGAATCATGATTGAATTATATTATTACAAACAAAGTACAACTCGAATTGTTTGTCAAATTCTAAATTAACGCGAGCGAAGCCGCGGGGAAAAGCTAGTAATTATATAATTTAACTAACTTAACGGCAGTAGCCTAACGGAAAAAGCATTGCACTTGCGACCGAGACGGTTACGGGTTTGAATCCGACCCAATGCACTATCGACATGAGCCCACTCTTAACAATGGAATTGTATCTCAGCTAGGCTTACAAGAATACTTGTAAATTGCAAATAAATTAAAAAAATAAAATCTTGGGTTCCTTCTGGCACGTCTATAGAACTAGCAAATATATTAAAATAGCAAATAAATATATATTCTACCACATACACATAACACCATCTAGCCCAAACTAAGCAGAGCTTGTACTATGGGTTCTAGACAATGGATAAACATATATACTTTTTTTTGTAAATAAATACATATTATACATAGAAACACCCAGACCAAGACAAACATCCATGTTTATGCACACAAATGTTTCACTTGTGCGGGAATCGAACCCGCGACCTCAGACGTGGCAGTCGGTTACGCTAACCACTACGCCATTGAGGCCGACATTTATTTGCTTAAATATATGCGTGAAGTAAATTATCATTGTTGCCACAAATCTGTTACTATGCGATCAAAAGAAGAATAGGAATAATCTTGCTCACACCTATTATCACATATTTAATAAAAAATGGAAATATTATAGTACATAAAAATGTAAATATTTTTATATACGTAAAAAAATGTAATCTATATTGGAAATGAACCGTTTACGGGACACCACTCAATACTCAGTACTAGTACTGAGTATTTCCAAACAAAAGAAACTTCAACCCGGGATCAAATTTAGAATCTCAAGATCGACTAAGTGCACAGTTATGGGTCCAACAAGGCTTCAATTACATATTCTATGTCGTGAAACCAAAATCTCGACAATTTGCCGTCGAACAAACCAATTACAGTCTATCGAGCACATTTCCAGACCACGCTCTGCTACTGAGAATTCCTCTACCAATCAAACAAGGGACCTCAGTCCATCTACGTATTTTTTGTTGCTCTAAAAACAAAAAAATACTCGCAATGGCTGCCAGCTGCCGCGGGCGTAGAGGTTGGATTCTGCCCCTTTGATAAAATGGCACACACGCTTTTAATGTAGTGTACGAGTCCGAAACCTTATTGAACCGTTTTCGTACATTAGTTACTTGATTTGTGAATGTCACAAAGCTGACGTGTGATGACTTCTGGTACGTTAGTATGTCAGTAACGTATCTGTCTAAACGACGATAAAACCGTAGCGAGGTTGTGTCCGATTTGGTATCATGGAGATAATATGAACAACTTACTAGAGGGATCAACTTAAGTAAATTAAATTTAACTCTCGTTACAGTGCCTGCTCTCTAACTAACTTGAGTCTGAGCCAAGCACTTACCTCATCGACACATTACAGTGCAAATCCTTTATATTCAAAATATGTCTTCGAGTATATTGCGGTATAGCTTAATTAATTTTGCAGTCCAACATATAATTTCACTTAGATTTAGTAGTATTTTAGTGAGTAAGAGAACATGCTCGCTACGCATGTTACAAATCCTTTAGTAAAGGGGAGACAGGTGCTTGTCACAAAAACTACATAAACCTCTATAATAGGCAAAATAAAACAGATTTGATAATTTTAAGTTTTAATCATATTGTTTGGTTCATCACTGATTAATTCCAAAGATAACAAAAAAATAACTAACTATTACTTAATAATATTGAGAATAAAAACCTAAGTCTAGTGTGACAACTAACCCCATATCAAGGGTAAGTTGTTGTCGAGTACTCGCCATGCATCTGTTGCGGCGGCTAACAGCTGATCGGGGCTAACGGGACTTCTAAGTCATCGTCCCACCGCCCCACTCCAGCCATCGGCGCTCGCCCGCCGCCGGACCAGAAGTCAGCGACAGGCATGAACGCACACGGCCGCGCTCGCGCATCATTTTAAAATATTCATTGAAATTAAACTACTATATACGGATTTTATCGCGTTGTTTATTTGACACTTTATTACAAAATTTTGAAAAACTGTTACACTACTATAATACTATTAAACTTTACTAATTTTTAAGCTAATTAAATTATTGAATTGTTTTAATAGTTTCAATAATTTAATTAGCTTAAAAATTTGTAAAGTTTAATAGTATTATAGTAGTGTAACAGTTTTTCAAAATTTTGTAATAAAGTGTCAAATAAACAACGCGATAAAATCCGTATATAGTAGTTCAATTTCAATGAATAACATTCGCGTAAACAGAAGACAATATTATTTTAAAATATTGTTTTTCGCGCTCTTATGTGAAAATAAATATTGTAATCATTATTCAAATCAATATACATCTTTCAAATGACAGTCCACTAGTTGTCATGTTATACCGTTAGTTGTGGTGGTCGGCAACAGTTGTCACAACAAGAGGGGCATGTTGTCACGCTGTATTGTACTGTCACGCTTACCCTCTGAAACATAGTTTGGGCAGCAATAGAATAAAACTTTCTAGCCCCCACATTTTGTATGAGCCCTGAGTTCACATTTGGTACATTGTACCCATTTTTCGTTTGGTTTGCTGGCTGACCAAGCTACAACACAAATCAAATAAAACACGTCATCAGATTCATTCTCTTCGCTGCTGCTAATCGATTGCTTTTTCTATTTTCCACTATCTCTTTTCTTTTCTGTTGTTTCACTTATGCATTTTTTTTTAGAGTAGTTAAGGCGTGAAAGCGTAATAAACAAACAAACTTACATTCGCATTTAATACTATATAAATTAGTGAGGATTTTAGTCACAAAATAACGTAGTGTCAGTCAAGTTGTTACTCTTTTTTTTTCTTTTATTTAACACAGTTTTTGGGGAGCCTTTGGAAATTGCCTTATGCCTTCAGGTGATAACAAAGGTGAAGCCGTCATAGTAGCTGTATGAGTTTTCAGATTGAAATCAGGAGAATTGCTGTCAATCCCAGAGGTCTGCAAAGATACTGGAGAATGTCAAAAACGTCACCCTACTATATTTTGATATTTGGAATCGGCTATTCATTATTTGGACTAGTTCAGACCCTGTACCCAAAAAGTCAGTCAGTCAGTTTAACAATAAGTGTCATATTTGTATTGTCTGTGTAGATGTTACTAACACGCTTGATCAAATATGGCAAGCAAGGTTTCTAGTAGAAGGCTAGCAGATTCCATGCACTGTGATATAAAAAGCGAAACTAAATAATAAAACTTCACAACGTCTCGATCTCATGAAGCAATTTAATACGACGAAAGCGAAGCGGATTTTATTAATAATTTTAAGGACGCCGAAGAATATTGAAAAGCGCTTTCAATAAATACTTATAATAGAAAATACTTTCAAAGATTAAACATTTATTTTGCAAACGATACTAAAGTTGGAAGAACTCGGACGGGCAGTAAACACGATTATTTTAATGAAGAATAAGTTTAAAATGTTTGTGAATAGAAGTTTGTTAGTAAATACCTGCAGTTTAGTTCTGCCGTGAGTTTGTGATTCTGTTTGTACCACGTATGGACATAGAAAATGGTATAATTTTAGAATGCATTGTAGAATAACTTTTACCGTTTTTCTTTCGCGTTAGGAATTTATCTAGAGTCAAAGGTTATCACGGTGCCTGCTTGTCTTTGGTTTAACACCAGCAGTCACAGATGTTGAAGCCATGAAGTCAAGAAGTATTGGTTGCTAAGGTAATTTTTGGGTGTATTATTTTTTAATCGTCTTAGATGAAATTATGTTTTAAAAACCGACCCAAAAATCAAACCCAATACTTATGCACAACATTATTTAAAACACACAAAAATTTACTACCCCGGTAGCATCTAAAAAATAAAAGAGGTTTGTTTTATCATGCACCACAGCTCAGCAGAGTTCTAAGATAAAAGTTTGTGACATCATTGCATATCAACAACTTAATATTTCAACCAAAGTTGACTTTTATCTTCATACTTGAAAAGCAACTTTTTCTTTATACATATACTCTGCTCGCTCGGAAACAGTATTATTTCCTTGATGAAATATATTTCATCCAGGGTACCCCATATATCATTTTTTGTATTCCCGACAACGTTTATGCGAAATTTCATGATGTTCGGTCGAGTATTTAAGGCGTGAAAGCGTAACAAACAAACAAACTTACATTCGCATTTAATACTATATAAATTAGTTAGGATTTTAGTCACTAAATAACGTAGTCTCAAATTGAGTTGTTTTACATAATGCATTGGATCATTTGCTAAACTTACAAGTAAGCAAGAAATTCTCAAAAGCATTCCGTGCTACGAAAAGTATCTCTTTCCGGTCGTGTCGGATTGCCATCCTATCCGATTATGAAAGTTAGGGAATAGAATGTTTTTGCATACACACTTGTGCGTATCTGTGTATCTCCTTTGCAGATGACCAGTCTGTTAAGATATGTCACCGTGACCGAAATTCGGTCTAGAGGATATTATTGAAGTGAGAACTTCTTTAGCCGCGTTGAGCACTTCTTGGGTGAACAAAAATCATAGAACTCGCGTCATCGTCACGCTTCGTCATCGTCACGCTTCCACGCTTTCCATTTTTGAATATTAACAATATCTCAGAAATGGTGCGTCCTATGCAAAAAATAACGATATTTTGACCCCCCTTAACAACCGTCGAGAGAGTATCAGGCATCCGACCCGCCCCTTTTTTATTTTTGTTTTTTATTTTGTTTATAAAGAAGTGTTTATGATCAAGGATTAAAGTTTTCACTGGTATCGGCAGTCCCCAAAGACTGCCCCAATTTTTTATGTAAATGTTAAACTTTAGTCCAACTTGCTAAAGTTTTCGTTCGACTCCTGTCTAGACAAACAGCTTGCAGCACATTGGTATTGGTTTTAGATAAAATTCTATGAAGACCAATTTTTTTAACGGTTTTGAAAAACTTGGCACATTTAACTTTTTCAATTTTGTCGCTCCCCTCTGTATTCGTACGTGCCATACTTGATTCTTACTATAAAATATACATACATAGTCAAGCTTATATCCCAAAGAAGGTAGGCAGAAGAGTATATCACCCAAATTTCGGCGGCCTCGATGGCGTAGTGGTTAGTGTAACCGACTGCCACGCCTGAGGTCGCGGGTTCGATTCCCGCACAAGTCAAACATTTGTGTGCATGAACATGGATGTTTGTCTTGGTCTGGGTATTTCTATGTAGGTATAATATGTATGTACTTACAAAAAAAAAAGTATATATGTATGTTTATCCATTGTCTAGTACCCATAGTACAAGCTCTGCTTAGTTTGGGCTAGATGGTGTTGTGTGTATGTGATAGAATATTATTGTTATTATTATTTCGCTAGCTTTTTAAACTCCCACGTTATAGGAGGCCAGCCTAATTAGAGCTCTAGCAAGTCTTGTGTTTAATCAAAAAAGCCTTAAATCACTTTTGAGGATCAGGTTAATGGCGACGCAATGAGTTGTATATATTTGGGCGGCCTCGATGGCGTAGTGGTTAGTGTAACCGACTGCCATGCCTGAGGTCGCGGGTTTGATGCCCGCACAAGTCAAGCATTTGTGTGCATGGACATGCGTGTTTGTCTTAGTCTGGATGTTTCTATGTATAATCTATACTAATATTATAAAGCTGAAGAGTTTGTTTGTTTGTTTGTTTGAACGCGCTAATCTCAGGAACTACTGGTTCGATTTGAAAAATTATTTTAGTGTTGGATAGCCTATTTATCGAGGAAGGCTATAGGCTATATAACATCATGCTACGACCCACGGGAGCGGCGCAGTAACGATAAACACGGGTGAAACCGCGGGAACATCTAGTATGTATATATTTACAAAAAAAGAGTGTATATGTATGTTTATCCATTGTCTAGTACCCATAGTACAAGTTCTGCTTAGTTTAAGCTAGATGGTGTTGTGTATGTGACAGAATATTATATTATATCATTGGTGTCTACCGGGCACAGATTTCAACTGTCCGTTCTGTTAGTGAGAATTTCATGACAGAAAAGCACAATAAAACCTTGCCTGACTCGGGAGTCAACCCGAGATCTCATGGACAGCATCGACTATCGCGCAAACAAGGCTCTAAGTAATAAACATAGCCTCATATGATCGGAATTTTCTTTGCGTCGAAGAAAATGCATAGAAGCATTGGTATAATACTGTAGGTTTCGGATACGTTTCTATCCTGCGTTTATGTATTTTAACTATAATCGCTTCTTTGCTTGCGTCTGTACGTGTGTGTGTTTGTTTTGGCACGTTATACAATCGACTATCTTTATATGTTCCTCTTCTTAGGCAGAATACTCAATAACTATTAAGTTAAGTCATCGTTTTTTCAGTGCCAGTCCGTCGTCTCGAAGTCGACGCTCATGGACGCTATTACGCATCCTGCCTCAAACTCTGCTAGGTAGACCGCCGATGTAGTTGTTGTTCCAATGATTCATCCACCAGCAAAAGCATTTAAAATCATATAAGAAAATGGGTACCGTTTTCAATTTTTACGATAACTTTTCTTTTTCGTGGGGAAATGCGTCTGATGCATACCCCCTTGCCACAAGGGGAGGCGAGACGGTTATCTCCGGCTCTCCCATACTTCGGGCCTACGGACCAAAACCCCACGGTGTGCCTACTAGCTGCCTTGTATAGTGGATGGGTCGCTGGAAAAGAGACTACCTCAGCGACCCACCCAGCGGACCACAAGCCCACTCTCAACATTACTTAAACGGCCTTTCAAACTAAGTAGGTATTTTGTATATTTCTATATTACCCAAATTCTCGCAACATCTCTCAAAAGCGCTCATATTCATATATTTTCATTAAAGACCTCCATTTTCTTCATCTTTATCGGGCGCCGTTATATATTTTGTAATCGTTTACGAATAAAAACACATACGCTCAAGTGTTAATACACAAATGTAATGTGAAACATCACAGGAGCAATTCCATCTTCGCAAATGAAAACCTTCAAAGATTTCTCAGGCTGTAATAAAGGTTGTAGAAATGAATGGTAAACACTCCGTTTTTCCACGATACAGGTTAAAAGATAAAAAAGGTAGCTGAGCGAATGAAGAGAGTACTTAGCTTATACAGAATGATTTTGAAATCGTGTAATTCTTTCTAACCACGCATTCTACTGGTGATATAAAATACCAACAAGTTTGGGTCCTCATACCTCTGCCGAATGACCAAGGCATGGAATTCTCTGCCAAGGCACGTTTTTCCTTCTTTCTTCAATCCTGGCTCTTTTAAGCGGGGCGTGAAAAAGCACCTTCTCAGGCCGTCAAAGTAGAGACCTCAACATCGCCTCAGCTGCTATGAGTGCGGTGTGGAGGCCACTGCTCTTAGACCATACGACTGCTTACCATCAGGAGGAGTGTGGCCATATTGACGAGCAAAATAAAAAGAAAACCCTGACTGGTGATAGAATAACCCTGATATGGGATCTAAAACCATAACTGGCCAAATTTTATTTATTTAGTTATACTATTGTTAGTGGATAAATATGTGTTTAACGCACCAGTGCCTACCACCTCAGATATACAGTTCAACGAGAGATGTATTAAGTAATCTTTTTCCAAATTGAAAGCCGTTTCCTCGCCAACGGTTTGTAGAAAGTTGTGAAAGCTATTTGTGGTTAAAAACTAAATACACACAAAAATAGGTAAATAAATGCTGGAAACGCGCGAAGTTTTCAAGAGCTTATTGCCAAGAGAAGCCTGCCAACTTGCATTTATTCAGCGGGATGAAGTAAACCGCTATCTCTTTCAAAGTGCAAGGTATGTATTTTACTATTCTTCTCCCTAGCCTTTATTATTCCCAAGTCACTTGGGGTCGGCTTTCTAGTCTAACCGGATTTGACTGGATATCAGTTTTTACACGGAGCGACTGCTATCTGACCTCCGCAACCTGAAAGCTAACGATACCCTAAGGCTAGACCAGTGTCAGGATATTAGAGGGCACTGACTGCCCAATAACGACTGTCATACATGTTCATGGCAGCCGGAACCAACGGCTTAACGTGCTCTCCGAGGCACGGAGCAGGCGATAATTTTCAATCAATACGCACATAATTTCGAAGTCATATAACTTCCGAAAGTCAGAGGTGCGCGACGTGGGTTTGAACCCGAGACCCTCTGCATTGCAGTCTGTTGGTCTCCCCACTGAGCTATCGCTGCTTACTATTCTACTATAATATCACAAATATAGAAGTTTGGGAGGATGTCTCGATGTTTGTTACTTATTCACGCGTAAACCAGTCACGAATTCACTAGAAACTTAGCTTACCATTTATATACAGGACTATAATATACTTTTGTCCCGGTATATGTTCCCTTGAAATGTAGGCGAATGAAGTCCTAGGCAGAAACTAGTTCATAAAATAGGTTCAAGTAAGTCAATTTCAACTTCAAATCATAGTTATATATACATCCATAGTCCTATTTGGAGGCACTGGATAAGGATGCACTGCTGGGCATAGCCCTCCCCCAAAGAGCGCCATGGCGCCCTGTCTTCAGCTTGCCGCATCCAGCATCTGCCTGCAGTCTTTCGCAGATCGTCACCCCACCTGGTCGGAGGGCGTCCTACATTACGTTTGCCGAGTCGCGGTCTCCACTCAAGAACACGCTTACCCAAGCGGTTGTCGGTTCTTCGCGCGATATGGCCAGCCCACTGCCACTTCAGCTTGCTAATTCTCTGAGCTATGTGCATTATTGTAATTAACAGCAGTGGATTATTATAGCCTGATGATGATGATGATAAGGATGAATATTCGGTAGGACACTTGTTTTTGAAGTGAAACTTCTTTATCGACGTATGGGAGAAATTTTGTAGCAGTGTAAAAAAAAAAAACGTCACGTTTTTCGGTTACGCGCCATGTTGCTTTTTTATCAAAGTTTAGTATAGTGACGTAAAGAATATAATGTAATATATTATAATAATAACAACAATATATTAGTTTTGAAGTTTGGTTTGAAATAAGAATAACAATATATTAATTTGAAAGTGATAAAATAAAAAGACTTATTCAAATTTAAGTGAATTTACAAGAAAAGTGAGAGTGATTATATATTTCGTTTTATAAATTCAACACGTATGAGCATGATTTTAATATTTATTTGAGGTTAACCTCACTTTTTGATTGTAAGTATCAGTGAATGTATATAAATCTGTTAAAATTAGCAAGTATTAATAAATATGACTGTAAATCTAGTGAACATTATTAATTCTAAAAACAATAAAAAATATAAATTAAATAATAATTTAAAAATAAAACAAAACACAATTAGAAAATAAAAATATGTATACGTACATCTTTTTTAATTATTCGTTTTTCGTTTTTAATGATTTATTTATTCATTTTTAATTTTATAAAATCGTTGCATTTCTACAAGATTAACTGTCATCATATAAATGTATTTATCTTTGAAAAGATAATTCCAATTATTTATTCATAACTTGTGTAATTGATTAAGTCATTAAATATCTGCTTTGAATTATTTTTATTAAGTTATGAAAAAATGATATGTCGTAAAGAAGTTTCACTTCTTACCTGTGTACTCTGGTACACACACACATTTTTTTAATTTTTTTATTGTATTTTATCTTTTTATTTTTCTGTGGTATGTCTTTGTAAATTACTAACATAGTTTTAAGTTATTATATCCTATTGTACTACTAACACTCTCTGGACCGAGTTAGTCTGATAATAAATGTTTTGAATTGAATAGTTAATCATAGCAAAACAAGACTGGAAAAATAAGTAGTTTACGTAAATAAAATAAAGTTTTCTCCAATCCTATTAACAATACAGCTTTGTAAACTGAACTCGGGATATTGCAACAGGCATTCGTATTATTTGTTATCGTACAAAGATGGCAAACAAACATCCTGATGGTAATCGGTAGCCTCGGATATTCTTACTTATCGGGAGGACTGCAAAAATATTATGCTAGTTTTATGAAACTGTTACAACTTTTCCGAGCAACCACTTATTCGTATTGTCATCAAATAATGGGCATCGACTGGCTCTCACATTAAAATATATGTGGATTCCAAACACAATTATCTTACACAATAATCAGAAAAATTCTAAATAAAACCATACATACAAACCTGTCATTTATTAAAAATCTGATATAAATAAACGTAGTACTCGTCGAGCAAGTCTACTTGTTCTGCCAAAAATAAGAACCAATTATGGAAAAAAGAATATAACTTTTGAAGGTATTCAACTATATAACAGTCTGCCCTCACATATAAGAAATGTTGACATATTTAGCTCATTTAAGTCCACATTATCTCACTATATAAAAAGCAAGCGCTCGTTTCTCATTTAAAAGATATTTATTGAACTTATATTAAATATGTAAATGCGACCATTGTATGAAATAGTATTATTTATGTTAAAATAAGTTGTTCTCATGTAAGTGGCTTGTATTGTCTTTTTGAGAACAAATTCTTTGTAGTGCATAATCTGCTGCAAATAAATGTATTTTCTTTCTTTTCTTTCTTTCTTTCTTTCTTTAAACCTAATTACAATGTACATGAGTGTAAAAATAGCCGCGCGTAGCACTCGCGATTCAGCGACCCTACAACACACGGCGTGTTGTGAAGTCGATGTGTGTCACACGGGACAAAACATTGTGTGGTTCACAAATAGTTCTGAGTCTGGGTATCTTTTGGTCCGTTGTTTGAACGTTTTGTAAAATCCTCGCGACACAGGATTTATTCCTAGTGCAGGAGTGGTCTTTTTTAAACAAGAAACAAGATTTTAGCGTGATACTACAAGTTTTTTTATACTATTAAGGTGGCAAACAAGCATACGGACCACCTGATGGTAAGTGGTCACCGTAGCCTATGGACGCCTGCAACAACAGAGACATCACTTACGCGTTACCGACCCTTTAGGAAAGGAAGTGGGAAGGAGAAGGAGTGGGAAGGGGGAAATAGGGTGACTGGGCCTCCGGCACTCTCACTCACCGAACGAAACACAACAGTAGGAATACTGCTGTTTCACGTCGATATTCTGTGATTGGGTAGTCCTTCCCCGGCCGAGCCGGCGCATTCCTGCTGAAATCAGCAAGGCTCTACTACTTGTTAAAAGCATTAAGATTCACACACATGTGTATACTATATTCATACATATGACTCACGAATGCATATGTGCCTACTCACGCATGCATATGTGCCTATTCAGCTTTATGTATCTATTGCACGAAATGTTTATAACCGCCTAACAAGATCATTCCAGTCGGTGCACTGCAACAGAAAGCTTCTTAACAAAATAACGTCTTAAACCAAGCCTGACTCGCTTATCTAACTAGTTTTCATTACCAAGATGGCAACAAGCATTCAGTCCACTTGGTAAGCAGTTACCGTAGCCTACGCTTGCAACTCTGTAGCTATTACTGGCAACCAAACTCACCACATAAACACAATAGGCTGCTTAGCTGTAATCTTCTGTATGTTGAAGATATCACCCTACCTCAAATGAAACGAAAGAACAGTCTTAAATGAATATTCAGCTATAATTTATTTCTCCTATGGTCATCTATGACTACTTTCTAGATTACGTTATCAATGTTTATTTTAAATAAAACGAAATTCAACCTTGAGTCCTTTAAGCGGGGCGTGAAAAAGCACCTTCTTGAATCTTCAAGACAGACACATCAATTCACATTATAATGGAAACACAGAATTAAAATAATCTAAGTTATTCATCAATGCTTGTCAAAGCACTTGCTACTCCATTACAGACGATAAAAAAAACAACACATCAACTTATATATGCACTGAAGTTCACACAAATTCAATTACTGTGTAGTTCGTCGACGGTCGGAACAAAATTACCAACAAATTGAATCACTCAGGGTGATTTCGTGTTGGCAACACTGATGAAGTTAATAAGAAACGTCGTTTGAAACAAGCTGTTGTGACCGCTACCGAGTGCAGAAAACATTTGAATAGCTCCCTAATTAAGGGAATATGTCAAAAACAAAGTCAAAAATCATTTATTCATTTAGGTAGCTCATCTATACAAATAAATAAAATTGATGTGTCTCTTTGTAATGTCAAAATAACAGCTTTTTATCTAATGCATATGAAAGTATATAAGGTACATATACGAAAATATCTATTTTTAAAATTTTTGTCGTCTGTCTGTCTGTTTGTTCCGGCTAATCTCTGAAACGGCTGAACCGATTTTGACGGGACTCTCACTGGCAGATCGCTGATGTTATAAGGAGTAATTTAGGCTACTTTGATTTTAGAAAAAAAATAGATTTCCGCGGAGACAAACACTTTTTAGTTAAAATCTACGCGGACGAAGTCGCAGGTAACAGCTAGTTAACCTATATATTTCGACGTTCATAGGTGTTACCTAACGTCGTTAATGAGTTTAATAAGTGCCTGAAGCTGCATTTAGGATAGTTGCTAGGTTCAGGCAAACGGTAGAGCCTATGAGAAGAAACCTGCAAGAAACTCACGGCCACTCTTTTAAATCCCCAATTAAACATAATTTTAGTATTTTAAAATCATATGTAAAACGTGTTGCAGCCATTATATCATTTATTACTGACTGTTAAAATCTGATATAAATTAATCAGTCTACATTGTGATCCTTGTATCCTATATCCCGCCGTCATGAACAAAAAAGACGTATCTAAAATTTTATTTCGAGGTTAAATTTTTACCCTATTTGGAATAAGTAATAAGAGTAAATTAAAAGATTTTTTTTTATGTTTTTCCCCCTATGTCGGCAGTATGACTATCATCCACACAGACCAACATCTGATCAACCACACTGTCACCAACTTTTAAAGGTGTGATTACCAAAATGGCATTTAAAAACAAAGAAACCGTGCTAGGAATCTTAAGACTGTTGAAAATAACAAGGCAAATACGTAAGTAATACCAATTAAAAGTACCGTTGGTCACTTGACCTTTAGCGGCAAAGTTTAATTAACTTTTGAAATTGGTAATGAATGACTTATTACTACCTAGCTTCGCTTTAATAAACAACGTAGGTAGTGCTCAATTGAAATATTTTATGGCGATAACGAACAATATGTATATAATTAGTAACTGCCCTTTATAAAGTTAGTTTTTACTTACACAAGGCGTTCACCTTTCTGGTATCATGGGAATAATATAATAATAAGCATATATGGTGTGACTCTGAAAGATAGAATAAGAAATAGTGTGATTAGAGAGAGATGCGGCATGAAAGTGGATATAATTACAAGAATAGAAAAGGGTATGTTAAGCCGGTTTGGACATGTAGAAAGAATGGACGAGGAAAGACTGACTAAGAAAGTTTATAAGGCTAGTGTGAATGGAACAGTCGCAAGAGGAAAACCTAGGCGAACAATTCTCGATCAGATCGGAGGCGTTCTGGACAAAGGCCAGGTTAAGAGCTCCTTGAACCGACGGGCGTGTATGAGGAATGTGATGAAAATGAATGAAGCCAGAGAAGTGTGTCAGGATCGTAGCAAATGGAAATCCGTAGTCTCTGCCTACCCCTCTGGGAAACAGGCGTGAATCTATGTATGTATGTAATAATAAGTTTACTTCCGATTTCCAGGCTCTACGCCCTAAGTTATTTTCTCTAGTTGGGTTGTGGCTAGTCCCAAAGTATTCTTGGGTTTTCTGATCAACAAATTCGCAGATGCAGCACGAAAACTTGTAATGTGTTTAGATAGCAAGAAAACTCACTTCGTTTTACGCAAAACTAACAAAACGACACACACAGAACTTACGTATTGTCTTACACCTCTATCCGCACAGGTTCAGTAAGGTCATAAAATATTTCTTACTAACTTTTGCCCGCAGCTTCGCTCGCGTTAATTTATGACAATCAACTCGGGTTGTACTCTGCTTGTAATAATATAATTCAATCATGATTCGAAAGACACGTGGCGCCATCTATTATCATAAGAACGTTATTGTTGTTTTCCTCGGGAACAGTATTTTTTTGCGGGATGAAAGGTAGCCTATGTCTGTTTCTGTACACCTGACAACGTATATGCAAAATTTCAGGATGATCGGTTCAGTGGTTTAGGCGTGAAAAGGTAACAAATAAACTAACTCATTTTCGCTTTTATAATATTAGTTAGGAAGTTAGGATTTAATATTTTTATTTAGAATTTCTTGTCGGGAAATCCCAACAACAGTTGGCTTGACCTGGGAATCGAGTCCGAAACCATGTAATGCACAGCAGTGGCATTTATTACCATTAGGCCTTCAACAACTTACCTTGCGAAATATGGCTATACCATTGCTTAAGACTGCGCCGAGCGAAATGTGCCAAAACAGGCGGTCACAGTTAAGTGAATAAAATCAACACCTTTTGTTTAATACAAATATAAAATATATATTTACCATAACGATGAATGTGTTTACAATTACTCCGTGTAAAATACTTAAAATAATTAATATTTTCGCCTACAAAATTACTTAAATTTGATTTTTAGATTAAAACAGTAGAAATCTATCCTATTTTACAGCTTAAACAAAACATATATAGCTATATTACACTTGTCCGTCCCAAAAATGTAAGTTATTGGTTGACAATAAAGATACATATTTATCAAAAAAGCACTTCAAATCCTTCATACAATTTTACTATGGCGGCCGCGCGCCGATTTGAATATGCGCCGCACGAGCTCTGTCATTATCTGTCTTACGCTCGGCGCAGTCTTAACCGTGGTATACACATATCTTAGTAATATGGCGTCGAGTTTGAACAAACGCTGCAATCAGAGTTAATCAGAGAATGACAACACATCGGGCCAAAGACAGCTGCTGCGACGAATGCGAATGTCCGCTCTCAGACGGTATTAACTTTTGTAACAAGAATAGTTTTCAAGTGCGCTGCCCTCTTCGAAGAATGGAAGTTTTATTGGTTTAACATTTGCTGTTTGCGTGAAGGAGTTGAATAGCGCTATATTACTCTTTGTCTGAATTTGAAGCAGCGTTATATTTCTACTAGATGGCGAGCCTACTACCTGCCAGACAAGCTACCAAACGCTGCAATGCTTAATATTGTCTTCTGTTTACGCGAATGTTATTCATTGAAATTATCCTATTTTCAATAGAGAAGATGGTTGGAATATACCACCAGCTTGGGATCCAGTAATTAAAATAGTCAAACCCAAGAAGAAGCAAACCACAGCTAGACTTCATAATACTTTGAGCTCATTCTGCGTAAATAGAAACACCCATGATTAAATAAAGTGTCAAATAAACAACGCGATAAAATCCGTATATAGTAGTTTAATTTCAACGCATAAATGCTCTTGAAAATTACATGACACAGAAATCTTAGCTGTCGTTATTGAAGCCGGGAAATGTAACTGAAGTCGCACGGCCGGTCGTAATCGTAGACGTAAATTTATGACACAAGAGCAGGTAATAATAACATTTTATCGAAATCTAATTCATCCATATCTTCAAATAAAAAGAAAATTGTTTAAATCTGGAAAATATAAATTTATCCATGTTTTCCTTAAACCTATACTAATATTATAAAAGTAAAGAGTTTGTTTGTTTATGGATCAAGGATTAAAGTTTTCACTTCTATCGGCAGTCCCCAAAGACTACCCCAATTTTTTTTAAAAGCTGCCCCCGTTCCAGTAATGGATCCTGTGTCGCGGAGGCCTTTACAAACATTCAAACAACGGACACAAGAAAGAGCCTGTATCAGAACAATTACCTATTAGTGAGTTCCACATTTTTTTCTCCCGTGTGGGCATCGAAGCCACTGGCAGCGGCGAGGTGATCACTTAAACCATTACGCTACCATTTATTTGCCATATATAAGGTGGAATGTGCTACTCAATTTGATCCGAATTCGCTGTACTCAAGTGTGAGTGTGTGAGTACATCTGTTGTACCAAGCGGGTATTCTGTAGCTACAAGGTCTGTGTCTACAGACTGTTATTTCCGTTCATTTGTCTCCAAACTAAAGCCATTCGCCGCCTGTTATTATTTGCGCAGCCATTCCAAACATGTCCGCTGCTTTCATTGCAATAGTTTGTACAATGTACACTTTAAGTTTTGCAAGACGGACAATTTTGAGTTTCTAGTTGGAATGGCTCTATTTGTGTATTTCTGGCGACGTTATTGCGACGATGTATAACTTTATTTGACTGCATGGGTAGTACTGCCGTTTTGTCTTGTTTTACTAATAAACCATAGTATTGCCGTTTGTACTTTTTATTAAAAACTCTAATCTAGATTTTGTCAATATATTTCTATACTCGGAAACATAACTTTTTTCTGAATGAAAAGTACCTACTAATAATTTTTGAAGTGAAAGCTTCTTTAGGCACGTTGAGCACTTGGGTGAAGAAAAATCATAGAACTCGCGTCATCGTCACCGAACGCTTTCCACTTTTGAATTATTTTTGGTTTATAAAGAAGTGTTTATGATCAAGGATTAAAGTTTTCACTTCTATCGGCAGTCCCCAAAGACTACCCTATTTTTTTTTGTACCTCTGACAACTATATGCGAAATTTCATGATAATCGGTCGAGTAATTAAGGCGTAAAAGCGTAAAAAACAAACAAACGAACTCACATGCGCAAACTGAATTATACGATCAGATTATACAATACAATAATTGCAACATTAACGAAATACTCATAAACATTTATATACATCAAAATACGTAACAGAAATCTTCTGTAGCGTTCAAATAAATTAATTGCTAAGTGCTAATAGCCGGGATAAAATGTATGAACTTCTGTATAGCACTTTGTAGTATAATTGTATTGTCTATAGGTACATACAAATATATAAGACTGTAGTGTTTGTTTGTAATGTCAAAATAACAGCTTTTTACTAAATGCATATGAAAGTATAAGTATAAATCAATTTTAAAATTTTTGTCTGTCTGTCTGTTTATTCCAGCTAATCTCTGGAACGGCTGGACCGATTTTGACGGAACTTTCACCGGAGTTATAAGGACTACTTAAATTTTTTTTTTAAATAGGGTTCCACTAAGTAAAAAATATCTTTTTTGTTAAAGGAGATGGTTTCTCGTCCATACATCCTTTGCCCCAGAACCAACAGCGAAGAAAAAATTATTTACGTGTACTATAATACTCCAATATGTCCAATATAACGTAAATTGTCCGTTTAATACGTAAAGCGATAATAAGTATATTAAAATATAATAATATTTTTTATCTAAATTAAATGCTTGTTGGTCTTGGGGAAAATAATAGCAATCTCCTTTCACGCGGACGAAGCCGCGGGTACGACTAGTAGTACATAACAGCTTAAACGTGTTACAAATTAAATAGCACAACAATGTAAGCGCTTCTGTTCTGTTTTATCGCGGTTCATTTTGTATATTTTCTGTTGAATAAATAACTTTTATGTGCACCTGTCCTAACGGTTCACTTAAAGTTCAACCTCTAATGTGATCAAAGTAAAACACGATAAAATTGAGATAGTAGCTCCATTTGGATGAAGTAAACATTGAAATTAAACTGTTTTTGCGCGGGTTATTTGACTCCACAGATGGAGGAGAGAGGAGGGATAGTGGTTTAAGTGGCCACATCGCAGTGTCGCCGCGCCGAGTGTTGTAGGTTCGATTCCCACACGGTACAAAGTTTGTGCGATTCACAAATGTTTATCCGGAGTCTGGGAGTTTCTTGTGTCCGTTGTTTGAAAGTTTAAAAAGTCTTCCGCGAGACAGGAATAGTATAGTGCGGGAGCTGCCTTCTTTAAAAAAGAAGAAAAATAACCATCGGTTTGGTGTTTATTTTTATGTTTTTATTTTGCTCGTCAAAATGACCACACTCCGCCTGATGGTAAGTGTTCTTGAGGTCTAAGAGCAGTGGCCTCCCCACCATCCTCATAGCAGCTAAAGCGATGTTGAGGTCCCTACTTTGACGGCCTAAGAAGGTGCTTTATACGCGCCGCTTAAAGGACCCAGGGTTGAATTTCGTTTTATTTAAAATAAACATTGATAACGTAATCTAGAAAGTAGTCATAGATAACCATAGAAGAAAAAATTATAGCTGAATATTCATTTCAGACTATTCTTTCGTTTCATTGTGTGATATCTTCAACATACAGAAGATTACAGCTAAGCAACCTACATTGTGTTTATGTGGTGAGTTTGGTTGCCAGTGATACAGAGTTGCAAACATAGGCTACGGTAACTGCTTACCAAGTGGACTGAATGCTTGTTGCCATCTTGGTGATGAAAACAGAAAACATATTGGTAAATCTTGTTTGGGTTTGCCAATCCAGACGTACGCGAGCGCATCGGACTCAGAAACTGGAAACAGCTGTGTAATCTGTAAAGATTTGCTATCAACATTGTTGTGAATCTGTAGTGAACATTTTAGGATTTCTATAGTAACCTATAGATATAGTTCTATAGAGCCTCGCTGATTGAGTAGTAGAGTCTCGTTGATTTCGGCATGAAAGGGCCGGCTCGACCGGGGAAGGACTACCCTCTCACAGAATATCGACGTGAAATACCAGTATTCCTACTGTTGTGTTTCGTTCGGTGAGTGAGAGTGCCGGAGGCCCAATCACCCACTTGTACCCTTCCCGCTCCTTCCCCTTCCCACTTCCTTTCCTAAGGGGTCGGCAACGCGCTAGTGATGCCTCTGGTGTTGCATGCGTCTATAGGCTATGGTGACCACTTACCATCAGGTGGGCCGTATGCTCGTTTGCCGTCTTCGTAGTATGAAACTATGACGTGACACTACTGTTAAACTTTACTTCTATTTAAATTATGAAACTAATTTAGATTAAACTTGACACTTTCCCCGACGCCGAAAAAATAATGTAATAAATAAACAACGCGCTAAAACCCGTATAAACTAGTTTCATTACAAAGATTTAAAATGTTTGTTACTTAATTACGTATAAATCGCTGAATGAATTTGTCTGAAACTTGGCCAACAGATAGCCTATGTATTAGGTAAAAACGTAGAATACTTGTTAGAGAGGTCGTAGGTTTGATCCCCACCCAATGCACTACCCACATAAACCTCAGCCTAACATAAGACTTTTATCTTAGCTGCAAGGCTTCACAACAATACCAGTCATTTATAAACCATACATGTCAAAAAATATTTACATCCTTACTTAATATTATAAATGCGAAAATGAGTTTGTTTCTTTGTTTGTTACGCTTTCACGCCTTAACTACTCAACCGATCAACATGAAATTTTGCATACACGTTGTCAGGGGTACAGAATAGGACATAGGGTACCTTTCATTCAGAAAAAGAACTGTTGCACACCTAACCTAACCTACCCTACATTTACGCGAACGAAGCCGCGGGTGAAAACTAGTAAGACATATGTCAAACATTCAATGCAAGTGGAATTCCTAGTTTCACGTTCCACTTGGCATTCCTTTGATATAATCACCAGACATGGCACAGCGCGTCTTATACGTAGCTCACTTTAAAATGCTCTTTAAACAGTTGGCAGTGAGAGCGGTTTACTAATGCCCTCGACTCACATTCACCCCGATTCTCATTCAGAAAAGCTGTACTTAAAGCTTTACATTTTATTCATAGACCTTCTTTTTGTGTTTCGTGTGACTGGAAAGGGAGCAATTTAGAAATAGTTAAGTAAGTTCTATTAAAATTTTTCAATGGACAATTTTGTGAAAATGTTTCGTTGTTTAATACTTAATCACACATAAACTGTTGAACGGATTTGGATAAACCTTAGCACACAGATAGACGACAGAGGCATTATTTGCGCGTTACCGACCCTTTAGGAATAAAGGAAGTGGGAAGAAGAAGGAACGGGAAGGTAGAAAAAGGATGATTGGGCCTCCGGCACTCTCACTCACCGAACGAAACACAACAGTAGGAATACTTTTCACGTCGATATTCTGTGAGAGGGTAGTCCTTCCACGGTCGAGCCGGCTCATTCATGCTGAAATCAGCGAGGCTCTACTACTCTACACATAAACTATTATATCCTATCCTAATCCTAACTAATATTATAAAATCGAAAATGAGTTTGTTTGTTTGTTACCTTTTCACGCCTAAACCACTGAACCGATCATCCTGAAATTTTGCATATACTTTGACAGGTGTACAGAAACGGACATAGACTACCTTTCATCCCGAAAAAAATTACTGTTCCCGAGGAAAACAACAATGACGTTCTTATGATAATAGATGGCGCCACATGTCTTTCGAATCATGATTGAATTATATTATGACAAGCAGAGCACAAACCGAATTGATTGTCAAATTCTAAATTAACGCGAGCGACGCCGCGGGCAAAAGCTAGAGTAAATATATACTAACTAAGATTAATTCCTGTACCGCGGAGGACTTTACAACCATTCAAACAAGGAACACAAAATACACCCAGATTTGGAACAACTATTCGTGGATCACACAAGTTGTTGTCTCCTGTGTGTAGAGAACCCACAACAAACGGCACATTGGCGCGGTGGGTCAAATTCTAAACATTCAGATGCCCATATCTCCTTGACTTCATTCAACTCTATTTCAGTGTTTACAACAGTATGAGCAGTATAAAGAAAATAGAATACGTCAAGTAACGCCCTCGCGTCGTAAAACAGGATTGAGAATGAAACGCGTCGCGCTTGTAAAACCTATTATTGGCAAATGTAGTTTCAAGGGACGAGTTGAAAAGTACTTTATGACGTAGCAGATTGCTGTGGTCATCTCACACAGTCACGTTTATATTATTCATCAGAACGTTTGTGTAAAATAGACCGTTGTAGCCTATATGGCGTTTCGTTTGGTTGTAGCAACGTCTTATGAGAATCCGGGTATACAATAATATCAGCCCTGTATTAAACTGTCCCACTGCTGGGCACGGCCTCTTCTCAGTGTGAGTAGGGTTAAGCTATCACACTAGCCCAGAGCGGATTAGCAAATCTTCACATATCTTAGAGAGCATTATGAAGAACTCTTAGACATGCAGGTTTCCTCACGATGTTTTTCCTTCGACGTAGATGCGACCGATCTTATCTTATCTTATGTGGGGGCCAGTCAGTGCAGACCGGCGACACTTCGACCCAGTGGGATCTTTTGTGTCGACACTCTCCCAATAACGACTGCCATAGATGTTCATGGCAGCCGGGACCAACGGCTTAACGTGCTCTCCGAGGCACGGAGCAGGCGATAATTGTCAATCAATACGCACATAATTGCGAAATATATTAATATATATTAATACGTGAAGCAAAAACTTTGTACCCCTTTTTACGAAAATTGCGCGGACGGAGGCGTATGAAATTTGGCACAGTTGCACGCACGCAGTGGCACGCAGTCGAATCGCGTAACTATGGTTACATATATCAATATATAATGACATATATCAGCAATACCTTACAGGCAAACTTTGGTCGAATTTCGAGCACTAGGCGACGGCTAGTAAATAAGAAAGCGGCAACAAACACTTTAAAGTTTGTGATTCTTATTAAAACGTTTTACTGGTAAATGGTAGGAACTCGAAGTATAGCCGAGAGAGAAAAAAATTCTGTTTAAAAATGGAATAAAAGATCACTTCGTTGGCTTCTGGATAAGCGCTTACGCAGCTGCAAATTGTGAGGTTTTCTTTTCAACTAACGTATAATAAGGTATTTCTGACAAGTTGTGCAGCAGGAGGTTGTTAGTACTCAGAAAAGTAGACATTAATAAATTCCTTATTACGTGGAACTTGAAAGAAACTTGTTTTATAATACACCCTAATGTCCAATTACTAGGCATCAGGGTTTCAAATTACTAGTATTCTGGTTAACTGTTCCAGCCGAACTAATTTGCTTGTCTTAAGAGTAGGTTCACGTCATTAGTGATGAGTAGGCTTCTAACCGGCGACCTCTCGATCAATATGGCCTGACGTTGTTTTCATTCTGTATACACGTAAGTAAGTTTTAAACTACTATGTATTACAGGCTGACTTTAAATATGACCTGCTTGAGTGTTTCGTAAGTGGTGCCGAAATGGTGTAATAGTTGCAGCTCCTTACAGAACTGTCTGTCAAATTAGCAATATTGAAAACGAGCGACTAAAAAGTGGCCGTGAGTTTCTTACCAGTTATTCTCATCTTTTTCGGTTCTACGCTCTTGCTTTGCTGAACATGGCAATAGATAAATGTGAATTTACATTCATTAGTGTAACTTTAATGTTCATAAGGGTTACTTTGTTACCTCTAAGAATAAATGTACCGGTTTACTCCTGTTTACTCTTTATTACACACAAGTGTGATATAACAACACTCTCCAGAAACATTTCATAATTATGATAATCATACATAATTTAATATAGCAAAATTAAAATTTGAACGCCAAGCTCTTTGCCAGCGCATCTCAGCAGGGGTGACTAAATATACATTATTAAAGGATAGTTGGAAATTTATTCGGTGGGTGTGCCACCTTCTTAGTGGGGGGGCGGAGGGTGCAGTTTCACACGACTGCTCACGGCTTCGGTTATTTACTGTTCACCTGAAGCACTTCGGGGAAAAACGATCGAAAAGAGGGAATAAATAAAAATATATCTCTTTTACGAACAAACAGTTGCGTTTTTGACACGCGATGTAGCTCTCTGAAGAGTGTTTTGGAGAGGTCTGTGAGATATGTATCTATAAGTATATAATAAAGGGTTGATCATACCGATATTTTGCATTCCACTGGTATCAACCAGGACCAGTTTGAGACGCTACAAGTTATGTGGAAGGTAATGTTTTGGTAAACAGACCCTTTATTTTTCGCTCCCTCGGGCAATAAGGCTATTGCTGCAAGGGACTTTTCAAACATACTATTGATGGACGCAAAGCACACCCAGACCCGAAACAATAATTTGTGGACCTCAAAATTAATCGGGTTTCAAACGCAGATTATTATTATTATCCAATCTATACTAATATCATAAAGCTGAAGAGTTTGATTGTTTGTTTGTTTGAACGCGCTAATCTCAAGAACTATTAGTTCGAATTGAAAAAATATTTTTGTGATGATAGCCTATTTACCGAGGAAGGTTATAAGCTACATAACATTACGCTACGACCCACGGGAGCACCGCAGTAACCATAAACGTGAGTGAAACCGCGGGCACATCTAGTTGATTATAATCCTAAAAAAATACTTTCTGGCCCATCATGAGGACACGGATACAATTCTCGAGTCGTAAAATAATAGTTTTGCTGTTAAAGACATTTACAATAACAGCATGGGTTATGAAAACGTGCCGAGGAAACAGCGATAGGCCTTCGTGCAACTTAAAACCAGCTGTTGAAAACATACGTACATAGATTCACGCCTGTTTCCCAGAGGGGTAGGCAGAGACTACGGATTTCCATTTGCTACGATCCTGACACACTTCTCTGGCTTCATTCACTTTCATCACATTTCTCGTACACGCCCGTCGGTTCAAGGAGCTCTTGACCTGGCCTTTGACCAGAACGCCTCCGATCTGATCCTCCAGCTGTTGAAATGTAAGCGTAATACACTCTTGGCTACCCCTTTAGGTATATACATATATTCGTTAACGTATAGTATGTAACCTAGTACATATTTCAACCCAAAATAAAATTCGCTTCAGACACGCCACCAATCCTAAAATCTGTCTTAGCTCTGTCTGATTCAGGGTTTAATTGTGCAAAAAGGCGTAGGCTTGGCAGTTGGAATGGTGCCCAAATTGTGAGAATAATGTCAAGACCCTTCCTTTTCAGAGGTCTATAACGTTGTGGGTGTCAGCAAATGGTAATAGGATCAAATTGTGCTCATACTTATGGGCGATAGAGGATTCTAGCGTTTATCGTTTCAGCTCTTTTCTAACGTACTTACATTGCAATTCATGTGTTTTAGGTCTCACACGAAATTAATCAGATCAAGCTTCTGCCCGGGACTTCGTCGTGAATTTCACCGAATAGTCCACCGGGATAAAACGTATACTATAACGTGTTAATCCAGGACATGCTTATGAGGATAGAGAAACAAACATATAAATATCTTCATAAACTTCAATACTTACATAGTCTGGTGCCTATTTTCGAAGGCGTATGCAGATGGGTGTGTCACATGCTTTCAACTATGATTTTGGCTCCAAGGTAAAGTGTGTTTATCCAGACTAAATAATGCTATTGAAAATGTATTGGCAAAAACACTTTATGATCGGCTGTTTTAGGTACTAAGCCCGAGACCTCATGCAGAGTAGTCGTGTTTTCTACGGTTGCTTAAATTTTTCTATTTATTATATTATTTATTTATTTGGGAGCTTTCAGCCACACACTGCCATGTCAGCTCCATCATACTATCCTATACTTATTTATTATTCATATTATAACTTAAGTAGACCTTAGGTATATATTGGTTGGTCCAATGAGGCTGTCAACAAACCTTGACATTTATAATAATAAATATGCAGTACGTTTACAAGAATTCAAGCGCGGTTGTAACTAGGCTGTGAATACCATATGAGTCGTTTATCTACTCGTATGGTGAATACTATACGCTCCAATAAGGTTGCCTAGACTTCGGGATATAAATAATAATAATATCAGCTCTGCCTACAAACTATCCTACTACTGGTCAAAGACTAAAGAGCTTTGTTAGGCCATAGTCCACCACGCTAGACAGACCAGATTCTTCACATCTTTAGGCACATTATAGACACCTCTCAGACGCGTTAAAGCGAGCAATAATTGACAACTTAATACGCACATTACTTCGAAAAGTCAGAAATGTGTGCAGTCGGATGAAACTCGCGACCTCTGCGTGGTAGTCCAAAGGTTTACTCGGTTTAGTGGGAACTATGCTATCATTTCTTTCAAGGAGTACATAGATTATATACAGTTTTACTAGTCACCAACAACTTACTTATAGACTGACTTTTAGAGTAGTAGCGCCTCGCTGATTTCAGCATGAATGTGCCGGCTCGACCGGGGAAGAACTACCCTCTCACAGAATATCGATGATAATCCGTGGCCTCACTGGACTTATCCGAAACTCAGCGCTGCACTACCTACCACGGTGCTGCAGCATTATGCTGAGATAAGTGCCATTTTTGGTCTCGCACTGGCGGTATGATGTAATTACATAAATTGCTTATTCTTACGTTTTCTTTGTTATCATATTTGTATTTCTAAGTTTTTTTTGTTTTGGTTGTTTTTTTTGTTTTATGCTAGTGTAGAGGTCAAAATAAACTGTTTTCTTTCTTTCTTTCTATTGCTACTGTTGTGTTTCGTTCGGTGAGTGAGAGTGCCGGAGGCTCAATCACCCCTTGCCCGCTCCTTCTCCTTCCCACTTCCTTTCCTAAAGGGTCGGCAATGCGCAGGGGATGCCTCTGGTGTTGCAGGCGTCCATAAGCCACGGTGACCGCTTACCATCAGGTGGGCCGTATGCTTGTTTGCCACTCAAGTTGTATAAAAAAATATACTGAATATATGCTACAGTGGTCGACACAGTCACCATATCAACAGTTTCATAGTAAAAGGAAAGTTCTGAAATGTTATGCAAGTTTAACGATGTCGTTTTCAATCGTTAAACTCTCATAACATTTCAAAACTTTCCTTTCACGATAAAACTATTGGCTTTTTATGCGAACTCGTTGCATCCAAAATTCACTATTTCTATATTAAATGTGACCGGAATTACTTTTGCCAGGGGACCGAGAAAAATATAAATAGTGTAATGCAATTCCAAACTGATTAGAAATAAAAGCGCAGACTTTTCTAGAAAAGAGAGATTAGAAACCTATTTGCTATAATGTTTTATTTACTCGTTTTCTATATTTTCTGTTGGTTGTGAGAATTTATATGAAATAGTTGCCTTTTGTAGAAGAGTATTTATGTTTGACTTTCATCTATACCTACTATTATCATAAAGAAGAATAAAATTTTATTTTTTGTTTGTTTGTTTGTAAGGGTTTAATTCAAAAACTATTCAACCGATTTTAAAAATTATTTCATCATTGGAAAGCTTTATTATCACTGATAAAAAAATACTGTGAATAACCTTTTTTTTGCCTCTCGGACCTGGAGCTGAACGGATGGCGGGCAGGGCCACAAAGCCCGCCACCCCCAGGTCAAACCTCAGGGTGGCTGGAGGTCGTCTCGCGCCCTCCGGCGCCCGGTTCTGTGGCTAACCTAATCTAACCTACTTTTAAGTGAGCGAAGCCGCGCGCTAAAGCTAGTGTAAAATATAGATAAGTTCCTACAGGACAAATTTCCGACATACACAATCTTCAATCAAACTGTCTTTTTGTTGTCGCCTAGTGAGGCGAGCCTTATTACTAGTTAACCAATTGAACGTATGTATAAAGAAGCAAAGCAGCGATAGCTTAGTGGGACACCGTTGGACTGTCACGCAGAGGTCTCGAGTTCGAACCTAAGATGCAAACCCACGGTGCAAATCTCTGACTTTTTGAAGGTAAATGCGTATTAAATAGTTAATTATCGCTTGCTTTAACGGTGAAGGAAAACATCGTGAGGAAACATGCATCTCTGAGAGTTTTCCATAATGTTCTCGAAGATATGTAAAGTCTGCCAACACGCACTGGACCAGCGTGGTGGACTATGGCCTAACCCTTCTTACACTGAGAAGAGGCCCGTTCCCAGCAGTGGGACAGTTTAATACAGAGCTGATATTATATAAAGAAGCAAGCGTTCAATACAAGCTTCTGTGCTTGTAGACCAAGCTTTTCAAAGATAAAAAGACAAAGTTTCCACCCGCCAATTCTTGCGTTCTCTTTGTACATACATACATAGATTCATGCCTGTTTCCCAGAGGGGTAGGCAGAGACTACGGATTTCCATTTGCTACGATCCTGACACATTTCTCTGGCTTCATTCACTTTCATCACATTCCTCATACACGCCCGTCGGTTCAAGGAGCTCTTAAGCTGGCCTTTGTCCAGAACGCCTCCGATCTGATCGAGAAACGCTTTGTAAGCTTCGCTTAATAGATACCTAGTAGATTAATTTAAGTGTTCACGTATTCCAGTAGTATGGCCCATAAAAAGAAACTATTTCGATTTGATGGCTAACATAAAACTCGTTTAATAAAATGATCGCTACCGCTTTTATCTGTATCGTTAAAATGCACGCAGGTACCTTAGTCTTGTAGGTTAAGTGCAAACACTTGTGGATTTCCTGATCATATGTGACGGGTTCAATTCCAGAGCAGATATGTTCTGGATTTATACGAACATAGTCTGATACCAATAACCTAAGTATGGAAGAGACTACTTAATAGGGGGCGAGTCTTTTGCCGTTTATTGAGCACAAAGTCAAAGTCAAAAATCATTTATTCACTTAGGTCACAAAGTAACACTTATGAACGTCAAAGGGGTTAGTGAGTTTGTTACATTTACTGAATTTACATTTATGTTAGTTGCAAGGTTCAGGCAAAAGGTTGAGCCTATGAGAAGATACCTGCAAGAAACTCAAGGCCACTCTTTTAAATCACCATCAAATTATAATTTCAGTATTTTACAACTCATTATGTACCAGGTGTTGCAGTCACTGTCCATATAAAACTAAATTCTAAAAATAAAAGAAAAACTTTCAGACTCCATGCTCCCACAGAAAATTTCTTGTCAGAACATTCTAATAACACTTTGCTCGCTTTGGAAATCGAACCCGAGACCCCATGTACAGCAGACGCAAATACTATTACTGTGCTACCGAGATAGTGTTTACAGCTGGTATAACTCAAAAAGACTTTCATTAGTTACACAACTGATTATTTTTAATTTTAACATTTAGAAGTCTTACTTATGAATGTTAAAATTAAACCTAATCAGTTTAATACATGTACAGTTTAAGAATATATAAAGCAAGAAGACATTGTATTGAAAAAATAATAGTGAAGGGATTTATCAAGATTTAAAAAAGAAATTCGTTTCAGTTTCAGGACCTATGTAATCTATACTAATATTATAAAGCTGAAGAGTTTGTTTGAACGCGCTAATCTCAGGAACTACTGATTCGATTTGAAAAATTATTTTAGTGTTGGATAGCCTATTTATCAAGGAAGGCTATAGGCTATATAACATCACGCTACGACCCACGGGGACGGCGCAGTAACGATAAACGCGGGTGAAACCGCGGGAACATCTAGTGTAGTATAATCTATACTAATATTATAAAGCTGAAGAGTTTGTTTGTTTGTTTGAACGCGCTTATCTCAGGAACTACTGGTTCGATTTTAAAAACTATTTTAATGTTGGATAGCCTATTTATCGAGGAATGCTATAGGCTATATAACATCACGCTACGACCCACGGGGCGGCGCAGTCACGATAAATGTGGGTGAAACCGCGGGCACATCTAGTATTTGTAATAATGTTGATTGTCAGATTCAGACTTCGTGTTGCTACTGAAATTTCCTGGTCAGAAGAAATCCATAACAATTTGCTTGTCCTGGAAACCAAACCCGAGACTGCAAGCACAGCAGTCGTATAAATACCCGCCACCAAATAGTCATTGCGTAAATTATGAAGCATCTTATTTGGCCTTCAACAAGTACCAGCTGCCATTATTTTCCCCTACATTAGTGACCCTGATTTAAAAATTGTCATGTAATCGACTCGCGGCGCACGGCTGCGTCCGCGACGAGCGAGGAGGTGCCATCTCTAGTCCCCCTCCGAGCAGCGGCGGCCTATAAAAGTGGATCGCGCCCTGGTGCAGACCTCCTTCCTTCCGCTGCGCTGCACTACCAAATCTAAGTGGTTCTTCCATTAAAGAACCACGTAGGAAGCCTTAAGAACCACGCCCTGTATATTGTTTGCGTAGAAGTGTAATTCATAAATAATTACTAGTTAATTGAAAGTATTAATTGTTGTACTATCTTTGAATCATCTCTGCTTAACATAACTTCAAGACACCACGCCCCTACAGCGTGGCCTGTTGTATTCCTATCTAAATCCTTAAGGTTACAAAGTGACGTAATAATATAACGAATTACGTAATGAAAATATGCTCACCAGTTTCTTTAAATCCATCACAAGTTAGAATAAATACGACTTTTGTAGTAGGTACCTATAACAGTATATTATTATAGTACTTTTCTAGTGATTTCCTAGGATCTCTAGTACGAACTGTATCTTTACACAGAATGTTTGACTACGGAGCTCAAGGAAAACACTGTTAATTACTCGCAACTAACAAAACAAATAGACACTCTAGAAAAATACGTCGCGTCACAAGACTATTAAGAAGGTTCTTGTAAAAAGACGTAGTTTTGATTTGAATGGTAATTATTGTAAACCTGATTGACTATAATGGCGATGATTGGCCCTGACTTCATTAAACCGAGGTTCGATAAAATATAAACTAGGTTAAGAGACTTATAGTTTTTGCGTATTACTTACACAATAGTAAAATCAGATCAAAAATATGTTTATTCATGTTGGTGACAAAGTAACACCTGTGAACGAAAAAGTTACACTTATTAATGTGAATTGACATTTATCTGTTGTCATATTCAACAAAGCAAGGGCGTAGAACCAATGGCAATTGGCAAGCAACTCACAGCCACTCTCTTTAACCCCCGACGCAAAAACGACAGGGTGTTATATGTTTGACGTGTCTGTGTGTGTGTCTGTCTGTGGCATCGAAGCTCCCGAACGGATGAACCGATTTTGATTTAGTTTTTTTTGTTTGAAATGTGAATTAGTCGGGAGTGTTCTTAGCTATGTTTGATGAAAATCGGTCTAAAATGGCCGCCGCCATAAAATAGCGGATAAAATATTTTTTCACAACCCTTTAATATGGGTATCAAATGAAAGGGCTTGACTAGTAGAATACTATACACTATTATAAATTTCAAATCCAAGATGGCCCTCACCGCAAAATAGCCGATTACTATTTTTACTATTTTGTGTCGGGGTTTTTAAATTTAAAATTTTAATCGCCAAATTTTCAGTATTGTTTTACGTTTACGCGAACGTTGTACATTGAAATTAAACCACTTTATACGGCTATAATCGCCATTTTTATTTATTAAAACACTATTATTACATAATTTTGAAACTTTTAACTACTATTGTTAACCCGTGAAGATGGCTGCCGAAAATTCGGAGAAAATGGAAATTAAATCTGAATAGTTTTTATTATTTAAATACCATAAATAAAAGTAATACAGTAACTAGTAACAATGTTTAACAATAGTAGTTTAAATGTTCAAAATTATGTGATAATGTTAAAAAAATAAAAAGAGATAAAATTAGTATAAACTGGTTTAATTTCAGTTCACCATATTGTTTATTTATACTAATATTATAAAGCTGAAGAGTTTGTTTGTTTGAACGCGCTAATCTCAGGAACTACTGGTTCGATTTGAAAAATTATTTTAGTGTTGGATAGCCTATTTATCGAGGAAGGCTATAAGCTATATAACATCACGCTACGACCCACGGGGGCGGCGCAGTAACGATAAACGCGGGTGAAACCGCGGGAACATCTAGTTTTACATATACTGTAAGATTGTAAGGAGCTGCAACCATTAAACTAGTCATCATTCATCAGTAGGTACTGAGCATTGGACTTGGTGGACAGAACTGAGGTAGCATGAGTAACTTACCCATAAAAGCGAGGTTAATAGGCCCGGTCTCTGACGTCATGTAAAAATCAAACTTGTGTTGCTAATTCAGTGAGCCAATCATAGCATTTGACATGCCTTTGACTGTCTGTTCACAGCAGGTGAAATACGTTTGATTCCCATTTTCTGAATGACTATTCAACGTTGTGTCATGATCAAATTCATTACAAGTGATTTGATTAGCTGTTGCTAATTAAGTTAGCCAACCATCGCAATTGACATGTGTTTGACTATCTTCTGGTACCTATTACCTTAGTATCTTTACCAATATTATAAATTTGAAAGTAACTCTGTCTGTCTATCCGTCTGTCTGTCTGTTACCTTTTCACGGCTAAACCACTCAACCGATTTAGATGAAATTTTGTACAGGTATAGTTTAAAACTTGGGGAAGGACATAGGCTACTTTTTATTGATGTAGGTATCACGCAGGCGGAGCCGCGCGCAAAAGCTAGTATTAAATAATTACCAACGCGATTAAGAGTCGTTGTCTTATATTATATTGAGTATGTATACAAATCGCGAATGCCTAAAAATATTTTCTGCTTAATACAGTATTTTTATTGCTAGTGGAGTTTGATTACGCGGGTCTGTTGCTGCTACTAAAAATTTCTTGACAGAAAATCATAATAACGCTTTGCCCGACTCGGGAAACAACGTCGAGACCTCATACAATAGTCGCATTCATCTATCTATACTAATATTATAAAGCTGAAGAGTTTGTTTGTTTGAACGCGCTAATCTCAGGAACTACTGGTTCGATTTGAAAAATTATTTTAGTGTTGGATAGCCTATTTATCGAAGAAGGCTATAGGCTATATAGCCACGCTACGACCCACGGGAGCGGCGCAGTAACTATAAACGCGGGTGAAACCGCGGGAACATCTAGTTAGTATATACGACGGTTCTTAATTCGTATGTCAGAGCAGCGATAGCTCAGTGGGGAGACCAACAGACTGCAATGCAGAGGGTCTCGGGTTCGAACCCACGTCACGCACCTCTGACTTTCGGAAGTTATATGACTTTTCGAATTTATGTGCGTATTGATTGACAATTATCGCCTGCTCCGTGCCTCGGAGAGCACGTTAAGCCGTCGGTCCCGGCTGCCATGAACGTCTATGGCAGTAGTTATTGGTAGAGTGTCGACACAAAAGATCTCACTGGGTCGAAGTGTCGCCGGTCTGCACAGACTGGCCCCCACATAAGATAAGATAAGATAATTCGTATGTCAATCCAGATTAATTCGGCTTACAATTGAACTCAAAGATTTAAATAAAAGATTTTCAATACCAAAGATTACATACAAGTTAATAAAACAAAGCTAATAAACGACCATAATATTATATTTCCTAGCCCCACGGTCCATAGAAAGTATCTAATAACATTTTATGAACAGTTAATACGAGCATATTGACTTAGTACTTGTATAAACATTTCTTTATAATAATATAAACAAAATAACTGCGATTTATGACAAAAATTATGCTAACACTGAACAATTAGTTCAACAATATTTACAGACCTTGAACTACGATCAAACTGAAAATTTGATGACTGTTATTCGATAAGTGTTACGCAATAAAATAGCTCTTTAAGTTGTCATAGTAATCACTTAGTTTATAATGTAATTCATAAGTTTTGTATACAAATAATAATGTTTTATAAGTATTGTTTTAGAATTTATATCTTTATTATACAGTATTTGCCCCTAATGCCTGTGGCACAGGTTTACCCTAGTACAGGCACCCTTATAAATTACCTTTACAATGTAACATAAGCTCTGTATCCATTTGTACCAATTTAAGTTAAATAAATGATTATTATTATTATTATTATTATAAACACTTGTTTAGAACGCCATATATTTTTATAGCTTTGAGTTAGAACCTTTTTTATGGTACTATGAGGCTATTCTAGTATTCTATGATAGTTTCGGCTAGACATGTAGAGCCGTTTTAAAGATAAGCAGCAGCTATGACATACAGACGAGATAACAGCCCTATAAACGTGACAGTTACACCTAGGGTTCCCAACATTTTGTACGAGAAATGAAATATTAAGATACAACCATTTTGGGTCACACAAATTTTTGTTCCTTGTGTCCGTTATTTGAATGTTTTAAGTCACCCGCGACACAAAATTTATAATATTCTCTGTATAAAATCGATTGTATTGAAAATCTGTTATGTAAATCATTGAGTCCAAATTGAAAGCCTTTTTCAGACGCCTGATTAATTTGTTTTGACACACTCATTATATTATCACTCGTTTGAATGTTTGCAAAGTCTCACGTGATCCAGGAACTATTCCAAGTGCGAGCGTAGTCTTTTACACGATACTTTTTAGTCTTTTGTTAAAAAACAAAAGACAAAAAAGTGTGGTCTTTCTTTCTTCTCTTTTCGTGTGGTTAGTGGCCAACCTGTTGTCAAGAGTTGTGCAAGCCGCCCGTAGGCCTCTGACATGGTTTAACGACTGCTGTCAATTTGACAACAACCGAGACCGACTTTTTACGTGCCCTCCGAAGCACGAAGACGCTCAGATGACTCATGATCACTAAGCGGTCACCCATCTATAGACTGACCGTACCCAACGATGCTTAACCTCGCTAATCGTTTACCGATCAGTGAGTGCAACTGGCTATGAGCGCCGTGTGGTAGTAGTGAGCGTGTAAAAAGATGACCTCAGGGAGCCGGTATAATCATTATGAATCATAATGATACATTTATGTGATCTTGAAGAAACTAAGTTTATAATTAGCAAACAATCCAATTGCATGTCAATGATTGTACAAGGAGAAATTGTGAGGATGAAGTAAAGTATAAAATAGTTCGGAGTCAAGCTGAAGGCATAGTTGTGTGAACTCTCTCGGATTGTTCTGTGTTGTGCTTGTGACTGTTCATAAAATATTAATAAGTATATCAAGTAAGTACTTAGGTAAATAGAATTTCAATTGAGTTATACAATATGTCTGTTTTTCTGTTGGTAATCATTTGTGATGTGTTTTACTAGAGTTGTGGTACTAGAGCATTAGTTCCCAAAGTGGTCCAGGTGGACCCCCAGGGGTCCACGGGAGACTCGACGGGGGTCTACGTTGGCGTGACAAAAAAATGGGGGTGCACAATTCGAAAGCCAGGGGTCCACGAAAATTTATTTTGACTTCACCGATTGTTTGATACACTCAGCGACTGTTACTTGTAAAAACTTAGGTATATTGCATATTCCATATTCAGTACCAGTGGTTTTTCGATTTTTCGGTAGAGAATTACCAAAAAAAAAAGGTCAGCCCACCTACCGTGGTAGGTTCAGTTCCGTTACTTGCATGAACTTGTTTAGCTGCAGGGGGTCCACCGGAACCAGCTAAATTTTTTAAGTGGTCTATGACAAAAAAAGGTCTGGGAATCTCTATAGTAGTTTATGATATGTTGTTACCTGCGATTTAGAACGATTTGGTAAACTCGAGTTTGTCTCTTTAATATCACGTGTGTAAAATTGCATTCGAATGATAAATATGTAGTTTATTTTATTTATTTATTTTGTACAGTTTATGGTAGTCTCATATATTAATATAGCGTATTACAAAACTGTTGGACGGTGGGTTCAAAAAAAAAAGGAAAATACTATAACAGTAATTTTACGAATCGATTCTTATAAATTTTGACCTGACAACGGCTAATAAATCGATGAACGCCGACTGCACGCACGAAAAGGTATGACTCATTGTCCCATTTCACTCATTGTCCCGTTACGCTCATTGTCCCGTTACGCTCATTGTAACGTTACGGGAAATAAATTTTGTTATGACGTTGTCACGTTAAACTATCGTCCGTAAACCTACTTTACAGACAACCTATTTTTTTGAAGTGAAAACTTCTTTAGGCGCGTTGAGCACTTCTTCGGTGAACTAAAATCATAAAACTCGTGTCATCGTCACGCTTCCACGCTTTCCATTTTTGAATTATTTTAAAATATTAACAATATCTCAGAAATGGTGCGTCCTACGCAAAAAGTAACGAAATTTTGACCCCCTTAATAACCGCTAAGAGAGTATAGGGAATCCAAAGCACACTTTTTTTTTTTCACTTCTATCGTCAGTCCCAAAAGACTGCCCCAATTTTTTTTCTGGAAATATCTATGAGATATGTTTTTGATTTAGCTTCAAATTGGTTTAATAGTATTTCTAATGATAACATTCGAATACAATTATTGAGCACTACGCGATACCTACTTTGCATGTTCAAGAACTCGGCGCACACACGACGTCAACACAATCGAATAAATTACGAATGCAATCGTGTACACCGCTAAGCTTAATAGTCTACTACTAAGAGAAATAAACTGTATACATAAAACCAGCGAAGTGCTACGTAGTGAAATGTAGGGATTAAAACTAATGCGGGTAATAAAAAAGTTATGATCAAAGTTGACGAAGATTAGCCCAACTCTCAGTAGACGAGGCTAGGAGCTGGTGCAGTTATAAAATTGTTTGTTGGAAATAAAAAGAATTGAAAAAGTCACCAATGTAATAAAATTGTATTTAATCTTTTGTATAACATTATTTTACTGTGTACCTATACTTTGGCTAATATTAATCTCTTGCGTTATAAAATTGTGATTTCTACGGTGTTTTGCCATTTTTATATGCTGGTAAATTTGAAATTAGTTGATAATTATTTTGTATTAAAAACTGCTCCCAAGTCTAAAATCAACCCCAGTGTCACAGGGAATATTACAAATTAACGGATACAAAGTATATCAAGACTCATAATAAACATTTGTAGATTACTCAGATAATTGTCTTGTGTAGGATTTGAAGCGAGGCCGCATACACGCTACGTTCTTCTCCCTCCTTACAGTCAAGGTAGTATTAAGATAATGTATTTTAAACTATTATGCATATTGAATACAGCATATTATTAATAAAACAAATTTGGGGCAGTCTTTGGGGAATGCCGATAGAAGTGAAAACTTTAATCCTTGATCATAAACACTTCTTTATAAACCAAAAATAATTCAAAAATGGAAAGCGTTCGGCGACGATGACGCGAGTTCCATGATTTTTGTTCACCCAAGAAATGCTCAACGGGCCTAAAGAAGTTTTCACTTCAAAAATATAGACATAGCATGCATAAAAGCCTGAAAATAACGTACACTTTTTTAAAAGACCGCTTCTCAAAAAGGACACGATTTTCCAAGGTTTACAAAACGCAAATAAAGATGTCATCGTCATGACAGATGGCACGCAATATCAGCGTCGTATATCAACCATGCAACGTAACTGAATGCACGGCGAGATTATAGTTTGATGAGTTCCGTTCTAAGTTACACACTGAGCCACCGGTGGCGACCAAAATGAAGCCACTCGTGGCCGCCACAAGTTGTGGATTAAGTTTTGTATACATTTCGTATAAGGCATGAGCTGCGAGAGTAATAGGCACTTGCGTCTTATTTAATTACCTGTCTTTCGCGCACAATTTGATTATGGCCGCCACATGTGCCCAGTGTACGACGCACTAAGATTCGAATAAAAATAACAAGCCTCACGGACTTGTCAATCCTCTCTTTATCTCCCTCTTTCTTGTCAACTAGAATCTTCAGGTGATAGTAGGGTATATAATATAATACATTATTTTTTGTTTCGCTTTCATTTAGGTCACAAAAACCTTTTAAAAACGTTAGATTTTAGAGATTAGTGGGTTTTAAAGCACAAAGAAAACATGGCTTAGTCCACTAAGCCACGTTTTCTTTGTTAATAAAGACTTACCATTCCTTAAGATCTTTTTTGATACCGTCAATTTATTATTATCTTCAAAGCGAAAATATATAGTCGTAAAGTTATTCTATTTAAAATAAACGAAGCGAGAAAGAAATGACACGATATTATACCGAATAAATAATATTATTCGAAATAGAGGCAGACAGAGGCCTTATAACTTACCGAAATAAAACGTTATCTATAGATATCATTTTCTTTTATTTCTTACAGCACTTACCTGAAAATAACAAAAAGAAATCATTATTAAACAATATTTTATGTCAGATATAGTAAAATAAATATAATGGATTTCAATAATTTCTCCTAAAAAGTACCTTTTTATTATAGTTATTAAATACAGTTGTTACTTTAATAAACAAAGTGCGGCTCAACTGGGCTGGATATCATTTTCGTGTCATAAAGAAAATGTTATTACATTAAATTTGTTAGTTTTCCAGCAACATATTTTGCTGTATTATTTGCTGCATAGTTTTGATATTTTTGTAATAATGTACGAGGTGACATTTATTTTTATTACGTGTTGATATTATCGGCTTAAATAACCACAAATGATAACCGCTGAAATCCTAACTAATATTATAAATGCGGTTCGACCGATCATCTTGAAGTTTTGCATGCACGTTGCCAGGGGTAAAGAAAAGGAAATAGGGTACTTTTCTGGATGAAAGGTCCTGCTAATAATCTAATCTAACCATTTACGCAAGCGAAGCCGCGGGCAAAATCTAGTGAAACATAATTTACTACTTTAGTTTTTTTTGACGGAATTGATATGAACGCGTTTGCAGCCTATGGTAATATTTTTCCATGAGACAAGCCTTGCTTCTTTGCATGTGTATATGTTTAAAAAGATCTTTAAAATTCCAAGTTTTAATGGTAGTTCTAACATGGCTTAACGACTGCTGTCAATTTGACATCAACCGGGACCGACTATTTACGTGCCCTCCGAAGCACGGAGACGCTCAGATGAAATATCACTAAGCGGTCACCCATCTATAGACTTGAACAACTCTTGACAACAGGTTGGCCACTAACCACACGAAAAGAAGATGGTAGTTCTGACTATAAAATTCTCAAAGGCTCATTTATCACTTAGCATTGAACCCACAGAAATTCAAATCTGAAAAGAGGGCATCCGCTTTAAAGATAAAGGAATCGAGATCTGTTCGAGTGCCATGTTTTGTTCAGCTCCTCAACTCATAAGTATAGAAACAGGAATTTATAACGTACTTCAATTGATTTAAAAGGCACATTATTGAGTATTTTTATTAGGAAAACTTCCCGCACGAAATTGTACGAGAGCGAACTTAATGATCTATAAATATTGGTTTCAAGTTTAAAATGTTCTTTGCGTAGTGTGTCTGAATATTTTATTTTAAAAGAAAATTCTCGCACTTGTTGTAATAAATAGCTTTGTCTCTGGGGACATTACAAAAATTAAAAAAAAAGACACAAAGAATACCCAGACTCGAAAAAACTATGTGTGGATCATAAAAATTTGGCATTGCGCATTATGAAGGCAAACCTTCAATCCTGGGTCCTTTAAGCGGGGCGTGAAAAAGCACCTTCTCAGACCGTCAAAGTAGAGACCTCAACATCGCCTCGGCTACTATGAGGGCGGTGTGGAGGCCACTGCTCTTAAACCACACGACTGCTTACCATCAGGTGGAGTGTGGTCATTTTGACGAGCACGATAATAAAAAAATAAAAAAAAAACTTTTAGATCTACAAGTTTCTGTTTCTTTTTATCTTTATTTAAAAAAATACTTCTTCCGCACTAGGTATCTTGTATAAAGGCGGACTTATAAGTACTTGTCTCTAAGTATATGTTTCAAGTTTGAGGTGGTTTGGATCAGGCCTGCAAAGTTTTTAACCAGTAAAGTCTTAAAATGCCACGAATAATTAAAAATCTTTGGTGCCTGGCCGCCGGTGTGCCAGAGCGACTCAATAGGTTAAAAGTAACAGCTTATGTTTAGCAGTGGACTACAACATACTAAATTGTTAATTGCTATATTCCAGCATGAAACTCCTATTGGTGGCGGTGGCGGTGGCGATCTCCCTGTCGTGCGTAGGCGCAGTTGACGTGTACTCCAGCCGGTACGAGAAGGTGAACCTGGACGAGATCCTGGGTAACAAGCGCCTGCTTAACGGCTACATGAAGTGCGCCCTCGACCAGGGCCCCTGCACTCCTGAAGGAAAGGAACTCAGGTGTAAGTGTTATGGAGTGTTATATACCTTATTTTGTCATATGCTTGATGGTTAAGCGATAGCGATGCTTTGCCGATCCTTCAAATTGTAGTCACTGTGCGATGAGGTTTACAATAGACAGTAGCTTGCTTGTGTTGCGCAGCGATAGCTCAGTGGGGAGACCAACAGACCGCAATGCAGAGAGTCTCGGGCTCGAACCCACGTCGCGCACCTCTGACTTTCGGAAGTTATATGACTTTTCGAAACTATGTGCGTATTGATTGACAATTATCGCCTGCTCCGTGCCTCGGAGAGCACGTTAAGCCGTCGGTCCCGGCTGATATCCAGTCAAATCTGGTTAAACTAGAAAGCCGACCCCAAGTGACTTGGGAATAATAAAGGCTAAGGAGAAGAGTAGCTTGCTTGTGTTTCCTTATCGATTATTAGTAAATGAGCTGCAAGCTTGTGTGTTATCAACAGCAATTAAAATATAGTATTAGGTTTAACTTAAAAGGTAATTACTATTTTTGGAAAATAAATAAATAATATTAGCATCGGTCAAGTCGGGTTCGCTCACCGTGTGTTCCGTTTCTATAGAAACTTACTAACCGTACTAACTACCCCAAATATATAGAGAATTGCGACGTTAGTTCCTGTTATAAGCAGCTGTAGTGATGAAACAGACAGATGGCCAGCGGACAGCCAAAGTCGCACCATAAGGTTTCCCTTTTATCAACTTGGTAAGGTAACATTAAAAAAAAAAGTTGGAGCAGTCTTTCGGGACTGCCGATAGAAGTGAAAACTTTAATCCTTGATCATAAACACTTCTTTATAAATAAAACAAAACGCACAAAAAAAAGGGGCGGGTCGGATTCCTGATACTTTCTTAGGAGTTATTAAGGTTGTCAAAATTTCGTTATTTTTTTGCGTAGGACGCACCATTTCTGAGATATTGTTAATATTCTAAAATAATTCAAAAATGGAAAGCGTGGAAGCGTGACGATGACGAACCGTGACGATAACGCGAGTTCTATGATTTTTGTTCACCCAAGAAGAGCTCAACGCGCCTAAAGAAGTTTTCACTTCAATAAATATTCTTTAAATTCATATTATCGTTACAGATTACATCGTCGACGCTCTTAAGTCAGGCTGCGAGAAGTGCACTGATGATCATCGCAAAAGCATCAAGAAGGTGATCAAACATCTGATCAATAACGAGAACGAGTACTGGAAACAGGCCGTGGACAAATACGACCCTGACAGGAAATACACGGAAAAGTATGAAAAGGAGTTTACTGATTGGTAAATACTGGTCCTATAACAACGTCTTTAAACCTTGAGAAATGTTGCAAATTTTTCTTTTTTGTTGGATCGATTTAATTACGTCAATATATTTTGTAACATATATCTTTTCTTTTTCATGTATATATGTACAGTATCTTAGATATGGATTCTGGAACTAAACTGCTGTTACAAAAAATAGTCTGGAGATGTCTAGTTATTTGTATAGGATATGCTTTGTATTGGTACTATTTTACAATTTTGTATCGCAGTTTTTGGTATTTGTCAAGAATAGTGTTTAGATATGTGAGATATTGAATTAAGTTTCGAACAATCGATAGTTTTTCAAGCAGCTCAATGTAAATGATAGGTTTGATTTGTGACAGAACTCGATTTGAGTTTGGAAGTTGTGTGCAGGTTAAGGAATGAGAGTCCATCATACTAAATACGATAAGTAAGCTATACGAATTGTTGGTTTTGGTAAGGAACAAAGCTTGGTAAGGAGCTGAGCAAGGCAAAGTACATAATGCGGCTGGTAATAGTTTAACGATTCACGGCCCTTATTATTTCAATTTACAACACAAATATTTTTCGAATGGAACAGTCGCAAGAGGAAAACCTAGGCGAACGTTTCTCGATCAGATCGGAGGCGTTCTGGACAAAGGCCAGGTTAAGAGCACCTTGAACCGACGTATGAGTACGAGGAATGTGATATAAGTGAATGAAGCCAGAGAAGTGTGTCAGGATCGTAGCACATGCAAATCCGTAGTCTCTGCCTACCCCTCTGGCAAACAGGCGTGATTCTATGTATGTATGTATATTTTACGAAATTATTATTATATAATAATATATATATTACGTAAATGTATTCTGATTTTCTCACTACACAAAAGTAGCCATTTTATATATCTAACTATCCTTCTACTTATTAAAAATATACATATATCTTTTTTCTCTCTCTCTCTCTCTCTGTGTGTGTGTCTGAAACTATTTCGACTGTAAATTATACACGAAATTATGTATGCTTATTGATTTATTATGTATGTTTATCGAAAAAAGCAAAATATATGTATTAAGTATTTATTGTGTATATAATGTAGTTTTAGATTAAGTTATTTATTTTGTTGTTGTGTTGTGTAGTAATTTATTATTAGAAATAAAGAGCAATTTAAAGAATTAAATTATTTTTTTATTGGTTTTGTCAGATGGTTTTGTAATCAATTACCAGTGGATAACGTTTTCCGGACTAATATTATAAATGCGAATGTGAGTTTGTTTTTTACACTGTCACTGCTTAACTACCCGACCGATCATCATACAATTTCGCACAGGTACTCGTTTTTAGGGGTACAGAAAAGGACATAGGCATACATTTCATCCAGAGAAGAGTACTGTTTCCGAGCGAGCGAAATCGCGGGCAGAAGCTAGTATTTCTCAAATTAATTTCTAAAAGTTTGTAAATGTGTAACGTTATACTTAGTCAACCTAGCTTTAGGGTTTAGATTGACCAGGGTAGTTATCCAGCGGAGATAAATTAAATATTTACTACGCAATTAAAAGGTTTATATTTTTTAGATTTAAACTTCTACAAAAAGGAAACCCGAATTATACAAAATAATAAATATCTAGACGGAAACAGAATCACAGGCGTGGTTCTTGTAAGGCTCACTACGTGGTCCAAAATTATGAACCACCTATCTTGGTAGCTGCAGCAGACGAAGCGGGCTGTCACCAGGGCGCGGTCGGTTTATATATCGGCCGCGAGGGAGGAAGAGGCGCTCCCACTCCAGCGCGAACGCGGCCTCTGAGCACGACCGGTCCGCGTGACACACCCCCCTCGTTAGGGAAGAATTTTTCCTCGGGAAAATTCGGTCTCCCGAGGACTCCCTGCTCCTCCGTCAGCAGCTTCCGACTAAACTAGCTTTTTAGAGTCAAAACTCTTTCTATTTACAAATATTTTTTAAATTAAGGCAACAACTAACTATGCTATTAAATATTGTACGGGTTTTCTAATGTGTTCTTGTATAGGCGTCCAAATGAAATAATTCTTGATACCCATGGATATATATTTACTACTACCAGTTTTAAATAATATAAATACATATTGAGCTACGACTTTTTTTTTTTATACAACTAAGGTGGCAAACAAGCATACGGCGCACCTGATGGTAAGTGGTCACCGTATCCTATGGACGCCTGCAACACCAGAGGCATCACTGGCGCGTTGCCGACCCTTTAGGAAAGGAAATGGGAAGGAGAAGGAGCGGGATGGGGAGAAGGGAGTGATTGGGCCTGCGGCACTTTCACTCGCCGTACAAAACACAACAGTAGGAATGCTTGTATTTCAAGTCGATATTCTGTGAGAGGGTAGTCGTTCCCCGGTCGAGCCGGCCCATTCATGCTGAAATCAGCGAGGCTCTACTACTCTTGGTTGGTTGGTTGTGGGGAGAAGACTGCCGCGCGGCGCTACTGCATACTTGCGCCTGACTACACGAAACTACAATATAATATGAGATAACAACAAGGGATACAAAATTTACAAACCAGTTAAAATAACAAACGTAGAAGTTTCAGTTATTTAATTAGTTAACGAATAAAGCTATACAAGTCCGGAACAACTGACATTAAATTTGTTATTCACGCCATATTAAATTACCGTTAATTACCAAAAAGTTTGTTTTAATAACAATGTTTGAACTTCGAACGCTTTCCAAAATTTCGGACACATAATAAAAACTTCAAATATTTACTCGGAGAAAAACGTACTTTATGGTGAAAAGAATAAAGTAAAGATTTGTCTGGAGATAAGTTGTATGTAATTAAAAACAAAATTTTGTTGATAAACAGTCGCTCTGAATGGGTTTATCGCTTTTTGTTTATTCTTAAATCTGGGATGTTTAACTTTTCTGAATTTATTGTGAGATAAAAGGAAAACGTTGTAAGATAAGATTTTTTTGTTGAATTTAAACGTTAATTGTTTAAGTACAGTGATAGATTGCGATACGTTTATTTAGTTGGATGGTAGAATGGACTGGATCGTAGAATGGAATGGAGAATGAATGTAGATACACTTGTATATTTAAAACGACAATAGAACTAAAGTAATTATAGACACGTATAAGACTCATTGTATCTGTATTGCGGCAGAGTCAGTCAGTTCAGATATTGTGTGTTTATTTAGTTACTCACGATAATACGATAATACACGATACCTTAATACGCAAATTATCTTTTTTAAGAGCAAACATTCAGACACACAAGTCACCCACACACTAACCAACTGTTCCAGATCACATAATCTATCCCCTTCAAATCATACTTACAAGATTAAAAAAGACCAGGGGCCCTATTACAAACTTTTATAAAACCTGTCAAGTTTCAGGCAATTCAAATAACTGCCTGGTTTTGTTTCGTATTATGACATGTGAATAGTTGATCGTCTTCATGCTGGCAAGTTTGTCGCTGGCCGATTTGTGACTTGACAGTGCATCGTTCAAAAATATGACATACATATTTGTCGGTAAGTAACGGTTTTAATTTTATCGTATTTTCTATGATAATATAATTAAAACTATTATTTTTAGGCAAATATAAAACAAATATATGTTTATGCTATCATGAATTTTATTATTATATTTGCAGCATTAAACAAAATATATAAGTAACTAATATTCGGTTTCAGAACGTCGCCTGTTTTTGTAAACGCGCGGGCAATTTGTAACTACAGAAGTACCTACCTAGTTACTTACTTACTTAAAACTAATGTGTATCTAACTCTACCTAATTAGGTTTTCGAAAATCTTTGTTACTTCTATAAGTATCAAAGACATTTAAAATAAGTATGTGTATTAAAGCTTTTTTAATTAATTACATCATTATCATGATAAATACTATTACTGTTAACGTATTCTTTACAGCTTAGTAGATGAGCATATTTTAATTAATATTTATAATTTAATACGTGAAGCAAAAACTTTGTACCCCTTTTTACGAAAATTGCGCGGACGGTGGACGGAGGAGTATGAAATTTGTCACAGCTAAATATAAACAAAAATGAAAGCAATAATTAATGTAACTATTCAAAAAAAGCCACTCCAGCTTAGGGTAAACTGAATGGGTTGTTTTGTGTACAATATGGCGACTTTAATATGAAACGAAATGTCAAATGAAAGCTTGTAATACGGTATTTGGCAGGAAATATTCGAGCACCTGTCACGTGACCGCTGACTGGCTGGAGTTAGAACGTTTATAATACGAAATTGCAAGGCAGTTTACTTTACGCCGTATACTGCCTGGAAATAAGAGTTTGTAATAAGGCCCCAGGTCAATTAAATCAGTCAGCTATAATACTCACATTCGCAAATAATACAAGAACTTTTACAAACCGAAATTGAAATGCGCGAATCATTAGGTACATACCCGTAGCCTTTCGTACAAAAAGAACGGTTTTAACCGACCGGTACCCGGATACAAGATATATAGGGCCAATAAACTGGGGAGAGCCCCAAAGAGGCCATTACGTAAATAAACGTTTAGGAAAACGGGCAATCCCAAACGTTTTGTATGCTAAACGTGGAAATATATTTTAGAATTAAACTGTTTGAGTTTTAGTTCTGCTATTTGCGCGCATCTCTGACTTTTCGAAGTTATGTGCGTATAAAATATTCAATTATCGTCCGCTTTAACGGTGAAGGAAAACGTCGTAAAACCTGTATGTCTGCGAGTTCTCCATAATGTTCTCAAAGATATGTGAAGTCTGCCAACTGGGCCAGCGTGGTGGACTATGGCCTAACCCTTCTTACACTGAGAAGAGGCCGTTCCCAGCAGTGGGAATTAAAGGACGATGTACTAGACTAAAAAATTTATGAACAAAATAATTGTTTTTTTGTATGATCGTATAATGTTTTCTTCTTTTAAACAGCCACACTCGGGGAAACTGTTCATGAATAACATAATTTTTTGTGTCTTGGGGGTCGAACCCACAACGGGTTCGTATCCTCCACAAATGGTTGTTGCGAGTCTGGATATTCTTTCTGTCCGTTGTTTGAATGTTTGTAAAGTTCCTTGTGATACAGGAATTATTCTTAGTGCGAAAGTTGTCTTTAAAGTACAAAGAAAGAAATTCCACGTGTGCGAAGTTGTGGCTAGTCCCATGCTAGTCTGGTATATAGCCATTCGGCCAGTCTGATGGTAATCAGTGACTCTTCTTCTCCCTAGCCTTTGTTATTCCCAAGTCACTTGGGTCCGGCTTTCTAGTCTAACCAGATTTGACTGGATATCAGTTTTTCCACGGAGCGACTGCCATCTGATCTCCGCAACCCGAAGGCTAACGCTACCCTAAGGCTAGATCAGTGTCAGGATATTAGAGGGCACTGACTTCCCAATAACGACTGCCATAGATGTTCATGGCAGCCGGAACCGACGGCTTAACGTGCTCTCCGAGGCACGGAGCAGGCGATAAATGTCAATCAATACGCACATAATTCCGAAAGTCATAACTTCCGAAAGTCAGAGGTGAGCGACGTGGGTTCGAACCCGAGACCCTCTGCATTGCGGTCTTTTGGACTCCCCACTGAGCTATATAATCAGTAACTAAGCGTAAATTTTGATTCTTGCAAGCTCATAGGATCACGCATACGTTGCCGGTTCCTACGCTCGCAAGGTAGAGAATAAATAAGTCTTTCGTTGGCAGCTGGTAGGATAGAAGACAGGACTCCTACGTTGACAGGGTAAGAGACAACGGGTTTCTATCGTGCTGACATAGTAGAGACAAAGGAATCCTAGCGCGCAGACAGGATAGGGGACAAATGAGTCCTGCCACGCTGGCAGGGTAGGGGGAAAAGGAGTGCTACATTGGCAGCGTAGAGGACAAAGGAGTCCTGCACTGATAGGTAAGGAGACAAAGAAGCCCTACGTTGGCAGGGTAAGGGACATAGTGTCTCTATGTATTAAACATTCACGTACGGCACACGAACGCGGTCACGTGACATACTATACAATTCACCACGTCAACCTCCACTTAATTTACAACAAGTCATAAAAACGTGACAAACTTTATCGGGCCGGCCCATTTCCTAGCTTTAATAATTAAATAAACAAAAATATATTGTCACGCCCGCATCGTTCACAAAATACTGGAGTTTCACGTAAAATCGCGTGCTAGACAAAAATTATTTGACCGGACATGTGATTTCCATTTTTATAATTAGAACGGGAAAGGCGCATTTGTCACTCCTACAAAACTTATATTCTAGGATACACTTAGGTGATAAAGATATCGGATAAAAGTATATGATTCTTTGGAGTACCTATCAAATCTCTCAATGACATTCAGAATAAACAGCGTAATATACAACATGTATACTACACAGACGTTGCAATAATTCCGCTCATCACCTCGCCGCACCAAGTCATGGATTCTATCCCCTCTCGGCACTTATAAAATGCCATGAGAGGATTTACAAATAATTGTTTCAAGTTTGTGTGCATTATTTCAATATCAAGTATTATATAATCATACTAGCTGTCTCGACAAACGTCGTCCTATGCACACGAAAAAAAATTAAAAAAACCTAATCTAAACCATTCTCAAATCCACTTGAACACACACAAAAAATTTCATCAAAATCGGTCCAGTCGTTTAGGAGGCGGATATATAAAGATAGGGGCGGATAATCGCCCAAGGTACCGCTGGAAAGATGATATAGCTAAAGACCTGAATCCTGACCTGCTAAATTGGTCTGACTTGGCACAAAATAGAAAGGAATGGCGCACTTTAATATCGGAGGCCAAGATCCATTTAGGGTCACTGAGCCAGCGAAGTAAGTATAATATCGAATATTTAAGAAAATGTAAACATGCCGAACTTTGACAGGAATATGTGGAAAGCGAGAGGGAGGCCTTTGTCCTGCAGTGGGACAATACAAGTATTTATTTATTTTTAATAAATAATAAACTTTGATAAAAATGGTACGCATAAAATTTTAGTAACGATTGATTTTCAGATCGACTGCAACCTACCTATAGTTTGGGTCCTCATATCTATGCCGAACGACTAAGGCATGGAATTCGCTGCCAAGGCACGTGTTTCCTTCTTCCTTCAATCCTGGGTCCTTTAAGCGGGGCGTGAAAAAGCACCTTCTCAGGCCGTCAAAGTAGAGACCTCAACATCGCCTCGGCTACTATGAGGGCGGTGTGGAGGCCACTGCTCTTAGACCACACGACTGCTTACCATCAGGTGGAGTGTGGCCATTTTGACGAGCACGATAAAAAGAAAAAAAAACCAGAATTGATTATTTATAGTTCAAATCATAATCATTGATGACGAATTTATCAATGCGATGCGAGTTCGTACAAGTCTCGAATATTCGTTTATTCTTCTCGTAGTATTTGCATATTGCTATTATGGATACTTTAACCCAAAGTGGCATTGGAATAATGTGTCTATCGTTAAATGATACTACAATATCATCTAAGATGCTAACTTCGAAGAGGTGTAAGTTTACACTGCAGAGGAATTTAGGTCAACCTCGTACAGACTGTTTGAAACTATGTCGACTGAAGGTTTATACAAGACTAGTTTCTGCTTGCAACTTCACCCGGGTGAATCCTTTGAGGCCGCATACCAGGATATAAGGATATATTATGTGTTAATCCGGCACATGGTCTGTCTCCGACCCATCATTCCCAGCCAAAGCAAAGAGAAGGACAGTCCGACACACCCGTTTGCTGATCGCTAGGCGGAGAAGTCAGTGAAAATAAAAAAAAATTAAAAAAAATTGGGGCAGTCTTTGGAGACTGCCGATAGAAGTGAAAAATTTAATCCTTGATAATAAACACTTCTTTATAAACCAAATTATAAACCAAAAATAATTCAAAAACGCAGTCGAAGTGCGTAACTATGGTTACATATATCAATATATAATGACATATATCAGCAATATTATTGGTCGAATTTCGAGCACTAGGCAACCGCTAGTATTCAAAAATAATTCAAAAATGGAAATCGTGGAAGCGTGACTACGCGAAAAAAAGGGTCGTGGTCTATCGATGTGCCAAGTTTCATCTAAATCCCTTCAACAGATTAGAGGTTATTGATAAACAGACATGCTTACATATACTCATAAACTTTTACATTTATAATATTTTTTAGCTAAACCCGACTACGCTTCGCTGCGGCTTAGTCTGACGCTAATTAGAAACGTAAATAAAAGTATTCTATTTTCCGTTCCAGAACTTAGGGATGAAAATAAAACTTCTTTTTCTTTTTGAGTTTTGCGAACACAAACATACGGCATCAGATTGGACTGCCGCGCAGAGGTCTTGAGTTCGATCCCAAGGCGCGTATCTCGGACTTTTCGAAGTTTTGTGCGTATAAAATATTCAATTATCGCTCACTTTAACGGTGAAGGAAAACATTGTAAAACCTGTATGTCTGAGAGTTCTCCATAATGTTCTCAAAGATATGTGAAGTCTGCCAACTGGGCCAGCGTGGTAGACTATGGCCTAACCCTTCTCACACTAAGAAGAGGCCTGTGCCCAGCAGTGGGACAGTTTAATACATAAATATATAAATAAATACATAGATTCGCGCCTGTTTCCCAGAGAGGTAGCCAGAGACTACGGATTTCCATTTGCTACGATCCTGACACACTTCTCTGGCTTCATTCACTTTCATCACATTCCTCATACACGCCCGTCGGTTCAAGGAGCTCTTAATCTGGCCTTTATCCAGAACGCCTCCGTTCTGATCGAGAAACGTTCGCCTAGGTTTTCCTCTTGTGACTGTTCCATTCACACTAGCCTTATAAACTTTCTTAGTCAGTCTTTCCTCGTTCATTCACACTAGCCTTATAAACTTTCTTAGTCAGTCTTTCCTCGTTCATTCACACTAGCCTTATAAACTTTCTTAGTCCGTCTTTCCTCTTTTAATACAGAGCTGATATTATTATATATAATCATACAATGCGCTTATTCCTTTCTTCTTCTACGACGTTTCACTCTTGACAGAGTGGTCATGGTCATCTTTAAGGTTGTGTAGCATGCTTGACAATCCGTCGCCACTCTTCACGCACCTTTGCCTTTCTGGTGCACTCATACAAGGGACCATTGTCTAATGCTGCCTTAACTTGGTCGGTCCAGCGCATAGGCGATCTACCAGGTGCTCGTTTGCCCTCGACGTTTCCTTGTACCACAAGGCGCTCTATGGAGACACCTCCACGTCTTGATACGTGCCCGAAGAAAGTGAGAATTCGAGCTTGTACGATAGAAGATAGGCGCAGCGTGATTTTCTTTTTTTTTATACATCTAAGGTAGCAAACAACCATACGGCCCACCCGATGGTAAGTGGTCACCGTAGCCTATAGACGCCTGCAACACCAGAGGCATCACTTGCGCGTTGCCAACCCTTTAGGAAAGAAAGTGGGAAGGAAAAGGAGCGGGACTCTCACTCACCGAACGAAGTACAACAGTAGAAATACTGCTATTTCACGTCGATATTCTGTGAGAGGGTAGTCCTTCCCCGGTCGAGCCGGCCCATTCAAGCTGAAATCAGCGAGGCTCTACTACCTAGATCTTGTAAAATGGACAAGTTGGTTTTATGCTTATTCCTTACACGTCGTATAATCCACTATACCTAACTGTACTAATTAATCCTAAATCTCTCTGACAGTACCTAATATGAGCTACATCCTCTTAACAAGCATAATGAGCTTATAATGAGGATGTATTAATCCCTCTTTGGAAGCGAGTTATTTCCCCACGCACATATCCATTCTTCCCTATAGAATTCCCCTTATTAACCTTCATCTGCACAGTGCTGTAAAGCTTCCGACATGTTCTTTGATTAATTTTACGCGACCGTTTTTGTCCCGGAAGACTTTCGGTACAAAATGTACAAGCAAAGCAAGCTTTACAGGTGGTTGTGGACCAAAGTACAAGGAAATTCAGCTTTTGCTGTAAGTGTTTATTCTCATACATACCTCTGTGCTAGTGTGCTTCTTAAAATTTCAGAATAACGCAATTGTATGGTACGAAATTATTTTAACAATCCATGTCATAGTTAATTGTTGAAATGCCAGACGTAATTAAAAACATATGGTGTCTGGACGCCGGTTGCTGCCATGAACATCTATGGCAGTCGTTATTGGGAAGTCAGTGCCCTCTAATATCCTGACACTGGTCTAGCCTTAGGGTATCGTTAGCCTTCGGGTTGCGGAGGTCAGGTGGCAGTCGCTCCGTGTAAAAACTGATATCCAGGCAAATCCGGTTAGACTAGAAAGCCGACCCCAATTGACTTGGGAATAATACAGGCTAAGGAGAAGGAAAGGTGTCTGGACGCCGGTGTGCTACTGCCACTCAATACTTTAAAGTTAAGTACGATCACATATTACAATTTTAGCACTATCCTAATCCTAACTACAATATTATAAATGCCAATGTGAGTTTGTTTGTTACGCTTTCACGCCTTAACTACTGCACCGATGATCATGAAATTTCGCATACATATTGTCAAGGGCACAGAAAAGTACATAGAGTACCTTACACCCGGAAAAAGTACCTACTGTTCCCGAGGGATAGAAAATTGACGAACCTTACATTTACGTGAGCGAAGCCGCGGGCAAATTCTACATCCTAACTTCCTAACTAATCCTAACTAATATTAAAAAAGCGAAAATGAGTTTGTTTGTTTGTTGCCTTTTCACGCATAAACCACTGAACCGATCATTCTGAAATTTTGCATATACATTGTCAGGTGTACAGGAACGGACATAGGCTGCCTTTCATCCCGAAAAAAATTACTGTTCCCGAGGAAAACAACAATAACGTTCTTATGATAATAGATGGCGCCACGTGTCTTTCGAATCATGATTGAATTATATTATTACAAGCAGAGTACAACCCGAATTGATTGTCAAATTCTAAATTAACGCGAGCGAAGCCGCGGGCAAAAGCTAGTAAAGAATAAAGGCGGAACGAGATGTATGTCACATCATTTACTGTATATTTTATCGATGCTTTAAATCGTGATCATTCGTGATGTTATGATTTATCCTTCAAACTATAAGTTACTAACAGTAACTATGACTTTGGAGCCATCAAAGGCGAGATGCAACCTGTGACGAGAAAAATTTCTCTACCTACATATTTCGTGTCACCTGCTGAGAGCCTTCCACCTGGACATCGATTGCCATGTTCGGTCTGGAAGTCGCTAAATAGATTCTGAGCCCAGGTCGGTCGGTGTAAAGTAAACATGTTTAGGTGGAAACTCCCAGACAGTACCGATCTGGCTTGTGCGTGCGGTGTAAGACAAACGAAGTCCCACCTCACATCGTGCCCTGCATGCCCAACAATTTGCATGCAGGAGGATCTGATGGCTGCCTCTGACAACGCAGCTGACGTAGCTGCTTTCTGGGCGGCAAATATATAATTTAAAACATACAAACATCTGAATTGAGAACCTCCTCCTTTTTTGGAAGTCGGTTAAAAAGTGTTTGCCATCGATACGCAAAGACGAAAAGAGTAAATATACAAATATTGAATACCTACTTTATTATACCAACTAGCTGTTACCTGCGACTTCTTCCGTGTAGATTTTAACTAAAAAGTGTTTGTCTCCCCAGAAAACAATTTTTTTTCTAAAATCAAAGTAACCTAAGTTACTCCTTATAACATCAGCTATCTGCCAGTGAAAGTCCCGTCAAAATCGGTTCAGCCGTTTCGGAGATTAGCCGGAACAAACAGACAGACAGACAGACAAAAATTTTTTAAATAGATGCTTTCGTATAGGTACCTTATATACTTTCATATGCATTAGACAAAAAGCTGTTATTTTGACATTACAAACAGACACTTCAATTTTATTTATTTGTATAGATTACATCTACTGGATCCAGATAAGGTTTCTGCTTATGTAAATATAAACCAGATTAACACGAAATAATTAAAACTTTCCGTAAGCCATGTTTTATTAAAATCTTCCAGCCTCAAAGATTACTCTAATTTAATTAGATAAAGTATTCAAAAGCTCAAGATTAAGAAATGAAATTGTCATCTTAATGGCTTAAAATATGTTTACGGAGTAATTGGAATTTATTCTTATTACATAGATACCGTTGACAGTACTGAAACAAGGCAAAACTTAATTTGAACTCGTAATTAAAAAGGCTCGTGACTGGAAAAATCGATGACTTGCTGATGGTAGACAACAATACCAAGGTGAAGTTGCCTCTTTGGGTTTTGCCGGGGGTTACATGCATTTTACTACCAAGATAGCAAACTTGTGTTTACCTGATGGTAAGCAGTTATTCTGAATCATAAACACATGTAATAGGAATAGACTCTACGCATGGAGTCGTGGTTTAAGTCGCATCGCCGTCATCAATCCACACACGTGACAAAAGTCTTCCAAAAATTCACAATGAGTTTTTCCAAGCCTAGGTGTTTTTGTGTCCGTTTTTAAATGTTTCTGTAGTCCTTCGCCATAGCACGGATAGCGCAGCGGATAAGTTATCTCTCTGTTTCATCACTAAGTTTTGCAGCGATCCAATCCCGCAAGAAATAATAATAATAATAATTTGTGTGATTAGAGAGCGCTGCGGCATGAAAGTGGATATAGTGACAAGAATAGAAAAGGGTATGTCAAGCTGGTTTGGACATGTAGAAACAATGGACGAGGAAAGACTGACTAAGAAAGTTTATAAGGCTAGTGTGAATGGAACAGTCGCAAGAGGAAAACCTAGGCGAATGTTCCTCAATCAGATCGGAGGCGTTCTGGACAAAGGCCAGGTTAAGAGCTCCTTGAACCGACGGGCGAGTATGAGGAATGTGATGAAAGTGAATGAAGCCAGAAAAGTGTGTTAGGATCGTATCAAATGGAAATCCGTAGTCTCTGCCTACCCCTCTGGAAACAGACGTGAATCTATGTATGTATGTATAATTTGGGTGCTCCACAAAGTACATACCGACTCAGAAGTCGGGATGTACTTTCTGTTCGTTACTTACATGTTTATAAAGTCTCCGTGGTATAAAGCGTAATCTCCAAAGAAAGAGATTTCTTCCAAAGAAAATATAAGTTAATAGGTGCCTACAGTAAAACAACCAAACGCTATTTCATATAAAATGCCAAGAGCATACAATCAATTTCTATGGCAGCAGTTTCCGCCCATTATTTTCCATTGTGCTCCATCCACATAACAGTTATTCGGATAAAAGGAAATGTTATTAAAAATGAAAGAAATACACATTGAATCTGAAATTGAAGGAATCCAAAGTTTTTAAATTTCCGCAGTGCCACGCTCGCCGTGGTCATAATAAATTTAAATGAAAACAAAGGCAAATACTGACTTCATGTTAAAATAAAATATACTTTATTTACACTTTTCAAATGAAATTTTAAACAATACGGCTTTGTGTAAATGTAATCTATACTAATATTATAAAGCTGAAGAGTTTGTTTGTTTGTTTGTTTACTTGAACGCGCTAATCTCAGGAACTACTGGTCCGATTTGAAAAATTCTTACAGTGTTAGATAGCCTATTTATCAAGGAAGGCTATAGGCTATATATCATCACGCTAAGATCAATAGGAGCGGAGCACCAATGAAGAATGTTTCAAAATCGGAGAGTATTTATTCCGTTTGAGAGTTTCCGCTGCGTGCGCTGCGTAAACAGTTAAAGTTTCGCAAAAATCATGTATGACAGAATTGTTCCCCTTTAAAAGTTCTAAAAAAAAGTCCGCGACAACATACATATGTCTATATTTTAAGGTTGGCTCACTATAACCATTTTTATGCTAACGAAATTTGTTCTAAAATAATGCATTATTTGCGAAGGTATTTTTATAAACATGATATTAATCCTTATTCAAATAAATACGTTATTCATCACAAGTATTTAATTTAAAACAAAATTGCCCTTTACATCATTCGATTTCAATGAATATCTTAGGAGATATAGCAGTTTTAAAATAACATCGCAGCAAAATAATTATTCTATTCTACCATATTCTACCACACATACGCACAACACCATCTAGCCCAAACTAAGCATAGCTTGTACTATGGGTACTAGACAATGGATAAACATACATATATACTTATTTTTTTGTAAATACATACATATTATACATAGAAACACCCAGACCAAAACAAACACCCATGTTCATGCACACAAATGTTTGACTTGTGCGGGAATCGAACCCGCGACCTCAGGCGTGGCAGTCGGTTACACTAACCACTACGCCATCGAGTCGTCACAATTACCCATTACAGACATAGTACAAACGATGTTTCTCCTGGTTTATTCTGCGTGATTACTACTGGTTCGATTTGAAAAATTATTTTTGTGTTGGATAGCCTATTTATCGAGGAAGGCTATAGGCTATATAACATCACGCTACGACCCACGGGGGCGGCGCAGTTACGATAAACGCGGGTGAAACCGCGGGAACATCTAGTGTTCTATATATCAGTTTTCTTATATGCTTTGCGAGTTGTTGGGTACGAATTCAACCGCGTTTTATTACTATATTTATACATTAGATGTGCCCGCGGTTTCACCCGCGTTTTTTATTTCTGCGCCTCCCCGTGGATTGCAGCGTGATGTTATATAGCCAATAACCTTCCTCGATAAATAAGCTATTCAACACTAATAGATTTTTTTAATTCGAACCACTAGTTCCTTCCTCCATTAGCGCGTTCAACCAAACAAACTCTTCAGCTTTATAATATTAGCATAGATACATAACATTCACACCTATTTTTCAGGGGAGTAGACTATGTATTGTCACTGGTTACCATGTTCTTATTAGCTCGTTTTCTTGTTTGTTTCTTCGGTACAAATTCTGCAATTAATTTCAAACTAACATCTCAAGCTAACGACTCGACATTCGAAAACGACGTAACCTACACATACCTTAGAACTAAATGACAATGTCTAACAAGTCAATATCAATGTCTATCAAACAGAGTGTATTATACTTCTGCCGACTCGGCAATTGAACCTAAGACGTAGGCAAAACCGTCGCATTTACCGCTAGCAGAACTGTGAAAGCAGAAAAAAATCATACAAATAAAAAATACACATTTATTTCATGTTTTATAGTGGACTAATAACTGTTAAATTAGCCCCATACAGTTTTATATCGCCAAAGTGATTATCATGAAAAGTAATATGGTATAATGCATGTTGTATTTTTAATTAATAATTTATATTGGTACAAACGTGGAAAATTGATAAAATATAAAACGTTACAGGTGGAATTCTACAGTAATAAATATTTCAATAATATATTTTATCCATATACGAATTACATGCATATTCCCTATCATGAAATTTTAATAGCTTATGAAAATACTTCTATTTGAAATGAAACATATAGGCATATATGGTAAAGTTAAAATGTGCTGTCGTTGCTATAACTCATACTGTTACTGTTTATTTCAAATGTTGTAATTTTTTTTAAGTCAGTGTGACTGCCCGTGGGTAGCTAACAAGCGAGTCAAAGAATATGTCAACGGGATTGCCACATACAGTGAACAATCGGCAAACAGGGAATCACTGAACATTTACCCAACTCAGTCTTTCTAAAGAGATTAGAGAGGTTATTTACATAAAAGTGTCAGTAACTTAAAGGACTTCGCACGTGAGACACTGTTGAATCGTAGCCTGCACGTCGCGGCAACGTAGTCAATACTACAACGTCGTAGACGTAAAAGGAGTTCCCTACTTCGTCTTATACGCGAAGTACTTCAGTGAACTTTCATACATCAATTAACTTATAGAAGGGTCATTCTGTTTAACGCCTACGAGCGTAGCAACCGTAGCAACACGACAAACGCGTAGAGGTCGTAGAACGTTCATTACATTATCCGCTACGAGCACGTAGCGGTAATATGTCGTAGCTTGGAGCGACATTTTAACCGCACTAGGGATAATCCCTTTGTCGCAGGAACTGTACAAACCACAAACATTGGTTTCTAGAGTCCCCGGGACAGTGTTTTCAATAAACAACGAACACATAAAGTTCACCCAGATTTGAAACAGTTATAAGTGAATTACAGAAATGATTGCACAAACTGTTCTTTACTATATAATAAAATAAATAAAACTAAGATTTTTCTCTCATACTCATACATAGGATCACGAATACGTCTTCGTTTTACCTACATTCATAGTCTCACGCCTCATTACCCGAATGGGTAGGCAAGATAATTATGCTATGTACTTGCACGTTCCGCCATTACTAGTTTCAAAACTACCGCAAAGTGGTTTCGTTAACTGGGAACACTTTCAGACTCCGTGTTGGCTGAGTATTCATTTACTGAAAAACCCAATAACGCTAAACTCGACACTGGAATCGAACTCCAGAACACTACAGTATGTAGTTGTATACACTGCGCCAGCGAGGTAGTTTACTTTTATTTGAAGCAAGCTAGTTGCCTTGTTTAACAGTGACATTCAACTATACCTTATGTTATATAGTTTCCTACCAACCCTACGGAAGGTTTACGAGCGTGTACTGATCTCACGCTAACCACTAATGACACTAAAATATATTCAAACGACATAGTTCAGAGTCTTTACGTGCTGCACTCTAACCACGTTATTGCCTACTTAAAACTTAACCCATTTGTTACTCATAAAGCTAAATAACTTAGTGGCTACCCACAAAATTTATCGACAGTCAGTACATTACGCAGCGGTTTAGGGTTAAATAGTTTTTCGCGTGCGTATAACTGTAGTTGAGATCACGAAACTCACATAAAAAGCTGGGAAATGCTTGGATTATTACATTTTTAACTTTTAAAAGTTAGGCACGGTAATAGTAGGAAGTCATTTACCATATAGAATGAGTTTATCAGGACTTCAACCCTACATAACTTACAGTAAATGGGTTTTTAAAAAGGCTGTGAAGGGTTATGCGTGATGCGCAGGAAATACCGTGTTGGTTTTATTGTGGGTTCTGGGGATGATAAGGTATTTATGAGGTAGGAAGGCCAACCATCAAATTTATGATAGGTCACTGTGTATATACACATATAGCTCATGAATAAGTGCTGAATATGATGAATTATTGACAGTTAATAAAATAAATAGTAGTTATAACTTTGTAATGAGAGACACATATTACAGATTCACGCCTACCTACCCAAAGAGAACGCCAGAGGTGTATTAAACTCAAATTTCGGTACCATTGGTTTTAAATAGATTGTTAACTTCGTTTTATATAGGTACACTTATTTTTCTTCTTAATCAAATTTGTAAATTTTTTATATAACTCTATATCTAATAAGCTATTATTGTTTTACTCCAAAGTTTACCCTAGAGGCAGAATTTTATATTTAAAATTTTATTTTATTTTAAGTTGTAAGTTTAGTTGTAATTATAATTTGCAAGCTGTGGTTTCCTATAATTGAGGGATTATACACGCTAACAACTTTATTATTGCTATATAATGTATGTTATTGTATATTCCTTTGGTGGAAATCCTTAAATAAATAAATAAATGAGCCTTTTGCCGTCTACCATATTTTACTGTTTGGTGCAAAGAAAATGGGTTTACCCGTCAAGAATTCCCCGTAGCAGTCTGTAAAACGGCTTTCCACTGTAACTTGGGACCTGAAACTATACCTGGCGAAATGTGAGTGTAACACCTGCCTGTGTAATATCTAATTATAGTCGTGAAGCTAAAGCAAAACGTTTACGTTTTGCTTTAGCTTCACATATACATAGCACATATTGCTTTAGCAAAGCAACCCCAACAATCAAACTCATAATCGCATTTATAATATTAGTTAGGATTTTACAATATTTAATTTGTTGAAACTCGCAACAGTAACCTCAGGTTTGCGGGTTTATTTTTATAAGTAAACAACGCCACAGCATTCTGCAGTAATTCCACCGGAATTGTTTAACTATTGAGGCTAATTGTTAAAACGATTCATTACGTAATTGAAACTAATTGTATTTACTGAACTGGCAACACAGAGCGATTAACGTGAACTGAAAATAGAAAACTATTATTGAGCAAAAAAGCGGTCGAATATTTTATGTCCAAGAAAATTGGGTCAACAGCAATAAAATCAGCTTTGTGACCTAAACAAACCTCGCGAGACAGGGTGCGATGCACTTCTATCTACTAGTTGGTGATATAAAAGAGTAGTCCTGATTTTAACTATAAAAAGGTAAAAGGTTGCACAACATAGACCATCTTTTCAAGGCAGAAGTGCATAGTAAGTAACTACTACTAAGTTTCCAAGTTCGCCTAACACATACATACATATATACATCGTTTCACGCCTATGACCCCAAAGGGGCAGGCAGGGGTGTATTACTCTCATATTTTGGCAGTTATGTTTAGGTTGCAATTAATACATAGGAAGCGAATCTATTGCCATGGACATTTACGGATTCCGTGCTATGCTTCTGAGAACGTCTTAACAGAAAAACCCAATACTACTTTACGCGACCTGGGAAAAAACTGAAACCTTATGCAAAACCCTCGCATACACTACAGCTACACAAAAGAGACAATCCCCACTTAATAGAAGGCAAGCTTGCAGACAACCAGGCACATTTCTAAAATTCATACTAATGAGGTTCTATACAAACTTCCCAAAAAAAGAAAACACAAAAGCCAACTCATGCAACGACTCCAACAAGGCAGTCCACTTGAATCATAGCCTAATTAATTTAAAAACCAATATACCACAGACATAAAACACTTCACCGTTATTTTTTCATCCACTAACGTCAGTTAAACGTCAATTTAGTACAAATTGGCGGGAGATCGTCCGCCATGATTGACGTTCGATGTAAATCTATCCAATCAATTTTCGATTTATTTGCCGATTACTTGCGCTATTGCGGTTAACTAATGACATCTTTTGATTATAGATGTATTAGTATTTTGATGGCTCTTGTATACGATACGGTTAATAATAAATAAAATGATAACTGAATTAATCATTAACTTAGAAATATACTACCACCACGTACGAATATGGCGGGAACATAAGTATGTGACAAACATACAAGTGAATATTATTTTGTAATTTGAATTTTATAGTATGTGTTACGACAATAAACAAGAATGAAATAAAATGAAATAAAGAAAACCGCATGAAAATCCGTTCAGTAGTTATTGAGTTTGAGTTAGACAGACGAACGCAGCGGAGGACTTTGTTTTATAATATGTAGTGACGTACTCAGTTGTCGTTGTTGTCTTACGATTACCCGAATGTTATACATTGAAATTAAATTACTTTATACGGCTTTTATCGTGGTTTATTAGAAAATCTCCAATTTTGGATAATTTCCAAACTATTCAACTCCATATTTAAATTATTAAACTATTTGCTTTTTTTCAGCAGCAATGTCACTAAAATGGTGGTCGTCTCAATGTCGAAGTGTAATTATTTCGAAGCACCCGAACATAATTTAATTAGAGGTGTTCCTATTTGCGCTTAAAATGTATATATGAAGTAGTTTCATTACAAATTAATTGACATTAATATTGTCCTGTTGTATATCGTAATCGGCTTTTTGGCCGAGGGCAGGAGGTGAGTATGTATATACAAGCAGTCCGACCGAATTGAGAGGAGTCAATTTTTAGTTTGGGACGTGCCATTTGTGAATTCCTAGATGTATGACTAAAATATGTAACTTGGAGACAGACAATTACGTAACATGTATATTGGAGAGAGAAAATTGAAATGGCCAAGTTTAGGAACTTGCGTGGTTTGCATGCGCTGCATAAACGACTGATGCAAGTAACACGCATGATTAACTCGCGCATGTAGCCCATTAAAGGATGTAGCCCGCATGTAGCCCAAGAAAATTATTGTATTGACGCAAGTAGATCGCTAAGTCGATACAATACTTTTCAAGGAGAAAATTAATTTATGTTTATTGGCTTATTTTTTTGTACTTTACGTTTGATAAAATACTATTGCTAATTATTTTTAATTATTTTTGTTCATACCTTTTAGCATTACCGACTAACGTGACACCTCCATACGAACTACTAATATTAAAACCAATTTTCCAAACAAAACCCAAACAAATTCCTATAATATGGCTAACCTCATTTCGTTCGTACAATTCCATTTACACCAAAAACGCGAGCTTAACGAAATAATATCGTTGAAACGGCCTTACTGACCCTACATTATTTACTAAGTAACTCGCCCCAAGAATTACACGTTAAATAGGTATTTATACTTGACCCACGGAGACCTAAAGCGTTGGATATGTACAACTCCTTAAATATAGATACCAAATAAATTTATTACAATAGTCTTTTTCGGGGCAGACCTAAACGGAGATGGTGAGACGACATGGACGTCTTCAAAAGGGACTGGCAGGGAATGTCTTCGAACACAGTGGTTTGGAAGTCCAAGGAAGAGGCTTTTGCCCAGCAGTAGGACATAACAAAAGGGTTGGTAAAAGGAAATAGTCTTTTTACATACATAGACTCACGCTTATACCATGTAGCCACCAAATATCCAGCTCTAGACGTAGGTAGTTTTGTATCATATCCATAAATCGCCAGATACCGTTTTTAACAGGATACACTGAAAAAATGCACTAACTTTCATCGAATAGTATAGGACTATAAGAAGACCAATTAATTTAGAATTTTGATATAGGTAAATTGATGTCTTTAACTAGAATTTCCTAGCTCAAAAACACGATATTGTGATTTTGGCTCGATCATAATTATTTTCGAAAACACCTCTGAAAAATTACTATTTTTGAAATTACAAGGAACTTACACTATCATTATGCTTAAGAATTACTCAAATATATTCGTAACATCAATATTAGTAATTTGCTAGCTCATTATTTCCATAACTAAAATCAATCATTTTTAAATAATATTTTAAGATTTTAACAAACAATTTCTAAGCGCTCTCGATCATTGTGGGCGCATCGCAATTTTAGACCTTATGACCGCTCTTTAACGTTTGATACACAATGAGTCACGTTTCGCGGTGTCCCCTTAAGGTTCAAGAAATAGGGAGCGATCGTATTGCCGTTTATAGGGCACAGTTCCAGACTTCATGCTACTATTGAGGATAGAGATATTGGGTCGTAGCGTGATGTTATATAGCCTGTACAGGTCACTACACTGGTATATAAGTGAAACACCGAGTTGAGTACAACGCACTTATTCACACGGCCGTCCGATGCAGGAGAGCGGCAAGCGATGCGTTCGCCGCGCTCCCCACCACCGATCGCCCTACCAATATGTGCCTATATTTCTATACATTACATAGCCTATAGCCTTCCTCAATAAATATGCTAATCAACACTAAAATAATTTTTCATATCGAACTAGTAGTTCCTGAGATTAGCGCGTTCAAACAAACAAACTCATCAGCTTTATAATATTAGTATAGATTATAAATTATGTTATATCTACATATGTGCAAAAGTTTCATGAAAATCTATTCATGAATTCGCTTACGCGTGTGCTTGATTTAGAGCAAGACTTCCGCTCTGTTCCCTTTTCATAATATTTGTTACTTAAGGTCCCAAAGGAATAACATCTACAATTGAAATTAAAACGTGCGATTTGAGAACATTGATTGCTTTGGGAGTTCGTGTGCGTAGCACTCACTTATTCAGTACAGCTGGCGGCTATTTCGAATGGTTCATTTTATATCTGAGGTCTATAGGGACTTCATGTTGTAACACGCGCTGTCTTATTAGCGGCATCGTAATATAGAGAAACAGAAAGATATAATGTAGAAAGAATACATGTAGAAAGAATGGACGAGAAAAGACTGACTAAGAAAGTTTATAAGGCTAGTGTGAATGGAACAGTCGCAAGAGGAAAACCTACGCGCACGTTTCTCGATCAGATCGGAGGCGTTCTGGACAAAGGCTAGGTTAAGAGCTCCTTGAACCGACGGGCGTGTATTAGGAATGTGATGAAAGTGAATGAAGCCAGAGAAGTGTGTCAGGATCGTAGCAAATGGAAATCCGTAGTCTCTGCCTGCCCCTCTAGGAAACAGGCGTGAATCTATGTATGTATGTATGTAGAAAGATATAAAGATATGCTTGGATATAGATATATACATACATATATGATATATCACGCCATAACTAGAGAACGACTTTACCGATATCATTCATCCTTTTTTTTACGTTTTCTAATACCGGTAATTTTGTATGACTTTAGCCCTGAGGGGTGACATTGGCCCTTAATTGGAAAAAGCTGTTTAATTAGAAGAAGTTGTTTTACTGACAGTTTATAGTGCTATCTATTGATTTCCACGTGTATTTTTCCGGCAAAAAGTATGATAGTGGTGATGGGAACTTCAAACTTTTTTCAATTAAGGACCCATGTCACCCCTCAGGGCTAAAGTCATACGAAGTTACGGTACTTTGTAGAAGGTTCCTACAGAAAGAAAATTAAGAAAATCGGATATTTTCAAAGAAACTTAATGACTATTTTAACCTCGCGAGTTTGACAGTTCGTCTAAGACAGGACAGCGTCCGTCTGGTCAGCTAGTTCATAATGAAATTATTGGGAAGAGAGGAACCCGTCACGCACCCACCCTCAGACTGCTCACCCCAACTATTGCAATAGAAAAAGATTGACATTCTCTGGATAGGAGATCCTCTGCGTGGCAGTCCAAGGTTCTCCCACTAAGCTATCGCTGCTATGTCTGAGCATAACAATGCACGGATGGCGTAGTGACTAACGTATCGCCTCGTCATAGACACTGCGTCGAATTGTGGGTTCGATCTCCACACGGAACAAAAAATTGTGTGGAGGCTTCAAGGGACACAAACAACACCCAGACTCGAAACAGTAATTTGTGGATAGCGCAAATTATTGACTCGAACGCGAATTCGAACCCATAGACTCTACATAGGTGCGAGAATAGCACTTAAACCTTTACGCCATCCGTAAGTTATCATAAGTAATTAAAAACCACAACCTTCAAGAAACCTTCCACAACAACACAAGTAAACTAGAAATCCAAACATTCCAAAATATCTTCATCGTCTCAGTTTGATTAATCCCACATATGGCAGACGAAGACACGCCAATACGATCGTGTGCACCCTGCCTACATAGCACTCGACCCAAATTAATCGCACGTCTGCGCTCCGCCTTACATCTTACTTAAGTAATGCTACCAGCCGCACAAATCCCGCGGGACGTCCCGGGAATAACCGCGGAGCTGAAGTTCCGCGCTTTTTTCATTGTTATCAAGGATTTGCGGAGGTTGTTTTCGTGGGAAACCTGTGTAAAACTTAATTAAAGTGTACCACTGATTTTTTACTTTACTTGATTAAAATCGTAAGTTTTAAATTATAAAAAAACTAGCTTTTGCCCGCGGCTTCGCTCGCGTTAATTTAAAATTTGACAATCAATTCGGGTTGTACTCTGCTTGTAATAATATAATTCAATCATGATTCGAAAGACACGTGGCGCCATCTATTATCATAAGAATTTATTCTTATGATAAAAGATGGCGCCACGTGTCTTTCGAATCTATTGTTTCCTCGGGAACAGTAATTTTTTTCGGGATGAAAGGTAGCCTATGTCCGTTTCTGTACACCTGTCAACGTATATGCAAAATTTCAGGATGATCGGTTCAGTGGTTTAGGCGTGAAAAGGTAACAAACAAACAAACTCATTTTTGCTTTTATAATATTAGTTAGGATGATAGACGGTTCGTTTTAATCCCATAAATCCGAAATAAATCATTCTCATTTTCTATATTATGTGTGTGTTGAAATCAACTCATCTGTTTAGATGGTAAAGGATTGTCGAATAGTTTAAGTTATGACCTTGCCACTGTTACGAAGTTAGCTCGAATACAACAGGATAACATTTACGTAATTTACATATTCTTATTTTAAGTTTTGGTGTTGTTTGTGGCGTTGTTCGAATGCTTGTCAAGTCTCCTGCGATACAGAAAATATTATCCCTGCTGATCATTTTCAGATTTAACTGCCTCGATGACACAATGCGATTGTTGTGCATTGGGTTCCATTCTGGTTAGACAAAGTGTTTTTAGGATATCCCAGAATTTCTGTGTAGCATCTTGGAGTTTGGAACAGTACCTACTTGGTAAGCAGAAATGAGCTCGCTCATTATTTTGTGGTACCTATTCAAATTCTATCTTATCTTATCTTATCTTATGTGGGAGACAGTCAGTGCAGACCGGCGACACTTCGACCCAGTGGGATCTTTTGTGTCGACACTCTCCCATAACGACTGCCGTAGATGTTCATGGCAGCCGGGATCAACGGCTAAACGTGCTTTCTGAGGCACGGAGCAGGCGATAATTGTCTATCAATACGCACATAATTTCGAAAAGTCATATAACTTCCGAAAGCCAGAGGTGCGCGACGTGGGTTCGAACCCGAGACCCTCTGCATTGCAGTCTGTTGGTCTCCCACTGAGCTATCGCTGCTCTATTCAAATTCTAACTACTTACTGAAATATTAGTATATAGACATACTCCGCAGCCAATTTCCTTCAGCGATCATTTATGACGTTTATATTTTTAAAGAGGTTAACACTGACTTCCCAAGATAGCCCCGGGTTTTAGAAAGATGTCCCATCACTACCGGCATATGTTATCGTCTTCAGATGTGAGCATTATTAAACACTATAATACTATAATAGTATACTAGCTTTTACACCTTCGCCTTGTGATATAAACAAAAAATGTATTACCAGGTTAAATAAAAACGCACAAACCGCAGGGCAGCTTGTGGCGAGCTGAATGTGAGTGGCGACACTGCGGTCCTGAATGCCTCAGAGAGCCGGTGAGGGCCTCGTCCCCAGTTTGCCGTTACTGGTTAGCTGGGGTGGAACTTCAAGAGCGCCCGTCGGACTCTCAACTCTGGCTTGCCATGATTGGCCGGTCAGAGGGGAGCCGCTAGAGCTACATGCTTGGGGGTGGAAGTGTCATTTTCAAGGTGATAACTACGGGGAAACCCGCCCCGGGTCTCCATTTTCACGAGACCCGTGATGGCGAAACCGGCGCCGCACCGCTCGACATCCCTAGCCGCTCGCACCGGTGTTGCCCTCTGCTGCTGGCTTGTATGCCTATGGTGGCTATTTAGGGGACCCATCTAGTAAGTTGGCGAGTCACCGTCTGTCCATTCGATTGATGCTATTAGAGTATTCAGGGCAGACGCCGTTTTATCATCCGTAGTTACCAATATACCAGTCCATCAAACATCCATACCCATAACCCATATATTAGAATCCATACGTAGCAATAGTCCTACGCCTGCTGCGGCTAGTGCCGCTGTAGGTGTTCCATCCCACCTTTGATTAAAACTCTCGAAGGGCCTTTTCACGTTGGACCCATGTCTCCGTGTAAGTCTCTATTAGTTATTGTGCGCTTGTTGCTATGATTGTGTATTATACCCGTCGGCCATACGACAGACTCAAATAGGCTCGACATATATTATATCTATTTTTTTATACTGCTATGGTGGCAAACAATCATACGGCCCACCTAATGGTAAGTGGTCACCGTAGCCTATGGACGCCTGCGACACCTGAGGCATCACTTGCGTTGCCGACCCTTTAGGAAAGGAAGTGGGAAGGAAAAGAAGCGGGATAGAGGAAAGGGAGTGATTGGGCCTCCAGCACTCTCACTCACCGAACGAAACACAACAGTAGGAATACTGGTATATCACGTCGATATTCTCTGAGAGGGTAGTCCTTCCCCGGTCGAGCCGATCCATTCATGATGAAATCAGCGAGGCTCTACTACTTAGCTATGTTATCTATATTAGCTGCTAAAGCGATACAATACACCACAGCCATCCTTTTTGGCGATAGGGACGTGTGAATTTATAGTGTTTTACACTGCCTTCCCAAGACAATCCCGGACTGTCTAAGAGAGATGTCCCATCCCTAGTAGTGTTATCGTCTTCAGATGTGAGCATAATTAAACACTGGACAGATTATACACGTCAGCCATACATCACCAACTATCAGGTTCGTGTATTTACACAAGTAATGGTCTACAGGGAACTGCATACATTAACGGTAGAATATTATCTATTCTGTTTATAGGTAAAGGTATAAATTAATCGTGCGACAATATTAACAATGGGATTTGTATGACAGTTGATTGGACCGGTTTGTTGGTTGTGCTAAGTTTATATATAATTTTGAGGTTTTTTAAATTAGGTTTTTAGATATGGAAATATCTGTTTTTGAGTTTAGAAATATGTGTGAGGGATGGTATAAGGGGTTGGCGTCGAATATAATTCGGAAGATTTCGGAATACTTAAAATTATGCTCGTGAAATGTGACTATAATACAAATGTATATTGATAAAAACAGACGTGTGTGTTTAGACGTAACATCACAAAAATGTCGTACAATACGAGCATAGCTTACACTAAGTAAGTCATGCTACCTAATCAAACAAACTATGCAGTGATATCCGAACTAATATTATAAATGCAAATGTGAGTTTGTCTGTTACGTTTCCACGCATAAACTTCTCGGCTGATCATGATAAAATTTCACATTGACGTTGTCACAGGTACAAAAGTGTCAGATGGTACCTTTTATCCAGAAAAAGTACTGTTTTCAAACGAAACCGCGGGAGAAAGGTAGTACGAAATAATTAACAAAACGGCCAAACCATATATTCAAGAGCATTCGAATGAAAAACCCAACCTGCTTTCAAAGTCCAGAGAATAATTCAAGCAGAAGGAACGAACGTTTAAAACGAACTGAAATCGGACCAACACAGCGAATATTTAGCCTCAAAAGTACATCCATGAAATTCAAAGGCAGGCTTAGTAAATGAAACACTTAGTCTGGCTAAAGAGCTGCCTTGCGCTATTTGTTGACTTACAGAATTTATTTGGTCTAGACTTAACGGCGTCTATTTATTTGATTAGTACGTATAATGCTTTCTTTTTGCTTATTACTTTCATCAGACAATCTTATAACGTGATGTTATTCGATTCATTTCTACTTATAGTTCAACTTCAACTTTTCTCGATGTCGAATGGCTACATCAAATAGGTACCAATGATTCAGCTAACGTCAGGGTGGAAAGAGATAAGAATAAAAATATTTAATACTTATATGGATTGATAGCAGACAAAGTAAGGTGACCACTGGCCGGTACTTGTACTCAATAGTTAATTAAAATTAAAATGTTTTGATTTTGACACTAATGACAGCTGTCACTACGAAAAAGCGCGAAAACGATGCAGCATCGTGTCAGTCACAATCGATGATTAGCAATGCGTAAAATTATATTCTTTAGCTTTTCCATTTTCATATTGGTAATGTAAATCATAACGTTAATTCGATTGGCGCGAAACCAATATATTCGTTTCAGAACGCAAGGTTGACAGATTTGCGACGTAGGATTCGTGTTAATATGAAATTCATTTTGCTTGATTCCGTTACAGAATTTTGTAATACTTGGATAATTTAATGTTGTGTTTACTTCAACGAATTTGATATTAAAATCCTTGCTTTTAATTACAATATTTTAAATATTGAGGTCACCGAAAAGGCATTTATTAGAGATTAGAGAAAATCTATTCCTTTGCCACTTGCCATAAAGCAGATCTATGATATATATTGTAAAAAGGTTGAAGGTAAAAAATTTGAAGAGAATACGAACAGATGGAAAAGGGTTTCCCTTGAACTTCTTCTTTTTGCTCTCGAGTCGATGGTACAATTATTTTAAATATGTCTTGCCCGATGTGTAGCCACGGCAAACGAATCAGCAGTTGCGTCCATCAAGTCCTCCATTGTGCACCTACAGGAACAATTGCTTGTGCACACACTGTGCTTTGTGTGGCTCCCTGATTCCCCATTTTACCAGGTTGCAACCACAGCGACCAACTTGAGTACGAAGTCAATTTAGGGATATCCATATTGCCCATGGTAATTTCGACCCAGGTGGTAAGTTTTCCCTAACTTTTAAATAGTCGATTAGCGAAGGAACTTTTTTTTGACAAATTTTGAGCCTAGTTGTCTCTGGCGGATCTTGACTGGATTTTGTAAATCTCAAAAAGCTATTACGACTCTTAAGCCTTCCTGGCGGCAATTTGTATACATGCAAAGGGTTTCGGACATCAGATTCCTGCGATCAGATGCGCTTTTGTCCTTACTTCCTGGCCGGTGGTGCAATATGAGGTCGGTTTTAAGCATTCTCATCTCATTTAGCGCTATGTCAACTTGCTTAGCATGACCATACTGGGCATGCAAATATATCTGGAGAGTTTATTCGCACAACATCAGGTGTTGCTCCTCAGTGTGTTGAAACTAAGCGCCAGTGAAGATTGTATCGCTGATTTCAGCTTGAATGGGCCGGCTCGACCGGGGAAGGACCCCTCTCATAGAATATCGACGTGAAATAGCAGTATTCCTACTGTTGTGTTTCGTTCGGTGAGAGAGAGTGCCGGAGGCCCAATCACCCTTTTCCATCTACCCGCTCCTTCTCCTTCCCACTTCCTTTCCTAAAGGGTTGGCAACGCGCAAGTGATGCCTCTGGTGTTGCAGGCGTCTATAGGTTACGGTAACCACTTGCCATCAGGTGGGCCGCAAGCATGTTTGCCACCTTAGTTGTATAAAAAAAAATCTCCTTTGACCTAATTTGCTGCGTCTATTTGTAACATAATTAAATTGGTTAACTCGGTTTTCTTTCCTTTAGGCACATTTAACATAATATGCGTTTATAATTAGGCTGGTTAAGTGTAATGTGAAGCTTGTGACTGCATATTTAATACCACATTTAGTCTAACGAATCAGTTTAACCAATCTACTAAATCGTCGTCCGACCGTTTGGCATAATAACTCTTTAGTAAATCCAAATACTTTCGAAATTCGATGCTTAAAGTTGCCAGTTTCGAAAAGGCAAGAAGAAAATATTCAAATTTAAATAAATAGAACGACTTTGAATTCTCGATAACTTTTATCGTCTAGGGATGCGACATTACTGGAGGCAGAATAAGAATTTTATAACATAATATATTGGCAAACTGTAGTTTGTTTGAAAACCTTATATAAAGAGAAATAGAACGATCTTTAATATTATTAAATTTATACAGACATAATCTTACGTATGTATACCTAAAGGGTAGACATGCTTTTTATCCACATCAATATTCAACCTATTGAGTGGCAGCGGCACACCGGAGGCCAGAGATTTTTAAATAAACTTGACAGATTAAGGTATTAGGTCCCACGTAGGAGGGAGCGAGCCTATTGACGAATACTGGGCTCAGGTCGAGACTCCACTGAGTCTGTCAAGTCCGTCAGAAAATATCTTAGCAGTACCACGCTACGGCTAAGACTTTTTTATGACAGAAAATGCTGATAACCCTTTGCTTGCCTCGAGAATCGAATAGGAGACCTCAAATATTTATCATCGCTGTGCTACTAAGGCACTATCCTTCATAAATAATAACTCTTCTCTCTAGCCTTTAGTATTCCCAAGTCACTTGGGGTCAGCTTTCTAGTCTAACCGGATTTGACTGGATATCAGTTTTTACACGGAGCGACTGCCATTCGACCTCCGCAACCCGAAGGCTAACGATAACCTAAGGCTAGACCAGTTTCAGGATATTAGAGGGCACTGACTTCCCAATAACGACTGCCATAGATGTCTATGGCATAAATAAATAAATAACAATACCTTCATAAATAATAACAATACCTCGAATTCTATTTAAACATTTGCACGCTGAAATATAGCTGAATTACGCGAATTATACATTCTATATGAGCTACTGTAATATGGATGGTGAACTAAAATTTAGCTGAATTATTACGAGTAAACCTAGCCAGGCTCGCATCAAATATACTAGGTGTAAGGGATGGTGTACGGAAAACTGAAATAGTAGATTCAGATCATTATTCAGAGTCAAAAATCGTTGGAATTTTCTTCAGGAAGATTAATACTGGGTGTAAGGGACGTACCGAAAACTTTAGCAAGACGTCTTTCTATAGGTACTTACCTCGACGTGAACTTCTATCTATACTAATATTATAAAGCTGAAGAGTTTGTTTGTTTGTTTGAACGCGCTAATCTGAGGAACTACTGGTTCGAATTGAAAACTTCTTTTAGTGTTGGATAGCCCATTTATCGAGGAAGGAATCTATATAACATATGCATTAGATAAAAAGCTGTTATTTTGACATTACAAACAGACACTTATATTTTATTTATTTGTATAGATATTGCTGTTCACTTTCATTGATTGCGATTTATTTTTTACTAACTTTAGCCCGCTGCTACACTTGCGTTTTTTTGGATTAAATATACTTTTTTGTACCCCCTGAAAACGTGTATGCGAGTAGTTAAGGTCTCAGAGCGTAACAAACAAATTCACATTCGCATTCATAATATTAGTTAGGATTGAAATGTGTCATTATTGTAAGATAAATAGGTAGCCAAGTAATAATGTTATTTTTTTTTTTTACGTGGGGTATGCTTTGATGCATACCTCTCCGCGGGGCGACGGAGAGGTTATGTCGGGCTCACTGGAGGAAAGATACCCCGGTAATACCGACTAAACCTACCACGGTGTTCCTCGACATAACCATAGATGGCGAGGCCGCGCGAATCACTTTCACATTTAATCGCGACCTCGCCATGGTTTCGGCCCGCCATGTGAAACGGCAGGCCACTACCCAAAACATCGTTCCTCTACCTTCCCCCTAGGGGGGGGACAAGACACAATACAGAGGCGCACGTGGGAACACGCACGCCGCCTCTCGGACCTGGTGCTGATCGGGTGGCGAGCAGGCCCATGCAGCCCACCACCCCTAGGTCAAAACTCAGGGTGGCTGGAGGTCGTCTCGCGCCCTACGGCGCCCGGTTCTGCGGTTGGGGAGAGGGTTTAAGCGCTCCCTCTCCCGCTCCGCCGCCTCCTTGATGGAAATTACTTCCTCACAGAAGGAGGCGACGGCGTTCCACGATCTCTCACTCCGGACCATAGACTGAACCACGGCTGGGAGTGAGAGAACAGCCAGTCCGACTGCCGCGATCATCTCACGGCGCTGCGATGCCCAGGCGGGGCAATCCGCCAAAGTGTGCAGCGCCGTGTCCACAACAACATCGCGGCAGTCGCCGCAGTGATGACATTCGGGCGTCGCCTGCCGGCCTATACGACACAGGAACTGGCCAAAACAACCGTGACCAGTCATTACCTGTGTCAGCCGGAAGGTGAGGGCGCCATGCCGCCTCTCCAGCCACTCCTCAAAAACGGGACTTACCGCCACGATCGTGGCGTGCCCGAACCAAGTAATAATCCTATCCTAATCCTAACTATCCCAACAAATATTATAAAAGCGAAAATGAGTTTGTTTGTTACCTTTTCACGCCTAAACCACTGAACCGATCATCCTGAAATTTTGCATATACGTTGTCAGGTGTACAGAAACGGACACAGGCTACCCTTCATCATGAAAAAAATTACTGTTCCCGAGGAAAACAACAAAAACGTTCTTATGATAATAGATGGCGCAACGTGTCTTTCAAATCATGATTGAATTATATTATTACAAGCAGAGTACAACCCGAATTGATTGTCATATTCTAAATTAACGCGAGCAAAGCCGCGGGCAAAAGCTAGTAATATTATAAATGCGAAAATGAGTTTGTTTGTTTGTTTGTTACGCTTTCACGCCTAAACTACTCAACCGATCAACATGAAATTTTGCATACACGTTGTCAGGGTACAGAATAGGACATAGGGTACCTTTCATCCAGAAAAAATAACTGTTGCAAACCTAACCTACATTTACGCGAGCGAAGCCGTGGGTGAAAACTAGTATGCTATAGTTGCAAGTTCTAAGCAATAGTAATGGCTTACTAGTCAGGCCAAATGCTTTCAGTCATTGGTATAAAAATGAGTTAGCGAGCAAGATCATTTATCACATATACGAAACAAACCTTTAAACATAACTACAAATGCCGTCACTCAAAAACTGTTTTTACTTTTTTCAGAACATTATGTACGATGAATTGCTTAAATATTATTCTTAAAATATAGGAGAGATTTTAGCTCTGTCGTTTTAAACTTAAAATATAAACTTACGAGTATCATAACGTTTTTTATTTTTCATTCAAGTGTCGAACTTAATGGAAAAACTACGCTTTGTTTAGCGAGGCAATTTTAAATCGTTCGATTTAATGGCGCGTAAAATGTTCGAAGTTTAATTTTTAAATTTAATTCCATAAACTGCCTGTACTCGATGGCCGGTATTAAAAGAGATTAAAATTTATAGGCGCCATAACTCTTAACCTATTTTCATATCGGCCCCATTATGGATAAAGCACCTTAATCAAGATTTTTTATATACCATTTAAATATTCAAATGTCTATATTCATTGTAAATATTATAATAATGATTTCAGTAATATGGCTATTCTCGGACACTGGACTAACTAATACTAGACAATATGGACGTCATTTTAGACGTGTAGCGTCGTGCTATTTGGGCTAACAACACGACCTCTGAAATAGGGTAGGTAGCTGGCTATATATGATTTTGTGCATTATTTTATACACGAGAGCAAATAGCAATGAAAATATTTATTTTTGCGAACAGTGTCTAAATTGATAGCAAAATAAGTGAGTAATATTCTATTCTATTCTACCACATACACACAACACCATCTAGCCCAAGCTAAGCAGAGCTTGTACTATGGGTACTAGACAATGGATAAACATACATCATTATATTTTGTTTTTGTAAATACATACATATTAATACATAGAAACACCCAGACCAAGACAAACATCCAAGTTCATGCACACAACTGTTTGACTTGTGCGGGAGCAACCCGCGACCTCAGGCGCGGCAGTCGGTTACACCAACCACTACGCCATCGAATTAATGAAAAATGGGTAAATTATTTAAGTTGCCGTTCTTTAGGAACACACTGTTACAACACTGTGTTATTTTCTACTAATATTATAAGTGGAATCGAGTGAAGTATTTGGATGTTTGTTAGTCAATCACGCATATAAAACTTGGTATAAAAATACTACTACTATTATGTTCTGGTATACGCCCCGCGAGAATAACGCTAGCGATGCCGAACAGAAAGTAGTTTAACAATAAAAACCATAAATAACTGACATGGTTTACAGTTTAAGCCATAGATAAAGCACCTTTTTACCTGTTGTCTTGGCGCCAAAATCCCCATAGATAAGAGGAGCTAAGCCAACGGATTACATTAACTGACAGCCACCTGTATTGTAGCGGGAAACAATACGCAAGTACCTACCTACTGTTTGGAAAATGACGATTGCCTTATGGTATAAAATTATCTTAACTAGTCCTAACTAATATTATAAATGCGAAAATGAGTTTGTTTGTTTGTTTGTTACGCTTTCACGCCTAAACTACTCAACCGATCAACATGAAATTTTGCATACACGTTGTCATGGTTACAGAATAGGACATAGGGTACATTTCATCCAGAAAAAATAACTGTTGCATACCTTACCTAACCTAACCTACATTTACGCGAGCGAAGCCGCGGGTGAAAACTAGTAATATTATAAAAGCGAAAATGAGTTTTATTGTTTGTTACCTTTTCACGCCTAAACCACTGAACCGATCATCCTGAAATTTTGCATATACGTTCTAAGGTGTACAGAAACGGACATAGGCTACCTTTCATCCCGAAAAAAATTACTGTTCCCGAGGAAAACAACAATAACGTTCTTATGATAATAGATGGCGCCACGTGTCTTTCGAATCATGATTGAATTATATTATTACAAGCAGAGTACGACCCGAATTGATTGTCAAATTCTAAATTAACGCGAGCGGAGCCACGGGCAAAAGCTAATATATAGTAATGTTTACTTTGTCTTTAATCTTAGATCAGAATAAGAATAATAATAATTTATTTCTGCATAAAAGAAAATTACAACAAATTTGGTTATCAGTTGTATCGACACTCAGCTCAAGGCTTGTATCGCCGAGACCTAAAAACTTAACATAAGGCTTAAGCTATTAATAATTTCGTATCCCGATTTGTGTAATTAATTTTATTTACAACATATACGTAATTCATTATTACTAGACTAATTAAGCTAATATATTTACACATGTATTAACAAAGACAAAACAGTTATAGTACTTTTTTTCTGGATGAAAGATATCCTATGTCCTTTTCTGGTTCCCTGACAACGTGCAAGCGAAATTTCATGATGATCAGTCGAGTAGTTAAGGCGTGAAAGCGTAACAAACTAACAAACAAACTCACAATCGCATTCATAATATTAGTTAGGATACAGACATATTATCACCGTAAGGGTTATCTATCTTGTGTGTAGGGGCCAGTCAGTACAGACCGGCGACACTTCGACCCAGTGGGATCTTTTGTGTCAGCCCCAAGATTTATCCCTTAGCTATCTCCTTATGAATTATGCATTAGCCGTAGTGTACAGACAGTACAGTGTAAGGGTTAGACTGCGTTATATTACACTCATATTATGACAGCTATGATTTTTACGACGAGCCATCTATAGGAATTAGTTCCAGTAATTCTCAGACAGCATAATAAATAAACGTTTTATACAAACAGGGAATCGAATTGAGACCTCATGCATAGCGACTGCATTCAGCAGTACTGCGCTACCGAGGTATAATATATATTCAGTAGCAAACAGGAAACCATATAATATACTAGTTGAGCCGCGCAACTACGTCTGCTTCACATAATAGCATTTTCCCCGTTTGAGCAAAATTTTTCATTGATGCTCCGCTCCTATTAGTTGTAGCATGATGTTATATAGACTATAGCCTTCCTCAATAAATGGGCTATTCAACACTAAAAGATTCTTCAATTCTGACCAGTAGTACCTGAGATTAGCGCGTTCAACCAAACAAACAAACAAACTCTACAGCTTTATAATATTAGTATAGATATCGACGCCAGGCTTTCGCGGATGTAAATTTATACAAGCATACATACATACATACATAGATTCACGCCTGTTTCCCAGAGGGGTAGGCAGAGACTACGGATTTCCATTTGCTACGATCCTGACACACTTCTCTGGCTTCATTCACTTTCATCACATTCCTCATACACGCCCGTCGGTTCAAGGAGCTCTTTACCTGGCCTTTGTCCAGAACGCCTCCGATCTGATCGAGAAACGTTCACCTAGGTTTTCCTCTTGCGACTGTTCCATTCACACTAGCCTTATAAACTTTCTTAGTCAGTCTTTCCTCGTCCATTCTTTCTACATGTCCAAACCAGCTTAACATACCCTTTTCTATTCTGGTAACTATATCCACTTTCATGCCGCATCTCTCTCTAATCACACTATTTCTTATTCCATCTTTCAGAGTCACACCACATATGCTTCTCAACGCTCTCATTTCTACAGCATTTATTCTGCTCTCATGCTTCTTTTGCCATACCCAACTTTCACTTCCATACATAAGTGTGGGCACTAATAGTCCTCTATGAACAGATTTAAATTTATAAAAGCAAGAGTTAAAAAATTCAGTATCCTTACTCTGTATCTAAAATATTCCTTCATATGTATTACTATACATATGAAGGAATATTTTGTGTGATAAAATTTTACGAACATATTTTAATAATAATTTCAGTCTACATTCAGATAAGGCGGAATTTATGTCAATTATGTTTGTCTTATGTTACAAGAGAGCTGAAGCGTTGTTCTTGGAAGACATGATTACAGGCGTCGTTATTTTAAAACATTAACTAGTATTTATTATCTCTATACTAATATTATAAAGCTGAACAGCTTGTTTGTTTAGTTGAACGCGCTAATCTAAGGAACTACTGGTTCGAATTGAAAAAATATTTTAGTGTTGGATAGCCCATTTATCGAGGAAGGCTATAGGCTACATAACATCACGCTACGATCTATAGAAGCGGAGCACCAATGAAAAATGTTGCAATAACGGGGAAAATTATCTGTGAAGCAGACGAAATTGCGCGGGTCAGCTGGTCATCCAATAAAAAACGTTCTGGTTTGGTCAGGTAATACCCACGCGCGCCTTATGCCGCCGTAGTAAAGGCCAGCTATTGAGTCGGAGCGACGCCCTCTGTCGTGCCAGGGCGTCACCCACAGATTTCTTCTTGTCTGCATTGGACACTGCTGGATTGGTCCCTGATTTAGTTCCAATTCCAGCGACCCACCCATCAAACAAAGCAGTTGACCAACGCAGCATTTTTATTTCAGCCATTAAAAAAGATCACTTAAATTTTTACTTGCCCGCTAAAATCCAATTAAGGCTGTCCATGACCACAAATTTAACGCGTCATAAATTCAAGGTGTGTTATCATACATCTGTAACGGGCAGGGATTAAGGTATTATACGGTAGTACCTTTGCCCAATGGAGTAAAATATGCAATTTGTTTATCACACCTGTTATATCTCTTATTCATGTTTGGGCCTTGTTTGAATATGGTGACTAATGTTAAGGTATTAAGGCATAATTTCATTTTGCAATGGTTCTGTAAAAATTAATAAGTGTATGTGTAATGTAGTCTTCTTCTCCCTAGCCTTTATTATTCCCAAGTCATTTGGGGTCGGCTTTGAAGTCTAACCGGATTTGACTGGATATCAGTTTTTACACGGAGCGACTGCCACCTGACCTCCGCAACCCGAAGGCTAACGATACCCTAAGGCTAGACCAGTGTTAGGATATTAGAGGACACTGACTTCCCAATAACGACTGCCATAGATGTGCATGGCAGCCGGGACCGACGGCTTAACGTGCTTTCCGAGGCACGGAGCAGGCGATAATTGTCAATCAACACGCAAATAATTTCGAAAAGTCATATAACTTCCGAAAGTCAGAGGTGCGCGTCGTGGGTTCACACCCGAGCCCCTCTGCATTGCAGTCTGTTGGTCTCCCCACTGAGCTATCGCTGCTAAATAAGCTACTAATATATGTATAAGGAAAAGTAATTAGTTAACTCATGCGCGATTTTCTAATTAACTTTTGTTTATACGCCGAAGTATATCTGTTCGTTCATAAACATATTTCAACTTAATGGACAATGGGTTATTTTTGTATCCGTTTTTATAATTACTAAATGGATTTTCCGCAACAGTACACTTAAAATCTGTTGGTATAAAATAATATATAAACATATAGGTTGAAATACCGTACCCATGTTTTATTAATTTTCTAAGCATAATATTATCTTACGTTTACGCCACTGTCTCCCCGTGACCATGGTTGCTGAAAAGCAACCGAAACGTCGGGAAAAGTGGAAATTATTTATTAAAATACTCAGTAGTAGTTTAATAATTTCAGAATTATGTAAAGCAGCGATAGCCTAGTGGGAAACCGTTGGACTGCCACGCAGAGGTCTCGAGTTCGAACTCTCTGACTTTTCCAAGTTATATGCTTATTAACTAGTTGATTATCGCTTGCTTTACTTTAACGGTGAAAGAAAACATCGTGAGGAAACCTGCATATCTGAGAGTTCTCCATAATGTTCTTGAAGATATGTGAAGTCTGCCAACCCGCACTAGGCCAGCGTGGTGTGGACTCTGGCTAACCCTTCTCACAGTGAGAAGAGGCCCGTGCCCAGCAGTGGGACAGTTTAATACAGGGCTGATATTATTATTATTATTGTTATGTAAAGTAGAGTTTATACAAATAAACAACGCGATAAAATCCGTGTAAAGTAATTTTATTTCGCAAGCATCTTGTTTTCGTATTGCAGATTTGCAAGGTCCCTCCTTTATAATGTAGTATTTCGTATTCACTCAATCAAAATCTTATAAATGGGAATGTGAGTTTGTTTGTTACGCTTTCACGCCTTAACTACCCGAACGATCATCATGAGATTTCGCATATACTTTGTCAGGAGTACAAAAGAGAACATAGAGTACGTTTCATTCAGAAAGTACTGAACCAAGCCGCGGGCAAAAGCTAGCAGTATATTATATAGAAAGAGGCACTTTATGACTAATATTACAACATACCTGCCTCTGTGTAGCAGTGGTAGTGAATGCATCTGCTTTGCTTGTAGTCTAGGGTTCAATTCAAGGATGAGGTGATCAGCATATATTTTTTGGGTTTTTCTGTCGACAAATTCTTACTAGCAGTTCAGAGTTCACTGAACTGTTACTGGTAGATGCATTACCCTCGCATCTTACGTGGAACAAATCCTTAGCTAGTGTTTTGAATGTAATACATTCTCTACCCGAAAGTTCAGGATATAGGCGTGAGATTCTGTAATTATGTAATACAACATGTATATCTAAAGAACTAATTTATACTCCAAAACACGTCAGCCACCAAATATTGCAATTTACATACAAAAACATTCATATTTTCTAACTTAACAAGGAATCGCGTAGTCATTCATCCAAATTAATAATGTAGGCGCCCTGACAGCCGACAATAGCCGAACATTACCGACGTTGTCCGAACGCTGGCCGCCATGACAGCCCGCGTTTTTACAATTCATAACTAATTGGCACAGGTTGATGGCACATTCTGCCTCTGACGGTTATTGCCGCTGGTTTATTTGATGAATGGGGTGTAGGACAAAGGTATTGAATATGTATGACCATGTTTACGTTAATATTAGAAGGGTTTTAAGTGGGTTTTGATAAATTAAACGTAAAATGAGTGCCTCGTTGGTACCGCGGCAAATTTGTATTTGTATTTATGGCTGATTATGTGGTCCTGGGTTTGATTTGCTGGTTGTATTTTTTTGTGTTAGTATCAAGACCTGATGTCTGCATTTAGCCTCTAACCTCTCACCACAGGTGATGTTAAATGGTTACTTTAACCTAAGGTCGCTTGCTATAGCAAAGGCTATCACTCTTGGAAAATTTTTGCCTTTTGTGCAAAGGAGTAGATATAGTGACAGCGGAAAGAACAAAGATAACTGGTGTCATATAGACTAAGCAGCGCTTTTACTAGTCCGACAACCCTATCTACCGCAGAAACACAGGAAAAGGTTGTTAGGCAGCAATCTTCGTACTTCTCCGTCCGAGCTATATCTGCGTGAGAAAAAAATTGCAGATTTAAATCTAGCAATCTGATGTTTCGCTCACGATGCTTGACTATGTTTAATTAATATGTGAAAGGAATTCTAAGTTCAATTTGTTCCTTGTTTTGTCTAACGTATCCAGCTGAGGTAAAAATGCTTTTATTAGAAATGGGTTCACGAATTTTATGACGCTGCCTAAACCAGCTATGTTTACTAATTTTTTTTTATTGCTGCACAAAACTGGATACTATCTAACGATAGTACAATAGTATTTATCATAGCGTAACACACTTACATTAAGATGTATCCTACTAGATGCAAATACTACATGCTCATAACTATATGACATGTTTTGTATGCTTAGCTAAATTATTGATAAAATTAAATTGATATCAATATAGACAATACTACATTTTGTCCCTTCTCATTTTATTTGTTTTATAAGTAATTAGGTTTGTTAATATCAGTTAAGCTGTAAATTGCGATTGTTGCTTTTGTTTATGTAAATAATTAAGTCGGTACCTAATAAAATGGGTGGGATTCAAACCTACAACTTCTTGATCACAAGTACAAATCCTTATCCACCGAGCTACCGTCGCTTTCTCAATAATAAAATGTATGTTTTCTTATTACCTAAAAGTAGGTCACACGAAGGTCCACCTTCTTTGTAGGCATCACTCGAGTAAACAATTTTTAATGAAGGCGCCAGATGCCGCCAGTAATCTACTGATAATTTCGTTTATTATCTGAGAACAATGGCACAGGAGCTTTTGTTCTTCAGATATTCTTTGGATATATATTTTGGTTAGCGTTGGAGTAACAGATCAAGTTCGTGTTGTCTGTTTATTATTATTAATATTCGCCCGATGGTCACAAATCAACCATAATGACATTTCAAAAATGACACCGACTCCAAATATAACAATAATTTAATTATTTACAAGAATATGCAATTATTTATTAACTTTTTAGTGCATTTTAAGTTTTAGAATATTCTTTTTTGAATTCGGTTTTGTTTTTTGTTAAAATTTTGTTTATTTCTCGGTTTTAGTGAACCTTGCCAAAAATGAGAACATCATCAATGTAGCCAAATACGCATTATTAAGGATAACTCGAAAACGAATTGTCAAATTTGATCAAAATGCGTGGTTAAAAGGAATTACACGATTTCAAAATCACTGTGTATAAATAGATTCAATTCAAAGATCAAAAATCTTCAATACACTTGTAGACAATAATCGATCTTTCTTTGAACAAGTCTCAAAAGAACAGGCGTCTCAATTAGGACTTATTTCTTCACAAACTACACATGTAACGCTATTTCTGAACTCGCATTTAACGAGTTTTTCTCAATGTTTTTCGTTCTTCAACAAATCTCACGATCTCATTAAAAGTTTCTTACAAGATAAATACATTACTTCCACCTGGTCATAAGAAAATAAACTGCATAGATGGCGAATTTTAAAAGCAAAAGTTCGAACAACGGCTTGTGTAAGAGAAAAATACATTTGCGGCGTATTGCTTCGTACTTTGTAAATTTATTTCAGTTTTCTTATAAAAAAGAACCAAGTGTTTTGTACAGAGAGGTCGCAACACGCCTGATCGACACTTCTCGTGATAAAGAAGGCTGGTATTTTCTTGACCCAAAGAATCAGAAGACTGGCAGCATTGCCACGTTGAATGGCAATGCTGCCAGTCTTCTGGGAATGTTACCAGTTGACATCGATGCTGACGAATTCTACGATGCCGAAACCATTTTTGTAAATATTTAGTATTATAAAAATTATTAGTTTTTTTATAATCATGTTATCTTTTTTAATATGTTTGTAAATATACTTATGTTAGATTAATTAGTTTTAAAATGAATAATGTAAATATATTCAAATTATATTCAAATTCAAATGTAAATTAATTCAAAATATCTATTAAAAAAAGTATATTCTGTCGTTGGTAAGCTAGTTTCGGCCGAAACTGAGATTCGGTTCCTCAGTCGGCTAAACGATATTAGGTATTACCTATGTAGTTTTCAGTAGCAACACGGAGTTTGGCAACGGCAGCAATATTTACGTGGGAAATTATAATATCCTCCAGACCGAATTTCGGTCACGGTGGCCAGTCTTAACGGATGCTAGCCATCTGCGCAGGAGATATTATAGTGCACAATTAGTGTGTGCACAAACACAAGTGCACTCTCTGTTTCCTAACTCTCATGATCCGATGGGACGGTAACCCGACAAGACTGGAGAAAGATCGGGCGCAGGACCAACGGCTTTACGTGCTTTCCGAGGCACGAGGTTATCTAACACCGCCAACTTCCTAACTCCGGGCTGCTATTGAGATTTCTTAACAGAAAAACCCAATAACTTTTTGTTGGCCCGACCCGCGATTCGAACCCGAGATCTCACGCACAGCAGTCGCATTCACTATCGCTGCGCCACGGAGAAATTATAACATAGGTGGCGAAAATTTGGTAGGTACAACGCTGCCTATCCCTTATGAGAAATAAAGACAGTGTACGTAATCTTATTACAGAATGTTCTACTATTTTCAACCCTTCTTATAAACGAATACTAGCCATATATTTTGGATGTTGGCCACAAGCCAAAGTCTCCTAAGCCTATAGACACAAATAGACTTTTACTATGTAGTATTTTAGTATTATCTGTCGCTGGCAGAGTTCTCTGTATTATTTTTGTGTTAGGTACTATATTTATACTATTTATTATCACGCCTGTATATAAATCTCCCACTACTGGGCAATAGCCTAATAATAATAGCAGCGATAGCCTAGTGGGAAACCGTTGGACTGCCACGCAGAGGTCTCGAGTTCGAACCCGAGGCGCGCGTCTCGGACTTATCGAAGTTATGTGCGTATTAAATAGTTAATTATCGCTTCTTTAACGGTGAAGGTAAACATCGTGAGGAAACCTGCATGTCTGGGAGTTCTGAGAGATATGTATGTTTATCCATTGTCTAGTAGCCATAGTACAAGCTCTGCTTAGTTTGGGCTAGATGGTGTTGTGTGTATGTGTAGAAAATTATTATAAGGCCATATGAAATCTTTTTTATTATATCTTTAGCATTTTAATATGTCTCACTGCTGGACAAAAGCCTCTAACTTGGACTTCCAAATTACTCTGTTGGTGGATATCCCATGCCAGCCACGTGCTCTGTCTACACAATCATTAATAAATCATCAGTATATTTAATTTTCCGTTTCTGGAAATTAACGCTACGTAGTTAGTGCCTAGCTAATCTTACATATAATTTATTAGTATGAATAATGGGTATTTATGAGGTAATTTACTTTAAATGTGTCAACTCAGTAATAACTAACAAATTCTCGTATAATCAATGTCATTAAGATATTGTAATAGGAATAAAATATCGGCAGCCATTAGGCACTAAATATTTAAGATAAAAACAAATATTTTTAATGATTTTTGACAGAACGGTTGACGCAGACTGCATTGTTTATTTATTTATTTTATTTGAAACATTATGGCGCCGGCCACACTGCGGGCTGTCAGCGGTCAGAGTTCCGAGTTCTGCGTTCCGCGTTCACTCTGATATACGCGGTGTCTTAGAATCGTACAAACATAAAAGCTATTGTCGGCCTCGATAGCGTAGTGGTTAGTGTAACCGACTGCCACGCCTGAGGTCGCGGGTTCGATTCCCGCACAAGTCAAACATTTGTGTGCATGAACATGGATGTTTGTCTTGGTCTGGCTGTTTCTATGTATAATATGTATGTATTTACAAAAAAAATGTATATATGTATGTTTATCCATTGACTAGTAACCATAGTACAAGCTCTGCTTAGTTTGGGCTAGATGGTGTTGTGTGTATGTGGTAGAATAGAATATTGTATTATTTTGTATATATATATATACAAAATTGAAAAGTTAATTGAATTAGTGCGAGACAAACATACTGAACTCCATATTTCTAGACCGCTTGCTGTGTGGGCAACTGTGAACGCTGAACGCAGAACTCGACCGCAGAACGCAGACCGCCAGGGAGGGCAATCCCTCCCTGGCGGTCAAAGTATAGTAGTAAGATTGTCAAAGTATATTTGTTAAGGCGCTGAACACATTGGTGTTCAGCGCCTTAACAAATATACTTTGACATTTAAGTTGTCAATAGTCATAAGCTGTCAATCATATTTGTGTCTACCCGCCGGTGTGCCGCTGCGATTCAATAGATTAATTAGAAAATTATAGTATATTAACTTAAACGTATAACCCGCTCCAATGTCCGCGGACCCATGGTGGACCCGTGGCTGAGCTTTGCATTTACGTTTGACCTGTTATTGTATTCTGCGTTCGATTCTCGGGTAGAGCAAAGAGTAAGCGGGCTGTCATGATGGAATTCGCTCGGTAGATGACAAAAGGGTCGCTTCTTATAACGTGTACTTCAAATTCAGGTTAGGCATGGCGTAGTGGTAAGTACTCGTCATTACGAATGTGCATTGTTATGGGTTTGATGCGGTTCCCTATTTATTCGCATAAAATTATATGTCATAATTTAACACGGCATATATTTACTTATCCTAATAATAGTTACGCATAATATTAATTTGGCTTAGCTGTTAACGCCCATTTTTTTAAGCATAATTACTATAAGCATAATAGTGCCGGAGGCCCAATCACCTCCTTTCCCCCATCCCGTTCC